>CM076606.1:0-1291250 GCA_038502835.1 Octonoba sinensis | reverse complement strand
AAATTCAGTACTGTACACAAACGTGATTCACCAGAGTGAGACTTTTGGGTGCACCCTCTATATCCTTACTAAATATTGAGTTCCTCCTACATGAGCTACATTCACCAACTAATAGCGATAGCAAAGCAACAAGAGAATCACGTTCGGTGAAAAAAAAAAATCAGGTAGTCTCGACAACACTCTTCAATACGTGCCCTGTTTGCCGGGTGATAACAAACTGCTTGTTGAGAACTCTTTATTAGCAGTTAGGCTTTCTGATGAAGATAAAATTGCGATCTTGCGAAGTTTTGTTATACTACGTCGAAAAATGGGGTCCTGGCCTTATTTGGTGCACATTTTACAACAAATCAGAGAATATCATACAATTTCTTTTTAATTACATAATATGTGTATTTAAAGAAGGGCTTAATAACATGCATGATATTGTCAGCGTTAAATTCAGTACTGTACACAAACGTGATTCACCAGAGCGAGACTTTTGGGTGCACCCTCTATATCCTTACTAAACATTGAGTTCCTCCTACATGAGCTACATTCACCAACTAATGGCGATAGCAAAGCAACAAGAGAATCACGTTCGGTGTAGATTATGAAGTTTAGCATAACTGAGTGAAAGATAGTAGCTTCGAGAAAGAAAGATACTCAAATCTTATTGCAACCCTTCAAAACCTCATGTTATCATTTGCAGATGCTAGAATATTAAATCACTTTTTACTTGTAGATATAGTATCAGTTTCTTGTGGGAGAAAAATAGTTTTGCCATTCACTATTTTCTGCATAAGTGTTTTGTTTAGTTTTGTACATTTGAAAACGGTACTTTGTGTTCTTCAGCGAAGAATTGAACAGTAAGGGTCTTTTAAACAATATTTATCAATGTGTTAGGATATTTGACTGTAAAACATTTGCTGTTGTTGTTTTCCGTTGAAACTCAATATTGCCAAACATTTTTTAACTCTTACCCACATTTAAATCGAAATATGATTTTTCGAAACATTTTCCCCTATGATTTAAACAATAATTAAACTCCAAAAAATATTTTGATAGGTTTTTAAAAGTCAGGCGTTCAATGGCTTAATTGTAATAAAAGCGTATGAGAACTATTCTAGAAAAATAAATGCATTATTGATGCCCCTCAGAAACCGAATCATGCATCGAACGACCAAATACTGCGTGGGGAATTTATTATGCAGCAACGATTTCTTTGCTGAAGATGATGTCTTCAGAGCATAATATACTCTACGTGAAAAAACGCCACGGTGAAGATATTAACTATTCAGATGATTGTATTAGAAATGGATGACGTAAAAGAGCCTTTCCCTCTGTAAATAGATGAGCCGTCATAGGAAAAAAATAAATAACTATGCTATCAGTTGGGGAAAGTACTACAGACTTTGCGGTTTTACTACCCACTCGAAAGTATGCGATAGAATCTGTAATTTGTCGCATTTCTTTAGTATATATATATATATTTTTAATTTTTAATGAATCAAGTTTAAAGAAAATATTGTTTTTTTAAAATATTTCTTCGAGTGAATGTCTTTCTTTCATCACTAGTGTACTGTTGGTTAAAAGCAAATAAAAAAAATACAATTGCTAAGCTATTATCGTAATTTGTTTTTCAATGCAGTAAAATAATAATTTTTCTAAATTTATTTTATGTCTTATTATTATTATTATTATTATTTTCATGCGGTGAACTTTTATTACATATTTTTCACAACAGCATCCAGAAGATGTTTGCTCAGCACAAGGATGATAAAAAAAGAGTAGAAAAGGCTTTGGAATCTTGTAATCTTCCATTTGGGAAGGTAATATTTTTTATTTCCTCTACACTATTGAATTAATGTAAAGAAAATATTGCTGCTTTAATTATTTATTAGTATTGTATCTGCTGTTATTATTCTTTAATTATTATTAGCAAATACCAGTCTTTTGGCCGATAGGACATTAGACTATGAGCTCTCCAATACTTCTCAACCTGACTACATAAAGAAGATAGTGCTGGGTTATCTTCCTCATGTAGCTAAATGTGAAGTTCAGACATATCCCGGCCAGTCATGCGAACACAACATGCAGGAGAGTCAACAGCTGTTATTATTGTAGACGTAGTCCTATTGCAACACGGCATCCTGTAGCACGGTTTCGCCCTAAGACGATAAGATTCATTGCGGGTACCGTGTCTTATAACACAATAATGAAATTCTGAAAAATTTCTAATAACTCTATATTACAGCATTAAATACCATGTTTTGTTTGACATACCTTAGAACTAAATCACCTTAATAATAACAAGAAGGAATTTTAAAAAAAAAGTAGTGTAAAAACAAAAACGTTATACACTAATGGGAAAACGATGTGACCATCTTGAGTTGAAACTGAAGATGTTCTTGAATCGTCAGAAATTGAAATGTGTGTCGTATTAGAACTTGCTAATAATGCTAGAAGTCGAAGATTTTGTGGATATGGCTGTTGAAGAAGGTGCATTAGCAGGGCTTAATTTGCGTGGGAGCACAGCTCCGCCACTTCTTCTTTTTAGGTGATTTTTACACAATTAAACGGAAGAATTTCATAATTTTACGCATGAACTTAAGTCTGATGATTGGAGCTCCTGCTTTTTTGTCAGAAATTCAGCCCAGTGTGTTATTAATGATTGGAAGAAAGAGTTGACGAAGGGTATTTGATGTAAATGGCATCTCTGATCTGTTAAATGAAATCCACTCTAAAGATAACAAAAGCACTGATGAAAATTGTAAACTTAATAATATAACAGTAAAAAATTGCAAAAGGTCCTAAACTTAGCAAAAAATTCGCATATGTTTTTTTGTTTGTTAATGCAGATCTTTTTAGTGAAACACATCGAAAAAATTCAGGATCTGCAAAATTCCCTCTCTCCATGCAACTAAATCTAATCTACAATGACGTTGTAAAAAAATCCGTAAAGAAACAAAAATTACAGATTTTTTTTTATTCAAGATAAAAAGTCCAAAAAATCAAAATGTTGAAAAAGGTTCGGAAAATTAAGGTGATGTCGTTCACCAAAAAAAAAGAAACGAAGAGAAAGAAAGAAAATATACTAAAAACAGTTCTCATTTGAAAATAATGAGCAAACGATGAATATAATGTTTATATGATAGTCAAGTCACATTAAATAAAAATAATATTTTCTCCCTTTACAATTTAGTGTACTCATGCTTTTGTTTTCTTTGACAAAAATAAATTTTTCTTATATAGAATATAAAAATAAAAGAAAAGTTTGCTTTTTTTTCTTTTCTTTTTTTTTTTTGAGTTTTCAGAATCTAACCTCCCTTTTAGCACTGACTCTGGATTTCGCACAATACTCCGGCTCTCCCACAACATGATATTTTCTGGGAACCTATCTATCGCGTTTTAGGAGGGTTACCTGTAATTTCGAATCCGAGGAATTAAGTAAAAGTCAACTTTCCAGAAGAGAGGGTCTTAAAAGATTAATTAAAATTCCGTTGACAGTTTTGATAAATCTGAAATATAATTCTCCAAAGTCTACTTTGAATGCTGGTAAATAGGATTTACCCAATATAAACTGTTCGAAGCCGTCCAAAATATTTTTCGGCCTAAATTTCATTTTATACGTTAATGCTTCTGCATTCAAAGATGTTTGGAGTTCATTTTCCGGAATTGCCAACATGTACATAGGAGAAGAACGAACAGATCTGCCAAAATTCAAGTCTTTATAGTAAAAGTTATGTATAATAGTTTATTTGAAAGGTGTTACTTATATACGCAATATCACAGTAATTTCACAGAAAAATATTTCTGCAGAGATTTCTCCCAGAATAAAATGACCTATCACTGTAAAGATTTGCCTTTGTCAAGTGAAGTACCTTTATTTTTAATCTATTTGAACTGAATGACAAATAGTTGCTGACACGTTTCGGAAAACAAATTACTTGTTTCAACGCAAAAAAAGGTTTGAAGATGCTAATATTTATTCAAAACCAACGATTTCAAATGTGTGTTATAAAAAATATAAATATAAAGGAATTAAAAAATATATGTTTTTATTCATATTTTTATTTTTCCTACACATACAAACTCACTAAAAATGATAAAGATATTAAATGATTTTGCTGACACATTTCATAATCTTTCAAGAAAACAATATTAAAAACTTTATAGGTTAAACAGCTGTGTATGTCGTTAATGAGAGATAATTGATGAAGCAGAAATTTTTTTCTCATGTTTATCAGCCTAATCCGCTTTCATTTTTAAAAAAATATGACTCAAAATATCAACGCTATTAACTGCAGAGGTAAAATTTGTTATTCTCCAATGTTTACGAAGTAGCATCACCGGGGTGAAATTGCCGCTGACACGAATCATGGCAGTGAGAATATAAAAACGATTAAAATTTTTAAAAATGAAAAGAAAACACGGTCATAAATTGTCGGTTGGATAAGCACTTTCTTTTGAATTTAGCAGTGAGAATTTTTTTTATGCATGAAAACTCAGCGCGAACGAACACAGGACTCTCAATACAAGCCAGAGGAGCACTGCACGACCTGGCCCTCTTCTGGCTACGGCCTTGATGCTACCTCCGTGATAGTATTATTACGGAAATAGCGTCATTATTCAGAAATCTGAAGCTGTATTTATCGGATTGTCTTGTAAAAAAATTTCTCGTTAAATTACTTAAAATGGAAAAAGTTATAAAAGTGGAAGAAGTTTATCCAAAGGTAAACGAATTCCACTTTCAAGAATACCAACTTCGAATTTGTGGCATTGTCTATTTAATTTAAATTCGGCTCTTTTTTCTTAATATAGTTTTTTGACTATTAAAATAATTAGGTCAAAGTAAAATTAATTTCAAACCTAAACAGGTGAAATGAATATTAAAAAAAAATAGAATTAAAACTATTTTGGGGCAACTTGACAAGCAGGGTTCCTTGATTTAAATCAACTTAATTTAAATCATCATTTACATCAACTGATTTTTTTATTTTGATAATCGATATAAATAATTTTTGAAATTTCTCTTAAAAATTGATTTTACACAGTTAGAAAGTTGTTAAAAATGTTGCATTTACAACCACTGTTTCAAACAACTTCATAGGCCCATCTGTTTCTGTGTGTAAGCATAACGTATTTCATAAGTTCAGAACTAAGTACTATTTTTTAAAATTTTACAATATTACTCTCATTCTTCAAGCATTTTAACAGCAAAGCATAATTCATTCAACCATTCATATTGCAATTCATAATAATCATGAACCTTTCTGTGTTTTTTGTTTTAGAACTAGTATTTTAGATCAATTTAATGAGTACCACACAATAAATAATTCAAAATGATAGTGTTTGAAACAGCGATGTTTAGAATTTAGAATATGTATCCTTAAAGTTTCATCTATGTCCAATAATAATTTAAGGCTTTTATTCCTTGTAAACAAATTTCCATCTTAAATTCACAATAAAGATTTGATTAAAACAAAAGTTAAGTTTCATTTGAGTCATGTATTAGTATTAAAATGGGCTTACCATTATTATTTTTAAAAAATATTGCTCTGAAAATAGCTTAAAATGTGTTTTTACATATTGTTCAACATGCAAAATGATTTTTTATGAATGTAACATAATAAATATTCAAAATATTTAAGGTCTGTTTTTAAAAAATAAAAAAAAATCCGATGTAAGCGAAAAAAAACTTATTTAAATTTTTAAAATCACGAACCCCGTTGACAAGAACGCTTAATTTTAAGCTGTAAGTCTTAAAAATGCAACTAGATTGCAATTGTTTATTCCAAAAGAAACAAATTCTATTACTTTTTGATTGTTGCCAAACGAAACAAAAAAGAAAGGACTATTCATAATAGAAATTAAAAATGCAGAAAAATGTGCAGCTCAATGTACGTTGTATGAACGAAAACAATTATCAAATTCAGTGCCCATGAGTTCCTTTCAATATAAAAAAGTCTAAACGACGGTTCTCCCTTCACTGAATGGCCTACGGAGTCTATCCTACTAAATAAATCAAATTTTCATTGTGTGGATTGGTTTGAAAAATCAAGCTCCGCCTTTTTCTTTTTTCTTTTTTGCAAATTTAATTAATTTTTGCAAAAACAACTAAATTAATATGATTTATGTCTCAAAAGGCATCAGATATTCAACCTTTAAGTTTGACAATCTTTCAAGAATGTCCAAAAACTCAGAGATTTTCAAGATCTTTGGCACCTTGACATATTGCGCTGTATGTATAAATCCATTGTAACAAAGGTAAACAACTATAATACCTGTTCAGCATTTAACCATCCAATAATACATGTCCAGTGGGAAGGAAAATAGAGGTGTGACTCGCGTAAAATTTTTCTGACACTACATCCCCCCCCCCCCCCACACCCTGATAGCCTTATTATGTAACATTGAATTTACGAGCTTTAAAATTATAACTATTTTGCAATGTACTATGGAGGCGGGGAGGGAAACGAAACTCTTCTTCGTATTTGGATACCATTTATACTAAAGACTCATGAAATGCTTCATTTTATCAGAATTGATGCATTCTATAATATTATGTTATTGAATTTTTGTTAACGGGCCCTCTTCAGATTAAAATAAACACAGGAACTTTAAAATTTTGATTGACAACCTCCATTTTTTATATTTGCCGCTTTTTTTCTTTTCTATTTTTTCTTTCTAATGAGGTTGCGTATGGTCACTAACCTTTGCAGACCTAGTGCATTCCCCGGAAATCGGCATCCATTCTTTCAAGTATCGGCGGCTGCCGTTACCCTTTTGAGAATTTTGCCACTCAGTTTCCCTCAGGAGGCGGCACCTGAGCTCTAATTGATGCGAAACTGCAATAGAAATTTAATTTATCCGAAAGTATCTAAGCCAAACAAATACTCAAGGGATCTTTAACATGCCGCATAATCATACGACATGGACGCTGACGATCTTCTGCATCTTGAACCTCCTCCGACTTGGGCCAAGTTTAATCCTGTCAATTTGGGCGTACGAGGACAGTGTCTTACCACTACGCTACCCAGGCCGTGTTTTATATTTGTAATCAAGATCAAAATTTAATCTTGTATACCATTTTTCTAGAAATTCCACTCACCCGTTGCTTTAGAATTGAATTGAGAAATACACGTCTCGTAATTTTAAAAACATTTCTGCTATTTTTCGTATAATATTCAAACTATCATAGGTGTAGAAAAGATTGTCTTTTGCATATAAAAATACAATCTTTTCTACACCTATAGTAGCTACTTAGTTTTAGTTATTTTTCGGTTAGCTGAGCTAACCGAACAATAATAACATGTTACGGTCGAAATTATTAATTTCATGTTTTTTATGAATTATGAAATTAAGAAATAAATATGATATGAAACCATGTTATAGTTTAATGAAAAATCAATCTATATGACCTCCTATAAGGGTATTCTATCCGAAATTTCAATTAAAAATGTACTGTAGTTTTTATGCTACCAATTAAAAATTCATTTTACTGTCGTTTAAGGGACCGTATAGCTTTGCGAACTGAAATGACGCGAAGTGGGGAATAAAGTAGAAATCCTTTGTGACACAAATCTAAGTGTAAAATGCAACCCCAAAAACACATTTATTTAGGAAAAAACAGTAACCCCGTTATACCGCGCCTCTGTATACCGCGGAATCGGATGGACCGCAGTGACTATCATGTGACCCGACGTTTAAACCACCCTTTATGTTTGCCATTTAAAGATGATTCCTTATTTTACCATTGTAAATAAAGCCAGTCCGAGAAGACAAATATTCTAGCCAAAGAGCACCCATCCCCCCCCCCCCCCCCACCAAGCACACTAACAGATCCAGCATCGAAGCCCTATTGTGATAGGCGTGATTTACACCTTTTTCATGCTTTATCTGTTTTTCAACCAAGAGCATATAGCTTCATATCAAAATCGGGTGCAATCGCCCTGATTTGTTTCTCTTGACATGGGCGGAATTCAATCTGTCAGAGACTGTTCAGTTGAATGCTTAACTATTCCATTTTCAGAAGTCTAGTTTATGCGTGTGTAACTTCTTTAACTATCAACCTTTGTATTCCAGATTCCTTAGCATTCCTGAAAAGTAAACATATTCCCCAGTGAGAAGTGCGTTCCTTCCCTTTTTAATCTAATCTAATTTTTTCTTAAGACCTCTCCCCTTTCCCAATCTCATGTTGATAACATAAGGAGATTTTTAAGCACTTTTTTCTCGTAACACAGTTGGTTTATAACCTAACGCTCGATAGACTGATTGCTCAGCTATGTGTGCTTTTGGCACAGCAATTATAGTGAAAAAAATGGCAGCAAAGAAGGAAAGAAAAAATGATACTATAGGGGGGGAAGAAAAGTTACGAGTAATTGATAAAATTAAAAATGATGCAACAAAAGCGAGTATTATTTCGTGAATATGGTTCTGCGGTATAGTTTCAGTATACCGCGGTTATGAAATAACGCGAGTGCCAAACCTGTCCCTCGACACCCTCGTTTTAACGGGGTTTTACTGTAATGTGGAAAACTATTTTATTATGATTCATTTTCATTGCCTGATAAATATGGACCTTAAAAGTAGCAAATTTGATGGATTGGCTGGCACTAAAACGATTTTCGTTAATATCTTCTGTTCTAATCGACGGAATGCAAGAAAATTATGAATATAGACTAACTTTAGCATGCTGAACTCATTTCCGTTGTCAAATGTGGGGCATTCTATTTGAAATTTCAAACTTGGTAATCATTTGAATATGAATTTAATGTGAATACGACCACTTATTGAAATTTTATTCCAATAATTTAAGGGAAAACATTATTCGATGACGATTTACACCTTGTGCTTCTAGAGCATATGATGACAGAGTAATTTTGAGTGTTTCCCCCCCCCCTCCCACTTTACATATGCATTCGTATCATTCAAACGTGCGTCAGTAGTTCTGGAAAACAATTTGAGAAATAATTTATCGTGCCCTTTTTTTTTCTTTTTTTAAAATCCTTTAAAACAACATAAATAAACTCTAGTCACTACTTTAACTACTGCAGTGAAATAAATTTTATCCTGATCTTTTACCGTTGCGATTAATTACATAATCTAAGAAAGTGACTTATATTTTATGCAAATACATACTTTCCTAGCCTAATATCTTATGAATAATTTAACAAGGTGCTGCTTTAAAATAATCTAATTACATGAATTCAATGTTCTAAATAAATTAATCTTTAAAAAATACTTACACTTTATAATCATGTCTTTTTAAAAATATTTTGCTCTGAATTAATATTTTTATTAAAACAAAGAAAGGAATACCGTAAAATAAATACATTTGCTTCAGCGTCTAATTATTATGTTTGTAAAAACAGAAAAAAGAATTGCTTAATTTTTTCGAGCGACATTTTTTGCATTTTGTTCTTTATCCTTGTGTTTCCTACTAATTATATTTCTTCGTTTTTGTTTAATCCATCCATATGCAAATAGAAAAAGAAAAAATCCATCCGTATTTCTTTACTGCTCCTTCCATTGCACTTGCCATGTAAACATGATTCTTTTCCTGTGGTGATCTCTAAAAGGAATCACATTGATAAAAAACCGGAAGCAATAAAGAACTAAATTTGGAGTACTGATGTTAAAAAGCCGTATATTTTTT
Source organism: Octonoba sinensis (assembly GCA_038502835.1). Lineage (NCBI taxonomy): Eukaryota > Metazoa > Arthropoda > Arachnida > Araneae > Uloboridae > Octonoba > Octonoba sinensis. The sequence goes on along the minus strand of CM076606.1, from coordinate 1,281,613 downwards.
GTATTTTTGAATTTTCATTCTTCCGGGGGAATCCATCAAAATACTTAAAGTAAAACATGCATCCACCACATACATAGTTATATTATTGTTTGTTGCATTTAATTATTGGTTTTACTAGTTTATTCATATATGCGCCTTCCAATTTATTTCATCATATGAGTGTAAGATTTTTTTCCATTTTCTTTTTTTTTTTTTTTGTTATTAATAAATGCATATATAAACCCAGTAGCAGAAACAGCGACATGGCAGCATTGTCGCGGACAAGGCAAGGTCCTTTGTGGAGAGTTTGTTTCCTGCAATAATACAGGGTGATAACGCGACCGGGATATCAGGAAATTTTATGCTCTGGAAAATATCAGGGAATAATCAGGGGATATCTAAAATTCCCCCGAATATCAGGGAAAATTAACGTTTTTAACCAAAAAACCGGCAAGCGCCTGGAGTGTCCTTTGTGGAATTTCCTTTCGTTGGGCTTGTCGGCTCGATTGCCGATTGCCCACTGGTTGAGAGAGCTATTTTCTCCATCTAAACGACAAACAAGAAGTTCCGTTTAGAACTATACGAGCCTACTTTCCCGTATACACCGAATTCAAATTTATAATCTAGCTATCTCTCTCTCTCTTTCTCGTTTTGCTTTAGTTCTTAATTGCTTCAAAATATACCTTTTTCAACGGTTAATACATATTCATTCAATCATTCATTTATTAAGTCATTCATGTATTTATTCACTCATTTATTCATTCATTCTTTTGCTTATTCATTTAATCATTCATTAATTCAAAAATATTCTTGAAAATCCCGATCAAAAAATTTCATAGGAAAATAGGCTCGTTAGTTCTGGATGAATTTTCTATTTGTACATGTTCTAAGTCATAAGAGCTTTTCGATAAAGTTTGTTCCAAGCAAATCGGTCCGTTAGATCAGGAATTATATAGGATTGAAATTTCCACGTAGGCGGTATTTAAATTTTTTTTGAACTGTTCAAAAATGAACAAAAATTGTTCAAATCAATATTTCACGCCATGAACTTCTTCCAGTGAGCTTGTTCATGGGAACTTGGATCTTGTACCCAGAGTTTACATAATTTGCTTCATTTTCACCCATAGGCGCTAATGTTACAAATTTCTGAACTGTTCAAAATTGAACAAAAAATGTTCAAATCAAAAAGTAAAATATGGAAATACGATGTCCTCGCCGAGATCTTTCGAATGCAAAAAGAATTTTTCGAATCAGACAATGCGTTCAAAAGTTATTAGGGGGGGACAGACCGACAGACAGACCGACAGACACACTTTATCCCCATCTCAAAACCCTACTTTCAAATTTTTTATTTTTCAATCTTTATTTAATTACTTATTTTTGACTTTTCTTGATTTCTAACGATATTTTCACGATACATTAAGCCTTCTTTCATGCTTTATTATATATTTTTTTACTTTTACGGGAAAGTAGGCTAAAAACAGTTCCTTTTTGTCTATGTTGTTAAAAAAAACGTTGCAATTTTGCTTAAAAAGACGATTGTTAGCGTTGATGCTTCCTGGGATCCACCACTTTTGGTCCTGTAAATCCGCAATTTTTGGTCGTTTTAAGAAATCCGGCTTAGTGCCGATCCCAATCGTGCTGAATTTGTGATTCGATACTGTAGATGATACTGCAGTGGCGCAACACGGGGGGCAGGGTGGTCACAGCGGGCCCGTACTCATTTCATTCCGGGGTTATGATTTGGATTTGTTCAAAAATATTTTTTTTATTCAAGAAGAAAAGAACAATACGCATCTTGAGAAAATAAAGTTACATTTTTATCAAGAAAGCATCAAATGATGATGACGGGGGGGGGGGGGGTCTTAACTCTGTAAAAAATAGATTTAAAACTCTCAGCAGTTTAAAATTACATTACTCAGGAAATTACGTTACTTTCTCTTCTCTCCCCCCCCCCCCCCCCAGAAAAATTAGGAATTGCACCATCTGCAGATGAAAAATAAATACAGTGTAAATGCGGCTTTGCAATAGTGCACATTTTACTCTTCAAAAGATTGAGGCTATTCATCGGATTCAATTAAATGCTCACGACTTCATATGAAGAAGTATTTTAAAGCAAATTACTACGGCTAATGATTTTCTCCTTTGTTGTTCCAGAACGACACAATCCCATCTGAGAAGTTAACCATCGATATTTTCTTCAACTTCTACCGGAATCTGCTATGTAGAGACGAAGTCGACAGAATCTTCGAAAGGCTGTAAGTAAATTTAAACACTTGAGTGAATCAATTCACTAATTAATTGAATCAGTTCATTTTATCAGGACGTGTAATTCAATTCATATGGCTTTCAATTCATATGGTTAGTTGAATCAGTCAAACTCATATAATTTACTCACATAATTTAACGACTTATTCAGGTAAACAGCATACATTACTTACATTATTTTGTATCGTAAAGTTTGTCGAGTGACTAATTTCTTGTGAGGGGCATTTTGCTTGAATCAGTAAAGTTCATAAGGTTTAGCATTCTATCAGACACAGTAATAATACAGTCAGCATTTTTAGTAAAGGGCACAAATATAATTGTCAATGCTGACTAAAACGATATAAAAATGTCGTAGTAAATGCAATTCTAACTCATTGATACAACTGGTTATGCTACTCTAAGGATACAAGCAGCTAGAAAAGAGACATTTTTGAAGATTTTTGTTAGTTTTTCATTTTTTCGATCAATTGTGAAACACACGTTGGAATATATTTTTTCAGGATTGGAATATAACAGTATTGTCTCTGCCATCGCCGAATAAATTTGTTAATATCTTTAAAAATTAATAATAATAACTACATCATCAGGTATTAAAATGGAATAAAAGCAGTCGCTTTTGTTCTATTTTTATTCTCTTGAGTCAAGTTCACACCTATAAACATTGTTTCACATTTTAAGTGCTATTAGTGCTGCCAACCGAAATTTTATTCCATACTTTAAAAATAGCTTATAACTTAATAAGGAATAAAGCGTTTAGAAAAGATATAGAAAAAAAAACTGTTTAAGAACTTTAGTCTGTTTTTTTTTTTTTTTTTTTTTTTTTGTTTTGTTTGCCGAGTTTCGTACTGAATAATTTTTACTCTACTTGCATTAAGGTCTAACATAAAATTCTTCGCTGAGTCTGTAAAAAAGCCAAGCCAGTAGAAATAACTTAATTTTCAGGACAGTAATACCGAGCGCAGACTATGTACATTAATGAAGAAAGAGGGAAAGTTAAATAGAGCATACGCCTTCGCTGTTCTCTAATAACTACAATCTTTACTTTATTACTTTGAAGATTTAATATGTTGTTCAAGCAAAGCTACAAATGGCGCAAAAAAGAAGCTTCTTTCAACAAAATGCGGCTTTTTGAGCGTTAACGGAAAGCCGCTTGATTTTATATTTGAGTGATATGAAAAAATTGCTGCTTGTAAAATTCATTTATTGATTAAGCATTTGTGAACAAACTGATGAAAGAGTAATCATGGATTGATTCAATAAGTATATGCGCGTCAATTTTTATCTTTACTTCACGTTTCTTGCTTTCTAGGGGGGGACAGAAAAGAAATCTAACAGTAATAATTAATAATAATACGATGATTATGACATGGCTACAGTACACATTACTAAAATACACACAAATGGCCAACTGAACACCTTTTTCAATGAATTAAAAATTTAAGACATAGGATATATTTGGTTTCGCTATTTTCATACGTCGAGTTTTTCAAAAACGAAAAATGATTATTTTAGTACTTCATTACTCAAGTTAGTCTCAGTGGGAAATGCATAACTTCAAGAAAAAAAAAAAGAAAGAAAAAAAGAAAAGAAAGAAAGGAAAAAAAATCATCTTACCGACGATTTCCTTTTGCACTCTCATATGTTAAATAAGTTCAATTTGATTTTTAAATCTAATCTAACACACACATCACATAAGCAGAACTTAAGCAATGGGGAGTATCACTGCTACCCAGGGTTTAGGGGTTTAGAAGCGTCGACAGAAAGTAGGGGTTTCATGGAAAATTTTGTAGAATTGTGCTAAAAAGGATCAGTTTCAAGCCATATGAGGTATGAGAACAGTAAATTTAATCCACAAAGAATTGCTACTTTTATAGTAGCTGGGGGGTCTATGGGTTGATTACGGTACCCCTAGTAAGGCCGGGCGGACGCCTACGGACATATACTCATAAAGATGGTGATGTCTACCTTGAAACTTAATTTATTTTTTCACTCTATTTGTTTATTCAAAACTAAGTTTTCCCACAAGTTCTTGCAGTTTTAAAAATTTCATGCCTTTAAAATTTCATACGATTTATTGAATTTTATGCAATAGTTATAACTCATTAACTATAATTTTTTGATATTAAAAGTTAAAGACTCACCTATATTTCGATTCAGCAGTCAATTAAAAAAATCAGTCATTTAAAATCAGTACGAGGGAAGATAATAATTTAAAGGAAAAGTTCTAGAAACTTAATATAGCTTGAATTACAAAATCATTAAAGTTACCATTTTCACATTTTGTAACTTAAATTGGAAATATATGAATGTAAGAAAAAACTTCAGTTTGAAAGGTTTTCAGTTGTTCAATGCAAGATAAATTTAAATTATTTATTAGAAACGTTATCCACGTGAAGTTCTAAAAACAAACAATAAAGAACGAGTTTCTTTCTTTTTTTTTGCTTACATACGTTCAACTTCATCCTCTTTTTCTGAAGAATGTAATTAAAGTGAATGAATCCTTACAGCAGCAAAAGTTGAAGTTTTTTCCTCCCTCTCATTGTATAACCTTTTACGTAAAGAGTTTAGCTGTTTACATGGAAGCCTTTCATATAACGTACTTCATTTATTCTACAAAATGTCAACAGAAGTCAACAACATCATAGCTTTTTTTTTTTTTTTTTTTGTAACATAAAAAAGCAACATTTTTGAAATACTTAGTTTTTATTTATTTTTTTTTTATTATTCAACATATGTACATTTTTGGAAAACTGATGTACTAAAGTTTTTATAAATTAAACATTTTAATTTATTTTCTATATTGAATTCAGCACTGTATTTTTAAAACGATATTTTTAAGACAGAGAATTTCACATCGAGGGGGAAAAACGCCACCTTTTAAAGTTCTTTTGTTTGGCAAACAGTAATTTTATTTGAGTTCTTTTGCCAAATTTCAGAACTAATAATGTTTATAAGGATGCAAATATGGCTTGTCATTAGTTGTGAATGAAAAAGTAAGTATTTGTGATGAGACAATTTAATTTCTGAAGCCTATTCTAGGTTGCTTGAGATTTTGTACTAAATTTTAATTTTTCATTTTTTACAAAAACACTACAGTCCTTAATGCTTACAGTTACTATCTTCCTAAAGTGCAAGGAATATTAAGCTATTTCATACACAATTTCAGATGTGGAGGTAAGAAGAAAGGGATGACCGTGGACCAGTTGGTCGAGTTCCTCAACAAAGAACAGAGGGACCCACGACTCAACGAAATCCTCTACCCTTATGCGAATCCGACTAGGGCAAGAGACATCATCAGGCAGTATGAACCCAACAAAAGCATGGCACAAAAAGGTAAGCTCACATGTCACGGGTTTTGAAAATAAGCCGCACCTATTTAAATAATTCAAGAAAATGACGATGTTACTGCATCTTGGGGGCATTATAGGCCCTATAATGGCCATACGTCCTTGAATTTCGGGGACAGTCTCCTAAGTTCTATATTTTAATTCTTCTCAGCAAAAACCATTTAATTACTTGGGGATGCAGAAAGTCCCCAAATTTAAAAATGTATATTCTTTCTCTCCAACTTGCTTCTAAATTTGCAATTTAGAGCTTTTACACAGTATTTTGTAAAATTTTAGATAATGTGGGGCAATTATCAAGTTATTGCCATTAGTATTACAATTTCTAACAGGCAATGAACTAAGAAAATATGCATATAGATACATCATGTAGAAAATATGTTTGAATATATATTGAAACATACTAATGAGAGTAATGTTTCATAATAGAAGTGTATATGTAGTGATTTGTTATGTCCCCAAAGACGTCGCCAAAGCTTTTTTTCTAGCGTCCCCAAATTGTCTTTTGATTTGGGGACATGTCCACACATTGACGTTCAGAAATATGGTCACACTATCTATAACCGTAAAGTGCCAAACCTTACATTTCTGATGATTCCATGAGGTTACGAAGTTTGAATACCACTACTTTAGGCAAATATTATGTCCTTACCAGTTTTCTCCCCAATTCTCAAATACATTAATGATTTCGAACAAAATGTCATAAATGTCTAACGGTGCTTCGAAAATGACAATGCGAAAACATTTTAGATTACAACTAAAACTGCAACACATTCTTAAAGTCTTTCATTTCTAAAGTGGGCGAAACAATAAATTAATGAAATTCGAACAAGAAAAGAGATTTATTCCCTACGATTAATCTTCTTTTTCCCTCCCAAGTTTCTAGCAATACAAAAGAATATTCATCAAACACTCCCTTTTCGAATGGATTCGGATTCTGTTATCTTGGGATATTTATCAAGAATTACGATGGTTTTGTGTGGGTAATTTGGTAATAAATGCATACACAGACCCATAAAAGTGCGGTTGGCGTACGGATGAAATATGGACCATCTAAAGTGGAGCTCTTATTTTCCTTTAAAAAAAAGAAAAGAAAAAAGCACTGTAAGAAAATATTTTAGAACGTAGGGGGATCTTGGACGTAAGAGAATGTTGCAGTTTCGAATTATAGTCTGCTACTAGTCAGTAAGTGAATCACATTAAAAAAAAGTAAAAAGGAAAATATATAAAAGCATGAAAGACGTAAAATTAATGTCCTAAATAGGTCATATCGAAAAAATATCGCTAAAACGAAAAAAATAATAAGAAGAAGAAAAAGAAAAAATCAGAACTAAACGAAATATTTTTTTTTCTTTCTGATGGGGGCTGCGTATGATCACTAACCTCTACAGGCCTAGTGCATTCCCCGAAGACTGGCATCCATTCCTTAAAGTAGCACTACTATCCCCGGATGCCTTTCCCACTTGAGAATTTTGACGCCCAATTTCCCCTAGATGGCGGCACCTGAGCTCTAAATGGCGCAAAACTGAACTAGTAGTTTAATTTAGCGGAGAGTATCTAAATCAAACACATTCTCAAGGGATCTTCAACATGCCGCATCATCATACGATTTGTGCGCTGACGATTTTCTGCATCTTGAAAATCCACCAATTTGGGCCAGGTTTGATCCTGCGAATTTGGGCGCAAGAGGTCAGCCCCTTACGACTACGCTACAATTACGGCTGTTTAATAAATATTGAAAAATGAAAATTTTAAATTTAATGTTTTGAGATGGGGAAGAGATCGGGATCTTGAAAGTGTGCACCGAAAAAAGGTGCATTATAAGCAGGGCCCGACGTGAAAGTTTTCATGCCCAAGGCACTTACTGTTCTTCCTGTCCCCTTTGAATGGTTGACTTACTTTATATATATGCACTATATATATGTATAGCAGCAGTTTCTATAAATAAAAACCAGTTATTTTATATTAAAATTTTTATTGATAGAAATTTAAATGATATTGTGGAAAATTTCCCCGACTATTAGAAATTTCTTGCCCAGGGCACGGGCCTCAGGTGCTCGAGCGATAGTCAGGGGCAGATTACAAGCATTCAGGACCTGGGGACAAGCAAACAAATTCATTGCACATTATGTGCACCACCTTCTTACCAATCCGTTGGGGAAGTTGATTGGGGATTAACTGCGGATGAAGAATCTTGGCAGTTGAAAAGGTCCTTGTTATCAGAAATTTCTGATTCATATAGCGGGGCTAACCAAATGCATGTGCAAAATCTGCAAGAGAAGCATAGAAGTGTTGGTTTATCTTGCACACTAGTGAACAAAAAAAAATGTGCATGAAAAAGTGGTGTTGGGACAAAAATTCAACAGGACTTACTCATTTAAAGGTGCCCTTTTTTTGTTACTTACAAGACATATCATTAACATTTTTGTTACTCATACAGCTTATAATGTCAATGATAAATACATTTTTTAAATCTTGCTTACAAATTAATTACATGTAAAGCGTTTAACTTTTGGGTGTAACATCTTGTTCAAACCATGTGCGGCAAAACAAAAGCATCTAAATCAGCATGTATGCTATTTTAAACACGAAGAACTAAACTCTTGATCTGAAAAACATATAAAGCGACATAAAGAACTGTTTTGTGTTGTGTGTTCAAAAAAGTTCGAGTAAAATTTAAAACTTTAAGTCATTTTGTAATATTTGAACTCCCTAGGCCTAATTTTTATTTTATAACAGAAAACTATAATCTCCCCAGAGGATACATTCGCACTATGATTTACATTTTTTCATTGATTTCTGACCGGACGCACCTCAAATATTTAAGTTAAAAACTTCAATGATCATACATTTAAAAAGATTGCTTTTCAATGTATACCTGTGTAAAATAATGAGAATAATATGATTTATGTAAAGAGTTTATTCATATAGAAACATTTCAATAAGCCCTAGAGCCCTGGTCTCATTTCTTTTGGGAGTTATTAATTCAGTGTGTTCGAGTGAAGCTAGGTTAACATGAATACATTAGGGTAACGATATCTTGCATAGAGCTTCTATAGAATGAATATAAACTTCACGTTGAGAATTAGAATAACTTCCCACATGCTGGCGAATTACTTTCGAAAGGTAATACTTATGAAGAAATTAGAACAAATGCATATTTTTCTTCAAGATCTACTTTTTATTACGTTGAATGTGAGGTGGATATATTTTTGTGAAGTATGTTAATTTTTGAAACTCCTTTCAATACTTTATTAGTTTCCTTTCCACCATAAACGGGTTATTATAATGTAGAGGCCAAATGATAGAAAGTCTAATAATGAAATATTTGTATCATGGATTCCAGCGTCGCAAAAGCAAATACCGGAGCGTCATTTCCTGTGTAATGTAAGCTAGGGCAAAGCTGGCGCGGATATCCCAAAAGAAATTCAGGGGATTTTCCCTGCTTCCTGTCGGAAATTAAGCCATGGATTTAATGATCGCTTCTGCCGTTGCCTCTCGCTTTGAAGTTTGGATTTACAAAAGCAAACTCTTCTATTACAAGTTTTGAAAAAAAAATGTTAACTCGCAGTTGATTTTCTTCTTTCATTTAACTCGAGCTTTCGATTGCGAAACGCGAGACAACTTAGCAAATTTCTTTCAAACGAAATTTTAAACCGTAGCGTCCGGTGGGGTGGAATGGGTGAAAAGGGATTGAAATGGGTCGTGTAGCAGTTTTTTGTGCAGTTTCTTTTAATTTAGTATCGTTCTGTTAGTGTCAATTTACGAAACTGTTCTAAAAGCCCTGCGACTTATGCTTTTTACGCAATCAAGAATGATGAACCCGAGAACTCATTAAATAATTACGCTCAAAATGAATTGAAGTTTTATTTAACCCTCTCATGCATTTATTTATTTGTGTAATAAAAAAAAAATCATATGCTACAAACTAATTTAGTACTTCAGGATTGTTGTGTCATAATTTATTTTTGGAAATTTTGTGCTGTATAGTCAAAAATTCGTGTTCTTGTATGAAGACGTTTTATGCTTTTTTGCCATATTTATTCAATATAATAATAAGCAGGGCAAAACTGAATAATCAAATTTCATTTATAAGGAATAAGAAGCTGTAAAATAATACCAAATTTCTCAGTAATGTAATACATGCTTCAAAATAAATAAACAGAATTTGATTCGAAACTGAGATTTTCTCTTCTTTCTTGAATCCTCCATGGACTTCTAAAGAAATCTTAATCTTTTAACTATCTTGAATACCCTATGGAACTTTTTGTGGCTTTCAAGAACTGTTTGGAGTGTCTAGATGAGGACGACGTGCATATTGCAGCACAAAAGCGAATCTGCATAAAACGTTGAAGCAAAAATTCATGTCACCTCATATGAGGCTTTTATGCATGAGGGGGTTAATAATACTTCACTCAATTAGCACTCATCTCGAAATAGTCTCTACTGTAATGCACACAGACACGGTAATATCAAATAGCACTTAAGCCTAATTTTTGCTTTCTCTGTTTACAACACACGTAGCACCCTCTTTGTTTTTTACTCTAAACAAAGGACTAAGGTGATTGGTTATTGTATTCTTTGCACAGAGACTGATGCCCCTCTCATTTTTTTCAAAATAAAGAGAGAAGAGATATATGAGTGATGGAGAGCAAATATACGACACGGAATGCAGCTGGGAGTGATATTATAAATTCGCGACAATTAGCCGATATGTCACCAAGTTGGCAACAAGTCTGGCGGCAAAAATGAGATGACAGATCCAGTGTCATTTAGGCGGTATTAGCGATCTTGGCGATATTTTGATATAATCCAATGTTAAACATTGTCTAGATATCGTCATAATTATTGTTAGTTGCAATTTCAGATTTCAGATGGAAAAAAAAAAAAAAAAAAAATATTATTATTTTTCTTTTTTAATTTAATGTAAGGAAGTCGTTCTGTTACATTATGCACTTATTATGCTTTAAAGTTAGGGAACGTAAGCAATCAGATTGTTCCTGTCAGTACTTTAAAGTGAAAGCTTCATAAGTTTCAGCTCTGTTTTAATAAACTATTTACTAGCAATTACTACAAATCGATATTTTTGTCTCTAAAGAAACATTTCATGTTATGTTTTATTTATTTGTTTATTCATTCCCAATATTCAGTTTATCTTTTGTTAGATTTACTTTCTTTGAAACTCGAAATTTTCAAACGTTATGTAAAGGAATAACATGCGGACAAAGTGTCCAGAACTATATCAGATTTCCGTTAAACGAAATTTCTTTGCAAATCTAACACGATCGTTTATTCATGTGTTATCATTATTTGCTGAATCACACAAGAAGTCTTGAAACGAGAGTTGTATTGAATTGTTCAACTCCTGTAGTTCCGATTGCGAGTGCAACATATCGATGACGGTCGCCATAGGGTTTTAATCAAATCTACGCCACTTTCTTATTCGAATAAGTCCCTAATGCATACAATTAACTGTATAGTTGAAGCACGAGCGGAGTTGAGGTCGATACCAAGAAGTGGCTCATTTATAAATGGCCTTCTACAAAATCCGCATGTTCAGCTAAATTCCTTTGTAATCTACGCCCACCCGTATACATATATATATATATATACATATATATAACATTGAAAACTAAATAACTTTTTTAGACCCCTTTTTGAATTGTGTTTCGTTTTTGAAACACAGATATTTTTTAAATGTCCCCCAGCTCGGGAAACTAACGTGGGAAAAATTATGTAATGTGAACTAAAAATAGTTTTGCAAAATCGGTGCATCATCACGTGACATGTAGCTCGAGAGAGTATAAAAGGCGATCTCGGCAGCTCTTCGCGGGGATTCACGATGTAAATATTCTTATAAAAACGTTGATGTTGGTGTTCGTCTTTGTGTTGTTTTGAATGTGTATTTCCTATGATGAAATTCAAATGAACCAATGATTCAATGGACTCTGTTCACGACTGTTTTCCACGATGGCTTCATAGACGGACATTCGATAAAATGAAATGCTGATGTAATCGTGATGTTACATATATATATATATATATATATATATATATAATCACTCGGCGTCCGGGTTAATATACATGTAAAGAGGAAATATAATAATTGGAAACTGTTTAGTTTCGTTGAAATCGCGGCATCACTTTTTGTTTTCTTGCGGCAAGTAAAATGTAACAACTATAAACCTAATAACTTTTTATGAGGGTAACAAACACACCTTAAAAAATTGACTGAAATGAATGAAGGGTTATAAACATTTATCATGATATAAATATTTCTTTGATATAAATATTTTTTTGATATAAATATTTTCTTAATAAATAATATATTTATTTTATATTTTCTTTTTCATTCCTTCCATGAGCATATAATTGAATCGTTTAATTACGCAAGTTAACATTTTTAAATAAGCTTTATAAAATGAAACTATGAAAATCATTTGTATCTTTAGCTTCGTTAGAAACAACTACAAAAGCAGCTTGAAGTAATGCGATTCACCAAAATCAACTTTATAGTTATAAAAACTTTTACATTGAAGTTCATTTGCACATTACTTTGGAGCATTACTCTTTTTTACCCTGTGAATTCGAGATATATAGTTTTATACATTTGTTCGAGATACATAAACGCGAATTAGAAGCTCGTTATCGTTTAGGCGATTTTTTTTTACAGTGTTTCTAGGGAATTACTTTTTATCTAGAATTATGTTTTACATTTTTCTGCTGGCAATTCCAGTTTTCTTTTCGTAAAACTTTACACATGCAGCCAAAAAAGTATAACACGTACGTTTTTGTCTTTTCCCCATTCATTTTCAATTGTTGCAATTCGAAATATAGACGAATTTATCATAGATCTCGCTGCAAAGTACCATAGCGTATTTCTGTAGGGGAAACAATCCAAAAGCGCAGAAGAAAGACTAAAGTATTCTTTGGTAATGAATGGCTGTTGGCAATCGCTGCACTTAATCGGTAACATCTGCCACTTCTCTTCCATTTCCAAACACTCATCAGCAAGGGCTGCAAACCCTTCTCTTTGGGTTTCGTTGAGAAAACTTATTTTTCTGCAAAGAGTAGATGATGCTGCATCGGGAAAATATTGCTGTCGATAAAAAGAGAGAGATTTTCCGAAATCGCTCGGTTTATTACTGTGATAAGAAGATATTGTGCGCTTGTGGTGAAATAAGAGACGAAGCCTGCTTCATTATAAAAATTCAAGATAACTCCTCTTATAAAAATCATCAGACCCATGAACTTTCAATGAGGTGTTCGCGCTGAAATCTTTCGAATCAGACAAGTCCCTCAAAAGGGGACAGACCAACAGACACACAATTTCCTCCATCTCGAAACCCCACTTTCAATTTTTTTATTTTTCAATCTTTATTTAATTTCTTCACTTATATTTGACTTTTCTTTATCTTTAACAATATTTTTACGATATATTAAAGCCCTCTTTCATGCTTTTTTTTAACCGAAAAGTAGCTTAAAAAGAATTTTTTCAGAGTGGTTATTACCTCAATAAAAGCAAAAACTGGCAATTTCGAGGCTGTGTTAGGCATTATATTTATAATTGAAAGAGGTTCGCACTCACAGAAAATTGGCTACGCCAATTTTCTGGTAAAAAAGAGCTATTTTGTTTGTCGACCGCATATTTGAAATGCGACGAACATCATTAAAGTTAATTTTGTCATCAGATACTATACGAAGCCAGTGAGTGCAGTTTAAATAATAACGTGCGACAGATGAGAATGCCTCTCCCTCGTTATTTTAGAGAAGATGAACGGTGTCTTTGATCCCCACAGGAGATTGCGGCGATTTTTTATGTCTTCAGCATCGTAATTTCCGAAAAAAAAAGATATTTACGGCTCGGCACAGAAGGGCAATTTTTGAAATGATGAAAATAAATGGTAGTTGTGAAGCTGCATATGCTGATTATTATTGGGGCTGAAATTCATTTTTATGACTTAAATTATGAGAGAAAATTACAATAAGAGACCTCTGAGATTAAACTTATGTGAAATAGCCTCGCAAGTATGGCAACATTTTTTTATTACGACCATCATAAGTAAGTATTAAAGCAAAAGCTTCTTAAGAGTCAGTAGTTTGTCATCCTCTAGTTCATTCGTTAATCTGTTGCATCTCGGGAGTGATTTAAAACAATGAGCAATCCCTTTCATACATTAATTTCACAGCTTCTGTTTTAGTTCTTCGACATTTTAAATGCTTTGCGCACATTGAGACGAAGCAGGAGTTTGCAGCTATACGTAGTTTTAAACTTTTGAAATAAAAATAATAAAAGATCTGTAAAAATAATTGGGGTGAAACATGTGTATTATTATTTCTCGCGAATCCCTACGACTCTCCAGTTTTCTTTTATGATTTCATTCTTTTGTAGCCATTAATATTACGAAAAGTAAACAAATTAAGAATAGAGCTTTTAATAGTATTATTAACATGTGGGAAAAAACTGGTAGTTGGGGAATGTGAAGTAAAGTGAAATAATTAACATAAATTGGATTTTTCAAATTAAAATTCATTTATTTATTTATTCATTTATTTTTGAAAATAACACTATACAAAGAGAGAACTATAAATTCTATAATAGAACTTGCATCGAAATATTGTTTTTCGTTTCAGGCAGTAAATGTGTACGTTAAAGTAAAAGTGGAAAATTGTCACTTTACAGCATTACTGGGAAAAGTGAAAAGGAATGTTTTCCAAATGAAATAGTTTTCTACTTGATAATTAGCCCGTTTCAGTCGTATGTCGCTTTATAGCAGTCTACATAGCATGTAATGATTCGTATTTCCGAGTACAGAGGGTTATAAATACTTTATATTAAACATGAATAATTAAATGAATGAATGATTGATAAAACGAACGAATGAATGTATAAAAATGATTAATAAATGAACGAATAAAAAATCTACTTAATAAAAGAATTAATAATTGAATGAATGAATAATAGTAGCGTGCCGCTAGTAATAAGAGTGACGACAACGGATTTTACCAGCTTTAACTTTTTACCAACGCGCCTGCGCATCGCCGCTTTTACAGCGCCTCCTGGCGATGCGCAGACGCTGTGGTAAAAATATGGCGGCGGGGAGCATGCGCAGTAGTCGTTGTCATCACTCTTACTACTTGAGGCACGAGTCATCTAATGACTGATGTAGGGAAAAAGTGAAATTAAATATGTATTTCATTTTGTCCCGTATGCACTTGACAATTACACATTTGAAAGCAAAACAAGCCTAACATAAAATAAGTTAGCATTGCACTTGGACATTAGTTGGCCTTAATTAATATTTGAAATATTTGCAATAGTAATTTTATCATTTTGTAATACAAAAACGTTTTTTGACTTAACACACAATATTACAAAATAAGCATCAAATTTTAAAAATGACTTACATTATCATAGCTTGATCTTTAGAGTTTACTATTTTTTGAGTAGAACCAACTACATGTTATATAACATAGTTAAAATTTTATTAAATAGGTGGCCCTGCAAATGGAATAAATATTTGACCATTTCACTTTGCCCTACATTCCCCACTGCAATAGATTTTTCTCTGACATTCGCGCTTAGTAAATAATGCTTCCGAGCCCTCTTCCAATAGCAGTATTGAAATTTTTATTTTCAGTGCGTATCTTACATTGGGATGCCAGTTTATATGTAAAGTTGCTTGTGCTTAATTTGTATTCCATGATAATCTTGACTGATTTTAGTGAACGTCAGTTTAAAATTAAGAAACTGCACTTTTGTTTAAATTTCAAATTTTAAATTATGACTTTTTCATCCCTTTACTCTCTTTTCTTATTCTGAAAAAGTACTCCATAATTGATATAAGGCAGTGAGGAGCAAAATGATCAAAACACAATTCCGAGGAAAACGTCTTCAAAATTTCGATCTTATGGGACCTTTAATGCTATTTTTTTTTCTAAATCATGTTGGGGGGGGGGGGAGCACCTGTTAGGACTACCACTAACATCTGCCACAATAAAGAATAGTTTACCTATCATTTGCGCTATTTATCTCCAATTTTTTTTCATATGTCTTCAACTGTTATTGCAATATACAGTAAAACCCCGTTAAAACGCGGATGTCGGGGGACATGTTTAGCACCCGCGTTATAACATAACCGCGGTAGTGAAACTGTATCACGGAACCATATTCACGAAATAAATTCGCTCTTGTTACACCACTTTTAACTTTATCAATTACTCGTAACTTTTCTTCTATTGTATAATTATTTATTTTCTTCTTCGCTGCCATTTTATTCGCTGTAATGTAATTGCTGTGCAAGAAGCACACTTCTCAACTGAGCAGATAGTCTATCAAGTAATATGTTATTCAGATTAAAGTTTTCTGCTCTTTGAGGTCTCCTAAGCTAAAACCAAGTGTGTTCTGAGAGAATGGGCCCTTAAAAATCTCCTTAAGTTATCAATATGAGATTATGAAAGGGGAAAGATTCTAATAAAAAGTAGATGTGTGAAAGGGGAGGAACGCACTTTTCAAAGAAACAATGCTTTAAGTATTTATACACTTACTCGGACTAGAGAATATGTTTAATTTCAAAAATTTTAAAGAATCTGGAACATAAAGATAAATAACGCTATAATCCACTCGGAGGAGACTTTGTCGGCTGGATTTTTTGCAATGGTAAATAAAGGAATCACCTTTAAATGACAAAGATAAAGGATGGTTTAAACGTCGGGGTACAGGATAGTGACCGTGTTATATCCGATTCCGCGGTATTCTGAGGCGCGGTATTACGGGGTTTTACTGTACTTTCATTGTCATGGTGTTGCCTCATTCATTACACATAAAAGCAAAAAGACTCGTGATGTGTTCATTTTGACGTGACTACCAGTTTAAAGAATGTAAATAACTATTAACCAAAAAAAAAGGCGCTTGAGATCTATTGCCACCAGTTGAAAATAGGGGAAGGCGTCGTGGGCCTCAACTTGTACCAGACATATTAATTCAGTACAGTAAAACCTGTTTTTGTGCGGTCCTTTTTTATGCGACTTTGTTTTTGTGCGATTGGTTTTGTGCGATTTTATTTTTGTGCAATTTTTTTTGTGCGATTTATTTTTATGCGGTATATGAATCTTAGCGGCGTTAGCACCAGTTTAATGTTTCCTATCAATGTACATATACATATTTAAAAATCACAACTAATTATAATTTTTATTTATACAGTAAGAACATGGTAAGCGCCAATGTGCTTACTGTATAAATAAAAATTTTAGGAGAATGCTTTGATAATTTCGGCGAAAATGACCTTGACGAGATGATTGAGGATCAAACTATCGATGATAGTGACATTATCAATAGTTTGATAGATTATGAAAATGGACAAGAAGAACCGGAATCCATTACAGCAGATAAAATATATGTAGGGATCCAGATTTCTAAAAAAATGAAAACGCATTTTCTTAAAATAGATACCAATGCGGAAAGACGCTTAAAATTCCGAAAAGAACTGAGATCATGCATGTCTCACTATCGTGACGTTTACAAGCAATTGACCAGTCGACCGTCGTCACAAAAACTGATCACTGACTTCATGGTATCAAAAAAGAAATCAATTGAAATCCTATCTTCAAGCGACGAAAGCGATTTTCAACCAATTCGTCACAAGAAGATGCGCGTTTTGGATTACGACGAGTAGGAGCAAACTATTTATTGTATAATTTGAAAACTTCTCCATGTATATGTACAATGAAGAATTAAATATTTTTACAATTTCTTTAGGTGTAATTTAATTATTTAATTTAATTGACAGCATTCTCTCATCCATTTCATAAATCATTGATGTATTTTCCAAGTCCGACTTTTGTTATGCGGTCCCTATCCACCGCATAAAAAAAATTTAGGTAGTATATCGTACAAAGTTGTTTATTATATGTAAGAATTTATAAAATATCCGAATATTTTTTTGTACGATTTTTTTTATGCGGTCCCTATCCACCGCACAAGAACAGGTTTTACTGTACTCGCAAATGTCGCTACTACTGCATATTTGTTGCAATCAATTTGCATAATGTTTTCTGTTGCTTATTCTCTGTAATTTCCTTTCTTAAAGGCTTTGCAGTTTCCTGTTTAAAATACATATCTGTAATTTTATGTTAGACTCTGGATAAATGATTTCTATTAGAATCTCATGCATTTTCGTGCGTAGTGTACAGTGTATGCGGTGTTGGGATGTGTGTGCGCATGTGTATATGCGATATTTTGTGTTACTTAGCAAGACTGTAATCTATTTTTCATTTTTCATACAGGACTGTTATCTGAAAATGGGTTCCTGAGATACCTCATGGGTGAAGACAACCCAATTGTCTCATTGGAAAAACTGGACATCAACCTGAATATGGAACAGCCACTCAGTCACTACTTCATCAATTCTTCTCATAACACCTACTTGAGTGGTAAGTTAAGGTCTTTTCATGCAATCTCTTTTGACGTTTTCATGCAATTAAATATGAAATGCACCAACCAAAATGAAAGGATTTCAAACTTTGTGCTACTTCCACATCATTTTGTCCCTTGTTTCATGAAATTCCAATCAAAGATTCAAATTTCGACGAGTCGGTTGCAAATAAAATCCATTAAAACACTGGTACCGCAGTATTTTTTTTCTTTAAAAGGAAGTCAATTTTCTTGGGATATATAATACGTTTAAGTGAAAACATGTTTTCAAGGATGAAATGCGAAGAAAAAAACTAAACTTTTGCACAAATAAAAATCAATTTTTATTACTGCGCTACGGTGGTTGAACTTTTTTTTTTTTGTATTATGGATTTATACAGTAAACGTGAACTTCAAATTTGAATTATTGCCTTTCTTACATTGCAGAACTATGAATTTGAGCCCGGTCCCAGTTTTCTACCGAAAACATAGAAAGCAAAATTTGTTTGCATTAGCACGTCAATTCCAACTCTTTCTCGCAATGAATAATGTCGCAACGAATAATTTTTTCAGTTTTCTGCTTCTGTGAATCATTAAATTACATTAAATTTTTTGATTGTATTTCAAACTCAAATAAGGAGAAAAAATAGAAGAAAAGAAGAAGAAGATCACCATGAAAATAGTTCCGGAAGATCACCGTGAAAATAGTTTCGGAAGATCACCATGAAAATAGTTATACTTTGTCGCATTTTCCCCCCTTTTTCCATTATAAAGAATAGTAAAATGTTTTCTCTCTCTCTCTTCGGATTCCACTTTGTTTGTGACAGATCTTTACTCATTATAAAATAGTTTATTTATTTATTTGTTTACTTATCTATTTTTGCTGCAATGACTGTGACAAGCAGTTTTTGGTAAACAAAAAACAAAAATATCTGCTTGCTACAAGCCGTTATATTTTCATAGATACCCGAAATTTATAACGAACAAAGTGTAAGTCCATTAAGATGAGATTTATATTGTTAATTTATATCTCTGAAGCAGGAGGCGCAGCCAAGTGAGATGTTTGGGAAATAAACTCCGCCAGAACCTTTGATTTTAAATCATGCTGCCAATCTGAACAGAGTAAAGCATATGCAAGTGAAAACATCGATTATGAATCCCCCACACCCCATGAGAAAATTCTGTCTGCCCTTGTGTATCATGAAGCATACGTTGCTCAGAGGACTTGCTGCAGACATATGAAATTCTCACTTCTTCGTCACTGCTTTTAGGCCACCAACTGACCGGGAAGTCCTCCGTCGAGATGTATCGGCAGACCTTGCTCACGGGGTGCAGGTGTGTGGAGCTGGATTGCTGGAACGGCAGGAATTCCGACGAAGAGCCCATCATCACGCACGGGTACACAGTTGTCTCAGACATACTGCTAAAAGTAAGATTATTCTCCACTCTCTTGCCTGTCTTAAAGCGAAATTTTTCTATCTGCGGTTATGTTGGCCGTTTCGAATCCCCGCTTCACAGGTATCCCAAGTGTAAGCACCCAGGGCACTGTAGCTAAAGGGATGATTCCATAAGTCTTTTGATGCGTCTGTCACGACGTTTTTCTTTTATTTCGGGTTCTATATACTAAAAATAAAATGATAAATTTTGGTGGGCTCATGCATTTTGATGCAAACTTAAAAATACTGGAAGAATTTTTATCTAAATAATGAATGTTTTCAATTATTCATTATTTAGATAGTATATTCATTATTTAAACTCACCGGCAGGGTGGCGTCGTAGTAAGGCGCAGGCCTCGTTCGCCCAAGTCCGTGGATTTTTCGAGATGCAAAAGACAGCCCCCATGTCGTCTGATTAGGCGGCATGTTAAAGATCCCTTGAGTATCCCTTTAGCATGGCTACTCTCGGCTAAATTAAATTCACTGTGCCCTTTGCATCATCGACAGCTCAGGTGCTGCCATCGAGGGGGAAACTGGGCGTGAAAAAAATTGCAGAAATGGTACCACACTCATTGTGGTGCCGCTGAAAGAGTTGGTACCAATCTCTGGGTATGCACTAGGCCTGCAATAGTTAAGAACCAATATACGCAGCCCATTTAAAAATTAATAAATAAATAAATAAAACTATGCTGTGACAGACATGTCAAAAATTATTATGTTACAAGCTGATTTGCAACCTAAGTGCTGGACTCAATTTTGATTTTTCTTCATTACTTAGAAAGTTCTTAAAGCTTAGTTCCGCTTTTTTATATTATTATTAGTTAGTTTCCCCTGTAGTTTTTTTTTTTTCTCTCCATTTTTTAAGAAATTGTTGTAGCTATTCACTTAATTCAGATTTTGCTTTGCTATTTAGGAAGTTCTTGAAGCTATTGCTGATTGTGCTTTCAAGACGTCAGATTATCCCGTCATATTGAGCTTCGAAAACCACTGCTCGTAAGTTTCTCCCTTCAAATTGCTTAATGAAATTACGGAATAAAAGGAGTTGTGTCAATATGTCACTAAGAATTTAAAAAAGCACGCATATAACATAATTTTACAAAATAAAATACTATACAGCTAAAACATGTATTTATTATGGTATAAATAAATCCGGCAGCAGGTAATAAACTGAATATAATTTGTATTTACATTTGGTTCTCTTCTGAAACTTGCTGTTGAATCTTTCTTCCCACTTTATCAAAATTGTTTTACTTGTTACAAAAGTAAAACGCGAAATTTAATAGTTTCTTTAATTATTACCAGCACATTCTCTTTAATTATAGTTTTTAAAAAAGCGGAATATACAACAGCGAAGTAAATTACCAACTTGGCGGCAATGCATTAACGTTTCCAATTCAAACGATATTAATTGCCGCTTCCTTCCTTACATAATAACATTTAATTCCGGCGAACGCATGACAGTTTTGATTATCTCTCACAATTAATGTTTCGTTTCATTTCGCCCCTAATATTTCCTGAGAATTAAAAACTTCTGGAACACAAGAGTAAGAGAACATTATGCGTTTAACCAAAATTAAATTGCTAAATTGAGTAGAACTGCTAGTTATAATTAACTTCGTATAAACTCGCACTAAATAAACTTCTTTTTATTTCTGCTACTTAAAATTTTAAGACGACGACAAATTCTAAAGTCAGTTAATAGTAATTATTTCTGTCATAAAAATAACCTTAAACTAAAAAAAGTGAAAACATACGTAAATGTTTTTTAATGAATTTGTAAACTGTACTGCTTTTGTAGCAATAAAAGAGCAACAGAATTTCCGAATTTAGCAATGCGGAACTACGAACATTCTCTGAGATTTAGTTGGCAGACTTGTGAAATAGGAATTTTCATTCACCCCCTCCTATCACCATCTGAGTACACATCGCCTAAACTCTCCAAGCGAAAAAAATAAGCAAGGATGAAATTAAACGAGGAAAAGAAATAGGACAAGAACTGTACGATGCCCCTTTAAATCACACATGTAACTTTTAAAAGCGAAGAAATATTTTACCCTCTTCTGAAATCTACTTCTAAAAACAAAAGCAATAAACAAGAATGCCGGACAAAAAACTTCCGGGCTGCCATGAATCCAATTGAAAAAGAAGACTGGATATCTTTTTAAATAGTCGTTGATAAGTTTCTTGGTAACAATAAGGATTCTGACTATGTCTAACTGAACACATACTCCATAAAATAGCTAAATTAGGATGCCTTATGAATCTTAAGAGCTCCTGCTCAGGCCGTGATATCTTTCTTGAAAATCTTGGTGTTAGAAAAGAACAAGGTGAGCGCTTCCACCAGGATATAAAAGAAAGGAAAAGAGATACCAGAGGGTTGATGGAACATCAATACGATGGGTGAGTATTGCTGGTCACTCTTAAGTGAAAGCAGAAGAAAAAGAGTATCGTGTGCATCTTTCCTGAAAACCGAAAAAGAAAATACTAATATACTGATATAAATTAACGCATATTACTTTTTATTTAACTTAGTTTGTAAACATTTTGTAATAATAAATATAGTACAATTGACATTAATAATAACCATGTTTTTCATTTCATCTCCTTTTTAAAACCCACCATAGAATGTACCTCAAGTATAGTTACATATTGTGCAGAAGCGGTGGGGGATGGAAGAATAATTCTAATTTAATTTTTCGAATCAGCATTAGAAAGTACAACAGATTCACACTGTTAAAAATTTCCGTAAGAAAACAGTAAAATACCCATTTATTTGATTGTTATTTTACCATATTTAATTACAACAGTTGAATAACCATTAAAAAGATGGCACTCAAACCGTTTATTGTGAAAAAAAAAACACGTTTATTCTCTGTTTTCCCTAAACAACGTTTAAGTAACCGTAATTTTCAAGCGCTCAGTAAGAATCGGGCGTCCATCTGGGTTGCGAAGCCTTACCGGTCGTACGCTGTCGTTAAAATATGAATAAAGATTTATCAATTCAAATCTGCAAGTGTATAGTTGTAACGAAAATGTTACATTATACTCAAAATGTTAGCTAATAGCAAAATTCGTTGCCATATGGCACCACTAGCTAACGTGATTTACCTTAACCACAGACTCACTCTGATAGTTAACGAATCATAGGACATGACGCCAACTACGTCACGAAAAGAAAATTGAATTACATTTTTGTTCTAGAAGTTTCGAGGCTTCTCTCCCCATCTGCGAAGATGGAAGGTCGTATAATTTGTCATGAGAAAAAGGTAAGGGGGAGAAGAAAGAAGAGGAAAAAATGTTGCTGAAATAGGATGAATTTCCTAAAACTAAATCCATGCATATGAAAAGCATCGATATAATCTTTACATAATCAAGAAATAATTAAGTTATGAGAAGGTGAACGGGCGATCCAAATAGATGAAGAATAAGAGTCATGCGTGATGCTGGAATGAACTTTTTCGCCATATTCCCAGTATGAAATATTTTCGATGAATATCACCGTCGTGCAAGCATGGGAGCGGATGGAATGCAGTGATCTTCACATGACGTGCAACTGTGGATCATCAAGTTGGAGAAAGACCTTTCCCAAAATTCTACTGGAAGGAAGGCAAAATCCTAGCCACCTTGAAGTAATGTTTTCTAATACTTTGAAAGTCACCGTCTGAGAGGGGTAAGGCCGTCGACTCCTGACCCTCTCGACGAGTTGATAAAAAGGAAATATCTCAAATAAAAGCTATGAGCATTTAAGATAAACCTAACGGTTTCAATTTTTTCATCTAACTTGTGGTTCATATGAGCTTTTACTATCATCTTCATTTATCGCTCATTATGCCTGGTTCAATGAATGAATATTTTTATCTTTTATAACTTATGATGTGATTTTTATTCATGCTTTTGATCCAAAATTGGGGTGCACCTAATCTGATAAAATATTCTAATATATGCAAGTCCAGAATTTAATAAATAACTTAAACTTAACGCAGTGTATTTCCTTTTTCTAAAGTGTTTTATAATTCTATTCATTTAGTATGATTATATATATATTTGAATTGAATTCATAATTACACAACGCATAAGACAAAAAAACCACTATACTTTCACACCGTGCTGGTTTGTTGCTTTGGTTAAATAATTTAATTCACATAATTAAATTCAACCACTGCGGCAAGCAAACACACACCATAACAATAGTGTAAAAAAAGAAGAAGAAAAAGTGGCTTAAGTAGTGGTTACTAAATAGAAACTCATACACACGTAAATCAAAATTTGGAGACATCGGATTCCCGAACCGTTTGCGAATGAGTGAACCCATAATTTGAGCTACTGAAGCTTGTTTGTATTTTAATTTTTGAAGCAAATAAAATGACTTTCGTCAATATACAGTAAATTTAGACCAAAAATAACTTCGGATCCAATCAAAAACTGAAATCTCAATTTTAAGGCAGTTTGCCTGTTAGAAAAGAGGATTTATTGATAAATAAACGGCCGCTTCACGTGGTGTAGATGGCCGAATGGCTAGAGAGCAAGGTTGGTATACCGTACACCCGGGTTCGATTCCTGCAAGCTTCGTTTACGGTTTCTACGCCGCGAAGATTCTGCACCTCGAAATGGTTCAAAAACAGTAAAAATTTTGTTTTGAAACCATTTTTAAATGGTTATAAAACCGTAAACTTTTGTATTTACGGCTTTTTAACCAAGTTGATTGGAAATGGTTAGGTTCCGTAAAGATAGAAAAATGTTCCAAACCGTAAATTTAACGGTGAATTAGATGGACAGACTGCTGCCGGTCTCTTAACTGTAATTTCATGATGAAATTTCCAACAATGCACCATAAGTTAAAAAGAAAATTTTATAAAGCATATAATTTTGCAGGCCCGAGTAATTCCTCCTGAGAAAGAGTTTAGTATAGAATGTGGGTCAAAGAGCAGAAAAAATATTCTGATCAATCATAATTGGTACCTTTCTCTCAGTGCGAAGGACAGTGATGCTCATAATAGTCCTTTTCAAATATTACAACAAAGAGGAAAACGTTAACAGGACTTAATCGTCAGGATGCATTACTTCAATAAGAGATACAGTTAAATTCTAGATGCGATATTTTATTACTTTATTTATGTGTAGAATTTTATTCCGCTAGTTCTATATTTCATCCAATAAAGATACTAATATACAGTTAATAACAGCAGTTTTGACATCCGATTATTTTGAACTAACGATCGAGAAAAGCTGCTTATCTCTCATTTTAGGCAAATCTATTTAGACTTCTACTCGTTTCGGGCCGATGATCGATAAGCCGTTTATCTCTGATCTTTTCCTCTTTAGTTTTAATTGAAATCAATTCGGTTTGGAAAAGCTTAACTATTCCTTCTGTGTATTGTAGTTTTTCTCCGTTCAAATTTCCGCTGTCTTAAGCCTACAAAGAGCAAGTTGCGCGTAAACAAGGCGTTCCGTTTCCTTGCCAAGTAAACCACGCAATACATTTGTGCTAAGTTATCGTGGTACTAGTTAGTACACGATAAATATCACTGACACGCAACTCATCCACACACTCAGTTGGAAGATGACCTCTGAATTTTCATTTAAAAGTCATTAAACATAGCATGTCAAGATTTTTATTTTAGTGAATTTTTAATTAATTTTATAAAGTTATGTCGTGCTTTTGGAAACCACTGCACTTCTTCGTTCATTCCTAATGGTGAAGTATATAAAATACAATTGTACTATGTGTCCTGTAGTGTAGCTTGAAGGCAAGGAAAAAATGTATTATATGTATTCTAGTTTTATTATTTTAATGTTGCACATGTAGTTCGCTGTATGTCTGCTAGGTAACAGCATTATAGAACTAGACAGCGTGAGGTAATGCTTGGACATATTTTTTAAATGTGTTTCTTTTGCTTTCTATTACTCTCTTTTACACGCGTTTCCTTTTCTGCTGCGCAGAGAGTTCGTCATGTCAGAGAACTCCAAGATCACGTGACTTTATTCGTCTTATCCAAAAATAAGAAATCACCTTAAACTACTTTGCTTTGTCAACTCCCATGCTTGTGCTCCTAGTTGGCCGTGGTTCACCTCAGTGTAAATACAGCAAAGCAGCGTCCACACTACAGGACTGTCCAACTTGAGTTACGAAAATTAGTGAACCCGATTGGATGCTGGCTTGCCCAATTCATGCGCAAAAGCTAGAATTCGCCTACGTGACGTCATGCTCATCATAGGCGTGCTATAGTACGGATGCCGTTTAATAACTTCCTGAATTAAAAAAAGACGAGTGATTTGAGCACTGCACACAAGACCGGAGGCTTCCTATTCTCGTTGCCGCCAAAACCTTCACCGGGTATATACGGAATAAGTGCTCTTTAAAATCTATGAATCCAAAAGTCTCGTGGCCGGTCGCTAGCAGTAATCATGAATGTAGGATACTGCAGAATGTTTCCCCTCCTTCAGTACTATGCCATAATTGCGTAGGCGGACGATAAATGCTGCAGGTATTGACTGAAGCAGAAGTCGAACTCCTATTTATACTGGCCTCATTTCTCTCAGAAGCAGTACACCCAATCTTAATTGCTTCGAGAAGTGTCGACTATAAGAACTGAATGGGGAAAAAAAAAGCCTCGATGTGAATTAACGCTTTACAAAATTAAAAACGTCCACAAGATTTTATTTACTACTTTATAATGCAAGGGTCACGTCCCCTACACCTACCCCCATGTTCATTTCAATATTACCCTCACTGCATCATCCCTTCACATGAGACTACTGACGATTAATTTTTTTTTGTGTAAGCATGTTTCAGATGTGAAACCTTTTCATGTTAAAATACTATCATATTTTTGTATGTCGAAATAAAATGATTCTTTGTGTTTTCAGGACAAAACAACAGGCGAAAATGGCCATGTACTGCAGAAAAATATTTGGAGATATGATTATCACCGAGCCTTTCGGAACGCATCAAGTAATCAGTTTAGATTTCTTAAATATTAACGATATTTCTAATATTACCGAAATTCACAAAATACTTGCATTTTTTATTTTTATTTATTTATTTATTTATTTATTTTTTGTATTAAAAAAAAACCTTCAAGGTTAAAATGCATCAAAATTTTAACTGTCCCTTTTCGTCGAAATCATGAATATAATCCCGTTTTTATCGTTACAAACTGAATCATTTATAACCAATTGCAAGAGTTTTACGACTATACTTGATTTTTAAGTGATAACAATAAATTTTTATTACGTTCGCTAGAGGTTCTTGTAACATAAACATAGCAATTTTTAATTTTATTTATTTATTTATTTTTGCACGCTTAATATCCTTCAAGAGTAAGAGTTCATTGATCAAAGTTTAACTTTTGTTTATTTCAGTTTTGTAACTAAATCTATCTAACTATATTAGCGTTTTAGAATCGAGACGAAAAAGTTAATATTCCTGTCAGTCAAATTACTTTTTAAGCCAGTAACTTTTATTGATATTTTCATCGAATAAATGTAGTTTAGTTTCTTCTGTGAAGGATTTAAACCTGTCTGATGGAACGACATTAAATTAGAAAGCGCTGAGAGATTTCGTGTGGAGGTTTCTTTGCTCCACCTCCCCTTCCTTCTCTTTCACCCTCTTCTTCCAAATGATGACAGCTATTTAAGCAGACCTTTAGCATGACCAACTAGAGATCTCTCCATTAAAATAACTAACAAATTTAAACGTATGTGTTTTACGCTTGCCTTCTTAGAGTCTCTGGCCAAATTAATAGACACACTACAGAGTTTTCTAATTTCATGTTTAGCACTCAACCTAATGCGCAAATCCGCTTATTACTGGTTTTGCAATGTATCAATCTGCAATGTTCACACTTTCCAGTAAAAATTCATTTTATTTAGGAGACCGTAAACGAATTGAAAAAGGAGAAAAATGCTTCGAATGATCCTGCATCGTAAAAAGCTGGGAATAAGCTGTAAATAGTTTAATCACCATGTACAATTATTCTGTGCATTTTCGTAAAAATTGTACTTATACTCACGAAGTTTTGTAAATATTGTACTTACCATTGTACGTTTTTGGCTTATAACTGGCAAAGTTTTTCACGAAACATTACCAAACTTTCAAAGAGCTTGACAACACACAAGTGAAGCACTATGCTAAAATTTGAAATAAAAATAGTGAATATTTGATAAATTACGGATTTTTTAAGAATTAATTTTTCACTGCGGATGCGCGAAAAATAGCACTTTTTACCTGTTATAGTTTCTAAGCTAAGTGCATAGGACAACTTTTAAAAAAAGGTTCAGTTGAATCTCTTGAAAATTCAGAAAAATATCGGCAATTTGGTGAGGTGTATTTCAGTATTTTTTGGAAAAGAGATATTTCTTAAATTAATGTTCACAAATCAGTCGTAAATGCTCAATTTTTATCAGAAATCACAATGTAGATGCACTGTAATATGACGGTAAAGTCATACGACTAATTTGTGAAACACCCCTTAAGGAAAAGCTCTGCTGCAAAAAAATGTTGAAATACACCTCATTAAATTGCCGATAGCTTTCTGAATTTTCAAGATATTCAACTGCTTTTTTTTAATCAGTTGCCCTGTATACTTGGGATTGAAATTATTACAGTTAATAAGCTCTATATTTTAAGCATGCGCAGTAAACAATTAATTCCTTTATATGTCAAAACTTTATCAAACATTCAATATTTTTATTTTAAACTTCAGTACAATGCTTCACTTGTGTGTTGTCAAGTTTTGTAAAAGTTTGATAATGTTTCGTGAAAAACTTTGCGTGTTATAAACTAAAAAAATGTGATGGAAATTGGGGAAATGGCTGTATCTTCATGACTCTAAGTATTGGGATATTGAACCAGTTCTCGTTATTTTTTGGGAAAATGAGTACTTTATTTTAAAAAATTATTGAAAAACATGTTACTGAAAGTATTTTCCATCACTAGCCACTACTTTTCCCCATCTTTCTGGCAGCATTTGAATTCCACGTCGCAAAAATGACACGTCTTTTGAAGCTATCCAAGTGTCAACCCAATTTTTGGCATCTTCATAAGAACAGAAGTGCTGCTCAGCCGGGCCATGTGTCATTGACCGGAACAAGTGGTAGCCAGAAGGGGCGATGTCAGGTGAATGCAGCGGGTGGGGTAGGACTTCCTACTTAAGCGTTTCTAAGTAGGTTTTTATCATGCTGCAAAATGACCTTGTCGTGTCTCTGCTCGGAACGGCAGTTTTAATGATAAACTCCTAATGATTCTGCAAGTACAGCTAGCGTTTGACATGAGTCTTCATGAAGTAATGCTTCCAATTGCTCGTCTTCAAACTTTTTCGGTGTGCCAGAGAGTTCTTTATCTTCAATATCAAAATAATTATTTTTAAAGCGTCTAAATCAATCTCTACGAGTTGTTTCAGACAGAGCATGACCGCCGCATGTCTCACAAGAATTCGTTGAGCTTCGACTGCAGATTTTTAAATAATAAAATAGTGCAGCAAAATTCCCCGCAAATACTCTTTTTTTTTGGCAGGAAGGATGAGTGCTAGAGATGAAAATACGAAAAATCCGTAGTGCGTCTATTAATTTGGCCATGGACTGTAAAATTTAGACAGTACAAAGAAACATCACTGTTTCAGGTGGTTTCAGAAATATCCCTTTTTTAAAAATAATAATAAAATTTAACTCACGAACCAATTGAAACTAAACGTTAACTTCTTGCTTTCCTTCTATATGTAGGGGAGAGTCGAGCGGTATCGGACGGTGTAAGAGTTTCGAGTTCTAACTTTTTTTCGGATCCAGAAAATAATATTGTAATGCAGTTAATGTGTAACTTTAATTTTATTCCGAAATAACATTTTAACAGATTCCTTTACAAATATTGACCCTAGAATAGCCATTTTATTACATAAATCTCATCATCATTTCTGAATGTTTGAATAATTGACAGTGGTGTCGGACAAACATTATCTTAAACAAAGCTGATGAACCTATTATTTCCAATATAAAATTGCTAATTTGTAACATTGATACACAAATCATATTGATAAAATAAACCACCTCCTTCGAGATTAGCGGTTTTCGTGGGACCAACCTTTAGTCACTGCAATGAATGATAAATGGCTTCTCGAATGGCTTCTCTTTAAAATTCCTGGCGTTTTCTATCGCTATCACCATATCACTTTCTTGCCATTTGCCTCAAATCTTACGCATGATTAGCTAAAACGCAGGACAAAGCCTTCAGTAACAATGAAAATATGAATCACAGATCAACGATACCAACCGAATTAGGCTGTACGAAGAAAAAAATATCTACACAACATCTTTCCAAAATATAGCAAATCTAAATAGTATACATATAACAGATTAAAATCTACTGTTTCTATTCGTAAATTTAAGCGAGGAGAGAGCGTGCTTCAACAATTCTGGTAAATCTCGTCACCATAGACGTGCTGACATGTTAATAAAATAAGTTAAAGTACGGTCTTCCGATATATCCGTTGTCCGCTGTCCGATATCAGCCGACTCTCCCCAATTACTCGTTTATTGCCAACAGCAGCAATACTGAATGAATCTCATTAGTGCACGTATGTATTATGATGCAAAAGAAAAAAAAAGAAATTTCAATTCCGATCCAGTGGCTGATCTATCCTCAATGTAACTGGATAAATCCTACGTTTTAAACAATTTTTCGTTATAAAGCACAAGTTCACAACTGATCATTGCACCGATAAAGAATTTCGCGCAACTCCGCAACGCTTGTTTGCATTTGCATTTCAATTATGTATTTTAATTCATTTGCTTTTAGTAATTGCATTTTTGACGGAAAGGGAAGGTTTTATAGTGTATGCCAGGGATTCCCAAACCTCTAAACATTCCTTCTCCACTTTTTAGAATCCTGGATTCGTTTTTTAAAAACGTAACCTGTAGCAGACCACTTCATCTTCGGTGCATTAACGTTTTCACGGCATGAGAACTACTTATAAAAAAAACGCAAAACCAGTAAATAATTTTGTTTCTTTAATTTTATTTGCATATTTATTTACTCACATTATTACAGTTGAATCCGGGTCAACTTCTGCCATCCCCAACGCAACTGATGAGGAAGATCATCATAAAGAATAAGAAGAAGCACTTTCCCAGAGGTAAACTATATCTTCACTTATAGCTAATCTAAAAGCTCTCCGGAAGAAACAAGTTCGTTTTTTAATTGAAACTGACGAGTAGCGAGTTTTTAGGAAATTACTGTGTTTCTTGTTTAAATAATAAGATTTCGTATCTACAAAATACTATTGTCAAAGTAAATAATTATCTGTACGTATTTTTTCCTCCTTCAGAGAAGATTACAGGAGATTGTTTATAAAAGGAACATAGTTCTGTCCAGTTGAAAAAAATTTAAACCTTAGTACTTTGCCGATACAACACTGTGACCGTTTGTCCGATACAACAACAACGCTGCCGACTCTTTGATTATCGTATGTGTTTTGCAAACCTAAATACACTCATGGACATTGAAAATAGCGCACCAAGAAGGATGCGAGCTACAACCTCGAAACAATGCAAATTAATAGAGTGACGTCCGGTATGCAAGTGATGTAAGTTTAGTGCGCATGCGCGTGTCCACGCATGCTGCACTGGCGTTGCAAACAAGAAACGCGGCCTATATAAACCGGTGTATTGTGGAAGATACATAAACGTGACGACCACGAATCGACGCTATAAGGTGTACCAAAGTATATAGAATGCCAGGTAGACATCGAAGAAGACATTTCTTCCAATTAAGTGGGTTTGAGAGGGGCCTCATCATTGGCCTGAAGACTGCAGCGTGGTCGACGCGCCGTGTTTCTCTCCAGGACGCCAGGTCGATCATTCTGAGTGTGCTATCAGAAGGTGTTGGGAGCAGTGGACACGTGAAGGCACCCACGCACGACATACCGGGTCTGTAGCGACTAGGGCGACCCCGGCGCGACACGATCGAAGGATCGTGCGCCACGCACTCACGGAACCCACAGTGACCTGTTCCACTGTACAAGTGGATGTAGGGGTTCTTGTTTGTCCGCGAACAATTTTTAGACTCCTCAGGGAACCGAATCTGCAATCCCAGTGCCCATTACATGTACTGACAGTAACACCGTCACATCGGTGGCTCCGACTACAGTGGTGCCAAGCGAGAGCGACGTGGAACGCCACATATTGGAGACGTGTGGTGTTTAGTGATGAATGCCACTTCGTTTTGGGGACAGATGATCACCGTGTACGTGTGTGAAGACGCCATGGTGAACGGTGAAATCCCACCCTCACTATTCAGCGACACAGTTCCCGCACTGCATGCATCATGGTCTGGGGGGACATAGCCTACGATAGCCGCTCTACTCTGGTGGTGGTACGTGATACATTAACTGCTCAGCGTTACGAGGATGAACTCCTACGGCCTCATGGGCTTCCATACTTAACCGGTATTCCAGGTGCATTTTGCCAGCATTGTAACGCTCGTCCGCACTCGGCTCGGATTGACGGGACTTCTTACGATGTATTCGGACCCTTCCATGACCTGCTCGCTTCCCGGACATCTCCCCTATTGAGCATGTATGGGACCAGCTGAAATTCCAGTTGCCGTCGGGCCACTTCTTGCATGATTTGGACAGAGTTGTTCAAGATTTGTGGGCACGGCTGCCTCGGGGTAACATCAGACGTCTTTTCTATTCAAAGCCGGACCCGTATTGCGGCATGTATCGCAGCCCGAGGCGGTCCGACGCGCTATTGAGTATAGATGGCTGGACGGCTCTGTAATTATCTAACTGTTTAGTTTTTTTTTGATCAAGTGTATCTTTCATCTTCATCATTCACTGAAATAAATTTCATTTCAATCCGATGATTCCTTCTTGGTGCGCTATGTTCAATGTCCGTGAGTGTATTTTCTGCTTACAGAATAAGAAGTAACACACATTTCACAAAGTAATAAAAGCATTTGTTATTACTTTCAGAGGGGCTACATATTTGTGTGCATTGGAAATTTCACAAAATAGTAATAATATAATACCTATCATTGGCAAATGCATAAAACGCTCAGTTTAATGTAGCGACAAAGTCTTTTCCTTAATTTCCTTACGAATTTATATGCTTTTCTTACTCACTTTTTTCTTTACCGGAGCCTAAAGCCTTAAAAATGTATAGAAAATTTAAGAAAGTTGTCTTTCAACTTGTGGAAACATATTTTCGTAATTATAAATTTAAGTTCAAGACGTTTATGCTAGGGCATACTTTTAAAAAAGGTTAATCACTATTAAAGCACACTCTTCCTTTTTTTTTTTTTGCTTTTTTTCCATTCATACAAAAACAAGGGATTTCTTCATGACCCAATCGTGTTGGTCTGAATTAACTTGATCTCTATCAGTTAGAAACTGCCTAATGCTTGTATGAGCTATGTGCGTGAAAGCGCATGTCCAAAATTCTTCCTTTTTTTTTTTTTAAGTTAATCACTTTGATAAATTTTTTCGTCGGAAAATACTTTAAAGTTTTATTACATTTTTCATAGGTTTAATTCTTCTGAATTTCTTTCCATTAGCTCCAGACCGCGCGTCAAAAGGTTCGACCTCTCGAGACGACTCGAGTCAACCCATGACTCCCGAGCGCGGGAAAACGTCGTCCGTGAGCAGCCCCCTGTCCGGCGATGACACTGACCCCGGTGGCGGTGCAGACGATAAAATTGACGCTGCAGACGAATCAGACACCGACCTCGGATCAGACGAAGAAGAGCCCGAACCATTAGAAGACACAGAGGTAAGACGAATAGCAAAATGTGTTCTAAGCATTCGTTATGGTCATTTCACAGTTACTTATTTCCTTAAGCTCTTTTAAAATGAATGCCTCATTTGATTTGAGAAATACCTTTAATGTTATGTTAGCACCGCAGAATAAGTTTTTAATAAGGGTAGAAACTAACATTGAAAATGTAGAGGCTAAAACACAAAAGCTTGGTTATAATCTGAGGCCAAAGATAAAAAATGGTATTCATAAGCTTAAACTTCCACACGCATAAATAAACACTTTTAATGCATAATCGAGATATATGCCAAAGTTTTAACGCAAAGATGGTACAGAAAGGATTTGTAAAGTTGGGGATTAATTGAATATTTATGGCAACAAACTTGTCATCCACGTATGTAATATGGACGACATGCTGATGATTGGCGAAAATTGTCGCCCTGCTGGTGTGAAGCATGCATTTAAGAAATAATTTATAGTCTCATACTTCTCGGCTGTGGCCGTATGTTTTGTAATGTGACGACCCCAGAAAAGGTTGATAACGAAGTGCCGCCAGCAGCAAGTATGCAAAAAAATAAAAAATCCCTCCTCTTTCCTGGGCTTGATAAAGCCGGCTGCAAGGCGGAAAAGACTCTTCAGTCATTCGGTCACAACGAGACTCGCAGCTCCAGTTCCTAAAGTTTTTTTAATTGCATTATTTTGTTTAAAATTAAATAAAATTAGTTAGTGATTTTGGAACCTTGCAATAACTAACGTCCTTCTGAATCCAAGAAAGGGTGATGCTAAACAGAATCAACAATTCCCTTCAGTACTGATTCTAACCATTATTTTACTTGCGTGGAACATTAAGACTTTTTCCCCCTGAAGAGCTAATGACGAACGCTGAAAGTCTAAGATGAATTATCCGTTGCTATCTTCGTTGCTGTCGCCATGGGTGTGAAATGCACTTTAATGGTCACACAGCGAAACATCAGCGCGATTCTCGTACGCCTCGAATAGAGCTCTCCTGTCGTTTTCAACCGGTTTGGCGGTGAAATCGACGTCGGATTGAGGAGAGAGGGATTTTCGTACCGCGACATCGATTTGAATTCGATGTTTACAGTCGGATTCAGCTCGACTGCTCCGTAGGTGCCGAGAACGCGCTCGATGTGCTTTGTTCGATTCTTTTGAGTAAGTTTCTGCTGAATTTGGAGCTGTTTGGAGCTTATATGCATCTACTGAGAACTTGTTAATCTACTGCAAGCAATGAAATCATTTTTTTAAATCTTTAACTCTAAAATAAATTACATAACTTGGAATAAAAAGTAATTTGTACTTAAACACATTGAAGTATTAGTGGGAAAAAAAATAATAAATAATAAAAAATAAAGGTTTTTGAGGAAAAATTGACATTTATGGACATTTTGAAGCAGTAATTTAGGCATGAAATTTAGAAGCATGCTTTGAAAGATTTTTTAATGTTTTTTTGGTTCAACGAAAGTGCATGTAAGCAATAAAGTTTTATGTATTTTACAAATGGGAACAAATAAATATAATGCATTTCCAATTTTTAAAAATAATTGCATTGTTCAGCATAGTTGAAAAATAATTACCAGCGCTATAGTGCTACTTTTTCTCTTTTCTTTTTTTGCAAGACTGAAGGGAGTGCGGCATATATTAATTAAATTTTTCTTTTTTATCATCATGCTTTGTGCATCGATCGATATGGGGTATTAGAAAAAAAGATTGAATCCCCCTCATAGAATACAATTATGTAAAATAAATACTCATTAATTACTTTTAAAAGAGATTAATTTAAAAAATGAGCTATTTATTGACTACTCTACTGCTAAAAAAATTAAAATAATGCGAATGTTATTTACTACAGTAATAAGACTGCAATCTATGGTGTAGTAACATCACTGAGAACTGTAGCATATGATGCTATTCATCCTTTATATTTATAAATCTTTACATTTGCTTCAAATATGTAGGGTAATGTGGGGAGTTAAGATAAATTATTTTTCAAAATGAACAAATTGGAAATCCATTTTGAAAACAACAGCACATAAAGAAAGAACTGTGAATTTTATAATAGAACTTGCATTGAAATATTATTTTTTTCCCTTTATTAGCAGTAAATTTGTAAGCTAAAGTAAAAGTGAAATATTATCGTCTTTGCACCATGTATGGGAAAAAGTGAAATATTAAAATATTTTCCTAATTAAATAGTTTTCTATGAGATTATTAACACTTTTCATTCGCGTTGCCCTATGGTTGTCCAAATAACATGTAATGATTCATAATTACAAGAGTTATGAATACTTTTTATTGAACATGAATAACTAATCGAATGAATGATCGATAAAATGAGCGTATGAGCCAGGGAATTGATGAATGTAAGAAAATAAATGATTAATTAAATGAATGAATGAAAAATCTACTTAACAAATAAATAAATTTAAAATGGAATGAATGTATAAATGAAGGACAAATTTGGTTATATGATGACTAGTGTAGGGACAAAGTGAAAGAAAATGCTATCTCACTTTGCCCCATATGACAAATGGTACTAAACATTTGAAACCAAAATAAGCCAAACATAAAATAATTTAACACTGGACATTAGAAAGTCTTAATTAATAGTACAAAAATAATATAACAGTAATTTTATCATTATACGAGTATAATAGAAAAAATATTTTTGACTTAACATGAAATGTTAGAGCTTGAACATTAAATTTAGAAAATGGCTTTGTAATTACGTATAGCTTGAAGCTAGAGTTAACCATTTTTTGACTGGAATCAACTAATATTACATAACACAGTTAAAAGTTATTAAAGGTGGATTTGCAAACAGGATAAATATAATAATGCCCCCTGTTCCACTAGAGCACATTTATCTCAGAATTCTATAAGAATTGCAAAAAAAAAAAAGACATATCTTACAAGGGTATTTGCTTTTCTTAGAATATTTTACTACGCTAGGGTTTTGGAAGGCAATCGGACGGGGGGGGGGGGGGGGGTATTGCCCCTCCCTAACTTTGAGAAATACAATGTATTTATACACGTGTTTAGGCAATTTGCTTTTTTTTTACCGATAATATGCAACCCTTTGCCCTCCCCCTCTTTAAAATTTTGAAATGACACGCCTTTCATGTTTGATCAACACTGGATTTCATAATTTAAAACAACGTTACTTATTATGTGGTGTGATGTGAAGAGATTCTGAAATTTGTGCATTTTTAGCAGCATTCAGTTTTTCACAGTGTACAGAAAGGATTCCAATATTTTCAATACATAGTAATTCATCAAAAGAAGACGAAAAAAAATTCTCAAGAGTTTTGAATTTTTAAAATTAATTACCAATTCCTTAACCGTGTAAGTAGGAATTAAGTGTAGACAGACCCGGGCTGGCTCCCTCTGGGGCCCTCGGGCAGGTATTTCCCTTAGAGGAAAATTTCCCCCGTAAATTTTTTAAAGATTACATGTCTGGAAACCGTCTTTTGCTTTATTAGGGTCATATATAGTATTTAAACTGAAGCGATTTTTATATTAAATAAGAAAAAAATCAAAACAGTGTTTTAAAGTTTTGCTTGACTAACTGTTTACCGAAATTTCAGTACCGGATCTTGGCAGGGCCGGATTAAGGATTTAGGGGCCCATAGGCAGTAGAAGTGATAAGGCCCCCTCACATTTAAATTTTATAATAATTATAATAATTGAAATATGATCTGTAATTATTTCATGACTATAATAACTAATCATATACAATGTTATTTTCAATGACAAGGCAGAAATTAGATGAAAGTATACGCATTGACTTAAGTTTGAGTATGTGTTACATCAAATGATGTTGTACTTAATCTGCTTGGGAACCCTTTTTAAATAGTAATTAAAAATAATTTTAATTCATTGAAATTCGCTATCATTAACACAGATAAAATATTTAATTTTAATTAAAATTTTGAAACATTTCACTAAAAATGAACATAAAAAATTCTGTTTAAATGAATACGAAGTTATATTTAATAAAATGCCGTAAGAGCATTTATAGCTAATTAGCTAAATGCCATAAGAGCGATAGCTAATTTGATTTTTGCGTAAAATTACAGAGAACTAAAAACAGGAAACTACGAAGTCCTTAAAAAAGGTA
Organism: Octonoba sinensis; assembly: GCA_038502835.1. Lineage (NCBI taxonomy): Eukaryota > Metazoa > Arthropoda > Arachnida > Araneae > Uloboridae > Octonoba > Octonoba sinensis. The sequence continues at coordinate 1,244,293 of CM076606.1, read as the reverse complement.
ATTACAGTGAATAAAAATCAAGGAACATGCTGTAAATTGATAGCAACAAATAATGTGCAGCAGTCACTCATCTGTGTTGTTGAAGGTGAGTTCAGTTGAGCTCACGCTGTTGTGATTCTTGTGTCTTAGTCCTCCCCCACCCCCCATCCATCCAATTATTGTTCAAATTTCTTAAACTATTATGCGTGGCCATTTTATGTTTTTGAGGTTCTTTCACTTGGGGACGACAAATGAATTCACAAAACTTTCGTTAGTAGTCCCACGGCAGGGTCCTTTTAGCTCAGCATTAGGGGGTAGAGCCATGTGAAAGGTCCTCTTAACTTCAGATACGAAATTCTGTCATTTGAAGGGGGTCCGGGGGATTCTCCCCCGGGATAATTTTGAAAACTATATGCAAACTGGTGCATTTTGAGGCCTTAGAAGACGCATTTGGGACTGCGAAGATATTAGGAAAAACAAAAAAAGAAAACAAAAAGTTTTGAAAATTTAAACGTTTTTACTCATAAAAATGCAGAACAAAATATTATTTTTTTTTAAATCCAGGGAGCAGTAGTACCCCCCCCCCCCCCTCCCGTCTCTTACCAAAAGGATGCTTTGAAAATTTGTAAAAGAAAAACTATTGTATTGTAGTATTGTTTGAATATGGCATGATTTATGTTTCACAATCACAAGCGCTTCCTTCCCCGCCCCTTCCCAAAAGCATGCTTTGAAATTTTGTAAAAGAAAAACTATTGTATTGTTTGAGAATAGCATGATTTATCTTTCACTTTTACCAGGGGAAAAGACCTTGATTTTTTTAAGTTTAAATTTTTAAATGTTTCAAAATTTGCTGTTCTCTAAAACTGCCTTCCTAGGAGTCCTTCCCAGCCATTGGAGCCTGCCGACTGATCAACGACGCAAAATATTCAGTACAACTCAATTTTAACGTTTCCGACAGTTTATACAAATAAATATTAATACATTAATCGGTTTTAATCGTTAGCAAAATAGAAGATCAATGATCAAATCGGAGCGCCGAATTGATATAGGGATTTCCGTTCTTACTTTCCAAAAGTTAAATTTTCTTAATTAAATACTTCTTTTTCTTTTTTTTATTTCATTTTCTTTCTTCTTTCTTCTTTTTTTGTGCTTCACAGCTGTATTTGCCGCTTCCCAGAAGTGCCGCACAGGCATGGCCTCGGCTCTCCCTCCCCCAAATTCGGCGCTGAATTTTCATGACTTTTATTTCGAGAAATTTCCGGGAGAGAAATCCTGAACCCCCATCTCTTAAACCATTTTCGATCATTCAGCGAAATCAGTTTGGGCAATGGTAGTAACAAAAAGTGCATTTTGAAGAGCTCCCCCTCCCTTTTTTCCCTTTACTTTTATGCAAACATTTTTTTATAAAGAAATGTAACGAAATTTACACTAAGTAAGAAACATTCAAATATTCAAATAAATAAATATAAAAATTAAAATAAAGTTATATAAAAATAAAGTAAAAAATATCACACATTGTACTTTGTTTTCAATATCAAAATTCCTACAGAACTGGAAAACCTTAGAAAAAGATCACTAATGAGACTATGTACAGGGTGGAGCAAAAGTAATGACCCGGTTTTGAAGGGTTATAAAAAAAACTAATACAGTTTGAGACTTAAAAATTGTTTTATTTTGATCTGTATTTAATACCATTTTTTTACATTAAGTTTTGAATACCACTTCAGCAATATGGCGGCAATCAGCAGCAATAAACTGATGCAGTCTATTTTTTCACGTAGAGAGAATAGACTGCATCTTTTTTGTGTACATTTCCATATTCCGCCTAATGTTACGCTCCCTTAGCCTTTTTTTTTTTTTTTTTTTTTCTGGTGTTATTTGATGGAGAAAGTTCCCCATACTTTAGAAGAGCTGAAGGACCGAATTATCGAGGAAACATACGCCATACCCCCCTTAAAATGTGCTGAAAAGTTTCCCGAAACTTCAGAAATGGGCTGCATCAGTATATTGCTGCTCAAGGCCGCCCTCTTGCTGAAGTGGTATTCAAAACGTAACGTAAAAAAAAAATGGGATAATTTGCAAAAAAAAAGTTTTAAGTTTCAAATTGCATTAGCTTCTTTTTTATACCCCGTCAAAACCAGGTCATTACTTCTTATTTGTGCGCATTTCAATATCATGCGTAATGTTACGGTCCCTAAGCTTTTTTTTTTTTTTTTGTGGGGGTACTTGAAAGAGAAAGTTTGAAAACATCCCCTGCATACTTTAGAAGAGCTGAAGGACCGAATTATCGAGGAGATATCCTCCATACCCCTTGAAATGTGCAGAAACGTTTCTCAAAGCTTCAGAAATAGATTGCATCAGTGTATTCCTGATGATGGCCGCCATACTCCTGAAGTGGCATTCAAAACTTAATGTAAAAAATGGTATTAAATACAGATCAAAATAAAAGAAGTTTTAAGTCTCAAATTGTATTAGTTTTTTTTATAAACCCTTCGAACCTGGGTAATTTCTTTTGCCCACCGTATATAAATAAAGCTAAAAAAAAAAAAAAAAAAAAAAAAAAAGTTAATTTTCTTGGTAATAATGTTCGAGCCCTTAACTCATCAGAAAAGCAAATTAACTTTAAAATAATTTCAAAATATTCTTTTTTACTGTTGATTCTATTAAGCATAAATGTTTAGATAAGAACTTGAAAAAATTCAGAAATCCAATTTAAACAATAATTGTACGAAGATTTATTTATTTATTTATTTTTTGACTGAAAATTTCATAGTGTACTAGCTTCTTCGCTTTATAAGTTGAATAATGAAAAAAACTGATTAATATTTTAATGATATATTATTTTATGTATAAAAATATTACAGAGTAATTGAATAATGTGTATAATAGCATTTTTATAGTCATTATAGCTAACTTATTGAATTTTTTATAAGTATATTTGTAGCTAATAAAAAATTTAAACAACACAGTGGAGTAAAAAGTGCTTCTTCCTCATAAAATTCTTCATGATAAAGTTGTCACAAGAGTGTTTTTGCTTTCTAGAGTTCCTTAAAACCGACATAATCCGCAAGTATAGAAACATTATGCACTACTAATTTATTTAAATGAAAACGTAGCTAATTTAAAAATGTTTTAAGCTTATAAAACATTAAACCGTACAAACAATTTCACTAAATGCCCTAAAAATGACCGTTTTAATTTGAACTATTTTCATTAGGATTATAATTCCAGAACTACTTTAGCAAATGAACTTTCAGATTTAGATTATTTTTCCAGTCTTAAAAGGCTGAGTAGTATATGTAGTTAGTCATCTATAGTCTCGAGGAAAGGAGAGTAAAGTGTTTATGTACTGGTAGGTAATACAAACACTCCTTTGACTCCAATGTAAATATTTTATTATACACAACACGCTATTAACATAGATTCATAATATTTTCTTTTATATGGTTTCGTACGATTAACCATTTCGGACAATCGGTCGTTGCTCTTTTTCAGTTAAAACAACTCACTGTTGCCATCTATTTTAAACTTAACTTAATTTAAAATATAATAATTATGAAACAAAGCAATATGACCAAGGCGACCCTACAGGTAGTCTGAGGGGACATGATTCAGTTGTTTAACTTTGCTCAAATCTTGACGAACTATTTCGTGAAAATTTTACCCGAAAGCTGAACCAGAGGTCATTGTTCTCTTAGTAGCTTGATTGTGTGACAAAAGTAATTTTATTAAAATATATTTCGTTTTGCTTTTTTTTTACATAAAAGTTTAAAAAATATACATTTCCCCTTGATGATTATAATTAAAAACGAACAATTTAATTTCTAAAAATTAACTTATTTAAACATTATTGTAACAGTTAAAAGTGGGAAACAAAAGGAGCGTACCTTTTATCAGTTCTGTGTATAAAATGTTATTCTGTTATAAATTCCGCACTTGAAGGAGATTTCTTATTGAAAGCAGACGCAATGCAGACGCAATGTCTTTCATCTTGAACTCTAGTCTTTCATCTTGAACTCTAGTCTTTCATCTGGGCTCTGCTCATTCATATACGATCTACGATCTACCCTAATAAAGAAAAATATCCTACCTTGGGGATCCAGTGAACATCTGGACAGACAGAGGTAGTGAACACGCGAATACGGAGCCTTCTAATTTAAACAGCATGACCATCTGTGTGGTCAGTTGGTCTTAAATGGCACCGCTAATAACCCCTTTTATTATATTGACTGTCACCATAAGGAGCCATCCATCATTTTAAGAAAGCAGAGGGAAAAAATAGCAGAGCGTAGGAAAGGAGCCCACGTGTTTTTTTGTGTCACCAACACAATCAGGGCCATAGGAGCCCTAAGGCCCTGCTTTTGCATGGAGGCTTAACGCTTGAGGTTGTAAAACAACAAATTTAGCGCCGTCTTCGGCTTACGTGAAAACAAGTTTTTGCGAAGTTACAAACCGAAGAAACAAGACAGGTGGGGGGGGGGGGGGGGGGATTCTGGAGATTTTAGTTTCGAGGGTTGGACTGCCTATAATTGTTTGGTTTAAAAATATTTCTGACTTTTTTTTCTTTTATTTTTCTCATTTTAACTTTAGAATCTCTTGGGGGCCCCTTCAGAGCTTCGGGGCCCCTAAGCAGTTGCCCACTTTGCCTATTTGGTAATCCGGCCCTGGATCTTGGACATTTCCGAGACGGGGCAAAATTTAAAAATGCCGCCCCCTCCAACCAATTATTGTTGATATTTCATATAACTTTTTATGCAATGGCCATTTTTTCCTTTGAGGATTTTTCCCTTTGGGGGGCCACTGATGAATCCCAACTTTGGGCAATGTTCCCACACAGCATTAGGAGGCCCGAGCCATATGAAGGGTCCCTCTTAACTGGAGATATGAAATTCTGACAGTTTAAGGGGGTCCGGGGGTTCTCCCCCGGGAAAAATTTTGAAAACTATATACAAACTGGTTTAATTTGACGCCTTATTAGACGCTTTGGTACTAAACTTACTTTTAGGACTTACTTTTGGGAAAAAAAAGCAAGCAAAAGCTTTTTGAAATTTAAATGCTTTTACTCATAAAAATGATAATAAAAATTCAGAAAAAAATTGGCATATTTTGTGTTAAATTCAGAGGGCAGGACCCTCCCCTCCCCCTCCTTCTTACTAACGCCCATATCGAAGAGCCAAGTGTTTACCGTCTCAAACGACATTTACAAGCTCCCACGCTCCCACCTCTTCCCAAAAGGAGGCTTTGAAAGTTTCTAAAAGAAAAACCATTGGGTATTGTCTTCGCAGATCACGATTTATACGCATTTCACTACCACAAGGGGGGGGGGGGGGGGAAACCTTGACTTTTTAAAATTAAATTTTTTAATTTTGACATTTCGAAATTTGCCGCCCCTAACCTCAGTTTTAGAATTTCCAACAGTTTATACAAAAAAATAATTCTATAATAATCGGTTTTAATCGTTAGAAAAATAGCTGATGAATGATAAAATCGGAGCGCCGAACTAGGATTTTAATTCTCTTCCAAAAGTTAAACTTTCTTAATTAAATATTTTTTCTTTCTGTCTCCTTATTTTTTTTTTCTTTTCTTTCTTTTTCTTTTTTTTTTTTTTTTTTTGAGCATTACAGTTGAATTTGCCGCTTCCAGAAGTGCCGCCCGGGGCATGGGCCCCAGCTTCCCCCACCCTAGATCCGGCACTGCGAAATTTCATACTATTTTTATTATAACTCACTCACTTATTACTATATCTAAGCCAAGAGCACTGACTAAATAATAAACTACTATTTATTAAATTAACGAATTTTTTAAAGGTGTTTTCACTTGGGGGCCACTGATAAACCCTTAAAATTTTCAAAACTGTTTCCATGGCCAGGTCTGTTCAGCTGAACATTAGGGAGGATAGAGCCATATGAAGGATACCCCTTAATTGGAAATATGAAATTCTGCCAGGTGAAGGGGGTCCGGGAATTCTTCCCCGGGAAAATTTTGAAAACTATATGCAAACTTTTGCATTTTGAGGCCTAAGGAGACGCATTTGGAACAGCAAAAATATTAGGAAAAAAAAAGAAGCAAATAAAAACTTTTTAAAGTTTAAAAGGTTTTATTCATAAAAAACTCATAAAACTGCAGAATAAAATTAGCATTTTTTAAAAAATACATTCCCCCCCCCCCCCTTCTTACTAACGCTTAACGCTCATATGGAAGAGAAGAGACACGTCTCTCCCTTCTCAAACGACACTTGCAAGCTAACCCCCTCCCCGCCTTTTCCCGAAAGGATGCTTTGAAAGTTTGAAAAAGAAAAGTTATTACATTGTTTGAGCATAGCATGATTTATATCTCACTATTACGAGGGCAAAAAAACCTTGACTTTTTTTTTAATTTCAATTTTTAAATTTTGACATTGCAAAATTTGCCGCCCTCTTAAAACTGCCTTCCCAAGAGCCCTTGCCTGCCACAGGAACCAGACGACTCATCGACGACGCAACATTATTCAGTATAACTCAGTTTTATAGCTTCCTACAGTTTATACAAATAAATACTTCTGTTAATCGGTTTTAATCGTTAGCAAAATAGCCGATCAATGATCAAATCGGAGCGCCGAACTAGGATTTTAATTCTCTTTCCAAAAGTTAAATTTTCAAAAATAAATATATATTTCTTTTTTTTTAATTGTATTTTCTTTTTTTTTTTAATTATTTTTTTTTTTTTTTTTTTGTGCATCACAGTTGAATATGCCTCCCCTCAGCAGTGCCGCCTGCCGCCCGGGGCGTGGGCCCCTGCTTCCCCTCCCCTCCCCAGATCCGGCACTGCCTAGCGCGCTTGGAAAATTACTTTCTCACGTTTCCTTAGTCAACTTGTGGTATAATCTGTCCTGTTCATGATGTTGTCTTATCTATTCATACATAAATGCCGTGCTTTACAAAGTATAAGAAATAAAATTTCCCTTTTTTTTTTTTAGCAATTTTTAAGAAAAATGCAATTTTAAACACTTATTATTACATATTGCAAAAGGCAAAAATTAAAGAATTTTTTACTACTTTATGAAACCAAACTGCCCTTTAAAATACCAGAAAATCGTCATCTGACAATTATTAAAAACTTGAAATTGATTACGAGTGTAAAACGCGATTTCGGATCGGTTTGAGGCAATTTCCCACAGAAGGAAAAGTACGTCTAATGCTCCGAAAAATACGGAATGTATATGTAAATGTATATTGTATGATTTTGAAGAAAAGCAATCACAGAAGTAAAGTAGGAACGTAAGGCCGTAGCCAGGATTTTCTTTTCAGGAAGAGGGGGCACCAAACATTAGGGCCTTTGCGATGTAAAACAAATGGGGGGGGGGGGGGTAGTAGAAATATATATATAATTATATAATATTATCTATAAATGTGTGTGTGTCACTCATTTTCTTGCACTAACGTCATAAGTCAAAAATTTACGATGCTTGAGTTCGCAACTGTAGCGAACACTAGAGCTGCTAAGTACTGATAATCGTCGGTTTTCTCTTAGGGAATTTAAATGAAAGTCAGGCATTTTGAAAATTGCCATTTTCAGTACCTTCTAAAAAGAGTTCATGTCCGAAAAAAGGAAAAAGTTGTTTCACTGATTTTTTAAAATTGTTTCGAACAGATGAGAAGTTTGAGGACCCCGGGCGGTAAAATAAATATGGGGGCCCCCTTAAAATATTCTTGAAAACATTAATGTTGCCCAGTATATTTGAATCGCTCATTTTTTCATCCAATTCCTGTTATGTACAATTTGCATGAAACATCATTTATTGCGAGGGCCTACCTGTATCCATGTGGTCTACAGTATTGGGAGAGGAAATTTGAAATAATGAAGGGGCCTTTTCAATTCGGGGCCCCCTTGGTTGGCGCCGCCATGTCCACCCACTGATCTTTGTTTCTCTTTTTGAAATTGGCTTTTGAGCCGTTATCAAATTCGTTCACGTTAGCAGCTCCGGCAAATGAGCAAGCAATAATATTTCATGTGAAGTGCCTCATTTAGCTAGTTTTGGTTTTACAGGCTCATACAAAGCAACTCCAATTATGCCATCGACCACTGTTAGGTTAAAGTTTTAAAAGTCTTAAAGCTTTTGTAAGATTGCGATAGAGAAGCATCCTGGGAAAAGTGTAATGAAGCAGATGCAAATAGTTACGAAAAAATGAAAAAATATGTAAAAAAAAATTCAGATAGAAAATTATTTTCCCCCCTCCTCGTTTGGGGCCCTCTACTCCGGGGGCCCTCGGCGATCGCCGACCTGGCCAGTCCGGGCCTGAGTGTAGAGCGTCCTCTTTTTTGCAGAAAGCATTTCAATTATTCGTTATTCAGATTACTAACCGAGTCAAATTACATCTGGATTAGAGAGAAATGAAGATTTTCAACTATAAAAAATATTACTCGAAATAAAATTTCAGAACGGCCTGCGAATTGAGAATTTCGGTATTTTGCCTGGTGACAAAATACCGAAACGCCGTACTGGCCTCATTACACAGTTGCTAATTACGAAATAAAAGTGATATATTAGCCTTAACAAAGTCTTTAAACGAATATTTTAATAATAATAATAAATAATAAAAAAAGATTAAATGAAAAAAAATAAATGCCAAAATAAAATAATTTAATTAAATCAAAAACATATAGCGAAACAATAGTAATAATAGTAATAAATCTGAAGTCCGCCTTATCGTAGCGAAAGTGAGTGCGAGAAGGAGAAACACGTGGAATTCTGAAAGCAATGGTGGATTCAGCCACAGTTGTCACAGAAACGCATTCTGATTGGTCAAAAATACGTCACTTCCGCTCGAGGAGTACGAGGTCGAACGACGCCAGACGAGAATAGTGACTGCGGACTTGTGTCGATTTGCGCCGCGAGATAGCGAACTTTTTCTCCTCGATTTCGCTGCTCGATATCGTTTGGTAGCGAAGGACGAGAATCGCGCCGCATGAGTGGGTAAGAGTCCCAAACATAGAGTGTAACAAAAGTTATCACTATGAAAATGGTGACCCATTTATCTCGTCTAACTTTATCTTTTATAGGAAATATATTTCGAAAGTTTCCTTGGTTAAGATTACCTTCCTCTTCTCATTATTACTAATATTATTCTATGGGTTTCTGCTTACGGATCGGCTGTTTTTTAAATGCTCGTTATAGTTAAATTTGTGCGTGTATCCTTGGCCTTGATCATTTACTTATTTTGTAAAATTTTCTTTGAACTTCTTATTACTCTTTATTAATTGATAATTAATGACGGGTAATTTATTAAATATTGACTTTTTAAAAAAACTTCCATTTTTTCACTTATTTTAGGAGGCTGCTAAAGAATCTGAAGCCGGTGCGGAAATGTCGGCCCTTGTAAATTACGTTCAACCAGTTCGCTTTCATTCTTTTGAACATGCTGAAAGTAAGTTCTACAGTTTCATCTTCTTATAGTTAATTGTAGCAATTGGCATTATTCTGTTATAATTATGTGCATTTAACAGTCTATAATAGCATTCTCCTTTTGTAGACGCAATAAAATATTTTTTTTGGGAAGGGGGGAGAATAAACCGACTCCAAATCAAAACAATTATAAATTGCACTAAAAAGTAAAAGAATAATTCATTCTTTAAATAATATTGATACTATTTTTTAACATAATTTTTCAAATTGGTGAGGAATAATGACAGTCTAATTACCGTTACATTGTACGTTACTTACTTTATCTGTGAACTGTTGCAAACTCTGAGCCATTTATATTTGTAATTGATTCATGATAGAAAATGTTTTAGTATCATAATTTTGCGCCGACTTCAAAAATTACGTTTAAAAATAGTGTCGATGTTTTTTAAGGAATTTAGTTATTTTTTACTTTTAGAGTAATTCATAATTGTTGTGACTTGAAGTAGATTCCATTTATTTTTTCGCAAAAAATATTTCTGTACCTCAGGGTCAGACTAACATAAGTCACACTATCATTACTTAAAAACTGAGCATAAAAACTCAAAAGAATGATTTCGTTGCCTAGTAACAAAGCTGTTACATGAATAAAGTAAAAAAAAGCATGATTGCTAACATTAAAAAAATATGTACGTGTTACCCCTTGCTGGTTAATTTTAGAACAATTAAACAATATCTGAAAATCGCCATTTTTGGACTTGCGTTAGTTTGGTACCGAGGTACAGATTTTATTTTATTGTTTTTAGTATAAATACATTTTTTATATCAATGATCTATTTTTTTAAAATATCAAAGGACTAAACTAATTATTTGTATGACACATCAGAGCAAACTGGCTCAATGAATTAAATTTGTTTTAAAGAGGCCTTCCCTCAAAACACTTATTGCAAATGCTTTTAATTTTGCTGCTTTTTAACCATGAGTTTATACATATATTAGTAATTTACACCAACAAAGACATATCAAGCTAATTCTTTCCTAAGTATTAAAAGAAAACACTAATTTTTCACTGATAATGTACTTTATAAAGAACAAATGCCAAATTGATGTGAAATATTTGATTTAGGGCGCCCTCTATCAATTTTTCAGAAAATCATTACGATCGGCTCGATTTAGTCAAAAGTTGTAGATAAAGAAGCAAAAAAATGACTAAATTTCCACCCATAACTTTTTTTTCTAATTAGCGAATATAGTCAATGAAGGTACGAGACCTATGAGAAACCACCCTCAATCACTTAAAGAAAAATCCTCAAAATCGGTTTATTCGGCGGGAGGTCATGGGTGGAAAAACAAAAGTTTTCATAGCAAAAGTAATCAAAACCTCTCACTTGTTTAACTTACTAAGCAAGGTCATAAGATAAAAAAATAAAGTAACTTTGTGCACAAGTGAACTGTAAAAAATAATTGCACGTAATTAAAGTAAAGAAGCTCCACTATTGCATTGAAAAGGGGATTGATTCCAAGCAATCCCGAAACATATGTTTGCAATTTAATGCTCATTTTGTGCTTTAATTACGTGCAATTATTTTTTAAAGGTTTAAAAGGTTCTCTTACATAATTTTTAAAGAGTATAACACTCTAACTTATAGACTATTTTTGTAAAAAGTGACATATCGAACTTAGAGAAGAAGATCTCCACGGATTTTAACTGTCTTTTGATTAGGTTCAAATAGCGTGCCTCAAGTAGTAAGTGATGACAACGGCTACTGCTCCCCGCCGCCATATTTTTACCACAGCACCTGCGCATCGCCAAGAGGCGCTGTAAAAGCGGCGATGCACAGGCGCGTTGGTAAAATGTTGAAACTGGTAAAATCCGTTGTCAGGTTCAAACTTTTAGGTTTAGCAGTTTTGAATACAGTCATCTGAAAAAACTTATTCAGTTACGAAATTCTATTTTAAAGAAACGCAACTTACACGCCTCGTTAGTTTCAAGGACATCCTATAGGAAGAAAGGAATGTATTTTTAGAATACCACGTTAAATTCGGAGTTATTCAGCGACACGGGAGAAGTCGGCGCTGTAAGATGCGTGTTCAAGCATAACTAACCGCAAAATAATAGTCTTCGGCGCCGATGAATTGCGCAAGAGAAATTCTGAATGAGAAGTGTGTAAGATAAAGGGAAACAAATTACATATTTAAAGACTCTATATTTAATTGCGTTGAACAGAAGAGAAACATTCCAATCGACATCCACTTAGGAAACAATATTTATTTTAAAATAGGGAATAGCCCGGTTCATTTAACATCGAATATATCTATACAAGTGAACTCTTTGATTTGTTTTTATTCTCAAATCCGCCGTTTTCCCACATGTAGCGTCTTGCTTTACACTTGCACATGACATCTTTTTATATGCATTTTTTAAAAAATTCAACACATCCTACAAATCTTACCTATCTATAATTAAGGCTTTTAATTTGAAGTTATTTAGGTTATTCTTCATTATGGTAAGATAAACAAATCTCGATCGATAAATAATAAATTAAAAGTGAAGTGTTTGAGTCACCAAACGGTATCAATTGAAATAAAAAATGAAGAAATAAATAAGTGTTGGAGACCAATTTTATCGGTCGGCTTGCTCGTATTCCGCTATCTCATTTAAAAACAAGCCTATATCTCTCTTTTTTTTTTTCGTAGTTTGCGAGACACGGCGAACTACATCATCAGACGAGAATCAATCAGTCATGCGACGCATTCTGTCCAACTGCTTTCGTCTTAAACACGGAGGAAAAAAAACAGTCAAACTCCTTTGCCTATATTTTTCTTCTCAGTGTTTTCGGACGGATTGTGTTACGTGACTGATCAGTTTTCTTGCCTGATAATTTATTTGGCCTTGTCTTGGCAAACTACGCAAAATGTGAGCCATGCATGCCTTTAAACGATATGGAAGAGTCGCAGTTTCTGAATTGGAGGTTTTTAGATCGCATTCAGAACTGGTACATCCAGAAGATGTTAGTACGGATCGAATTCATTCAGAGATTCATAAGTATAAGTACCATAACTGGAATCTAGTCTCTTCCTCAACTCAACTAATAGACAACAATAACGCATCACATTAATCTATGCTTCTCATAACAGAAATTACTGTTCAGGAAATATTTTAGGGGATGTTTATATTTGTACCAATTCGGATCACATCGTTGTTAAAAAGCATCATTTTAAATTACGTCATCAGAAAATTGCGCCTTGCTGCAGTCAAATCGTAACAATATTATAACCAGAAAATGCATTGTAAATTCATTCAAATATTAGCTACCGTAAAGCATGTCTAAAGCTTCCCGCCTGTTGAGTGTTATTAGGTTCGAAAAGGTATCTCGGAATGTCATAATTATTGATGCATCTTTGCGGTAGACGAACGACATTGTGATGCAAAATTTGAAATTCATGCCGCGCATTATTCGCTAAAGAAGCTCGTTTACGCTCAGCTGAGGGGAATGCAATTCGTATGAATTAATATCTGAAAGGCCGTACGGAATGTATTAATTTGGACTTTGATCCACGCACAAAAACTGACTTTGTTAGAATTGCACTGCACACTTTCAGAATAGTTTTATTTTTCAACATCCTTTTTTATCGCTAAGTCATTCAAGGTGACTTTGAGCCATGGAGGTTAACTTTGAACCCGTCGTATTTTTTAGTGCATTTGACTAAAAAAAAAAAATGAAAAAAAAATAGAAATTCTAGAGTGCGGCACTCAGCTAGCGATGTTATGCAATCAATTTTCTGCCCTAGATTTTACGGAATAAGCTTGAAATACTGTATACAGATTATTGTATAACGCAGCAATTCTGAACTCACTGCTTGGAAGCAATTTTTAAATGCTCGTTTGAAGTCGTTGAAAACTTTGAACTTGTTGAAATTGTTTCTTGAAGTTGTACTATGCACTATAGTAAAATATAGATATCCTGTGATGTTATGATTTTTTTTTTTTAACCATTGGATTTTTTTTTCTGATTCAAAGTAGCAGAATTGTAATACTTTTATTTAAATAATTCTTTTTAAATTCACTTTTCTGACGTGGCTCAAAGTTGCCCTAAATGGGAGGATCACTTTGAAACAGATTAATATTTCATTATAAATCTTTTTTATAATTATTATCTCCTAATTTTTGGCAATACTTTAGTTTATGAGTTCTTCAGTTTTATGACAGTAAATACAAAAATACTATTAAAATATGAGTGGGGCAATTAAAAAGGAATAAAATGGAGAAGTTGCTCTGATTGAGTGTGCAGTTTTGCGAAAGTCGGCTTTGAGACCGTTTAAATACAAAAGCCAAGTGTGAGCCATTTTTATATTTTTATTATAAGTACTATACCATGGTGTATAATTAATCCAATAAATTTTTGTGTGGGTAGCTTGACGTTTAAGCAGATATTCAGGTCTGAAAACTGAATGAAAAGCATCGAAAACGAAGTTTTCGAATAACTTTTGCCCTCAAAGCCTCGAGTGACCCACCAAATTATTTATGCTAATATGTATCTAGTAAAATATAGTATCCATTTTTTAAAAATGCCACTGGTCATTCACGGTTTTAGAAGTTACAAGATCATATAATTTGCACCATATGTTCAAGACCTTGAACTTTGATCCCTTTTCAGGGACAAGCTGTTCAGATTTCAAAGGGAACAGACTTCCCTTTTTCTTCTCACAGTACCACTAGCACATCCTGAAAGTTTTAAGAAAATCGAAGATATCAAGTATCACAAAAATTTCATCTTTAAAAAACTGACTCTTAAGCATCAACAGAGCCAATGCATCTGAAGTATGGATGTAAGTTTTCTTCGGAGCTTCTTAGGTTACACACTGGTGGCTCTGACAGTCAAATTGTCGTTTCAGTCGGCTAACCTAATACCGCAGCCGTCCTTAGCCGAATGTTTTTGCTCGTCAACCCCATGAATTTGTCGCGCTTCCAACACCTCACGAAACATACATTTATTAGAAGTGCATGCTTGCACGTTTACAATACATTTAGACTACAATATATAACATGGATAAATTTATTAATATAGCAATATTACCATAAAAATACCCGAAGTTGTTTCCGTGGTACTTAAATTGTGTCTCCCTTTTGAAAATGGAACTTTTTATTTTCAGGAAGAAACAGAAGTTATGAAGTTTCATCTTTTGTAGAAACACATGCTACAAATCTCCTCAAAGAGCATCCTGTGGAATTTGTCAAGTATCCTTTTCAACAGTTTTTGTGTCTACTTAGAATTTTAAAACTTTTCATCACAACTCAAGCCTACTAGAAATCATAAGTTTTATTTTTCTACATTTATTACATTTTCTTTCAAGTATTTACTATCCCTAAAACACTACATTCCGTTTCTACACCAAAATAGATTGCTTTTTTGCGTTTATTTTTGAATGACGTATTTAAGTTATTTTCCATCCGAATGGATGTCTGGATTTAAGCCTTTCGAATACACGCTGAAATTTATATCTTTGTAGAATGCTTACGTTTTGTACTGCTATATAAAGAACAGACAAAATTCAAAAGCAACGTTTGAGACATTGCAAATCAGTCGCACGAAAGCGCTCCGTGTATGCACACTATGGTTTCAAAAAAGAACATAATGTACAAATTAATACTTAAATTGAAGCACAAAATATGAAGAAAGAGTAGTACAAAAAACTATGATCTCGAGTTAAAAGTATTTTTAATTTTTTGTGATTGAATTTGCATATTTGCGAATAATTCCCTCCTCGTGCATCCTATTTTCAGAGAATCACTGAAATGCAACTCATTAGATCTCCGATATCTTTTTGAACTGTCCCGACATTAAAATGGATTTTTTATTTTACAAGTTGCCATGCATACTTAGCTATGAAATTATCAAAGTTAAAATTTCTATATTTCTTAACAGCAAGAAATTCAACAGTGAAAAAAAAAAGAGTTCCACAGTAAAAAATTTATCCCTTAAACTGCTCATAATTTATCAACTATTTAATACTTCTATTTCAAACTTTAATGTTATATTTCTTTTGTATGCTGTCACGTTTTCTGAAAGTTTGATGAAACTTTGAGGAAAAACTGCATGTTATAAACCGAAAAGTTCAAAGTAAATTGGCTTTTTCAGAAGAAAAAATGCTTATATTTTCGTGAATATACGAGGAATTTTTACGAAAATGTATATATTAATTGTACTAGCAAGTAAACTATTTCATGAAATGTACAGTTTTCTTCTAGTTTTTTACATTGTTAGATGATAAGAATTGTTTTTTTTTTTTCTTTTTCAATTTGATGCTGATCCTCTTAGTGCATTCGTGGTCCAATTTTTATTAGAAAGTGTTAAGTAAAAGAAAATAATGCCAAATAGGTGAAAAACGGAACTTTACATTCAACTGAGTTAAAAAAATTAATTACGAAAAATCTGTTGTAATAATTTGTCTAGGGACCCCATTACATAGTTTCAGATTCCGGCGGTACATAGAGTTACAAGAACCACCTTCCACCTTATACAGTGCAAGGAATGGGCATATTTCATCGCACTGGATAAGGGATTCATTATATTTTCGAGCACGTGTAGACAGTTTTTTTTTTGGCTATTCCAAGTAGAATTTGTTCCATGGCCCATGAATAAGAACTCCGCCTTTGTCCGCATTGAATCAGCGTTTGCTTTCCTTATATTTATCCAGCTACAACAAACGGCAGCTAAGCAGAATTTACCCTAAAGGAACCAGAGTTGATTCTAGTAACTACATGCCACAGGTACGTAAACAGTTTATGGAATACTGAATGCGATACTTGCAATGCAGTTATAATGTTCACTATTTTTCTGAATCCGATAAAATGGCGCTATGATGCAATACTTGCAGTGCAATTTGCTTAGTCTTCACGATTTTTCTGAATCGAATAAAATGGTGCTATGATGCAATACTTGCCATGGAATTTACTTAGTGTTCACGATTACTCTGAATCCAATAAAATAGCGCTATGATGCAGCGAGAGGCAAAGAGAGAAACGAGATGTTTTGAAAAAAACGCGCACTAAGTTCGAATCATAAGAGGGCCTTTATTTACAGTTCATGTTTTATAATTTGCAAATAGCTTTACGTTACAAGGATTTTTTTAATAAATGTGTTAAGATTAGAGAAGTCTTTTTCCCCTGTTACAGAGCTCACACCGATAAAACGTAACACTGCATTCACATTTTAAAAAGTGTAGAAATCTCGCCCTCTTTGTCTTTTAATGTTAATGCAGTTTGTTATTCGGCCTTCTTCTAATGAAATTTATATTACTGCGCATAAAGTGTGTTTCAAACATTGTGAAACAATTTACAGTTGAGTTTTCTTTTCACGTAAACAAAATTTTGTTTAAATTCTATAATATGAGAGTATTCCATGCATGGATGAACTATCGCTGATATTTCTTTTTCTAATTATCTTGTTTAGGTCTTTTGGAATGCTGGCTGTCAAATGGTGGCTCTCAATTACCAAACGTTAGGTACGTATGTTGAGCCCACTTCTGCGTAATTTTCACTAAGTTGGAAGCGGGAAACGTATTCGAAATCAGAAATTATGAATTTTTACTAGCAGGACCTCCGCAACGATACACCGAAATTGTTCATCTTCCTAAAACTTCCCTTCTTAGTTAAAAAAAAAAAAAAAAAACTGTATATAATAATTAATCTTATAATGTAAGATAATGTAATAATTAATCTGAAACAAACCACGAAAGAATATCAAAGCAGAATGAATGGATTTCCAAGAAAGAAAGATGTTTTAAGAAAAGGAAAAATTATAAATATATATACATAACATACTCTGTAGCATCAGGCTATGTCACAACATCATTTGACGATTGCTGTCCATTTGTAAAATCAGTCGTAGCCGAATCCAATTAATACTTCATTTGCAGCTTCTACATTGTAAATGAACACATTCCAACTCACAATATGACGATGTCAACACAAAATCTACACTATTTACATCAAGTACATCATACGAATCGCGCAAAATCCATATTAAATTTGCATCTCCTTCCTTATATACTTTTTTGAGATCTCCGCCTATTGGCCGGTTCTGCAAAAATTATCCGAGTCTCAAGTTATATAATTTCTTTCGCGCCATGAAAAAATGGGAAGGGAAAAGGGAAATCTATAAGGTGCCTATACTTGTCTGTAGGTCACTTTAGTTCTTGTGTGTTAAAATCGAAACTGAATTTAAAAAGGGGTTTGGAAAGAGTTATTTGTTTTTAATGTTATATATATATATATATATATAGATAGATACATGATGTAGCGTCTTCTGCTGCTGCTTGAACTCAGTGTGATATGCTAATATTAATAGAATTACTAAAGGTTACAAAATTGATATTGATTTACCAGAAATTAGAGTAGTTTTGCTTTTTAATAGACTTCGTGCTCTATTTTCACTGAATATTAAAAAAAAAAATATTTTAAATTCCAATATTCTTATTTATGTGCATTATACTTAGTCTGAAAAAAACTTTATATGGTGAAGTGGGCAAGAGGAGTAAGAGTAACCATGGAAGTGTGTAATAGCGGTGGAGCGCAAGAACAGAATTTTTTATAATTGAAGCTTAATAGCCCGGAAAATCTACCATTTATTATAACATATAAAGTAACAAAATGGTACACCAATCGGTGAATATCTTTTACCGCCGCAAGTGGAGTAAATTTCCAGAAAATCATGAAAAACATGGCTTCTGCAACAAGATAAATAAGGTATTCAGTCATAACAACTCATTTATTAATATAAAACAATAGCTTGAGTGATTAGGATGTCGAACTTCCACCTGGAAGGCCGCGTGTTCGATACCCGCTGAAGCCCCCCCCCCCCCATGTGCACTTGGGGATGCGTGAGTGTAAAATCCGTGGACCCCACTACCTCGCCCCCGGATGTGGTGCGTCCCTAAGGCCTAGTGCTAACAGGGAAGGAGGAGATAAGTAAAGTTTTGTTATAGTAAAGATCTATCTTTTCCTCTGCAAAGCGATTAGAGAGAGCAAAAAAAAGAAAGATTTTTTTTTTTAGTTCTGTCGCTCGTTGCAACAGTCGACACGCTGTCACTACCATATCGTATTGTCGGCTATGTTTTTATATCATGGAAAGGAGTTTCTGTAATAAAAAGCAGATACATATTAAAATAAGAGTAGAATAAACTAACTAAGAGTAAATTGATCAATTGATTAATTCATCCAGATTTTTTTCATCAACTTCAAATACATACTTTTCTGTATTTTTGACGGCAAAAAAAAAAAAAAAAAAGAAGTAGCTTTTATGTAACATATTAATTCCGCGTTCATTTTTAAAGACTAATAATCTCTTTAAAAATAGTTATCGAAAGAAAATCGTAAACTGTTCTATCTACCCCCTCCCCTCTAGAATAAAAAAAGCACACTCGCCCTTTTAAATAAATTATGCTTCATCAGCATTATTTCTTTTAAGTACTGTATTATTCATTTTCCCTTTCCTTCTTACTCTTTTTTTGAGAAAACACAAATGGCGGTATTAAAAGAATTTGTTTAGTGGAAAAAGCGCAACAGCAGAAAGATGTTGCTTATTTTCTGAATAAAAGATAGATTTCTGCTTTTTCCATTTCCTCTAATTAATTTTTCATTGGTGAATACAATTTATTAAGTAATCAATTTTAATACTACTATAAATAATTCATTTTTACGTATAAAAATTCTGACGGTCCATTTTTGCTTTTATAAATTGAAAATTTTTTTTTTATTTTATTCAAAAAAAAAGTTTTTTTCAAAGTTAAAAAAAACTCTATTCAACGGAAGAAATTGAATCTTAGTATTTTTTCGGACAAACTATGTCAGAAAGAAATTGTGACATAATATATGTGCGTATGAGAACTTTGTGACTGAAATGACCGTTCTCCCTCTGCAGATTTGGGTATGCAGCTAAATTTGGGAATTTTTGAGTACAACGGTCGGTGTGGATACCTCCTGAAACCGGACTTCATGAGGAGAGCAGACCGGAAATTCGATCCCTTCATCGAGTCTACGGTAGATGGTATCATTGCAGGGACTGTCAGCGTCAAGGTATAAACTTTAAGTTCTACTTTTAAGGTGACTTGGCACCTTTTGACATTTTTTTTATTTAATAACTTTTACCTATTTCATTTGTATATTATGAAGTGCTATTGTTCAACAAAATGATTTTCACGTGAAAAATCCAAATTCAACTAACAGAAAATTTTAAAATATAATTTTTCAAAAATAATTTAATGATTTTAAATTTCCTTCTTCTGCTTCATTTCTTGATTTTTTTTACTAAATTTTTTTAGTACTTATTATAGTATGGTTTACAATGTTAGGGATGGGTTTTACTATTAATTAATTAGTTTTTGAGAAAAAAGTTTTTAAAGTTACATCGATGGTAGAACGCAGGAAAAAAAGCATCTTTTGTTACACTTTCATTAAAAAAAATTTTTTTTTGAAAATATATAGCAAAATCCATCTTTAATTTTATCGAGCACATCATATTGAACACACACAAAAAATTTCAAGTTGCTACATGAATATATGTAGAGGTTTTACCATTTTAAGTACTACAATATGGTGAAAAAACACAAACCGAGAAAACGCAGTTCAAAGAATTCAAAACCCTACTAAAACATCATAAATACTTAAACTCTATTACTTCTTAACTACATTTCATTGGTTGTATCGCTTCAAAACTTCACTCAGATATACTAGGAGAGACAAACCCCATTTTAAGCAAAAAATTGAAAAATCGGTATTTTCATCAATTTTCTACATTTGAAAGGTGCCAAGTCTCCTTAAGCAAACGGCTATTTGGATAAGGAAAAATATATTTCAAACTTTAGCAACTGCTACACAATTGCTCACCATGGTGTTTAGAACTACATTTGCAGGAATATTAATAATCAGGAAGCAAGAACGCTTTTCCCTTCAACGATTTTTTAGAATAGTTTTTATTCCCTTCCTCCATTTGTAACTTCTTTGAGAGCATGCTATTTTTTTCCCAAAAAGTATTAGTGTATACGAAACGCAAAGAAATTCGACTGAGAATTGTAGTTAGGTTCTAGTTCTTCGTCATATTTTCCTTTTTTCCGGTGAATTCATTTATTTTTTCCCCAGAAAATTGTTTCTTGGGTATCTCAACCCACTTTAACAATTCCTCCTGTCGTTACTTTGAGTTTCCCTCATTGTTTTACGATTCCTGTTACATGCATTGTTTTGTGACAGGCCATTCTGTGGGGAAAAAAACCAAGTATTATAAACTTTCAAAGTGATACATGTAAATGAGCCTTGCGGAACAGTGCACATGAAAAGTGAGACCATAGAACTGGATGTAAATATGTAAAAAGGATTCTGGATAATTTTTACGAGATAGACTTTAGGATGTACGTGGGAAATGATATAGAGGGGTGCATTCATGCCATTAGATTGCATCCGCCAGATTTTGCATTTGTTTGGTAATAAACTTGTTATGGCTATCAAACTAACAGCAAGAAGCTTTCTGTTCTAAGCGATATCATAGAGCAATCAACAAATCACGGTCATATGGGGGAAAGTAACTTTCTATGTAGCAATAATAGGTTCCCATCATCCAACTCGAGGATCTGATTATGCAGCACCAATACGCGCATGATGGAATTTTCGTTGTTGTTTTCCTTGCTGTCGCCACTGGTGTGGTTGCACCCTAAATCTCGCTTGCATTAATGAGCAACATATTGAATTTTAGAAATGTTCAATGAAATAATTTCTATGTGTTTTCTTTTCAGATCATATCTGGTCAGTTTTTGTCTGATAAGCGAGTCGGGACATACGTCGAGGTGGATATGTATGGCTTGCCAGCCGATACAGTGCGAAGGAAATTCCGAACGAAAACGATTCCGAACAACGGAATTAATCCCGTCTATGACGAAGAGCCATTTGTCTTTACGAAGGTGAGTAAATAGCGCATTGCGGAGATTATGAAAATAATTAGGCAAATTTAGGGTTTTTTTTCTTGAATACTGCGAACACATTTGACAAATCCAGAAATATTTTTTATAAATTAACAGCGTTTATTAATTAATAGAAAATAAGTAGTAAAAAAATATCTTTTCCCATGAGCCTAAACGACGTAAAGTCTGAAATGAAAAAATCTTCTACAAATTTTATCCTTATTATACGATTGAGTCTAACAACTTGACTTCCACGAAACATTTTTAAAAAGAAAAAAAAAGTAAGAGAAAATGCATACATTAAGGTATATAGAGTATCAATAACCTAATATTCAGGAGTACTTTCAAATAAAGGTGTACAAAAAAGTTTCGAATGAAACCGCCTTTTGCTATAAACAATGAATAATCGTAATGTTTTTGTGTTTATTTATTGGTTTAGCATTATTTATGGCGTCTGTATGTCACACGTCCATAAGAATTATTAGTGTGTATGCTTTATGTTCACGAAAGATATCTTGATCTAATCAAATTCGATTTTGATTCTATTGATAGAATGTCATGGGCGAGAGCTCTTCATTCATCTGACAGTCACAAAATTACTTTAAATAAGAAATTTACCAAGTTGTGTAATGATTCAAATGTTCCTGTTCCGGCTGATTTGCCTCTTGTTAATAGGAATGCGGTTGTAAATCTTTCGAAATTTCCTTTGAATAGTAATGAAATTAATGCTTTGAAATGTAATAACAATTTTGCTTTGGCTAAAAAGCCTTCTTTTTCTGAACTTATTGCTCCGGTTGAAAAAGCTTTCAAATTTAGTGCCTTAACTTCCACTCAAAAAGAGTCAGTTCGGCATCTTATTGCTTCCAATGTTGATTTCAATTCAAAAGTTCCTAATATTGGTTTTACCCATTCTGTGAAACGCTGTGTCAATAATTTAGTTTCAAATTCTGATTTGGTCATTACCAAAGCTGACAAGGGTGGTCAGATTGTTGTTCTTAATAAATCATCTTATGTTGTAAAAACTGATGATTTACTTGCTTCTGGTCCTTATTCTGAAATTTATAAAGATCCTAGCGACAAGGAGTTAAAAGCTATTTCTTCTGCTGTTAAGTCTGTTCATTCTATTCCTTTGATTGCTAAACGGTCTGTGATTCCTTCTGTTGCTAATTGTGCGCGTTTCTATGCTTTACCGAAGGTACACAAGGCAGGTATTCCTTTCAGACCAATTGTTTCCAATATTGGCACTGCTTCATATAAACTTTCCAAGTATTTAGTTTCTGTGTTTTCTCCACTTAGGAGTCGGAATGCTTTCACTGTTAAAAATTCCACCGATTTTGTTAAGAGACTTCATAACTTCGTTCCGAATAATTCGGTTATGGCCTCTTTTGATGTTAATTCTTTGTTTACTAATGTTCCTGTTGATGGCGCTTTGACTTGCCTCAGGAAAAGGCTTTCTGAATTCCATTTTACTTCTGTGGAAATTGAGGAATTAGTTTTTCTTACTCGTGTGTGCTTGAAACAGAGCACTTTTGTATTTAATGGTAAATTCTATGCTATGGTAGATGGCCTGGCCATGGGAAGTCCTCTTAGTCCTATTTTAAGTGATTTCTATATGCATTATTTTGAGGAAAAACTATTCCAAAAATTGCAATTTCAATTTTATGTTCGTTATGTGGATGATTGTTTTGTCCTAACGGGCAGTAACTTGTTAGGTATTGATGATGCTCTTTCGATTATGAACTCCATTGATTCTAATATCCAGTTTTCTTGTGAGAAAGAACTTAATAGTAGCCTCGCGTTTCTTGATGTTTTGATTTCTAGGAGTGAGTCTGGTTTCACTTCTTCTGTCTATCGTAAACCTTTCGCTGTTTCTTTACCTCCTCACAGACTATCGTCTCATCCTCCCAACCAAAAATATTCGGCTTTTAATGCTCTTGTCCATCCTGCTATTAATATTTGCTCTTCTCCTGAGCTTCTCAAGATTGAACTCAACTATCTGAAAGCTGTAGCTGTTGATAGAGGATTTTCTCACTCTTTAATTGATTCTATTCATAACAAACTTTCTAAAAAAACTTCTGGTCCCAATCATGTGGTTTCTAGAAAGAATTTGGTTGTGTTACCATTCTTTCATTCTGTAAGTTTTCGTATTGCTAAAATCCTAAAAAGGTTTCAATTTCAAGTTGTTTTTGCTCCTAGCAACAAACTTTCCTTCTCTTCTCTTAAATATTCTGTCGATCAACTTAATACTTGGGGTATTTACCAAATTAGTTGCCGTTGCGGCCTTTCTTACATTGGACAGACAAAACGTGCTCTGAAAATTCGGTTAAATGAGCATAAAGGTTATGTACGAAAGCAAGAGCTAAATAAGTCTAGCATTGCTCAACATTGTTGGAATTCCAACCACTCTTTTGATTTCAATTCTGGGAAAATTATTCAAAAATGTTTTTCCCCTTTAGAACTTGACTTTTGGAAAGCTTATCATATTAACAGGAATAGTTCTAATTTGGTTAATGATTCTTCCTCAACTCCTTATTTTTCACAGGTCTGGCATAAGTTCCTTTAATTTGTTGTTCTTTCTTGGTTTTCTTGTTAGTTTTCCTTTTTTGTGTCAATTTTTTTCTCTCTCTCCCCCCACCCCTCCCCCTCTTTTGCATGTGTACTTTGTTTTGATTTTTGTTTTTGGTATTTTCTGTACTTATTTTATTTCCATTTTATTCCTTGTATTTTATTTTATTTTTTTGCAATTTTCATGTATTTTCACATTTTTATGCACGCTGTTGTCTTTTTTGCTTTGTTTTTATTGATATTCCTTTTTACTTCCTGTACTTCCAACTGCATTCGTTTGTTGCTCTCTTATTGGTGCCTTTCCTACTACTTCTACTTCCACTTCACACTACCTTTATTCTCATTGGTTTACAGTTAATTCTTAGGCTATATAAGCTTTGTCTTTGTTGTTCTGTCTGCTTCATTTGGATGTTTTGCATCTAGAGGCTCCCTGTCGCATTGAAAAAGGGATTCCAAGCAATCCCGAAACATATGTCTGCGTTTTAATGCTCATTTGTGCTTTAATTTAACGTGAAATTTTATTTCTATTACTTTGCACTAAGTTAAATTATTACTATTAACTTGCGTATCTTCTATTAGTTTTTTTAACGTTTCAAATTTTGAAAATTAAACATAATATACGTTTAAGTTTCAAATATGTCTTGATTATGTGACATTCAACGCTCCTTCAAAATGCAGCAAAACCCTTCTTTAGCGCACACCAACTAGAAAAAATATGTGTCCGCAAAAGAGGATTTTTTAGGCTCAATGATTTGAATTAAGTCCGTAACTGAGGGAGGTTACGAAAAGTTCTACTGTGATAGTAAAAATGCGCTGACGAATTTCAAAACCTAACCAAGCGCCATTGTTCGTAGTTGCCTAGCCTTTTATTTATTTACTTATTTTTGTACTAAAGGCTTTATAGGTTTCTTGAATTGAATTATATTCAAACGGCATTACTCATTGAATCCAACTTTTTAGAAAACGAGATAATAGTTAATGTTGAATCTTCATCTGACAGGGCATGTGTTACCAAGTGATATAATGAAACAAATCCTGTTGTACTTAGGCAAAAAATTACCGTTAAATACATGTTGCGTAGCAAATTTCCGAAACGTGCTAAATGACGCATGGTTCCTAAAACTGTCTAATCATGCTTCAAAGCAGCCAGCAGCAAAACCAGTTGATTCCACCTTTTCCCCACCTTGTCCTAGCACTAATTCTTTTCACCTATGTTAACCATTCTCTTCTTAATTTAAACATTACAGCAACTTCATATGCTTTCTTTTGTTCGGAAAGAGAAAGTTAAGCAATAACTGCAGCTTTTGCACGGGCATAGAACCTGTTATTTAAATTTCGCAAACAAATTATGTTAAATCTAAATGTATAGTTCATTAAATTCAATTCATGAATTACTGTAATTATAAAGCATTTGACAGAACAAAAAATACATTTTCAAAAAATAAGTTTAAAGTATTTCCAATGCTGCAATCCAGTTGAAATCAGGGATCTGGAATGGAACAGGGAGCAATGGGACAAGGAGATTTTGCTTGAAATAGGGGCTGTGCCGCAGCCAAGAAATTTGTTGTGCTGCACTCTTCCGTTTTATTTTATTTTCCCCCTTTATTTATTTTTTAATTACAATCAAAAACCTGTAAAAGTTCTTTTTCTTTCTTTCTTTATTTTGGGGGGGGGGGGGGGCTGCATTTTTTTTTCTTTTATTTTTAACAGCACAGTGTAGATAAAACATCATATGTATTTATGGGTACATAAAAATAACTTTTATAATATGTTATCACATATATACCTATTAAGAAATTAACTAAATATAAAACGATAAAAAGTCTGATTCCAATTTAAAATTTTCGGGGCACGGAGCGGAACCAGAGCAACTCAAAAAAGTGACTCCTCCAAAGTCCTGATTAAAACGTTTTTACGTTTTCCACAATTTCTGAAAAGTAGATTTAACGGGTTTTGCCATTTGCCCACGGGACCATCCATACATGATGCCACACTTTTTTTCAATATATTAGACCCCCTATCCCCTTTGTCAGATGTCACGCTATATTACATCAACATAAAATTAGTTGAATTTGCTGATTTTAAATTTTTTCACAGAAATGCAATCAAAATGCACGATGTCACACTTCTTATTACCCCCTCCCTTCCCTTGTTACAAACTGTCACACTCTAATGAACCCCCCTTCGAAGCGTGACATAATTTATGAATGACCCCTACTCAAATAATATTTTCCCAAAGACAGCTGTTTAACCACTATTCGGAATCATTAATACTTTTGCATTATATATTAATTACTTTATCAGTAATTATCGTGTCTTCTCATCCGCATTATGTATCGAAAGCTTAGTAAGTTGTTTCATCAGTGAAATGCGGAACACTTCTCTACACATTCATATGGAAGACACGGGCAATCTATTTTCGATTGCATTCTTCCGAAGCACTCCAATTCGCCGTTATGACATTCCACTTCAGGTCCCAAAGTACGGAATGCAAACGGTAAAATGCACGGCATACATATTTGCACCTGTCAAGAAAGATTCTGCGATTGTGAACTGGCAGCGAAAGTCCGTGAAGACGCTCGAGAAAAAGAAGAATCTTGAGATTCCTTTCGCCTCTCGGGGGGGAAGGGCTCCGTTTCCTGAACAAACGACCGGTCGTGATGAAAATAGCACACGCATATCTAAGAATGGTTCCAATTTAAATGGGAATTCAAAACAGATTAAAATGGAGGCCGTTCCAGTCATCCTAAATGGTGATAGATGTTCCACAAGAGTAGGAAATATTTGTTTAAATGCCACTAGTGTTCGACATCGGGCGCCTATGTGACGTAATTGATGTTTGCGCAACTATGCTTGGGGAAAGCTTAACTTAAAACACTTCAAATGGGTAATTAATGTGCATAAGCGTGCATATTTTCTAAAGCAAAACGGTTATTAATATTTTTATATTAGAATATTTTGAAAGCGTTTGAAAAATAATCGTTTTTTTGTGCCCTAACAAAAAAAAAAGAAAAGTTTTTGAGTTTTATTCTCTTGCAATGTTGGCTAAAAGAATTCCTCCCAGAAGAGGTGCAAGAAAATTATCAAACAACCGTCAGCTTTTATTTTTCTTCTTTTTCTTTAAACACACATTATCTTTTATTTTCATTCTACATTAACTTAATATTACGCAATTATTGATGATCGGTTTTATTAAATTTTGTTAAAAAAATGATTTTGGAATGCTGTCATTGGAAAATATTTTATGCACGCATTCTAAGTGGAGTTACATACCACCGTGCTAAGCACCTAAGTCGTATCTGGTCTTTTTTCGCAAATTAATTAATGCCACCAGATGGTTCTGTGTACTTATTTTACCTCACTTGTGAATGGGAAATTTTTTTTAATCCATTAAATTTTAATTAAAATTTAATCGCTAATATCTCGTTTTGAGCACAGCTGCTGGTACGATGTTTGTGATGTAGCAGCATAGTCGTCGTTATTTTCTACGCCCACCGTACGAAAACGTGAACTTTGAAAATTTTCTTGGAAATAATGAGTTTATTGAAAATTATCTCCTAATTCAGTGTTGGTAAATCTATGACATGCATGTCACGAGTGACACGCTAAAGGATTTTTGGTGCACATGTCACACATTTCCAAAGTCGTTAATGGAGACGAAAAATTTAATAATACAGAAAAAACTTGTTCTCACAGTTTTCTATAAAGTTTCCAGTTATATTGAAGGAAATGTCGCTATCATATTTTCGTTGAGAAAAATATTCTCTTTCAGCTTTTTTTTTCTTAAAAATATGTTTTAAAAATATTTTTAAAAAAATATTTTTTTTCTAGGAAAATTGGAAAATTGCCCCCAATCACGGTCCGACTGGACGTAAAGCCTTCTCAGTTTTACCTTATAGGTACCGTGATCGGGGCACTATCATTTTTATTGTTTTTTTCCCTAGTATTGAAAATATTAAAAAGTTATTAATATTTCTATATATGACACGGCATCAGAGTTCACATGGGTGTTTTTTTTTCGAACTTTTGTTACGCCGAGCTCAAAATCTTCGCCATGACTGTCTTATGTGCCTGCTTTGGCAACTGAAAAA
Source organism: Octonoba sinensis (assembly GCA_038502835.1). Lineage (NCBI taxonomy): Eukaryota > Metazoa > Arthropoda > Arachnida > Araneae > Uloboridae > Octonoba > Octonoba sinensis. Next base: position 1,216,327 of record CM076606.1, on the reverse strand, counting down.
CTCCTGAAATTTTTATTCCAGCAGATCTGCAATGAAAATTGCATACATGGATTTTGAATTTGCAACGAATTTCTTTTCCAGGTTGGCAAAACTGAAAATGGCAGCAAAATGTGTAATCTTGCAATTCCAAAGCTTGTACTCGTATGTGTCAATTTCCTTGCAAAAATTTGCCTTTCACTTCGTCGAATTTCTTCAAATGTACGATCAGCGCAAAGTACATTGTACATTCACTATTAATTACTTTTGCATTAACCAATGAATCATTTACGATTAGAGTGACTCTCTGTTATGTCTGAAATTTTTTCGAGCATCAGAAATAAGGCACGTTTTAGTTGCCTGTACTGGATCCCAGAGGCATGGCAAGGGAGGAAACATTTGTTTCAGGTGAATCAAATGAAGTATAATACATTATTCATCTCTAAATATCATTTTAGTATCAGCACATAGTAATGCAGTCAACTCTGGCTATCTCGAAATCGAAGGGGAGGAAATAATAATTCGACCTTTCGAGAATGCTATGAAAATTATTTCAACTAAAGTAGCACTATATATAAAGTAGCACAAAAATAAACGTTTTTAATATCATTTAACTAAAATCATCCAACTAGATAGAGAGAGACAAATTAACAGTATGATGGGCATAATTTTTATTACTTTTTATTTATTTATATTATTATTTACTTTATTATTATTTTTAATATTATTTATTTTTATTTTTATTTAATATAAACTGTTATCATGTTCTTATCAAACCGTAGTTTTTAGTTTGTCATAGCCAGGGATCTGGAGCAACGGAGCATGTGTGAGTGTGTGTGTGTGTGAACGGAACCGGAGCAAAGAGATTTTGCTCGAAACTGGAAGCGCAGCCGGAAAAAAGGAATTTGTCGGCTCACTGCTTTGATTTTTTTAAAAATTTTTCTCATATAAAAAAAGTTATGAATTAAAAAAGAGAGATAAATTATATAATATTAATAAAATTATTGCAGCTGGAGCGGATCAACTCTAAAAAGCGGATGTTCCAGGTCCCTGGTCATAGCAAAAATCAGGTAGTGGTCCTGTAGATTGTAGAAGCTACATGTGGCAATTGGCTCTTCAAGTTTTTAGTGAGATGGCGATTGGATCTGGAAAGTCGACGCTTTCCAGATTGGCTGCAGAAAGTGTGCGAAGGACTACTGTCATCCAAACAAAGGAAGATGTAACAAATGGAGACATAACAAGTAATGAATTGCAATAGGTAGAGGGTTTTGAAAACCAGCTTTGAGTGATTGGAAATGGTAAGAAGTCGTAGGAAGGGAATTAAGTAATTTGAGTTAGGAAAAATGTAAAGTTATCGAGAAAAGCAAAGAAAAAATTCCACTTGAAAAGAGAAAATTACATTGAAAAGTAATAAAAGCGTAGGGGAAAAGTTTTTTTTTTTCGAGAGTTGACTGTAGTTTTATCACTAGCTTTGGTATTCAAACATGTCATGGTTATTTTTATGTGAATGTGCTTCGGTATCTTGTTGCAGGTTGTTCTTCCGGACTTGGCTTGCCTCCGAATATCCGTGAATGACGACAATGGCAGATTACTCGGCCATAGAGTACTTCCCGTGGTAGGATTGAGGCCAGGTAAGAGGTCGCTGCGCATACTCTGGTTTCCTAACCTTTTCACTCTTTACGGAACTCGTTTTCTGACAGTGCTCAAGGCTTCCGGGAACCTTAACTTCGGTGTCTAATATTTCTTTAAAATATTTGAATCCGTTATTTCAGAAAGGACACACTTTTACCGATTGTGAGTGCACAGTGGTTTTGTGTAGATTTTTTCTATACGCATCTTTAATGCTAAAAAATTTTTCTAGCATAAAAAATGCCCAAATTTAATTGTTTACTCCATCATCTATTAATTTCTCTTACATAAATCTCAAAATCTGCCCCAATTTAGACATAACATTTGGAAAAACTTTGGTTAGGCTTTTCTTCAGCCTGTATTTTTACAGTTATTTTGCAGTTATCTAGGGATTCAACGCGATGTTTAGTTTCTTTTCCTTTTTTTTATTTCTGCTTTCTTTAAAATACTTTTACAGTTAAATATCTTGAGTGGCAACATTTTTGGAAATATTACAATAACTTAGAATCTGGGCAATTTTTTAATGTATCGTATTCCATTTTCTATTATGCAATATTTTATTAATTTTTTTTCGCCAAAGGATACATAACTATTTTGCAATATGACGATTTGCAAAAAAAAAAAAAAGTTTTTTTCCCGCCTTCCCTCGTGCACACCCGTTTCAATCACGCTGCATTACTGTAAATCGGTTTTTATTGCGTAGGTATGCTTTTTAAGGCAAAAACAGCATACAGGTGCTACGCAGTTGAATGGCCTGAAAAAACAAAAAAAAGGCACCTTAGAAGCAAAGGGATGCAAGAGACAAAATTGAAAATTTGGAGAAACTTGGTGCAAATGATAGGGAAATCTTCATTCTATATTGTGACAAGATATGTTAGTGATAGTTCTAACAGGTGCTTCGCTTCAACGTGATTTGGAAAAAAATTAACATCAAAGTTCCCGTCGCATAAGATCCAAACTTTAAACGCGTTTTTCTGAGAAGCCATTTTTAGCCACTCACATCCCTTGATTCTCATTGCCTCAAATGTGTTTTTTTTTTTTTTTTTCATCTGATAACTCAGCGGAAAAATTGTGAATTGGAGGGACTCTTTTTTTGGTTTAGTATATATGCATATATTTAATTTCTATCTTTTCATATTGTAATAATAAATAGTTTCTTTCATTTTTCTCAAAATCTTGAAAAGTCACCGGATGTCGTTTCTAAAATATCCCATTAAACTCATTTTTGAGTCGATACTTATCTGAACCTCTTAATAATGACATAATTTTCAAGAAAATGACGGCAAAAGGGCGCATTTTTAATTCACGGAAATTGTAAAAACATTAAACAATCTGATGCTTTCATCTGGAACTTAAAATAAGGAATAATAACTTTTTCCAACCATTAGAAATTGTTTAAAATTTGGTGCACTACTTTTGCGCAATCCAGCTCAGAGATGTCCTGAGCACGAGAAATAGGCGGCGCAACTTCACCTTGCAATTTTCACTGGAGGGGAGAAGGACAGGGTCCAAGAAATGGTCTTTTTCGATGAAGCAGTTTGAAAGCATTATTATGAAGACAAAATTGAAAAAAGTATTTTTGGTTTTGTTATTTTACCTGCAAGATTGAATCACAACACATAACTACTTACATATATAAAAAAGGATCACTCTCACAACAAAAATTAAAATTGCTAATAGTTTCCTTTATTACTTTAGAGAAAAATAGTACCATTAAGACTTCTTACGGAGCCCTTAACATTGTTACGCTGTACTTGAGAGGCTCTTGGAACTCGGGTTGGGAAACATTGCTGTGGAGCGCTGCTGTCTGGGAGGAATAATGCGTTCCAATGAGGTTGCAGAATGGCACAATGGAACTCTGAGCAATCGTGTTTCAATTTATTAACACTGCTGACATTTGATTTCTTTTTTTTTTACCATATTACATTTTGTAGCTACGTGTGCCTTTTTGCGAGCAAAATAATTGTTTCCTAATGATTTAATACTCATTGTTTTGTTTCAGGCTACCGCCACATTTGCCTGCGAAATGAAGTTGGTCAACCCCTCACGCTTAAAACTTTATTCGTGCACATCACCGTGAAGGACTATGTTCCCGACGGGCTCTCTGGTATGCTCTTTTCTCTTCTTTTCCGCATTCATTTATTTCGTTAATACTCATTTACTCATTTTAAAGATTTAAATACCGACAAATAGGAAAGTGAACAAATGGATGTAAAAGTTCGGATTTCTTTCCCAGTCTGTCTTGAAATTGAGTCCGTTTTGTGTGCTATGGTTTTCCTCCTATAAAGTTTCTAAATTTGGAGAAAAGTCGAAAATAGCGAAAAAAACGTATAGCTAGTGAAAACGTTAGCAATGTACCTGCTGCAGGTTTCGCACACTTTTGAGCTCCCCCTTTTGTAAAGGCTCTTCCACCAGTAATTTTATAAAATGCTCTTATACGTAATGAATCGTGAAATTCATTAAGATATTACGAAAACGTTCTGGTATCTGGTGGCATAAGTCCTTACAAAGTGGGGTGTTGCTTAAGAGAGTGCAAACCCTGTGTTACTACGGATTTTCCTGACATGTGTTTTTCCTTCAAAAGCAATAGAAATGCATATCCGTCGGAAATTTCTAGATTCGATTTGATTTACTACATGGTTTGTCTGTGTCTTTTTTAGTTTCATTCTAATTTCTTTTCTCTTCTCGCAGAATGGGCAGACGCTCTGGCAAACCCCATTGCGTTCCAATCGATGGTCGAAAAACACGCCCAGCAGTTAATGGCTCTCACCGATGACTTGGAAGATGAGGCATGTCTTCAGCTTTATTTTATTTATTTTTTTTCATTAAAATTTCTTTAACGCACTTAAATTAGTGATACCATAAATGGACATAACTTTCTACCATTTCTGTCATAGTTTGTGACATCCAAAACTTGATACAGACTGCTAATAGGGGGGTCCTGATGGTTAGGCACCCGCCTCGTGGTCAAAGGATCCCGTACTCAATACTGGCTGGTCAAAAACTCGCCGCGTGCGGTAATGAGGAATCACGTCCGTCTTGGTTACAAAGTCCTGCATGCCGGCGTAGAATAGCGCCGACGTAGTTATGCGTGTCGTAAGAGGCGATTAAAAAAGCAACTATCCGATCCGGGTGACGTAAGGCATACATTGTAGTATGACTGTGACCTCGGGTCGGTAAAGCAGGTAGGCAACGCTCTGCCAGCCTAGCCCTTTATGGCTGGTGCTGGTCGTCAATTGTCTACAGAGTTTGTTTGAAGTTCGAAGGAGGACAGCGCTGCGGTCGCACCCCCTCGTATTGGGGTAGTCTGTGAAACCGGCAAGGTATAGACAGTATGACCGTAGTTTGCACTCATTACCTCTGGAGTTGCTAAGTGGTTGTTCTGACTCAGATCTAGATCTAAATTATGAAATATGAAGATGGTGCTACTATCTGTCGTGTCTTGTCTGATTTAGATCACACTTCCACCCTAGTGGCGCTCGTTAAAGGGAAAGCGATCCCTTGCTATCTTAAATCGGGTTGGTCTCATTACCCGGGCTCGGAAGTGCCAAGTGGAATGAGACAACAACAAAAACAAGTAATAGGTTTTAAAGAATACTTCAATTTGTTTATAAGTTAATAAGGACGATTTTGAGCATGTTTTTTTTATTATTATTACTTATATGTTAAAAAAGTTTGAAAATTGTTAAAAAAAGTTTTTCTTCTATGATTTATCAAGTGCTTCCCTGCTACAGAATGATAATACCTGTAATGCTGCTTACAGATATTATTTGGAAAAGCACAAAGTTATAAGAATGTTTTGCAATTGTTCGTTTTTAAATGCTACCTGAATTCACATATGCTCCCGAGACACAAAATCATATTTAGCTAAGAATTTCAAAAAAATTTCTTCATAAAAGAAAACAAATATTTTCCTCTTCTGTAGTGCACACTCTTTAGAGTATCATTATTAGACACATAAGAAAAGTACGCTGTACTTCTAGTTCTTAAGGGATATGTCGTAGAGAACAAGAAGGTTTTGACTTCGATAATTACTTTTCTCACCAGAACCCTATCTGTTAGCCGAGGCCTTAGGATTGCTTGCGCACTGGGTGAGGTAGTGGGGTCCACGGATTTTACATGCACGTATCTCCAAGTGTACATGGTGGGTCTTCAGCGGCTATCGAACGCGCGAACTTCCAGGTGGAAGTACGACTCTCTAACCACTAAACCACCACGGCCCTACTTCGATAATTACTGTGCCGATTTTGTCTTGGTACACTAAGACGAGGGCCTGTTGCTTGAAATTCTTCTTCTTGTTGTTTTTTCTAAACTGTTTTTGTAGAGGGAGAGTAATGGACTCAAGACAGAATTCTGTGGAACGCCAGTCTATAAGATTTAGTATATCCCCCTCTTTGACTTTAACTGTAAAACGCCTGCCTCTCAGCAAATCATTTATTCAGACAAGCGCTTTGCCTTGAATTCCCGCTTTATATAAAAGTTTTTGTCACTAATACTAGATCAAAAGCTTCGGATAAATCAAGAAAAACAACAGCTGTTCCTGGTGCGGTTTTTCCTGTATGACATACTGGTGCTTAAATTATACTAAGCAAATGACGTGCAACACTGGAGGCCGCGGTATCCAAGTGCTTAGGATGTCGGAACTTTAACCGGAGGGTTTGGGGTTCGATCCCAGACCATCTAAAGACCCACCATGTACATTTGGGAACGCGTCCATGTACCCTGAAGTCCCGAGAATATCCGATGCTGGAGATGTTCCAAAAGTAAGTCCAAAAAGGTGGTTGGCGTATTTGTGGGGGTGCTTTTTGGTGTTACCCGAATTCATAATCTGTGTTTCAGCGAAGTCGTACCTCCAACCTTGTAGTGTTCATTAAAAACGGAAAATGCTCCTTTGTCTGCTAGAATTCCTGGTCGCTCTACGAGAAGAGCTTGGTTATACAAGGGGTATTTGCAACAACAGCAACAATAACAATGTGCACTGGAAGTTCAAGACGAAGTAGGGTTCAGCTCAATTGATAAGAATTCAGAAAATATGCGGATGGTTGGTAAACGGTTTTTTTCTTTGTTACTCAACGTCTAATGATTTCCCACCGCTTTTCCCAGGACGATCCGGATAAGGGCACCGAAACCGGAGTGAAGAAGACAGCACAACCTCAGAAATCGATTCCCAAAGCGAAATCCGAAGAGAGGACGAAACCCGGCACTTCCGTCGACGAAACTGCGATTTCATCGACTGCGCAGAGGCACGCCACTATGAATGGAACAGTCCCCAAACAAGTGTCAGTCGGGTCCACTTCGCCTGTCCCTGTCAAGGCCACCGACCCCAACCGTAAGTGAAAACCCCATTTTACAGTAAAAACCCCTTTCATTCTATTTTACTAACCACGATTGATGGAACCGGAAGATTAAAAATTTAGGCTTCGTAATTTTCATAGCAATAAGTTTCATTTATTTTCCTAAAGGGAATGGGTTATAATACTTTGTATTATTTAGGGTTATTTTTCTAATATTAATTTTATGCCTATTTCTAATGGTTTAGAAATCACATGGAAACATTTCGGGGAAATCCAAGGAGAACAAACAGTAAAAAAATATAATGGGGAAACAGTAAAAAAATTCCTTAAATAACCAAAATAAACAGTTTTAATTAAAAGATGTAGCACTGGGAATCAATGGCTAAAAGTATACTCTGCCCCAGAAGGGAATTTTTAATACCAAGTAAAGCAAGTTCATGCTGCTTTCGACGAAATTTTTCTGATTCGCAAATTCGAAAATTCTTCCCTTATAGTGCAACCAGTTTCTCCAATATTTGGAGAGCGGTGCAAGTTTTATCGTAGCTTGCTATCTGGATTAAGTAATGACTGTTTCTGCTATCTCATGTGTACTCTGTAAAAAAAATGAACACTTTAAACCAGTATATATAGTGCACGTTTTACTAGTTTCACCACAGTTAAAATATTTGTCAGTTCAAGCTTCCCCATAAATTAGTGACCTCTAACACTTACATATGATGTCTTTGGTTGCTAAACGGTCTAATGGCATATCGGTAGTGCACGCTGATTTCGCGCTTGAGCTGGAACCCCACGACACACAGAGAGTGTTTATTGCATTTCGGTGCTCACTTGCACGAAAACGTGGTAATAGTAACCCCCATATTTTAATGCAACTTGCTGACAAGTTATTGAATATAGAATAGAAGTTTTACAGTCGTTGTTAAAAGAAAATATATTTGTACGCTTAATTTTCTTCTTTTTTAGGGAGACCCAACCAACCTAATTCTGGTGTGTCAGAAGAAGGTCATGAAAAAATTCAGTCGTTGCTAGGTGAGTGCATGAATACTCCTCTTTGAGATTTAATTTCCCTATAATCTTACTTCTGCAAAAAAAAGTTAAATTGAGAACTCGCAAACATTTTTGACCACGGAGCCCTTAACGGTTCACTTTTACTTTGAGCAACCCCAATAGTGTTCATATTGAAAATCAAATTTAACTATCTAAACAAGGCTTATTTAAAGGGCCCCCTCACCTAAACCCCCCCCCCCCCCCAACGGAATATAAATTTAAAGCTACTTGTTTTGAATTGAAGGTTTTAGAATTGTAAAATTTTCATTTGAAAAGCTCCGTTCATGTTTATCTTGCTCCCCCTTGTCCCTTCCCCCCGGAAAAAGAAAAGCCAATTAAATCCCCTGGATTCAAAAGTCAACTAAACATTTTAAAAATAAGGAGCATTGGTAACTTATATTGGTTGACTGACCTTTGTAAATTATTTTTAAGTTATCAGGTTGGCAATGAAAGACACTTTTGTCATATTGAAAATAAGAATAAATTGCAAATATTGTAAAATTATTACACCTGTCACTATATTGTTAGTAATGACTATAAAGGTAGGAGGATTTATAACATACATAAACCTGGAATAGCATCGAATCTAGATCTGTATGTGTGTTTAAATATGCACAGGCCAAAATATCTTCATTTTTTGCTTCGATATGTTACTGCAAAGGAGAGACGAATTAATATAGCTTGCTCACTTAAATACTGGCTGTCGTTTTCCCCTTTAACAAAAAATCATTGCGTGAAATATTGCAATATAATGAAAATATTACTTCTACTAAAATGAACTCGAAAATTCTGTTAGTCTCTCTAAAATCTTATTAGCGATTTAAGCTATCCAGCATAGAGTTTTTTTGCATTTATGATTGCAACCACTATAGGTTATTACATTGAATGTAAAAATGTAAGACTCTATTACTTAAAATGAAAAGTATCCTAGTGACTCTGTTATTTTAATAATTTTCATACACATTAAAAACTGCAGTTTTCACAAAAAAAAAAAAAAAAGATTGAAAACTTTATCCTAAATTAATACTTTTAAAAAGGGTGAAAACATATGAGTCATGTTTTATCTATGCTAACAATTAAATATTTAAAATTAATGTTTCCATTGAACGTAATAAAAGTCACTGAATTTACTAATTAATAAATTAAACTTAGTAAAATGAAATGCTGTGTTTCACCGATAAAATCATATTTTGTATTTCATATCCAAATCCAGCCTTCCGCATGTTCATCCAAACTGACTTTTTACCATTATGATAAAATTATTGTTTAAAAATGTCCCGATTTTTTAAAATTTTGTTTATATCGAATTAAAAACGGAAAAATTCAAAACTAATGCACCGTTCGAGCAAAATCAATGAAAGCGTTGATTTAAAAGTTGAGCTCTGAGTTGAAGCACTTTTCAGCAGAAAAATTTATTTTTTAAGTGTAAAAATCATTAACAGGAAACAAATGAGACATGAGTTTTTACACAAACTTTTCAAACTTTTGAGAACCATTAATATTCACAAGGGGTATTTGACTACAAAAGCGATTTTTTTCACTGCCATATTCAAAACATCAGCTTGTTGTTTACTAAACGTAGCCGGCACGGTGGCACCGTGTAAGGCGCGGGTGCAAACCCGACCATGAGATCGTAGGTTCAAACCCGACCATATCGGTGGATTCTCAAAATGCAGAAAATTGTCTGTACATAAAGAACCCTTGAGTATCTATTTAGATTGGATATTCTTGGCTGAATTAAATTTCTAATGCAGTTTCGCATCGCAAAGCTCTAGTTCAGTTTCGCATTGTAAATGCTTCAAATTCCAGTGAAGAAACTAGGCGTGAAAACTCTCACGTGGCAATGGCATCCGCCGAATGTGGTGCAACTTGAAAGAATGGTTGCCAATTTCCGGGGATTGCACTAGGTATGCAAAGGCTAATGACCAGTCCGCAGCCCATCTCGAAAGAAAAACCAAACGTTTACTAAACTATACTCTTCGATTCCTTTCGGGAATCATGACGACAGTGTTACAAAACAACCTAAATTCCCTTCTTTGTTCTTTAGTCATTATTATCGAATATACATCAAACAATGTATAGGCCTGTTGAACCACCCCAATAGAATTTCAAAGCGGTCTAAATCAGAACACCGAGTCATTTTACAATTTACATTAAGTAACTAATTTAAAAAATTCTCTGAAGTTTTTTTATCTTTTCTTATTTTGCTCCCTTCAGACGCATTTTTATTTTCAGAAAGGGAAACCACTTTCAGCTAAATTTCATCGCGAAACCGTAATTTTCTGAGCATGATTTACTGAACGTAATTTTATATAATTATAAATTTTCAAAGGAACCATTGCTATCCTTTTGCGGAACCCTAGGGTTTCGCGGAACACACTTAGGAAACGCTGTACGTAGAGCAGTGGTTCCCAAATTTAAGAACAATTATTTTGCCTTTGACTACCAGTCAAATTTTTCTTGTACTGCTTGTATATACTGATTAAACGCAAGATGCGTCGCTCTTGACCCATGTAAATTCATGTGTGTCTCTCGTTAATTGAACATATTGACTTGAGGGACGAGAAACGGTAAGTAGTTTCAGTGCTTGGGAACAAACACATTTCAAAATCCGGAAGGTCCTAGGAGGAGACGCATTTAAAAACTTAGAATAATATTCAGCAGTTCCCTTTCACAAATCGTTATGTCTGTGATGCAGTAGTATATTCAGTCTTCACGGATTGAGTGAATGAAGTTGTTTCTTAGATTTGATTAATGTGTTGGGGAGAATTGTGGAATAAATTGGAAGAATATGTAGGCAATTGTAGCTATATATCGATGCTATTTGTCTACTACAGCTGCACATTGTGATGACGATGCACGTGCACGAGTTGATGTCGTTTTACAATAACTAATCAAGTATTATCGCACAAAATCGTTTACAGCTACAGTTTATTTAGCAACTTCCCGGATGACAGGATTCAAATCATTAGTATCATTTATGTATATAGTTCTACAGGATGCAACGCTATTTAATATCACTAATAATATGTTTATTGATATAACAAATATATTAGGTGTTCGGAATAATTATCTGTATCTATAGAAAAAAGAAACTTCCGAGAGAAAAGAGACACGCAGTCAATGTTGTTAAAGGCAAACATATACAATGAAAATGTACACTTTTTTTCCACTTTATGCGTATGTTTCCTACGCCAGTCCACAATTTTGCTGCACCATCGGGAAAACAATTTATTGAAAAACATCTTTACGCTTCGTCTTTGTATGTGGGAAAGATATATAATTTTGCTTTTTTCATTTAGGTTAGCCGTTAAAAATTCCGCCATTTCAGTATTATTTTCGCGAACCTCTAGGGGTTCGCTAAAACCGGTTGGGAAACGATACTGTAAACTATGTATACTTGATAACTAGGGTAACTAATTACTACTTTTTAAAATAAATCTCCAATTTTAATTTATTTTTTACATATAAATTGCATATTTGTCTTTTATCTTCTAATAGTTTCTATTTTGCAAAGTAGACGGTCTAATAACGAAAATTTAACTAAATTCAGGTACATTATAATGTTAGTTTTAAAATTTTTAATTAAAATTTGTTAAAATATTTCAAACGAGCTATGCAATGCTGTGCGTTAAGGTTTTACCTTTGTAAGTTTATATATTGCATACTACTTTGGATATTATGATCTTGAACTAGGATCTTTCAATTAGTTTCTAAATAGTAGCTGCATTTTCTTTGAATAAAGGTTTATTAAAATATAACAATACATATATATATATGCCACTTTATGGGGGATAATATTTAATCCAAATGTTAGCAGTATAACGTAGTAGTGAAAATAGATTTTCTAATAAATCTTGTGCAATATAGTAAGATTTAATGATTTTGGCAGCCGTAATTTTGATTCTCCAGCTCCCTTTTCCTCCCAGGCTAGTCCTATACAGACCAACTCATTATGTTTAACTAATTATAACTTACTCGTGAAAATATTAATTTGTTTAATTAATGATCCCTAGATGGCAGCATATGTTACTTCACCAACAATGTTGGGGGAGCAAAGAGCAAAGGTTCTCTTAGAATTTTGTTCCATTCCGCTTTTTTTTTTTTTTTTGCAACAAAATCATGAACGTTGTTTATTTTATTATTATTTTTTTATTCATTTATCTTTTTTGAGTTAAAAAATATAAAGCATTATAGATTTCTTTTTTCTAATGAATCGAGTTATCAAGATTATATTGTCTCAATAAATATTCAATTTAAATACATTTTCAACTAGGAAAATTAAATCTTAAAATGTGCGCATGTGTGTAGTGGGTGACAAACATTTACGCCAATATTCATGCCATGTACGCATACCTCTACAATGCGCGCGGGAACATCGTGAGTGTGCAATAGAACAGTCATCACACATTTAGGCTAAAATTAAAACATTTCAAATTATTAAATTAATAAATATTTTTTTTTTAATTTTTTTTTTTTTTTCATCTTACATTTAATTTTAAAAGGTAAAAATGCGTTTTATTTTCTTATGTTATCGTTTTCCTTTTCGTCATTGAATTTCTTTGGCATCGAAAAGCATAGGTGTTGATTAAGATCTAAATTAAGTCCTAGTTAAAAACATAAATTTAAACAAGTTGAATTCTATCTGTACATGAGTATTTTTGTTCATCAAGTAAAGAGAAGATATAAAGATAATGTTCCAAAATAATAATGGTTTTAGTAGCTCTTTTTGTATAAATATTTTATTATAATTGCATCTTAAATACGCTTTCTGTTGTAAATCGTGGTAAAACTTGTTCTTTTTTTTCATGTAAAATTAGTACATATGGAAGTGCACCAAAGTCACACCTCCAATTCGTTTTCTTCCTGTTACTTCGTTAATATTTAAATTAATATAGGTTTTCCAATGATAAAACGTGCTCATTTAGTTGCTCAAGAATCCCATAGTCGTAAGCTTCATGTAAAAAAAATTTGTAAACAGCGTTTTTGAATTTTGTAAAAAGTGGGGTGAATTATGTTTTTAGAAAAGCGATCTTAATTATGTCCCTTTCACTTTTGAAAAAAATTCGTCAACAATTTAAAAAATAAAACAAAATTATGGCATATATTTCTTTATTTATGTTTACGCATAAAAGAACTAGAAAATAAGAAGATGTCGAGGAATTTTAGGAGGTTGTCCATCCCTGTCATAGTCTTTTCACTGATTTTAAAAACTGTACAGATAGGAGATACTACTTTACTACTAAAATGATACAGACTCAATTTAATTACATAATTGTATGTTTTTTGGAAATATGGCGGCGGATAATGCAAAGAACACATAAAAAGGGGAGGGGTCCTATTTGTAGCGCATAGGGAAAACAAATGCTTTGGATTATATGGTTTCGCTAGTTGTGAAGTGTTACAAACTGTTTTCAAAACTCATAATTAGTTATTTCCTTTGTCTACTACATGATGCTAAATGTATAATAATTCTTACCTGTTTGGAAGTGAAGTGTGGTTGCTTTATAGTCACACTTCAAAAATTTTGTTGATCACAAGAGCAATCATTCAAACAACTCACAAATGACTGACTCGAACTGAGCAATGGCGATCCCGCAGGTTGTTGACAAAGAAGGGGACTCGTCAAGACGTCTAGCTACCGATAGTATGCGCCACATATTTGGTAACTCAGTTGCCCGATTAATTAAAAATTGTTAATCATGCAGTTCGGCATTTTCAAAAATAACTGTGACGTTCATCGCACTTTCTGTTTCACAAAATTCAAATAAATATGAGTAGTCAATTTGAATTTACAATGTTTTAAAATATAAAAGTTATAAACTTTTTCTTCAAAAGCCAAAAATAAAATGTCCATTTCTTAAACTACTGCAATGAACTTATTTTACTTGTCTAACTGAAAATGGTATTCTAAGTATTTTTTACATCCATTCAAAAGATCAAACAACTGTTATTCTATATTTACAGAGTCTGAAGAAGCCAACATCTCTGCTGAATCTTTGGATATCATCCGCCAGCACAAACTTGTGACGAAGATCACTTCTAAGTTAGAAAAGGATCTTCAATCCTTGAAAAAGAAACAAGAAAAGGTGACAGTTTTCCATTTGGGCATTCTCGTCTAAGATCCGAATTAGGTTGACTTTCTCTCATCGAGTTTCCTAATAAAATAAATACTTTATAAAATGTAATGTGTAACGAAACAAAACCTGTTAGGGTTACCGTCCCACATCCCTGCATAGCTATTTTTTATTAAAGGTTATTTAACTGAAATTTTTTCCGATAATTACCCTCATGTAGTTTCCAAAAAAATGTATCACCAGTCAAAATTTTTAGGTCTCCTAAATGACCTTCATTCCACGCGCCATTGAAAACTGACGTCTCCCAGACGTCATTGTATGTCAAGGAGTTGATCTTTTTTCTGTGTCCAATAGGTCCGGGAACGAGAGGTGGAGCTAATGCAGGCCAAGGAGGCGAAGATCTTGCGGACGCCGGACAACGTGAACAGCAGAACGCATAATAGGTTCGTCAGAAAGTTTTATTCTCCGTAAGTACGACACGAGCACTTCGAGACACCTCCGTCTTATATATTCTTCTATGCATGCATAGCACGGGCACGACCGTTCACAGCCCTCTTTTTTCTTTCCGACATGCTTCCCACTTGGATGAGTGCAGCGAGGTAAAGAAACAAACTGCACCGTGTGGTGTTCGGCTCTGGTAAGATGACATGACCTTGAGGTGGTTCATTTCAACTTGAGGCGTTCGGTGATAGGGGAGGTGTAAATGCCTGGAGTTCAAAAAGGCTGTCATCACAGTTTCTGGCTTTTAAAATTGAGAACCGTCCGAAAAACCGTACAAATAATATTTGAAAGCATGCTAACATACTATTACGACTAAAATATTAGTTTATTACAAATAAAGCACAATTTTGGCACTTTTTTTCTTAATTAAGACAGCCAGTTAGCTCTATGAAACTAACAGTATTTCAAACTCAATTTTACTTTCCAAAAACTTCAGGACCTTTGAAGCGAAATCAAAGACTTTTGGACTAATTTGGAAAATTATGAATACGTTGAAGGATTTAAAATTATTTTCCAAAAACTGAGAACGTTTATAAATTTTGCTTTTGTTGATATTATTCTCAAATCAGAGTCCCTTTTGTCTCACACAAAGGGTTGAACAGAAAACTTGCTTTGTTGAAAAAGATGTAAGTCCAGCTGAGCTTTCGTCCACTTCACCCATATTTTATGTAATTATGCATTAGTAAACGTAAGTAATCTGCGTATTTTGGCTACTGTTTAAACGAAAGTGCTTCAAATTCAGCTTAAAACTATAAAAACATCATTTAAATTTTCTTGAGAGATTTATTGGTTCCAGTCAAACTATTTGCACGGAAATTAGAATATCGCAGCTAAAGTCCAAATTATCTTATGCAGGGTGAAGCACAATGTTCGATTGATTTGAGTTTTTGTGGTATTTAGTTATATTAGACCTTGCCTGTGTTAGTTGATTATCCCCTTCCTTTTACTTTCAAAAAGCCCTTCCTTTAGGTTTCATAAAGGATTATGACATAGCAACAGTTTAATATACTTTTGGCATGATGTACTGTGAGTTACTTCTTTCTTCTGCATTTTACCAAATTTTTGCATGGATATTATCTAAATGCAACCAAATTTTTGAATCTACTCATAATAAAAGTTTTATTTTTACGCATTCTTGTGGTTTAAAAATATGATCACCTGCCCGTTTTCTATGGTTGTTTTTTTAACATATATGTGTAGTGAAATTACATGTGTAACTCTACAGGTTCCGAAAGAATAAAGTCATTTTGCTGTCACCAGAGAGAAATGCATTTGCATTACTAGTGCAGCTTTTTTTTTTCATGTTACATGAAACAAAAGGTTGTTTATGAAAATTACTCCCCGCTCCCTCATTCCACAAATATATAGTAATAACTATAATTGTATCTCCTCGTAAAAAAATTCAACTGTTTGAAAGTACAACAGATTGGAATGAATCATGTGCTTTTCCTCAAGATACGATATCGATATGTTATGTATATAACTCGAAGGTTTTCCAGATAAGTTAAAGTATCTTTCTTTTGACCGTCATGGTCAATTTGAAGGCAAAGTTTCCATATGTGGAGAGAAAATTTTAGCAAGGGTAATTGTATGCACCACAAAAAAAATCTTAATTTGTACGAGAGTGAAAAAAAAAGAAAGTCAGAAAGAAAATGCTTATGGATTTCTTGTCCGAAAGCATTACATAAATCAAACAAAAGTTCGATTTCTCTGAGGCCTTTTTTTTTTTTTGGTATAAATTTAGTTTAGTTTTATTTAGAATATTTATTGTTATTTTTGTTCTTTTCGGTGCAACGTAAGCTCTCGTTGGTCTATGAGGGAGAAACACAGACGATATGCGTTTGTTTAGCAAGCTTGTGCTAATATCTCAGTCATATTTAACGTGTTTTTTTTCTACCACAAAAAGAGGAACTTAGCAGCGCATCGGCATCCACAACTACGCAAAGTTAAACTGATGCATTTTCTTTTCTTTTTTTTACGGAGCAATAAAATGTATTTATTTATTTTTTCATACTCAAAGATCAAGTATAAACGTTTCACATAAAACAAAAAGAAAATTGCACAAAAATATTCAAAATTACATTTGAAGAATTTCAGGTTTTGCCGAATTCCTTCTTAGCAAGATCCAGATTTAGATACTTTTCAAAGCATTTAATTCCTTGAAACACGCATATTCTTCCACCATTTATTTCTCTTGATTAGATATCGACTTCCCCATAAAAATAAGTCACGATATCTTTCCCATAAGCTGCGAATTGTTACATTTTCTTGTGACGTGAAAGGATCGAAGTGTGTGTCGTCGTTCTCTTCGACTCGCAAAGAAGGCCCCGAGTATGTGCACTTACCATTGACGGCGGTGGCCATTTTATTTCTTCCAGGTGTTGGAATCCACGTCGGCAGCCGAAGAGAGTTGGCGAAGTGGACAGCCCCATCATTCCGCCCGAACAGCGAGCGAAGGTGAGAGTTCTTCAAATATTTCAAAATTAACTACAACCATTGAAGTATCGGGGAAATTTCAACATGAAACATTTACCAACGTGAACTTTTAACGCAATCAACTTTGAGACCTTAAAGCTAGATTACCGTGCTAAAATAAAAGTCATCTCTACTTTTAACCGAAATTGAGTTATTGTCACCAGATGTTCTTTGTCATTTATCTTACCAAAAGGCAATGTTTCGCGGAAAAATGTTTCGAATGGGAAACATTGGAGGAAAAAAATTCGAAAGTGGTATCTGAATCAAGTAGCGTAAAACTTTCACCATCCATGACGTATTTTGAGCTCAGCTGCAGATACTACATTTGTGCTTAACGCGGCAGTATAGTCCAAAGGCAGCCTTACCTGTCAATTACAAATTCTAACTGACAGGTAAGGCTGCTTTAAAAAAACTCAAGAAAGTAACATACATCTGCCATAGCCGCAGGGTCACCTTCTCCGTTATAGTGGCCTCCACAGAGACTATGCATTCTGTGAGCTAAGAATGTTCGCACGCTCATTAGCCACACCCCATATTGTAAGGACTTTACCACCAGTACACCAGAAAGTTTTTTTAATTTTTAATGATTTTCCCGATTCATTATGTATAAGACTGTTCTGCAAAACTACTAGTGGAAGAGTCCTTATAAAATGGGGCGTGGCCTAAAAGTGTGCGATCGCTGGAACAGGCGAGTTGGAAAACCAGTGTGCAAAGCCACCATCGAAGAGTGAGTTTTAAAGTTATTTTTTAACCTCCTTAATTTTTGGGTTTTATATAAAAACAATATATGAGCAAAAGTTGACATTAAATTACAAAGGAAGTACATCACTTGGGAACTTCGTTTCGAAACTCCATGGGTATGAACCCTTTCTGTAGTTCCATGCATTTTCATATTCATCGTAACAATACTACCTCTGCGAATACCTAAAGGTGCAGATTTTGAAAGATAAAGCTGATTTCCGAATTAATAGTTAGTAAGAAGCAATTTAACTTTAATTTTGGGAGAGAAAAAAAAATCAGTGTGTAGAAGGAAACTCATTCTTACTGTTGATAGGCAGATATGCTTTTCATACCTAACTAGGGCTCTATTTTAAAGAGTAGAACCCAGGAAATATTCGTGGTCAACTCGTGACTATTGTATTGCTGTTTTTAAGACCCGTACTAGTTGTCCTAATTTCACAGAACGAAATAAATTACTCGGAAGCCTCAAATGTTTATTGAAGTAAAACACTCAATTAGGCATAACTTAAAAAGAGATTTTTTAAAAATTAAATTCATCATAAAACTCACAAATGTCTTGAATTAGTTTTAACATGCAGAAAAAATGCTTACTTAAGTACTTCCTGGGAGTTACTTACTGAATGTCCACCTTTTCTGCGGTCCAAATATTTCCAATAAATGAGAAATCACAACTAGAACCAATATTTTTCCCCATGTTCTGGGAAAAAATATTGCAAACTCAACTTTTTTAGAAATATTGGTTCATAAAGAAATGCAATAAATCTAATATTTGAAACAAAATTCTTACTTGGTATAAAATTCTCAAAACTCGGGACAGTTTTGCTACACAGGACATTGCTCAGGGCAGAACTAAAAACCCAGCAAAGTCCGGGTTTATCCTGGACCAGTAGCTCCTACACTTTTTGTCTCGTAGACCCCTTGCCATGTTTTTCGGTTGTGGGTAGGCCCCCTGCTTACTTGTTATTGATTTTTTGTAAATTCATCAGCTTCAAATGTATTTTTGGCAGCTATATAGTGCTATTCACTGTGAAAGATTTAAATTTCTAACTGTAGTGAAGCGTAGTTTGAAAAACTTAAGAAAAAAGCCCATGTTAATAATTTTATTCATTTATTAATTAAATTCAAATTAAAACGAATCAAATTAAAATTTAGTATGTGTTATATAAAAAAACTAAGCAATAAATAAATGCTTTTAGTGGGAGGGATGAACCTGATGCTTTAATAATAAATTATCAACATTTGGCATCAGTTTAGTTAGGTTTAATCTCAAATCTCCTCGGTTAATGATGTCCATTTCGTTTCTATTTTTTGCTGGAATATTGGTAACTGCACTGAAACCCCTTTCTACTAGGTATGAAGATGGAAAAGCAATTAAAAACTTTCTCGCGATATTGCATAATACGGCATAAGTAACAAGTATGTTTTTTTTTTTTTTTTTTTTTTTTGAAGCCAAAACTGCTGATATCCTGTAAGAACTGTACCTTAAGTTCTTCGTTATCGCTTCCCTCCTATTTTCTTAAAAAGTTTGCAGAGTCATTAGCTTATATGAAATCCACTATCGTTGACCCCCATTTCCATTTCATGGTTCACCACTTTGGGAATCACTGTCCTAGGCGCATGGCAATCTGTAAACGCACCGAATATCCAGCGTTTGCTGATCCTTTTTTTTCCTTATCAATATTCAACTTTAAAGAAACTCTAAAAAACGGTAATCCAACAGCTGTAAAGGCAAATATATTTATATTTGGCAAGATGTTAAATATTAGTCTTCAGCAGAAAATATTTTATTTACAGCTAGAAGAACTTCGGAAGAATTTTTCTCAAACAATGTTTGCCTTAACGAAGGAACATTTTCATTCTGAGATGGAAATCTATTCCAAATATCAAGAACCCGTAAGTTATTGATTTTTCTTATGTATATTGATGAATAGAATACGATTCTTATTTTTGGTAGAAAATTAATTTGCTGAATATTTGAAGATATAAATGAGAAAACTCCAGCTGATCGTCAAAGAGGGTGACGTGAAACTAATTTTTGAACAAAATCAGTGGCAACCACCATCTTATCTATATTAATATCTTTGGCTTCAATTGTGACAACTCCAAGTATTGACGCTTAAGAAATTTAAACTCGGTCCTTAATAAGCTACAGGCTCTGTTTTTAAGACTCGGTACATCCTTAAAATGTCCGAGGCACGTGCACTAGAGGATGTATGTCCGACTTCAAGGTTAAATGAGACGACGAGATAAAGCGCGACATTCTCCCCAAAATCTATCCTTAAGTTCTACTTGTTTGATTAACATTTCAAAAGCTTCTCCTTATGGTGCCTTCACACTAAAGGCAATAGAGACTGGTGACAGCAACAAAAATTTTCAGCGCTCATCAATAGTATCTATGCACTCGTATTTCCTGATTGCCCTTTTTTATTGCATCATTAAAAATTACTTTAACTTACAGAATGGAATAGATAGGTTCTCGCTAACCTTTGCTAACCATGGCAACACTCTCTTAGGATAGACGCAAAATGTCTCCGCCGCCTTTGGTGCGAATACACTTTTACTTGCACATAAATAACGTTGTTTCAAATTGACATCTATTCATTCATCGGTTGGAAGAAGTGTAATTTAGTGTTTTTCATACATTATTGCGTAAACTACTTTCACCTAATAGTGTGATAAATTTTAGTTTGATTATTTAAAAGCTCTAA
Source organism: Octonoba sinensis (assembly GCA_038502835.1). Classification (NCBI taxonomy): domain Eukaryota; kingdom Metazoa; phylum Arthropoda; class Arachnida; order Araneae; family Uloboridae; genus Octonoba; species Octonoba sinensis. Next base: position 1,195,879 of record CM076606.1, on the reverse strand, counting down.
CACGCTAAATTTGCCGAGTTGTTTAATAAGGGAACATTCGCCAGGACCATCCATATATCACGCAGAAGAAAAACTAGTTAATAAATTCTGACACAAAGTCATTTTAATGAAGGAATATTATTAACCAAATTCAAAGGAACGTGCTTTTCTCATGAATTATTACAATGAAAATACTTGAATTTCAGTTGAGTTACGATAAGTTGATTTATACCAACGAATATCAATTTCTGATATTCCTTTGTTCTTTATATAAGTCATTGAATAATATAGTTCTCTGATGCCTTTTCAGCTGTACTCTGCAATAGACAAAGCTATGCAGCTCTCACAGGTAGCTCAACTCGAACGACTTCAAAGCCTGCATGACCGGTAAGTCACCTTAAGTTCATTACATCGTCTTATTTCATTATTTTAGTATAAACAGAAACTTCCTTAAGTTTGGTGCTCTGTTAAATAAGCATTGTGAAATATCAAACTCTAGTATTAGTAAGTTTGGTATCTACAATATCTACCATTAGTTAACGTGGTGTTTGTCTATAAGTAAATGTGAAATCTGTAGTTACAATTATTATTAAACGTATTATTTCTACAACGTATTGTTAGCATATGTAGCGTTCTATTAGTAAATGAACCATTCCCAATGAAAAATAAAATTCTAATTTTTTAAGCAAAAACATTTTTTATTACCTTTTTAATTAGTATTTTTAATGAAATATAGTTGTCACGTCTCCCCTTTCCCACAGAATGATGGTTTTCCTATAACTACCATAAGTAAAAATGTGTTGCTTATAATTTCTTCTTACTTTTTCAGGGAAGTAAGTGAGCTAATGAAAAGATTAGATTCCCAGACGAAGGAGGAGCTCAGGAAAATGGTCATTAGTAAAAAGTACAAAGACAAGAATGAATTGTCCAGGCAAGTTAGTACTAAATATAATAAGTACCCGCACTTTAGAGGGTTTTTTTTTCTTTTCCTTTCTATGATTTTTTAAATTTTAGTGCATCATTTGTAAAAACATTAAGTATATATACCAGTATATTTAGAATATAAGTTATTTAATATACAGTGCAAGTAAAACGTTTAACTGTCACCACCACCAAGATTAGAAATTATCGTTTTGAATTACGAAATTATCGTTGTTTTCACATTAATTCTTAAAATACACAAATTTTTACTTTTTATAAGGGAAACTTAATACCTCTAATGATTCCATCACCTTACAAATTCAATTAATTTATTTTGCATTTAATTTATAATGGCAAAAACTGTAGCTGCTCTTTCGAATAAGCAATAAGGTAAAACCTTGTGAGATGGCGCGGTCGAAGAGATGACGCATTTGAGTTTTCAGAGGGAAGGGGAAGAGTGAGTGCACTGCGATTTCAGGTAGTTGTTCAGCCACAACATCACAGTGTCTACTTGAACTCATATTTTTTTTTCTCTGAAAATGAATGATAGCATGTTGTTTTTATTGCGTGCTTTCTAAGTGTATGATTTTGAGTTTTCATTACTTTCCTCTTTATCTTCACTGCGATGAGAGAACTGCATGATACTTTTCAAACAAAACGTTTTCTCCCACTATTTTGAAAATTTACTTGCAGTAATTATTAATATAATCTGCTCATTAGCGAAAGCCATCAGCAATCTCACCCGCCGTAAAAGAAGAGAAGCAAAAATAACTGTCTTTGCTTATGCCTGCTGTCGTTTTAAATTGCACTATAACAAGGAAAATGCAACACAACAAGGAAATAGTGATGCAAATGCCTACAGGAAGAATTAGTCTATAATATTCACTAAAAGTTTGCAAAAATATATATCATTTTACTCTTTTTTTATCATGTTCTTCAATTGTTCGCCAACTCTACCGATTTTACACTAAAAAATTCTGGTTCAACCTTTCACTAAAAGTTGGTGAAATGCAGCTGCAACCAACAGTTGATACTAATTTGAACCATTATGATGGTTTACTAGTTTCACCATGAATGTGGTTCAGCACTGAACCATGATTACGGATTTTTTTCTAACCAGTATTACGGTTCAACTTTGAACCATGATTACGGAGTTTTTTCTAACCAGTACTGCGGTTCAACTTTGAACCATGATTACGGAGTTTTTTCTAACCAGTACTGCTGTTCAACTTTGAACCATGATTACGGAATTTTTTCTAACTAGTATTACGGTTCAACTTTGAACCATGATATCAAATTTATTTCTAACCAGTATTATGGTTCAACCTTGAACCTTAACCATAGATTTTATTTTAACTGGTATCTTGGTTCAACTCTGAATCATAATGATGGACATCCTACTAGCCACCGTCATAGCTCAGAGTTGTAGCATGAAAGTGAAGATTGAACTGCACCATTTTATTTTGCAACGGTGACTTTTAACATAAATAATTTTATTTTTTTATGTTCCAGCGTAAGACAGGAAGCAAGCTTATTACCAATTTTAATTTGCAAAGCGAATTTTCTGTTTTTTAATACTTAAATTTAACTTGAGTTTTTGTTAATTATTTGATTTAATTCTAAGAATAGATTCATTGCTATTAGGAAGTCCATCGTTTCAATAATTGATTCAATGTTCCATATATATAAATGTATTTATTCATATATTTATACATATGAACATTCCAATGCACTGTATCAGAAACTGTCTTTTTCAAGTAACTATGTTACTTAGTTATATTTTTCAAAATTGCAATAGGAGTCACTGTTAAAATTTTAAGCCCCCTCCCATAAGGAAGGCCTTTGCAAATATATGTACACTTTTTTATGTTCGTCAACAAATAGTTTTAGCAAAAATGGCGTTTGAAATTTTGCTTATAAGTTAATAATTAATTGATAGCGAACATTTTAAATTTCTGAACTATATAACCTTTTTTTCAAAAATATATTTCAACACTCTTTAGCATCAAAAATATTAAATTTATTTATATGCATACAAAGATGACTAAAAACATAATTGAAAAACCATGAAATGCATAAATAACAATAATTAAAAATTATTGGGGGGCTCCGGCACAGATGTTACTCCAAGGCTAAAACGTGCAGTAGCTCGTGGCACTTCAGGCTAAGAATGCCCTGATGAGTAAGACTTCACCCTGTAAAGAAATAAAAGAACTGACAGTAAAGCGTATCTGATTTGTATGCCGTCTATTCAATGTTCTGTTGACATCAACCGTGTATTGCAATGCACCGTTTTTGTTGATAAAACATCTATTTTGTATTTGGAGATCTGAAATCTCCGATTGCAACTTTTTTCCTAATTTCTAAAACTCTATTATTGAAATAGGTTCATTTGTTTATTTTTGTTAGAATGATTGGGACGAAATTTTAGAAGGAATTATGGGTGAAAATTCTGTAAAATGGCAGTCGTGGTCGAAAAATGAAAGTTTAATTATTTTGAAAATACAACAGTAGTCAGGGTCGGATCCAGGAATAATTTCGTGAGAGAACACCAGGAAGTAAAACGTAGTCTAAAATCCACCACTGTTAGTAGTTAATTAAAAAATATAGATGTAAAGAGCAGAAAAGAGAAAGGTAACAGTTCGGAAAAGTGGTTTGGTAGTAACGAGAGAAAAAATAATGTTGCAATAAATGTAATAAGAAAACATGCAATTTTCAGTAGGTAAACAAAGCATTGTTACAACTGTAAGTGTAGAGCCGGAGCAAAATGTAAAATACATGGGGGGGGGGGGGGAGGAAGTATTAAATCACGTAAGAAGCAAGCATATATTGAAGCAAAATAAAGTAAACATGCACAGGTTGAAAATTTTACGTTATAGGCAATAAAATTGCTATTTCGAAAATCACGCAAAATCGACGCAATTTCTCAAAAAAATTCCTATAGTAAACATGTTTTGAATACAAAACTGGTTTTACCTGCTCTTGGTGGAATAGTTAGTTCGAATGATTAGGAAGTAAGAATCATTACAAATCAAAGCCACAACATGGATTGTTTTTCGAAGGGGAGGGGCGGAGGTCAAGTTGATGAAAGTGTTTTTTTATCAGAATATTTTTGATTTTTAAATTATCCTTCAGAGCATGTAAAAATTTCAGGGCGATAGGGATTCTCCTCCCCCCCCTCCCCCCAACTTCCTGGCTGTGGCCTTGGAATCAAAATTCAACTAACTAGGTACATTTATATAAATGAGTGTTTTCTTATCAGTTTATTTTTTACTTACTAATTTTCAATTTTTCATTGATAGCATGCAAAATTTTAGAAAATTTCACCCCTTCAGCTATGGGGGAACAGAAGAATTGAATTTTAAACAAATGAGGTTTTCTTATCAGAATATTCAAATTGCCATTTATAGCATGTGAAACTTCAAAAAATTTTGCGATTGGAGGTGGGTTCGACCCTCCCCCCCTCCCGCCCCCCACCTTTGATAAAAATTACGGGTAAAAATTGTGCAAAATGGGTCGAACAACAAATCAGTTTAATAAATTTTAAAAAGACAGCAGCAGGCAATTAAATAAAAATTAAGAGGTGGAGCTATAAAGGTAACGCCGTAGAAAAGTATTCTGGGAAATACAAATGAATAAAAAATAAATGATTTAGAGCAAAAATCCCGATAAGAGATGCAATTTCTAAAATGTAAACAAGTCAAAGTTACAACTTTAAATGTAGATGAGGGGAGCCAAAGGTAAAATGTATGGGGGTGAATGATAAATCAGGTAAAAAAAGTAATTCAATATTTAAGCAAAATTAAATAAATATACACAGGTGTTAAAGTTTGAATAAAGTTAGTTAGCCAATTTAACACTAAAGGTGACAGGATCGGTATATGATAATAACATTTTTGAAATAGGCTTTACAACCTATTTTGTGCGTATTCAGACATAAAAACACAGAAAACAAGAAATATAAAACAAAAAATTAGATATATACATCGAAGTTTACTTACCTTTTACTGTTGTGAAAAATAAATGCTTCACGTCCCAGCTGGACAAGATGGCGGCTCTCTGTTTCCGGCCGGGTGCCGGGTTCGTCTTTTTGATTCAAGGTTGAACCGAAATTATGGTTAAAGGCGTAACTTTAGATTTCGCACTTCTGCTTGAACCGTGATTTTGGTTCAATCATCAGCAGCCCTTCAGCTTTCACCATATTTATGGTGCAACGTTGAACTGTTTTTTTTACATTGTACGTGAATTGCTCAGAATACGTAAAGAGGAGAAATGCATCGTTTCTTTGCAAAAAAAAAAATTTTTGAAATACAGTAATTGAAAGCCCTATTTTACAAAAATCTCCGGAAAAAAAAGGCTTTTAAAATATAAATGATAATAAGTGTGCACTTTGTTTCCTTTGACTTGTGCTGAAATATTGCTTTTATGATTTGGGTCTAAAAATCACTAAATAAAGGTAAACCAAACATAAAATATATGCACCCTTTTAATTCCGTAAAACAACCTATTAAAAGGCGTAAAATAAAATTTACGACAAACAGTGAAATTCAATACTTTATCATTTTGTGCTATGCTTTGGAATAAGTTATATTGAAAGCTTTGGTATATTTTTTAACAAATTGCTAATGATTACATAAAGGTTTTCATGGATAGCGTATGCTGTGAATATTTATACATGCCACTATATTTCACATTTAGGAAAACTTTAGTGCAAACACTTAATTGAAAAATCCCTTTACCCAAAACTTTATTTTATACTTTTTAGTAGGTTTGTAACTAGAATAAAAGTGTGTTTTGAGAAAAATGTAGCTTTATCAAAATAACGCATAACATTTGCATACAAATTTGTGTAATATAATGATACAGGAAGTTAATATTTGTGGTATATGGAACGTTAGTTACAAAAAAATATTGCAGCCATATAGACGGTTTCAGAATTCTTTAAGAAGCGCGGAAAGGATTTAGAAGAAGAACATATAAATTAATCTTTATAAAGTCTTCTCTTCAATAAACTTTTTAGCCAATAAGCTATCAATACACACACACACATAATATATTTATATAATTAACCAGTAATGTTATTAATTTCTTGATCAGTGTACTTTAGTAGTGGTCTGGACATTTTTGTAATTTTTCTCCCTAGTTACTTTTACGATTACTAAAATGTCATTATTGTTTTAGGATAAAAAGAGAGCTTCATCAAAAACTTATCGATACTGCTGTAGCGGAAAGACAACGGGTGAGTTAACATCTCTTAATTTTTTTTTTTTTTTTTTTATATTGAATTTTTTCTGTCCAGCACTTTTTAAAAATCAGATATAGTTTAAGAGAATATTAATTCTAGGAATTTAAATATAATGGTACAGCTCACACATATCTGCAGAAATTTCTTTACTCCAACAAATTATTTTAAGCCATTTTTAAAAGCAAACATTTTACTTCTAACACAAAAAAAAAAAAACGCGGTGTTTCTTTTCTGTTCACGTTAAATGTCTTTCTCTTCTTTTCACTAATTCACGAAAATAAAACCGTGGATCTCTGAGAAGGTTCGTACTTTATCTGTGCAATAAACAAAAAAAAATCTTTAGTATTCAGGCTTTTTCAACTTTTTTTATTCGATTTAATTCAAAAACATAACAATGTAAGGCTCAACAAGGGGCTGTTATCCAACGTGCTTTCTGAGTCGAAATGATGTTGAAGTACGTGCTTACCAAAATCAAAAGGAATGAACTAAAAACAAGTAGGGTCAGTTGGGGTAATTGTAAACAGGCTTCATAACTACACTTGTGGAGGTTTTGAAAACCTAACTGCTTGTGAGGGATAAACTGGCAGCATAGGGAAGACATTGAAACAGTTTCGTAAGTTTCGAAACAACTGTGGAGGCGTCACTATTGTTTGAAAATGGCACAGTGAAAAAAGTTGTTTAACGAAATTTAGGGATCTTACATTTTTCTCTCCAGCTCATCTACAAAAGCGATGTAAGCGGTTTCAACCATTTTTATTTGTCATATGGAATGCTGCTAAAAGCATTTGGTTATGAATTTGATCCTCTCTGTTATTTTTCACGTGCAAGTTAGGTGTTTACAATTACTCCATACATTTCGTACTCTGGGATAATTGTAAACACTTAAATTTATTCCATTTCCAATATTTTGGGGGGACAATAAGTATTATATTTTGATGTAAATTACATTTTTGTGTCTATTTTATACACCTGTTGTTGTTGTTGCTAATGCCGTTTGGAAATCCAAGACCCCCTTGCAGGGCGACTATGAATTAAGGAAGCTCCTACCGATTATTAATGAGCTCCGCTAGAATGAAGTACACTTGGCTCAGAGAGGCTTAATGATTTTGAACCAACTCATAGATGAGAGATCGTCACCTAGGATGGTCCCCCAGCGGAAATTATTTCTAACTTAGTAGACATTTGAAGCGACAATGTATTTTACGCGCACAGCTCCCTTTAGCGCATTCGGTCTCAGAGTAATCAGTCGCGGGAGGTGGACACCCTCCCAAGCGTTGACCACGACCAGTTGTGCTTCACTTTCGGTGTTCTCTGGGGTCCAGGCTTAACCGACTGATATACTGCGGGGCAAATTTTTACATAAACTTGTCGCATTACTTGATTTTGGCAAGATATTTCTCGTTAAATGATCGTCAACGGAAAACATACGGCCTGTTGGCCGCAGATTGAGAACCATTGCTCCGGAACTTCTTATGCCTTCAAGCAGACTGTGTACCAAACGATTTTCCACTTGCACAAACCTTATTCGAAAATAAATCACTGATTACAATTACCCCGGTTCTCCGGGGTAATTGTAAACACGAGCTCATTCGCTAACAAATAGTCATAAAGTCAAAATTTTTGTACACATTTACTCACAAGAAGTACAGCAGTGGCTACAGTGCGCTCAATTTTATCCCTGAATTCATTCAAGAGGTATGGAAGGATCAAAAGTTAAAACATTGAAAAGCGTTTACAATTACCCCAACTGACCCTATAATTGTTTAAATTAAATCACTGCTATATTTTCATTAATGTGCGAAAGTTCTTGTTAAATTTGGAAAAAGGCCTTCTGTAGATCATCGTGTTTCAACCTGTGGGTCGCAACCCCTTAAAGAGTCGAGCTTAGGTAAAAGAGAGTTCGTGGTCCGTCCAAAGATTAAGACCTGTGCACAAACATTTTTTAGCATTATTATTAACTAAAGTATTGTAAATTTTAACACTGGTCTACAAAAACAAAATTCCACCTCAAAGACTGTTAATTGATCCTAGAAGTATTTTTCACGGTGAACTCAAAAATAAAAACCATTTTTTTTCTACAACGTAAGGAAGTTCCGTACAAGGTGCTGTAATAGTTTACATGAATAGCATTTACCCTAAATTCCTAAATTATTGCAGTACCTTACAAGCAAAACACATAAGTGATAAGAAAAATGGTTTCCATTTTCGAATTCAGCTTGGAAGATACATTTAAGATCAGTCAATAAAGTCTTTAAAGTCCCCTCCCCGTTTTTAAGGGCATTGTAATTTTTACCTTAGAAACGTTTCCACCAAAAAACCAAGTAATTTTCTATTTACCGTAAAAGAATATTTTGACATTTTTTAGCATACTTTGCGTCAGAATGTACCTTTTTCACGTTCAGCAGTAATCTGCTAACATAGTTGCACTCCACTTCAATTGATATCTCTTTTCCATAACTGAAATGTCCTGATGGACTCGCTCTCCATGATCATCGCTTATACAGCACCCATGTTTTCAGGGAGCATTTTTACACACAACAGGAGACTTCTATGATAAAAAATAGTAGCTCATGCTCATTAAACGTGTCGTACACTATCAATCTTTTGCCTATTTGCCTTTGTATCCCAGTTTTTGCGAAATTCCTATCGAGATCCACACCCAGTGCAGTAATTTGATACGCACATGCGTTCAGGGATCTGCGGGGGCTGTTTGCGACACTTCACTTAGTTTTTTCCAGCAAAATAAATTGACCACTGATTTAACGGTTGACATTCAAAATCTTTTGTGTACTTTATTTCAATAAAAACGATGCTGTATGATCGGAAAAACACTGAAAAAACGTAAAAATAGAACATTCCCTTCCTCTTAGAGATCATCGATAAATGATGTCACGCTTTGAGGGGGGAGGGGGGTTCGTGGAATTGTGACAAAGTGTGACAAGGGGAGGGGAGGGGGTAACAAGAAGTGTGACATCATGCATTATGCAACATAGCGTGACGCGTGACAAAGGGGGGAGGGGGGTCCGCTGAAGTGTGACATATTGTGACAAAGGGGGGGAGGGGGGTCAAATATATGGGAAAAAAGCGTGACGTCATTTATGAACGGCCCCTTAACTAGGAAACTATACGTAATGGAAAAATTGTGATAGCAGATATGGATTTCTCGCACAAAAGTACTTCAGAAAACGTGAAATTCATTCTTGGGGCAAAACACGTGTTGACCAGTGTAATCAAATACAATGAAACCTGTGTAAGTTGACCACTTGCGGTGTAGCACTTTAGTGATCAACTTAGACAGGTGGTCAACTTAAAGAGGGTGAGGTAGAAGGTGAAAGGCTAATTCCGTTCCTGAAGAAACTGGTCAACTTAGACAGGTGGTCCACTTTACAGGTTTTCCTGTACTACCAAATTCAATATTAGTAAGTAATAACAACTCTATAAAATAAACTCATCTTTAAATGTTAGAAGTAATTAAACCCTCTTAATGCGACGGTTTACTTTGTTTCCCTTATAAGAAAACGACTTTCAAGATTGATTATTTATTCATTTTATTTTATTTATTTTTTTATTTTCTTATTTACTTTTGTCTTTTAAGGAAGTCGCAGCACTAAAAAGGTTGAAAAACTACAGCGTAGGTTTAAACAAAACATTTATTGATTCCCTTAAGATCAAAAATCAATTAATGTGAAATCGGCAATCAGTGCAAAGCTAGGGCACCAATGGCACTAGTGAGATTGGCACTACCAATTAAACAACAATAAGGGCACGAATAAATAATAAGTCACTATCCTAATCTTTTGGCCCATTCCCCGTGGAAAGACATTCACTTTATTTACATAATAACTCAAAAAGTCAATTTTATTATTATTATTAGTTATTTATTATTTTTATTTATTTATTTATTTCTGAATTTCAATAAAAGTATATAGTTCGATTTCAATATGCTAAAGCAGCGGTTCACAAACTTTTTCGGCCACGGAACCCTTAACGGTTCATTTTCCATTTGAGGAACCCCCATTAGTGTTTAGATTGAAAATCAAATTTAACAACCTGAACAAGGCTTATTTAAATCACCTCCCCCCCCCCTCCCCCACCTTTCTCCACGGGAAATAAATTTAAAACTACTTATTTTGAATTGAAGATTTTAGTATTGTGAAATTCTAATTTGAAAATCTCACTTCATGTTTCTTTTGCTCTATAAGTGGTATAAAGTGCTAGTCTCTTACAGACGTATGAATCAGAGCCACGAGTCATTTTATAAATTTTACATTAATTAACTAGTTTGAAAAATTCTCTAAACAGTTTTTTATTATTGTTTGCTTCCCCCCCCCACCCCCCAGATGCATTTTTATTTCAGAAAGGGAATTAACTACCCCTTTCAGCTAAATTTCATCGCGAAACATTTTTTAAAACGATTTTATACAAATAATAAATTGCCAAAGGAACCCCTTCTATTCTTCTGCGGAGCATACTTTGGGAAACGCTGTGCTAAATCATTGAAATATATTAGTCCTGGTCGGAAAGCAATGCACATAAAGAACAAATTCGCATCAGCGAATGCTAGTTGGTATACAGCGACGCCAGGAACTCCGTAAATGCATGGATTTAGATTTTGAGGAAAAGGAAGCCTCCTCCCTATCATGACCAACGTGACCAATCTAAAGTATCATGATAAAACATGAATCTAAAACAGGAAATATGAAATACCTGAGAATTCCTCAAGTTCATTAGATGTTAATCTTTTTAATGAAGAGGAAATCTCGAACCGATTTTCCCCGTTTTCAATATTCCTTTCCTCCCGCCGAAGGAAGGGTACTGCGACTTTGAGAGTACCAGTGACTCACTCTAATATTCTCATAGTGATTATTATATTTAAACGTTCTTAGTTTCTGATTTTGAGACCATAAAATAGTTAACTTCTGCCTTGGAAATAATCGCAGTCCTCCATAATATTTCTAGCTTGCACAAAAGATTGCAGCAAGGGCAGATCGTTTTCTCTGCACGGATACTGAGCAGGCAGAGAAGCCATACTTACAGAATTCTTTTAGTTCTACTGGAAATTTACATACAAGGCTTAAGAACAAATTTGTCGTCATGTTTGCGACTTATTTAAAATAAAGTCATTAATACGCCCTATGGTGGGCCGACAAAAACATTTTTTTTTTTGAAATTCGAAGATGGGTATTGAGGAGGAAAAGGTGATATCCGGTCATTGCGTTCACATAAAGTTTTTTTAAGTATGTAAGATAATTCTTTCATTTACCACAAATGCCTAGAAATTTCGGCCAAAAATATAGTATTTCAACATCAAAAAAAGGGGGGGGGGGATAAACGCACAAACACCAAAAAGGAAAAAAAAATTACGCACTTTCTGCAAATAAAGGGATTTCTTATGAAGTATCAATCTTTACATCTAAAACCTTTGAAGTTGAAGATGTATAAAAATAGAAAAGCTCGGTGAAATATCCCCAAGTCTTAAACATTTTTCTATAAGAGTTTTTAGTAGTATAAATGATATATTTTCCAAAATGAAGAACGAAAAATCTTTTCAATTCAAGAATTCGTTGTAGATTTTGTTAGTCATGGAAATTTGGTCCCATTAGTAAAATGTACAAACATGTATAATTGTATAATTGCAAGTGCTTTTAATTTTTAGATAAATTTATATTTTAACGTTGTTTTCTTAACAGGCTAGATAATACGATTTATTATAATTAACACCTTTATACTTCTTTACTGTTTGGCTAATTCTACTTGTAGAAGCAATTGACTAATTTGAGTCAAAATGTGTTTCATTCCATTTTGAAGATATTTTTGTGCTGGTGAAGATAATGACCTATTTCATATCTCATGCATATCTTTTCTCTTTTCACTGCAGTTCAGCAGCTTGTTGGAGAAGAAGTTAGCAGAGTTAAATCGTCAACATTCGAATGTGAAAAATAGCTTCGAGGACGAAAGATCGAACGTAAGTTTATAATTAAAAACTTTCGGTCTTGAGCATTTACTCCTCGTAAAGGAACACGTTCATTGTGTCACATTGTAAAATATTTAGAAAACAAACCAAAGAAAAACTTGATTAAAATTATTATGATTAATTCCCAAACAGATGTGTTCAATAACTATGTTTTAAATTTCTGCACTTCAAACAGACATCCATGCATGCATTTCTCCCATTATTTTTCCCATTCGCAGGCGCAAATCAGACTCAAAGCAGAGTACGAAGAAAAGTGTGCCAAACTCGCAAAGGAATTCGAGAAAAATTCCAACATGTTTCTGGTAGCTTCGGACGCTGTTGAGAGTACCAAATTATGAGGTTCTTCAAGTACGTACATTGCAGATTTTTCTTTGTTATTTTTTGTGCAAAATTCAAATTCCCCCGTTAAATGCAAAATGGTAAATGTATTCTCATGTTTAATAATTCATTATTTTGTATAAATTATGCAACTGCAGCAGTGACTATGTTTGATTTTTTAAAAAATATTGCAAAACGGGTGGCGATTCACAGACGACAAAAGTGGTCAGGGCTAATGTGAAGAGGCGCAAAACAAGCATATATCTTCAAATTCTTAAAACACATTTCTCGAGTCCAAGTTCTCTCGTCCCCTGTAATCCGACTTTATAAAACACATGCCAAGACGACACCTCGTCCTGACTGATACTCTAAAATTAGAATATTAAAGCATCCTTGTTTTGCTCAGCTGATTTGAAGTACTAAATATTCCCTAACTATGCATCGTAGGGAAAACGAAACAGAAAAGTAACAATCAATTCCCAAACTTGAAAAAGACGATTATTAATAACATTGTTTAACATGAAATAAACCTTTACCTATAAGAATATTTTCTCACCCACTCCCCTATGCGTGGCTGGTAAATACAGTTTTATTATGAATTTAACTTGTACTTCAGAATTTGTTTTTCATATATGAATGAACAATATCCGGACCTTGTCGTTGTAGACAATGAAGTCTAATTAGAAATCAAACCGATTTTTTTAAAAAACATAAAGTAGCACATCTGAACTATACAAATTATTAACAGACTGGTTTGCTTATTGAACCGTAGGACTTACGTCGCAATCTATTCCTTGTACGCAACAACTTAACTGAAAACAAAGTCCATCTAATATCTGAGCGTATAGGTACTAAAGAAAATCTCTCTTCGATTGGTTATTTACACCTACTTTAAAATTAGAATTGTAGAACTAAAATTCCAGTAACTTTATAAACTTTATGGTATCATTCAGTGTTTCAAACCTAAAAATGTCTAGCGTTCATTTATAAAGCAGGGAAAAAAATTTCAAAAGAGAAGCTTAGGTAAGGAACGGAATTTTTAAAATGAACCACAAGACGCAGCTGTATTACATTGAAAGAATGGAGAAGTTGCATGATTTCTAAATCTTCGTGAAATTGAAAGAATTTGAAAAAATATGTCGAACGGTACCATTCTTAACCCGGAGAACGACGTGGAAGTATTTTAAAATGAATTTTAAAAGTGCTGTGACGTCACATCCAGCGCAAACGCGGTAGAAAGGATGTGACGTCAATCGACACGAAGGGGAAATGGGTAGTTCTACTGGTTCTACGAGCTGGGCAAATTTTGCCGGGATGCATGTTAACCGCTTTGAAATATCCTTAAAAATGATTTAAAGTATCAGAATCCAAGAAACATGCATACAGATGCTGCATAGAACCATGTTGTTCAAATTCGAGTAATAAGAGGCATGGAAAAAAAATACTCTTTTGGGTTCTTTAAAATCCACGAGTCGAGTAGGTATTCCTTAATTCTCAATCACTTATAGTCTTGGTGTAATTTGATTTTTTTTTTATTCGAGGTACTAACAAAAATAAATAAAATAATAATAAACATATATTTCAGGTATTCTTTAATCCTCAATCACTTATAATCTTGGTTTAATTTGATTTTTCGGATTCGAGGTACGAACAAAAATGAATAAATAAAATAAAAATAAAACACCTATTTCATGTTTGATTTCTTTCTTTCCTTTTCTTTTTCAGGATTTCATTTTATTTATCATCTATCACTTTTCAACTTTTTTATTTTTTGGATTCGAGAAGGCAGCAAGAACAAAAATAAATAAAAATAAATATAAAGGAAATGAAATAAAATATTCGCATTTCAGGGTTTTAAAATTTTAAGGAAAATTACAAACACAGAGGTCGAACGATATGTTGCCTACAGTCTGCGCTATGATATACAGGGTTAAAATTAACTTTATTTTTGTGAGGATAGGGCCATAATTTCAGGGGGGAGGGGTTAAGTCGCTACTCTTTTAAAGATGGAATTCAGAGTTCTTTAATTTGCGACCTTACTTTTGAAACAAAGAAGTTTTTTTAACAGTTTACGAAATAGTAGTAACTTAAAATGCAAAATAATGCCACTGTTTATAAAATAATAAAACTCTTAATTAGTGTACTTATTCCATCAACGTGAATGTTAGATATACTTATAACAGGAAATATCTTGCACTGTGTCTAATAAAATTTCAGCTTAAAGTAAATCCTTTTTTTTTTTTTTTTTAACTTCACTAGTTTATTTACTTCTGTAAGGGCTCGGAAGTATTCAAGTTTGTCGAGAATTTTTAGCAGGTGTCTACTTGAATATATTCCAGTCTGATTTTGTGTCACAGCAGACGAAACGATGAATCAAAGGGTAAAGCCATGGTACTAATCATCACCTTTAGTGTTACCGAAAATAGCCTAAAATTGTACTTAACACTTCAAGTTCCAAAATTTTCCGATGGAGAGTTCCCATCTTCCCATCAAAGATAGTTTTAAATAACGTTTTTCGGGCTTCGGTTTGAAAAGAATTGCGGTAGAGAGCCCCGAACCTCTATTAATAATTCAAATTTTGCTGTTAGTTTTTTCTTCGAAATGCACTAAATCGAATGAAAAAACGTTTGAATAAAAAAAAGTGAAGCATGGAAATGAGGTGTTAGGTCTGAGATCTTTCGAATGGATTCTTCACTCGCCCCCGCTCCTTACTAGCACAAAATAAAAAAGAGAAAATAAATGAGACGGGGGGGGGGGGGACTAGAAAGAACAGGCAGGCACACATATCCCTATTTCATAGCAATACTTTCAGTATTTTTAATTTTCAATATTTATTAAATTACTTAATGAACTTTTGATACATTAGCCTTCATGATTTTTTAAGAATAACTTTTAGGGGAGAGACTGCTAAAACAGAAAACATTGTAGGTAAAGGATATAGGAAGAATTAAGTAAAAGTAAGGTCAGTAATAGGTTTGGTGTTGACAAACAATATAGCACACACAATTTTTGGAGAAAATAAAACATTGCCTTAGGGTCAATATGAATAGTACTGAATTTATCTGGTGTAGATACCTACTGAATGAAAATTTATTTTCTATATATAAAGAAGAGCGCAGCAAAGGGGAGCATTTAGGAGTTAATTCCATTTATCCTTGCTAAGGGAACATTAATAAATGACGTCACGCTTCAAGGGGGGGGGGAGAAATTGTGACAAGGAAAGAGCAGGGGGTAACAAGAAGTGTGTCATCATGCTTATACAACATAGCTAGTCATGTGACAAAGGGGAGGGGAGGAGTATGTTGAAGTGGGTCATTTTGTGACAAAGGAGGGAGAGGGTCAAATATATGGGAAAAACCGTCACATCCTTTATGGATTCGCTTTTCAACCGGTTCAAAAAATTGGCAGAATGATGGAACAGATGAACATTGATCCAAGTGGACAAAACTAAATTTTAGTTAAAATATTAATTAAACAAATTTTTCAAATCATAAGATTTTTTAGTATTTGCTGACTTTTTTCTTCCTTCCTTTATTTATTTATTTTTATTTTTTAACACATTTGAGACTATTGCACTTGTGGTTAAAATGGTTTTTTACTTCTTTTGTCTCGATTCTTTTTATTACACTGCTAGTAAAAAAAATCGTCAGTTTTAAAACATCGACAGAATAATGGAAAATTAATATAATAAACATTGTATATTGATCCAAGTGGACAAAGCTAAATTATAGTTAAAATATTAATTAAACAGATTTTTAAAATCAAAAGGCTTTTAAGTATTTTCTGATTTTTTTTCTTCCTTCCTTCCCTTTTATTAACACATTTAGGATTTTAGCGCTTGTGGTTAAAATGTTTAACTTTTTTTTTCTTCATTTCCTTTATTACAGTGCCAGTAAAAAATCGGGATGTTATCGTAAAAATAAAAAAAACTAGGGAGAAAATACAGCTTTGATAAATTGTCAGTTGCCCCTTCTGATGAACTATATCGTGAAAATTACTATATTCTAAATTATTCAGTTTTAAAAGGAATCAACTTATGTAATGAATAGTTAAAAATAAGTAAAAAACTATTCTTAAGCTTAGAAAGGTAGGAAGAGGTGAGGGTGAAATACCATAGCTACAAATTTTCATGCGAATGCGGCAGAAACACTAGACATAAGACGGGTAGAAATCGGAAAGTTTTCCCTTGCGGAGGGAAGCGTGTCGATTGACGTCAAACCAATGAGGGAGCGTTTTTTGATCACGTGTCATTGTTTACGTTTTTCTCTGCTTTTAAATCGAATTTTAAGACTGTTTAAAAAATTTAAACATTTTTTAAAGTTTGTATTCGCACTCTGTATAATAATATCTTTCAGAAAAACATAAATTCAAGCCATTTTATAAACCCATGCAACTTTTCCATTGATTATGTGGGGATATTTCTTCGGTTCGTCAATCACTATAAGATTAATCATGTACTTTGTGCCAATTTCTTCTGATTTTTTATTTAAATCTGATTTTTTTTTTAGGCCAAACATGGAATAAATGTGTTCTCTCCAACGAACAGCGGTAAAATCGCAGTGCAGACAGCCTATTTCTGAAAGTTCGAATGTTCCATTCTCGAATTTCTCGTCTTGTTGTTGTCACCCATCGTTCACTCAAGGGAGGTACTGAACACAGGATGCCTCTTTTCGATAGGATATATCTCCTGACAATATCGTGCCATTTCTCCATAGCTTCTGTTCCCTGTCGCCCCTTGAATCTGTTCCATCGCACCAAAATTTCGCTTTTTTTTACAATTCAAATGTTGGTTGTACACATGTAAAAGAAATTCTCCCATTAACCAAAAATCGGATAACTAACAGAACAAAGCATGATTAAAATCATTAAAAAATAAAGCTTCAAGTAATGCAACACAATGTTCTTGAAGTTACGTTACACAGGACGTCTTGTAAAATTGATACATGTCCATGTCCAATAACGTATTGCAATCTAAGATTATGTTAGTGCATTATTGCTTTTGCTTCTTAAATTAATGCTGAGGATACATGTTAATCTAAAAGCAAGCCAGTTTTTTTAGTACTGCAAGTAATTTATAGCGTACAGATATAAAGTAAGATACACCTAATTATGCTTTTACACGACAGCTACGTTCCTCAAGATTGCTTGTAAAAAAATACATTAAATATATGGTAGAAAATCAGTAAATATAATTTTGAAACATCTGTAAAAAGATTCGTTTCAATTTATTTTATTTCAACGAAATGCACACGTAATAAGGTCTAATGAAAGTGAAAATAATTCTTCATGGAGCAAAAAACTTAATTTTGATCAGTAACAATTTTATTTATTTCTCCTTTCTGGCAACAAATGTTGCATACTTTTGCATACAACTGGAACATCACTTCTATTATTAGAAATGTTGTTGACATCTGAGCAAAATCAGCAAGAATCTCCATTTGCTAATTAACCAGTTGTACGAACGAATTCTATTGCTGACAGTCGTGTTTACATTCTTGTTTAGCAATTACATAAATGGGCTTAAGTTTCGCCATCATATCTGGATAAAAGTCTGTCACAAAGAAAACAGAAATAAAAGCTTCGTTTTCTTAAAATTTAGTTCAAAAAAGAAAGAAAAAGTTAGAAATTACATTGGACCGTTCATTTCGTTAAATCAGATTAGTGTAAGGAAAAGTTAGTGCAAAAACAGTGCTAGGTGTACTGCCATTTAGAGGTGAATTTCAAATGATAATAAATGACTATTTGTGACCGGGAAGCAGGCCAATGCTTTACACCTTTATTTTACGAAAACTTCTTTTGTGGTTAGCAATACATATAAAAGCTTTTTTTTTTTTTTGAAATTATTTGTCCCCATTCGTAAATAATGGGATACTTTCGGCTCTTACAAAAATAAATAAGGCTTTTTTTAAATCTTGATCTTCGAAAACATTACTGAAGGAGTGAAACCGACATCACTTTGTTTCTTTCATGACTATATAATGGAACAGAAATACATTTTTATGAACACCTTAATGTACCACTAGCACCTTGTAACGAAACCACATTGTACCTTAAGCACGACGTTTACGATGCTATTTGTTGTCTCCATCCATATTTTCGACGAATCGCTTTTTCACCATATTTTTACATGTACGCCGAGGCATTGAAGTATGTCTGTAACCATAACTATTTTAAGCGTGAACATCGATAATGGAGCAAAATAACAAACATCTTTACGAATGAAATATTTTTCATTTGAAAATATGATGGTAGTTAATAAAGACAAGTGGCATGTGGTGTTTTGATACCACCAGTTTACTCATAGAATTTCCTTTACATGTACCAGACTGGAATTTTAAGCTCGATTTATTATATTTTCGAGCCTTGGATAATTTTATTTGAATCAGACTCGGAGTAATTTCCCATGCTCGAAAGATGTCATTCAAAGTAGTAACCTAATTGCGACATTGTCAACAGCTTTGCAAAAGCTAGCAATCAAGCACGATTTTGCTCTTTTCCTTGCTGAGTAACTAGATGGAGATTCAAGGACTGGCTTCAAGGGATCAGATGATGGTAAAGAAGGCAGAATGTCTGTTGGGGGAAGAATTGTACAAATGTTATATCAACTTTTCACGAGCATTCCTTGATGAAGCTGGTTAGCTTCCAGTGAAAATCATTTTTTCCCGTCATTGTTGTATTCCTTATTTCACTGCAGCTCAATGTCGTATGTTTGTGAATGTTAACGTTTTTATTTGTTCGTTTTATGTTTTCAGATACGAAACTAAACTCCAAATCAAAAATTATGTATATCGCTTCAAAACTATACATCAGAGGGTTTAGTTGGACCAGAGCTCACTGACATACACACACAAGCAACAGATAGTTTGATTCCGGTAAGTTCGAGTACGACAACGAGAGATCTCAATTTTTAAGCGAGAGTTCAGTTCAGTAAGGGAAAGCATTATAGACATGGAGTTGAGTTGAATTGCCGCAGTACTGTGATCGTAGTTTAACTTACCTCCACACCAATAATACTTTCTCCTTTCATTGAACACATCCAGAGGAAATGCACTCTCTCGCGTTAAGGTATCAGCCTCCCGAAGCTGAATCTATTTGTGCGGCGTATCACGAAATTATGTGTTCTATGCAGTTACATCTGAACACTAAGTGTCAACACTGATGCCAAAATTGTAAAACTATGATTTCGGAAAAGTATATTAATAATGAACCGCAGCTCACAAATAAATGAGACATTATTGCTGGAAAAAGTTCTTCTTTAGCCTGACGAAAACAGCTAGGACAAGTAATTAAACGGTGAAAAAATATTAAATTCAACAGCACTCCGTGTTTAGGTCAATTGCAAAAAAGTGGAAAAAATAATTATAAATTATTATCAATGAAAATTGAAAACTTAATACTTATTATTAATATTATTTCTAACTTTACTTGAGATTCGTTTAAAAGTTATCTAATAGCAAAATACAAACTTGATTTCTCAATCAGTAAGGCGCTGCACTGGCCACCTTTCAGTTAGTGAGTTCATTTCCGTAATGGCTGGTAAAATAAGCACAAAGTGACGTCATTTCCAATACGCCTTCAGACTGATCAATGTAGAAAAACGACCTAAATTATTCAACAGCAATCCGAAAGCTTTTCTGCTGAAAAATGATTTTTAAAAAATGTGTAGAATTTTTTAAAATCTAATTTCATAATGCGTGTAATCAGATCCAATTGCTTGTGAAAACATTATTTAGCTAAACTTTAGGTCCTTAAATATTTCAACAGTAACAATAGTTTCTACTCATATCTTTTTATTATTATTATTATTATTATTCAATTCAATACTATCCCAATATTCATCAAATGCTATTTATTTTAGCTTTGTCTCCTACATTTTACGTTTGCATAAACATCGAATAGATTGTAGTTTTTAGAAAATCGGAATCAATAACTATTTCAAATTGAGGAATTGTTTCTTGTTTAAAAATACCTTTTTGTACTCTTCAAGCACTACTTCCCCCAAAACTAGAATAATACACACAGTAAAAGAAAAAACCTTCTTTAACAGTGGCTCTGCTCTTTCCACTAAATCTCTGATAATTCCTTCTGTGATAATGCCTATACTGTATTGGACAACCCCACAGCAACCAGTTAGAGTATTATAACTTCAAACAAGGTTTAAAGTTGATGGTTAGCTTGTTTGAGTTTGTCTGTCAAAATAAACAAATGACATGAAACAAATTAGAATTTCTATTACTAGATTTATTACCTGAAAATGTAACCTTTGGGCAACAAGTGTGTTCTGAAGAAGCACCCATGTTTCTGTCATAATAGTTAGTGCTGTTTTAAATACATAAATTAAATTTATTGAAGGAATTGTTTGTGTTATCAATCAAATGAGCTAACTAAAACATTTTAACCTTTATACCTTCTGTCTGACAAATATCGATCTTGAACTTATCTGTTTTATAAAAGACTTTATTTTGCAACATGAAAACCTTTTTCGTTCATTTCGACGAACTTCCAAAAAAACTTTTATAAACATTCCTTACCCTTGTACATAAATGTATGTATATCAGATATATTCAACATACTTTTTACACTACGGATAACTTCCTCAAGAACTATTTTATTGTGATATAAGATTGACAATTTCTATATTGTTTCTTCACATTGGATATTTCCCAACAAGCTTTTAAGGAAAGTATGCGACCAAAGAGTGAAAAAAAGCTCTTTCCAATTTTTTTTTGGTTTAACAATTGATTGTTTTTATCATTACTGCACAGTAAAATTTTTATTCGCTTAACCTCGAACAGAAATAGTACTACATTTTAAACCATTTGTAACTGTGCAAACCATTTATTTGTAAATGACCAGATAGCTTTTCCCCATTCCTAAAAATCAAGGTAACAAATTTTACAAACCCCAAACTCTTTTAAGTATTTGAAAACTTAATACAGAACTGAATTATATGATAACATGGAAAACCAATAAGTCCCTCTCTATAAAATGAACAACGGTTTGCATAGAACTAACTTAACGCAAAAGTCGTTTAATTTGATCTGATTACCCCTCTTTGTAGAGAATTCGTGTACTGACCGTTTTCTATCCGTTGAAAAAGAAATAAAAAATGGCAGGAAGCTTAAAAAAATGCAACTGAAAAATAAAGATTAATGAACAAATATAATCAAATAAACGAATCTTGAACATCTTCAGATAGAAATGTAATTGAGTATTCTAAAACTTCTTCCTTTCGTTACGTCAAAGAACGGTTGAGGACTGGTGACATTTTCATGAAAGTGTGTCCTTTGAAGAATGAGAATACTACTGCGTTTCATGTAATTTCGATGCTATTTTAAAAGATTGTTCTCATTTTTGAAATTTTAGACGTATTCGATACTTTAAAAATAGAAATTAAATAAATATAGAATATCCAAAGGGTTGCAGTATGCATCCATCGCAACCACTTAAACAAGGTTCTAACATTTTTGACGAGAAATATATTTGGTCTTGCAGTGTCATTTATTGAAATCGTCTTTAGAGGATGACTTTTTGATTAGCACGTGGTAGCGGTACACATGTGCACCTAAAAATTTTGCTATGCAGTTCTGTACCCAAAAATTGTGATTACTGAAGTAAGCTATATAAATGCTCAAACTGTTTTTAAAATTATATTTGATGAAAAGTTGTCGGCATATGTATTTTTTATATTCAAGAAGTTTTACCGGATATTTTACTCATATTGGATTCAAGATAGCACTCGAAATATTCTTGAAGGAATCCCGAGCACGTATTAAATTTCCTATACTCAATACGATTAAAGTGTAAATGCTTAAAGGTTACGCAGAATCTGCTTTCCGCATTTTAAAACTCTTCATTCGGATACCAGTGCTGCCCTCATCTAAAGAGAGAGTCTTCAGAGCCCTTTATAAAATTATATTTCTATTTTGGGGAACCCCCATTACTCACGCATTCCATTTTTCATTTGATTTACCGAATGACCATCTTTATTGAAGTATGTGGTATGAAATGCCCCTGTTCTTTTGAAATATTTTCTAAATTTTACAAGTGGTTTCATTTCTTAGTTGTTTTCTTTAAGATCTTAAAATTTTTGTGAAGAATTCGTTGTTAAGATAACGTGAAAGTTCATGTCTGTACGTGAACGGATCCAAAACTTGCTTAAGTTTCATACTGCCTGAAAAGTATTTCCTTACTTTTTTCCAAAACACTTTTTTTCTATCAAGAAGCAGCAAAAATAGTTTAGTAAGCTTTAGTTGAAATATTATTTTCTTTCTTTTCAACTTTAGAGCCATTTAACTGGAAACGCAGTTTAAAATTTTTAGCATTGAAATTTGAATTGAAATTGAAATATTTAACAAGAAAGAACTGAACGGATAAAAATTATTCACATTCATTGGTTGAACCGAATATTGATCGAGGAGGTTGGTCTTTCTGTTTATTTGAAAACGATAAGATTGATTTTGAGGCGATATCTTTTATTTTCCCACGTAGTTGAGATTGCCCTTCAAACGTATTAGCTTACTTTTCCCCCGGATGTTATTTTCCCTGTGATGATGCAGCAAAATTATTTTAGTAAGTTTTAGTTGAAATATTGATATTTTCCCTTCAGTTTTAGCGCCATTTAATTGGAAAAGCTGCTTTTATATTTTACTGAATTTTTGTTTAAATACTCAACAAGAAAGAATTAACTGAACGAATGAAAATTATTCACATTCATTCATTGAACCTAATATTGATCAATGAGTTGGTCTTTCTGTTTACTTGTAAACGATAGGATTGCTTTTGAGGCGAGAGGCTTTTATTTTTACACGCAGTGCACCCTTTAAACGTAACTTTTTTTTCAGTGGTTCTTTTTATTATTATTGATGTTATTTTGTGAAACCAAAGTAAGCAGTTTGAAAAATATCAAGTATTAAACATTAAAAGATAGAATTTCACTTTACGCATACATTCAAAATGAGTAAAATCAACGTTAAAGGGCGTAAGTAAAGAGATTGAAAATGGCAGAACGGACATTGGTCACAAATTTAAACTTTTTAAAGCTAAAATTATTCTTAGAATTTCTACTGTCGGAGAGTTGGATTCTCGGAAGCTTACCATGTTCATAAAAATATATATTATATTTGTAATGAATCTTTTGCAGTCCCTCATATTTTCTCTGTTTTATTAAACGGTTTCGAATTTGCATATGCGAATATCTCCCCGGCCAATCGTGTTTTAACAAATACTGAGACATGACTTGTTCTTGATTCACGTCTTATGTACAGTAAACCCTCGTTATATCGCTCATTCGGATATATCGCGCTTTATCTATGTCTCCGAAAAATTTCGGTTTGAGTTCTCGAAAGTAAACATATTGCATTTCTGAGTAAAGCGCCTTTTCCCCCCACTAAATAAAGAAAGCGCACAGGAAAGTTTTCTTTTCTTTTGAATTTGCTGGAGTTAAAATTTGCAGCATTGATCCTGAAATGAAACAGGGAGATGTTTACTGCTCGAGGAGAAAAAATACACATATTTCTGGATACCTTTTTGTACAGAAAGGATTCGCACTTGGCTGAGCAAATCCAAATTATACTTATACCATCCACCTTAACTAAGAAAGGGGAAGTGATAGGTAAAGGAATTTTCTGGGAAGAAAAGGGTTACCTTTATCTTTGACATCGTTTCCACACCATGCTCTGGTGGCATGCACAGGTTCACTCAATTTACTTGTACGTTTTGACTTATTTCTAACGGCTTCGGTTATATCGCACTTTTTTGATGTCCCCCGCGATGTAACGAGGGGCTATTGTATTTAAACTTCTTGTCCACTGGTATTTCATTCTCACTCTCGGTACTGACGAAGGGGGCACACTACCTTTGAAACCGGTCTGTCATTTTTTATCTTTTTGCTTGCGCTCTTTAACGTTTCTTTTACTTATTTTGAAGGATTAAATACATTTATAAAGAAATACACGAAATTAACCCACATATTACTATAAAGTAGAAAATAAAGTAAATAAAGCCTGTTTTTATTACATTTAAAATCTTGAAGAAGTCCTTAATTCGTGTTTCAACTCGTACACGTCTTTACAGAATTTCTTACAGCTCGGATTTGGTCCCTTCCAACTCTTTAACAAGGTTTTTGGCGACTTGGTTTTTGCTAAAATGTGGGAAGCAGATTCTCGTGCGAGGGCCGTTCATGTGAATTTAGCCATTGATGGTGTTTGTTCCATAGATGTTCCCCACATTTCAAAACATCGTTGCATAACGCATGCGCAGTTGCTTCAGTGTCTCGGCTGTTTCTCACGCATTCCGTACTGTAAATAATTTTGATGTGATTGCTAACTGTTATAAAAATTTATAGCGTCATATTTTGTCTCGAATAATGAGTTCTGTGAGATCATCGTTTCGCACTCTTGTCAGCCATAACAACGAAGACTCATTTCGAACGCAACTTTCTGGACGAATCAAATGATTCGCTCCAATCCTGCAGATGATTCTAGTGATTCGTTCAAATCTTGAGGAAGATTCAAGTCATACGTTCAAATCTTGTAAATAATGAACTACATCCCGACCAGGATGGTATGCGAAATCACTGAATCTGCGAGAAGAAAAATTCTCAAAAGCAGACTAAAATTATACTTTTGTTAAATATAGCGAGAAAAAATATCGATATTTTCTAATAACTTTTTCCTTTGCAGCATTTCATTCATTTACCTGGAAATGCATTTGTACCTTTTATACTAGTACCTAAAAGAACTTTTTGCAAAAAGAAATCGTTTGTTATACAATATGTTAAGTCATTATTGTTATTATAATTAGAATCGTGTACTGTTATATCAATTAGGTTAGACATTTGATTTTTGATAACCTAAAATGATAAATTTCCTTAGAACTATCATTTGCATCTTTATTGCTAACTGAAGATTTCAAATCAGTCCACTAAAAAGTTGCTAGTCATGTAATTATTCCGAATAAATATCTTTTTTTTTTTCTGAAACTTTAAGCAAAAAAAAATACTAAAATATTTTCTATATTTCAAGGCTCATGTTATTTCTATAAAATTATGGAAAAACTGTTAACTGGGATGAAAAGATGGTTTTCGAATGCGTTTCGTGCGCGTGGCATCAGATCAAGCCTATAGTTTATCTCAAATGTTCTGTAAGCTGCAAACAAATCGTCAGTGAAGAAAACTTTGAAAAGCAACTGGTAAAAAAACAATGCGAGCGAATAACGTTTATGTTAACTGAAAGGTTCTCGTAGCTTAGGTGTAAAACATGAGTGGTAATAATATTTATTACGTCCACTTTACCCAGAACCTTCATTGAACGCAAAGCTCTGCCGTGTTAAAAACTTAGAATTTTGCACATTATCTGGCTTCATTACGAATTTAATTTTCAAATCTGTACGTTATAACCAACAATTATACAGTGTAGTGCGTGGTGAGCACTTGATAATATTTTGTTGATTTGTTAAAGCTGTAAGCAAAAACGTTACTTTCATGAAAAAAAGTTTCAATGGAATTGTTCGGCACCATTTTTGCATCAAGCAATTTGAAGCAAATTGGTTTCCCGATGAAAGAAACAAGGTATTCAGTAAAAAGTCGGATTACGAGTGAAAATAAACCTCAGCATCATTGACTCAGAATCCTAACGGAAAGGTGGGGAGGGGGTGACGTCGTTGTGGCTCACAGCAGATTCATGTCGCAGAATCTGTTCAAATTTCTGGATTAAACTTTTGACAAGAAAGGGAAACGAAATCCCGCGTATTGCATTTCAATCCTGGTCTGATGTCCGCTGCGTCGTCTCGTGTTCGGAAGCCAGCTTTATCGTATGTCCCGACTTGTAGAGCAAAATGAATATTTTTCTGCGAAATGATTGTTCGTCTTCATTGTGATATTCATGGTCTAGTTGTTATGTACGTATAATTGTTCGTGGTGTCCATTTGTTTTGTCTTTTTTTTTTCTTTTCACTTTTAAGGACCAGCAACGGTTAAAGATAATCAGAAAGCACGCCTTGATGATGCACTCAGCTCTTTCTAGCGAAGATTTAAACATTACTAGTGTTGACTGCTTCTTGGCAATTGTGTTATATGCTAGTATGCACATTTTTGTTTACGTCTTTGAAATATGTGAAAAGCATAGACTAATAATAAAAATAGACTGCACGTTTCATTGTGCGCAAGGTCGAAATCGGTTGTCAGCATAAAAGCGAATCATGTAGCTAAAACAGAGAGGCTCGGGGGTTCTGCATTTGGAACCTTTATCGTCATCAGGGTGAAATTAAATGACTTATCTTTGACTAACTTTCTGAGGAACTCTATTATTGAAGAAATACTTGGAGGAAGGAGTCCGTTTAGCTAGACCGATGGTCAATTGATTGTAGTCAGAAGCAAGCCTAACGCTTTCCTGTTGACAGCCTAAATGACGCTCAGTCTAGTTTTATTTTTCGTCTATGGTTCTAAGTTGTCACCATGAAACGATATTGCTCAATATTGTGTTTGATTTCGTAGAGTTTATTTGCATTGTTATCATGTATCAATATTTTAGATAGACATTTGCAAAGCTTTGGCACTTCAGAAACCGTTTTGAAACAATTTAGAACGCCATACTTTTCATGAATATTTTTTATGTTGAATAGAGCACTGATGTTTTACGAATGAATGTTACGATAAATGCAATAAAATTTTCATACAAAGTAATATCTGTTGATGTAATACCGTACGACAATATGAAGAAACTAGTGACAATTATTTGACTAACATTATGTTCATATTTGTGCTTAAATATATATTTATCACCGACTTCTATTTTTAATATTTTGTTTCTTTCTTTTTTTAGTCTATTCAAGTATTTTAAGTAGTTTTTACTTAAATCATATTGATAAATGTGCCAAAAAGAAGCGTTGCCAAATATATTGATTGTTTTCGAAACAGAAAAATCTTTCACTAATTTTATCATTATTTTTATTATCAACCTTACTAGAATTTTATTAAAGCATTTTTCTGGTCGCAGCTTTCACATGATTTGACTATTTTCTTCCGGTTCTAAAAAAATTCGGTGACATTTTTGAATTATGACCTCGTTGCTGGATTCATTAGCGAAATTTTAAAATTGATCAAAAAATCCTATTAGGAATTATGACTAAAATACAATTGATGGATGAAATTATGTTAGATGTTGAAGTTCCATTAAACCATTACAACGGCTTTTTTTTTCTATTAAAAATTGTTAAATATGAGATTATATTCAGACTAGTTTCAGGTTCATGAGTGATTTATTCTCAGTAAAAAAAAAATTCTGAACTTTTCGGAATAAAATTTTCGGAAAAAGTATGCACCACAAAATTAAAATGAAAATTATATAATTAGGCGACTCCAATGACTCCAGCCCCCCCCCCCCTACACACACACGCACACAATACATATGTATATTCCACTGAAAAAATAAGCAATTGTTTTTATGAAAAATCTAAAATGATACTAGGAAATACATTTTTTCCAGAAACATTATTCTAAGCTTTTTTTGACTTGCTAAATATTTTGCTTGCCTCAAGGTAGAAAGAGCAGCACATATTATTCGTCAAGGTAATCTTAAAACTATCAAATTGAAAAAAAATCGAAAAACTGCTTTCGAATCTGAACTGGTTTTCACTTTCCTTTTTCATCCGAGTATGAACTCGGAGAGCTTTATCACTTTTACTGAAGACTCTTTTAAACGTAACTCACATATTCTACATCGGGATAAAAGGATTGTTTGTAATTCATAAGTACGTATATGACATTTTTATAGACATTCGTGCTTCTAGTTACAGGCGTAATCGAGATATGCAGAAATCACCCGGAGGATTCATTGGCGTTACGCAAGAAGGTCAATAGATTCTGAAAATCAGTCGATAAATTTATTAGATTATGAAATCTCTCAAGAAATTCACTCGAAAGGTTCACTTGGTTCTAAAATCCCTCGAGAGGTGCATGCGATTCTGAAATCATTCGATAACGAAGTCCCTCGATTACGTCCATGACTACGGGCTTCCATTTGAGTATCTAATATCAGCCGCGATTTTGAACATTCCTCGTGATTGGTGAATCGGAGAAACGGTGAATCATGTGAAAGTGCGCTACGGGTCGAACGGGCAAACGTAAATCAGTCTCCTACTGCTCCGAAAGATGACAATCCAGTTGTTGTTGTTCTCCTTTTTATTGTACGTGACTCTCTTCCGAGGCGTTTGCTCGTCTCCCTCTTTCTGTGTCTGTCTGGCTCTTTGTACAGACAGTATATGTGTACAGACATTATATGTGTACATACAGATATATTTGAAACAAGTATATATGTATAAATATCAATACACTTCAATGTGTGTCTATGCAAATAAAACTCGAGTCAAACATGTTTTTTGTGTCTCTCCTTTTTGTCTCTTCGGCAGCCATTATAAAATTCGACACAAGACCACATAGTGACGTACCGTATTTTTCATACTATAAAACAGCTCGATTTTTAAGGAGATGGTGGACGTTTAAGACTTTTTTTTTTAATTTTCATGGGATTTCAATAAAATTTTGATATATTGTCCCAGCATACTTCTTAGTACCATAGTGTAAATTTGAAAACAATTGAAAAGTAAATGATAATAATTTTACAGAAGTTAGCAATTCATGGTTACAATAATTGAAGCCCCAAAACATGCTCAATTCGAAAAAATATTTTGTTACTGGAAGGGGCCTGCCCCTACCGCTCACCAACCCACAGAACGGCTTACGCAGCTCCTTCGGATCGCTGCGCTCACTCATTACAAACTGAACTTTTTTAGAGTAACTTTAGGGAAAGAATCGGTTCTCTGTCGGAAATAACGTTCCATATTGCACACAACTCTTTGGAATCAAAAATATAAGTCTTGCAACATAATGTACATTAATATTTTACACAGTGTTAGAAGCTTGACGAGATGTCGTTCTTAACACCCACAATTGAAATTATATATAAAGTTACGAAGTGATGCATATGTTCACACGGATATTTAAAGTAAAGCGAATCGTATCCTAAGGACAAAATTCTAAATTTTAACAGCATCAATCGCTTTAAAGCTTAAAGAAATAATTTTTAAAATACGAATGCATAAGAAAAAGTTACTGGCAACAGTCTCAGTTGTTGAAATATTCTTAAAAGTGTTTCTATAATACTTTAGATATTTAGCTGTAAAAGAGTAGTTTTAAAAAATCAAAGAGAAAAGCATAACGATCATGTCATTTGTCAAAGTACGCCAACGTTTGAATTTTAAACTCCAGCACCTCTGATGCAATCTTGCTTCTGATTGGCTGCTGTTAAAGTGGTTACGATTTCATTGGTTCCTGCAACATCATCGGTAGATTTATATATATATATATATATATATGTGTGTGTGTGTGTGTGTGTGTAACATCACATTTGTAGCAACGTCATTTTGGTTATGCAAGTTTCTGTTCGCGCCATGAACAAAAAGGGCAAGGGAAATTGGAAAGATATAAAGTGCCTACTATTGTCTGTAGGTCACTTTAGTCCTTGTTTTAAAATCGAAACTGAATTTAAAAAGGGGTTGGAAAGAGTTATTTGTTTTTAATGTTATATATATATGTGTGTGTGTGTGTGGAAACATTTCAAATTTTGCCAAGTAGTTACTTGTTTATACGTGTGGCCGGGTACTAGCTGTACCCGGCCACGCGTTGCTGTGGCTCAGTATGGTTCGATGGAAAAGCAAGAAAAAGCACATATATGTTTCATTTGACAATGCTTGTTGTTTCATTGTCTGAAAATTTAGATTGTCTGGTTTACCCATTCTAGAACACGCAATATATAATTGTACACATGAGAAGATCTAAACTGCTCAATTTGATTGATTGGTCTTGAGCTTTATTTTTCTTCACAATACTTGCGGGCAATTTTTTTTTTTTCTTTTTTTTCCATTGTCGGTGAAGATTTTGATATTGTCTGGCTCAGCACATTGAAAAATTCCAACATAAGCCTTATACAAACAGAAGAACCACAAACACAAAAATTCTAAATTAAAAAATTGCCGTTCAAAATAAATAATCTGTGTCTTAAAGTTCCCTTAATCGTCAAGTTCAAAAATAATTAAAAAATACTTCAAAATTTTAACATCAGAATGAAAATAGCTAAATGAAACTGTTAACATTCAAAATAAGTAATCTTTGTTTTAAAGTTCCATTTAATCTTTGAGTGCAAAAATACTAACAAATACTTCAATACAAACGGAAAAAACAATAAAATAATTTTTGGAGAAAATAGAACCGACTATAAACTATAAATTGCGCTGAAAAGTAAAAAATAACATTATTCTTTAAACAACTTCGATACGACTTTTAAATATAATTTTTGAAGTCGGTGCAAAATTATGACAGTCTAATTATAATTACATCATGCGTTATTTTACACTGAAACTGTTGCAAACTCTACGCTATTTATATTTGTAATTGGTTCATAGTTACAAAAGGACTCATACATCAAAATCCATTATAATTTTGCTCCGACTTCAAAAATTATATTTAAAAGTCGTATCGAAGTTGTTTAAAGAATAATGTTATTTTTAACCGACTTCACAAAGGAAGGAGGTTATACATTCATACTGTATCTATGTCGTTTTTTTTTTTTTTTTTTTTTTTTTTTTTTGTTTCTTTGTCCACTCATAACTTCTCACCGGATGAACTGATTTTCATGATTCTTATTTCTTAAATTTCTCTTCTCGTTTTAATCGATCGAAGGTGGTTTCCCATAGGTCCCGTACTTTCGTTTGACTATATTCGATAATTAGAAAAAAATTATGGGCAGAAATGTAGTATTTTTTTTTTGTCTTTTCATCCATAACTTTTGACTAAATGAACCAATTTTGATGATTTTTTCTTTAATCGATAGAGGGTCGTCTAACTCAAATATTGCAAATCTATTTGACTACATTTGTTTTTTAGAAAAAACGTTACGAGTGAAAAATAAGTATTTTTTATTTTAATTGGAAAGGCTTGGCTTGATTTTTCTTTGTTGGGAAATCTATTAATAAATATAAAAGCATTGTTAAAAACATGTTTGTTGTCATGGGCCATAATATTAAAAGAAATTACAGCAAGAGTTTGACTAAAGGCTTCTCTGTGTCAAAAATTAATCCAATCAGTTTGTTTGCTAAAATAGACTTCAAAAGGGAATTTATCATACAAATGATTAGTTTTTAGTGCCATTAATTCAAATAAGTTTTGCCCTTTGATATGATTTTTTTTAAAAATAGAGTATTTATATACAAAATGTATTTACACTAAAAAGAATAAAATAAAATAATTTTAATAAAAAAACAGAACCGACTTCAAATTAAAAATTACGCTAAAAAGTAAAAACGAAATTCATTCTTTAAACAACATTGATGTGATTTTTAAACATAGTTTTAGAAGTCGGTGCAAAATTATGGGCCTAATTACCATTATACCATTTGCTACCTCATATTGGAACTGTTGCTAATTCTGCGGAAATATATATATTGGAATTGATTCATGATTACAAAAGATTTTATCTATTCTAATTTTGCACCGACTTCTAAAACTATGTTTAAAAGTCACATCGATGTTGTTTAAGGAATGAATTTATTTTTTACTTTTTAGCGCAATTTTTAATTTGAAGTCGGTTCTGTTTTTTTATAAAAATTATTTTATTTACTTTTCATCGCAATTTATAGTTTGAAGTCGGTTCTATTTTTTCCAAAAATTATTTTATTTTATTATTTTTAGTGAAAATACATTTTTATATAAATACTCTATTTTTAAGACATACATATCAAAGGGGAAACATTTGAGGGAATGACACTAAAAAATAGCCGTTTGTAAGATAAATTTCGTTTTAAAACCGATTTTAAAGGGTCACTGGAGCAAGCAAACTGATTGGCTTTAATTTCTTCTTCAGAGAAGCCTTCAGTCTATTTCTTGTTATAATTGCTTTTAATGTAGCAATGAGTTTCATTTTTATTAACAACTTTCCCAACAAAGACAAATCGAGCCTAGCCTTTCCAATTAAAATGAAAAAATGCATATTTTTCACCCACAACGTTTTTTCTAAAAAAAAAAAACAGATGTTGTCAAACTGATGCGCGATATTTGAGTTAGACGACCCTCTATCGATCAAAGAAAAAATAATCAAAATCGGTTCATTTAGTCAAAAGTTATGGATGAAAAAGCAAAAAATTTACCACATTTCAGTCCCTTACTTTTTTTTTCTAATTATCGAATATGGTCAAACCAAGGTATGGGACCTATGGGAAACCACCCTCGATCGATTTAAAAAAAATTCATGAAAATCGGTTCATCCGGTAAGAAGTCATGAGTGGACAGAAAAGAAAAAACGACATACATACAATATGAGTGTATAAATTCCTTCCTTTGTGAAGTCGGTTAAGAAAATTTTAAATCAAAATGAAAATAGCTGTACCCTGCCAGTTGTTGCAAGTAGCTCATTCTCCATAATAAAGCATTAAAAAACGAAATAATTTAATCAAAGTTGCAATAAATTAAAAGTGATATATAAAAACACATGTTCTGATAAAATTTCAAAGCAATTGGTGAAGTACTTACGGAGATTTGAGGTTAGGAACCAAGGCTGAACTTGATCGTAAACGTAAACTGGATCACGTTCAGCTTTGTATGAACAATTTTTACACTTACATTTTTATTTACATAGCTTATGTTACCCGGAGTTGAGGAAACATGGGAAAAGGTGTTGAAAAATTTAAAAGAGTTGAAGAATGGAAATGGAGTCTGGTATGTTGAATGTGATGATTGTGGAATGCTGAGCCCAGAGGAAGTAGATGACAACAGCGAACAGGGATTACGTGTGCATAAAGTGCAGAAAAGTAGCGGAGTTTTAGGCCAAGCTGAAAGAAATAGAGAAAGAAAATAGCAAAAAGAATGATGTGGTAGTGCATAATGTGTCAACAGACTGCAAAGACTTAAACAAGGCCAGAGACGACACTACAAGAGGCGTGATTCTCGGGGACTCATTGGTCAGAGTTATCGAAAACTTAGTTGGACGAGAAAAAAGTTCTATGGTGCGATGCTGTTTACCGGGAGCCAGGGTAAAAGATGTTAATGAAGTGGTAAAAAAGAATGGAGGGGACAAGGACGACAAAACAGTGCTGTGGGTCGGAACAAACGACGGGGGAAAGTCAACAAATAATGCTTTCAGGAAAGACTTTGTTGAAGTTATCAAATGTATAAAGGAGAAAACACATGATTTGAAAGTGCTGGGTCTCCTGCCAAGGTACGGCACTACATCCGGGTGGCAAAACAAAAGGGCAAAAGTGTTAAACCACATATTAAAAGACCTGTGTACGGAGCACGGTGTGGAGTTCGTCGACGTATGGAAGGCCTGCAAACGAGATTGGATCTGCGCCGATGGAATTCAACTCAGCCGTAATGGAAACCGAGAAGTGAGTAAAATAATTTTGTGTGGTTTGGGGTCAAAAAACTAATTAGGAATGGGGGTGACTTACCTAATCAGCAGATAGGCAAAATTGCTAGGCAGATTTCGATAAAGTGTTTAAATGATAAATTAAAAGTTTTGTACTGCAATGCACGTTGTGTTAGGAACAAAATGGATGAGTTGCAAACTTTAGTAGCAATGGAAAATTTGGATATAATCGGGATAACTGAAAGTTGGGCAAACAAAGACGACTCTGCAATTTTAGAATTAAATGGTTTTTCTGTATTTAGGCAGGATAGAATATTAAGAAAAGGAGGAGGGGTGATATTATATGCTCGAGATCATTTGAGCTGTAGGGAATTAAATTTTAGTCATAAATCTGAAGCTGCAGAAACAGTATGGGTAGAAATCTTACATCATAATGGAAGAAAATTAGTAATTGGAAATGTTTATAGACCGCCTAATATTAGTATTTTACAGGAAGAAATTCTATTTAAGCATATAGAAGAAGCATGTAGGTGAGGGGAAATTATCTTGATCGGAGATTTTAATTTTCCGGGCATAGACTGGGAAGAAAATTTTTCAGTAAGCGATAGGGAAGAAAAATTTATTAATGTAATACAAAATAGCTTCTTACAGCAAATGGTACAACAAGGTACAAGAGAAGAGGCAATTTTAGATTTAATATTTTGTGGTAATGAGGACAGGATTCATAATCTAGATATTGGAGAGCACTTGGGAGATAGTGACCACAACATTATAAGATTTGAAATTATTCTAAAGACAAATAGAGATCAAAATAATAGGTTAGTTCCAAATTTTAAAAAGGCTAATTTTAGTTTGATCAGAGCTGAACTTATTGATGTGTTTAAGGAAGGGCTAATGCATGGAAACGTTGAAGAACAGTGGGCTGATTTTAAAAATAAAATAAATACAATAGTTAAAAACCATATCCCATTTGTGCAAAAGGGGAAGTTGCGTAAATTATATCCTATGTGGTTTAATAAGGAAACTAAAACAGCTTTAAAACAGAAACAGAGGGCATTCGGTATATTCAAGCAAACGGGAAAAAGAGAACATAAGATTGAATATAATAAATCAAGGAAAAGATACAAATTCATTAGCAGAAAACATAAATGCGAATTGGAGCATAAGCTTGCAAATGACATGAATATTAATCCGAAAAGTTTTTTCGCATAAGCAAATGGTAACAAGAAAGGGACACACACTTAGGCCCTCTAATCGACAGTCAGGGAAAGATAGTAGATGATGATTTAGAAATGGCAACTATGTTAAATGAATTTTTTGCAACTGTATTCAGTAGGAATTTTAACTGTGATAGCGCTGTTGTGGAAAATGCTAACAGTGAGGGAATAATTGATCTTAAATTTGATAGGGAAGAGGTTATATACGATCTAAGGAATTTAAAACCTTTCAAAGCTCCTGGGCCTGATTCTATCTATCCAAAATTTTTAAAGGAGCGTGCAGATGAGATGGGGGGTGTGTTATGTTCTATATTTGAATGCTCTTATCAGTCAGGAACAGTGCCGATAGATTGGAAGTTAGCAAATATTACTCCTCTGTTTAAGAAAGGATCCAAGAGTGAGCCAGGGAATTATCGCCCAGTTAGTTTGACATCAGTTATTTGTAAAATCTTTGAGACCATGCTAAAGGGTCATATAACTGAATTTATTGAAACAAAAGATTTGCTAACACAAAATCAGTACGGATTTAGGAAGGGAAAATCTTGCACGACTAATCTTTTAAATTTTTATGATGCAATAACAAAGGAGTTAGACCGCAATAATAGCATAGATGTAGCTTATATTGACTTTCAGAAAGCATTTGATAAAGTTCCACATAAAGCTCTGCTACTAAAATTGAAAAGATTCGGTATTCAGGGTCATTCATTTGAATGGATTAAAAGTTGGTTAATCGGGAGAAAGCAACGGGTGCAAATCAAGGGTAATAGTTCTCGATGGATAGAAGTAGAAAGTGGTGTTCCACAAGGTTCTGTTCTTGGACCAGTCCTATTCATAATATTTATTGATGACATAACTGAGGGCATACTGGGCAAAGTTAGTATATTTGCTGATGACTTAAAAATAATGGGAATTGTCAACACAGAGGAACAAATAGAACGATTTCAAACAGATTTATCACGAATATCGGAATGGGCTGCTAAGTGGGGTATGTCATTTAATATTAAAAAATGTCACGTTCTACACATGGGTCATAAAAATAAATGCGCAGCATATAACGTGCAAGGACAACAAATTAAATCAGGGAATACTGTAAACGATTTAGGTGTAGTGGTTTCTAGTGATCTTAAAATGGGCTATCAATGTAGAGAAGCAAGTAATAAGGCAAATAGAATGTTGGGGTATATTAAAAAACATGTTTCGTGTAAATCAAAAGACGTTATTTTGCCATTGTACAGAGGACTGGTTAGGCCACATCTAGAGTATGCAGTACAATTTTGGTCACCATATTTAAAAAAAGATATTGACATGTTAGAAAAAGTTCAACGCAGGGCTACAAAAATTATTAATGGAACCTCAGGTATGGCTTATGAACACAGATTAAAGAAATTTAACATGTATACGCTACAAGAAAGAAGGAAACGGGGAGATTTGATTCAGTTGTTCAAATTTATAAAGTTAAATGAAACAGAAGGTTTACAATTTTCTCATAGTAATAGGACTCGGGAAAATGAATTGAAATTATTTAAATCACAATTTAAGAGGGAGTGTAGGAAACATTGCTTTTTCAGTAGAGTTGTCGACGATTGGAACACTTTGTCATCGTACATTGTTAATTCTAAGGACTTTAAATCGTTTAAGGAAGGTTTGGATCGTCACTGGGGGATTGTGAAGAGAGCAGCCAGTTGAAATCTGATAATGTTTCTCTCTTAGCTTTTGTTAAAATAGTTTTTTATGTAAATTGATACTGCTTTTTCTTATTCTTTCATGCAAATGGGCGTTCAAGATAAAAGTAGGGACAAGAGGAAGACGAGCATGAAGAAGTCAAGCAGGAATTGCTCATCTATTCACCAACCTTGTTGGGCCTAGCGCCTGTTGTTGGTGTACTTTTTGTATTTGTATAAACTGCTAATTATTATTTTTGGATCAAGGTAAGCCTTAAGAAATAGAACTAAAAAGCTTATAACTGGCCTTCTTTTTGACTTAAAAATTTCGAACAAATTCCATCCTGTGCAGAAAAATCAGCACTTTCGATTGATATATTACATTAATATGTGCAAGGTTTTTTTCACCCCCATAATGGGAAATTTATGTAGAAATTTGCTTAAAGTTAGAATAAAAAAGGAACTACCTGTCGGATTTTATTTCTAACGGGTCTATAAACCATCCTCTTGAATCACT
This sequence comes from Octonoba sinensis, assembly GCA_038502835.1. NCBI lineage: Eukaryota > Metazoa > Arthropoda > Arachnida > Araneae > Uloboridae > Octonoba > Octonoba sinensis. The sequence goes on along the minus strand of CM076606.1, from coordinate 1,158,632 downwards.
CTGTCTACTGGCAAAATTTCAAAGCAATCGGTGAAGTACTTTCGGAGATTTGCGGCTCGCACAAACCAACACTTACATTTTTATTTATATAGATGTGTGAGTGTGTGGAAACATTTCAAATTTTGCCCAGTAGTTACTTGTTCTAGGACAGATCAAAACTAGGCCTACATTATCCAAATTGGAGGCACTACATGAATTATTTTAAATGATTACCGAGAAAAACTTTTTTCGTGTGCGTTCATCAAGAATCATTACGTAATATTTAACATAAAATATTTGATAAAGTGCTAAAGATGATGCCAACTTTCATTGAACCTGGTCGGAAAACCTGGTCCTGACTTCAAAAATTTTGTTTAAAAATCGTATCGATGTTATTTGAAGAATTAGTTTAACTTTCACTTTTCAGCGCAATTTATAGTTTGAAGTCAGTTCTATTTTTTTCCGAAAATTATTTTATTTCATTCTGCAAACATATTTTTCATATAAATACTTTATTTTTAAAAAAAATCCATATCAAAGGGCAAAACTTTGAGTGAATTGCACTAAAAATTCATCAGTTGTGTGATTAATTCCGTTTTAAAGTCAATTTTTAAAAAGTCACTCCAGCAAACAAACTGATTTAATTTTTGCTTCGAAGAAGCCTTCATTCAAACTCTTTTTTTATTGCTTTTAATATTACTGCTTAATGGCAATATACTCTTTTTTAACAATGAGTTTTAGCTTTATTAATAACTAGCGGTGCCCGCACGGCGTTGCCCGGGCTGAATTTTAAAAACGTCGCCTACGGCGCTGTTCTTGCTAAGAGTATAAAAAAAATCTCCTGCGGTATAAAGCCTGCATTGTTTGAAAAACATCGTGTGTCTATTTGTCAAAAAAAAAAAAAAAAAAAAAAAAAACATTAGACATTGTAATATAACAATATAATAAGTAATATAACATGTAGAAGGATCAATTAAGAAAACTTGGGAACAATTCCATCAGTAGGGTCGGATTTGTCACCAGAGGGTAATTAAAACTGCCAAAATTGCAGCACGGCGTCATTTGTTGCGGTACTTTTCATCTGGAATGAGTCTTAGTCTTGGCGATGATCTTAGGTTGATTGCAAGAATGAAATTGCAATATAATATTTATTTTATTTCCCAACCATGGTGAACTGTTGTCTCACTAACCGAAAGATAAGTTTTATGATGAAATGAAGCATCGCTAGCGGTACCATAGAGATGAAATGGTAGGTGATAATATTTATATAGTTAAATGATAATGTACACCATACCTAAAAAACGCATACACAATTTTGTTAGTATTCTTTATCGCCGGTTTATCACCAAGGCCTAATTTAAAAAGTCAAATTAAAGCGTGTCGTCATTCGCCACGTTATTTGGAGTCTAGAATAAACTCTACGTCCGTAAAATTTTCGAGGCGGTATTTATTTAAATGCTATTGCTAAATTAAGGAAATCGTAAAATCGGGCAGACGGAACTTTTATCAAGTTCAATATCGAATTTAAAAACTATTGCTAATTTGAGAAAAACTTTAAATCGAAAATATGCTTTATTATTGTTTTGTCTTTATTAAACTGAACTATTTTGAAAAATAAGTTCCATATTGAAACCTAGCGGTACCCGCACAGGGCTGCTCGTGCTGAATTTTAACCGTACCTAAAAAATGTATGCGCAATTTCGTTAGTGTGTTCCGATTTATCGCCAATGACTCATTAAAAAGTCAAATTGTAGCGTGTCATATTCGCCACGTTATTTGAAATCTAGTATAAAACAAACGTATTCCTATTCTGGCGATATTTATTTAAATGATATTGCAAAATCAAGGAAATCGTTAAATCGGGGAAACAATACTCTTATCAAGTTCAATCTCGAATTTAAAACCTATTGCTAATTTGAGAAAAACGTTCAATCGAAGGTATGCTTTATTATTGTTTTCCGTTGAAAACTGAACTCATGTCTCTCTATTTTGAAAAATAAGTTTTATATTGAAACTAGCTGTACCCGGCCACGCTTTGCTGTGGCTCAGTTTGGTTCGATGGAAAAGCAAGAAAAAGCACACATTTCTAATATGTTTCATTTGAAAAAGCTTGTTGTTTCATTGTCTGAACATATAGATTGTCTGGTTCACCCATCCTAGAACACACAATATATAATTGTACACATGAGAAGATATCTAAACTGCTCAATTTGATTGATTGGTCTTGAGCTTTATGTTTTTTCACAATGCTTGCAGGCATTTTTCTTTTTTTTTTTTTTGTTCCATTGTCTGTGAAGATTTTGATATTGTCTGGCTCGGCACATTGAAAAATTCCAACATAAGCCTTATCCAAACAGAAGAAACACAAACACAAAAATTCTAAATTAAAAATTTGCCGTTCAAAATACATTATCTGTGTTTTAAAGTTCCCTTAAAAATATTAAAAGAATACTTCAACACAAACATAAAAAACACAAAATTTTAACATCAGGATGAAAATAGCTAAATGAAACTGTTAACATTCAAAATAAGTAATTTTGTTTTAAAGTTCCATTTAATCTTCGAGTAAAAAATACTAGCAAATTACATCAATACAAACAGAAAAAACACAAAATTTTTTAATAAAAATTAAAATAACTAAATTAAACTGTTGCTATTCAAAATAAGTAATCTTTGTTTTAAAGTTCTCCTTAATCGTCGAGTGCAAAAATACTTCAACACAAACAGAAAAAATTATTAAATCAAAATGAAAATAGTTGTACCCTGCCAATTGTTGCAAGTGGCTCATTCTCCATAATAAAACATTAAAAACGAAATAATTTAATCAAAGTTGCAATAAATTAAAAGCGATATATAAAAACACATGTTCTGATAAAATTTCAAAGCAATTGGTGAAGTACTTACGGAGATTTGAGGTTATGAACCAAAGCTGAACTTGATCGTAACCGTAAACTGGATCACGTTCAGCCTTGTATGAACAATTTTTACACTTACATTTTTATTTACATAGCTTATATTACCCGGAGTTGAGGAAACTGCTAATTATTATTTTTGGATCAAGGTAAGCCTTAAGGAATCGAACTAAAAAGCTTATAACTGGCCTTCTTTTTGACTTAGAAACTTCGAACAAATTCCATCTTGTGCAGAACAATCAACGCTTTCGATCGATATATTACATTAATATGTGCAAGGTTTTTTTCCCCCCCATAATGGTAAATTAATGTAGAAATTTTGCCTTAAATTGGAATAAAAAAGGAACTACCTGTCGGATTTTTTTTCTAACGGGTCTATATAGTATCCGCTTGAATCACTCTGTTAATTGGCAAAATTTCAAACCAATCGGTCAAGTATTTTCGGAGATTTGCGGCTTGCACAAACGAACACTTACATTTTTATTTATATAGATTGAGCAAACTCTAATTTCAATACAAAAATAGATTTCAGAGTTGAGGAAACTGCTAATTATTATTTCTGGATCCAGGTAAGCCTTAAGGAATCGAACTAAAAATCTTATAACTGGCGTTCTTATTGACTTGGAAACTTCGAACAAATTTCATCTTGTGCATAAAAATCAGCGCTTTCGATCGATATATTATATTGATATGTACAAGGTTTTTACCACCCCCATATTTTAGAATTTATGTAGAAATTTGAGTAAAATTGGAATAAAAAAGGAACTACCTGTCGGATTTTTTTCTAACGATTCTAGAAATCTTCGCAGGAGTGTACTCAACAACTTCCCAAAGTTTCATGGTGATCGGATGAATGGTGTAGTAATGCATAAAGAACAAACACACTTACATTCATTTATATATATATAAATTTACTTTGCAAAGAAATATCGAGGCAAGCCTTTCCAATATTAAAGGGAAAATACTTAGTTTTCATTCGTAACGTTATGTCTAAAGAACAAGGAGGCAATTCATCGCGCCAGGTGATAACGCTGATCGCGGATTTGTTTACCAAATTTTTAATTGAGTTCTACGTTTAATTCACGAAGCAAAATTAGCTATCTTAAAATTAGACTAGTTTCATAGCTTTTTCTGATTATAAACCAAGTAATTTACCTTTAATTTAATCATTATAAAAGAAATTTATTAAGTATTAGAACAGTTATAGTGTTTTATTTAGTGTTAATTTTATATAACGTAGAACTTTATTTAGTTCTAGTTTTTAATTAGATTAGTTCAAATTCATAAGAGAAGTTTTAAGTAGTAATAATTTATGCTTTATAGGCTCCATGGCTAATTCTATTGTTGATAAACCGTTGTATTTAACGGATTTTACCAATTTTTTCATGATGGCGTATGCCGAGCAGTTTCCGGCACTAACTGGAAGTAATAGCGTGATTACTAAAGTAAAGAAAGGATCATTATTATTTAATAGGGCTCGACCGATGGCATTTTTTGGCCGATGGGCCGATGCCGATTGTTGGCCGATTGTTCCAAGATCGGCCGATGGCCGATGGCCGATTATTTTGCTCTTCCATCGGCCGATGGCCGATGCCGATGGCCGATGGAAAAACTTCCCTTTAAACCACGTGTAGAATGCTTGTCAAAAATGTCATTTAAATCATTTATTTATTTTTATGTTTATAAAAACATAAATGCCTTATTCAAGCACCATAAAAGACTTTGGGGGAAGTTTACATGATACAGTAACTTTGAAAGTTCGAACATTTTTCCGATTTCAGTTTTATTAATTTTTTTTTTTTAAGAGACTTGCTTAAAATTGCAACATTTCATGTGAAAAGCAGTTAAACATCTTTAACTGAGCAATAAATAAATAAATATAAGGGCTCGACCGATGCACCAGTGCCGATAGTTAAAAAATCTAGCCATCGCCACCGGCATTCTTCGGAAACTTCGGAAAAGCTTTGGCCTATCGACCTTGAATAACATCTAAATGCCGATGCAATGCCTATGTTTTCCGTATGGAAAAATATCTTCCAGACTTTAATTTATTTTTACTTCAGAATGAAAAGTACCAAAAATCACTTTCCTGTATCTAGAAAAAAAACAGGACAATTTCCCGATCGCGATATTATTTTTCGATCTTATATTCCCCTAATCCGTTACTTTTCAGATATACTAATAGTAATACTAGTAAATACAAAACTGAATAAATGTAGAATAAACAATCAGAAGAAAACAAACATCGGCTAAAGCGACCTTGTAAGGCACGTGCACGAAGCAAAGATTGGTTCCGATTATTCATCGTTTTAACTCCGTTTTTTAGTTCATGGTAGAGTTTTACATGAATCCCTTGATTTTGATGCAGAGGAACTAGAACATTTAGTATTCTTTTTTTATGAAACTCATTCATTTTTAAACGAGTGCAGTATTTTGTTTGAATTAAAGAATTACGTACGGTTAGACCAGAGATGCACGACGCGTTTTTAGCTACCAGTTTGTTTAAAGTTGGGATTCGATACTGGTAAAGAAAATTTAAAAAAAAGCCTCTTTTTTTTTTTTTTTTTTTTTTTCAATTTGCGCCTTGGCTACCAGTTTTTTGCAAGACAAAATACCAGGGGTCAAAACGGACGAATTTAAAATTAATAACGTGCTTAAACTAATAACTTTGAGTGTAGATGTTAATTTAGTAATAAAATAATAAATAAATAATAAAATAAATGTTTTTTAAAAACAGCCACAATTTGACAAAATAAAAATTAACACACGCAAAAATCAAAATTTTACTCAAATGAAAAGTTAATTCAAAAACATCAAAATTATTATTGAAATTTCCATTAACTAGCAAATTAAGATAAAAGCAAAAAAGGTACATGATTTAACTATTTGTGTAACTGATATTTTCACTTATAATAAAATATTAAGTAATAAGGTTTGACTATCGAGAAAACAGGAGACATATTTAGGCTATAATGCTAAAAGAAAAAGTTTTTCAGCAATGTAATTAAGTTGTAATATTATGATTTAAGGTAAACTTTATTCATCCAAAAACAATTTTGTGTACATTATGGGCATAGTAATTAAATTTCTGTGAAAAAAAGCCATTCAAAGATAGAATACGAGAACAAGGCATTTAAAGTTTAAATAGGCAATTCGCCATCAAAATGAGCTTTAACACCGTTTTCTTTTAAGTTTCACGAATTTATTTTTACATCCCTTTGCACAACAGGATGCAAACGTATTGCTAAATGACGAAAATAAAATTTTTTGATAAACTATGATAAATTAAACCGAAATTTGTAACAATACACCATACGAGCCAATGCTTCCACAATGCGAAGTCAGCGATGTTTTGCCTTGATGGCTCGAGCACTGTATTCATGCGCGTCGGCTCGCAAGCTGCCCTGTTGAAGCATGGGGAGTCCTCACTCCAGATTTCTCTCATTTAGCTCAGTGATTGCATCACGGAATTTTAGGACACAAGAACTATACACATGAACGATTGTGCTTCGTTTGCAAATCTACGGATCCCAACCGTTATGGCAATTTGTTCAAGAAAAATTCGAAATACGCATGCAATATGTAAGTGGATCTTGATAATACTAGTAATTATTATAAAAAAAACCAGTAAATAGTAGCGAGCATGCCGAAAGAAGATTAAGAATGAGTAACAATTTAATTATTATGATTGTTGTTGTCATTCTCGTTCTCGCATATGTGGAATTATTTTTTTCTTTCAATAACTTGTTATAAGAACTGGGATCCTCAATTTTTGTGTCGTGCGTTTACGAAAATAACTCACAGCAAAAATTAAGTTGGTTTCTTTTATTTTTCACTTATTTATTTACACATGAATAGTTAATCTATAGCGGTTGGGATCCGTAAAAATGCATTTTAATAGTAAACGGTGTGCTGATTGATTAAATGCTACAAACATAGGGTCAGTTGGGGTAATTGTAAACACGGGGTAATTGTAAACAAGCTTCATAACTACACTTGTGGTGGTTTTGAAAACTTAACTGCTTGTGAGGGGATAAACTGGCTGCATAGGGAAGACATTGAAGCAGTTTCGTAAGTTTCGAAACAACTGTGGAGGCGTCACTATTGTTTGAAAATGGCACAGTGAAAAAAGTTGTTTAACAAAATTTAGTGATCTTACATTTTCCTCTCCAGCTCATCTACAAAAGCGATGCAAGCGATTTCAACCATTTTTATTTGTCATATGGAATGCTGCTAAAAACATTTAGCTATGAATTTAATCCTCCCTGTTATTTTTCATGTGCAAGTTAGGTGTTTACAATTACCCCATATATTTCGTATTCTGGGGTAATTGTAAACACTTAAATTTATCCTATTTCCAATATTTAGGAGGGACAATAAGTATTTTATTTTGATGTAAATTATACTTTTGTGGTTATTTTACATAACTGTTGTTGTTGTTGCTAATTCCAATTCGAAATCCAAGCCCCCTTGCAGGGCGACCATGAATTAAGGAAGCTCCTACTGATTATTAATGAGCTCCGTTATAATGAAGTACACTTGGCTCAGAGGGGCTTAATGATTTTGAAACAGCTCCCAGATGAGAGATCGTCACCTAGGATGGTCCCTCAACGGAAATTATTTCTAACTTGGTGGGCATTTGAAGCGACGATGTATTTTACGTGCACAGCTCCCTTTAGCGCACTCGGTCTCAGAGTAATCAATCGCGGGAGGTGGTCACCCTCCCAAGCGTTGACCACGGCCATTTGTGCTTCACTTTCGGTGTTCTATGGGATCCAAACTTAACCGACTGATCCACTGCGGGACAAATTTTATATAAAAATGTCGCATTACTTGCTTTTTTTTCAAGATATTTCTCGTTAAATGATCTCAGTCGACTCATAACATAACTCAGCGGACCACATGCGGTCCGCTGAGTTATGTTATGTTACGCCGAAAATTTTTGCACACATTTACTTACAAGAAGTACAGTAGTGGCTACAATGCTCACAATTTTTTCTCTGAATTCATTTAAGAGGTAGGGAAGGATCAAAAGTTAAAACATTGAAAAAGCGTTTACAATTACCCCAACTGACCCTACCAACAATATCACAAAAGCATCCAACTTTAAGCAAAAAAAAAAAACAAATTTTGTAGCAGCATTCCTGCAGATATTTTTCTTGCTGAAGAAACATCAATATTTCTTTCCCTCTTCTGTTCTTCTTCTTTTGCTATATGTGTGAGAATTATTCTTAGAATAATTATTCTTAGAATAATTCTCGCTGACTCGGAACAAAAGAGCGAATTCTGTAGAATCGTCGAATGAAGTCACAGAACAAGATATCCGACTGCTTTTCCGAGTATTCCCTCCGAATGTCTATTAACTCCAGCACGAAAATTGGGCATGTTGGGCATAAATAGGCAACCGGATAATAAGAGCCTGAGCTGATATAAAATAAGCGACACCCATTTGTTATCAAAACGGTGTAAAACAAAATTTGGCATAGTTCTAAAATTAAAAATAGTATTTGTTTTTTAAAAATCTTTAAAACTTCTGTTGTAAAAAACTAAAATATTTATAAAATCTCCCAAAAACTATTAAGGAGCCAAAAGAAAGCCAGGAAGCCATGCAAATTATTCCAAAAGCCAAATGTTTCGTATTTATCTTAAAAATAGCCAAATTAGCAACCCTGGCTCCCCCATGATGGCGAAAACTGTTTTTAACTGCTCTTATTGTATGGAAATAGAAAACTAGCTATGGAGGAGGAAGACAGTTAACGACAGAATGTTTTGTGGAAAGTTGTATCAAGTTTTGTGGAAAGTTGGAAAACATCGGCCTGGCATCGGCTTTTAGATGTTTTTTAAGGCCGATGGGCCGATGTTTTTCTGAATTTAACATCGGCCGCCGATGCCGATGGCCGATGGCAAGTTTGTTGAACAATCGGCGCCGATGCATCGGTCGAGCCTTATTATTTAATGAAAAATTCGTTTCTAAAATCTGTTTCCTCGAACCGTCAGAAAACGATGCATTTTTTTGGCATATCTGCTACTGTAAAAGCTGAAATGAAAAAGAAAGAAGCTTGCACAGCCAAAGTTAGGATTTCAACCGAATGCAAGGTAAGTTTTTGTTATTGTTTATTTATCGTAATTTATTTTGACATTTTTTTTTTTTTTGTTTCATCGATTTCAATGCTTATGAAGCTCAAGTTCTTAACATTCGTAATATTCATATGAAATAGATGACCCATATGCAACGCAGTATGGCATCTTTTAAAACTCAATAAAATATTCAAACAAAAACATAATGTTAAACAAGTGAACTCGAAGTAAAACGATACTACAGCTTCCTTTGCTTACATCGCTTACATCGGAATCACGTGACGTATGACGCCGTATGAATTGTCTCCATTGTGGTCAGAGCGATGTGCGATATTTAAGTCAGACCACCCTCTATCGATTAAAGAAAAACCATCAAAATCCATTCATTTAGACGGGTTTTTATGAATTTAAAAAAAAAACAGACTATATTTCCGCCCGTAGCTTTTTTCTTATTGCCGAATATGTTCAAACAAAGGTACGGGACATATGGGAAGCCGCCCTCGATCGAGTTTAAAAAATCATGAAAATCGATTCATCCGGTGTGAGGGCAAACAAAAAAACGACACATACAGTATGAATGTATAACTTCCTCCTTTGTGAAGTCGGTTAAAAGTTGCTTATAACTTAATTTTAAAGTTCCGCTAACACAATATTTTCCTTGGTGGAAGGAGGAGTGATGGTGAGGGGAGTCCTTCCATCTTCTTAGTAACATTAAACATTTTGTTGTTCTGAAGAAGGGGCTCGGGCCTTCGTTTACATACTAGGATTGGCTACAAGGAAAAAGCACCTGAAAAGTCCCGCAGGATTGAACTGATGTGCTTGTATGTATGAAAAACGTTTTTACTAATTTGGGACTTATTTACCAAACTCTTATTTACTTCTTACCTCTTTTTCCCTCTTTTTTTTTTTTTTTTTTAAATTTCGAAAACAGCTTGAAATCATGAAGAATATTTATGAGACGTAGCAGAATTAGTTCATTGGATTTAAACAAATTGTTATAAAAAACTCGCTGCATTTTGTTGATTTGTTACGGATTAATTGTTATTTTTTGACGAAAGAAAATTTTATTTCTTTCAGAAAGAGAAGATAAAAAAAGCATTTGTTTTACATTGCTCACCACAAACTATCTCAACCTTTTCCCATAAGAACATATGATTTTCCCTGAAGTATGAGAGCTGCAATTTTTTGATTATGTTCCCAGGTTTATGTTTATTGCCATTTATCAGACCAGTGGCAAACCTAGTGGTTAGGATGTCGAACTTCCGACGGGCAAATCTGGTGTTCGAAACCCGACCCACTGAGGACCCACACTTGGGAATACGTAGCACCCGGGGGAGGGCACGGGCCTCGTGCTAACAGGGAAGGAGCCCAGTCGTCAAAACGAGCGTTGGCAAAGCACGAAAGGTGTAGTAATAAAACAAAACCTGGTAGCTAAGAAGCAGGTAAATTGATTTGTGTTTGTATGAGTAACGATAAATAATAATTAAATGATAAAGCTCTTTTTTGAATCCAGAACATTATTAAGCTTCTGGCGGAAGGTAACTACTGCTTGGAGTCGGAAACTCAACATTATTTCTGGATATCATTCTGGAAAAAGAAGCTGGGGATCAGTGGCGAACGCAGAATTTTTCAAGGTGGGGGTTCGTAATTTTCTGAAACTAATAAAAGAAATTCGAGTATATAATAAAGCACTATTATTTAGGGCTCAAGGGGGATTTAAACCCCTAACCCCCCCCCCCTTGCGTACGCCCCAGCTAGGGATCATTCATGAAGGAGTCACGATTCGAGCGGGGTGGAGAGATTCATGAAATCCTGACAGGGGGAGGACTAGGTGTAAAAAGAAATGTGACATCATGCTTATGCAATAGCGTGACATGTGACAAAAGGGGGAAGGGGTATGTTGAAGTGTGACACTTTGTGAGAAAGGGGGGAGAGGGCGTCAAATTATATGGGGAGAAAGCGCGACATCATGTATGGACGGTCCCCTATTTGTAACAGCGAAGTTTTATTCTTCGGCTTGTTTTTTTAGCTACCAGTTTTTGGTTGTGGAAATTCTACTTTTATTAAAAACTGGATACACAATTAATTTGAGTTCAAGCTCCATTGATACAATTTTGTCATTTATATTCTTCGAAAGCGTCTTCAATTGTGTTATCATTTATGAAAGTTTTTGATTGCTCTTATTGAGTAACACTGATGCGATACGAGAGCTCGTTCATTGTAAAAAAAAACAACAGTTTAGTTCCACTAGAACTAAAAGAGGCTATTTTGTCATGAAACTTTTATTTAGATTTCGAGGGCATTTCTAAATAAATGACGGGGTGAATAAAAAACGAATAAATGACTGAGTGAATGTATAAAGAAATTAACGAGTGAATGAATAAATAAGTGATTGAATTAATAAATGAAATAGAAGAAGTTCCGTCTAGAACTATTCGAGCCTACTTTCCCGTATACACCCCAACTTCAAATTTATAATCTAGCTCTCTCTCTTTCTCTTTGAGCTTTAGCTCTTAAATACTTCAAATATACCCTCTTCAACGGTTAATATTCATTCATTTACTCTCATTTTTATATTTATTCATTCATTTAATTATTTTTCATTAATTCACTCATTTGTTCATTGATTCTTTCACTCATTCATATATTCACACATTTACTCATTCATTCTTTCACTCATTCACTCATTTATTCTTTCACTCATTCACTCACTTATTCATTTATTCTTTCACTCATCCATTTATTCATTCTTTTATTCAGAAAGATCCTTAAAAATACCGATCCAAAAATTTCATAGGAATTTCATAGGCTGGTTTAGTTCTGGAAGAAGTTCGTATCTGCACATTTTCTACGTCATAACATCTTTTTGATAACGTTTGCTCCAAGCACATCCGTCTGTTAAATCAGGATTTATAATATAACCGATTGGCTTGGAACAAACTTTATCGGAAAGCTCTTACGACGTAGAACATGTACAGATAGAAAGTTCAACCAGAACTAACGATTTTCCTATGAACTTTTTTTATCGGGATTTTCAAGAATATTTTTGAATTAATGAATGATTAAATGAATAAGTGAAAGAATGAATGAACAAATGATTAAAAAAAATAAATAAGTGAATAAATGAGCGAATGAAAGAAAAAATAAGTAAATGAGTGAATAATACATGAATGAGTGAATGAATGACTGAATAAATTAATGAACGAATGAGTGAATGAATATGTATTAACCGTTGAAAAAGGTATATTTGAAGCAATGAAGAGCTAAAGCTAGACAAGAAAGAGAGAGATAGCTAGTTTATAAATTTGAAGTTGGATGTATACGGGAAAATAGGCTCGTATAGTTCTAGACGAAACTTCTTGCTTTTTTTTTTTTAATTATAAATAAAAAAAATACATAAATAAATGAAAAAATTCTTCCTAAATTTTAAACCAAAAAACGATTTTTTAATTTTTTCCTAGGAATCAGCAACTATTCAGTAAGAAAAAGGGAAAGAAAGGGTTGTCGCCTCAAAATTTACCAAGTGGAAGAAAAGGGTATATAGTATTCTTTTTTTTTTTCTTTTTTTGCTTTCTTTTTTACTTGGTTTTTCTTTCTACAAGGAAAAATAAACATACGTTCAAAGTTGTGGTGAAAACCCACAGCAAATACTGGCTTTAGTGTAAAACTAGAAGTATTTTGCTTTTTAATATTTTAATCACCTAAAAAAAATTAGAATTGAATAGAGATTTATTTAAGTTGTTTCAAAGATTTATACTCTGAAGATTGTGAATATTATTTTGGTATTGATCCGTAAAGTATAAAAAATAATGTCAAGGCTTTTCGAAATCATAAAATATTTAAAAACAATATTCGTGCGCTCGCCGATTTAAATTAGTTCTGATACTCAGTTGAAGATGGCGCCACAAGCAAAAAATTATCCGCAGTGCTTGAAGAGCTCAAGACAAGCTGAGAGTTTGACCTCCATTTGGCTGTTTATCCCTCTGCTGGCTCGTTGTTTTAATGACTCGGAAAATCGGAGGAAACGACGAAGTTTCTCATCAAGGTCTTTAAATATTATTCAATGAATAAATGGGTGATTCTTAAGGAATGTAGGGAATTCTTGGGATGTGAAAGAAAGTAAATATACATTTTTTGCCAATCTGTACAGAATTAACAAGAACTTAGACAATTCATCATTAAATGATGAAAATGTTTTATCTCTCTCTATATATATACAGTGAAACCCCTCAAATCCGAACTATTTGGGGCTGTAGCCCGTTCGGATTTAAATTAGTTCGGATTTGCAGAAAATTAACCATAACATAATAACGTATCCTGGTCAATTTGACAACTGAAGATAACTGATTTCAAGTGAAAGATTAACTAATAGTTTGTGAGTTTCTATTGTTATTTCATTGTTTTTGTGAAGTGGTTAACCTAAGAAATTTCCACAACCAATTTTACGTTTTTCAATCTTGAATGACAAAAGTACGTAGACATACTTACAGTTTGTTAGGTATGCTAACTGTACTTCGTTAATTTTTCAACTAATTATATAAAATAAGGTTACAGTAATTGATTTACGACAAAACTCTCTTTCTCTATTCTTGAGAGTGTCTTTCAAACGTAAATTTTTCAAGATAAACTCGTTCGGATTTCCCGTGATCTCGGATTTTTGGAGTTCAGATTTGAGGGATTTCACTGTATACATATAAATACTGATTGCAGCACTACTTATGTCTTACTTTCTGGACATTTTGTCTTCACTTCATACAGGAGTATTTAACAAAAAAAAAAAGGCGGGAATCTCTCAGAAATAATTTGTTGATCTCTGTTTACAAAGCTTTTACATCAGGAATGTAATATTATAACATTTTTGCAACCGAATAAACCATAAAAAAACATTTATCCACAGCAACAAAATTAGCACTGAATTAGGGATGTAACGAATATTCGGCCACTATTCGGTATTCGGCCTATTCGGCCCGAATATTCGGCTGTCCGAATAATCATTTCATGACCAAGCCGAATATTCGGCCTGGCCGAATATTGATGGACTATTCGGCCGAATAGCTCTGCTGCAGTAGAAATGTAAAAAAATAAAGAAATTAATAGATTTTAAACATTTAAAATTGTATTATAATTATTGCAAAATAATACATTTTTTGTAGTTTTAAAAAGTAAAAATAATTTAGAAAAAAAACTACTTTTTTTAAACCTTGTTTTAGTATTGACTGAGAAAAAACAGATTTTTAAGTCGTAATATTGTATGTTATATTTAGCATTTGCTCCCAAAGCTGGCAATAGTTAATTATGATATATGAAAAATTCCTTTTGTTCTTATTAACAAAGTGTAAGTCAGACTTTGTTCGGGTAGACTGATTTATTGTGAATATTGGGTAAGAGAGAAATGTGAAAAGCCTAGAATGTATCATGAATATTTAGATAGCATAAGTAATTGAGGTTTTTGAAAATAAAAATATATTCCAGTTAAGTGTATTAAATTTTAATAGATCTTTTAAAGATAGGTATGTAAAAAACCCCATAAAATAAAAATAATCAGTTTTATAACCTCTGAAATATCTTCATAAAACAGTTTTGAGCAAGGTAAAAGTTTACTAAGCAATAATAGTTCTTTCATTTGAATTAAATAATTAGTAAAATAATGCTAATGCTTACTACCATAAAACCTGTCATTTCTATTCCACTTGTGGGGGAAATTCTTTGTGTTATAACATTCAAAACAATAGAGAAAATAGATTAATTTTAAATTCGTAACAAACATAATTAAATCATACATCATAGATTGTGTGTAATTGATGTTTGACTGTGTCAATAATTTTAAATTTGTCAAATACTTTCTATTACAACGATTTTCTAGAAATTTTAATTCAGGCCGAATATTCGGTATTCGGCCTAAGCCATTGGCCGAGTATTCGGTTCGGCCTATTCGTCCAAGAGGAAATGACCGAATATTCGGCTTCGGCCTGGGAAAAGTGGCCAAATATTCGGTATTCGGCTATTCGGCCAAATCACTATTCGTTACATCCCTACACTGAATATAAGGAAAAGGATCCACGTTAAAGGAGCCTTTATTACGTACATTTCCATTATGTAATAAACTTGTGAAAAAGTTAAAAACCAAAAACAGTTATTTCAGTGTCCTTCATCTAGCATTCGTATGCTAGGAAAGTGACAGCTAGGATGTGTGTCATTTTATAAATATTTACTTTCCTTTTCTTCTACTTTCAGATCTTATAACTGTTACTTATTGCTGGAAATATCATGGTTTCTTATAATATATCAAAGTGAGTCACATGGTTTATTTTACTATTAATTTAAAAACGCTTGGAAAATGACGGCATAAAAACGTACTCCCTATGTAAATTTGCTTTAAATAGGTTTCTTCTAGAAACTGCTTGCTCTGTTCCTGATGGAAGACATGTAGTAGCAAGATCTCATTCCATTCATGCTTTCAACCTGAAATATTAAACAGTTGTGCATTCCATGTACCTTGTAGGTGATTGAGAGCTAAAAAGAAGAGATCAGAAAGATGACAACATTTCGTGTTTACTAACAATTTTTTTTCGTGTCAAATTGTTAACAACTTTTGATGACTCCTCCGTGCCATTTATGGTATTCCAGGAAAACTTCTGGAGATCGACTTACCATTCAGGGAGACGGGGGAGACTACAACATCACTGGACACATCAAGAACCTCACTGTTTTGCAAGAACCAGGTTTAAGAGAACAAAAATAATGATAAATTCTATTTTTAATAAACTAGGAAGCTGGTACAAGCAAAGGCAACAAAAATGTTATTTTCGATGGAGGGAAGAAGGTTATAATGGAAATATGAAGATAATTTTGACCGAAAACAACGCATTAGTCTGTCATATTTACACAGGCCTGACATTTTTAAGGGGGGAGGGGAGAGTATGTATTCCTCCTATCGTTTTATTTAAGAAAACAAACAAAATATACTCATACTCAGAAAAGTACATTGTATTTTCAAAGCCAGAAAGGACGATTACGTCTTCCTGTACTTTCTGTGTACCAACATCAAATTTGTACATCGCTCTCTCTCGTACTGTTCAAAATTGAACAAAAAAATTTTAAATCAGAAAGAAAATATAGGCTCTCATGAATGTTTGAAATGACTATCTCTGCATAAGCTTGTGTGTGTATGAAAATATTTCGAGTATGAATACTCCTTTGAAACTGAGGATTAGATATCATTCTGCGGAAAAGGTAATCGTAACATCATCAACTTCGATCCGCTTCCACTACTCAAACTGTTTGGCGAGGAAAAGTCCCTTGGCGCGAAGCGCTCCGTCCATTTGGCTATGGCAACCCTGGTGGGTCAGGAGGGTGGTCCCGTTCTCCTTCCGTCATCCTCTGCATCCCGATCGTCTGCGCATAGGGATGAGCAGGTACCCGATCCTCCTCATCCCCGATCTTGACGTCTCCGCGGAACGGATGGCCAAGAGAGTAAGTCTTTTTAAGATATAATTTTGCAATAACAGCCCGAGTCTTGGTATCTGCGTTTGATACACTGCAGCAAACATTTTGGCGTGGAGGTATTTTACCTATTTGTCGAGTTCGCCAAGTGCGAGTCGAGTAAACATGTCAAATGCCATTGCATAACTTGAGGGTTTTTTTCCGTTTAAGACACTTTTTGGCCTTGAACTAAGATATCTGAAGCTAAACACCTCCTCAAGTTCAGTTTTTGCTGTTTTCAGAAACAGATGGTGTTCTGTTTATGGTTTTTGCGTGCATTTAGTGTTTTAAATTGCAGTGCACCTCATAATTTATTTTAGTGTTAAATGTAT
The DNA here is from genome assembly GCA_038502835.1 of Octonoba sinensis. Taxonomy (NCBI): domain Eukaryota; kingdom Metazoa; phylum Arthropoda; class Arachnida; order Araneae; family Uloboridae; genus Octonoba; species Octonoba sinensis. The sequence goes on along the minus strand of CM076606.1, from coordinate 1,141,849 downwards.
CAGAAAATATTAAAATCTTCGACGAATTTCCTGTTGCCGTTTTGTGATTCATGCATTCATTATTTTTCTGGAATTATAAATTATGACAATCGCTTTTAATGCTTCAAATTATTATTCTTAAAACAAATATATAAAATTAATTATTAGTGCTTAGCATCGTTTACGTGCTTTTTACACAAAATTAAGATTAATACTGAGAAATCAATAAACTGAGAAATATTGTGACAGGGACTTACGAAAATCGTGCCTTATTTTTTACATTTTCACCGAAAGTTTTTCAACGCATGACGCTTGATACACATGTTTTCATACTATATATTTCTCAAGCTATTAATTATCTATATTTCGGCAATTACCAGTTTAACTAGTTACGAGTAGAAGATATGAGTTTAGAAAAAGACCATTGGAACTACGTTCAAGTACACCTTTGTAAAAATTTAGTTGGAATTTTTATCATGCCAGTACAAGACCCGTCATTTCGGAGATCAGGGGGGGGGGGGGGAATTTGCCCCTCCCTTATTTTTAGAAACACATTTATGTATGTGTGAGTGTATATTGTTGTTTTTATCTATAACATGCATTGAATATATATGCTCTTTGCTCCTACCTGGAAAATTTGAAATGACGGGCTTAGTCAATACTTTACTTATTATATGATTATCCATTTTTTCGTAAAAGGAATATAAACTAGTTAAGCAACATGAACAAATTTGGATCACCTAGCGAAAAATCATATGCTCAAAATGAGTATTATTTTTTTTAAAAATAAACCCTAAATGTTTTGTCAGAAGAAAGAAGTGTGTTCATTTCTGTTAAACGCCAACTTTCAAAACAATAACTGTACTAAAAGCTGCATTAATTTCACGTAGATAATTGCTTTTCTGAAAGAAACAATAATTGTAGATAAATAAGAAGTACAGTAATTCTAGAAGTTATATTTCTTTGAATGGGCTCAAATTTTCACAACAAATTGTTGTGTTAATTAAAAATGACAATATTTTGAGAGAAAAAAAGAGACTGCTACCTATAGTATTCAAATTTGTCAACAGCTCGTAATACAAATTATCTTTTCAACTTTTCTTGCTCTAACTTTTCTAATGATTGGGAATACTTCTCAAAATGTTTTTTCAAAATAATTCCGAAGAACAGTTTCTTTTAAATGGTGCAAAGAGCCGTCAGAAGCCTGATAAAGTTAAGTTTATATATGCTCAGCAATAAGCAAATTTAGCATTTTTTCACTACTTCATCTTGCATCGTTTAAAGTACTGATTAAGTATTATGGCGGAGCGAAAAGTATAAAAGAAAAACAAGAGTATAGATAATATACATTGATGTCTTCAGGTGCCCCAAGATAATTAAAACTTGATAAATTTATGAAAATGAACAAAGTTTTGTTTTTTTCTAAAATTACTTTTGGTGCATGGTGGGAACGTTGTATGATAGGTATAGTAATTGATACATTTTTATTAATCGAAAATCCATTTATATATGTCAATGTTCCAATGACCCAGGCCGCCGAAAGCCCGAAAGAAATTCACATATTTATGGAAACTAGTGGAAACCCAGTGGTCGAAATTCAACCGTGATCCATTAAAATTTTTAATCGAAGCATTATTAAGGCTCTGTTGTCAAACTAGACCTCAAAACTATTGCGTATAGGATATTCGGCTAAATGAGACAATGCATTTTGTTCATCTCAGTGAATCTCATTTTTTATTAATTTACACTTACCAAATTTTGAAATATTAATAAAAGTACGTTATAGTTAAATAATAAAATTAGCATTCAATTTTAAAATATTTTCCATTGACTCAATAACAATTGCACTTTTGCACTATCGCAGCGTTTCTTAATTCCTTTGATGCGCGGAATCCCTTTTACCGTCGACTTCTACCTTGGAACCTCTTTTAAGATCGACTTCGACCGTGGAATCCATGTTTTCTTGAATAGTATTGTATTAATGAAACATCCTGGAAATGAATGATTTACAATAAAACCACACTTGCATAAATTAATATTTATTATCTTCAAAAAAAATCCAAAAATTGACAGTCGGTGCGATAACTACTCGAACAGGTTTTAGAAGGTCAAATTTAAATGTACTGATCGGTACTGGTTTTTATTGCCTCAGATATACTTAATATTAGGCTTGATAGATGAGAGTTGAACACACATGTCGGGTTGAGCGTCAGTTACAGAATTTATTATTTTTCAACAACATAAAGTGATTACTCCATTCCACAAAAATGTTGCTTAAATTCTGCAAAAATGTTGCCAAAATAAATAATTCTAATCAACTTATTTCTGTCCATTGACTTTTCAATTCAAAGTGTAGTTCAAAGTAACCGGTCTCCTCGCGATGGGCCTTGGTAGCGCCACATCTTCTAGTGACTGCCTATTTTAAGAATTGATAATGAAACACAGAAACTGAAAGGCTCGTCGTAGTGTGGCTAATCAATTTCGAATAGACGTAGGCAAAACTAAACTCATCTATCTCAAAATGGTGTTCTTAGAAAACGCCCACCCCTCTTCTTTTAGTTCAAAAACTAGTTAAGCAAGTTAACTTTGAAATCACTTCTTCATCCAGCAGCAAAACTTGCAAAATAATTTTAAGATAAAAATATAGCGACATTAGCTTTAACGGCGGACGCAACGAAGGCTGTTGCATTGCCGCAACTCAGGAGAAAATTCTGATTGCTTGAATGCTATTCCGAGCGGAGTATAAAACACACATAAGCTATTAATGCACCATTTTAAGCTTATTAAAACTCGATCAATAATTAATGATTTTAGGCACACATCTCAGCTTTCTGTCATATTCGTGTTCACGGAAATTACCTGTTCATCCTTGTTTTTGAGATTCCCCTAATCCCTACCCTAATCAATAACTCACGTTGTCGAATAGTTGCATTTGCACCAGCTATTTTAGTTACTATCTTAAAAGCAAAAGTTAACCATTTTTCTTTATTCTTTTTCTTTCTTTAATTTCGAAGAGGCTTTTGCTTGCATGTTTGTATGTTTAAAATTCCAATTCTGTCCCATGCGCCGATTCTTTCATTCGGGTTTTGATTATTCTCCCCTTCCTACTAACGGTATTATGCAGTCGAACTCTTTTCTAACGATACTGTTTTTAACGACACATCTGTTTGCAACGTTAATAAATGGCAGGTCATTAAACATAACGTTAAACCACAGCGCTTGCTCACATTCTTTAAGCAGTCTCCAGGCAGCTACAATTGCCATGTTTAAGTTTAATGTGTTTAAGTTTAATGTATTAGTAAAAAAATGCCTTTCCATTTCACAATGCTGATAGACTCGGTAGTATTCGAATCAAATGTCTATTTTTTTTTCTTGATGTCCTTAGAACTTCTTGCAGGGCAATTTTATAGCCTATTTTCACATATTGTTCCTGTGCTGCTACATAGAACTAACCTTGAGACAGTTAGACACGGGAGTTGCACATGTTCTATTTTGCAGGTGTAGCGCAGTAGTACATACGCTGAATTTTGATTCGCTTCCGAAAACTAACGAAGGCGCCAATGTTCCCAAAATGGGACAAAGCTATTCTTTCGTCAATTGCGACTCTTTTTTCTAAAATTTTCATTTTGAATCAGTGATGTTTTATAAAATAGAAGGTTATAATCCAAATTAAAGCGCTAAATTAATTTTCATTATTATATTATTAGGGAAAAAATGCATGTGTAATAAATGTGTTCAAAAAGCAAAATTTCAAATTTTTAACATTTTTATAAAAACTATTAATTACCAAGCGAGCTTTTTAAAAAAATTTCAGACGCTGTCTCAAACATAGAGGTTTTTGAAGAAAAATTTCCAGCATAATGGTATTTGGAATAAGTATTTTGAAAAAAAATCAGAAGTTAATGTTCCCAAGATGGGAACATTGGCGCTTAATGGGTTAAGAATACGATGTATCAATTGCACTGGAAAACAGACAAAAATTTAAAGGAGATTTTTCCCTCAGAAAATATTTGGCCTGGTACCACGAGCGAAACGTGCTTCTCCTCTTTAACTATGCAAAAGAATGTGCCGATATATCCATGTATAAGGTAACCAAATAACTTCGAAAGTGCACTTTCTGCACTTCGTTCCGTGTAGCACGAATAGTGGTGTCGTCTCCGTTGTCGTGCTCAGCCTAAAATGGTCACATATCACGAAGGAAATGACAGCCAAATCGGGCTGTCCATCCACTTGGACAAGATGAGACCGCAATTCGAAGTTTACGTCGATTAGGATCTTTCTGTATGATTGAAGTTTCGCATTGAACAAGTATTCTACAAATTATGCTTTTTAAATGATGCTTTTTTAAATACAAGAGGATATTATGATTATTTTAACTATATTTTTAGGTTCCAAATGATTTAAAATTCTTGCGTCAAATTGTACTCAGGCTAAAACGGTGGGATAGACCGTGGAATACATGTATCCAGACGGTAATCTGAGAATTCAGAAAAAAAAAATCCTTTTCTGTTTGTGTTTAATTTTATCGAAAAACGGTTTAAAAATAATTTAAAGGAAGCTTTATTTCCCAAGTTTGAAGGTTTCTTTACATGTAATTTATTGTCTTCACAAGGCAACATGAAAAATAGGAGTAGTGGTTTACCCATTTTTAATCAGGAGAGTGGGGGAGTAAAAACGAAACAATTATCTTTTTAATATTCTCTGCCTTCACTGTTTTCCCGCAATTTATATTTTCTTCACCAGCTCTGGCTAAATCAAATCTCATAAATTTAATGTCGAAAGTACAATGAATTTGTCGTCTCAGATAAGTGTTGTCACAATATTTGCTTCGTGTAAAATTTTCTTCTTCATTTAATTCAGTTGCAGTTTTCTAAATGTATTGCATAAACTAAAATTTAATGTCGGAAATTATCAAAAAAACAATCGGAAAATTCTTTTTTTTTTTTTGCCGCTCTTTCAAAAAAAGCAGATTGATAGATAGGTTTACAGGTTTTGTTCGAAAGCTTTGTTTTTTTTTCTTTTAATAAAGTTATTTTCCCGCGGTTTATTTCGTTGGCAACATGACCAACCACGGCTGAAAAAAGAATATGTGATCCTCTGCTTTTTAAAAAATCCCTCAGCCCAGGTCCGTCGTATTCTTATTTATTACCCATTAGATGAAATTTTCTATTCCTCCGTCATAAAATGTGAGTAATAAAATGTACCAGATGAAAAACTCATAATTTATGCTAATAATAATCTAGAGCTATTTTATATTAGCACTCAGTAGGAATACTCATTTTTAACGACATAAAAATTTCCAATTTTTCCTATTAAAAACTATTAGGAATTTCACCCTAACCATAACTTTTGAAAATTTGATAATATTTTAACAATAACAAATGGAATTACCCCCTCTATAAAAGATGATTTATGACAAAAATAACACAATTAAAAAAATGCTTTTTTTTCATGCCTCGTTTTGAAATAAATGCTTTTAAAGATAAAAAGGTACATATAAAACCAAAAGGAGCTAATGCCTTGAAATAACTAATATTACAAAAAAAAAAAAAAAATCCGCATACGGGAAAGTGGACTCGTTTAGTTCTGAAAGAAGTTAATGTTTCAATTTGGGGTCATCCATCTGGATGACAAGAGCCATATCCATCATTATAAACAAGATTTCCGATATCCCTTTGATGGTTTTCAGTGTGAAACCTCTTGTGAATGAATGAGACCTATGTGAATGATATCGATCCTACGAGCTGTGAAGTAATCAATTCGTTGGATATTCGTGACAGAATTCCGTCATATGGGACATGCGTCATGAAACGTCATCCATTTAAGCTCATGATTTTAAGAACATGAGCTGGAATCATTTGTTTCAATCATGCGAAATAGCTGAAATCATACTCACGGATGAAACTCCAACGTTTATGCTTGAATTGTAGGATGTTAATATGAAAAATTCCGCTCTCAATAGTAGTAAATTAAGAAGTTAACAATGTTTATTTTCTGAGTTATGAGGGAGCTGTGAGAGTATATGTTATGACATTGAAATTATAGATAAAAATTGATAATAATAATAACCAAAAGAAGATTTTGGTACAAAGCCAAAATTATTTTTAGACCTCTAGAATTTATTTTAAAATTGTACTCTAAATTTGAGCCCCTATGTAGATATCCGACATTTTGGATCAGAGCATGTGTCTTGTTTGGTTGTTTTTTCTGGCATGTATCGCTTTTTGTAGATTATCCATTAAATTTTCCCCAATTTCACATTGTAACATTTTGCCCGAAACGCTCTGGTAACCATAGCTCTTCAGCATCGAAATATCTGATCCAAAACACTTGATGCTTCGGCTCTACACAAACAGTGGTCTTAACTAAAGCCAGTGCATTGGAAGATAAGAACCGTTTTAAGTCAATCCTCACATTTGAACATTTGTTAAACAATAATTCGAGAAATTCGCCAAACGTTTGCAAACAATATTTGAGTCGGAAAATTTAGCTTTTAAGTTTTCAGATTTTAATATCAACGAATGTTTCTGATAAAATAAGTATATGCTGTTAATTTATACTCTTATACTATCTGACATTCGAAACAATAAATATCCTGCAAAACTTAAATTTGCTGTTTCTTCAGTCACGCATTGCGACACAGAAAGGGGAAAAGAAAAGTTTTCTTATTAGCATATGTGACGTAATCATGCCAACTGTTTTCCTGCTACAATTTCTTCCTAAAGATGTCAGCTTTCTGTTACAAACAAAAGATATGCTTTTACTAGAGAAAAATATTTTTATGGAATTGTAATCTGATTTTCACAAGTTATCTCATTTTTATTGCATAGTCGAGAAACTATGATCTATGTTTTTTTTTTTTTTTTTTTAATTTTAGATTAAGAAGTATTCTCCTTAAGCATATAAAGCAATTTCCTTTTTGTTTAAATGAAATAAAGCATTTTTTTATCTGCAATTAACTGTAAAATAATGTCTGAGTGTCTTCTATGAGGAAGTTCAATGTAAAATAACGTGTTTTTCTACAAAAGCCCCTAGAAGTCAACAGATGAGAATGAAATTAGAGATATAATTTCTTCAAAGACTTTTGGATTAAAAAAAGATAGAAACGGAAACCTGATTTTCACGATTACTGTCTAAAATTCGGAAAACCAAATGGCAAAGCCCGCTGATTACTGATTTAGATAAAGTTAAGCCTTGAAAAATAATTCACGAGAAACAAAGTTAATATTATGCTCCATTCTGGTTTTTCACTTGGGGTTTGAAAAATCTCTCCTAATTTAGTTAACGCAGAAACTTTGAACGATTTCCCTCTTGAGCGCGGCATGTATTTAATTGATATTGTTAATATTTAAAAGGATTTTTTGCCTGCATATTAGCGAGTGTAAGTGAAAACTTGGTTCAACGTCGAAATAAAAAAGAAAATCTCGAAAAAGTAGCTGAGGGGGGAACATTCTCAACAACTTAAGAGCACCTGTGCCAAATTTAGGAGCGCTAGGTTATATGGTCTGTTCTGTCGACAGGACACAGACATAGTGCCTCCTTTTTTTTTAGCGATGGAGATGCAATATGTGATATTGAGATGGTATTTCTTCAAGTCTCAGTACTTTAAATAAAACATAACTGAAATGCAGTTAGGGGATAATCGCATGATTCAACGTTTTGGCTCACACTAATATTTTGTTTCTCTGAAAATGTTCCTTGAATCGTGGTGAATCTTCACTCCCCAATGAACAGCGAATCGTCGCAGCGAGGTAATTGATGTATTATTGCATCGCTGTTGTCCGAGTAGTCACTAATCGGACGAGGGCGACGACGCATCGCGGCCTCCTGTCTTTTTGATAGACTTGGAAGGCGGCAATCGATTAATCGATGCGAGCCTTCCACTTTCCGAAGCACAGTTCAAGCCCTGCGTGACTTCGGGCCGGGAAAATAGAGTCCCATCACGCAGGACCTGCTTGTAAACAGTTGCTACTTGAAAGGACAGAAAATAACTATGGTCGAACTCTTGTACCTAGAAACCTGATCTATCTGCACGTTTCAATCAATCATTTTTTTACTAGAGAGCTGCAATGATAGAATTTGTAGTTTAAAATCCATATGGCCTATAGTTTTCTTTTCTCCCTCCTCCCTTCGTGAATATCTGGAAGAAACTTAACATTTAAGTCAAAGCTGTGAAGTTTTGAATTTCGAACTTTAATCCCCCTTATACCCGGCATGGTAGATCTGTGAAAGCAGATCACGGTACAATTTATACAATTTTGCTTCATCATATTAGTTAAACACATTTGCAAAATTACGAGTCTTAAAAAGCAGAGATCTGGAACAGCCACTTTTTTTTTTTGAGTTGCTTCGGTCTGACTTCTAAAAATCTCTCTCACTCCGGCTCCGCTACGTGCTCTGAATAATTTTAACAGATTATATTATTCGTCTCCTTTTTTTTTGGTAAATTTTTTCACCTTATAAAATTTTTCTTTTCTTCGGAGCAGTGGAGCACAACTAATTTCGTTGCCCCGGCTCCTCCACAGTTTCGTGCAAAATCTCTTGATCCGTGCTCTTCCTCCACGCTAACCTCCAGATCCCTGATAAAATGTGTTCAATAACCATCTATATGCTTTTCTATTTTTTTTTCTTCCTTTTATGTGCAATAGCATCTATAAAAAAAGTATTGAAGTCGTTAACATTTTCTATTTTCGAATATTTGCGCATTTACACGTTTCAAGAGGTGTTGAATTCATTCTGGCCATTTTTGTAAAAAGGTATTTTCGTTTTCCATTAACTGCTTGCATGTCTCATCGCCAGGGTCCGACAAATCCCGGGCGACTAAAAAAATTACTTGGCGACTAGTTTTTCAGGTGGCGACGATGTTAGCAAATGAAAATATTATAGCTGGCTCCTTAAAATTTTCCCTGGCTATTAAAAATTTTCGCCTTTTTGTCGGACTCTGATCATCACCTTAAGAAGAGATGTTTTTCACGTCTTTGAGTAACAAATGCCATTAAATTTTAAGAATGAATATCTTCATTTCCCTATTCCTCTCTCTTGGGACAAGTCAACTTTCAAAGCACACAATTATTCCAGCAATAGAAGCATTTCTGCTCCCGATTCAGGCATCAAAATGCAAACAAAAAAAGGTCCAAGTGCTATGAGAGGTTTTTACAGTTAAGAAGAGGAATAACCTTAATAAAGGGGGGTTTTCTCACTTTTTAAACTGTTACTAATGACTGGTACAAAAAAATCATCTTTACATTTCACTATTCATATTTCTATTGTATGAATAGGGAAATAAACAATGTGTTTAAGCTGCAAAATAATCTTTAGCAACCAAAAGAAAATTAAGCAATGATTTAACTGCAATTTTACTTTCAAATTTTACTTTAAAATTGCATACCTCACTTAAAAGTGCTTTGAAAAGTCATGATTCCTTTATAAATTTACTTATTTCTCCCCACTTATCAAAACAAGTAAAGTAAACAAAGGACAACACTGCAAAAGCAATTGAAAGAAAAAGCTGAATAATATTTTTTCTAAAAATAGATTTATTCAGACTTTTAAGAAATACAGGATGCTAATTACAGAGATAGTAATTGGGAGACAATTAAGCATATGTTATAGTAATTTGTGAAAAAAATTTCATTTACCTGCAAACTCTTAGAAAAAAAATAGAAAGGCAGAAAAATTACGTATAATAAAGTCACGCACTAAATTTTAAAGAGGAATACATGTTCACACAAGACAAAAAAGACTCTAAAAAAAGGATTCAGCAATTAAATATCACTACACTGTAGCAATACATTTGTTCTATTTCATTTTATTTCTTTTTAAATTTATTTTTAACTGTCAGCACGATTAATAATTTGTTTATTATTATTGACACTAGCATACTAATTAAACAGAAACTGAGTACGCATAATGAATGCGAAATATGTACAAAATATTTACAAGACATTGTTTATTGTTAGCTATATTAAAACTTACGCTATATTAAAGTAAAAATACATTTATGTTTATTGTGTATTCATGCTGTAGCAAAATTCTTGTAAAGTTCAGAAATGTCTGTTTAGTACAAGGAGCAAGTTTTCAAATAATTTTTTGAATTTATTTTTTAAATAAATATTTGATTCTTAAATGTTTTAATTACATTTATCTCTAATGTGCTTTCATGATGTACTTAAAATACATTTATCTCTATTGTGCATTCATGATGTTGCAAAATTCTTGTAAATTTCATAAATGTCTGTTTAGTACAAGGAGCAGTAATGACATTTCACCTATAGTTTTTAACCAATTTTTAGTGTATTTTTAAACAGTTACGTGGTTCTTAAATGTTATCATTACTAATTGAGTAACAAATTTCATTAAATATTAAGAATGAATATCTTCCCTTCCCTCTTTGGATAAGTCTCCTTTCAAAGTACAAAATCATTCCTGAAATTGAAGCGTTTCTGCCCCCCGATTCAGACATCAAAATGCAAACAAAAAAAGCCTAATAAGTGCTATGAGAGGTTTTTCCAGTGAACGTCGACAACGACTACGTCCGCGCCTTTTCGATAAGAAAGAACGCTTTTCCATGTCCAGGCCACCATTATCTCTATTGTTTACGATACAAGAACAAATAACGCCATAAATTACCGCATTTCCGAAATAGACTAAATGGGAAGCTTTCTGACAACACTTATTTTTTTAGATAACATTAAAATGGCTTTTACAAAAACGAGCAATTTGCATTATTAACGTAACCGAATTGTCTGGTTTTTACTAAATGGGTTTCTCGCCGATGAAATTTTTTTTCATCCAATTTTGCTTCGTTACTTTTTCATTTACTCATTCACTTATCAGGCAGGCAGAAAATAAGTAAAATGTTTAAAAACACAACTATATTTTCTCTATTGTGGATTTATGCACAATAGCTTTTCCAAAGTTGTATCCCTAAAATACGGATGGGGGTCGTATCCATGGGGTATAAGCGTAAACGAATTGTTACTTCTAATTAACTTCAGTAGACCTTTTTTTTTAATTGGGGGAGATTTAGTGATTTTGCTGAATAGGGAAAGTCGCCTCGTAATATGAGGTACCTACATATTTTTCTTATAGACACCTGATATTTACTGGCAAGCATACGGAGCGACTCATGCTCCGTGTGCAACTACACTGCTAAAAATTTCCGTAAGTAAATTGTAAAATAACCATTTATTTGATTGTTATTTTACCATATTTAATTACAACGGTTGAATAACCATGAAAAAAATGGTACGCAAAACACTGATTGTGAAAAAAAATCGTTTATTCTCTGTTTATCCTGAAGAACGTTTAACTAACCTTAATTTTCAAGCGCTCAATAAGAATCGGGCGTCCATCTTGGTTGCGAAACCTTACCGATCGTACGTTGTTGTTAAAATATGAATAAAGATTCATCACTTCAAATCTGCATGCGGATATAAAAAAGAAGAAGAAAAAGTGGCTTAAGCAGTGGTTACTAAATAGAAACACATACACACGTAAATCAAAAATTAGTGATATCAAATTCCCGAACTGCTTGTGAATGAGCGAACCCATAATTTGAGCTTATGAAGCTTGTTTGTATTTTAATTTTTGCAGCAAATAAAATGATTTTCGTTAATATACAGTTTATTTAGACCAAAAATGACTTTGGATCCAGTCAAAAACTGAAATCTCAATTTTATCGCAGTTTGCCTGCTGGAAAAGAATATTTATTGATAAATAAACGGCCGCTTTACGTGGTATAGATGGCGGAATGACTAGAGCGGAGCGCAAGGATGGTATGCCATACACCCGGGTTCAATTCCCGCAAGCTTCGTTTACGGTTTCTACACCTCAAAATGGTTCAAAAACGGTATAAATTTTGTTCTGAAACCATTTTTAAATGGTTATAAAACCGCGAACTTTTGTATTTACAGCTTTTTAACCAAGCGGATTGGAAATGGTTTCGGTCCCGTAAAGATAGGAAAATGTTCCAAACCGTAAATTCAACGGTGAATGAGATGGACAGACTGCTGCCGGTCATTTAACCGTAATTTCATGATGAAATTTCTAACAGTGAAGTAAACCGTCGCATTAATAGGGATTAATTATTTCTAACAACTAACGATGAGTTTATTTTATAGAGTTGTTATTACTTTCTAATATTGAATTTGGTAGTACAGTAAAACCTGTAAAGTGGACCACCTGTCTAAGTTGACCAGTTTCTTCAGGAACGGAATTAGCTCTTCGCCTTCTAACTCACCCTCTTTAAGTTGACCACCTGTCTAAGTTGATCACTAAAGTGCTACACCGCAAGTGGTCAACTTACGCAGGTTTCATTGTATTTGATTACACTGGTCAGCACGTGTTTTTCCCCAAGAATTAATTTCACTTTTCCTGAAGTTCCTTTGTACGAGAAAAATAAGATTATTTTGACTTCATAAGTGTTATATTTATTTCCTTTTAGTCGTAAGTACATGTTCTATCTGTATTCATTCGCTTTCATGCATGTGATTATGAAGAAAATTGAGGATGGCAGATAGCTTAATATGGAGTAGATAGAGATATGCCGTAACTCATATTTGGGGTAGCTGATTTGGAAATTTATTTTTATGATCAAATGCTTCTTCATAATATTTTCAAAATGAAGAAGATACATTCTATCACGTTACATGTATATTATATTAGACATTACAAAAGAAGTTGGGATTCTCTACATCTTTAACTTCAAATTCATCTTCTTCAGAAGATTCAGAATTTTTCTCTCTGTTAGAAGATGATGATTAGGGAAATGAAAGCGAAGATGAAACTGATGCTGAACGGGTCTCCTCTGCAGCTCTGTTCCAGATTATCAGGCAGGTGAACAGTGGATTCGTTGTCAAAAATGCCTGAAATGGGCTCACTTAAATTGTGCAGGTCATCCGAAGGAGAAGTTCATCTGTTTGAAGTGCAAATAACTGAATAGTGTGCGACTATTTTAGTTTTTCTTTTCATTTACTTGCAGGAAAAGAATTTTCATTTAATTGCTTTAACACATAAAAAAATATTTCCATTTAATTGCTTTGAAGCATAAAAAGAAGTTTCATTTAATTGCTTTAAAGCATAAAACTATTTTCATTAAATTGCTTTAAAGCACAAAAGCTATTTTCATTTAATTGCTTTAAAACACAAAAAAGAATATTTATTTAAATGTTTTCTTTTTGTTACTGGAGAACTTAAACAGTTCATTAGCTATTTATGAAAGATGTGTTAAACTATCTGTAGTAATACTGACATTATTGTTATATTTCTAACTGAAAATTGTAAGAAAATGTGGTACCCCATATTAGGAGCCTACCCTATTATCGGAGCCATTTTCTAAAAATATATCGCCAAATTAAAATTCTACTTTTAACAAGATAAAATTCGTATAAATATAATCTTATAATCCTGTAGTTATTTATAAGTGTAAAAGCCATGTTTAAACCCAAATGGTGTTAGCAGTGTCAGGTGAAATCAAAAACTACCCCATTAAGCAACTTTCCCGTACTGGTTATATATTTCATGTCACACGTCTCTAACCTGGACCTTTGACAGGGGTTCCACAAGTGATCACTATTTGCTTAGACAAAGCTACGATATTTTAACAAAATTATACAAAAACATTGAAATAAAATCTTGAATTTCGCAAAAACCTGCGACAAAACGAAATACAGAAACATATTGGATACCGGAGATGACATTAGGTTGCAGATTTCAACAATTATTCGAAACGTAAAAATATTTTGCAATGAAAAACAAGTAAACACAGCCAAAGTCATTAAAAAAATGTTCGTATTATTTATTTCTTATAATTTAAAGTATTTTTACTTTTGTTTATTATTCATAGAATAAATGTTAGAAAACCAGAAAAAGAAAAGAAAGCATTAGCTACCTTACTATTCGTTATTTAATTAAGATGACCGTATTGTGACAAATGCAACAATAATTTTGCAAATTGGAGTAGGATGTAGCTTTGATATACTATTTTTTCTGTTCTTTGATCAAGCGGTTCCTTCAAGAAAACGGTAAACTCAAGGAGTTGCCCAAAGTGTAAAAGATTAGATATCCCTGATATACAAAAACTTAGGGATGTGAGATTTTAATGAGAGTATTCTCGGACAACGACTGAAGTTGAAATTTGGAGAATAATCGAAAATATCCTCTTTCCTTAAAAATAGTAAAAGTTTCAGAATTCACTCAAAATTTATTTCTTTTTAAATAATAATACATTAAGTTTATGCATATTCTTCAAATTTAATGGTTTTGAAGTCGCTCATTCATGTCTAACACCTGTAGCATTTTGATTTTTTGAAATTAAAGTTTATGAGGGGAACAATTTCGGTTATTTTCCTTCATGAGAATATTCTCGAGAATATTTTCCTGAGGCTTATTAGCCAGACTTTTGCATCCTTGCATAAACATTATCCTCCATGCTTGCTCACATCATTGAAAAAAAAAGTGTAGGGCAGGGGTCCCCAACCCTATAGCGCACTTTACACATACGTTCTTAACCGCGAGACTGATCGTGGCGCATTCAACCACGCTCAAGAACGCGAGTAAAACCGTGGCGTTCAAGAATGTGTCGAAAAATGCACCACAGTCTTAACCGCGCGCAAGATCGCGTTCAGATGCGGGGCGTTCCATTGAAGTCCCCTACAGAAGCCACAGCCTGCAGAATTGTCCAATCCTCCCGCTTTGATGCGCGGTTAAGAACGTGTATGTAAAATGCATCATTTCTTGGAGCGCGCATCTGAGTGTCATTCTTAACCGCGTTCTTGAGCGTCCTAAAATTGCATTTACACGCACGATCTTGACCGCGGATCTGAATGGCTCGTCGTCCGGACCGCCGTGTAGTGTGTGTAAAGGCCGCTTATGCCCGCGGGCTCCATGGCGCCCGTCGATCGGTCTAGGTGCGCCAGCTGCTTGTGCCCAATGATAAAATATTTGTTTTCCATTTTAAACTGAAAAACATTTAGAATTCTAGAGTATATGAATAAAGGGCCAAACTATGAATAACCCAATAATGATAAATGCCAATGAATATCATAAAAAAAAATATCAAAATATAGATTACGACTTACTGATGAACACTTTGACGATTGCTTGCGAGCAGGAATTTCATTATATTCTCCCAATTATGAAGCACTGCCTAGTGAAATGCAATGCCAAAGATCACATTGACTGTATTTTATACTACATCTTATAAATAATTTTTATGCTCCGTATTCTTGGCAAGCAATTTAGTCATTATTTATTTTGCACAAGAATATAAATACTAATTATATTCATGTCTTAAATTAATTTTTGAAATTAATTTATTTGTGTATTACATGTAGTGTGTATTATTAACAAAGTCCACCAACTATAAGTTTATTTTGAAAAAATAAATAGTGCCAGCCATTCGACCGATATCCTGGTATGTGCTCTTAGGTACAAAAAGGTTGGGGACCTCTGATATAGGGGTTCTTTGGTGCTTTTAACCTGCTTAGATGCAAGCTCACCGGCAGCATCCGACTCGGAGGAACCCTTTCCCAAAATGCGAAGAGGAATCCAAACAAAGGAGGCGGCCAACCCTTTTTCTCACGAGCGCCCTTCCTGTTCCGTCGGATGCCCCTCCCTGTTTCCCGCGATGGCGCCCTGCCAAAAGAACCGACCTTTCATTCTCTGCTGCGTCGGGGCACGCTTCGCTTTCGCTAATCATCGCTCACTCGGAGCGAAGTGTAGTAGTGGACTTTTTAAAATTCCAGAAGCATGGGTGATGCCATAGCTCTCCCCAATTACTCTGTTTTTACACAAAACATTTTGCATTCAAATTATGAAGGACCCCTAGCCGCCAACAGAAGGGACACATTTTCAATGGAAATCGCAAAGCCACGTGGAGCCCCATTTATAAGTCATGTCACAAATTCCATCAATATATTCGACCCCCTCTCCTCTCTTTGTTACAAAAAGACACACTTCTACATACACCCCAATCCCCGGCACATGTCACGCTAGATTGCACAAGCATATGTACTGGCAGTTTAGAAACAAAGCACTACTTTTTAGATCACATTTCCAATTTTATTTTTCAACTTATAATGAATTTGTGACCATAACTATAATCATGATTGTGAGTGTACTTAATTTTATTAAATGAGAATGAGATTAAGATTTACAAAAGAAACATAATTAGTAAAAAAATATTAATTGTACGAATTGAGTAAAAATGACCCGCCCTTTTTTATCTGTGTACAAATGCGGTATGAAAGAGACTGTCTGAGGGAGACAGACAAAACAGTCTCTTTCATACTGCATTTGTGCACAGTAGCGCACCGATGGATTTTGCTTGGGGGCGAAGTCAATATTAGAGAAATACCGGATATTGAATTTGTCGGGTATCGAATATCCGTGAGCCTTGTAGGACGGACCCGAACCGGATATTCGGGACTGATGTTTGAAGCCTATAAATGCTATTCATTTTTCAGCATCCTACATCTTCCAAATAAATGCGTTATAAGTTTTTAATTTACATGTACTATTTTTAAAATCTGCTGCTTAGTTAAATTTTAAAAATCAAAATTGACTTGCTGGATCGAATTCCGGATATTTAAAAATCGGTCGCCTACAAGATATCCGACGTCTCCTGGGGGAACCTGTTTCCAAACCCCCTAAAGGTAGTAAAGTTGTAAAAGAAGTTAAAAAGTTACTAGTTATATATGACGTATGTGGAGCTTGAACTGCCAAAGTTTTCAAATCGTAGTTCCATTGGAAGGAAGAATTCTCTCCCAACTCACTAGTCACATAATTTCTATCCTTGATTTTACTTTTAATATTGCATATTTGTGCCACTTTGAGGGAAAAAATCAGAGAAACAATAAGTCGCAAGAAGTCATATTCAAAATTCACGAAAGTACTTCAGTTGTGACCATCACACTTCTTTTTTACATTTTAAAAAGGAACAAACATTTGACTCCTAATCTCTCGATGTGTTACCCAAAGGTTCCGCGCGGTACCCACTTTAGAAACTCTTGGTCTTAGATACCTTCAAGATCTGTACAATCACCGGAATACACAAAAACGTTTATTATTTCAACAACATTTATATAGAAATATTCCATACATGCAGAGTGGAAATGAGCACCGAAAGTGTTTATTTTATACCATACCCATACCCACAGAGACCGCACAGTGAGCATTCACCTGCTGGCATTGACTCATCGACTGCTTCCAGATCGTTCCTGATTCGATCCCCCTCTTTCGTGCTCTCGTCAGAGGACTAAAAATACGGGAAATCGCCGATTCACGTCAGACTTAAAAGCTGAGTGGGATCACCCCATTATCTTTTTCAATCCCGCGCAGAGCTTTTAAAGTGCTCTAGAGAACGTTTCCGGCACCCTGGAGTGGCACGCAATTTGCACAATTATTTTTTTCCTGCCACTCATTCGTAATCATAAGTGTGCACCCTACACTGAAATTATAAATCCGTCAGTTTGAGCATTCAACGTAAAGCCATCAAGCAGTAAGTTGAAAAGAAGTAGAAAACATATTTGCTTAAAACAAAGTGAGGGTCAGACGCTAAATGAAACAAAATGCCTCAACAAGTGCTTGTATAAAATGTACAAAATGTCGCAGCAAATATTAATTTTTTATAAAATGTTGTCCTTATTACTATGTAATTCGAAACGGAATTGAAGGGGGAATCGGAGGGGGGTCAAACTATCATTCATATAACTGCCATGAAATGTTAAAAAATAATATTAAATTCATCCTCTGAATAACATCATTACAGTTTTGAGCTTAATTTTGAAATCCGGCGCAAAAACTACCAATAACCACTTCCTTCCATTGCAGTTTCCAATAGCACTTTCTCTCAAAGCATCATCAATATTTTATCTCATCCAGTAACTCTAAAGAACTTGCAAGCAGTCATGTTCCTTCCAAACACTCGTGAAGATGAATTTCCCCCTCCTGCGTAACAGTTACAAGAATACTTTTATTTGCTGCGCTTAATTTTTTTTAACTTCCTTTGTTCATCATATTTACGTCATTTATTATTATTATTGTTGTCGTTGTTATTATTCACGATGCGTTTTTAAGTTTTGTATTCTATGTTTCAAAATTTGTATACGTAATATCACATACTCTGCGACTCCCGAACTCACTGTTTAGTCGCTCGTGGGTTCTTTCTTTTTTTATGTTCTTTTCCTCTCAATCACCACATTCGGTTAAACCCTCACCAGGGTAGGTACAGTGGCGATTGATAAGGTATCAATAAATAAATAAATGAGCAAGACCCCTCACCACCAATACCACCCTTCGAGGCCGCTCTGGAGGCGACTGGAGCGCTGCCCAGCGGCCAGTCTCATTACTTTTTGGACAAATCCTGTATGTGTAAATGAATTGCAAATAAAAATTTCAATTGAGCCAGAATTTCCTGCTTCAGTGAAAAGTTAAGTAATATTCCTACTGCTAACAACATACTTTATAGTTAAAGGGTAGTCTAATGATTAGCTGAAAGGATTAAACAGTAAAACAATTCTGATGTTCAATCAGACAAAATCAACATCATTAAAGCGCAAAAATAAGCATACACGAGTTTCGGGTTTACAATGAACCACTTTTTTGATCGGAAAAAGTTTTGAGCTTCCCGTTGCTAAGCAAGCGGCGCTTCGCTCATATAATTTTTTCATTCGTAATTTCTACTGTTGATGGTACATTAGTTGCAAATCACGTAAGTTCATTTCCTGTTTCCCTCAGCGTTCCCCTTTGCTGTTTTCATTTTCTTGTCCGAAGTTCAGGCAATATTGTATTCACAAGAAAAAGAAAAAAGAAAAAACCCTGTGATTTTAACTTAAATTTGCATTTTAATTATCTTGGGTTCATGTTTGATGAATTCTTTCATGACCTTTGTATACGTACGAGTAAGCGAAATATCCATTTCGACAATCCCTGAAACACCTTTGGCAAGTTTTGTCGTGAAATGTGTACGTTTGGATTTTGTATAACTAAAAAATGGCTACCGATACAATGTTGAAATTGTATATTTGAGACTTGTACAATGTCTAGTTGTACACGAACCTTTTTTAATTTCCCATTGCCTTTTGTTAATGGCAAAGACGAAAAAGAATTTAATTGCGAAAGATGTGTTGTTATTATACATTACATTAACCATTATTTCTACAACTCCGTTTCTAGCTCTTAAAAATACACATAATTTAACAAGTAATGTGTAAACATCAGATTTTTTTTTAAGTGTGTATATGTTTTTAAGTGTTACATGTATACTTTATTCCTCCTTTGTTTTTGTGAATATGTATTAAAATACATATTGTGTTTCAGTATTATTAACTTAAGTAATCTTAACAGTTATAATTTTTGAAGAATTTAGTATTCCACAAATTGAAAAAAGGAATTCGACAATGTTTCGAAATTTTCTAAAAATTTCTGCAGGTACAAAATTTGTTTTTTCTGTTTTAAAATGATTTTTTGCCAAACTACGAAAAAAAAAGTTTTAGTGAGAAACTGAATATAGGTGTGGTAACCAACTGGAGAGAATCGATATTGCCATGCCGAATATAGTCTCTTTTTGTTTTGAATGGAATTTTTGTTGAGTTTTAAAATTTTCTTTAAATTTACCATCAAATTATAACAACTAAATGGTATTAAATAATTTATTTCTTTGGGTCTAATGGTAGTGAAACTAGAAGACCGTGTATGACCGTGTTAAATACGATACTCCAGATGATATATGAAAAAAAGGTTTTTACGCTTTTCTCTAAAGTTCACATTGAAAATGAGTCAGCCAATCAAATCCTTTAACCTTGCAGGTTTTGTGTTTCTTTTGGATCATTGAAATAATGCGCCATTCAAAGGCATTCACTTGTTGATTGTCATTCATTTGAAGTTGGAACGTATGAAACTTCCACATCCACCAGAACACTTGAATTTCCTTCCCAGCTGCGCCTTATTAACAACTTGGAAAGCGTCTGGAAATATTTCACCTGTGTTGAGGCTCGTTTCAACAACAAGTCGTCGAGGAAGTGCCAAAATATTCCACGAGGAAGCCAAGGGGCTTGTCGGAATACTTGATTGAAGCTGAAAGAGCGTCGTCGTCTGAGAAAGAGAAATGAAAAGGAAAAGCGTGACAGCTATTGAAAACTCAAAAGGAGAAAGAGAAAAAAAACGTCACATACTGTGAATGAGGAAAGAGGTTTTGTGGTGATTCGCGTTTATCGCCTTTCGTTGCGTTCACGCGATGCATATGGAACGTGAAACTCGGATCTTTTGTTTTTGATCGTGGCGGAGGTGTTTATGAACTGCGAGCGGTTTTTAGAGAAGTGTGGAGTAGAAAAGGACCGATTCGAAAGCTTTTCATCGTGATTGACGTTAGCGCTAACTTGCATAGAATGCAGAAAATAATATTATATTTTGCGGTTGAAAAAAGTAAGAAAGCACACTATTTCTATGTCTTCGTCACGCCGTGGCTACGTAATGCCCGAGGATGTTTTTTAAGGAGCACATAAAACTTAGAAAAATGAAGAACGCATGAAAAAATTCAAATCGACAACGTGAATGAAGTAGCACGAACTGTTTATAACCACGCTAAAATATTATTCAATTTCTCCATGAAAAAGTGAGAGTGTGAGTTCTTTTTTTCCGTTTCTAAATCGCTGCAAATATCCCCTTTATGTAAGACGAGGAAAAGTCGATCACTCTATCAAGGAAAAATAAGCAAGATATATTATCCTCCCTCTATATTATGCTCTCCATGTAGGTGAAAATAATTGACTACGTTGTTTCGTATTCAGCGAAATGGTGGAGAACTTAAATATTAGCTTACTGTTATTGCGTGTAATTCAACAGAAATTAACATATTTATCAAATATTAACAAAGAATATTGAAAGCAACAATTAACAGCAATTCGGGTCCTAGAAAGGATAATATTTATACTGAGAACTTACGTTTCTTTCCCGCAAGAATTTTGAGTTAAAGTATTTTTAAATTCTCTTATGATAGGAAGCATCAATGAAATAGAAATCACTGTAAACAAAATGTAAATTTAATTGAAATTAAAAGGTAAGAAAAGGGAAGAGAACAACAATGGACGATAAGAAAAGAGCAAAAGCGAGAGAGAAAAAAGTTTTTTTTTATGTTACAAAAAGTTTCCTATGAAGTATTTTCGTATTTTTTCGCTATATAGGGCAGTTGGCGATGGTTAATTTTTTTCGCCATACCAAACTCCAATTTACCACAATTAAATTCAGCATTAATGACGTCACTGCCCTCTCAGAAACGCATGCTCAAATCTTTCGTCATATTTGACGAAATGGCTTCGTGAAAAATGCTCCTAGTAAATCTTTCGTCAAATTGGAGAAATTTGCTTAGTAACTTTTTAAAGTCTCTTGATTGCGCGAGGAAAGAACTGTTATAAATGACAAAATTTTCTTGACGATTGAAAAATCGTGAAAAATGAAAGCTCTATTTCTGAGAGTGTGCTTGGCGATTTCTTGCAGCCCCCCAATCGAAAAGTACTAGCATTTTCAATGGAATGGCGCCACATTCCAGCCATGTTGTCCATCGAAAGAATGATCTGACATTTTTTAGTTAAAAAGTGTTTTTTTTTTAAATAAAAGGGAGAGAATGGCATCTGAAGAGCTAACATGAGCATCCTCCTGATGGACACTCCTCAAATGCGAACACCCCTCTTAGTCTTAGGCAAACAGTTTCTAATTCCCCGGCAGCAAATCAT
The DNA here is from genome assembly GCA_038502835.1 of Octonoba sinensis. NCBI lineage: Eukaryota > Metazoa > Arthropoda > Arachnida > Araneae > Uloboridae > Octonoba > Octonoba sinensis. The sequence goes on along the minus strand of CM076606.1, from coordinate 1,120,139 downwards.
TGAGCCTAAAAGAAAAATTTTTTGCGAACACATCTCTATTATGGACAAATAATGTTGTAAAATTTTATTTAATAATGATTGAGGATATTTTTAAATTTCTGAGAAGTAATTGAAAAAAAAAAAAAAAAGAACTTTTTAATGTGATTATCTGCAGATAAGAGCATTTCATCTTCTCTTCACTAGGACATATTAATAAATTTATCCAGCTGCTGGGGAGGGCACTCTTCTCTGTGACTAATAAGAAAGTCATGTAGTTGCAAAAGACAAACGACTGATTCCAGATAACTTAGTGTATAAAAAAGTGTAGTGTGTTATATAAAATGTAGAAAATAATGCTGATAAGTAAAAAAGAAAAGGAAGAACAGGCAGTTACTCAACTAAAGCTTACTCTAAAAACGTTTCTCTTTTTTTGCGAAAAAAAAAAAAGCGTATAAATGGAATGAAACGCAACGTTTGGAGCAATGAAGAAGATTGCAATGAAAATTGCACATACACGTGTTTCAGAGTTACCAGGAACACTTTTTTCAATGCAAAAAGTGAATTTATGAATGTGGATCGTACGAAATATACCCTGAGGTCAGATGTATTGCATCGATAAGCTCACATCTTTTAGCATTGAGAAAGAGGCTCCTCGTAACTCCGCAACACGTGTTCGGAATTCTTATCCCGATTTTCTGCTTTTTTTTTTGGTTTTTCATTAGCGATTGAACCAGGTTGCAGCCATTATGAATATCCATTATCGATTAGTTTTCTGGTTACTTTCATGCAAGCTCATACTACAGTTAATACGTATCTGTGATAGGTACAGTTCGACCGCGGACTTTTGATATTTGGATACTTCTGCGCATGGCAGAAAAGTCCGAATCCATTCGAGTTTTAGGGAAGTTCGTTTTGCCTCGTTTGTTCAGCACAGAATGTTTGCTTCGCACTTTGTTGAAATCAATTAAATTTAGAAACTGTCATAAAACATCAGTTCGGAAGAAATAAAGTACTCTAAATTAACAAGAACGAGATCAAAAAAGGCACATTCCATACACCAGCAGTTCCTCCCTTGAACATGGAGGGATTCTTCTTGGCACTCTGCCAGGAAGATTGCTTTGGTTGATGATAGAGCTTTAACCACGTATATAAAAAGGAAAGGGAACAGGTTTGATTCAACTGTCTGTAAGGGAGCCAAAAAAAATACATTCGGTAAATCTTACGTACTTAGAATGCAAAGTACGTAAATTAAAGTTCTAAATTTAAAGGCAAAAACAGTTTGAAGGAACTGTGACGTGGTAAGAGTAGGAGTTTTTGTAATGATGTGATTGTAAAAAAAAAAAAAAACTTTGGGGGAGGTTCAAATTTTTCTGTGTTGAAAAAATTTTCCTATGAAGCACTTTCGACTTTTTTCGTTTCGGAGGGCAGTTGGCGATGGTTAAACTTTTTCGCCGAACCGAACTCCAATTGATCACAATTAATTTAAGCATTGATGACGTCAATGCTTGGCGATTTTTTGCAGCCCCCAGAGCGAAAAGGTACTAGCATTTTCAATGAAGTGGCACCACATTCGAGCCATGACGCAGCATAGAATTCAAATAATTCGAAAAATGCATAATTTTGACCACTTCAACTCATTCATAGCACTTTTAAAGGGATGAAATTGTCCCCATCAAACAAAGTCCTTCCTTGAATGTCTTACGGCATTTGGACTCAATGCGGCGTTATTGAAGATGTTGAAGTGCGATTTTCTTCTGCAACAGCGATCGCGCAGTGTAGCGCCGGTGGAATGTCTTTCAGATAGAATCTTTCACTCCAAGATGTGCTCTGTTTTCGTTTTAAGCGTAGGAAGGCGCTCAGGAATATTTTCGTCAGAATTCATAGCCAGTCGGGCATAGAGTCCCGCGAAACGGTCGAGGAGCTATTTATACCCCTCTCCCAACCGTAGCATCCCTTCTCGCTGTCGTGTCTTCTGTTCTCGGACGCCTGATCAAGACAATCATTCATTATAAGGTTTTCATGCTCTATTTATTATTTAGTTTTTGAACAGAGCTAGAAGAGTTAAAAACAAAAAAAAAAGACAACGCATTCACTCTCAATTCAGACAGCCGGCGGGAGTTGCGGTGTTGGTAACACAAAGAAAGAATCGGATATTTTATGGTCATTCCAAATTTGAAATTTAATTCATTTAAAATAAATACAAAATAAGTTGGACGGGTCGGCAACTAAATAGGTGTTGGGCGTAAGGCAAGTGATTTTTTGATAACACAAGCACTTTCTAATTTGTGAAAATGCTTTCAACATAATACGTTATATTCAGGCGCAGATAAAGGCGGCACGCAATGGTAGCAATTGTGCCTCCCTTAATAAAGTGAAAGTAATTTTAAAAAGCATGTAGATAACGATATAAAACTTTATCATTTTTCGCCTTCGAATAAGTTTTCGGAGTGGCAGGTAAAATTCCCCTCCCCTCCCCCCCCCCCCCCAAAAAAAAAACTGCCCCCTCCTCAGCAAATTTTTGTATCCACGCCTGTATATATTCGAGTGGCAATTTCTACAAACGTTAATAACGTTCATAGTTTTCAGTGGACTCTTGTAAATAGTGGACTCTTTGTGCTTTATGGAAACAAATCCACACCAAAGAAAAGAAAAAGAAAAAGGTACTCATGAAAAGGGGGATAAAAAATCATACGAATTATTTTTCTCACATAAAAACTGTAGATAAGCAATGAATGAAACATGTTATTAATTTATTGTTATTTCAATTTTAAGTTTACAGTTTAAACTCGAGTAATCCGGCAAATGTATGGTACTTTAACTAATGTTTTCTAAAATTTATTACAAATAATAGTTATTATAAATGACACTATAGACGAGACATTGTAATTTAAAACTGATTTATACTCTCATTGGCACACAAACCATTAACTGATTGCGCAAGGAAAGTGTACCTACAGTCAGAATAGCATTACACCTTTAGTGTAATTTTACAAAAATCGAAACTGTTAAATAACAAAATTCATCAAATGGACTAACAGGGGCAAAACTGTTTAAAAAGACAGCTGTAACATGAAATAATTTAATGTTCTGATGATACTTATTCCGAACTGGCAGAGGCATATCTTTCTGTAAAGTAGTTACCAAGCCAGTAGACAAGAATTCAGTTTTTCATATAGGCTCAATTTTTTCCCCGCATCGTCTTCCCACCAATAGTAGGGATGTTTTTTTTTGTTTCAGGGACGCTTTCGGCCCGGTCCTCGGAGATGAGCAGCCCTCGACACAGGCTCCTGGCCCGCTGCGGCCGGCGGGACAGATAGAGGCAGTCGGAAAATGACCAAACTCTACGAATTCAACTGGCAGCGGCCGGTACCTCCGGCCCTGCTCAAAGGATGCATCTTCGACCGCTGGGAAGAGGTAAGGATATTTCTACATCACTTCAAAAAGACGAGAATTTTAAAGACGTCTGAAATGGGCACGAACTAAACATTGAAGGAGACACGAATAGCAAATTTTGCATTGAAAAGGGGTTCCTTGTAACCTGAAAACAGTTGTTTACACTATGTTAACAGTAGGGATATAACGAATATTCAGTATTCGACCTATTCGGCCCTTTGGCCGAGTATTCGTCCTGGCCGAATAGTCATTTCATGACCTAGCCGAATATTCGGCCCGGCCGAATACTCCTTAAGATCAAATTCGACCAGGCCGAATATTGATTAACCATTCGGCCGAATAGTTCTGCTACAGTAGAAATGTAAGAAAATTAAGAAATTAGTAGATTTTAAACACTTAAAATAGCATTATATTTATTGCAAAAAAAAAAAAAAAAAACATTAGTATATAGTTGTAATAAATAAAAATAAAAGGGGAAAAAAAAACAATTTTTTTAAACATTGTTTTTAGATTTGACTAAACAAAAACAAATTTTAAAGCTATAATATTGTTTTTTATACTTATCATTTGCTCCTAAAAGCTGGCAATAGCTATTATGATGGAGAATATGACACTTTTATTTTGGTATTATCAACAAAGTGGAAGCTAGACTTTGGGTAGACTGATTTATTGTGATTATTGGGTAAGAGAGAAATGTGAAAAGCCTAGATTACATCATGAATATTCAGACAGCATAAGTTATTGGGGTTTTGAAAGTAAAAATATATTCCAGTTAAATGCATGAAACTTTAATAGATCCTTAAAAAACAGGTATGCAAAAAAGTCCATAAAATAAAAACATTAACTTTTTTAACTTTTAAACTATCTCCATAAAACTATTTTGAGCCAGGTAAATGTTCATTAGACAATAGTATTTCTTTAATTTGAATCAAATAATTAGTAAAATAATGGTTGTGATTACATTAAAACCTGTCATTTCTATTCCACTTGTAGGTGAAATTCTCAGTTTTACTGTATTCAAAGCAATACAGAAAATACATTAATTTTAAATAAATTAAAATTCTAAACAAACAAGAATTGAATCATACATCACATATTAATGTGTGGAATTGGGGTCTGACTTAGTGAATACTTTTAAATTTGGCAAATAATTTTTATTACAATGATTTTCTAGAAATTTTCGGCCAAGAAGAAATGGACGAGTATTTGGCCTCGACTTGGAAAAAATGGCCAAACATTCGGTCTTCGGCTATTCGGCCAAATCACTATTCGTTACATCCCTAGTTAACAGTTGTTAAAACTATGCAGTTCTAAATGCTGTTTTTGCCTCCTTCACGCTGTTTGTGTGATTTCTATCGCACAAAGGAAAAATTTTATAATTGTGTGAAATATTTTCAAATTTAAAAAATCCTGGTTTCGACTCTTTGAAATGAAGTATTTTGATCCAGACATTTTGAAAATGTTTTAATGGAAAGATTTCTGGGGTTTTGAAATTTTTTGGCAACATTCGGAATTTCACCAAATTAGTAAGTTATAATAAGGGTTGAAAGGACGAAATGCCAGATTTCAATTGTCAGCTCATTTGAAAATAAATACACGTATTCAGGATGAAAAGTAATGCACAGATGTCAAGATCGGACGAAAAGCATACTAAAGTACAACTCTTAAGCCTTCGTCACTGAAAAGTTCTCCCGACATTTCTCGAATCGAGGACGCGATATTTGCCTTCACATTTGTTTCGCCCCTTTAGTTGCACTCGAGGATTGTGATCGAGCGTTGTCATCTTGCAAGATTATTGGCACCAGGCGGCCTCTAACACAATAAAAGTATTGGTCAAATAATTGTTTAAACGTTTTAGCGGAATGATAAGAATTTATCTTTGCCCAGTTTATCGTCAGTCTCAGTAATCGGATGTTCGCTGCGTGTTTCATTAAGAATTGAATCGGTAAGTGGAAAAACAGTACTAGTACAGAAAACGTTGTGAGATATTTGCAAAACGAACTTTCGTTTTCAAATTTTTTTTTTTTTTTTTTTTTGTTAACGCCATGCCTAGATTTTATAACGTGGGAGGTCTTGTCAGTTGTATTCTATCTCATTGCAACGCGTTGTTCTAAATATTAGTGTAGTTTTTGCCAGGTATCTAAATATGACCGATTTTGGACTAGTACTGTTTTTCCACTCACCGGTTTAATTATGCCTTTTCCATACAGGCAAACACGAAATTCTATCGCCCATCGAGTTAAAAGAAACCTATCAACAGCAACGAACTAATTAAAAGCCTTTAAATGACGATGAATTTCAGTGGGAGCCACTTTTTCAACAGTAAAAAAAATTAATCACTGCATGTTGTATGTCTTACAAAGCACTAGAACATACCTCCCTCCTTTCCACTCCTCAAAATATGGTGAATGCCGCAACTCCATACTTCACATGCAGATCGAGGAATGTAGCTTTCACGTTCCACTAGGCACACTTTTGAATGCCATTTCGTTCGCGTTCTGCAAGCAGTTGTGCAGTACTTTTCAGCCTGCCCTCGTAATATCCTAGCCGTTTTCAGGAAAAACGACTTGCTGTTAATCATATTTTCTCTCTTACACTGTTTTTCACCATGAATGCAATATTTAAAAGCATACTTCAGCAAAGAGTATTCATCATAACAGTTTCTCATCAACTAAGAATGTCGAATATGTGAATTACATTTCTACTGGGCCGTGGTACCGTAGTGGTTAGGATGTAGAGTGTCCAACCGAAAGATAGGGTGTTTTATACCCGACCCACTAAAGATCCACCATATGCACTTGAGGATACGTGCATGTAAAATTCGTGGGCCCTGAAGTCCGGAGCAGTTCCGGTGGAGAATTTCCCTTCCCTTCCCTCTTAAGTCAAAACAGAAAGGTGGCGTATTTGTGGTGGCGCCATCTGGTGTCATCCAAATAAATAATGAGCCAAGTCGTACTTCCACCGTTGTGGTGCTAATCTATAGGTAGAAGGAGCTCCCTTACTGACTTAACTCCTGGTCGCTCTGCGATGAGGAGCTTGGATACCCAAGTGGCGTTAGAAACAACAACAACAAATTTCAACTCATTACTAGAGCATACACTGTTTTGTGAGACCCGGGCTTCTGTTTAATGTAAAAGTATTTTTTGGTGGATGAATGGCGGATAAATTAGTTTTACTTCTGTAATATATTGATAGAACTAGGAAGAATTTTAAAATCATCCAATTATGATTTAAATACAGTAAAACCCCGTAATACCGCGCCTCAGTATACCGCGGAATCGGATATAACGCGGTTACTATCCTATCCCCCGACGTTTAAACCACACTTTATTCATTGCAAACCATCCTTTGTATTCGGGATTCTTTGAAATTTTTGAAAAGTAAACATATTATCTACTGTCAGCCCTAAGGCCACGTGCTAACAGGGTAAAGGAGTGAACTAGAAAAGTCCGTGAGAATGTACAAAGGCTTAAAACATTGTTTCTTTGAAAAGTAAGTTCCTCCCCGTCCACACAAATCTACTTTTTTCTTACAATCGCTCCCTCTTCGTAATCTCATGTTGATAACTTAACAAAATTTTAAAACCCACATTTTCTCAGAACTCGATTGTTTTTGTTGCGATTGATATGGTTTTAGCTTCGAAGTCTAGGACACTAGAGGATTTTTAATGTGGTGATATTTTCGATAGATACATGTGTTCCAATGCCTGTAAAGGCGGAATTTTTTAATGAACGTCATTTTGGATCCCAAAGGCCCGCAGGGTGCCCCTGACGACTTGTAACCCTTTTTCAGTCAAATGTGATTTATTTAATAATTCTGTTTTATTATTTTCAGGAAAAGGAACAAGCAGCTTACGAACCGAACGCTCACTTTAAAGTTGATGAATACGGTTTCTTCATTTACTGGAGAAGCGAAGGGCGGGTAAGTACAGACCGGTGCTTGTTGAAATTATATTTGAGATTGTTGAGATTATAATATGAACTAGAGCAATCAACATTTCTCGGGGAACCCTAGAGTTCCAGGGTGCCCTAGTTGGGAAATGTTGCATTTATTTACTTACGTATTCCTTTACTTACTTTTGTACTATAGGACGGACAGGCGCTTGAACTATCCCAAGTGAACGACATTCGAGCTGGCGGAGTGCCCAAAGTGAGTAGCACTGTCTTATGTGGAAAGCAAGCAATTCGGTATCTAAGTAATTTGAGTTTCATCTACGTTTTGAGTTGTGTCTGGGATTTTTGTTTATCTTGTTTGTTTCATTTTCAACCAAATATGAGCACATGTGATGCTAGTTGTGATACTGATTTTGGAGAATTGGACATAAAATCGGGGTGTCTAACGTCGATTTCACACCAAATAGGACGACAACAAGATGCGTAGACCAGGGTTGGAGAACCTCCGGTTTTCTTGAGTTTGTTTTCATGCAGCTTTTCAAATCAGTTATAATTTCTATGGTTAAAATTACATTCATTTACGGCACTGTCACAAAGTCATTATACACAATAAATATATTAAATCATTAGTGCAACTGTGTCTATTGCACATTATACTACTACCGTAAAACTCCTCCTAGCGATGGAAGAGGACCTGACGCTCTTCAATGTAGACACCGCTTTTAAGGCGGAGCTTTTGAATAACCGCCAACAAAGCATTGAGCCTTAAAAACTTTTTTGCGGACGAATACATTTGCCCCGCAAGTGTCCACCATAGAGGAGTTTTACTGTTTTATTTGAATTGTATGATATAAAGATATGCGTTAACAGTAGCCTCGCCTTATAACGACCCCCATCGAAACTTCGCTCTTTGGTTCGTTATATCCCTAAATTAAGAATACTGGGTTATAAAATGGTCTCTGTATCGAAGAAATCAAAAATGAATATTCAAATAGTTTCCGTTTCTTTGAATGTGGTTAAAACATTACTTTTAAATGGCACAGTAAACATACGATGTGAGCTGTATGAAATATTTTACATATAATAACAGTTTTATTCCTCAAAGCGGATTAAAAACATAATGCGATACGATACTCTACCTTAAATTTTAGACGGCAATTTTGAGCAGCTGTAGCGTTAAATACATTGAAAGATATAAATAATAAAATATTTACAAATAAAACAGAATTTCAAATAAGCTGAATTTAATAACAAAAAAATAAGAACATTTTACGTACATGTAAAAATTTAGAATGCATTTTATGCATAAAGAAAAATATACTCGTCACTTGGACGGTAAGGAAAGAAAATATCGTCGTTTGCGCCTCCCAAACACACTATGTGCATTCGTACAAATTGTTCCGGAAGAAGAAAAACCGTCACATGTTTCAGTTTTTCCAAAGTGAAGCTTTGGTTCCAATATAATTTCATAGCGTTTAACCCTTAACGCATTTGCCCGTGTCTGACACGGGCGAAAGTTAATGGAAAATTTTCCCATGCCCGTGCGTTATTTTATTTCTAATGCCCGTCTGAGATCCGTTCACACTTTGTTTGTATAACTTTTTTTTTCTCTATCTAACTTTTAGCCTACCCTTCGCTCCCTAGCCACCCCTCACAACCCGAAATTGCAATGTATAACTTACACTACACTAGTTTTTCAGAAAAAAAACTCGTGCTTTAAGGGGCTAATGCAATGAATCAGTTTTGACACTTAATTTCGCAACATTCAACAAGCAACCACAATATTTCATTTTTACGGGATTTTCAGCCGGTTTTAGCTCAGGTTTGTCTTCGTAAACACATAGTAAAGTTTTTGGAGGGGAGGCACAACGACCACATTCAATTTCCGAAAAACAACTTCTCGGGATTTTTTTTTCCTTTTTTAATAAAGGAAAACATTTTTCCTTTTATCCATTTTCACCAGTTAAGTGCAATTTTTTGAATTTGCGGAATGGGAGAACCGCTACTCATCTAGTTCAGACTAATTATGAAAGTCGACAAGAATTACTAAGAGTCGCATTTCTTCTGTCTTTATATCGAATGTGAAGTAACATTACCTTAAATTAAAAAATATGAAGACACAGCGCAATCAACAAATGCTACTCCTTTGAGGGAATCACACGTTTTTTCGCTTTGACTCTCATATATTTCGGCACATTGAACGTGAAGCGGAGAGTCATTTTCTTGAACTGAACACTACAAAAAATCCCGTAAAATTTAGGGTTTTAAGCTGGAAGCTGGTTGTGCAGAACCGTAAAAGTTACGTAATAAATCCATAGTCGCAAATGATTTTTACCGTACGCGGAAAACTTTCAATGTTTTTTTTCTTCTCGGACGGTAAAAACATCATTCAAAACGTCATTTTGAATTTTTCAGTGGGGGGAGGGGGAGGTAGGAAGGGTGTATTCTTCTTGTATTTTTCATTTAAAAAAACAACAAAATACAAATAAGCATAGATAGCAAATTCACAAAAATCCATTACAATCTCAAAGTCAATTGCCCCCTCCTAACCCTCCTAAATGACGAACCTGGGTGAAAAACCGTTGCGACTGCTACTTTACTTCGTAACTTTTACGGTTTCGTCAGAACCAACTCAGCTGAAAGTTTAAAACTATATTTTACGGGATTTTTTTTATAGTGCTGAAGAATTTTTGCAGTTTCGAAACACATTCATTCAATTTTCATTGTAAAATTGAGTCTTAACGTATTAAATTTCTATGATTGTGTTATGACAATGATATGATAAAGAGGGAATTATACAGTTCAACGACTAAGTTTTGTTTAACATTTTATGTTATAAAGAGGGAAGTATACAGTTCAACGACTAAGTTTTGTTAAACATTTTACGTTAATACTAAAATGAAAAGTACACACACAAGTATTTACTTATATTGTATGTAGCCAATGAAACTTCTGCAAAACAAATTTCTTACTAACCATATTTTAAAAACAAGATATTTTCTTCCACTTTATCCTAAAGTTGTATCAATAAATATTTTTACGTTTTTATTTTATTTGTTACTCTGTTGTAAACCAAGTGGGTGTCAATGAGATGACTTGTACTTCTTTAGGACGCAAAACTGCTAGCTGAATTGCAAGCCAAAAACTCAAAGTACAACTTAGAAGATGTCAGCCTGACCATCTGCAGCGGTTCCGACATGGTCAACATCAACTACACACACGTGGTCTGTCCAGACATCGAGACAGCAAGGGTGAGGTCATAATTATCCGATCTTAATTGCTTCTATCACAAGCCAAGATAGAAAGAGTGAGGTCATAATTATCAAACATTTATTGGAGCAGTTATGAGTCTAACAAAGACTGCAAGCATGGGGTCATAATTACCTACTCTTAATTCCTTCAATTATCAGTCTAACCCCGATATCAAGGATGCGGTCATAATCCTTGATGATCATAATATTTAATCTGCATTGCTACAATTGTCAAGCTAATGCATCGCGCTTCCATTGCAAGAATAATTTATTATTTATACATGAATAGACAGAGGAAAAGCAGTTAAGTATCATTTTCTCCTCTGCTTACCAACCGGTTTTTCTTACTTTTTTTTTTTTTTGTTTAGTAGCTATTGATGAGTTTTAGTGTTATCAATAAAAACATTTTGGAAATAGTAATTTTTCCCCCTACGTTCGACGTAGATGCAAAGTATTCATTAAGTCTTTATTCGTCATACTTAGATGCAAAGTATTCATTAAGTCTTTATTCGTCGTACTTAGATGCAAAGTATTCATTAAGTCTTTATTCGTCATACTTAGATGCAAAGTATTCATTAAGTCTTTATTCGTCATACTTTCATACTGCTCCTTACATCTACAGTCTACAATATTTGTACAATAGTCAATACATCTTTTACTATTTATAACTCTAAGACGACAAAATGACAAGAACAAATAGTAATATTATGTGGGCATTATTGTTTTTGAATGTATGCAAGCATTTTACTCTATAATTGTGAGATGAAGATAATTCCATAATTTGTTGAATAATTATGCATTTAAACCTCAACTGACGGGCCTGCCTCAAAGACAGCCGCTACTGAATCCCAGCCCATCCGAGAGCACAAGAAGTGCTATTGTGCTCAACATGCGTCGCTAACATTCACCCATACGCCTACGCTGACGCACAGGAACCCTTCTGCTTAGTGCTTAGCTGCGCTCTTTTGTGCCATATCTTCGCACTGAATTCGCTTCTGTTTACGATTCTGGATTTCCGTTAGAAAGCGGAAATCCTGCCTCGATATTAAAAAATGAACTTGAGTGTGCAGCAGCAGAACTCACTCTCGGAAAAAATAGTCCACGACTCGTAAACCTTCTTTCCGAGCATTTGTGTTTTAAAACGCGAAAAGAGGCAGAGAGGGGAGGGGGAATTGGGGGAGGTATTATGAAATGTTCATTTTATCTCTTAATTTTCACTATCATGTGGTTGAAGGGCTGTGGTTTTCAATGTTCAAAACTGGTACAAACTTGTGATCATTTATGTTTTGTAGAAAGTACTTCTTTGAAGTTTTTTTCCATTAAAAATGTTGAAAACAAAAAAGATGCATTGGGAGTAGAATATGAAATAGTCGGGCAATGTAATATCAAATATTACAGGGGTTTTTAAAGTGAGTAGGTAAAGATTCGCACTTTGATTTGCTTCCCCCCCCCCCCCCCCCAGGTAGTCTCTCTCGCTCTCTTTTACCTTCTCCTGTTTTCATATTAAAAGCAATTAAACTGCTTTTGTAAAATTTAAATTTAGAATAATTATTCATAATTTCTTGTTACTTACTTCTGATAGGTCTTTCTCTAAAACTGCAAAATTATACAAATAGAATACATGTCACTGATAGTTATTAAGTAACCATGTTGGCGTGAGAATTCCAATTCGTCCTAGGGTACCATGGCCGCTAAAAGTTTGGGGAAACCCATGAAATAAAGGATTGAAAATTAAATAAATTTTGTAAGACACAAGTTTTAATGCGACACATATTAGTTTTATAATTACTAATAGGAATGTGGCTACAATATGATTTATTTTTTCATTCAGAAACATTGTGATTATCGGAAACAATACAATCTTCTTTATAGTTGAAATGGAAAGATTCCCTGTTCTTTCTAGAGTCATTTCTTTACAGTTTAGTTTCTTTTCCCTATTTTGTTGGGATGACTCACTTCTTTTGCATTTTACGTTTCCCGGATGAATAACGTATAATGCTAGTATGTGTTCCAGCCAACCCGATGGTCATCTTGGAATAAATAATTTCGCAACTATACAGGAAGCCTATAAATCAGCTAAAAAATGAGCACTTGGAGATTTTTGAAAAACTACGTAAATATTTTTTTTAAAGTCAAAAACAGAGATTCCTTTAAGAAAACGTTGATGCGTGGTCCTGGAAAAAATACAGATATGTTCATAAGATTTTTAAGTAAAAAAATTGGGAAAACGCTTTTCTTAAATAAGTGGGGGGGAAGCCTCGACTACACCACTGCAAAAACCATACCGAAACAGGAGCAACTGAACGAAAGCCACTGCAGAGCATCATAGGAGAATTTAACCCTTTATCTACCGAGGGTACTTATAAATACCATTCTCTATAAATTGCATCCCAACATCCATTTTTACCAATGTTCTGATGGTACTTTGATACCATCTCTTTAAATAAGGGAATCTTTAAATTCCCCCTTTTCAGGATGCATATCAGCAGGGGTTCTATATAAAGAGTATTTTAGCGAGGAAAGGAACGTAGATAGTTTTGGAACCGATGCTGTGTTTTAAACTTCCATTTTGTTCAAATTGCTCCCTTAGAGTTTCGCTTCAGAAAAGCAGTAAAATTCAATAATCAAGTCACTAATTTTTTAATGTGTTAGTTAAGAACTTAGAAAACTATTTGACGAAATATTTTGATTAAAAAGTGTATGTAATTAATTTCACAGAGTAAATACTCTGTGGCACTTATTAGCTGTAAAGAAATAAATAGTTATAGACTGAGTATTTTATTTATGTAAATCCCTTAATTTTCACTGTAAATACCTAGACAAACTATTTCTGTAAAAAAAACTTACTGCAGATCAAAATGCAGTAGATAAAGGGTTAAAGTATTTTATAACATTACTACGAAATCGGAGCACCATATGCAGAATTCCATATTGCGGCACCTAGCAAGAGTTGCAATAACTTATAAAATATTTCTTTTTGTGAAATATTCGTTTGAAAGAGAACTTATACGAAAAACGGCACTGAAATATGAAATATATTGCTAAATTCTTAACGATTTTTTTATTGTATTTAAATGAGAATACATACAACGATTTTTTTATTGTATTTAAATGAGAATACATACTAACTTTACGATTCGCTTTTTCATAGGAGTGGCAAGCAGGGCTGCGGTACATCACCAACAATATAAAAGCCAATAACGTGTGTCCTATGACCTGCTTGAAAAAACAGTAAGCCCCCAATCTTTTTTTTTTTTTTTTGCATAAATACTTATCTAACAAAGAATCCGTGGTTGACTGATTCTTTCTTTTTTATTTTTTTTTTTTTTTTTTTTCAGTTGGATGAAATTAGGTTATTTGGTGGATCCTGATGGTAACTTACCCATTAAAAGGTACGGTCAAACAATCTACTTATCAGTGACCTTTCACTCCTACTACCCCTCTTTTATGTGTCTTTATGATTTATATAATGATCCTCAGGGATCCCGCCCTCAGATCGAAGAAAACCTAGACTGAGCATAAGGGTTGCTTTTAGGCTGTCAACATCAAAGCATACCTAACCTCAATCATGTGGTCATTTGGTGAATTGAACAGTCTACCTTACCCCTAGTTATTTTTCAAGAATGGTGTTTCTCGCAAATTTAGTGAGACAGAAAGTATTTAATTCCAGTCCGATGGCCATAAAGAAGCCAAAGAGCGAAACCCTCTTATTTTTAACCGCCATCCACGCTTTCATCCTTAGAGCCAGTTTCTACCTTCGTACGACGGAAAGCTCAGTCTGTATCATTATTAGTCTGACATCCCGATTAAAGATGTAGCAAAATTGTGAGAGATTTTTTTGCATAGTAATTTTTTATCTATGTATTTATTTATCTATTTAATTATTTATTTGTTTGAATTAATAGATGCACCGTGATAAATTGCATAATTTTATCGATCCCCCCCCCCCCCTTTGTATTCCATTCCAAACCGATGAATATTTGCTGTCTAGCTAAAAATATTGGATTCAATTAATGTGGTTTAAAGTTTAATTCGCTTTGATATATTTCCTTTTCGTAAGAAAAACACTATGTACGCAGTCTCCATGAAATAAATTCGAAAGATAACTTCGAAAAGTCTTTTGAGCTTTTCATTAATTAATTTGCATATTTTGTTAAATACTAGCTGCGTCGCCCGGCATTCCACGAGCTATCTCGAGTATTGAAAAACAAGATGAAACATGACACACGTTCAATTCTACATCAAAATAAGACAACAAAATAATAATTCAGATTAGAAATTCTAAAAAATTGCATTAGGATAAACTATTCTTTTAAATCCTTTTTCATTTTACACCATTTACTTTTTGTGTTGGCAAAATAATTACAATCTTTAAAAGTCAAAAAATAAAAAATAAAAAAATTATTAAATCGGACAAAAACTCGACCGGCTGTCTGCAGCAAGAAATAAAATTTTAATTGTTTGGAAAGAAAGAATTTTAAGCCGGATAAAAAAATTTAAAATCGTCTGCGCACCAAAATACTAAAAACATTGCGAATAGATTTTTATTTGGCAATTATATGTATGCAAAATGGCAAAGATAAAAATAAAATAAAATAGAAAATTGCGCTTTTACCAATCGTCTATGAAAGGAAATTAAAGCTAATTACCGTGAAAAAATAGTTTCGAACTACAGGAAAAAAATGGCCATTAGGGATCATTCATAAATGATGTCACACTTCAGGCGGGAGGGGGTTCGTGAAATTGTGACAAAGTGTGACATGGGGAGGGGGTAACAAAAAGTGGGACATCAAGGTTATGCTAAATAGAGTGGCTTGTCAAAAAGTGAGGTAGGGGGTCTGTTGAGATGTGACATTTTGTGACAAATGGGGGAGGGCGTCAAATATGAGGGGAAAAAGCGTGACATCATCTATGAACGGTCCTTAACTTCTGTTCTATTTTTCACTTACAAATAAACGAAAGAGTAATTATCGCGATTGTTACATCTTCCCCGGAAAATTCCTAAACGGATGATTACCTGTTTCGACTTCGTACTTCGAGCCGTTCTCAAAGAGATGAAGTAATAGACAGACTAACACACAGACGCGGTCAGATTTTAATAGTATAAATTAATCCTTTATTTGTGTTTTATTAATATCTTTTAAACGTGTTCATGAATATTTTTCAGGATAGCACAAACATTTGCATCAGGAAAAACAGAAAAACTTGTTTACCAATGCATAATGGAAGTCGGCTTGCCAAATGGTAAGGTAAGTATTTTAATTTATGAAATTGTTACAAAATGATGCAATATCAGGCTCGCACTAAGCCTGCTTGACGCCGTCGTGCAAATTACTACTGAACGTCTTTTTTCAGGTCCGAAAAAAAACAACCTAATAGTTTTTTCTGGTTTCATTGGTTTTTTTTTTTTTTTAAGCGCCTTTTGATTTGGCTGCCCGTTGCCTTTTTGACACAGCGCCGTCGTACGCCGCACGACCTTGCACATATCAACTGCGCGGACTGAACAATATTCACTTAAACCCGTTTAATTACAAAAATTTAAATTTATGGTTAAAAAATGAATGAAATTTTTCATTAAAAAAAGAAGTTGATATAGTAGAGTTTCCAGTATACTGCATTAATGATGGAAATAAAAGCATATTTTTAAAATAAAACGAGCAAAAAGATTTTAGTGGAAAAAATTTTGTATTAGTTCTGCCGTTTTCATTTTCCTGCCTCCAAGGACATAATGAAAATTAGAATTGCACAAAAGTCTGAATTGATCTACTTTAAATAATCTATTAAGGTATACTAGTCAACACGTGCGGAATTCAGCACTGCGCACCAAATCGTTCTGTGTGGCATTCTATTCTTTAAAAATTTGAGAAAAAGGACTTTATGAAGGAAGAATGCAAAAAAGTAAACGGGTGTTGGTACAAAAGAAGACATGTAATTAAACACATCAGTAAAAACAACTGTTACATTTTCCCCCACTATTATTTACATATTCAAAACAATAAAATAATCACAATAATAATGATAATTATTTTTATTAATAGTATACATAGCATTAAAATATAATAACGAAACAGTTCCATTATTTAAAATATAGTTACTGTTGGTTGGTTAGGCTGTGCACATTCATAATATAAATGAATGTGTAGGGCTTAACCAACGATTGAATAAGTTTCATGCACAGACGCAGCTAAAACAATCCAATTTGCTAAACAATAAGACCAGAAGATTTGCTTGTTTGTTTACTTGATAACCGATGGCCCCAGCATCAGTGCCTGCGGAAGACGTTTTGGCGCCTCGGGCGTTACTGAAAACAGTGCCATTAACGCAGTTTTAAAAAAGAAATAGGAATCAAAATTAACTCGCATTTTTTTAAGTTGTCCTCCTTGAGCTCATCTAAGAATATATGATTAAAAAAAGCCTTTACCAATACGAACATTCCTTTTCTTTTTTTACAAGAGGACAATATTCATAAAATCGAATTAAATTATTTGTTCAGACAACTTTAAACTTGATCTTGGTCCATTTTTCGTCATCAGTCGGCACAATAAGCTTTAAAATGAGGGGTAAATCACAATATTTGATAAAGGAATAAGGAAGATATCGTGGACCGACAGAAAAGTAGGATAGAGAAATTACATAGATTTTTTTAAGGGTAGAAAAGTTTTCCGTGAAGTAATACAGTTCAAAGACCAGTTACAATTAAAATGACCGACGACCACCAACCCCCAGCTTCGGCGGACCTAAGGCCTCAGCTAAGAGGTGTACGGGTGTCTGGTGGAGAAAAGAAAAGTTACAATTAAAGAACGATTTATAAGTTGCGAAATGCTCATATACTAAACATTATAAAAATAATATCGATTGTCTGCAACAGCATTCTTCTTACCATTATACTCTTGATATTTCATACTGTTTATCAGTTCTTATTTTTATTTCATTTTATTCTTTTTACAGAATGATGTTATTGACTGCAAAGACTTTACGTTTGAGAAATTTCACCAATTGTATAACAAACTCTGTCCAAGGAGCGACATTGAAGAACTCTTTAAAAACATGTGAGTTTTATTGCAAAACAAATGCAATTTAAAAATATTTTCAAAACTTCCTAACTTTATCTGGGTACTATTAACAACTTCAAAACAATCAATAAGTGCAGCAGATTTTATTGCAAGAATGTTACGAACTATTTTATACAGAAACAAGATTAGCATCAACGAGAAACAGCCATCTCACTTAAATATGAAAAGAAAGTCTAGCTTGCAAAAAGCATTAACAAATTGATATTCTGAGATAGATTTTTTAATTTTTTTAAATGTAATATGAATGATTATCAAACTGAAGATTTCAGTCTTTTTCCCCCTTAATTTCAATAAATTATTCTGCGACGAGTACAATATTAAACAATAAATATCGTTTTTTGAAAATGGATATGTGTGAACTAAGGATGTGGAAGTCTTTTAGCCTGAAACTGTTCCATTAATCTAGGCACCCAAATCTATTTCCCTGTTAAAAATAGTCAAATTCATTACAAATTTTCAAATAATTAAACTTACCTATAACACTATGATACCCAGATTAAACTACGATATCAGGTTGACAGTTGCAGATGTTATTACTACCAAGTGTACAAACACAATGAATGAAATTCTCCACAATATCCCAAGTTAGGATACCGTCCAAAGTAGTTTCTTGACTTTGCCAGCATAATTTTTAGCATCTTCAGACATGATTTTGGTGTGCAAAAAATTTTAATAGTTAAAAAAGAGCGGGCCAGTGAAGGAAAATACTATAAAGCGTGATATTTTAATATTTAAGAAAATACTTTAATAAAACATCATTTAAG
This sequence comes from Octonoba sinensis, assembly GCA_038502835.1. Lineage (NCBI taxonomy): Eukaryota > Metazoa > Arthropoda > Arachnida > Araneae > Uloboridae > Octonoba > Octonoba sinensis. The sequence goes on along the minus strand of CM076606.1, from coordinate 1,101,786 downwards.
TACCCATTTATAATTTATTTCTTGCAAAATATTAGTGGCATATCAAAGAATCTTTCTAGAATTGAAAAGATTTTTTGAATGGTTTTACGCAGGACATTCTACTCTACTAAGCAAATGATTGCCACCAAATAAAAATGAAATTAAGTTAAAGTTAGATATCATACTGCACCCTACTTTTCGTTAGAAAAACTTGAGACATAGCTCACTAATTACGTCAGAGGCATTTTAATCGTCAAAAGGAAAAATTTTTGTTTCATTTCTTCTAATGTGGCTTTTCTTTTTCATCCAACAGCACACAAGACAAAAGTGACACCATCACCGTTAAACAGCTCATCACTTTTCTAAACAAAGTAAGTTGTTAAATAAAGCCTAGCTGTATGAGTAATAGCAAGAATGTACTTTTCAACACAGGTTTCATAATTAGAATATTTCTCAAAATAAATGCGTTAGAATATTAAAAAATGTCAATTCAGAAGCTGTAGTATTTATCCACCATTAGTGACTTATTCAAAAGAAAAATTAGTGTTAGAAGGTTTCAAATGAAACTGCATTAAGAGGCTGCAAAACGTCGATTTAAACCGCCTTCGCCTGACGTTGTATGTTAGTGACGCTCTTGAACGTCGAATGAAGTAGATGCACCTGAAACATTCATAGCGACTGTTCATCGAGATTCGTGTTTTGTTTCCGTTGCAGTCGGTGTGAAATGAGCGTAAGACAGTCAAGTTGCCTAAGTGACTAAAAACTAAGTGATTTGTGGCGCGGAAAGGTATCCATATTTGGTTCACTATTCCTTCAATTCAAAATAATTTTGTACTATGCTGCAAATTTATGAGCTCAACGCTCACCCCCCAATTCCAAATCCACAATTCTCAACATTTTATTGTTATTTTACAGGACTTGACAATATAATTTTTTAAACAGTTGAAACGTTACAATCGAATTAGAAAACTAATTTTACTAAAAGCCTCGCACTTCCTTCACGGTTATCTTGAATTTATTGCGCTGATTCCAGAGCCCTTATATTACCTTCGATCGCTATACTACTTTAGCTTTTGATGAATAAGCTCACTGACAGTGTGTTTCGTCAACAGAAACAGCGGGACCCGAGGCTAAACGAGATTCTGTATCCCTTCTATGATGAGATGAGGGCCAGGGAGATTATCGCCACTTATGAAAGAAATCAGGAATTAGCCACGCAAGGTAAAATCGCTTTCTTATACATCTTTTTTCCACAAATAAAGAACCTTTCATCAGGCGTGAAATAACCCAGTTAACTACACAATATTCCTGAACACGTTATTTCTGCCTGATACAGTACTATCTTTTTATTTCTCCCAAACTGGGGTTGTAATAGATTTTATCCTAACACAATACAGCAATGAGAGGAATCCTCTTTTTCTTCCTCCCAATGTAACGATTTATTCAATTCTAAGAACATGAGGAATCTTTCTCTCTCTCTCGCTCTCTCTCTCTTTCCAGATTTCATTTTAACCCTTTATCTACTGCATTATGATCCGCAGCAATTGTTTTTTACAGAAATAGTTTTCTAGGTATTTACACTGAAAATTAAGGAATTTACATAAATAAAATGATCAATATATTAGTATTTGTTTCTTTACAGCTAATAAGTGCCGCAGAGAATTTACCCTGTAAAATTAATTACATACATATTTTAATCAAAATAGTTCGTCAAATAGCTTTCTAAGTTCTTAACTAACACATTTAAAAAATCAGTGACTTGATTCTTGAATTTTACTACTTTTCTGGAGAGAAACTCTAAGGGTACAGAATGGAATTCTAATATAAAATGGAAGTTCAAAACACAGCATCCGTTTCAAAACCATCTGTGTTCCTTTCCTCGCTAAATTACTCTTTATAGAAGCCTTGCTGATATGTATCCTGAAAAAGGGGAATTTAAAGACTGTCCCGGCAAAGTACCATCAGATTATTGGTAAAAATGGTTGCTGATGGAATTTATAGAGAATGGTACTTAAAAGTTCCGTCAGTAGATAAAGGGTTAACACAATCCAGGAATGAAAGGACATTTTTTGTTCCTTCCTCGAAGCTAAAAATTCATTCTGACACAATAAAGCCAGCGGTCCTAGCGTGTTTTGCCCTCTTTCGTTGCAGGTTTGCTGAGCCAGGACGGTCTCATCCGGTATCTGATGTCGGACGAGAACGCACCTGTGTTCCTGGACCGGCTGGACATCTACATGGACATGGATCAGCCGCTGGCGCACTATTACATCAACTCCTCGCATAACACTTACTTGACGGGGCGACAGTTCGGAGGAAAGTCGTCCGTCGAGATGTACCGACAAGTGTTGCTCGCGGGATGCAGGTCAGAGCCTCTGTCTTTACACTTTTTCACGTACATTTTAACTGACGCTACTCAGTGTCTGTCGTTCAAAAGCACGCTCTTGGGCTAACCCAGCGTTTCTCAATCTTTCACTATTCGCGTCCTAATTTTCTATCATAATTTTTATCGCCCCCCCCCCTCCCTTACCATAAAGTGTATACAGCAATAATTAATGCATATGAGTACAGATTCTGTTTTTTGAATTATTTTTAGATAACTGCCAAAACAAGAGTAAAAACAAGTAATTTTAATAATAAAATTAATTTAGTAATAAATCACTATTTGAAATTTGGGCAGGAGTAGAGGATGATTTTTCTGCACTAAAAACAAGAGCATTTCGCATTCTATTACTATTTTCAACATCCGCAACAACTTTTGTGAAACTGGATATTCTGCTGTGGCTTCTTTGAAGACAAACTACAGATCTCGGCTAAATATAGAAACAACTGAGGGTGGCAGTTTCTAATATTAAGCCTGCATTCGAAAAACTTTGCTTTGAAAGCCTGGCCCAGGAAGTTACTAATAATTATTAAATTTGTTTTTAATTTAGTATGTTTTTATTAAGAAAGTTTTAATTTAGTAATTTGTTTTACTTTGATAAGTTATTAAATATGTCGAAATGTATTTTGTTTTCTATGTGTATGTGTGCTTTCCTTTCAGTCAGTTAATCAATTTTTTTAAAGTAATTTTTTCTCTTGGATATTCTCGCCGCCCCCCCCTTCTCATGTGCTCGCGCCCCACAGGTTGAGAATCGCTGGGCTAACGTATATTTTAATGAAGTAATAAATGACAGCCAATCAGTAAGAGGCAGGAAACACAAGGCCATACGAGTTAAATTGCGTATAACCAATGATGGACGCATAGCTTCTGTGACGAAAATTCTGTCGCAATCGTAACCGGTAGGGAACCACCATAACTGTCTGGTTCTCTAGTGGCCTTGTGAAAGAATGACAATGAGAAACATGCGCAGTGAAAAGAAATACACATCGCAACAACTCTAGGGTCAGGTGGGGTGAAGTGTCATGAAATCCACATTTCTCAAGTTTCGTTGAGAATAAATATAAGAATTTATTCAAAACCTTCAAGTTTTTTTATCGATATTTTACATTACATTATTAAGGAGCAGATTGCATTAAAATGTTTTGCACAAAAAAGTTGAGTAAAATAATGTTATGACGCTTTCTTTCTGGGATGTAACTTGTGATCACTTTAACCCATGGGGTGGGGTGTATGAACGTAAAGTATATGAGGTGGGGTAAAGTGTGGTATATAAAATTATTAATACCCTATTATTTCAAAATACTCAACAAATTTTCATTTTAGAAAGAAAAAAAATATTTCACGCAACTAAATTTATTAATGCCCTCTGAGGCCACAATATGGCCTCATCTTCGTAACATCTCGTAAGGTACTTCCGTCTCCTGACGGAAGTACTTGTTTTAAATGCAAAGACTTTGTTTTAAATGCGGAATGCATTTAAAACAAAGTTATGCACCAAAATATTTCAGGATACATAATAGCAGATATTCTTAGGTTTTAATCCCTGAATATTAGGTTGGTTGTAAGTATGTCGTTTAATTTTATTATGAAACATATCTATGAAATTTATAATTTTAAGTGAAAACAATTTTAAAAAGCTTTTAATGAATGACTTAATTACTTAAATTTCATTTTTTGGAAAACATTTTTAATAAGAGAATTCTGAGATAATTATAGTTTATTGAAAATCAAAACGGGACGAAAATACATATTTTAACCTAGCTATTTTTATTTCTCTCTCTTTCATACATTACTCTTGCTTGAAGTACTGCTAGTTCCAAACTATTTACACTTTTATAATATTTATAAAAAGTCTATTTAGAAATAATTTATTCAATCTTGATATTTTGAAAACTGTTTTATTAACGGTGCTTCTAAAAATTTGTTCAGACTAAACACATCATTATAAGAAGAATCTCTTATGGCAATTTCAACCTATATTGCATTTGCGCTCAGTTGTGTTTATTCCTGTTTAGTAAAAGGTATTTTTTTAGTAATACAGTATTAGTGAAATTAATGTTTAACTGAAAGGTGCCTCGTTGCTTGATTTCTAACAAAAGAAGTGTGAAACCCTGTAGTCTTTAGCATTTATTTCCGTGAGTAAATGGCCTGAATTCCCTCTAACAGTTAAAACTCGCCTAAAATTGAAAGTAAATATGGGAGCTGAGCTCCCATGAGTTGCTATGAAAAAAGCCCTAACCTACCTTATCAATTCAGTTCCTTAAGTAATTTTAGAACATCAGTTCATGTTAACCCCAATACTATGATCACTCTACGCCATCTTACTTAAACTACAGTAAAATAATATACAGACTAAATCTAGCTTCACGGGTAGTGAGGAAGTTTTTTTCTTTTTCTTTTTGAGATCTGTGTAAAGCTCCCTGTACCGAAAGCGTCAGAGAGAAGAGAAAAGAGCTGTTTCCGTTTCAAAAAGTGTTGTATAAGAAAACAAATTGATTATTTTCTTCTCCTAAAGAGTTGCCATTGAAATAACTTCAGATGCAAAATTTAATTCTTAATTATTAAAAGCTTAAATGAAACAAGATGCACAAATTCTTTTATTTATTTCAAAGCTATAGCTTTTTACTTGCACCAACTGACCCTACACTTCTTTTTTTTTTTTTTACATTTATTATTATTTTATTTCTACTTTTTTTTTTTTTTACCTATCTTAAACCATTTAATTACTTTATGTGTGCATTTAGGAATTTAATTTTGAGAGAGCTTAAGCGCTTCTGTTCACCCACTCAATCCTAAAAAGTCTGATGTCTCTTTAAAAATTTCTACATCCGCCTATTTTTTCCATAGCAAATCTCTTATCAGAATGGGCATTCTAATAGTGAAAAAGAAGGCCAGAAACTAAAGGCCTTGTTTTGCAGCTTATTTTTAAAAAGAGGGTGGAAAGGGTCGCTAAGAACCTTCAATCTCCCTATTAAAGCTAAGGCAAAAGCTGCTTGGAAAAAAAATTTAAAGCTCATTTTTTAAAAAACTGAGAGGAGAGCTTGGGGCTCTGTAGCAGACGCATGCTGACACAGAACTAACACAAATGAAGGCTCATCGGCGACGAAGAATAGAGTTGGATAAACTACACGAACTGTGGATTTGCGATTTGACTAGCAAAATGCTTTTTTCGATGAATCATATTTTCTGCGGCATTAATGGACCATTCCACGGCCAAGTAAGGATTAATTGTGTGGTACGTCGCGCAGTCGTGGTCGAATTTGCACCGTCCTTGGAATAAAATCTGTATGTTATACCTATGAGGGCACTTCAGGGATTTCCGCATTATCATTGATTGCATCCATAATGCCATAAACGTTGATAGATGAACCAGGAGAATATATATTATGCTACGAACTTACGACACTGCCGTCGCCATCTTGTTTTAACGTGCATGAGTGGTTGAAAGGGCACAAGAGTGACTTTCCGGTATTTTCTTGGCTTCCAAATTACAAAATGTTAACACACGTTTGATCACTTAGCGACAAGTGATTGCTGCTTGCATATGTTTTTAAATATGATACCGGTATTAATACCGCTATTAGAAATTTTTCAGAAAAAGGATAAAAAAAGTACTTGTTTTATGACATACGAGTATTTCGTTGTTTCATACAAAAAATGTATGAACTAATTTAAACAGTTTTGCTATGAACAAATATAAAATAAAGGATCAAATAAGAGAAGTATAATAATTACTTGTGGACATTAGAAACAACAAATAAAGGTAAGAATGAACTGTTAGTGTTACAATACAATAAAGGAAAAATATAGCATTGTTAGTTAAGAGCAGTAAATTCTATTGTAAGAAAATTTTCTTTGTCGCTTATTTTATATCTATTATAACAGAAAAAAAAAAAAAGAACTTTAATTTGCTGCACATTTAAAAAATACGATCGTAATATCTTATAGATATTAATAAATTGAATTGTCATTTTTTCTGGAACATTTTTTTGTGCACACATTTCCTGCAGTTGAAAATATACTCTGGTCGGTGGGTAATGTTAACGTTAACAACACGCGATACACTCACTCCCTCTAAATATTTTCGTCGAAATCCTTCACAGCTTCTGATAATCCGGTCTGACGGTTTTGTATAAGTCTATTTTTTGTATTACCTTTATTCTATTGTTTGTGCCAATTTTTCTTGATCGTTAATTGTAAATTCTTCTCGAGAGCCAATTCGTTTATATAATATTAACGTTGTCTTCAACTATATCCTCTTGATCTGGGTAGTGTGTGTTTGCTTTTCATAAACGTTTTGGTGGAAATTTACGATGAACTTAATTAAATTTGGTCTTGTTAGTTAATTTTGTTCTTTTCTACCTTTTCGTTTCATTTCTAATGGTGCACATGAATGCAGGAAAATTTGATTTGTTAGTTAAGAGCAGTAAATTCTATTGTAAGAAAATTTTCTTATGTCGCTTATTTTATATCTATTATAACAGAAAAAAAAAAGAACTTTAATTTGCTGCACATTTAAAAAATACGATCGTAAGATCTTATAGATATTAATAAATTGAATTGTCATTTTTTCTGGAACATTTTTTTGTGCACACATTTCCTGCAGTTGAAAATATACTCTGGTCGGTGGGTAATGTTAACGTTAACAACACGCGATACACTCACTCCCTCTAAATATTTTCGTCGAAATCCTTCACAGCTTCTGATAATCCGGTCTGACGGTTTTGTATAAGTCTATTTTTTGTGTTACCTTTATTGTATTGTTTGTGCCAATTTTTCTTGATCGTTAATTGTAAATTCTTCTCGAGAGCCAATTCGTTTATATAATATTAACGTTGTCTTCAACTATATCCTATAAACCTTTCTTGCATTCTTCAGATGCTTTTATTCACTGATACTCTGCTAATTCATGTTTTCAAACCCAATTTTTGACTTAGAATGACGGGGTTTAAAAAGCAGTATCTAATAAGTTAAATTAACATCTTTTCAATTGAAAAATATATATATATATATTTTTTATAACTAATATCGAAAATACTGATACTTTACCTTAGCAAATGAAAATTGTTAGGAAGGCCATAGGTCAATATGGGTTGTAATGCCAGGGAGTTAGTTAGTTACCTTATGAAATACCGGTTCTATGAAATTTCAAAATAGCAGGAAATACCGGTATTCGGGCTACCGGTATATCGGTATTGCAATTACTATTAGGGATTCTTCGTTCTATTCGCAGCAAGCACTCTCCAGCAGCTGTCAAGTACAATGGTCGCACAGGCACACCATGGTGTTTTAATGTGTACAATAATGTTTCATGCATTCGTCAGGAAAAGGGATCGACCAAAAAAGTGAGGGCGATTTCTAAATAAAGTTCAACTTTATTTTAGATAGAAGTAAGTTCAAATGTAAATAAATAGCTGCAAAATGTAGAATGAAAGGTAGATGAAAGTTCATTTTAATGGACTAACTTTCCAGTCAAAGATAATCTTAACAGAAGTAAGGCAAAATTAAAGTACTATTTACTAGAACTTACATTATACTCTATAATTTCATCAATGAAGACACTTTGTTTTTCACATCATTTAAAAAACATTTTCAATATCCATCAAATGCTTATGCTTTCAAACAAGTGCATTAGCATTTTCTGCACTATTATTTCTGAAAATTTCTGAAGTTTACCAAAGAACCTTCACACACACACACATACAAAAGGTACTGAGTACAAACCTTACCCACGTATAATTGAGAAATATTCTCTGAAACTGACGTATAAATGGAGGTTAAATAGCTTTGTATACTTTTGGTCGGGACTTGTGAAAATCGAGAGGCATAAAAGTGGTGACGCATAAATGAGAGATTACTGGGCATGTGTAAACATATCTTATAATTGTGTTGACAGAATGCTGAACCTTTTGTGAAAACTAGTATTTTTAGAGCAATGCTACTTTGTGCAGGTGCGTCGAGTTGGACTGTTGGGACGGAAAGGGGGAAGATGAAGAACCCATCATCACTCATGGGAAGGCTATGTGCACGGATATCCTGTTTAAGGTAACTAAAACATTTTTATAAGCACATTATTCTATATTCTTCCCATTGATATCATTTTGTGTTTATGTCTGAAACATATGGCAACGCGACCGCTTGCAATTCTTGCTTACTTATTAATTTATTTATTGAAATACTCTTAGTTTTTTTGTCATTTCGCTTCATTAGATTATGAACAAGATGTTCCTTCTGGAACTATACGAACCTACTTTCATGTTTAGACCAACATCAAATTGATATTCTAGCTGTCTCTCTCTTTTCATCATTTAGCTTTAGTTCTTAATTACTTCAAATATACCTTTCTCAACAGTAAATACACATTCATTCACTGATCCATTTAGTCATGCCCTCATTCATTCATCCATTGAATTGATTCATTTACCCATTTATTTATATATTCATTTTTTCGTTCATTCTTTCACTTATTCACTTATGCATTCCTTCATTCAGAAACATCCTTAAAAATCCAGAACAAAAAGGTTCGTGGGAAAATAGGCTCCTTAAGCTCTCGATGAAGTTAGTGTCTGTACGCATTTTAAGTTTTAAGCTCCTTCCGATAAAGTTTGTTCCATACAAATCCGTCTGTTAGCTCAGGGTTTACCATGTGATTCAAATTTCACTGTAGGCACTAATGTTACATTTCTTTGAACTGTTCGAAATTGAACAAAAATTGTTAAAGTCAAAAAATATTTCACTGGGAGCTCCTTCCAAGAAGCTTGTCTGCAGGATCGTGGATCTTATGTAGAGGGTTTATATACTTTACTTCATATTTCCGCATAGCCATTAATGTTAAGATTTTTTGACCCATTCATAATTGAACGAAAAATTGTTCAAATCAAAATATAAAATATGGAAATGAGATGTCCTCTTCGAGATCCTTCGAATGCAAAAAAAAAAAACCTCAAAAGTTATTAGGGAGACAGACAGGACAACAAACAGACAGACACACATTTTCTCCATCTCAAAACTTCTACTTTCAATTTTTTTTTGTTTTCAATATTTCTTTAATTACTTTACTTTTTTCTGACTTTTCTTTATTTTTAGCGATAGTTTTATAATACGTTAAACCTTTTTTCATACTTTTTTCTTTTGTATCTTTTACGGGAAAGTAGGCTAAAAACGGATTTTAGACTGGAATTTCGTTTGGTCGTGTTGACTTTTATTTGGATCTTTACGCTTTTAGTTTGATATGATTACATTTTGAGCAACATAAAAGATGTTTTTCCCCTTTGAATCACTTTTTGAGACTATGAATGTGATGATAACTTTATTCGTACGTTTATTTTATGAGACATTTAGAAGAAAAAGGCATTTAAAATGGTTAACAAAATGCTTTGCAATGATAAAAATATGTTTTCAGATCGGTCAGTGTGAACTTTTTTTTGCAGTGGCTAAAAATCATCGCAATTCCTGGATAAACATATATAAAAATTAACCTCACACCAAATCATGGGAATTTTATTTTATCACCAAAATTTTTTCTCTTCTCCCAAAATATTACCATAGGCTCTATTAACAAGGGAAATTGAACCACGTTTGAACAAATTTTTTTCAAGCAAACCATGACTACTGGGGTTGTTAGTTTTAAAGATGCTCTGCCAAGCAGGGAAATGTCCGATAAATTTGCAAGAATGACAGTTTTCTCCAAAGGAAACAAACCATGAACCATATCGAACCATATCAGAATGATTCAGCGCCTACTTTTCAGTTTTTATGCACTTGTGTATTATTCGGTCATAATACCATTTGTACTCGAAAAGCTATTCAAAGTTTATATATGCTTATTTTACTTATGAAGAAACTCTGAAATTTGATACTTAAACTTAGAGTTAATGTTTTGCACTTCACAGGATGTTATTGCTGCCATTCGAGATTGTGCATTTGTTACCTCAGAATATCCAATCATTCTTTCTTTCGAAAATCATTGCAGGTGAGTAAGGACAATTTTTTAAATGTTTCTGAAGATAAGAATAATTAATAATTTGTTGATTGCATTAGATTTTTTAAACAGAAGAGTCTACTAGAGTGCTTTGAATGACAGAGTTATGACAACAGCGATTGTTTTCCTCAATCTGTAAGTGCGGCTGTAGATTCTGCCTAAATCAGCGTGTTTTGATTAGATCAATCTGAACGAAAACTAAAGCCGCGATTTCCCAATAAGAAGAATTGCCGGCATAGTCGCCACTCTGACGTTCAAAACACTCTAGGCTATACTGCTTTCCTTGGCAGCCTATGACCCGACAGTCACCGAGGGACTGCCTTTAGTCCGAAAATAATACCTAATATAATATAAAAATGAACTAAAAAACATAATTAGGAAATTAGCACTTGAAGAATACGTTAAAAAATAATAAACTGTAAATAAACAATAACAAGAACAATTTTGGTAAATTAAAAAGATGCTCTAAGGAAGATATGAATTTCATTATTAAAATGTAAACGTTTTTGTATATGTGAAAATACCAGACCCTAAACGCATTCTCAATACTCACATTTTAAGTGAGTCTGACTCACTGGCAGAAAAAGTTTGCCAGTGCCTGTTATTCTGCGCCAAGCTGTTGAAAGCTTAGACGAGGTGGAAGATATTTAATAAAATGTATTAAGAACAAAAGAAGGGAAACAACCCAAATATGGGAATTTTGTCTAAAATATCTCAATGATGGGTGCAGAAGTAAAATTCGCCGCTTTACTGTTAAGCAATGCTATCTAAAACATTGGTCTTGGATAATATATTTCAACTTGAGAAAAAAAAACCCTGCTTTTCAATGCCAGATATTTCGAAGTGAGATTCAAGTCGGTATTATTTACCAACACACACAGATATTTATTCATTATAAATATCAATAAAATAAGTTCAGACCCGCGTTACGTCAATTCATCCAGTTTCAAATTTCTCTCTTCATAACTGGTTGGTCATTTTGAAGAATTGATATTTGTTCAAAAAGATCATAAAATAATTTAGATTCCTATTGCCTTAATCCATTTTAAATTTTATTGATAACTGATATCTGCACTGCAAGGGGATTCAAGAAAGGAAGTATAATGATTAAGAATGTCTCCGCACTGTTTTTAAAAATTAAGTTACTTAAAATCTTATAATGGCACTGTTCTACAAATAATTAACACGCGCTCGCGTTTCCAGTAGCGTACTTTTTGTATGTCGAATGATTCATCATTAAAAATTACTTTCGTCCAGAGGACCGTGATTTGTTGATTGCGCTGTGAAGTCTAGACCCCTGCATATGAGGACTCATTCTCCCAGTCTTCCGGAATTCCACGATTTTGTGATGATTTTTTGAAAATAAATTTTTTTGTCCACGTTTAAGAGTTGAAAACAAATCCAGATTCAGTTCCGAAATCGGGTGACGATAGTTATGATGTAGCGGTTACATTACTTGGATGTACTTATCATTTTCTTTTTGTTTCTATAGCAAAAAGCAACAGTACAAGCTCGCTAAATATTGCGATGACTGTCTCGGCGATATGTTATTGAGAGAGCCTATACCAGGATTTCCAGTGAGTACCAAATGAGCTTTCTCTTTCTTACATAAAGTGATGCAAAATTATATAGTCCCACTTTGAATCGGCATAATAGTTTACAAGTTCTCGTATTTTGCAGACAATGTTTATGCATATTTTAGGTTATTTTCTACCTTTATAGTTCTATTCTTTTTTGTAGAATCTAGTCACAGCTTATTTTGCTGTAAATGTTAAAGCTCTTTGGTGCTTCGTGTTCTCATAACCCTTTTTATGTTTTGTGTTCTCATTTGCCAGCTCAGGCAAATGAGAACACAAAACACAAAGTGGGAAAAATAAATGTTGAATTAGCAAGTAAAACATAAGAGTACGACTTCATAATTTAATCTTCTGAGAATAAATCCCAAAAAACGAGGCAGCAAAGTATAACCAAATGCAATGTATGGGTGAGAGTGATGTTTATAAAGTTAATATTGAAAATATCCAATTGCACTTAAGTACCTGCTAGGTTTCGACTTTGGAATCAATTTCTTTAAATGCAATACATTGTAAATATATTCAAACTCCCCCCCCCCCCTTTTTCCCTTGGTTTGATATAACTGGAGGAGGGTGTCGCGGCCAGGTTCACGACATAAGGGCGCGTGATACGCAAAGTAGTATAGACAATAAAACACAAATTTTTCTGGAAAACTAGACTAATTTATTCATACGTATATAGACATTAACTTAGGCCCAAGAGACCATTACTATTAAAAAGAAAAAGGAAATGGGCAGGGAACGAACCATGTCCGGATCCAAACGGCAGCACTTGTTGTGAAAATTAGTCCATATATTTGGGTGGGCGATCCTTCCTCGTCCGGAAGCGAATGGCGATCATCATAGTCCTGCTTGTAGAAGAAGCCTGTGGCGCCTATTTTATTGACGGCAGATGTTATCAATCAAAAATTGTACGAAACGGGCCCATCTCTGCCTTGGAAGAGTCTCTCGCGACTCTTCTGGGAAGATGAAGTGGTCTCAGGGAAAAACTGATCTCCTCTGTCAAGATCTGATGAAAACTCTCCTCTGTCAAAATCTGATGATGTTCTGATCATCTTCTTGCCGAGATTTTTGGTTTTAATTAACCAAAGCTTCTTGCTGATTTGATGGAAGGTCTTGACCAATTCAGGCTCAATTGACCTCCCATCTTTTCTTAGATTTCTCCCAACCAGGGCGCTTCCCGTCGGCCGTTGGCTGGCGAGTTGATCAGTAGGGCGGTACAGATCCACGCAATCAGAGCGTCCTTCTTCTGGTGCTCTCACGGTGTTGTTGCCTCCGCCGCCATCTCGTGCCATAACATTTATATTTATTTTATCCCTCCGATGGGCCTTTGTTGAGATAGTGTTTCCCGCTATTGTTGGTCCAGACGGACTGTCGCCGTTGGTAGTAAAAACGCCTATCACATTGTAACCCCCCATCTTTCTGTTACGACATAGGGGCGTTCCCAGAAATTAATTTTTGGGGATGAATATCACCATTGGCATGAAAGAAGCATTTTTTTCATTTCTTCTATTTAAAACTGATCTAGGATTGATGTAAATTTTATCAATTTATAAAAATTATAGGACAGGGGGTATTTTTGTGCACGGATGCACTTCCTCTCTTCACCTACGACACATGACTTACACTGAGCTGCAACATATGACATACACTGAGACTTTGGTGTCTGTTTCAGAAACGGCAAACCCTTTCATTTTTTTTCTTAGTCATTCGTCAATCAATCTTAGTCAGTCGTCATAGTCAATTGAATCTTTTTTTTCTCACTATGATGAAGTTAATTTAAGTATATATATAGAGAGAAAAAAGTTTACTTTTTTTAACCTTTTAACTACCCGAATATATTCACTAATCTGTTTGTCTGAAAGCCAAAAAGAAAGTATCCAAAAATTGCATAAATGTCGATACATCTATTTCTAGGTATATGCATGAGTTTCTTACATAAACTTTCGCCATATCAAATTTTGTTATTAGCTAACCAATAAAAAAAAATCAACTAACGTCAATAAATCGCTTATTGACGTTACCATTACCACATAAAAGTTCCGCCAAATCGTCTATTGACGTTACCCGTAGTTAAAGGGTTAAAGTTTCGACCGTCTTTGTACCCCTCTCTGGGTACGCCATTGAACGCAGAATTAATCTGATGTGTTGTTCACTAATACTAGCTAATGGTTTATTTACATTTTAGATAGAACCTGGAGTGCCTCTTCCAAGTCCAAACGACCTGAAGAAAAAAATTATCATCAAAAATAAACGCTTAAGACCTGAAGTAGAAAAACGTGAGTAATTGTTTCGGATTTCTTTTTTCTCTTCGCAATACCTTTAAGCTTGCCTCTTCTTACTTACCCCTTAAGAATACGGCTTTTTTTTCGCATAAGAATTTTGTTCGGGATTTTGTCTACCACGAATAATGGACCCTGTTTCCCTGCAAAAGTATACAGTGGAACCTCGCCATTCGTACACAATTTGTTCCAGGAGACAGTTCGAATGGCGAATTTTTTTTTACTTAAGTTACAATGTAAATTGGATTAATTCGTTCCGAAACCACAGATGGTTGCTTATTATTTAAAACTGAAAAACCAATGTACAGTGCTGTACATGAAGTTATACATAAATAAAAATTTAACTGCACTTCACTGGTTCAGAGGGGAGCTGATGGCATAAGTGGAATGTTGAGAGGAGGAAGAGAAATGTTGATGTTACTATTTGAAAAATAAGTCAATTTCCATAAAAAGATCAGGTAACACTTTTTGCAATAGAAGAATCTTGATTTTCTTTCCCTAAAAACCTGTCCAATGTTGTCTGCCTTTGACGATTTTTCAGAATTTTTCTAAAATTGTAAATAACATTGTCGTTGAGCAAGTTGAGGCTCCCGTTAACACAGCAGTGTTAGGAGGCCACTTTTCCACCACTCTCAGTGTTTTCTCGCAGTGATAACACAATTCTTTAATTGGAATTAAAGCTTTGTGTTATTGTATTAAAGCATTGTGTTATCACTGCGAAGAGCAGTGATAACACAATGCTTTAAGCAAAGCATTCTGCAAAGAAAATGCTTTCCTTACTACTTTCCTTCTCTGAAGAAGAAAGTTCCCACCACTTCCTCATGCTGCTCCCCGTAGAAAGTTAAAATTTTCAGTAAAATCTCAAAAAGTATTAAAATTTTAAAAAAATACGAAACGCCAAATCATTTCCAGACGAGTTCAAAGGAGCATATTTTCTCGATTTTTTTTCTTGAAAAAAGCCAATCTGGCAAACCCTTGCCCTGGCGCTGTCCGGATCGCGGGGCAAATGTACGAATGACCAGTTGAATTTTACTTGAACAAGTTGGAAGAATAACGAGTTGCGCGAATAGCGAGGCCGACGAATGGCGAGGTTCCACTGTATTACATTTTTCAATTAGGTAAAAGGTTGCATGTGCATGAACCAAGCATTAAGGGTCATTGTTCTGTAATTATCATACAATTATTCGTTAGCCATGTTTTCCAACTATTACTTCATATCTTACAAATCGAATTAGAGCACAATTATTCCAATACCGCAGTAATACTAATTGAACAGAGTTATGTAATTGAATATAGGTGAGCCAACTGTGCGTGAATAGAACGAAAAAACTCCTTAAAAATTAAGAAGGCTCCCGAGTTCTTCATCCCTGGCCTATACGGTCTTTCATCAAAATTTGCGTTAAGACAGTTTTCAAGAAGATTTGAATCGAAGTCAATTGATTCCTCGCTTGTTACTGTAGTGCGCAAGATGGCTTAATAATTAGAACTTGTTTTTTCGCATTTTCTTTAACCCCATTGATCATTCTATTTTGCAACATTTCAAAAGCAATTATTTTACAGGCCCTAACTTTTTTTCTATTTCGACTGTTTTTATGTAAATGAAGAAGCTTTATTTCACAAAATATGTGCTGTTTTGAGCCATTACCTATCTGATTTTTTGTTAAAGTTCAAACAAAGATGATTTGAAGTTTTAAATTTTGCTCACATCATTTAGCTCATAATAGGCAGTGAGAACTGCCTATTATGAGCTTAGCTAGTTCTGTTCTTTAATAACAAAAATTGCATCTTTTGTCATGACATAGGTTTTATTTCTTTTAACTTAAAAATAATGAACCGCACTCTCAAAAATAGAATCCTCATTTTCGACAATTCTTCAATCGTCAAGAAAATTTCGTCATTTATAACGGTTTTTTCCTCATGCGATCACGTGACTTAAAAAAGTTGCGACACAAATTTCGCCCATTTGACGAAAGGTTCACTCGGAGCATTTTCCACGAAACCATTTCGTCGAAAACGTCGAAAGTTTCGTGAGATTTGAGCTTGCGTTTCCGAGATTGCGTTAATAACTTTAAAAATAATGAATTTTGAACCATTTTATAACTTTTTCACAAATAGCAATATTTTTTTCGTTGCATTTACATGTTATTTAGGACGTTTAGGAAATCAGTGCCTCGGTAAAATTCGTATTGGAAGTGTATGCAGCAGGGAATGGGGTTAACCCTCTCATGCAAGAAAGTGTCACATGAGGTGACATAAATTTTTGCTTCACATTTTTATGCAGATTCGTTTTTGTGCTGCAATTTTCCTGTAGTCTTCATCTGGAAACTCCAAACAGTTTCATAGGGTATTCAAGATAGTTACCAGGTGTATGCATATCAAATGAGACGATTGCTAACAGATGTCGCCACGCATATACGCAAACATCGCGAAACCGTGACACGTGATTTTTTTTATAGTTTGACCTTTGATACTCGCGTTTAGTTAACATTTGGACGAGTTTCAGCGTGCATTGTGTATTTTTTACTGTGCTGAAAATGGCGAATTTTATGCCTTCCAACCTCGATTCGCGGACAGCATTAATTTTTTGTTACCATCTGAAGAAAAATGCTGCCGAATCGCATCAAATGCTTCTAGAAGCATACGGTGACAATGCCCTGAGCCGTGCGCAATGCTGCAAGTGGTTTGAAAAGTTTCAAAATGGGGAATTCGATGTGAGAAACGAGGAACGTGGCAGACCAGCAAAAAAATTTGAAGACGCTGAACTGCAAGCATTACTCGATGAAGATGATGGCCAAACGCAAGAACATCTTGGAGAACGATTGAATTGTTGACCAGAGCACTGTTTCCCGTCGTCTCAAAGCAATGGGCAAGATAATAAAGGTCGGTAGATGGGTGCCACACGAGCTAACGGACCGTCAGCAGGAAAACCGAAAAACCGTCTGCGAAATGTTGCTTGCCCGCTACAAAAGCAAGTCATATCTCCATGGTATTGTGGTTGGCGATAAAAAATGGATTTATTTTGAGAATCCCAAGCGTAATCGATCATATGTTGACCGGACAGCCGTCCAAATCAACCGCAAGGCTGAATCACCTCGGCCGCAAGACAATGCTGTGTATTTTCTGGGATCAGGAGGGTCCAATCTATTATGAGCTTCTCAAACCCGGTGAAACCGTTAATACTGATCGCTACAAGCAACAATTACTTGATTTGAACGATGCTATACTCGAAAAACGCGAGCAATACAAGAAACGGCAGCACAAAGTGATTTTCCTTGATGACAACACACCTAGCCACCTTGCTAAACCGACCAAGGACATCGTTAAGGCGCTCGGCTGGGAGCATTTCGCGCATGCGGCTTATTCGCCAGACTTGGCTCCTTCCGATTACCACTTGTTTGTATCATTGGGACACACACGCATTGGCTGACTAGCGCTTCACTTCTTACGAAAACGTCAAATCTTGGCTTGATGACGGGTTGGCCTCAAAAGACTGATCTTTTTTTTGGCGTGGTATTCGCAAATTGCCCAAAAGATGGGGAAAATGTGTAGCTAGCGATGGATATTATTTCGAATAAAGAAATATTAACAGTTTTCGCAAATTTGTTGTGTTTTTTTAAAAAATAATCGTCTCATTTCATTTGCATACACCTGGTAAAGGATTAAGATATCTTTGGGAGTCCATGTAGGATTCAAGAAAGAAGAGAAAATCTCAGTCTCGAATCAAATTCTGTTTATTTCATTTGAAGCGTGTATTGCATTACTGGGAAGTTTTGTATTATTTTACAGCTTCTTATTCCTTATGAATGAAGTTTGAACATTCAGTTTTTCCATGTTTGTTATTATATTGAACAAATATGACAAAAAAGCATAAAATCTCTTCATACAACATGAATTTTTGACTAAAAATTTCCGAAAATAAATTATTACACAACAATCCCGAGATACTAAATTAGTTTGTAGCATATGAAACTTTTTTTTATAACACAAATAAATAAATGCATGCATGAGAGGGTTAATACTGCACAACCTCGTTGCCAGGCTTCCTGCTGCACATAACTCGATGAAAAATTTTATCTCCTTTATGAGGAATCACTTTTTTCATCCATAGTTTTACTTTTACAGAGGAACTGGAACTGTGGCGGAAGGGTCAGCTGCAAAACGATGACGATGACGATGATAAAGAAGACGCTGCACCTGACCTCTCACTTATCTCGGACGACATCACGCAGGACGGAGGTATGGAACGTTCCGAACAAGTTGTTTATTTCTTAAAGAACCAAAGAATAATAATAAATGCTTGCTCAGAAGTTCAAAAAATCAGTTGTTCACTAATAAGCTGAAGCTGCAAATAGAAGCGCAATTTCAGAACGTGACTCATGCGATTGGAAATTTCGGAACAGGGAATCCATGTTCAAAAGAGAATTTATGGTCTCAGATTTCCTTTCGTTTTTTATTAATTATAACACCTCAAGCGAATTGTGTTGCTCAGGAAAGTGCCCTGTGCTACTATCCATATGTATAAGTTCAAAATTGTGAAGCATGAGCATGCTAAATATTTCTTTTCTATTAGTACCAAGTACACTTGTTAAATACTTTAAAGTATATTGAACAGCATTCAGACGCTTGTAAGTTTTTGGAAAAGTTTTGTTCGTATTTTAGTGAAACTGAATGCTCAGAAGCAAACTGTCATTTCTTTTAGTATTTGAAGGAAAAGGGTTAAACTTTTTTAAAATGATTTATAACAGTGTATTTTGATCTCATTCCGCTTTTCGGTCACACTTTTTACCCCCAATTGATTTATGAAGCTTTCCCCTTCAACATACGATATAATTTTTTTTCGATTTAAGAACATTTTCTGAGTTTTTACCACAGTGCTGTAGTATAATTTATCAATGATTACTAAAAATGAATCCCTATACTTTCAATGCTCTCATGTGTTCTAATATTATAGCAAGACCTCTTAATAATAATTTAGCTTTGTGCAAGTAAACTGTAATAAAAATATAATTTCACGTTACAAGACCTCTTAGTCCGAAACTATTAATATTTCTCCACTGATAGCCTACTGCGAATGTAACACTGACCCTAATGCAAGTAAACAAGTTATTTATAACAATCAAATATCAAATAAGGGATCATTCATAAATGATATCACGCTTCGAGGGGGGGAGGGAGGTTCGTGAAATTGTGACAAAGTGTGACAAGGGGAGGGGAGGGGTAACAAGAAGTGTGACATCACTCATTATGCAACATAGCGGGACGCGTGACAAAGGGGGGGGGGGGTCAAATATATGGGAAAAAAGCGTGACGTCATTTATGAACGGCCCCTAAGCTCCCGCACATCATTGGATAATAACATAAAAATGAGAACAACATTTGTTTCAAATCCTATAATGGCATTTACTACGCTGATAAGAAACGAAAATAAATAACATTTTCACAGGGAACGTTCATAAATGATGTCACTTTTTTTTTCAATATATTTGCACCCCCTTCCCCCCTTTGTCACAAAGTGTCACACTTCAACATTCTCCCTCCTCCCTTTGTCACATGTCATGCTATATTACTTTAGCATAAAATAGGATTAATTTGCTGATTTTAAATGTTTTTATAGAAATCAAAATGTACGATGTCACACTTCTTGTTACCCCCTCTCTTCCCCTCGTCACAAACTGTCACACTTTCATGAACCCCCCTCAACCCCTCGAAGCGTGACAATATTTATAAATGACCACATAGAGAAATTTCAGCAAAAAAGTAATTGCTTTCTAACTTTTTATTCTCTCAACGAAATTTTTTTAAAATTAATCTCGGAGCATTTTTTCTTTCATAGACCATTTTTAACGTGGACGTTTCCACTGAAAGTCAAAATTCTTTGCCATTTTATCTGCGACTACCAAAATTTAAAAGTATTCTGCTACAACTAAAGAGATTACACACTATTAACATTAGAGAATTTTAACTTGAAAAATGCTTAAAGTGGCATAGAAATTATATTTGTAAAGTGTAAAAGAGGAACAGTTTCTGTTTTTTTTCCCATTTATCCCATCCTTTGTATTCTTATCGGTTCAGTTGTCGTCTTTTTTTTTTTTTTTTTCTTGTGCCATCCCATGTGATCATTTTTCTTTTCAAATTTTGTTTACGTTATCAATTTAAAATGGATTTCCCCATGCGTTTTGTTATTAGTTATGTAAATTTTTGACTTCGATACATTTTAATGAGCAACTGCACACGAAAAATTCTTTTAAGTATAGTGTTAAAATATTAAAAATTTTAAAAAATGAGTTGTGACATCTTTCGAATAGATTTTCTTTTAATTCTTTCGGAAGATAATTTATAGAACCCTGCCTCAACTATCTTATTTAATTACATTAAGTACCACAATTGAATAGCTTCTTCAGGTTAAGGTAAATTTTTTCTAGTAACAAGTTATTGAAACCAAAATAATGATAACAATAATAAGTAAAAGAATGAATGAGAATGGGCTTAAATGCACTAGGGCGGACATCACCTCTTGATGCCACATCTTTTCTAATTTGAAAAAAAAATGGAGAAAATTTTTGAAATTTTGTAAGACTAATTTAATAAACTGGCAACAGTTCGATCATTTCAAAAAAAAAAAAAAAAAACCGCACCACGCGTAACTTTTAAGGAATGTTACCAACCATTGCACTGAAAAAATTTTGAAAAAAAATCTTAAAATATACACATTTATATCAATGAGCTTAACAGTTCAAATCCTTCAAGGTAAATAATATATTGAATATATATGAATATATACCCTTTGTCTTTATCATTTGTCAATTCAGTTAAGTATGTTCTCCAAGTTTCAAATATACTTATGACGAATGCTTAACATTTAAAGGCAGTTGTCAACTGAGCTAAGATCCTCCGAGCTCTTAAACTGACTCATGGCGGAGGATGCTCATCAAAATATATCTTCCCCCTCTCGAACTTTAATTAAGACATATACTTAGCAGTTTATTTATTTAGTTATTTATTTATTTATTTTTGTATGTTATCCCAGTTTTTAAATTTACTTCCAAAATATGATTAACAGTTTGTCAAATCGTCTAAGTATGTTCTCCCAAATTCACTGAAAAATGTTTAGCAATTTGTCTCCATTCGTTTTGATGGATTCTCCCAACTCTCATACTCACTCATGATGGACGTTTAGCAGTTTATCAACTCATCTATAAGCCTTTTTTCACCCATTTCTAAAAATTCTGGTTGAGATTATCAGTCCCAAAAAGGTTGGATGTTGTAAAATTATCGCAGAGCTATTACACCAACAGCACCGTTGACTGTTTTGACTCCAATTTCTTTGCGCATTTATTTGACATCCTAGTGCAGTTCCGAGCAATAGGAACAAATGCATCTTCCAATGTCCCACAGAAAAGTTGCCATTTAAAATGTATTGTCTCATTTCTGTAAGTATCATAATTTCTGTGTCTTATATTTTCACATAAATTACGTATATTTTTATGAATTCTCTTTATTGATTTCTGTGTTGTGACGTTCTTTTGTTCGTATGTATTATTTTATGAAGTCTTTTGTTGAACAGTTCCTCTGGAAAATATCAAAGATATTCCGATGGCGATAAATGGTGAGATGTTCTACGAATCATTCATTATTAAACATTAGTTATTTTATAATTATACCACATATTTTACATTCTTTTAATATTGTTGTAAATGAAGAAGCAGAAAAGTGTATTCATTTTATAAATTCCCAATTATATCTGTGCGGATGAAATCTTCCTCTGCATATAACTATAATAAAACTAAATACATGCTTTTGAAAAAATTTGAATTTTTTCTTTTTAATGCTGTAAATCCCCCTTCCTCCCCTAGTATCATATTTGAGTCAGTTGCTATATGTGATTTCCAAGTTGATTACGGCTGTTATGTTTTCAGACTGTTATTTATATTTCTATGTTTGTGTCCCTTTATTTATTTGACGCACGAGCGGAACTTAACCTAAGTCAAAGTGTACTTTTTGACGAATTTACTTCAAACAAATCTTATACTGCAAATTGTTTTAAAAGATTTGAAGATAAGTTTAAAAATTTAAGCTAGAATTTTTCTTTTTTCGTAATTTATATGAAATAATAATATTATTATTGCTTCCACGAATTAAGAACTGTGTCTTAAGATGTGTCTTTATTTTTTCACGCACGGTAAGGATAATTTTGATGGAAGTTTTTCAGAACATTCTACGAAAAATAATTTACTACCACTACCTTTCACAGAAGAACTTAAATATATATAGCTCGATTTTCTTTCACACTTTGAGGAATGCAATGTTTCGTGCCTGTTTCCGAATTTATCCTGGATCTTGGCAGTTCTCAAGTTTCGTTATGAAACTTAGAATCGCACTTTATTTCTTTAAAAACTATCTCAAACTTATTCAACACATAGGACAAACATTGCTTTGAAATTCTGAATTTATTCATTAGAGGAGTAAATAATATTTATTTAGCAAGCAGTTTATTAAAAATTTCATCAAAAAATGAAATTTAATCATTCCTAACGGCAAACTTAACCAATTCAATTTTTACACAGTAAAGATTTGGACCAAGCGAAATCCAGAAAAAAGTTTAATAAAAATATATGCAAAAACAATTGTGTAATATCCTGTACTAATTTGTATTTCAAAGTTTTAGGGTTTCGTTATGTTTGAGAAAATATAACAGACAGTGATAAGAAGTTGAAATGAAATTTGAAAAATATGACTAACTGTTTATCGAACGGATAAAACACTGAACTTAATTTCCACATTGATATGAGTTTGAAAACGAATCCTCTTTTGTGGTTTATGCAAATACAGCACACAAAAGACTTAGTTTGCTTTTCAGGCTTAACTACTTAAACTGTTAAAAAATACAAAATTATTAACATTTACATTTCATGTTAATTATGTGGAAAAATACAATTACCCGATAATATCATTTACAGCTGAAAAAAAATTGAATAACGGACGAGGTAAACCCATGCTTTTGAGCGACATGATCCAATAGAGTAATAAAAATTTCAAATCATGCCTTTCCAACAACTTCCAATACTTCTAAGAAAAAACTCGATCAATACTTATAAATTTAATATTTTCTAGCCCAATTTTTGCTAAAAGAGATAAAACAAATGATTAGGTAAAGTATTTCACTTTCTTTTCACCAGACTGCAGCCATATTTATCATTCCATCATAAAAATTGGCACTAATTCTAAGAAAAACTTTCACATTTAACAAACTCTTGTTACACTTATAAAAATTAAAGATCTTGAAAAATGGTAAGCATAAAACTTTAAATGCAACTCATAATATAATAAAACTAGTAAGCCCGGCGGTCATATGAAATGATCGCTGTTCTAGATATTATAAATTGTAATTAAAATGATTTGTGCAAAGGTGTCTGCTAATTCAAACTGAATTACCCAGGTCAGGCGGCGAGGACGCCCCTTTGCTTTCTGCCCCCCACTACTATATATTTATTTATTATATAATCAAATTGTTTGTGAAAAATATATATTTATCGTCGCAAAGAACTTATTGAAAATTTTATTATGCTTTTCAAAACAAAAGTTTTAACGAAACTGGGAAAAAAGAGCGCTGCCACTCTAATAAGAAAAATGTAAAAAGCTCAGACGATAAATAAAAATAATAAAAAGAAAGAAAGGATTAAATTAAATTCTCGTATACATTAATGCTTAAAGGAGATTCCAAATACAGCGAAGCCTCACTCAATATGCTAGAGAAGCGTTTTGATTATTATTAGTATATTTGTTACAACAATGGCAACTGCATTGATTTGTTTGTTCACACGGCAACTGTAATTATGTGGTTGGAAACGACGGCAACAATGCAAAAAATAAAATAAAACGGGTCAAAAGAATCATTGAAAATTTTTTAAAAATTAATTTAAAAAAAACTAATTGAGTCACAACTTTCATTTCTGCAGCGATGAGGTTCTCGGGTCGTAAGCATTAACCGTGCCGTGGCGAATGTGGTCCTGATCAGTAAAACGGCCTGTGATTCTATAGCGGACAGACAGATTGACATAAGCCGCTTATATATAAGATTATGCCTATTGAAAAAATTTTTGAACTAACACCTTTTTCGGATCAAGTTATTTGCTCAGCGCTTACAACTGACCATATTTCAAAAATCAACCTCATGTTTCTCTAAGTTGGGCTGCCATTTCCTTTCATGGGAAAAATCATGCAGCACGTGAAACGAATGCCATGACTAACTACACTTTGTTAGTAAAACAAATCATGCATGTGAAGCAAATACCATCACTAATTACACTTGGTTAGTCAAACAAATGCAGTGAGGAGATTTGTTTCACAAACTGATTTCGAGCTGGAATATTAAGTCATATTTTATTAGAAGTAAAAGTTTTCTGTATAACTTTTGAAAGCGCTTTTCCATTATTTTAATGTCGGCGTTCGTTTGTTTTGTTGTCTTTTGCAGAAAAGAAGGTAAGTTTTGTCACAGGCAGCATCTGCAACGGTGGTTCTTCTTGCAGGGGATCGACCAAGTCTCCAGACATAAAGGTCCAACACAAGCGTATATCCATATTTTACTCTTTCAATAAATGTCACCGTAAAATCCGTCAAACCTTTTGCTTACACTTTCACGGCATTTGCTTTTATTATCAAGATGCAAAACACTTTATGTTCCATTTTAATCTCTCCTAAATAAATTGTAAATCGCAAATAAGAACATTGCTATTTTTACGCGTAAAGAAACGGAAACGCTTAACAAAATACACAATCATGAATAACTTATGCGTACGATAAATAATAATTTTGGAAAGGAAATGTTCAGAGCATTATAAATTAAATGCCTGCTTTAAAATCTTTTACTTACTTCTCAGTTCAATTTTACTTTCAGTACAGAAGTATTGCTTTAAATGGGATAGTTCCACTTTGCATGCGTTCAATGACTCCTTTTTGTTGAATCCACTAAACGACTATTCTTCGGTAAAATTTAACGATATGCATACGTAATTGAATCGTATCAATTTTGATCTGGATTTGAAATTAACTCATGAGACACTAATGTAATATTTTATCACCAATAATTATGATTAATTGTGTGTAGAAGACAAAATCTTTTAACCATTATCCACATAATTTTAATACTAAACTTAATAAAGAATGTCTTTTTAAATAATTATTAAAAAATTTACTGAAAATATCATTTCTATTGCAGTTGTTCACTTCAGTTACGTATAATCCCACATAAATTCAGTTATATAATAGCAAGGTCAGAACAAGAAAAACGTTCCTGGATAATTAAAAATAATTTTGTAAAGGAAAATATATCGTGTTGTTCGTTTGCGACAAAATCGATAAAAAATATTTACATTAGGATATATTTTTATGACCAAAAAGTTTTAAACAGAATCTGAGTTTCTTTATTCCCTCTTTAATTATTCGAATTGTAAATCTTGTCTCCCTGCTAAGTGAACTGGCATTCAGCCCTAACTGATTGGGCTTTTGAATTCCCCACAGGAAGCTCCGCAACTGGACGAAGCCATCGCCAACTACAAGTACACCGGGGCGACGGTTCACGTGCACCCCTACTTGTCGTCGCTCGTCAACTACGCACAACCTGTCAAGTTCCTGGGATTTGATGTTGCCGAAGGTCAGTCTGTCTCAAAGTTTTTCAAAAGAGCGCTAGAATGTGTTATATATTCACTCCTGGTAGAGCTAACGATTTCAGTCCATTTGACACCAAACTCAAAGTATGATTTAGTATCGTCCCTATATATCTACAACAAAAAAAATTATACACTACCAGGGATCCCGACTTCCGTACCAGTTACCATGAGAGGGTTTGAGTACTTGTGGGTTTCGCAACTGCAGCCTACAGGGTATAAAACTGGTCAGTGTGAGTCAATGAAAGTCAGTATTTCTCAGCCTGTTCAGTATTAGTCAATGTTTTTAGAATTTAGTCAGTAAAAACAGTTTATTTAGCAAAAATCCCAAACAGTTCGTTGAAAACGAAAAAACAACGCCACCTTTCTATTTCTTTTTACTGAAAAACCTAAACAGATGCCAAAAAAAAAAAAAAAAATCCATGAATGGAAGGTAATTTTCGCCAGACTGGTAGTTTGGTTGTAACAGAACCGTTCGAACGTCCTGTGCACTTATATTTGGTTAAACAGGCAGAACATGGAAGTACTTTTATGAATCGTTGAGATACCTACAGCATAAAGTGAGAAGATCCAAACTACTAGAACAATATTGGAGGAAGTGTTATACAGAATATTCATGCACTTGCTGGGATTCGTACTCGGACTTTTGGTAAAGCCTTCTTTACTTTATGACAATCCTTTGCTATTTTTTATGCTACTGTGTTTACTGGCTGGAGAGAAATATCTAGTTTTATGGCGATATTAGCTTTTTCCTTTGAAATTGCTGAGATTATTAGTTTCTTTATTATTTTGTAAATCAGTGTCATCAATTCAGTCATACTCCGCATCTTGTGATTTAATTTTTGACAGCAGTAAATTTAACTGAATTCGTATTCCTGTAAATTTACACATTGCAACGCTTCTCTGATTTGTACCTGGCATTGTAATTCAGTCATACTCCCCAATTTATGATTGGATTTTTGACAGCAGTAAACTCAACTGAATTCGTATTCCTACATGCAATACGAATACTTCCTAATCATGGAAGTTTTAGAGAATGTCAGAATATCTCCGTCATAGATTAACTAAACTCTAACAACTCTCTAGTTGTTTGACGAGAAAAAAGATTGAAACACGCTCTCGATCCACACCGGATTTATTTTCTTCGCAGTTAACTTCGTTTCCAACATAGCTGCAGCGAAACTAGAAATTACTTCCTGTAACAGTTGTTTTCAAACACTACGTGCAAAGGTTTGCTTAAAATACATGTACGTAGAGCATTCAATGCTTTTTATTTTATTATGTTTTTATTGAAACTAAATTATATCATAACTTATATTATTTTGCTTTTCAGAAAAAAATCTGCACTTCAACATGTCTTCCTTTGCAGAAAATACAGCTTTGGGTTACTTGAAATCTCAAGCGATAGAATTTGTCAAGTATCCTTTTTCGGTATTTCTGTTTTCCATACAAAATGCAAGGAGAGGTTATTTCATATAAAAATTAATTGTTGAAACAACTGTTACATATCATAAAATGAATTGCTGACCCAACTGTTTTTATTAGATGTCTCACTTCCACTTCGGTTAAAAAATTGCTTTAAATTCTTTAGAAAAGACAAGCCCATAACCATATATACACACATGTTTTGTAGTATTTTTCCGTAAGCAATTTTGAAGCAGTTTAGTGTTAATTAGTCATAGTACAATGTACAGTTTAAGAAGAAAAAAGAAAGTACCACGTAGTTAAACGTTTCGAGAATTCGTACGTAAACCACCATAAACGCATATAACTTTGTGTTTAACGCTCACTTTTTTTACTCAATAGTTGAAATCCATTGGCGCCAGGTTTCGAAAATCAGTGGGAGGTGCTCAAATGCAAAATAAGAATGGGTTCGGAAAGACGGTCAAATTTTGAAATTTAACCCTCATGAATATGTTTTAAATATTTTTTAAGAAAAGTATTTGATGAAAACTATCAGATGTTATGTGTTTTCTCTAGAATTATAAATGAATGCAAATAAAAAATCTAAACAAAACGTAACAATATTTTAATCGTGAAGCTGTAAGAGAAATATAGAGTTGACGAACGCCTTTTTCGAGAGGTGTACACTACAGCACCTCCGAATATATCTTGCTATGAACTTTTGAACTGCAATTAACTCTATTCCAAAACAATTGATCTAAATGGAAAATGAATGTTTGTCATAAGTGGCCATGATCGGACATACGCTGGGTGTTTCATAAACAATTATAGCTTTTTCTGTCATTTCCTTCACGTTCTGCAAGCATTTGTGTATTACTTTTCAGTCTACCCTCGCATTTTTATCAAACAAGTTATCGTATATAGGTTATTAATATTAATATCACTTACATTTACAGTGGAACGAAAAAAAAAGTACTTTACCTTGCGCAAACAAATATCTTTTGGGCATGGGGAAAACATAGTTATGTGTGTATTAGTGCCTAAGCATTTATCGAGAAATTTTTATTAACGCTGGGATCAATTGTTATAACCGATAAAACACTGCATTCATTTCTATATTTAGTTTGGCAAGTATAGTACTTTAGTGTTCAACTAATACTTGTAAACTCCAGAAACTTTTTTGATAAAAAAAAAAAAAAAAGACTTCAGTCCGCGTGTTAGCAATAAGTGAAAGATTCTTGCTCACGCAGACCCCGTGACTTTGGGTCCAGTATTAGAGATAGGGATATTCCCTTTAAAAAACAATAATAATAATAAATTTCAAAAGAAGACTCAAAGTTTACAAAAGAAATGAAACTTTGAAATACGACATGCAGTTATGATTTTTTATGCTTCCTCATTATCTTGCAGTGTGTTTAAGGGGACTTGGCACCTTTCAAATGCAGAAAATCGATGAAAATACCGATTTTTCAAATTCTTGCTTAAAACGTGGTTTGACTCTCCTAGTATATCTGAGCAAAGTTTTGAAGCGATACAACCAATATAAATGTAGTTCAGAAGTAAGAGAGTTCAGATATTTCTGATGTTTTAGTTGGATTTTGTATTATTTAAACTGCGTTTTCTCGCTTTGTGTTTTTTCGCAATATCGTAGTACTTAAAATGCTAAAATTTCTATATATATTCATGTAGCAACTTGAAATTTTTTGTGTGTGTTCAATAGGATGTGCTTGATAAAATTAGGGATGGATGTTGCTATATATTTGCAAAAAAAAAATTTTTTTTTAATGAAAATGCAACAAAAGTCGCTTTTTTTCTGTGTTCTACCATCAATGTAACTTTGAAAACTTTTTTCTCAAAAACTAATTAATTAATAGCAAAACCCATCACTAAAACTGTTAACCATACTTTTCTCTCCACCAGACCCCTACCTGTTAGCCAAGGCCTTAGGATTGCTTTCGCACGGGGAGAGGTAGTGGGGTCTACGGATTTTACATGCACATATCCCCAAGTATACATGGTGGTATTCAGTGGGTATCGAACGCGCGACCTTCCAGGTGGAAGTCCGACGTGCTAACCACTAGGCTACCACGGCCCTTCTGTTAACCATACTGTAATAAGTACTTTTAAAAAATTTGGTAAAAGAAAGTCAAGAAATGAAGAAGAAGAAGGAAATTCATAATCGTTAAATTATTTTTAAAAAGTTAGATTTAAAAATTTTCTGTTAGTAGAATTTTGATTTTTCACGTGAAAATCATTTTGTTGAACAATAGCACTTCATAATATACAAATGAAATAGGTAAAAGCTCTCAAATAAAAAAAAATTGTCAAAAGGTGCCAAGTCTACTTAAAGTCACTTTATACTCGCCTCTGTAAAGAATCGTCTAAAAAACGAATTTTTGTCACCTTCTTCCTAAACTCTGCCCTAGCTACAACAAGCGACAGTTGAGTCGGATCTATCCGAAGGGCACAAGAGCAGACTCGAGCAATTACCTTCCCCAGGTAAGGACGCGCACTGAATGTGGTCGCTCACGAGCAAAGGAGACGTTCATTTTGACTGCCGCACAAATTTTCATCTCTCATTTCAGATCTTCTGGAACGCTGGATGTCAAATGGTAGCGCTCAATTTTCAAACGCCAGATTTACCTATGCAGCTCAACCAAGGGAAATTCGAATACAACGGAGGTTGTGGGTAAATAGTACTTCGAATATTTTACAATGAATAAAGCAAAATTGAACATTAGCATTTTTTATTAATAAATATTTTTCATATGTCACTATCACGAATTCTTCCGGAGCTAATGGTACCATTTTTTTAACGTTTCTCTAAATACTTATACAATATTTCGATGAAACAACAAGCAAAAAATTTCAGCGTTTTTAAATGTGCATAAAAAAGTATTACTTTAAATAATTATTATTAGACTCGGTGTAATGTTCTAATTAAGGTGTTTTGAAGTAAAGGCAACTTCACAAACCGCACGAAGCGCAGCTACGACACTGTGTTAAAAATAAAAACGAAGTCTAAAAATATCCAACTTCAGTTGCACATTGCGGTATTGAAACATAGCGTTAACACATGGGAGTCGAAACGAACAATTTGAGCTGTCTCGCGCCTTGATTAGCTATCTCTTACTAAAAATTGGCATCATAAGTAATTACAACTGCATTAAAACTTTCGCATGTACTTTGAAAACCTTGACATGGGCTCCTCACCCGAATTTGAAGGGGGGAGGGGAATAAATGCATCACAATTCGCCGACACGAGTCAAGATTTTCCTTGTAGTTCTTATGAAGAGCCACTACAAATTCATTCGACCGCGAGCGGAGACTGCAGTTAGTGAAAATTGCGAGACTCCAAACTAAAGTGTCACGTCTCAAAATTAAACAATGATTCACAGAGATTATCAGAGAATGTGATATTGAACAAAAGTTAATGGCGGGGAGCCTAATTAATGACAGCATCGTGCTATATTCTGCACTGCAAGCTTAAGTGAAACTTTTTTTTATTTACACAATTTGTTTCTTGACTATCATTTATAAATAGTACAACAAAACGCTTCTAAAGCCAGTACTTCAGGAGATAGTGTAATTTTTTTCGTAAAAATTTAGGAATATATTTCATCTTCTTTCTACAATATTTATTTAAAATACTTACTTTACATGATACGATCTTAAGCCATGGTGCATTCACATCAAGGGAAACACCGAGATTTTGTGGCTACCAAAATGGACTGTTTCTTGGGTTATCATAATCACGGTTGGCTGAGTAAAAGTCACTTTTATTGACGCAATAAAATATCACAGTCATTGAATACGAGGGCGTAATTACTAAATAAGTAGAACCAATGAATCGCACTGAATTCGTTGCCCTTGATGGGAATGTACCCTTACTGTGCTTTCCCACCAAAGGCGACAAAGACAACGTCTTTTGTCTTTGTAGCCTTTAGTGCAGCGTTTCTCAACCTTTCAGTACTCGTGGCCCAATTTTCTATCATAATTTTCAGCGCGCCCCCCCCCCTTACCATAAAATGTATACAACTATAATGTATATGTGTACTGATCCTGTTTTTGAATTACTTTTAACTAACTGCCAAAACAAGAGTAAAAACAAGTAATATTAGTAATCAATCACTATTTGAATTTTGGGCAGGAGTAGAGAATGATTTTTCTGCACTTAAAACAAGGGCATTTCGCATGCTATTACCATTTTCAACATCCTCAACAACTTTTGTGAAACTGGATTTTCTGCTGTGCCTTCCTTGAAAACAAACTATAGATCTCGGCTAAATATAGAAACAACTGAGGGTAGCAATTTCTAATATTGAGCCTTCCTTCGAAAAACTTTGCTTTGAAAGACAGGCCCAAGGAAGTTACTAATAATTACTAATATTTGTTTTTAATTTAGTATGTTTTGATTAAGAAAGTTTTAATATAGTAATTTGTTTTACTTTAATAAGTTATTAAATATGTCGAAATGTATTTTGTTTTCCATGTGTATGCGTGCTTTCCTTTCAGTCAGTTAATCAATTTTTTAAAGTAATGTTTTCTCTTGGATATTCTCGCGCCTCCCTTCTCGTGTGCTCGTCCCCCACAGGTTGAGAATCGCTGCTTTAGTGCGAAAACACCCTGAATAAGAGTATCTCCCGTGAAAAAGGTCGAGCGTAGAAACTGGTCAACTTGTTTTTTTCCGACGAGTTTTGTACTTTATGATCGGATGTTTGCATTAATGGTTATGAACGGTTGTGTGTGTGTACACAGGTACCTACTGAAGCCGGACTTCATGCGTCGTCCGGACAAGACGTTCGACCCGTTCGCCGAGTCGCCGGTGGACGGCGTGATCGCGGCGCAGTGCTCGGTGCGCGTCATCTCGGGCCAGTTCCTCTCCGACCGGAAAGTCGGCACCTACGTCGAAGTGGACATGTACGGGCTGCCCACGGACACCATACGCAAGGAGTTCCGCACTCGCCTCGTGCCCAACAACGGACTCAACCCCGTCTACAACGAGGAGGCCTTCGTCTTCAGGAAGGTCTGCTCCCTTTTGTCCGAGTTCTGCTCTGGTAACTGGAGGCCTGACCTTGAGAGTTTGTTCCTTCTTGGGAGTGCTACTGACGTCTGCTGCTGCAAAGCTAATCTAGGGTACTCGAGGCCAATAGAACTTCCCAAGAAGAAATGAGCTGCCATGGTTACCTCCGCTAAGTTAAATGAATGCATATTTTTAATAACCCTGTTTCACTCTAAATTTTGTTTTCACGGATCCTTCTTTCTGTTCCATCTGATCTCGAAAGGTGCACAGTAGTATAATTTCATATTTTACCGTTACCTAAAACTAAGTTTTGAATTTTGATTACTTCTTTAACTTAGAGCAACTTATGAATGTTGTTTAATTAACTTTAGACAAAGTTTTTTTTAAAAAATTTATAGCAATTACGAAGTTCATTGGATCATTCCACGTTAAATCAGCGGAAAAAATAAAGACGAATAAATTCATTAGAATTAATTGACCATTTTCAGATTTATATCAATTAATTCTAATGAAATTCTCAAGATTGGGTCTACACATGATTTGGAACAAAAAAATTTTTTTTTTCTGATTCTTTGAGACCCCTCCCCTACGAGTTTTTTCTTTTTGGGTGGGGCCCTTTAAAAACCTCGAAAAATGACAATAAGTGAAGTTTGGGTACTTACCAAACACTTTTTTTTCTCAGCTCCTATTAGGGTTAGAGTGATTTATCTGGTGTCATTTTAAAGCTGTTGAGGTTTCATATGATATGTCACTCAGCAAGGTGTTATGAGATTAAATTTTCAAGATCACTGGAACCATTATTTGACTTTGAGTATCTAAAAAAGTTTGCTTTTCAAAAATCTGGAAAAAAAAATTTTTTTTTTTGCCCCCTGATTTGGTGTACATGTGGCAAAAATTGCGTAATGGGATTGCAATGAGTTCATGGATAAAATTAATTTTAACCTACTACCTTCTCATGAATAAATTTCAATGCTTCTGATCATATTTCCAGAAATATTACACATCAAAACACAAAACGTATGGTTTTACATTGTCGGAGGAATCACTTTCTGGTGAGAGGCCAATTAATTTATGTAAAGCTTATTGAGATATGTAGAACCTATTGATTCAAATACATATAAAAATATGTAGAACATATTTTTACATGTATTTGAAACACGAAGTACTCAAGATAAGATGTTTTAATCCGTCCCTCCGTATTTCAGGTTGTATTACCAGATCTGGCTGTTATACGAATAGCTGTGTATGATGAAAACAGCAAAATGCTTGGCCAGAGAATATTACCACTCGATGGCCTGCAGGCAGGTAAGACCGTTGTGAAGCTTTTCGACGTTTCATCTCTCTTAAGCTTCGTTTTCTTTGCATGTACTCTTGAGAATGAGGTGTCGATCGAATCGTTATGATGGTCTGGGTGACATGGCTACATTTTTTAAGTTATTTTTAGGAGAATTTTTTTTTACAAGAAAACCGATGTACGAATGAAAATAAATGGCAGCTATATGCACTTATGAGTCAAAGTAAAAGAATTAACCTAACCAGAATCTATATGTAAGCCATTTTACTTTCGTCAGAAAAAAAGGGAAAGCTTCAAAAGGAAAAAGATATGAGCTTTTGCACGAACGTGATTGATTGATAGTATATATGATTTAGGGGCCGTGGTAGAGCCCGTCGGACTTCCATCTGGAAGGTCGCGCGTTCGATACCCACTGAAGACCACCATGTATACTTGGGGATATGTGCATGTAAAATCCGTAGACCCCACTGCCTCTCCCCGTGCGTAAGCAATCCTAAGGCCTCGGCTAACAGGTAGGGGTCTGGTGGAGAAAAAGTATATATGATTTTAATTATTTACCTATTTCACTGGAATCAACGTACTATGCTCCCAAAATGTAATTTAAACATTTCCAAGTGTTTTCAAATCATCTGCCATGCAATCCAGAATCCCAAGACTACTTTAAAATCTACTCCTTTCAAATACCTTTAGCTGATAATTAAAGAGAACTTTGAAAATTAAAAACACACAGAAACGCGGTTTAAAGTTTCCTTTGTGAAACTTAACCTTGGTGCACAGTGTGAAGTTTTAAAAAATTTAGAACAATAATGCACCATAAATATTTAATTACATGCCTAAATTTTTTTCTTTCTTTTTTCTTTTTTACTGTCGCTTTAGGCTACCGTCACGTATCTTTGAGAACGGAAGGAAATTTTCATATGTCGCTGGCCATGTTGTTCATCAGCATCGAACTGAAAATCTACGTGCCAGACGGGCTAGGAGGTAAGCCTTCAATTCGTGATGATGCCTGCAATTGTTTAAAAAGCAATTCGCAGTTAAATATCATTGAAATAAGCCATAAATTTTTTTGTGGAGTCAAACTGGCATGAAATTTAGAGGAAAAAATGCGAAAAATATCCGTTTGTATCAATGTTAATATCTTGTAATTATTTCGCGAAAAAAATCTTCGCGTACACAAGCTGGCTGTTTCGTTGGAAAATCTAACTCTTCGTACTTTCCGTCGTAAATATAGTAAATATAGTTAACTGAGATAATATATATATATATATATATATAAGAAGGGAACAACTTAATCAGGGGTTGTTTCTGAAATAGAAATGTTAAAGCTTGATCTGTCGTAACCAGCAGAAGCTGAATGTAAAACTATTTTGTTTCACCATTCAAGTTGTATGAATAAAAAATATTTTTATGGAGCTGTTGTTTTAAAGTTCAAACCCTTACCACACATTAGTTACTGTGTCATTGTGCTGAACATTCTTAACATAAATCTTCATAACTTTGTTTCAACAAAACTAATGTAGTAGTATTCTATTTCTCCTTTCGGTTGTCCCTAATTATTCATGTTTGTGGTTGAGTACCATTGCGCGTAAAACAATTTAATTCACTGAGTGCTGTTCGGTTCCAGTTGTTCTATGACAAACACTCTGTCTCCATTCCCTTTCAGACCTGATGGATGCTCTGTCGGATCCTCGCGCCTTCCTGTCCGCGCAGGAGAAACGGCTCGCCCAGATGCGAGCCATGGGCATTGAGGAGGCGGACATACAGACCAAGGACCTGCAGCTCGGAGCCACCAACTCCATCACTAAGAAGGACGAGGACAAGAAAGGTGACCTCACTACTGTGAACGTGCACTCATATAGCTATTGCTCCGGTAGCGAACGATTTCAGCGCGTTATAGATTCTAAATAATTAATACCCCGCCCTCGTGCAGATCGTCCTTTCTATTGCGTCATTGTCTGACTTTCACTCAGACGACCGTGATTTATTGACTGCGCTATGGAACAGATACATACTTACTGTTAGTTTTATAATGAAAGAGAGCGTTTACGAGAGACGCAAAATGTCTCCGTCGCCCTTGGTGTGTCTGTAACCTGAAAGTGCATTCACACTCCTATCAACGAAAACTTTGACGTGGTCTTCTAGCTCGCAATATTGGTTCTACAAATTTAATAACCAAGCCCTTGTTGTTTTTTCCTTCTTTTTTTTTTTTTTTTGGCATTTTTTATTCGGTTGTTAAAAGCTACCTTCACTCAGAGGGTCGGGATTTCTTGGTTGCACAATGACATCACTTAGAACACATAAGGCCTCTCTGTTGATAGCCACAGCAACAATCTATTACGACAGAAGCCTGTTGTCGCTCTTGCTATTGGTGTGAATGCACTCTTACATAGGGTATCCGAGAATTGTTGGATCCTTTAGAAAACGAAATTTCATAAAATTATAGAAGCAGTGGCGATAAATGTAACTTGAAGCATCGCTACAACAGTTAAATGTAGTTTACAATATGTACAGTTATCAATATGTGGAATCCCTTGGTGGCTGATAGAACGTTTAAGCAATGCTCAGTTTCATTCTATATAGTATTTAAAAGTATCCGAGTAGTTATCGAATGACCAGGAGCTGTGATTTGCTACGTGAGTTTTCCTCAGCAGAATAGTCTTAGACAAAAAAACCTTTGATCTATAAAGAGATGAAAACATCCAAAGGGGATAGATCTGGCGATCGAAGAAAGGACGAAATTAAACCACGGAATCTAATCCATCTGTTGAGGAAATGTTCGTTAAGGCAGCTGAGCACAGATATAGACTAAGGATAAAACTAGACTGGTCTTTCAGCTTACATTTAGCCTGTCAACATGAAAGACTACAATAACGTGACCATTTGGTGAGATGAGCAGCTTATCTTTCAACCAAGTGGTTTGTCACCAATGGTGTTCTCGTAATTTAGTTAAACAAAATACTTTAATTTCATCGCGATGGCGAAAAGGCACCAAAGGTAGACCACCACTCCTTCTTTTTTTTTTTCGCATTTCTTTTGGCTACAGAATTCCGTTATGTTAGTAGCCGATTTCTACCTTGCGTACAAATGAACGTGCAGTTTAGCTTTATTAATAACTAGCTGACATGCCCGGCTTCGCGCGGGATAATATTGCATCAT
Organism: Octonoba sinensis; assembly: GCA_038502835.1. NCBI lineage: Eukaryota > Metazoa > Arthropoda > Arachnida > Araneae > Uloboridae > Octonoba > Octonoba sinensis. The sequence continues at coordinate 1,065,050 of CM076606.1, read as the reverse complement.
TCGCAGGCTAAGTGACGCATGTCCAAAATTCTGTTGTACATATGTAAGGAAAAATTGTCTTAAAAATCAAAGAGTACGAAATGGGCAACAGGCATTTAAAACCTTATTTAAACAGTAAAAATCATTAAAAAACATGATTGCATTAAAACGACCAGCCTAGAAAAATTCATTTTAAACCAAGAATAATAGTCCATAAAAATCGACATCAAAATGCCAACAACGGTTCATAAAATTGCCATTAGAGTAATTGCAACAGTAACTAAAATGCGCACATGCAGCGAGATAATTGTGCCAAAATGATATCAAGAGTCCATAAAAATCGTAATTACAATATCTACCACAATACATCTAAAAACTCCCATCAGAATAAGAGCTGTATTCTGTCTTAAAATGTCCGTCAGATGAAGAACAACTTTCCCTGAATATTTCTGGTACAATAAAGAAAAAAATCGTTAAATTCCCCTATTTCAATAAAGGCAACTATTCCTAAACATTCCTTAATAGAATAAAGACTCAAGAATTAGTCAGTGATTAAAAATACCCATTAGAATACTGACCTTCAAGAGCTACTGTTCCTAAAATTACCAACAGTCCATCTTAAATTCCCCATCAAAATAAGGACAGTTCCTATAAATCCCGCTTGCAAAATCATCAATTTCCTGAAAATTCAATTAGATAGCACTTTCATAAAATTCGGATAAAAACGAAAGAAAGGAAAGCATTATTTCCAAAGGCAAATGCTTATATAAGTTAGAAAATATTTGGTACTGAACCAATCCTGACGTGTGAAATTTAAGTTGATAGAAAGAAATAACTAAATTATGTCTAAATAGTGCCAAATAGACAGTAAAAAAATAAGGTAAATGTTTTATAAAATAAATCACTTGAGTAAAATATGGAAAGAAAAATCAACCTCAAGATAAAGTAATTGAAAATCGCGTCTGCACGTTATAATCCACAAAATATACATAAAAATGAAATGAATTCTTAGAATTTGTTTCGTTGATAAAACGGACACTCTACCATGAGAAATAATATGTTTCATGAAATTGTTGAACTGGTACCATAATACTAAATCGCCCAAAAACAAAGAAGGATCAACCTCAAGGAGTAATTACAAATCGTCTGCAGTACGCTAAAAAATGAAATGAATTTTTAGAATTTGTTTCGCTCATAAAACGGCATGAATAACGATAAAACAACATTTTTTCAATCTTACGTTAACAAAAATCACCTAGTCTATATAATTAAAACCAAAAGACTGTGTGTGTGTGTGTGTGTCTGTCTGTCTGTCTGTCGATCGCCTCCTGTCGAGATGGAACGGTCTAGAAGTACGAAATTTTGGTTACAGGTACCTTGGGTCAGGTCCTCGTGCACCTCGAAGCGTTTTTCCAAAAATTCGAATTTGTTCTTCTTTTATTCCAATTTTAGCAAAACTGTTATCTATATAAATAAAACCAAAAGTTTGTGTGTGTGTGTGTGTGTCTGTCTGTCTGTCGATCGCCTCCTGCCGAGATGGAACGGTCTAGAAGTACGAAATTTTGGTTACAGGTACCTCGGGTCAGGTCCTCGTGCACCTTGAAGCGTTTTTCCGAAAATTCGAATTTGTTCTTCTTTTATTCCAATTTAAGCAAAACTGGTAATTTTAGGAATATCTCATCGAAGAAACGTCACACCTTTTCGATTTTTGCAGCGTATTGATGACCGTAAAAAACCGCACAAGATGATCTCTTTCTGAAGTTCGTAGAACAAATAGAACACGCGCAATATTCATTTAAAGTAGTTTTCGAACTTTAAAGCGAGGCTTACCTCTGAATTTATCTGCTCAATTTGCGTGTTTTCCCCAAAATAAATAGTACTTTTGTCGCCAACTAGATGATTTTTGTTAACGTAAGATTGAAAAAATTATGTTTTATCTTTATTCATGCCGTTTTATGAGTGAAACAAATTTTTAAAATTCATTTCATTTTTTAGCATAATGCAGACGATTTTTAATTACTTCTTGAGATTGATTCTTCGTTGTTTTTTGCCGATTTAGTATTATGGTACCTGTTCAACAATTTCATGAAACATATTCTTTCTTATTGTAGAGTGTCCGTTTTATCAACGAAACAAATTCTAAAAATTCATTTCATTTTTATGCATATTTTGTGGATTATAAACTGCAGACGATTTTCAATCACTTTATCTTGAGGTTGATTTTTCTTTCCATATTTTACTCACGTGATTTATTTTATAAAACATTTACTTTTTTTTTTTTTTTTACTGTCTATTTGGCACTATTTGGACAGAATTTAGTTATTTCTTTCTATCAACTTAAATTTCACACGTCTGGATTGGTTCAGTACTAAACATTTTCGAACTTAAATGCGCATTTGCCTTTGGAAAGGATGCTTTCCTTTCTTTAGTTTTTATTCGATTTTTATGAAAGTGCTATTTAATTGAATTTTCAGGAAATCCTTTGACGATTTTGCAAGCGGGATTTATAGGAACTGTTCTTATTTTGATGGGGAATTTAAGATGGACAGTTGGTAATTTTAGGAACAGTAGCTCTTGAATGAGTATTTTTAGTCACTGACGTCTTTATTCTAATGGAAATTTTTTGAGACTAATGTCCTTATTCTATTAGGGATGTTTAGGAATAGTTGTCTTTATTGAAATAGGGGGATTTAAAATTTTTTTTCTTTATTGTAGCAGAAATATTCAGGGACAGTCGTTCTTCATCCGATGGAGATTTTAAAACAGAATACAGCTCTTATTCTGATGAGAATTTTTAGATGTATTGTTCTAGATATTGTAATTACGATTTTTGTGGACTCTTGATATCACTTTGGCACAATTATCTCGCTGCATGTGCGTATTTTAGTTACTGTTGCAATTACTCTAATGTCAATTTTATGAACTGTTGCTGGCATTTTAATGTGGATTTTTATGGACTATTATTCTTGGTCTAAAAGGAATTTTTCTAGGCTGTTCGTTTTAATGCAATCGTGTTTTTTAATGATTTTCACTGCTTAAATAAGGTTTTTAAAGCCTGTTGCCCATCCCCTAATCTTTGATTTTTTAAGAAAATTTTTCTTTACATATTTACAACAGAATTTTGGACATGCGTCAATTAGCCTGCGAATGATGCAATATTATCCCGCGCAAAGCCGGGCATGTTAGCTAGTATATAATAATTACAATTAATTGATATAGTCACTAAAACGTAAAATAACTTTCGAAAAATGTCCTATATTTTCGGGAAAATTTTCAAGTGGGCGTGGCAAAATTACGTCCGTGTAAGTTCTTTACAACAGAAGCTGAACTTAATAAAGATAAAAAATAATGGTCAGCTCAAAGTTATTGATATCCACAAAACAGAATCGGATGCGGTAAATGAGAACTGGGAAGTTCCACTGAAGCCGATGCAATCGGATTTCGAAATGCTTAAAATATCGGGACCGAAACTTGAAAGTGCAAAAAACTGGCAAAACACCTAAATTTTTCTCCTAATATGTAAAAGTTGTTAGTAGGTATGTACGTTAGAGCGTTACTTTCAAAGATTTGCATAACAGAAATAGGAAGATACTTTTCCAAAATTATGGATTTCAAAATTACGGAAACTAAATTGTTAATCTCCAAAATTATCGAAAATACGGAAAAATCACACGTCTGAAGAAGTTAAAAAGCAAAAACTTATTTTTATTAATTCAGAATAAAAGCAACCATTCAAAAAACATGACTGAAGAACGAACCCTTTACAAAAATTGCGATGGCAGAAATCAAACTACAGTCTTCGATTGCAATTACATTTCACATCCTTTCTTTTTAAAAAATTGATAATATCTAAAACTCCGCGGCAAAAACGTTCGTGATTTTTCTTTGAAAGTAGGGAAATCGACTTAGACGCGGGTTTCCGTTTGTTTGTCTGAAAGTTAGGGTTTCGCTTTACATGCGAATGGATTATATGCAAGTATATACGTTAAGATTTTCGTAAAAAAAAAAAAGAAATTTTGTTTGTTTATTTCATAATTAAACTTAAAAAATAATTGAAAGGAAAACAATATGATTCTTGTAAAGAATGCAAAACGATTACGCAAAGAAAGGAACGCATGCGTTTCTTTACTTGCACGTGGAAATTAGGAATACATATTTTTTGCTGCAATGACGATGAACTTTTACGAAAAATATGGACTGTAAATGAAAAATAAGGACTGTAAGGGTCCTTATTACGGAGTACCAGAATGTAAGGAGTTTATAAGGACTTGTAATTGTAAGGACCGTACGAACCCTGTGTAAAGTCATTTTTTCTCTATGTTCATTTTCTAATATTAGCATGACACCAATTAACATCAACAAAAACTTTTACTGTTATATTGTTCTAATTATGTTATTTTATTATATCAAAATTAAAAGTATGTATCAGATATAGCAGAGTTGATATTTTCTCAGTATAATGAACAAATTTACACTAACTATAGATGTTAATATAAAAAAATGTACCACAGACAACACATGAGGGGTACTCATTTGTATGAACCTAATTTTTCTTTTAAGTGAAGTAATAAATATTAAAAATCTTGACATATCGCATTTCTTATAAATACAAGCAAATTTGTACTGACTAAGTGAAGTTTAATTAGTAACTCATTCTCTGGTTTATACAATATCACACGTATAAATAAACATAGTTTTTAAATAGTTTGCACATTGAAATATATTCGAAATGAGTCATAAATATCCTATATTTTGATATTTATATAAATGTCATGATATTTTCCAACGCTTTCTGAAGGGTTGTGATCATGACCGTAGTACGCAGCTCATAATAAAGAGGACTTTTCATCTGGTTATAATCAACCCCCTTATCACCTTGGGGGCGGGCAGCGAAAGCTGGCTTCAATCACCGTACCACACACAGACAAACAAAGATCCTTTCAATCACTCCAGAGAGTTTTCTTTCCTTCTTGATGTCTTTTTTACCCAAAGCAGCCATTTGTGAAGGCGCTGGGTCTGAAAATGAAGGACCCCTAGCCAACAGTTGTCCTAATGGGTTAAATTCTCAAGCCAGGAAGGGATGCTCATCAAGAAACTTAAAGAGCAGTTTGTGTTTATTTATGACTTAATGTCCAAACACCCATTTTGGTAAAATCTTTTGTGTAGATGAGCCGATTGGAAAACTGATGAACTGTATTTGCATTGCATTCTCATTTACAGATGTTCTCTCATCTTTTATATTTTAAATGGTTTTCTTTTTCTTATTATGGTCCATCACAGATTGCATTACGACTCTGGAAATCATCCGTTCAACGTTTCCAATCTCACTGCTACGGTTTAATGCTGCATTTTAATTTACAATCAAGTATTATTTATATTTTAGCTGATTTTTTAATTATTTTCGATACATAATAATGTTTGCACTCCAGCGATGGACAGGTTCGTCATCCAAAAAGAAAAGAAAATTTGATTCAGACGCTTCCACTTCTGAGGTATGTTTTGCTACAAATTTAACAAAATTTTTAGAAATTTATTGTGGGCATGAGCATTTTTGTAATGGAATTTGAATTTTTTCTCTAAAATTCCACTACTTCCCAGTTTTAATATTATGAATGCTTGGACATAGAAGATTGCTCAGCGCTAAATATTGAATTTTCTATTGGGTTTGATTTAAAAAATAAACTAATAGATCTAGTAATGAATGTTTAATGTTTTTGTGAATCAAGGCCTTATCCACAGGAGAAGAAGGACCCACGGGCCGCCCCCTCCCCCGGAAATCTTTTGCAATGTATCATATATTCCTCCCTGAAACTTTGCTTAACAAGTGTGTCGAAGTCTGACCCCCCCCCCCCCCCCCGAAAAAACATTCTGGATACTGCCTTAGCTCCGGAGCAGGGACAGCATGTTAAGAATTAGGAAGGGCAGTGTATGTCTCAAAATCATACCCTTTATGTATACATATATACAAATATATATGACTAGAAATGATGTTAATATGAATTTTTTTACATATATGATAGCTTTTCGATGTATATATAGTAGATGTATGTTTTGATCTTTGGTGAAGTTAGAGGAGTGGGTATTTGGCGCTTCTGCAACATAAAGTGTTGTAACTAGTCTTAATCTATAATGCTTAGGCTAACTCTGGAGGCAAGGGTTCGAGGGCTCTCCGCAGGAAACTTTTTGAAATCTTCCTAGCAATGCAATTTCGGGATACTTCGGTGATGTTAGAGGAAACAGAAAGGAGTTTGGTTACTCTCTCCCCCCCCCCCCCCCAACAATTTTTTTCAAAATAAAGTCTTATATCTTTTAAGTTACTTTTGGTGTCGCTCGTGATAGTGTTCGATGTCCTTTCCCTGAAAGTGTTTCTGAAAGTATAGTGTCTTAAAAGCGTAATTTCTCTTTTCTTTCTTTTTTTAAAACTTGTGATCTGAATTTTTTGCCAGGGGAGGGGGAAGGAGTTGACGGGCTCCGAGGGGGTAGCTCTCCCCCCTCCCCCGGGGGAGATGCCTGAAATAAATACGGAGTATATCTTCAGAGCCAAGTATTTATGACTAGTAAATTTTCAACTCTTTTACACTTCTTATTGGTGTTTAGTTTGTACATTTTAGGGTGACCCCCCCCCCCTTTCACCAACCCTAGTTACGCCTATGATCGGTCAGTCGGAGGTTATTGCTTTTTGGCATGTGGAGAGTGCGTGAGATGGTTGGTAAAAAGTGTGTTTACTTTTGAACGTGCGGAATTACACGGATTCTGGTAGTAATCCACAAATTCTACAAAAAAATGAAATGTATTTTTAGAATTTGTTTCGCTTATAAAATGGCATAAATAAGGATAAAACAGCATTTTTTCAATCTCACGTTAACAGAAATCATCTAGTTGGCGACAAGAGTACTATTAATCTTGGCGAAAACACGCAAATTGAGCAGATAAATTCAGAGGTAAACCTCGCTTTAAAGTTCGAAAACTACTTTAAATGAATATTGCGCGTGTTCTATTTGTTCTACGAACTTCAAAAAGAGATCATCTTGTGCGGTTTTTTACGGGCATCAATATGCTGCAAAAATCGAAAAGGTGTGACGTTTCTTCGACGAGATATTCCTAAAATTAACAGTTTTGCTTAAATTGGAATAAAAGAAGAACAAATTCGAATTTTCTGAAAATCGCTTCGAGGTGCACGAGGACCTGACCCAAGGTACCTGTAACCAAAATTTCGTACTTCTAGACCGTTCCATCTCGGCAGGAGGCGATCGACAGACAGACGCACACACACACACACACACTTTTGGTTTTATTTATATAGATTTGTATGTCTGTGCGTTATACTTAACGTGACCATTTATTTTTTGACTCAAAACGGGACATTCGTTTATTTTGGTCAATTAAACAGGTAGTCATTGGAAAAAAAAAGAGCACTTTTTTAAAGTTATTTATTTAGAAAAAGTTAACTGTTATTTTACTACAAATTCAAAAATATATTCAAAATGTTTAGTTATATTTATATTTATCAGAAGAACAAATTTGCTTTAATACAGATGGTGATGATTTTAAGTAAGAATAAAAACTCTTGTCACCATTTTTGCGCGGTTTCCGAAAACGGGACAATTTTGCGTCCCAGTGGTTCCTTTTGGGGACTCCGGGACTCATAATCAAAAAAAAGGACAGTCCCGTTCAAAACGGGACGTCTGGTCACATTAGTTATACTGTTCTTACCAGGGCTCGAAAAATCTTTAAAATTTTACATTGTCTAAAAAATACATGCGCGAACATATTTTTTATATGTCCTGAAGTTATTTTATTTCACATTAATTTGTCGTATAGCATTAATCAGACAAAAGTTAAATTAACAGCTTTATATCTGAATCAAGAATTATTTTAACGTTAATCAAAATCGTTAAAAGATTACATTACAAACAAAATATTACACAGTATGTCATTACGAGTCAAAATTTTCAAAATTTAAATTGTATAACCAATTTTATTGTTGACATGCATGTTCGTCAACATGTCAATTTTGAGCTCCAGTAAGGATGTGGTGATTTTTCAATAAAATACGAAATAATAAAGTTTGGGAAATAAATATTTGATTAAAAAACTACATGCACTGCCGGCCATGTAAGGGCTGAAGATTCATGCCCGATCGGAATTTTTACATGTCCCGAGCATGTCGGGCAATATAATTTTCGATGCCTGGCTCCTACTACTTGCATTCACTACCCCCGCAAAAGTGATCATTTCAGTCCTCTCATTAACTAGCTCAATTTAACTCATGTTTCAGGCAATTTACATTAAAAGTTTGTTACATTTTTAGCGAGTCAGGAATTCGTGAATATCATTTCAGAACATAAACAAAACTTTTGAACAAAACTCTTTGTTTTCTTTCTGGCATTGATGGCGTCAAACGTTTCGTTTCAGATGACTTCAAAATCGAACCAATCACAGCAGAGACTTTGAAGACGGAGAAAGCCTTCCAGAAATTGTTACGGAAGCAGCAGAAGGAGCTGGACTCTCAGAGGAGAAAGCAGCACAAGGAGAAGAACGCCATCCAGAAGCAGCAATGCTCATCCATCGACAAAACGATGAAGAACATTAAAAAGTAAAGCTAAACAGCGAATTTAAATGTTTATTTATTGGTAAAAATAAGTTAGATGATATCATTACTCATATCTTAATGAATAATTTATATTCGGGCGGATTAGGAACTACATACACTGCTACTTTTATGTTCCTCGAACGGGGCTGCATATGGTTACTAAGCTTTTTCAGACCTAGTGCATTCCCCGGAAATCGACATCCATTCTTTCAAGTATTTTCATCTCACTGTCAACGGATGTCATTACATGCCGCATGATCATACGACATGATCGCAGACGATTCTCTGCATTTTGAAAATCCACCGACACTGCCAGGATCTATCCTGTAACCTGGGGCGTACGAGTCCCGCGCCTTACCCCGACGCCACGATGCCGGCGTACACAGCTACTGATATTGAAATCACCAAAGCTTTCACAGTTTGATTTCGAACCAGGCTTTTTTTTTGTTTACTTATTTTAATTTTTTTTATAGCTTATTGATAATTTGAGAATGTTTCATCCCCACATCAGGAACATTTCCAACTCTACATGATGTTAAACACAGTGATGTAGTCGAGAGTGTATGCAATTTTTTTCCTTAACACAAATGCTGGGGTGTCCTTATGATTTGACAAGTAATGTTTGCACGATACATTCTATATATTGCAGATAAAACATTTGCTTTGCTCCTGCGGAAAGTGAAGAAAAGATCTCTGAACAATAAAGTTTCAACAAATATATTATGGGGTTTAAAGAACTTCTTCTCGGTGTTATAGATAGTTTTTAAGAGTTTTAGACGCATTTCAGAAATTAACAAAGCATATGCACAAAATATATACTATATATCGTCCACACTAGTCCAAACTCACAAATTCCAAACTCCAGCTTTGAGATATTGCAAATATATTCTTTTGAATCGTTGGTTGGTTGGTTGGTTCCGTGTCCCAGCGCGAAGCGAGGAAGAATGGGTGAGCTGCTCCTGAGTCAAACGGGGCCCTTATAGGCAGGAGTCCGCCTCTTAAATGCGGCCTCTTAATTTTTTGAACCAGCTCCCCAGATGAGAGACCCTCACCTCCCGTAGGTTAGGGCGGGGTAGGTTGTCGCCTTCTCAAACATTGACCTCTGTCGATGTTGCTTCACTTTCGGTGTTCTGCGGGAACCGAGCTTCTACCGACTGGTAAACTGCGGGACTTTTGAATCGTTGCGAAAGATATAAAAAACTATTTAACAGGCACCTAGCTATGTTACAGTAGTTTTACTGATGTTACTTTTAAATCGTATAATTTATTTATATCATGAAACAATTTGTAACTCACCCCAGCAGTTCGTCACATTTTTCGTACGGGAACTCAGTGACTTTCAGTAGAACGCTAATGATATATGCAAGCAAAAGACTAACGAAACCGGTTTCTTGCAGTAGCGATGATTTTGCGCAGGACCCTCAGATCCGAGAGCTGGTGCTGGTGCAGATGAAACAGTGGTCGGCAATGATGGAGCGCCAACGCAAGGAAGAATGGGAGCTGCTCAAGAACCACCTCTTGCAGCAACGAGAGATTCTGCAGAGACTCATGGAAATGGCGCAAGCGCACCAGATGAAGCAGCTCGAAGCAAAATTCGAAAGGTGAGTAGCGTTGGGGGGAAAAAATAACACCATGATTTCTGTAACAACGATCAGATGCTATCATCTGATCTCAGACGAAACATTTGTTGGAACAGAAGTCTTCCTAAAATAGATGAAATATTAAAAATTGGCTCCGTCCAGTCAAAGCAGTCGAATGGTTACTTTATATGTTAATCGGGATCATTCATAAATGATGTCACGCTTTGAGGGGGGAGAGGGTTTGAAACATTGTGACAAGGGGAGGGGACGAGTAACACGAAGTTTGACATCATGCTTATGCAACATAGCGTGGCATGGGACAAAGGGGGAGGATATGTTGAAGTGTGACATTTTGTGACAAAGGGCGGAGAGGGTCAAATGTATGGGAAAAAAGCGTGACATCATTTATGGACGGTCTCCACAATGTTTTTTTTCCCCTTAAGGTTATGTACGCATGATAAGCAAATGATAATAAATATTTATTACCCATTCAAATCCTTTTTTTTTTTTTTTTAAGTTCTAGAGTTCAGTGCACGGATAAAAACATCCTGGTTCTTAATTGTTTACACTCACACAACAATAACGAGTGCTTGTTACTCATATTCGCAATTCACTATGTTCTTTAAGATCCATAAAACTCCCCGAATCAATATTCGATCCAGAAAATAATTATAATATGCTCCTTTTTCCAGAATGAAAAACAATTTGTAGCTTCATATTTTAAGAAGTCAAATTAAATTAGATCATTAAAATTAACTTAAATAATATGAAATAAAATTTCGAAAATGCGTGTGAAATAAATAGTAAAAAAAATCTTAAAAATTTATTGTAAAAATTACGGTTAGAAGTAGTATACTTTGACATTTTAAAACAGTAATCCTATATATAATAGAAAATAATTTCACGTTAAGAAAGCACAAATAACCATTAAAACGCAAACATATGTTTCGAGATTGCTTGGAATCCCTTTTTCAAGCCGACAGGGAGCTTCTAGATGCAAAACATCCAAATGAAGCAGTCAAAACAAGAACAACAACAAAAAAAGGCTTATATAGCCTAAGATTTATCTCCAAACCAATGAGAATAAAGGCAGCGTGAAGTGGAAGTAGAAGTAGCAGGAAAGCAACAAACGAACCCAATTCAAAGTACACGAAGTAAAAACGGAATATCAATTAAAACAAAGCTTACTTCGAGCACTTTGAATTGGGTTCGTTTGTTGCTTCCTTATTGGTGCCTTCCCTGCTACTTCTACTTCCACTTCGCGCTGCCTTTATTCTCATTTGTTTTTAGATAAATCTTAGGCTTATATAAGTCTTGTTTTAGTTGTTTTTTCTGCTTCATTTGGATGTTTTGCATCCAGAGGCTCCCGGTCGCATTGAAAAAGAAATTCCAAGCAATCCCTAAGCATATGTCTACATAGTAATGCTTATTTGTGCTTTCTTAACGTGAAAGTATTTTTATTACAGTTTACTTAGCACAAAGTTAATTTATTCTTCACTAAACCTATCGTCACCAGGACTTCAAACTTTAACACTCGTCTGAACTTCTCAATTTTTACCCAAAAACTTTTTGCAGAACAACAATTCTACAAACCATCCATTTTACGAAAAATAACTGCAGGCAACTGGCGCTATTACGACCTTGCACCAATGACTCAACCTCGAACTTCTGGGGCTTTATGAATGCATATTGTGCTTCTGGTGCTAAGAAATGCATGAATGCATGTCGTACTTCTGGTGTTTAAGTATATATTTTTTTTTCTCCTACCCAGAGAGAACAAGGAAATGAAAGGCAAGCAAGCCAAAGTGTCCGTAGAAACTGCCAGGGAAGTGGCCAGTGATAAGACCCTTCGAAACAAGGCGGAACGAGAAAGGTATACACTACTGTCTGATTTTCTTAGTCGAGACTTTCCTCCAATTTGCGCATGAGTCAGGTCTGCTGAATAAAGATTAGGAAATGTTTAGTTTTTATGAAGAATAATAAACTATCTGCGTTTTATTCTTTTCTCTTTTGTGTTAAAGATTCAAATTGGAAATTGAATAAATTATCATCGTGGAAAAGCAAAAAATGACAGCGTAAAATATAATTTCGAAAAGTGCCCATCTCAGCGTATCACCCCCTTTGCCGAATAGAATCTTCCCGGCGGATAGTCCCGGCTTTCGTAAACGAACAGTATGCATTCTGTATGACCTTTAACATCGCAAATAATCTTCCACATCACATCATCAGCCTGTATGTAGAGACTACATTTGAGTAAATACCACCTATAGGGACATTTTTAACTATGACTTTTTTACGACCTCAACAATATTGTTATTACCAGAACCAAAAATCAACAAAGTACAATAAAATTTGCAAGTTTTATTGCGATATGTGCTTTTGTCGATTTTTTGAATTGATTATTTCAACGGAACAGTGCAAACTTCTTACATAACAGAACAACACAATAATTAAAAATCCTTCAGCTTAGAAGGACAAGGTTTTACACGCAAACATACACATTATACGCCAATATACATTAGAGATGTAACGAATATTCGGCCACTATTCGGTATTCGGCCCTTTGTCCGAATATTCGGCGTATCCGAATAGTCGTTTCATCACCTAACCGAATATTGGGCCTGGCCGAATACTGGGTAAGGTCAAATTTGGCCGAATACTGGGTAAGGTCAAATTCGGCCGAATAGTTCTGCTGCAGTAGAAATATAAAAAGTAAAGAAATTAGTAGATTTTAAACATTTAAAATCTATTATAATTATTGAAAATGAATGCAATAGTATATAGTTTTCATAAATAAAAATTTTTAATATAGAAAAAACTACTTTTTCAAACCTTGTTTTAGGCTTGACTGAGCAAAAACAGATTTTAAAGTTGTAATATTGTATTTTATATTTAGCATTTGCTCCCAAAAGCTGCTGGCAATAGTTGATTATGATGGAGAATATGAGAAATTTATTTTATCATTATTAACAAAGTGGAAGTCACACTTTGTTTGGGTAGACTGATTTATTGTGAATATTGGGTAAGAGAGAAATGTGAAAAGCCTAGATTATATCATGAATATTTAGATAGTATACATAATTGGGTTTTTGAAAAAAAATATTCCAGTTATGTGTAGTAAAATTTGATAGACCTTTTAAAAATAGGTATGTAAAAAACCCCATAATATTAAAAATATTAACTTTTAAAATATCTTCATAAAACAGTTTTGAGCAAGGTAAAAGTTCACTAAGTAGTAGCAGTTCTTTCATTTGAATTAAATAATTAGCAAAATAATGCTAGTGCTTACTACCATAAAACCTGTCATTTCTATTCCACTTGTGGGTGCAATTTTTAGTTTTATTACATTCAAAACAATAGAGAAAATAGATTGATTTTAAATAGTTTTAAATTATCAACAAACAGAATTAAAACATACATCATAGATTGTGTGCAATTGGTGTTTGGCTTTGAATAATTTTAAATTTGGCAAATTTTTCTATTACAAGGATTTACTATAAATTTTAATATTCGGCCGACGAATATTCGGTGTTCAGCAGAAGACATTGCGGAATATTCGGCTTCGGCCTGGAAGAAGTGCCCGGATATTCGGTATTCGGCCAAATCACTATTCGTTAAATCTCTAATAATTATACATAGGATGTCCCATACATATTCAGATTAAGAGGGGTAGGGTATGTTAAAAGGATTCGGAATTGCGAATCAACCTGATGCTACGTCGCAGCTCTCCTGCACCGAATGTGACGTCACATAAATCTAGATAATATGCTAGTGCAGCAGCAGAAATCGATGTAACAGCTTTACCAGACACCTGTTGCCCTTATGTAGATACAATGAATCGCATTCGGTAAAGATAATTGGTCGCGTGATTCCATTATTTATAGACTCATACCTGAAACAGTTTTTCTGGCTCTTCAGCGTACGCTCAAAAGCGTGCGGATTGCAAAAAATGATGAAAAAAAATGCTTAAGATTTTTACTTCTGTTGGAGTTCTGACTATGCTATAGCGTTTCCGTGTTGAACTGATTCTAAGTTAAGAAATTTAATATAACGTTATTTATGAATCTAATTTGGAAAGAAATTAAAACTCACAAATGAAATAAAAATAAAGTTCCAGGACGACGTTCCACGCAGAAGAAAAGTACCGGAATGTTCAGCTCTCTTTCACCCCTGATTATTATAATGCTACAGTTCGACCACGAAATTCTGACATTTGACCGCTTCTGCGCAATTGCAGAAAAGAACAAATTCATTCGAGTTTTAGGGAAGTTCGTTTTGCAGGTGCGTTTATTAGCATGAGAGTTGGAATGTTTGCTTCTCTGCTTCTTGTTGAAAGCAACTAAATTTATAAACTGGCATACAGCAGCAGTTCCGAAGAAATCAAGCATGCTAAACGAAATTAAACGAGATCAGAAACGGCACTTTCCATGTAGTAGCAGTTCTTCCCTTGAACATGACTGGGGATTCTGCTCGGCACTTTGCCAGGCAGATTGCTTTGGTTGATGGTAGAATTGTAGTTAGAGTTTTGAGGAACTGTTTTCATACCCTTGAAGTTCGGGTGCGGTCTTTGTTTCTACAAAACATTAGCTTTGAACATTAAAATCAAAGCAGAATTACGTATTTGGTCTAAAACTCCCTGCTCAATAAGAAGTAATAATACGAAAGTTCATTGCATTCTTTCGGATTGGAAAATAATAATTTATTCACAGGAGACTGCGGGAGAAGAACAGCAACAACACCAAGAAGTTCATTGAGGAAAGGAAAACCGCCGCCCTCAAGCAAAGCAAGGAGAGAGAAAAACTGAAAAAGGTTCACGAGAAACAACTCCAAGATCTGGCCAAAGAAACAGAGCAGGTAAACTTTTGACTAGCAATAGTTGATCCATCCGACAAAAGACTGAGAAAATGATTAAAATATTTTCCTCCTTTTAACTTAAAATTTGTAAGAATATTGTAGTTTTTAACGGTTTAAAAAAACTTTTAAATAATTTTAAAATTTTAACCGAGCATAATTCACGAAACGTTCGAGTTGGCATTTAAACAAACGGAGTGTTGCTAACTGAGAAAAAGTAATAAAGGCTGTTTTTTTTTTTTTTTTTTGCTACGCATAAGCGGTTTTAAATATATAGATGTTTGGACTTAACAGAATCGTATCACTGAACTTTTCTGTGGGCTAACTTAATGTCAACAAACCCCTTTGCATGTTAAAATTACATGCAAAGGTTTTTTATATTTAATAATCATTTAAACTAAAGATTTATTAAATTATTTGTGAATATAAAAAGTAAGTTCGCTCAAAAGTCGAAATAACTAAGGGGTGCACAATAAAATCAGCGATCTGGAGCAACTGCCTTTTTGAGTTGCTCCCCTCCGAATTCTAAATACTTGCTCGGGCTCCGCTCCAACTATGCTCCGGGCTCTGAATAATTTTCATATATCATATTATTTATCTCCTTTTTCTAAGTTAATTTATTTTTTATATATGATAAAAAAATTTTTTTAAATCGGAGCAGTATAGCACAAATTTCTTTGCAGCGGCTCCGCTCTAGTTTCGAGCAAAATCCCGTTGCTCCACTCCAGGTCCCTGATATAAACATAAAGTGTATATATATATATATATATATATATAAGGGGCCGTTCATAAATGACGTCACGTTTCTTTCCCATATATTTGACCCCCTCCCCCCCCCCTTTGTCACACGTCACGCTATGTTGCATAATGCATGATGTCACACTTCCTGTTACCCCTCCCCTTGTCACAATTTCACAAACCCCCCCCCCCTCGAAATGTGACATCATGTACGAATGATCCCTAAAGCGTACACTTTTTATATAAACTTTTGTTTGGAGGCACAGGCCCTGCTGGCCTTCAAAATGGACCACACGCTGTAGTCCATCGGATTGAAATCCGGCGAGTTCCGAAAATGGGCCCAGCACCAGTCCCGAGTTGTTTTTAAATTGTGAACCGACGCTGAGAGTCCTGCTGGAACGTCCAATTCGCATCTTTGAAGTCGTACGTGCTTGTTCTCTTCCGTGAGGAGCGGAACTTTTTGGAGCTTGTACGGCTTGAGATTGAGTTCCTCTTTGGTCATTTGCCGAACTGATGGGTCACTAATTCCAATTTCGCAAGCGATTTTTCACATAGGAACCCTCGATTTTCGCGGCACACGCTCCTTGGTGAGCCTGCAATTGAAGGATGTGCTGATGGTGCGTTTCCTTCCGCTCCCTGGACGGCGACCATCGTGACCAAGCTCCTTGAACCGATTAATTGAATCGGAGACCGTCTGTCGAGGAACTTGAGCAAAGGAACAATTTCACATTGTCGTTTTCCATCGCGAAAAAAACTAAAAAATTGCAACACGTTTGTGAACAAAACAAAAATAATGAGTACAAACTCGAAACTGCGCACATCAATGCAGAAAACCATGTAGAATCTTATTTAAAAAACAATTAGCTGGATACGGTACAATGCGCTCGTGTCAGGACGTGTCAAACTTCGTCCGAGTTTCTTTGCCGCACCCTGTGTGTATATATATATATATATATATAGGTGCATTCCACGGTGACTGACGCAACATATGGAAGCAAAAAGTTAACTTTAAATAATTAGAATAACGAAAGTATTAAATATAAAATAGTTTATTTTACTGTCTTATATATAGCTACATTAATACATTAGTATACGGCCTTATTTGAAACTCTCTTATTCTACTCGTTTTGGAAAAAAACTATTAAAACATTACAATAACTGACGCAACATGAAATAGACATATGTACTGAAAAGTACAAAACAATTCAAAAATCTGAATTATGAACTTCTGAAAAGGAAATTTTATTTCAATGAAAATGTAATGCATGCTTAAAAAGATGTACACTAGTGTTATTCTTTGGTGTTAGGCTAATTATTTATGCATACAAAAAATAGTAGTAACTGACGCAACGCAAAAGAAAAACTGGCTTCTAATATTCATCTACACTGTAAAAAAAAAACCTCCTGAAAATAACGGAAAAAAGTACTCCAGCAGAGTTGCCGGAAAAATTCCGTTTCTGATAATATTTTCCCGAGATTTGACAGAAGTTCCATTTCTTTTTTTTCTCATTAATCCAAATCAGGTTGTGAAAATGCAGCAACCGTAAAACGGAAATGTTCCGTTCTTGTATTTTCAGGACGTGATATTTCCGTTTTGGGAAGGAAAAACCACGTATTGAAGCACTACGGAAATCTTCCGTTAAAATCAGTCAAAAAACACTCTGAAAATTCAGGTTTCTTTTTTAACAGTGTAGTGACAGCCGAATTGCTTATTGTGAAAAAGTTTTTTCTCACAAGGGATTAGGAAGAGTGCTTGTAAATAACTTCTGTATCCCAAAAAACATAAGAAAGTAATACTTGTTAAATTTGTCGTTTTAATGTTTCCCAAAGATGTCCACTTTCACATGGAATTCACCTGTACTGGTATGCGTCACGGTATTTAGCCCCGGTTTTCTATTTGACGACAATGGTCGGGAGGGTCACACATTAGTACCTCGTCATGTCTGCAGAACTAATGTGCTGTTCATTATATTTTATAGGCTATCGAATCGTACAACCACGCAGAGGCGGAGTACAAATTGGCTGCCAAAGTGGAATGTTTCATCTGAAGAGGAAGTTCTTGACAGAATAATCATTCCTTCCTTCAGGTTTCCATAGTGATACGATTACCTCGAAGGACACATTCGAAAATCCGAAACTGTGCCAAATGGACCTGCTGTATAGGGAATCGGTTTCTTAATCTCTTAGATTTCATTTCAAGAACAATGCACACATCAATTTTAACCGGGATAGCAAAGGACTTGATTTGAGTCGGCTGTTCTTTACGATTACCAAAACGAATTATGAAACAGAAATATAAAAGTTGCAGACATAACGTTGTTCATGTGTAAAATTTTCAAGATATGACCCAACTGTTCATAAAAATGTTTGCATATTTTCAAATTTTACGGCACAAAATAATGAATTTTGAAGGCTTGGTTTTTAAGCCCCCGTTACGCTCAAGCTTCCCTGAAGCAACACTTTCTTATAGCGCTCCAGACGTCTTGCTTCAGAGTTGTGTTGCTTCAGAGAGTGTGTTGCTTCAGAGCATGTGCTGTTGAAATCGAGCGGCACGGGAGCTTTAAAAACCAGGCCTTCAGTCCTATTTTCAATCGCAAAAGTTTAAGTGCGGCAAGCTTGTACTTGACGCTAACTACATACCGAGAGAGCAAACTCCGATGCAGGAATACCCAATGAAAATGCAAAGCATCACTCATTGTGATATGTAACTCGCAAAAATTCTGGTGGAGGAATCTTCTGTTACATAATTCAAATTGCTTTCTTCCTAAAAATGAAAGGGAGATCTTATTGCTATATATATTTTTTAAGAACTACTACACTTTCTGCGACGGAGTATTAAGGTGGAGCAGAAAATTTCTCTTACGATCGTTTTTTATTTAAAATTATGAAAATACACAACTTCCAGCAAAACGGTTCCAAATTTCGAATAATAATTCCGTTGAATTATTGTTCTTAATATGAAAATATAGTGTATATAATGTTCAAAACGGTGAAAAATTTGCTTTTAAATTTTTCTAATAAAAATCATATTTTAAAGTCTTCTAAGGGGACTTGGCACCTTTCAAATGTAGAAAATGGCTGAAAACAACGATTTTTCAATTTTTTGCTTAAAATGTGGTTTGACTTTCCTAGTATATCTGAGCGAAGTTTTGAAGCGATACAACCAACATAAATGTAGTTAGGAAGTAAGAGAACTCAAATATTTCTGATGTTTTAGTAGGATTTTGTATTCTTTAAACTGCGTTTTCTTGGTTTGTGTGTTTTTGCCATATTGTAGTACTTTAAATGCTAAAACTTCTACATATATTCATGTAGCAACTTGAAATTTTGTGTGTGTGTTCGATATGATGTGCTTGATAAAATCAGGAATGGAATTTGCTATATATTTTCAAGAAAAAATTTTAAAAATGAAAATGTAACAAAAGTCGCTTTTTTTCTGTGTTCTACCATCGATGCAACTTTAAAAACTTTTTTCTCAAAAACTAATTAATTAATAGCAAAACCCATCCCTAAAATTGTAAACCATACTATAATAAGTACTTTAAAAAAAATTGGTAAAAAAAAGTCAAAAAAAGAAGGAAATTTAAAATTGTTAAATAATTTTTAAAAAAAAATAAATTTTAAAATTTTCTGTTAGTTGAATTTTGATTTTTCATGTGAAAATCATTTTGTTGAACAATAGCACATCATAACATACAAATGAAATAGGTAAAAGTTCTTAGATTTAGAAAAAATGTCAAAAGGTGCCAAGTCCCCTTAACCAGTATATGTACGTTTTCCAGTTTTCTGAATTACGTTGAGCTGGTTTAGCATTCAGCAAAATCGTTTGGAAAATCAATGGTGTATCTACATAAAATGGCGCCCGTGGCAAGAAGCTTAATTCATTGAGGAAGCATGCCAATATAGGGAGAACAAGTCCTTTTGGAATCACGAGAAAAGCTGCGTAAAGATCTGATACTTTCTTCATTGTCACGTGATAAGTCTTCGCATTCTCTTTGGTGCGACAATTAATAGGCAATCATTGGTTTAATTATGTAAACTCGAGTTACAAAAACTTTCTCGCCAAGAAGGCAATAAACAACAATCTCAGCGGAAATTCGGCGGCGCGAAGGATTGTCATAGGACAAACAATCATAAAATATCAACCATAAACTTTCTCCAGTGGATGAGTAAGGTTTGGTTGCACCTCCATTAAAAAAATTAGAAATGTTTAGCTCTTTTCAATTTGATTTCAAGGACATAATTTCCCTAAAAAAAAAGGTGACCATAAGTGCCGTTCTGAACGGGACAATCCACTTTTAGGTAGCCTGTCCTTAAACTGTTGTTCCCGAACATAGCTTCGGTATGCCGAAATGTCCCATTCTCTGAAAACGTTAGCTAGAGCAGATTCAACATACAATAACTAACAATAACTACTTCAAAAAAAAAAAAACTACTGACCCAATCACTGTCAATAACTTAAACCCAATGAATTTTCCAAGCATTTTTACTTTCTCGGTAGTTTCGCCAATTGCAGTTCTTAAAACAATTTCAAACATTGTCAAGGATTTTCTTAGAAATCCTGCGAAGAATTTCATTCTTGTTGAAAATCAAGACCAAATATACATAAGCAAATTTTCACCCAAAAAAGGTTACCATAAACTCTTTATTTACACGTGATCATTCCTGCTATTTTCATTAATAAATGAACTATTAAAAAAAAAGTTTTGTTTTTCTTTTTATGTTTTTCTCTTTTTTCAATAAACAAATGTCCCGTTTTCAGGGACAAAAATTATAAATGGTTAGTCATTTATAATAGTCTTGACACATCTATAATATACATTATCGTACTAAAATTGGCAAGAGGACTTAAGTCAAGATTTTTGTGTAGTTTTAACCTCGACAGCCACGCCTGTCGGTACTCTGGTTGTACTCTGGTTGTACTCTGAAACTGGTATCAGATATCCAGACGCTTTTTTCTGCCTAATACGGATATCTGGCTCTATATTTGTTCACCATTTTTCTTGACAACATTTTAAATACATTCTAAAAAATTCTATAATCTTGCTTTTTTTTTATATGTATTAGTTTAAGGTACTGTGAGGGGAGTTAAAACGTTAAAAAATATATTTTTAAAAAAGTGTTAAATGAATTCGGAGTTTTAAACCAAAGCGCTGTTATTTTACTAACTTTTAAACTTTTGTTTTTGTTTTACTATAGTATGAGTCATACGGAATCCATTATTACATTTGATTTGTCATTCCAAAAAGTTTTTTCCCCCCACCATATTTAAGATTCATTCTATCGAAAGTTGGACATGTACTTACATTTTCATTTTTCTAGCAAATATGATTATTTCATTAGTATCCAACTCCAGCATACTATTACAGTGGAAAACCAATTAGCCGAAATATTCAGAACTATATTTATCTCGGATATCTTAATATCCCGGTTTTCTGGATCTCTAAAGAGCGTTGTTTATTCATAGTTTATTAACCCCAAATTATGATAATAAATAGTAATATATTTCAAATACGAATTTACTGTATTTAAATAATGGCGATGCATTCTTTTTTAAATGTTACGATGCATGTGCGTATTTTTATGAACGGAAAAGTACGTGTTTTTTAGCCTACTTTCCCGTAAAAGTAAAAAAAAAATAATAATAAAGCATGAAAGAAGGTTAATGTATCGTGAAAATATCGTTAAAAATCAAGAAAAGTCAAAAATAAGTGAAGTAATTAAATAAAGATTGAAAAATAAAAAATTTGAAAGTAGGGTATTGAGATGGGGAAAAAGTGTGTCTGTCGGTCTGTCGGTCTGTCTGTCTGTCGGTCTGTCTGTCGGTCTGTCTGTCGGTCTGTCCCCCTCTAATAACTTTTGAACGAATTGTCCGATTGGAAAAATTCTTTTTGCATTCGAAAGATCTCGGCGAGGACATCTCATTTCTATATTTTACTTTTTGATTTGAACAATTTTTTGTTCAATTTTGAACAGTTCAAAAAATTTTAACATTAGCGCCTATGGACAGAATTGAAGCAAATTCTGTAAACTCTGGGCACAAGAGCCAAGTTCCTATTGAAAGCTTATTGAAAGGAGTTCTCGGCGTGAAATATTGATTTGAACAGTTTTTGTTCATTTTTGAACAGTTCAAAAAATTAACACAGAGCTTACGGGGAAATTTCAACCCTATATAAATCCTGATCTAACGGACCGATTTGCTTGGAACAAACTTTATCGGAAAGCTCTTATAACGTAGAACATGTAGAAATAGAAAGTTTATCCAGAACTTACGAGCCTATTTTGCTATGAAATTTTTTGATCGGGATTTTCAAGGATATTTCTCAGTGACTCAATGAGTGAAATAATGAATGAATGAATAAATGAAAGAGTGAAAGAATAAATCAATGAATAAATGAATGAGGAAAGGAATGAATGAATAAATTATTGAATAAATGAAAATATAAATAAATGAGTGAATAAATACATGAATGCGTAAATGAATGAATAAACACTTGAATGAGGTAACGAATGAATGAATAAATGCATGGCTGAATAAATGAAAGAATGAATGAGTGAGTGAATGAATATGTATTATCCGTTGAAAAAGGTATATTTTCAATAATTAGAACTAAAGATAAATAAGAAAGAGAGAGAAAGAGATAGCTAGATTATAAATTTGAATTTGGTGTATACGGGAAAGTAGGCTCGTATAGTTCTAGACGGAACTTCTTGTTACTAGATATTTCAGAAAGTGCGCAATTAAAAAATGGCGCGATAGTTACTTTTTTTTCTGAAATTGCGAAAAAGAAGGCTTTTTAAAAACGGCAGGAAAATCGAGCAAAATTTTCATTTGTTTTCTGGATACCGGGCGAATGGTTCTGTACCCTATTTTAAGCATGGAGTGCAAGAAAATCTGCAATTAAGATTTTTTTTCTAATCTAGAGCATCTTCGATGTTCTACGTCGGAAATAATCAGCCTACGAAAACATAGATACTATTGCACATTAACAAGGAGCCGATTATGCTAGGCGGGCTTGCAATAGATGGAAATAATAGCATAGTCAATTATGTCAATTTTCCTTTATGTAAAGTCTTGAAAACTTTTTTTTAATATTAGTAGAAATAAGTTCTGTTTGTTTTTAGAGAGAATGATTTCTGTCGACAGTCTCGGCAGTGCAATCGAGAGTCTTGGAAAGCTTGTCATGCGGAAAATCATGCCTTTGGATTGATTCTTTAGATTTCGTAAAGGATTGAATGTGGGTTGGATTTGTTTTATTAGCAAAGCAGTTCGTAGTGAGACATGTTACACAATGATTTTGAGAACAAATTTTCGTCGGTATTTCTCGTTCGTACGTCAGCGGAGCATTCTGTTGGTAACGAGTGTACATGAAAACGCAATAAAGACATGGCAGGGTTCGCGCTAGGCCGCGCGATTCCCGCAGTACTTTTTGAAATCCCACTCAAAAAAAGTTCGTTTGCGCAATTTCCCGCAACTAACGGACACGCGTTCAAAACATCGCGAAACTAAACTACTATTCTAAACTGATAATTCAATACAAACTAAATGGAGTATGTTAATTTTCAACTGCCATCTTATCCTCATTAATAAAAAGAAGAATCTAGGAACCCTATTTATCATATATAACATGGAACAAAGATTGACAACTTCTTCATTCCTTAGGATTATTGAACAATTTAAGCCCTTTGTGAATGCAGATTTATCTTCATTCATTCTATTCACAGAGGACAAAATCAAAAAAAAAAAAAAAAAAAGTGGAGAAAGGGAATCTTTCTTGGTCCCAAGGTCACAAGAGAATGCTGGTGTCTAACAGTTTTAATTGTAAAACGTCTATAGATAAAATGACATATGATCAGAAAAAATAGAGGAAATATTAAACTAATTTTTAGAATTTTTGTATAAAAAATCACACATCAAAGAATTTTGGTTAAATAACTAAAATATCAGAGGATCTTTTTCAAGCTTGACATTTTATAAAGCACCCATTTTTGCCTTCGCGAATTTTGTGAAGGATCCGTTTTGTGTGAACCTTGTTGATATTTATTCTTTCTTTGCTGAGCATAGCTTAGATAATCATCTTTTATTACATAGTTTGTATTGGATCATGATCGGACAATTTAGTAATATTTTTAAAGACAAAAACAGAAAGAAAAGTTCCCACTTAAATTTTAAAAATCCCACTTAAAATTTTGGTCAAGGTGGGAAATCCCACCTTGTATTTTCCCCCAGTGTGAACCCTGCATGGTGAAACGAAAAGAAGGGAAATGATTTTATTGGAATAACTATTTTATCTTTAAAGAAAAGCTGTCAAAGTCGCTGTGCCAAAAAAAAAAAAAAATCCCGAGGGTCCAAATAATAAAAAAGATCTTTTCGTTTATCCAATAATCGCTGTGCCGTTTGGAAATCGTCAAATTGTGAAACCAATCTCAGCTTTCGAATGAAAAAAAGCTGCTGCAAATAAGTGTAAATGCCAAAACGAAAAGAGACCAGCCAGAAGTGTTCGTGTAATCTTAGTGTAAGATTGTAATCCTATACAAGTGATCAGCGCTTTGGCGCTCTCACACCTAACTGAAACCAATCCTATATAATTGGTTTCTTTAGCATGAAAAAGCACCTATATATATTCATGCATCCTCCCTCCCCCCTTTTACGTTGTATACCAGCCTTTAAAAGAGATCCAAAAGATATCAGGTACCGCTGCTGTGGTTTAGTTCTGAAAATAAATAATTCAAAAACGTAATGAAAGAATATTAGCACTTTATTCAAAACTGCGTAGTAACAGGCCCGTCAGTTAGGGGCGTCAAGGGAGGGGGTCAATTGTCCTTCCCTGGCTTGGGAAATATAATGTATTTATATGTACGTGCGAATATTTTGTTGTTTTTTGTAATGCAATATACATTGAGTTTATACCTCCCCCCCCCCGGAAAAGTTTGAAATGACGAGCCTGCTGCGTAATCAAATCAAAAGTAATTTTTATCGTACGCCGTGTGCTGGTCCGTTGCCCAAAGTGTACAACGCAGACAGGTAGTAAAGCGCTCAATAATTTTAGCCGGGGTAAATGTGCATGTGTAAGCAACACATAATTTCCAACCCACTTTAAAAACCTGTAGACCATATTTAACATGTTAAGTAAGGGCATAGGTACGAGGCACGGGAGACCTATGTGATAAAACTGAAACTGAATCTTGCCTAAAGTTTTGGAGCGCTTTGTTACTCAAAATTGTTGATACTTTTAGAAGTTTTTGCGCAATATTCACGTTAAAGTGAAAAAAAGCCTCCCCCCCACCCCGAAAAAATGAACCCTTTTTGTGTGTCTTTATTTTATTATATACATATGTATATGTCCTGTATTGCTTTTGGTGTTTTTACTATTTAGTTTCTCTTCGGTTTTAGTGAAGCTCGTACCCGGGACTTTAAAAAGGGAGGAGTTTTTAAAAAAAACTTTTGACATGTTTTGGTAATTTCTGAGATGTTATGTTTCATTGCTACAAGATGGGGGGGGGGGGGGTCGCAGAAAAACGTTGAAAAGTGAGAAATATTAAACTGGATATACTACACTTTAATTTTAAATCTAAAGTTTAATTTATACTTTTATATTTATAACTTCCCTCCCTCGATGTGAGTCTTTACTCTCAAAATCTTCCCCTGGACTCGGCCTTCTTCTTATTATTAATGTGGTCTCTGCTTCATTTTACTCCAAATATAATTTGAATCGACATCGCATTCTTTAAAACTGTTCGGAACATTTTTGTAAGAGGATTATTTTATCGAGCGTGCAGAGGCACAGGACACCATTCGCACGCACAGAGAGAAATTTATTAACTGATAATTACCACCGAACAAAAAATAGAGAACTGAACAGCAGTTAGACATTTTAAGCGCGAATTCAAGCACTTCATTTGTACTTCATATTCTACTGCTGACATCCTATCAGAAAACGCACGAAGTTCTGTGAATAAACTTTCCATTTTTGGAACATCCCAGTTTTTTAGTTTGGAAGGCTTCAGTAATGCATGGAGAATTAGGTGCTATTTGAATAGTATCCACATTTAGACAGCGACTTGATGCACGCAATGTTATGTATATATATGCACACACATATATATATACAAGCATATTTTTATGTAAACATGAATCAACAAAGTGTACATATTCAAAACTATCATGTAATGTAAATTATCATTTATTTCTTTATGTTGAATAAAATCTTCCTTACTATACATAAAAAAATTGTTTTCACTCTTTTTTTCATGGATATTTTGGTTGTTTCTAATACCACTTGGATATCCAAACTCCCCTTCGCAGAGCGATTAGGATTTAAGGCAGTAAGAAGCGCCTTCTGTTTATAGCCGAGCACCACGACGGTGGAAGGACGACTTGGCTCATTACGTACTTGGCTGACACCAGATGGCGCCACCACAAATACGCCACCTCCCTTTGTTGACATAAGAGTGAAGGGAGGGGAAAATCTCCACCCTCCGATACCCTCGGAACTGTCTCGGGACTTCAGGGTGCACGGATTTTACATGCACGTATCCCCAAGTGTACATGGTGGGTCTTCAGCGGCTCGGTATCGAACCCAAGATCCTCCGATCTGAAGCTCGACATCCTAACTAGGCTACCTCTAAATATTGTTGAGGCAGTTACAAAACTCTAAAATTCACCTATGCCAAAGTCGGAAAATTACATGGTTACTTTTAATAATATTTCTAAAAATTCCCAGAAACTCTTTAGAAAACCGGGCGTGGTTTATTGAGTTTCCTTTTGAAGTCACAAAACATTTGGCAATCGGTTCTATCTAGTGACACGCCCATATAGATGCATCCGCCATTTTGGATCATAGCGCCTGTTCAGCGTGTTTGATCTTTCTGGCATGTTTCGACTTTTGGCGATGTTGCATTCTCTCTGGAATTTAAACTTTTCCCAATTTTTGTCGAGATTTTGTGATGTGACTAATACCAGAAACTTCGTTCCGGCCACTCTGGCTTTTCAACAATGAATAATCTGATTCAAAATAACTGATGCGATGCATCGGTTCGAATGTACGGCAGCCCGATCAAAGATAGCCTATTAATTTAGGAGTTTTAATCTCGAAAAATTTCCGGGAGAGAGCTTCTGAACCCATTCCTATGTCAAAAATAAATAGGAAACAGTTCAGATGAATTAACAAGCGTTGTTTATTTCTCTCTGTTTTTTTTTTTTTTTTTTTTCCTTCCTTTTCTCAGTTTCATGAGACTTTCTTTTATTTTCTCCACCAGACCTGTTAGCCGAGGCCTTAGGATTGCTTTTGCACGGAGCTGGTGGCCGCTGTTGAGGTTCCTTGAAAAAATGGAATTAATATATTAATTGAATTAACTACTGCATAGATGAACTACGGCATGAAACATAAACTACGGCATAAATTTTTCTACTGCATATAAATAAACTAGGGCCCCTTCCATGTTGGGTATAGGTATTTATTTTATTTATTTATTTATACCTCATCAATCACCACCGTAGCTACCCTAACGAGGGTTTAACCGGATGTGGTGATTGAGTGGAAAAGAACAGAAAAATAAAAAAGAAAGAACCCACGAGTGACTTAACACCCGCTGGGTATATCAGAGTATGTGATGTTACCTATACAAATTTTGAAAAATAGAAAATAGAATATAAAACTTTAAAGAAAAACACATATTGTAAATAACAAACAACAATAATAATAAATGGCATAAATATGATGAACAAGGAATGTAAGAAATTTGAGAGATGCGCATGAAAGTCCTATTTAAATTGTTAAGTAGGAAGATGAAAGTCATCTCCACGAGTGTTTAGGAGGAACATAACTGCATGCAAGTTCTTTAGAGTTGCTGGGTATAGGTAAAGGTAGAGAACCTTTCCCGAATTATTGGGTAGCCTCTTTGAAAAAGAAGAAAAGAAAGTAATTATGTATGCCGCCGTCTTGGATGGACATCCCCGGTTTCTTACGGGTTACGGTTTAAACAAGTACCTAGCGCGTCTTTGGAGTATCGCACTGAATAGTAATAGATTCTAAGCTATTGAATACTGTCAATGCTGGAGCTTTACTAAGTAAGCCTTTAATTTTACTAAATGCTGAATCAGGCTCAAATTCACATTTAAATTCTACATTTTGTTTAATCAACTCTCTGAGAGTTGCTGTAACGTGTGACAAATTTGGAATAAATTTTGATAAAAAATTCACCATACCCAACAACCTTCTTATTTCTCCTTTAGAACCAGGAGTTGGCATATCCAAAATACCTCTCACATGTGAAGGGTCAGGTTTTATACCTTATTCAGAGATTAGCTGACCCATATATTTAACCTCAGTTTGCCTAAATCGAAGCTTGTCCGCATTAAGTTTTATATTAAGGCTTCAGCTCTCTTTAAAACTTCATCTAAGGAATTATCATAAGAATTTTTATCTATAACTGTAACAATGAGATCACCAAAATAAACAAAACTCCCTCAATGTCCCCAAATGACCTTTCATTCCTTTTCTGAAAAATTTCTGGAGCAGAGGCTATCCCAAAGGGCATTCTATTAAAATCTACCAAATGGAGTAATAAAAGTGCAAATTTCTGAGCTTTCGTTGCCTAATGGAATCTGCCAAAACCCATCTTTTTTCAAGTCTAAGACCGGAAACAGTTTTTTTCCTTCTAATTGACTGATTATGTCATCAGCCGTAGGGATTATGTGATTCTCTCTCTTAATTACCCGGTTCAAAGATCTGGTATCCGGACATAAGGTCCATAACCAAAACGTCCACGGACATAACGTCCACTTTTCTGTGCAAGGAGGACATAAGGTCCAGTTTTCTATGCAGGGGGGACAAAAGGTCCGGATTTTGAAGTGCGCGTTGACGGAAAGTAGCGTGGAGATGACCCCTCAGTTCTATCCTTAGACCATATAGTAAGTTTATCATCTAGTTCAGCGGTGCGCAAACCGGGGGTCCCGACCCCCGGAGGGGTCGCGAGAAAATTTTTGGGGGTCGCCAAATTTAAAGAAATTCAAATTTATGAAAGATCTACAATTATTCATTTTCAATAACGGACATATCGAAAGGTTTTCGGAAGACATATCAGAAGATTTTTCATTTTATAAAAGGTTAAAAGAGAGAGCAACTGGAAAGAAAATATTTGAGATTATTAGTGTATATTTTGAGGAAAATGACCCGCCGTGTAGCGGTTTGCACCGAGGGTGCTGCAGCATTAACAGCTAGATTAACATTCATCGAGTTAAGGGGGTTAATAATGAAAATTGCACCCCATATAGTATTCAACCATTTCATGACACATGGACAAGTTGCAAAAAACATCAATGAAGAGCTGCACAAGCTATATTAATAAAGGTTGACTCGGAAAACTCAGTTACATACTTGATACTTTCGAAAAACCGAACGATCTGAATATAAGACTACAGGGAGAGGGTGAAAACATTTTAAAATTAAACAGTAAAATTGAAGCTTCTAAAAATAAGCAGATACTCTGGCAAGGGGAATTAAACCAAAACAACACGGACATGTTTCCGTGTTTTCCAGAATTTACTAAATGACATAGATTTCTTGTTATTTAAAGACATCAATTCCCGTTATTTGATAAAATTGGTTGAAAACTTAACGAAAATACGAAAAACTTCCAGAAAATAAATTAGGTTCGATCCGTGTTCCATTTTCGTTTGATATTATTAATTCCAATATCCCTTTAAATGAAAAAGAACAGTTAATTGATGTTTCAAGCGACGAAACAATTTAACTCTCTGACAAGGCCGTATCCAGAGATTTCGGGAGGGGTCGACCCCCTCGAAATTCCGAAATTTTTCGCATTGTGGCATATATTCCTCCCTAAAACTTTCCTTAACAGAAGTGCCCCCCGAACAGAACAGCACCCGCCCCCCGAAAAAAATCTCTGGATACGGCCTTGTCTCTGACATGACAAAAAATCATGATTGGAAATGAATATGCAGATTTCAAAAGAAAGGCGGGCAATCAATATGCGGATTTAGCTTTCATGAGCCTACTGATGTGAAACCGGCTTTTCAAAAATGGTTTCTATAATTTCTATTAAACATTATATCGATCTCGATTGGATCCAGAGGATGAGTTACGGCTTGTAATTTTCAAATACAGATCCTTACACAGAAGCAATCATGAGCCCTTTTCAAGCATATACCTCACATTCACTTCTTATGATGTAAAGTTTTTAATTAAATAATTTTTGGAAAAAAATAAAACCGACTTCAAACTATAAATTGCGCTAAAAAGTAAAATATAATATTATTTTTTAACCAATTTCGATACGACTTTTAAACATGATTTTGAAGTCGGTGCAAAATTATGGCAGTCAAATTATAATTACACCATGCGTTATTTTACACTGAAACTTTTGCAAACTCTACGCTATTTATATTTGTAATTGGTTCATAGTTACAAAAGGAATCATGCATCAAAATCCATTATAATTTTGCACCGACTTCAAAAATTATGTTTAAAAGTCGTATCGAAGTTGTTTAAAGAATAATAATTATTTTTTACTTTTTAGCGCAATTTATAGTTTGAAGTCGGTCCTATTTTTTCCAAAAATTATTTTATTTTATTCTTTTTAGTGTAAATAAATTTTTATATAAATACTCGATTTTTAAAACATACATATCAAAGGGAAAACCTTTGAGGGAATGACACTAAAAACTAACCGTTTGTAAGATAAATTTCTTTTTTAAATCGATTTTAAAGGGCCACTAGAGCAAGCAAATTGATTGGATTTAATTTCTTCTTTAGAGAAGCCTTCAGTCTATTTCTTGTTATAATTGCTTTTAATATTACATCTTAATAGCAACAAACTCTTTTTTAACAATGAGTTTCATGTTTATCAACAATTTTCCCAACAAAGAAAAATCGAGCCTAGCCTTTCCAATTAAAATGAAAAAATACTTATTTTTCACCCATAACGTTTTTTCTGAAAAATAGATGTAGTCAAACTGATGTGCAATATTTGAGTTAGACGACCCTCAATCGATCAAAGAAAAAATAATCAAAAGCGGTTCATTTCGTCAAACGTTATAGATGAAAAAGCAAATAAAAAAAAAAAAAAAACCACATTTCAGCCCAGAACTTTTATTCTAATTATCGAATATGGTCAAACCGAAGAAAATCGGTTCATCCGGTAAGAAGTTATGAGTGGACAAACAAAAAAAAAAAAAAAACGACATACATACATACAATATGAATGTATAACCTCCTTCCTTTGTGAAGTCGGTTAAAAAGTATTTTTCATTTAAAAAAATTTTTTTACCCATATGCATTAATAAAGCAGTTTCATAAAATTATTTGTTGATTCCTTAACTGATTTTTATGGTGTTACAACTTTCATAACATTTTTATGATGGTTTATAAGTTTGCTGCGATATTTTAAAAAGGCGTTATTTCAATCGATGATGTCACGACACTCTTTTAAAAACACCTTGTAATAACAAATCCAAGAAAGAATTTCAATTTAACTCCGTTGACGATTAAACAAAATTTCTACTGCTTATCCAGGGGTCGCAACAAAATTTTACACAAATTAGGGGGTCGCAAATGAAAACAGTTTGCGCACCACTGGTCTAGTTTATGGTCTAAGGTTCTATCGGTTCGCGGCGAGGGACAGTCTGTGGGAGGATTCCGTTTCCGCTGCTTTAGAACTTGGCGCGCTTTTTTCTTTTTCTTTTCTTTCTTTCTCCTTGTCCCTTTTACTTGCTTTTAATTTGTTATTATTTTTTTTTTATCTTCATTTATTGAATTTATTAATGCTCTTATTTTTGCTATTTTGTTGATTTTTTAAACCTTTATTCATTGAATTTTTCAATGCTTTTATTTTTGTTGATTTTTTTAAACTTTATTCATTGAATTTTTCAATGCTTTTGTTTTTGCTATTTTGTTGATTTTTTAAAACTTTATTTATTGCATTTTTCATTCAGATCTCTAGGATCTAAGTGTAGGCGAAGACTTCCGTTAGGTTTTTTAACAATAACTAAACTTGAACCCAGTCCCTGTCGGCTTATTGAATCTTTATATAATTTTATTCGACTCTAACCTATCCAAAGTTTCTTTCAAACGCTTTGTATAGCTTGCGATACCCTTCTTGGTGGATGAATTACCGGCGGCACAGAGTTAGGTTTAAGTTCAAGGTGACACTCTTCACCTGGAAACTTACCAAGACCATCAAACGCAATTTTATACTTTTCTAGAATATCAAATTTATTGTCTAGACTAACATTATCAACTCTCTGAACTAAATTTAATTTTATACATGCAGTTATTCCAAGTATAGGAGTTGCATCCATTTCAACAATAAAAAATTCAATTGGTACCTTAGTATATTTAGACATACAATTAATAATGATTTTGCCTTTCGGCTTCATTTTAAAATTGCCATACGCAATTAATACAGTATCAGTTTTACTTAATTTTAAATTTTCACCTGCTATTTCACTGGGGATTTTCACCTATAGAACCAGGAGTTGGCATATCCAAAATACCTCTCACATGTGAAGGACCAGGTTTTTCACTATTGATTTATACCAAGTAGTGTCGATTTTACACTCTTTACCTTCCTGGTTGAATGCAAGTTCCTCACTAATTTGGCACTCTAACTCCTGAACATTTTTTTCCCTACACCCTATGGCAAAATGATTTTTCATGTTACATTTGTTACAGATTTTGCCATATGCTGGACATTCGGCCCTTCCGTGTGTTCGGACACACTTTTTACAGTCATACTTTTCATTATTGTAATTTTTAAAGTTCCCTCTTGCCCGATCGTCCTAGCAGCGTTTATTTCGTTAGAAATACTGTTCATGGATCTGACGTGTTCTCTGCTTGCCTCTGCAGCTCTCGCGAATTCTGCAGCTTTTTTTGGCGTCAAGGAGGGTTCTCGGAGCATCCGTTCTTGCAAGCTCGAGTCTAGTATCCCAAGTACGAGACTCTCTTCTTGGTCCCCAAGTTCACATGTTCCGGCGAGTGTCTTTAACTGAGCCAAATAATTATCAAGGGACTGCGTCCCCGATTGTTTGCAGGAAAAAAACTTAAACCTTTCGTACACCACGTTTTGACACGGAATGCAGTGGTCCTCAAGTTTCTGCATTACCGATTCGAAGGTTTCTGAGGCCTCTGCTGTTCCATGGTCGAAGGTGTTGTGCACTTCCAACATCTTCCTCCCCAATAGGTTTAGTAAAATTGCAATTTCAATTTCGCTACTTTTTTCGTGCTTTTTGGATGCGAGAATAAAGTTCTTAAATTTCTGCACCCATTTCCTTCTAGCTTTCCGCATCATTTCCGGCGCTGAATCTCATCTCTCACGGCGGCTTGAATGTCTTATGGTTAGGCTTATTAGGCTTTCGGATGGCTCATGTAACTTTAGATTTGCCCACGACTGACACCATGTCGTGTATGTTGAACATTAGAGACAACGTTTTTTTAAGATTATTTTATTTCAGCATACTAATCTAGACGATTAATACACAGAGGCGTCCATGCAACATGTGCGTCTTGCAACCTGGTTACAACCACAACACGCTACCCGGAGAGTACAGTTGTGGATACAGTTACTCTTACAAACAGAGTATGGAAACCTATGCTCTAGGGCAGCGATTCTCAAAGTGGGTTCCGCGGGTCTCTAGTATTTCACAGAAGGATCTCAGGGGTTCCCTTGGCAAGTTATTATTACATAAAATTATCTTCAGTAAGCAATGTTAAAGAAAAATCGAAGAGACGCGATGAGGGTCATATTAGAAAATATTCTGAAAGTGGTAGCTATGCACTTTCTGAAAATAAAATACATTTGAGGGAAGCAAAATAAGAAATAAGAACTTGTCAAAGAATCTTGTAAGTTAGTTAATGTAAAAATCGAAAAAGGACTCGTTGATCCGCTTAAAATCACTCTGAAATTGTAATGGGGAGAATCAAAGAACTATATGCCGCAGATCCGGGGTTCGATTCCCCGGACTATGCTCTCCTTTCGGTCGACTCAGCCTTTCAATGAGGATCAAGCATGCATGGGAACTAACACTGGGAATTCTGCGTCAGGCCGACCACTTGACCAGCACATCTGCTTCTGCACCCCAGGGCACTCGGTCTCGAAAGCTGGGATGGGCACAGTACACTCTCAAAACTGTACCACTGAATTCAGAAGCCCATTCCTGAAATAAAATCATCAACATACAAATCTTCATCAAGTTTTGAGACAGCTTCTGGAAAATTATCCTTGAATTTCTTTAAATGATGCTTGATCGTGGCAGCAAGAAGAAATGGGCTAGAACTCTGACCGAATGTTACTCTTGTCGTTCCTAAAATTTTCAATTTCATCGACTCACTAAACGGATCCTCTACGCAAAGGAATCTTTGAACATCACGATCTTCCGGAGAAATTCCTACCATTAAAAAAGCCATTTTTATGTCTCCAATGAACGCTCTCTTATGTATCTTAAATTTCAAAAGAATGGTCAATAAATTCGGGTTAAGGTTTGGACCCGGTGACAAACAATGGTTCAAAGATGAAAACCCATTTTGATGAGATGAACAGTCAAAAACAATGCTTAATTTTGCTGCAGCCTTGTTATGACGTCTTACCCCATGATGTGGCAGAAAATAAACTTTATTAGTTAGTTCCTTATCCTCGGAAAAAACGGGAACTTCTTCAACAATACCTTCAGAAATTTGATTTGTGATGATTTGCTTATAATCTTCAAAATAAAAATGGTCTTGATTTGACTTAAATCGCGAAATTAAATTTATTAATCTTCGTTTAGCTATCGGGAAATTATTTGATAGTTCTTGTAAATTGGAATTGCATGGCAGTTTAACTTCATACCTCGAATTTTCGTATTTGATCCTTCTCTCAAATTCCTCTAAAATTTCCGAGTCTATTTTAGACAATTCAACGGCATCATCTTTTATTCCCAAGCAATCTGATTCCCAAAATTTCTTTATTTGATCCGAGACAATTATGTCTTCTTTTATTAATTTATCTTCTGTCATGACATGCAAAGTCACCGCATTATTTGCATAAACATTTTGTGTCCCACTTAAACAATGTCCAAAAATTCTTTCAACTGCAACCAGATTTTTAGAAATTCTTTGGACGTTACCTGTATAAATTTCCCACAGATGACCGCTTCCAATTAACAAGCAAATCTCTTTTGGCAAAGATTCATAAAACCTTTCTGATAGTTTAATACCCATTTGTTTACACAATAGTTTCATTTCTTTATCGGGAATGGGTACTTCAGCATTAGTTATAACATCGGTCAGAATAGCTTCCAGTGTAAGACATTTTTCACGATCAAATGGATTCTGAATTTTTATTTTTACTCTTTCTCTATTCTCAATACGCGCAGCAGTTTCACCGAAGGAAAAAACTTTCATAGGTTCGTCGGAAAGAATCGGTAATTCCAAAATCTTATTAGCACTATGCGAGTGCTTCAAATGCACATCCCGCTCCAGGAAGATCTAATGAGCATCTGGTTATGAAAGTTTATATTTCTTAATGCCCTGACGTCATGCCATCTGGTGAGGCAGTTGGCGCAATCTGCAACAGATTACGAAGGATGGAAAGGCTCGTGCTACCATTGGACTTCTGGTTGAAGATAACCAACTGTGACAAGTAAATAAGCCCAATACAGCGAATGGTATATGGACATCCTTCTCAGATATCATCAAAAGTCAACATTGTCCAACAAAGTCAACTTGCTAAAACGCCTGTGTAGTTTGAAACTGGATGAACACAGTGATGCGGAAGAACACATCAACACTATGACCGATCTCATTGATCAACAGACTGCATTGGGTGAAAACTTGGCAGAACCTCTAACTATTGTTGAGCAGCCTTCCTGACAGCTATGCAACGTTGATTACAGCTTTGGAAACCAGACCGGAAGCAGATTTAACACAAGAACTGGTTAAAAATAAGTTGATAGATGAAAACAGAAGAAGAGAACAGAACCATGAAAGCCAGCTGAGCCAAGAATTAAAGGTCAATTCTACAGTTCAGAAGACATACAAAAAGAAGCTGTTTTTCTGTAAGAAGCCAGGACATGAGAAGGTGGATTGTCGAAAGTATAAACCATGGAATAAACTTTTTCTTCTCTAATTTTAATCAACATTTATTAACGTTACTGTTTTCTATTTACAAATATATACAATATAATTAGCTGAAATCATATCTAAATGTTGTTCTAAAATGTTCAGTAGTTCCGTCATATCGAAACTTTTTCATCTGCCCGACCTCGGGCCTCCTTCTCGCTCCTTGCCGCCAATCCATCCCCCGTTGGCGCCCTCTATAGCTTTTTTTCCTCCGCTCCCTCTGGTGTGGGATCCTTACTCCTCCCTCCTGGGAAAGCACATTCGTCACAGGAGTGTGGATGTTGCTGCAGAATTTGAACAGCACAAGTACTTTGTTCATACAAACCAAAAAAAACAAGGAGGTGAGAGCTTTACAGAGATATGCAGCTCCCACATACACAAAAAACAGCACTTAAAATAAGATAAAACATTTAAAAGTTAAAAACGAATATATATATATAAAGCAAAATTATAACCATCAATGTTATCTAAAGTAAAAAAAACAGTTAACCATCGGGAGCAGGTTTTAATTTTAATCTACCATACACCATTTGAAAAGGGGATACTCCAGTCGTGCTATGTGGCACTTCTCTGTAAGCAAATAAAAGATAAGGGAGATGTAAGTCCCAATTTCTCCCATGTTCCTGGATATTCTTGTTTAACATTTCCTTCAAAGTTCTATTCCAGCGTTCAACAGCACCCATACTCTCTGGATGTCCTGGTGTGGAAAAACGTGGAGACACGCCTAATAGGTTTTCGAAAGCCTTGGTGAGTTTTGATGTGAAATTAGTTCCTTGGTCTGAACAAATCATTTTCGGAGATCCCGTTTGAGTAAAAATTTTCATTAAAACATTGCATATGGTTTTTGCACTCATCTCCCTGACAGGGATGGCTTCAGCCCACCTAGTACATAGATCAACTGCACATATCACAAATCGATGACCTCTTCCGGACGGAGGTTCTAATGGACCGATGCAATCTACGCTCCATGTTTCGAAAGGCGTTTCTGGCCTAATGATTGGTTGAATTGGGATCCTATTTTTGTAGGTGACTGTCCTTCTAAGTTGACATTGTTTACAGCTCTCACAAAATAGTTTAACATCTTGCTTTAAAGTAGGCCAATGAAATGAATATTTAATTCTTTGAAGCGTCTTCTTTTCACCCAGGTGTCCATCAAGAGGGATTTCATGAGCCATTCGTAGAACCTCTGCCCTTTTTTCTAAAGGTAACAAGACTTGTTTGATGTTTTCACCACAAATACAATCAGAATGGAGCAATACACCATTATCAATTGAATAAGAATTTTCTTTCTTACTTGCCCATTCAAAGTACTTTTTAAGAGTCTCATCTTGTTCCTGAAGCGCAACAAATTCTTGTTTAGTCTCGCTTTCTGATTTTATTGTTCCAGTGTCCTTTCGGGAAATTTGGTCGATTACGGCCAAATTAACGGTATTGATTTCAACTGACTGCGATTCGCTGTCTGATTCCCCCCCCCCCCTTCACACTCTTCAAAAACTATATTCCATGGATGGATACTGTGACCAAGTTCGATACTCTTGCATAGCATTTCATAAGCTGAAGAACTTAGAAGCAAATCAGTGACTAATTTCCTCGAAACGGCGCAGGTAATGGGTACGTTTCCATGCAACCCGTCGTCGATTTTCATCTGGAAAATTTTTAATGGAGTAACTTCATTTTCCCCAAAAGCAGAAGATATTTCTATTTTACCTTCACCTTCGCAAAGTATGTCGGTGACCAGCCTTTCGCGTACTACTGAAATCTGGGCTCCTGTGTCAAGTATTCCATTTAAAACAGTATTTCCACATTTAACTTTGACAAGTTTCAAATCATCTATATTTCTAGATATGTCTACATGTTTGGAGACAGGAATTGAGATCTTACCAGTTAACACTTCTGGTTTTCCTTTTAATATTACATCAGCAACTGCACTTGTATGTTTTTGTTTAAACTTTGCTGTACAAGATCTGGCTATGTGCCCCTCTTTTCCGCACTTAAAGCAGGAAAATTTGAACTTAGGCTCAACAATTTCAGTTTTCACATCAGGTGTCCTGCTTTGCCTCTGGTATTTTTGTTCGTTTCGACTATTCCAAGGCTTTACAAATTTGCTGTAAGGAACCGAACGCGGTTCATCCTTATCGAAATAGTCATTCTTCCCATCAAATTGTTCCTTCCGTTGTCCGGATGGTTTTCTGACAAAATTCAATCGAACATTTTCATACTCATCTAACTTATCGGTTAGCTCGGTTGGTGACACTATAGTTGACCAAATGTCCATAAAATGTTCTCTAACTTCACTAGGTACTCTTTTCTTTATTTGATCGGCAATCAATAAATTTTTTAGTTCTTCTAATGTCTTGATTGACAGTCCAGATAACCATTCTTCAAAATAACTTCTTAAATTGTAATAGAAATCTCGCCACGTACCATCAGGCTTCTTTTGGGTTTTGACAAATAACTGCCGAATTTCTCAGGACTAAATTTAAATCTTTTCAAAAGTAAGGACTTCACGCTCTCGTAATTAGCAGAATCTTTCTCTGGTTCCCTGGCGATCAGTGCCACAATATCTGAAGGAAGTACACTAATTAATTGAGCTACCCAAAACTCCTCAGGAACCTGTATGACCTTAACTTGGCATTCAAACATAGCTAAAAATAAGCTGATGTCCTCGTTTCTTACATCAAATCTTGGAACTAATTTCTGGATATCAAATTTGGGAGTGTTCTGTTTTCCTCTAACTTCGCTCTCTTCGTCTGAAGATACCGCTTTCATCTCCAACCGTTTATTTTCCAACCTTAATTCTTCCATTCGTATTTCCTGTTGAAGTGCATCCCTACGTTTCTGTTCTTCAAGCTCATCTTTGCGTTTCTGTTCTTCAAGCCATGGCTGCCTGCGATCTTATAGCGGCTGTCCAAACGGGCGAAAAAGTGCGTGCAAGTAGAACTTACATTTTCTGCCACTTCAGTCAATTGGCGCTGTTAGCATGTACTTAAAAGCGAGGCTTTAAAGG
This sequence comes from Octonoba sinensis, assembly GCA_038502835.1. NCBI lineage: Eukaryota > Metazoa > Arthropoda > Arachnida > Araneae > Uloboridae > Octonoba > Octonoba sinensis. The sequence continues at coordinate 1,026,185 of CM076606.1, read as the reverse complement.
ACTAACCATAGCAATATCATCGCGTATAAAGGCTTGAATTTCAAGACAGATAAACATTTAAGTGTTGAGGGCAAAAGTAACTATCAAAATAAGTTGCAGGGTTATGTGCTTGCCATTAAAACGTTTTTAATACAGAGGAAATAATAAACATATCGTTTTTTTTTTGGTAGTAACACATGCAGACTTTGAACCTGCTCGTTAAGATACAACTTTTCTTACATACGTATATTTTTATATATAATGAACACAGAGAAAATTTTCTTCGCAATTGGCTGATCATATTATGCTTTCAGATTTATTTTTATTTTGAACGACAGTAATTGCGCATAATTTTATGAAATACATTTATCCTCTCATATTGTCTAGCATAAATAAGTTGGCTAGCAGGTTTTTGAAAGCCGTATTGAATAATCTTTAAATGGTTATTAGTTACTTTATTATATTTATGATAAAGTTATTCTAAATATATGTGTTAATTGAATTATTTCAATTCCATGTTGAACAATTATGTCATTAAGTAAATGATTAATGCAACAATTTTTTACTGTTATTAATAGACTAATAGCATAATACTAATGACTAGTATTTAATTGTACAGTGTGGCTGACTTCAGTTAACTTCATCAGATGGATTATCATTTAAGAGTGGCGACTTTTTTTGCTGATCTCATCGAAAGCAATTACACTAGTTAAATATTTAGAATAAAATCCTAAAATATTAAGTAAGAAAGGTCAAAGATTAGGTCTTGCAAAAGAAAACGCTTCATGATGAGCCTGGAGAATGCTGACCTTCATTTCCATAGCATTTTTTAAATCTTTCTTTCTTGGTTCGGGAAGAAAGGAAGGAATTATGACAGAGCAGCGGGGGCAATGAGTAATGAAAATAAACAAGCTGGCGCTTTAAGTGGATCAGATGATATTAACACATGCAAATGGTTCGGATCATTCCAAATACTTTTATTTCTTTTTTTGCCGATATAAAGATATTCAGTGGTTTGCTTCCTTGTCTTCATTTCTATTCGGAGTTGACTAGCGCTGCAAATGCTTTGTTATTAAAACGGCAAAGAGAAAACTATATTTAAAAAAAGAGGAATACACATAATTAGTGAATGATTCGTTCCCAGATAATGATGATAGTTTTGAGATTTCAAAGGAACTGGAAAGTGATAGTGAGTCTGATAACTGACATACTATCAGACACAGAAAAACTTGCAGCATGCATGCCTTCTACATCCCGCGACAGCAGGGATAATTTTTATCAATAAAATAATTTGTATTATTTTATTTGTATCTATATCTCTTATAAAATGTATGAAATCACTAATTTAATGCTTAGAAAAAACACTCCATTGCTTTCTTTCGTTTTTATTTCATTTACGATGAAAATTTCTTTAAAATAAATATATATATATTAGACACAATTAAACATCGGGAGACATATTTCCGATCAGTAATGCATAAACTAAAAATTTACCAAAAAAAAATTTTTCATGATGCATGCTACAAACCCGACAAAAACAATGCTTTCATAATGTATTTCCATACAAATCTGGTACATGCTTGCAGCGCACCAGAGAGGAAAAAGATAACTATCGTTTGAACGCTTATTCCTTTGTTCTGGCTCCACGTCTGGACAGCCGCTATAGGATCGCAGGAAGCCATGTTCAAGCTTATCTTTGCGTTTCTGTTCTTCAATCCTATCATCCATGATATTCTCTAATAGTTTCTTGACAAATTCCTCTTCATATTCTGGACTTTTTGTAATTAAGTTTTTCAGGTCTACAACCCTCATATTTATGGTGACTGTTTCACCCATTTCTTCTGCGAGGAGCCTTAAGTCCTCTTTCTTCGCCTTACCAAGGAATGCCATTTCAAAAAAATACTGAAGAAAGAAAACCTGCTCCCTATATATCTTTTCTTTAAATCTCAAACACATCTAATTATCACAACGAAATGTTCTATATCAGTAAAATATAAAACAAAATTCAAATTTACTTACAATTTAACAACACAATATTAATATCTCAAAAAATCAAACACCTTATATTCCTAAAAATAATTATCAAGCTTTACTTCATACAAATTCCCCTTAAAAAACACACTTTAAGCAATGAAAAACCTTTATAAAGAACAATTCAATAATGATACAATATTGAACAAAAAGTACTCAAAAAAATAAAATAAAATGAACACAGTTAAGCAATATTTTTTTTTTATTCATAAGCGCTGAAACCTATAACTTCCTTCTGAAATAAAAACATTTTTATACAACATAACCAATAGAATAAATCTTATCATTTTTCGCTTAGTCACAAAATAAAAAATCCGTCTCGTATAAAAAAAAAAAAAATAACAGATGGCTGGCGCCGATGATACTTCGGCAACAATCCGACTCTGGAATAGCAAACAAAATAAATTCCCACCTTTTTTTTTTCTTTTTACTTTGAAAGAAATACTGTCTTATATGACCTCGATATAAATATATCACTGAAATATCTTGCGATTATAAAAACAACATATAATAGTATGCACTGGCGTGCAATCCGTTATAGTAAGACGAAATTAAATGCTTATATAAACACTTTTTAATGTGTATATTTGTATATAATGCACCATAAATTTTTAAACATCAAATATTTCTTGTTTGAATTATTTGGGACGAAAATCAAGACAAAAAAAAATAATTACGTTTAGAATGTGTTATATTCACGTTCTCTGACGAGTTGGTGAGCTTAACGTTCTCTGACGGAACAACTTTCAAATACTCACGTATTCGTTCTCTGATGAGAAAACAAACCGCTTTCGAATACTGACGTATTATGAGAAAAACAAAACTACTTTTGAATACTGACGTATTCCCAAAGGTACTTACGAATACTGGCGTATTCACAAAACTACTTCCGAATACTGACGTATTCACAAAAACTATTTTCGAATACTGATGTATTCAAAAACCAATTTCGAATACTGATGATGTATTCATACTCTAACGAGCAAAACAAAACAAATATTCCGTGAGGGAAACAAAAATTCAATTTGAAAACAAGTTCGAAATAATTCTCGCCCAAATAATAATAATTACTCATAATGTAGGAGCATGCATTTACAAAATATAAATTGAGCTCTCACCTGGTTCATCCTGTCGACTGCGCCAATAAACTTTTTCTTCTCTAATTTTAATCAACATTTATTAACGTTACTATTTTCTATTTACAAATATATACAATATAATTAGCTGAAATCATATCTAAATGTTGTTCTAAAATGTTCAGCAGTTCCGTCATATCGAAACTTTTTCATCTGCCCGACTTCGGGCCTCCTTCTCGCTCCTTGCCGCCAATCCATCTCCCGTTGGCGCCCTCTATAGCTTTTTTCCTCCGCTCCCTCTGGTGTGGGATCCTTACTCATGGCTACTACGGAAAGGAACAAATCAGCGAGAAAATCAACATACAGCTAAGAAAGATACTCCAGCAGATAATAACGGTTCAGAAATAAGAATCAGCAATGAAGAACATATTTGTTTTATTTTGGGTGAAACAGAAACTCTTTCGTGGTACATTGACTCTGGCGCAACTTTGCATATGACCAGCAATTTTGATTTCTTCACAGAACTTGATAAAACCATTCAAGAAAAAGTTTACCTTGCAGATGGTCAAATCATAGTGACCAGTGGAAAGGGTGAAGGCTGGATACTTTATGAAGATGACAAGAACCATGTCAGTAAAATAAAAGTTCAAGATGTTCTTTACGTGCCTCAATTGCGTGGAAATTTATTGTCGGTGAAGAAACTAGTTGATAAAGCATTTACTGTTGACTTTAGTAATGAACAGTATACTATAAAGTTAAAAGAAAACACTGTTGCTGTAGCAAGTACTAAAAACAGTTTGTATGTACTAAACTCACGAAAGGCATTAAGTGCAACTGATTGCAATTCTTTCTGCATAAATGAATGGCACAAAAGATTTGGCCATAGAGATATTCAAGCCATAAAGTAGAAAATAAATATTTAGCTACAGGATTAAAGATAAAGCCTTGCAAACACACTGATGTATGCGAGATCTGCATTAAAGGGAATATGACGAAAACATATTTTCCAAAGAAATCAACAGCAAAAACCACAGACAGAACTGTTTCACATAGTTCATTCAGATGTGCGGACCAATTCATGTAGCTATACCAAGTGGAAACAAGTATATACTTACACTAATTGATGATTTTAGCAGATATACAAAAGTTTATTTGATGAAGAATAAGTTGGAAGTTTCAAGAAACATAATTCATTATGTGAAACAGCTTCAGACTATGTTCGGGAAAATACCAAAGTGCATAAGATCAGACATAGGTGGAGAATACACGAATGCTGAAGTGGATAAAATCTTTATTGATGAGGGAATACAGAAAAAACAAACCTCGGCACCCTATACACCTCGACAAAATGGGACAGCGGAACGCAAAAACAGATATCTTATTGAAAAGACGAGATGTTTACTTCCAGAATTTGGTCTTGAAAATAAGTATTGGGGAGAAGCTATTCAGACGGCCAACTTCCTACAGAACAGACTGCCAACAAAACATCATGAAGTTACACCCTACGAGTTATGACATGGAGAAAAACGAAGTCTTGAAGAAATCAAGATATTCGGAATAAAGCTTACACCTTAATCCCAGAAGGACAAAGATTAAAGTTAGACGACAAAGCGAAATTGATGACACTTTTGGGTTATCAAGCAGGATCTAAAGCCTACAGATTATTGGACAGAAAGACCAACAAGATTACCATCAGTAAACATGTAAAGTTTATAGCTGATTTCGAGTCTAAAAGTCAATGGGAAACCATAGCCGAGAATTTTGTTGAAGAATAACCATGTCAATTCGAACTTGAAAAGGAGACAAATTCTTCAGCATATTTTGATTTTGAGGAAACTGAAGAAACAAATGCAACAGATGAGAAAGTAACGAGGATAACAATATGCTCAGATCAAATAGAGCTAGAAAAGCACCAGAAAGATTAATTGAAACAATCCAAATAAAGGAAGGTGAAACTCAAGAAGCAGAACCAAAAACATATGAAGCAGCGATGAAGTGTAAAGATGCTGAATCTTGGAGTAATGCAATGAAAGAAGAAATAAATTCACTGAAGGAAAGCAAAACTTGGGAATTAGCAGAACTTCCACTAAATAAAGTTGCAATAGGAAGCAAGTGGGTCTTCAAGAGAAAAATTGATGAAAATGGAGATGTAGACAGATTTAAGGCCAGATTGGTTGCACAGGGATGTTCTCAAAAATTTGGCGAAGAATATGATGAAGTATTTCTGTAAAGTTGACCGCCTTTGTAAACTGTCCACCTGTCTAAGTTGACCACTTTTGTCAGGATCGGAACTAGCCCTATATTATATAATATAGGGAAACCTTTGTAACTTGACCACCTGTCTATGTTGACCACTTATGTACGCCAAATTTGGGTGGAGTATTTTAAAAACCCTTTGTAAGTTGACCGCCTAATTATTACTACATTAATTTGTTTATCTATTTCTGTAAAGATAAAAAAAAAACTAAAATATGTTCTCCAGGATATTTTTATGCTATAATGTTAGACCAGTATTTGTCTGGATGGATGAAACATCAATATAAAGTTTGCCTCAACCTCTTTCTAAGTTAACTAAATGGAAAAACAACTATTCTTTAAATAAGTTTGTTTTTTCTTCTTTGATGTGATATTGTGAAAAAAATAAATATTTGATAAAACTTTAGCATCATATAAGTAACTGACATAATTAATATGATATTTATCTTAATTTTAACTAAGTACTTTACTTTTGAAGTTGTATAGAATACATTGTAAGTCAGTGGCTCCCAAACTTTGTCTCGTAGACCCCTTGCAATGTTTTTTGGTTTTGGGTAGACCCCCTGCTTACCTGATATTGATTTTTTGTAAATTCAACAACTTCAACTGTATTTTTGACAGCTGGTATAGTACTACTCACTGTGAAAGATTTAAATTTCTAATTGTAGAGAAGGTGTAGTGGGAAAAACTTAAGAAAAAACACATGTTAATTTTATACATTTATTAACTAAATTAAAATTAAAAAGAATCAAATTAAAATTTAGTATCTTGTTTTAAAATAACTAAGCAATAAATAAGATTTGGTATAAATTTAGTTAGGTTTAATTTCAAATCTCCTAGGTTAATGGTGTCCAGACTGTTTCGTTTTTTTCGTTAGAAGATTGGCAACTGCGCTAAAACCCGTAAAATTGATTATCCTGATTTAACATGTATTTCGTCTTCTGTGGTGAACACCCTCCCTGAATGGAACATTCATACAGACTACGATTCTCTAAGTGATCACAGGTACATTACAGCCTACTTCTCCTTCTCACTTCTGTGACATAAATTGTTTTAAGTGCGTAAGTCTAACTGTAACGGAATGTAACTGTAACTGTGTTCCGGATATCTTGTGTTTTTTCGTTCTAAGTTGTATGTTGTTGTGCTCAGTGTTTTCGTAACTTGTACGATGTTCTTAACGTAATAAAAGTAATTAATAATGCTCAATTTGAAGCATTCACTTGAAATGTGACATGGTGGCAAGCGGTGCAGTCAAAATGGATCTGAAAACTCCCAGTTGTATGAAATTACAAGGAAATTTGGCCGAAAATTGGTCAAAGTTTAAGCAGCGTTTTACTTTGTATTTGGAAGCATCGGAAAAGACAGGTAAATCCGATAAGTTAAAAGTTGCTTTGTTATTGAATTGTATGGGAGATGAATGTATCGATATATTTAATAGCTTTAAATTAGCTGCTGCAGATGCTGAGAAATACGATACAGTTATCCAACGGTTTGATAATTATTTCGAACCGCAGAAAAATACTGTGATTGCACGCTACAAATTTTTTAACTGTGTACAACAACCAACTGAAACTGTTGATTCTTTTGTAACTAACTTAAAAAATCTCGCTAAGGATTGTTCTTTTGAAAATCAGGAAGATAGTTTGATAAGAGATTTATTGATAATTGGTATAAGGGATTGTTCCGTGAAAGAAAAATTCCTTATGAATTCAGATTTGAAATTAGAAAAAGCAGTGGAATACTGTAGGGCAAAGGAATCAAGTGAAATTCAAGTAAAATACATGAAGGAAGGGTCTGATAGGAAATCAGAAGTAGTGGAAGTTATCAAAACTACAAGAAATAATACTGACGTAGGGCATAATAGAAATTACAAAAACGAAAGTAAATTAAAGAAACAGGATTATTTCAAGAATAACTGTTGCTCAAGGTGCAAAACAAAACATGCTTTTGGAAAGTGTCCAGCATGGGGGAAAAGGTGTAATAAGTGCAAAAAACTTAATCATTTTGCGATTGCATGCAAAAACAAAAAAGTTAATGAAATAGAACATAATTCCTCTGTTGTATCGACAAATAATACTGATTCTTTTGTTTTGGAATCTGCGAGTGAAGTAAATACTTCAAAGTTTGAATGGAGAGAAAATATTGTTATAAATAATTGTGAAATACCATTCAAAATTGATACCGGAGCTGAAGTTAATATAATTCCTGTTAATTTGTTAAAGAAAATAGATGAAAGATCAAAAGTAAACAAAACAAACAAAAGTTTGAAATCATATACAGGGCACAATCTGAAAGTGTTAGGAACTTGTAATTTGTGCTGTGAATTCAAAAATAAATTACATGTATTTGATTTTTATGTTGTAAATCAAGATTCGAATGCTATTTTAGGGCTGAAAGCATGTGAACAGTTGGGTTTAATTGATAGAAATATTGCTAAAAATGTAGATGCAATTAATAATCTCGATATTGTTCAAGAGTATGAAAATGTTTTCTCTGGTAAACTTGGCAAACTGTCATATGTATATGATATTAAGTTAAAAGAAAATGCCCAGCCTAAGATTGCTTCTCCTAGAGTTATACCTGCATCTTTAAGGGATAAAGTCAAAACTGAACTTGACAGAATGGTTAAAGCAGGAGTTCTTGAAGAAGTAACTGAACCTACAGATTGCGTACATCCGATTGTTATTGTTCAAAAACCCAATGAAGAAGTCAGAATATGCATGGATCCAAGGCCTTTAAATAAGTACATAAAAAGAGAACATTATCCAATTCCAACCCAACAAGCTATATTTTCAAAAATTAGATCAAGCAAAATATTTTTCAGTTTTAGATGCTTCTTCTGCATTTTTGCAAATTCCCCTTTCTCCTGAAAGTTCTAAATTATGTACCATTGCTACACCTTTTGGCAGATATAAATTTTGTCGCCTACCATATGGATTATGCAGCTCACCGGAAGTGTACCAAAAGACTATTGACAACATTTTTTCCAACTTAGATGGCATAGTTGTTTACATTGATGATGTATTAATTTTTGGAAAGACGGAAGCCGAACATGATAGACGACTTCTATCTGTCTTGAAGAGAGCTCAAGAATGTGGTTTAAAACTCTCACTAAGAAAAAGCCAAATTAAGAAGAAATCTGTGAAATATCTTGGCTATAAATTAACAGATGAAGGAATCTCGGTAAATAATGAAAAAACTGAAGCAATTCTAGATTTTAAGGCTCCAACCAGCAAAGCCGAATTACAAAGGTTTCTAGGAATGATAACCTACTTAGGAAAGTTTATCGCCAATCTCTCAAACAAAACAGGATGTCTTCGTAGATTATTAAGTAAAGATGCTGAATTTCTTTGGACCAGCAATGAACAGAAGGCGTTTGAAGAGCTCAAATTGTGCGTTACTAATGCTCCAGTCTTGGCTTACTTTGATATAAGAAACCCTTCAATTGTGTCAGTTGATGCCAGCCAATATGGTTTAGGAGGTGTTTTGATACAAGATGATCATCCCATAGCGTATGCTTCCAGTTCTCTCACAGAAACACAGCAACGGTACAGTCAAATTGAAAAGGAGCTGTTAGCTGTTTTAAATGGCTGTAAAAAATTCCACTATTTTATTTATGGAACTGAGTTTACAATTGAAACTGACCACAAGCCATTAATTGGACTATTACAAAAACCTATAGAGAAACTTTCTCCAAGATTACAACGAATGGCTTTGGAACTATTCAAATACAATTTTAAAATTGTGCATGCTCCAGGAAAATATTTGTACATAGCGGATACACTATCACGGTCTCCAACTGATGCCAATGTGGATACAAATTTCTTAGAAGCAGGAGCCGCTACTGTTCACACTATTTTAAGCGCTAGTGATGAGAAAACTAAAGAGCTTCAAGAAGCTACCAAGCTAGATGAAGAATTGCAACAGCTGAAATTTTACATACAAGACGGATGGCCTAATGAATACAAGAAACTTTCCGAAAATCTAAAACCGTATTGGGATAAGAAGTCAGAATTTCATTACCATGATGATTTGGTATTTATTGGAAATAAGTAGGTCATCCCTAAGAAAATGCGTGGTGAAATTCTACAGAAATTGCATGTTGCACATCAGGGCATAACATCTTGTCAAAATAAAGCAAGAAACTCTATTTATTGGCCAAATATGACAACAGAAATCAAGAACTTTATAAACAGTTGCAGAATTTGTCAGAAATTTCAAAAATCAAATCCAAAACAAGTGATGATACCATACAACATACCCAAGCATCTTTGGATTGATGTGGGAATAGATTTTATGTATTTAAAAGGAAAAGATTACTTAGTGGCCATAGACTATCATTCAAAATTTATTGAAGTGAGAAAAGTCGAACAGAAAACTGCAGAAGCTGTCATAAGTGCATTGAAACAAATTTTTAGAACACATGGAATAGCGAAATGCCTGCATTCAGATAATGGACCGCCATTTGACAGTTATAAATTTCAAGCGTTTCTTAAAAAATATGATGTGAAACATGTCACCTCTTCACCAAGATACCCTAAATCCAACGGGATGGTAGAACGTGCAATAGGCACAATCAAGAATCTGATGCTGAAGGTATTGGAAGATAATGGAGATCCAAATTTGGCACTGATTGAATACAATAATACCCCAAAACATCATTTACCATCGCCGGCACAAATGCTCGTGGGAAGATCATTGAGATCTCTACTGCCTACTAAAAAGAATATATTAAAACCAAAATTTACAACAGCCGAGACTTATAAGAACTTATTGAATAATCAGGAGATGCAAAAGAAATACCATGACCGATCACATGTAAATCTAGAAAATTTAAAATCTAATCAACCAGTGTACGTTCAACTAAATCGCAGAGACTGGACACCGGGAACTATTCTGGAAAAGCTGGATGCTCCACGTTCATACTTTTGTGAAAACTGCTGCTGGAAGTGAACTTAGGAGGAATAGAATTCACTTGAGGCCAGATCAAGGTAATCCTTCAATTAACCAGTCAACAAATGAAGTTCCTATTCAGCCTTCTAGTGTCAAGTCGCCGAATCCTGATCCTGTACCAGTCCCGCCTGATCCCGATCCGGATGCTGTCAACAAGCCTATTATGACCACACGATCCGGGAGAGTTGTTAAACCAATAAAAAGACTTGACTTGTAAATAGTGTAAAATAGTGTATATATGAAACTTGTTAAAAAGGGGAGATGTGACATAAATTGTTTTAAGTGCGTAAGTCTAACTGTAACGGAATGTAACTGTAACTGTGTTCCGGATATCTTGTGTTTTTTCGTTCTAAGTTGTATGTTGTTGTGCTCCGTGTTTTCGTAACTTGTACGATGTTCTTAACGTAATAAAAGTAATTAATAATGCTCAATTTGAAGCTTTCACTTGAAATGTGACAACTTCCAGTTACTAAAGCTAAAAGATTCAAAACCTCATTTGGAAATTATAAAAAATTTGTAAGACTTATAGCCTCTCGGAATATTAAATTTCCTCTCATTTATATAGTAGATTCCACATCGCTAAATGATTTTATTGCAACTTTCATTCATGACATTCAGTCTTTTATGTTTATTTGCTTCAAAAAGAAAAATCAAAAGTCTTTGGATCTAAAGATTCCTTGGTGGAACTCAACTCAAAAGTTGAAACTTCGTGCAATGCGATGTCTCTACTACAAAAATAAAATCACTGATCCACAAGCAAGATAACAATTGCTCGTCACCATATTAAGAAAAATACAGCTATAAGAAGGCTATTATCAGTGCTAAACTTGATTCTTGGAAGAATTTTTGCAAAAACTGTACTACTTCTTATAGACTTCCCTACAAAATAGCCTTCACAACTGTGAACACTCGGTACTTCCAAAATACTACAAAGAAATTCTTTCGTGTTCCAACGATTTGAATAATATTGTTACTGCAAACTTCTCAATTACCGTCATAAAAAAATCTTTTGTTTGTAATAACTCGCACCCAACTTCTGCATCTGTTAATATTGTCCAGGAACCTCAAATTACTCTCCAAGAACTTCGTGACATTGTCTTCTCCTGCTCAACGAATGGCCCAGATGGGATGGACTTTAATATCCTTCACGTTTTAATGGTCAACTTTTCTTCCATCCTTCTTCACATATATAATTCCTGTCTCCCCTACAACATCTTTTCCCCCCATTGAAACTTCTGTCATCTTCATTCCTAAAGCTGCAAAGGACTATAAAGTTGCTTCAAATTATCGTCCAATCTCACTTATAAACTGTACCGGAAAAATCTTGGAAAAAATCATTCTAAAAAGAATTTCTCCAACTATTTTTAATCATCCGGAGTTTAAAGCAAACCAATATGGTTTTGTTCCAGGAAAATCTGCAATTGACGCTTTACATAATATAAAGTCAAAAATTTTGGACATGCGCTTCTCCGGATATACACTTCTCTCCTTTCCTTCGATTTCACCGGAGCGTTCAACTCCATCACAAGGTTCCGTTTTAAGACCGTTATTTTTTATTACTTTTACTAATGATATTAGTCTAGGGTATTCCTGGGAACATCAATATTTTTGCTGAAGATGTCAAAAGTTATGAGAATTGTTGATACGGAGGAACAAGTCAATCAGCGGATTTAAAGCAAATTTCTAGGTGGGCAATTAAGTGGGGTATGTCTTTAAATTTAGAGAAATGTCAAGTGCATCATTTTGATCATGGGAACAAACTTGCAATCTATTATTTACAAGGCTCCGTTATTAGTGGAACAGCAGTTGTTGATCTAGGAGTATTGATTAGTCACGACTTCAAGTTTAGACCGCTATTATACAGAAGTTTGGTAAGACCTCATTTGAAGATTGCTGTTCAGTTCTGGACCCTTTATCAAAAGGACATAACCTTATTCAAATAGGGTTCAAAGAAGGGCTACTAGATTGGTAAGTGGTCTTTCAGACTGAGCTTATGAGGTTAGGCTTAAAAGGCTCAATATGTATAGTCTTGAGCAAGGAAGAGTTAGAGGGGACATGATTCAGTTGTTTAAATTAATTAAAATTTGAAATGTTGATGCTCTACAGTTACCCATACAGCACACGACGACCTCCGGACGTCCTAATTTGATCCTGAGGGTCCTGCTAGATCCTCAGGATCATCAGGACTGAGCTAGGATATCCCCAGGTTGTTATGAAATGACAATCCACGGAATGTTCTAATCCAACATTCTCAGGATGTCCTCGTCCAGGACGTCTCGTTTTTCGAGACATTAAACCTTTGTTTGGGAAATAAGGAGTCTGGGCTTCCTCGTATGACTTCTTAAAGTTACTATCATGCCAAAAGCATTATCAATCATAAAAAAGATTTTCTCTAGTTTTAAAAATATATGAATTTTAATTGCACAGAAAAATATAAAATAGGCTTGAAACTACTCATGTGGAAATCGACGATAAAATCCAACAGGAAAAAAATAATAATTTCCTGGAAAAAAAGAAAGAAAAAACCACCGAAATTTTAAAAAGAAAGTCTAGAAGAAATAAAGAAAGAAGCAAAACGACAGAGACTCCGAGCGCACTTTGCGTAGAATTCTTCCCTCCTCCCTCCCCAACCGAAGAAAGACGATTGCCTGAGGCAATAATAGAAAGGCGGGAAAATACCGCCTGACCTCCATGGTTTGCTTATGTCTTTTTACGAATGGTAACGGTAAGTGTATTTTGTGTAATTCTTGTTGATGCGAATATCTCTCCTTTATAGTCTATGAGATCTATCTCAAAGCTTTTTAAAGTTAAATTATGTGAAATGAAATAAGGCTACGATAATTTAGTTATACCAAGCCATTATGATTGATTAATTGTTACGCAAAGCATCAAAATTTGTTGAAATTTCAGGGTTTGTTTAGATTGTTTTCATACTGATTTTAAGTCAAACTCTTGTGTCCCCCCCCCCCCTTTTTTTGCTATATAACGAACATGTTTAATTTTTCTTGTCACAAGCAATACTGATTACTTCTGCAATTTTCTGGAAATTTAATTTTTGCTTAGTCACTGTTAACTACCCTTATTTCTTTATGGTAAATTTCAAACCATTTTTATAAAACGTTTCCAGTAGCTGAAAATTAAATTGAACAAGCTGCCACACATTCATTTTATTTTTATTTATATATTTATTTCTTCTGATGAAACTGAAATGTGAAATTACTATACTATACTCAACTGCAAAGTTTCTCTACTATGGAGAAATATGCTGAGAGCAAGCGAGGAAAGTAGTTCTCCGCCCGGTGTCCGATTCTCGAGTTAAACTTAGCACTTCGCTATAGAAATATGATCAGGTATTTTAATCTACACATGTATAGCGTTAATTTTTTATAATTTTCATAAAATGTTATATATTTTCAATTTTACGAGAAGCGTAACGCGAACTAATACCATCATTTAGAACTAACGCTCTAGCCAATAAGAGCTGACGAGCAGTTGGCGATCTTCCGATAAGCGGTTTGGCGAGATTTGGAGTCGTTTATATTTATGTCTGACTCGCTGACTTGTGACTTTGCTTAAAGCTAAACATTTTTTATTATTCTATTCGTTAATATAGTTGCTGTTACTATTATTATTGTCAAAATCGTTCTTTTTATTATTAATATATTCGTTAATATCGTTATTATTATTATTTTTGTTAGTATCGCTCTTATTATTATTATATTCGTTAATATTGTTCTGAAAAATTAATCATTATTATTATAAGAATGGAATCTACTCCAAAATTGAATTTCAGTGTTAGATATCAAAACAGTCTCAAGTTATTCTTGAAGTATTATTAATATTTTTAAAACTGATAATCTTTCATGTGTTTTAATCCTGGTTTTATTGTTAAAAAATTTAAACATTCAACAAAAACTACAAAATTAATGTATCCTTATTTAAATATTTAATATATTTGTCATGGTAACGATTATGCAAATTTGTATGTTCCATTTAGATGATGAATAATCAAAATTAAATGAGATAATTATACCTATATTTATTTCATTACTTCTCTTTATGTACCTCATATTTGCAGTTGAGTGTAATTATATGATTACTTAAAATCATTTAGATATTTTTGTTTTAAGATATATTATAAGAGATATAACTTTTCAAGACAAATTTGGTATTTCAGTATATCTGCACCAATTGGGAAAAACTAGATTAATCGATTTTTGGACAAAATGAGATAAATACCCTGGGCAACCCATATTGGTGTCCTACACATCCTGTAAAGTATGAAAGTCATAATGTCAGTGGCGTTCTTTAAAACCATTATGCATTATTAGACCATTTTAAAACCATAGTGCATTTCAAAATGTAGCTGTGATTAAAAATGTTTTTTTTTTTTTTTATGTTTGTACAATATCTATCTGCCTAAAAGAATTAAGAGTATGATTTCTCTCTTTTTTTGCCGAAAGGAATAACTTATGATGAATATACATTTGATCCAATAAAATAAATTATGATTTTATTAAAAAGAAATTAAGTTTTTAAATTTGTTACATTGTCCTTTTTTTTTTTTTTTTTGATAAACAGACAAAAGAGTTTTCAAACATGCAATGTACCAAATAGAGTGCTTAATCAGATTATTCGCCAAGTTGGTAGCTTGGGGTCTTTTGACCCTCCTCCTGCAACCCAACAACCTCGCTGTTCACTCATTTCTTCGGCCGCGCGTTGCAGTCTAGTATAGACTGCAACGTTTCTTGACAATGACGTCACAACGCGCGGCCGAAGAAATGAGTGAACAGCGAGGCTGTTGGCTTGCAGGAGGAGGGTCGAAAGACGCCAAACTACCAACTTGGCGAATAATCTGATTAAGCACTCTATTTGGCACATTGCATGTTTGAAAACTCTTTTGTCTGTTTATCAAAAAAAAAAAAAAAGGACTATGTAACAAATTTAAAACTTAATTTTTTTTAAACCAATCATAACTTATTTTATTGGATCAAATGTATAATCATCATAAGTTATTCCTTTCGGCAAAAAAAAAAAGAGAAATTATACTCTCAATTCTTTTATGCAGATAGATATTGTACAAACATCAAAAAAACATTTTTTAATCACAGCTACATTTTGAAATGCACTATGGTTTTAAAATGGTCTAATAATGCATAATGGTTTTAAAGAACGCCACTGACATTATGACTTTCATACTTTTACAGGATGTGTAGGACACTAATATGGGTTGCCCAGGGTATTTATCTCATTTTGTCCAAAAATCGACTTATCTAGTTTTCCCAAATGGTGCAGTTATACTCAAATACCAAATTTGTCTTGAAAAGTTAAATCTCTTATAATATATCTTAAAGCAAAAATATCTAAATGATTTCAAGTAATCATATAATTACACTCAACAGCAAATATGAGGTACATAAAGAGAACTAATGAAATAAATATAGGTATAATTATCTCATTTAATTTTGATTATTCATCATCTAAATGGAAAATACAAATTTGCATAATTGTTACCATGACAAATATATTAAATATTTAAATAAGGATACATTAATTTTGTAGTTTTTGTTGAATGTATAAATTTTTTTAACACTAAAACCATGATTAAAATATATAAAAGATGATCAGTTTTAAAAATATTAATAATACTTCAAGAATAACTTGAGACTGTTTTGATATCTAACCCTGAAATTCAATTTTGGAGTAGATTCCATTCTTATAATAATAATAATGATTAATTTTTCAGAACAATATTAACGAGTATAATAATAATAATAAGAGCGATACTAACAAAAAATAATAATAATAACGATATTAACGAATATATTAATAATAAAAAGAACGATATTAACAATAATAATAGTAATAGCAACTATATTAACAAATATAATAATAAAAAATGTTTAGCTTTAAGCAAAGTCACAAGTCAGCGAGTCGGACATAAATATAAACAACTCCAAATCTCGCCAAACCGCTTATCGGAAGATCGCCAACTGCTCGTGAGCTCTTATTGGCTAGAGCGTTAGTTCTAAATGAAGGTATTAGTTCGCGTTACGCTTCTCGTAAAATTGAAAATATATAACATTTTATGAAAATTATAAAAAAATTAATGCTATACATGTGTAGATTAAAATAGCTGATCATATTTTTATAGCGAAGTGCTTAGTTTAACTCGAGAATCGGACACCGCGCGGAGAACTACTTTCTTCGCTTGCTCTCAGCATATTTCTCCATAGTCAAGAAACTTTGCAGTTGAGTATAACACTAAAATAGATTGTCAGCGTTATTATTTTGTAAGCATTTGTTTACATAAATTTTTTATCACAAATATTGATACACTGAAGTATTTTATTATTATTATTATTTTTTTTTTTTTTTTGGTGTAAGATATTTTTTTCATCTAGCAGTGATAAATTAAATCTGGAGAGATTTGACAGCATTTCTTTTATAATTTTTTTATAGCCATTTAATTTTAGAAGCTTAAATATTGTAGAATAGCTTTTACATAAGAACTGAACATGTTGCTTTAAATTAAAATTTATTAATAGTGTTTGCAATTTGTTACTTGCAATTATAACATTTCCAAGGCAAAACTGAACTCTGAGTAATATACTATTTTTTTATGTAAATTATTTGATAAGTTATTGCATCTGACATTAGTTTTTCTCTTTTAAGCTGGAATTAAGATGAAGATTGACGTAGCTCCAGTTTTAACATGTTTGAAGATTCTTATCAAAAAGGAGGTAAACATGTTTTATGTATTTCATTAAGTAGTGATTGTTGGGAAAATATGCTCTTTATGGGGGGGCGGGGGGATGTTAAATTTATCTTAAATTAAAATGATATGTTTTGAAGTTGTATGAGTAAAGTTGGGCATGTAGCGAGAAGAGAAGAGGGGTTTATTCGAAGCATGTTTTCAGTGCATATATTTATATTTCTAAACTTGTTGCACCTGTATAACTTTAAGCAAGGTGTCGTCTCTGTTTGAATTTTCTTATTTGTAAAATATATTTTTTTTTTCTTTCAGCTGACATTTCAAAGGCCTTTTGCGCTGCCTACACCTATAATGAAGTGATGCATGGATTTCTCACAAAAATGCAGGTATTAATTGAGCAACTATATTTACTTTTATTATTATTTTTTCTCTCACCTATCAATTGCAGCAGAAACATTATTGTTTTTGCTATTTCTTGTTATGGGTGATTTTCTAATTTATTGATAAATTGGTATTACACAATCTGAAAATTATTGCTGAAACAAACATAAAAACTTGTCTAGATATGAATTCCTTATAATTTACTGCATTGTGAACAGGTAATTATTCTCAACTTAATTTATTAATATTTTAGATACTTCAAAAAGTGTCTTAACAAGTGACAGTTTTCCTCATGGGTGGTACCATCATTAAACATTCTGTAAATTAATCCTTATCAATAATAAATTTAATAAATCCTGTATAATTTATCTTAAATGCTCTGTAATAAGCGATAGTGCTATTAATATTTATGTATTTTTTAAAGTATTTGAATAGCTGTTTATCTCGGGAGTGTTGTTTCTTAAATAAAGGATATAACTTTAAATAAAAATGTTTTTTCTTAGAAGTTAAATGTCGCCACTGCAGGTATAAGAAATAACGGGGAAGGTTTAATTAGGGAACCGTTTCTTTTATTATTGGCTAACAAATATTTTAATACAATTCTAAGTTTTAGCTACAGTAGCACTCATGAGGCAAACAAACAATCCTGCTGCAATAACGCACTAAAAAAAATAATAAAAATAACAATAATTGTAAAAACAAACCAAGTTGGACTTTTTTTTACCCCATTAACTTAGGTTACATTAAAAATGTAATAAAACGTTACTCACTTTCATGATTCTGACCGAGAAATATATGTGTTCAAACAGAACTAATAAAAAATAATCGCCTTATCATTTTTAAATAGGCAGTAGAAATATGGAAATAAATTGTTCTAATTCTGCAAGCCAGAGCTTTCAGTTAATTTCAGTGAAGTGTAGGGATGTAAAATTTCCCAGGAAATTTTGAGGTGGTGGAAAAAAAAAAAAAATTCTGAAAAAAAATGGAAAAATTCATTTTTTACAAGTGAAAGTAGATTTTTTAAAAATAGTTTTCAGGATCCGGGGGTGTTTCTATTGAAAAAAAAATGTAAATGTTTTTTCATTATTTCTTTGTAACTGTAAGTTTGACTTTGTAAATCATAAAATTATCAATAATTTTTCTTTATAATATTTTATTTATTACAACTTCAATAATTAAAATATTAGTATATATAGCAAGTAGATTTTAGCATATGTAACTTTTGTAAATTATCAACTAATTTTTTTTTACAGAAAGTTGCTTAGATTTTTTTCCTCCAAAGTTTATTACATGCATTTATATGTGTATGTATATATACAGGGTGCAAAGCAAAGTCCTTAGGAGGCTTTTATCTCTGCAACCGTTGGTTCTCAAATATATACGCACAGTTATAAAAATGTTTAAAAATTGTAAGCATTTATGATAATAGCATTTTTTAATTTAAAAAATCAATTTTGTGAAATTACAGAAACTAACTTTTTATACAGTCCCCAGTCTTTATAGTCATATTAAGTAAAAGTTGACGCCCATCCTAAGGAACATAACACAAAATGTTTCCCTTCTGTATGACAAAAATAAACAGATATTTAGTTTCAATGTTTGGCATTTTTTCACGATTTTTTGGCCTGCATTAAGGGGTTGGTTAAAAAAGTTCAATGAAGTATTCATTCTATTCATTATTCAATGAATATTTCATTCAGATTTTTTAACCGACCCCTTAATAAAGTCCAAGAAAATGTGAAAGAATTCCAAGCTTTGAAATTAAATATCTCTGTCATTTTTTCTTGTACAAAAGGGAAACTTTGTGTTATGTTATATTTAAATATATAAAATATTTAAAGAAAAATAATTAAAAATATTCAAAGAAAAAACATTGGAATGTGACTATTATAAATTTCTGAATGTATTATTTTATACTAGAAATTTCAAAATTTTCAATTTTTCCGGGTGGAAATAAATCCTTTCCTAAAAAAAACTGAAAAAAAACCTGTTTTTTCCCCAAAATTTCCATTTTTTTTCCAACCATTCGCATCTCTAGTGCAGTGTCTGCTTTCTCAAATATATAACTTGCAACACATTCCTTTTACTTCTACTTATCATAAAATACCAACTGGCATAACTTAACAACTGTTCTTTTTTTTTTTTGCCTGGGAGAGGGTAGGGGTTAATTTTTGAGCAACCAATTTGCAATAATAGAATTTTTCAAGTAAAGAAATGCAAGTACATGTATCACAAAATTGCGGGTATATTAATGAATGAAATGACCATATTTATATGCATTATTCTGTTTCTCTTACCCTACTAATTTCAGCATTGTACATGATGCTGTAGCTTTGCAAGTATACATATTAGTGGCCAATTTTGAGTTTTTTCTTAAAGTTATGAAAATATCTGGTGGGGGGGATGGCATGCATCTGGTAAAAAAGAAGCTGAAAGTCAGTGTCGCCTACTGAAAAAACTGGGAAATGTATAAATCTTTAGATTCAATTCTATTATAATTCCAAATTTTAAAATTCATTTTAATAAAGCAATCGCAGAAAAAGAAAAACTAGTTTGTTCCTTAGTTCTTAAAGAAAATTTAATTTTTTTGCAATAAATTAAATAGCTGTGAAAATACCTTAAATGGGATGATAAATGCATGCTTTATTTTGCTCTTTGTTTATTAAATTATTAATTTTCATATCCCTACCACCAAGCAAGTGTGCATTTAACTTGGATTGTGGAACGAGAATTATGACATATAATTTTTTGCTGCTATAGCGAAGTGACAGTATAAGTGATTATTACTGTTTATGAGTGTTTGAAGAGACTTAAACGGGAGGGGGTTCCTTGATGTTATGACAGAGTTGCCACTATAAACAATGTCCTTATAACAAGAACAACTGTTCATATATATGTGTATGTATGTGTTTTAATAATTTTTTTATTCAAAAAATAATTTACTGAAATCCTGAATAGTTTGAAAGTGCTGGTTTTGAATACTTGAACTCTCTTAAAATAAAAATCTCTGTAGTGAAATACCAAATTATCGCCCTCCTAAATTTTGCCGAAATTCGCGAAAATACGGGAGGGGGCGCGCAAACGATACAAGTGAAAAAACGTTCCAATTTTATGCCTCATCCCCCCCGCCCCCAATTTAATGGAAAGTAGGTAAAACAAAGTAAAGGTTTGTCTATTACTCATTCATGATCATGTAATTAAAATTCGTTCCAATCAATCCTAAAAAAAAAGTGGCAAACAAATTTTGATTACACTAAATGCATAGATTTGCTTTTAACCTCTGTTCACATGTTTTCCTCCATAATAATAAATTAAATAATCATAAATATAAACAATAGCAAGGAAAGATATCAGCAGAAGCTAGAAAGACAGGTGCAAAAGATTTGTTCCGGTGATTTATTCCCCTTCCCTGGCCTCATCCTTCATTTTTTGGTGTACTTAAATTTCCTACTAAGAATTTTTTTAACTTTTTTTTTTTTCGTCGTTATTTCAGATTGGATATTGTTATTGTAACTTGTGAAATTGAACATTCTTGCATGTCTATACGCATCCCAATGACTATGTTTCGCGACATTTGGAAAATATAGTTTTAAAACACAGCATGAAAGCTGTAATTAATACAATGCCAACAATATTTTGTGATTGCATTTAAGATCGTTAATGAGCAATTTACCTACTCATATTCGGGAATGGCCAGTTTTTGCAATAGCGTTTTTTGCAAGAGAATCGTTTTCGCTATTTTTGAAATTATTTCTTTTATTTCTCCTTTATAATTTCAATGACAATCCAAGTTTGAAGGGCGGGCAGCCCGATTAATCGGTATTTTTACGTAAAGGAAATTTGCGGGAAAAGAGGGGAGGGGCGCGTATTCGATCACGGGCTCTTGTTTGGTATTTATCAGTAACGCTGCTTGAAAAATATTGTTTTGGAATGAAATGGTTACCGTTGTGCTGTAACACCTATAGTAAAAAAAAATTAAAGGGGGGGGGGGGACGGTTTCAATGCACAACATGCAAATTATGTAATTGTACTTTTTATTGCTTGTGTTTTTCAAGGAAGAAATTTAGGAACAATCCTACATAAAAAAGAAAAAGTTTGTGCCACTGTATTTACTATTTTATTTATTATTCAAAAATAATGCATAAATCATGCTTCTCTTTGATGTAAGTTTCATTTATGTAAAACTTTATCCACATTGGTGCACAGAGAAAAAAAAACAATGTTCTTGTAAATTAAGTTTTATTCATAACTTCTTTCTTTTTAGGAAATGTTAAAATGATGGTTACTGAAAGTACTGCTTGAAACAAAGAAAGAAATTAAATTTATGTATGATTTGCAATATATTTTTTGTTATATTTTCAAATAAATTTTTTTCATAAACCATTTGCATTTGTTTTGAATGGTCTTATTAAAAGTATGTTTTCAGATTTATTAATATTAACCGTAATATTGAAAGTCGAATTTCAAATGCTGATTTTTTTTATTGTCGTTCAAACATTTTATGTTTTAACTCGGAACATATCTAAATGCACTTTTTTAATTTGAATATTTGTTTCATTTATTTTATTATTAATATTGTTTTTTTTTCTAAAATTTTATTTCATTCAATTAAAAATCTTTTGTAAAATTCTATTTCATTTAAATGAAAATTCTTAAGTTCCATAAATATTTGATAGAAATCTCAATTGACCACATCAAAATAATGTAAAATCTGTTATTCACTATCAGAAATAATAAAAACTAACATTTATTTGTTTAATACTAACATGAAGGTCAAGTAATTCCTTTAACAACAAAAAAAAAGGGGGGCAGGGAGAGTAAATTGGTAAAATCCCCCCCCCCCCCCCAAACGTCAATTTAAGTACATATTGCATGAAGTATTTTGTGGAAATTTGAATATAATTGTTATGGTTTTGAAATTTTTTCAGATAAACAAGAAAAAATGCTGTCACAAGTATAAAACAAAAATTTATGTCATGACTCCTTGTTCCATTGTTGCACTTACGTGGAAAGCAAGTGCTTAGTGTTTGCTTATTTGCATCCTTTATTTGTAAAGAAGCTGAGGCTCTTAACTAACAATGGGACTGACCAGTCATGCCTGTCAATTGGTTGTATTTTACTTGTGTCTGCTGGTTTTCTGGTTTATATAAATTTCAATAATGCATTGCAATGAGCTGGGTACGGCATTCATCCTGTCATTGTTCAAAGTATGTCCTGGCAGGGTGCTACGAGTCTTAGTGATGATCTCCTGAGGATGAACTCAAGACAGTATTAGGTGCTAAGTATTGATTGTGACAGTGCTCTCAGGATGGATTGGGAACATCGAAGGATCCTGTCATTGTTCATAGGACGTCCTAGAAGTCCTCTGACTATCCTCATAAAGTTCTCCAAGTCCTAACTTTGTCCTAAAAATCCCAAGTTGTCCCGAGTGGTCGCGCGTTAGGATTAGGTGGGGAATATTTTAGTTCTGACGATGTTCTTGGGATCGACTGGGGACGACAAAGAATCCTGTCATTGTTCATGGGATGTCCTAGAAGTCCTCTGACTATCCTCATAAAGTTCTCCAAGTCCTAACCTTGTCCTAAAAATCCCAAGTTGTCCCGAGTGGTCGCGCGTTAGGATTAGGTGGGGAATATTTTAGTTCTGACGATGTTCTTGGGATCGACTGGGGACGACAAAGAATCCTGTCATTATTCTTAGGATGTCCTAGAAGTCCTGTGACTATCCTCATAAGGTTCCTCAAGTCCTAACTATGTCCCCAAAATCCCGTTCGTCCTCGAGTTGCCGTGCGTTTAATGCCTCAGGTCGCTCTGAGGACGTTATCAGGGCGGTCACTAGGCGGGACATTTTTCAGGTCAGAGGTCGTCCTGAGGTTCTCGAATTGGGATTTAAGGACATCCTTGGGACCACCCCTCAGGACTTGACAAGAGTACTCAGGACATCCTGAGGACCACCTTGTGCTGTATGGGTATGTGCTGAAGGTAGAACCAAAGGTCATTGTTTTAAGCTTTGCAACTCTTAGGCTAATCTTGAAATTAGAAAAAATTACTACTTCAATAGGGCTGTAAGCAGTTGGAATAGTTTACCGGAAGCGACTGTTACTTGCAGAGGAGAAAAAACTTTTAAGAAGGCTCTTGATGTTCATTGGGGATTGTTAAATTGGCTAGTACCAGATAGGCTCTGTGTCTGTTGCTGATTGTCACTTTTGTATTTGTACACACGGGGAATTTCTTTCTAAGACCCGGAAGTTTTATTCCCATTTATTTCGTTTTACAGCGTATAATGGATTATTCACATTATATAGAGAAGATTATTTAATAAAAGTAAAGCCTCCGCTACGGCGTTGCCAGTGAAAAACGACTACATGCGCAGAATACGTATTCCTGCAACGATCTCCATCCCCCGAAAAAATTATCCGTGATAAGAGTATAAATGGATTTTATTTTAAATGAAACCCTACCAAAAGGAGAAATAGCATATCTTGTGGCTAAAAGCTTCAAATGACTAAAAATGATGAGCTATAATACGCGAACGAGAAACTTTTAATTTCTAGAGGATTAGACGTTCTCAAATTTTGGCACAGTACCCAAATTTCAATTTTTTTCCCTATATGCCCCTAAAAGTAGAATTAGTACTTGGGGACGTGAAAGTTCCCCAAATTTTAAGATATGCATATCTTTTTGTACTGAAATTCGCAAATATATGCCAGCAATTTAGAACTTTTAGGTATTTTGCGCTCCACATTTCAATTTTTTTCTCCATGTCCCTAAATACAATATTTGTCCTTGGGGACGAGATCCAAATTAGAAAATATATGCTGATTAATTTGAAATTTAGAGCTTTTAGATATTTTGCGAACGAAATTAACTTAGGGATCATTCATAAATGATGTCACGTTTCGAGGGGAGAGGGGGGGTTCGTGAAACTGTGACCAGGGGAGGTAGGGGGGTCTGACCTCCCCCCCTAAACAACAGACAAAATTTTGTAATGTGCGAGAATTTCTACAAAGTTCATTAATAAAATTTGAAAATACAGTGGAGCATTATTATACGACGTTCTTATTTATACGACGTTATAGAGTGGTCATAATTCTCGGATCTAGCCAGAAAAGCAAATCGATTACACCGCTTTTTTTTTTTTTTTTGGTAGTCATTTCGGGGTTGAAAAAAAAAAAATGCTCCATATTAGTTATAAGGTGCTGACGGCGTAAGGATACTGTGTCCTAAACCAGCGCCCCCTATATCTAGGAAGCCTTTGCACGGCAGTAGTCTAAATAAAGTCACGTGATTTTGAGAAGGCCATCAATCTGCCGTTGTGCTGTTACCGGTACTGAGTCCTGTTGTATGTTTGTTGGTTATCGTTTCTACTATCTTCTTGTAATCAATTTTCAGTTTTAAAATGCCTTACAAGTGTGCCGTTTACGGCTGCAAAGGCAATTATGCAATTATGCTTCCGGACAGAAGGACAATATCAAATTTATGAATGATCCAGTTCTTTAAAAAGTGTGGACATCAAAGACGATGAGCAAAAACTTCAAACCATCGTTCCAGAGTAAGTAATTAAATTCGTTAATTTATAGTACGATTAGAAGAATATAGAAACTGGAAATATATAAATCCCGTTTTACGAATTTGTTTCGTTTTGAAATTGTGTCACTGTTCTTGCCGGTGTGCGATGTGTTACATTATCATTCGTCAATAATGTTGTGGAATTAAAGTTTTATAGTTAATAAGTTTTAATTTTCGACGACCGACTTTCAACTTTCCTCCTTCTGCAATTTGAAACTATACCGACTTGATCTGTTAGTTTGTATGTCATTTATGTGTGACAAGGTTTAATTATGCTTATCATATTTGATGAAGTTAGAAAACTTGATTTTGGTTCTTGATCGTTTTGCACACACATGACATTTAAGTTAAAACTCATTACTAAGCTGTTTTATTGTTCTTAATGTTACTATTTATTAACTAAAATTGTTTTTGAACGCTTTAATGTACAATTACTTTTAACGTACTACTTTTTATTCATTTCTTTAGTGTTCATAATTTTGTTTAAGAGTACTGTTACCAATAAAAATTGTGCTCTGTTTTATCTATAATTGAGAGGGTAGGTTACTCACTGTATTATATTGTGTGAATACAGCATAGGGTTCATTCATAAATCATGTCACGCTTCGAGGGGGGAGGGGTCGTGATGTAGCGACACGGGGATGGGCTAGCAAGAAGTGTGACATCATGCTTATGCAACATAGCGTGGCATGTGACAAAGGGAGGAGGGGGTATGTTGAAGTGTGACACTTTGTGACAAGGGAGGGAGGGGGTTCAAATATATGGAAAAAAATCCTGACATCATTTATGAACGGTCCCATATTGCTTTCTGGGTGATTCCACCTTATTTTTGTGTTACGTGAGGAACATTTTTGAGCAAAATTCTGGTATATTTATTTAATTATTTTTAATTATGAAAATATTAATGCAAAGTTTTCAAATTTTTTAGAACATTATGTACAGCTAGAACCATATTTTGAATATTAAAATTTTGTTTCGCACGGGACATCAAAAATGTCCCGTACTTATCAAAATTGTAATATTTTTTAAATAATAAACTATTTACCCTATTGAAAAGAAATTTTGTACCACTATTGCTCCAAATGTACGGATTGTTAATAAAAAAATTTGAAAACTTTTCATTAATATCTTCAAAATTAAATACACCAAAATTTTGTTCAGACATTTCCAGTGGCGTGGCTAAGAGGGGGGGGGGGGGCAGCCCCGGGTGTCATTCATTCTGGGCTGACACCGGGCCACGAAGGGGGAAACAATAAATCTTTAAAAGCTCCATATAATGAAACAAATACCTTGAACTGGATTTCTTTTTCAATAATTTTCTTTTCTACTTTTAACGGAGCAAAGTGTTTCCTTACAAAAATATTCAAAGAGGTTTTTTACTGCTAAACAAACCATTGCTGTCAACAAATACATTAAATATTATAACTCCCATGACAAGAACAGTATCTTTTCCTTCTTTTTTTTGGCTGGGCTTTTCTTTTTTTTTTTGGTGTGCGTGGGGGGGGGGGGGGGGGGGCGCGGGGGTGACACCACGGATAACCGCCCCGGGTGTCACCTATGCTAGCTACGCCGCTGAACATTTCTAGTAGGTAGCACAAAAATGCTGTGGAATGACTCTTCTATGTTTTATTTTTAAAGGAATTTCAATATTTTAAAGATTTTACCCACAGCTGAAATACGAGTAAAACTCAAAAAGTAAAGGGACGTTGAGAAAAGAGGCATTTATTCTAATGATAGGAAACTGCAATAGACCAATATACATTATTATTCTACTTAACCTCCCTCACAAGTTCATACATTGTCCAACGTTTCACAAGTTTTATTACACAAGGTACATTATATTTGTATAAAGTGGTTAGAAACTTTATACATATATGATGCACTTTTAGTGAGAAATCAGTTTAATATTATATTAAAATTTAACAGTAAATATCAAATGGTTGTTTAAAACACAAGAAAAAAAGAATCATACAGCTTGTAGTAAAACTTTTACAAACAATGGCTAAGTTTATTCTACATTTTAAGAGTTCTGATAGAAATAGTGCCGAATTTTAGGTTATTACTTTTTTCCAAGTGTTAAGTATTAACATGAAATAAATATATAAATAACTTAGAAATTCATAAAGAATGTTTGAGAAGATAATTCCTTTATGTAAATATGTGAGAAAATGTCAATGTAGTTATGGTGGATTGCTTTTCAAAATCGACAAGATATTATTTTTTTCTTATTAAAGAAAAACATGATAGCGTAGATAAAATAAGGCTAAAGGTTAACTTAAAAATGGGTTAAGATGAAAAAGATATCAACTAATGAATTTAAGATGAGCGTTAAAAGAAACGAATAATGTACAAGTTATTTTGGAATGACTGAATTTTTGGTGTATGTTTTTTTTACATAAATTCACAATTTTCATTTATAATTATTCTGTTTTATTTTTCTTTACAAATATTGATTAATTTTAAGTAGCAGTCAATTGAAAAGAAATAAGCGCGAAGCGAAGTGTTCTTTTTCACTCATCGTGTTTAGCAACGGAGACTGAGAGACTGGCCTTCTGCTGATCACATGACTTGCCTGTTAGCGGGCTTCCTGATGCAGGGGGCATTGCCTAAACGCCTTATTCCAGGCCGATTTAGTTTTTACTAACCCTCAAACAGTTCGAGAAAATTTTCGTACCCCAGTCTTGAACGTAACCCTCCCATAAAATGTTATTCTGTAACCGCCTTGCTTTCGGTGCCGGGTACTTTTTGCTCGCTGTGAAATGAAAGATGAAATTTTGATATAGAATCGGGAGAATTTAGGGTGGACTGAAGAAAGAAATATTGTTGGGAACGGGCACTTAGAATGTTTAGCCGTGCAACTTCAAAGTTTTCAAAGAAAAATTGATTTTTCAAATATTAGTAAGATGACTTGGAAAATTACAAAAACCAATGTATTGTTGTGCAATGCAGTTTTAATGATATTCGTTTGCTTAGTGTTATATATACATAAATGCTGTAAATGTTTATGATATAATCATAATAAAAAGAAAAGTTTTGATTAAAAGCAACATATTTATTATAAGCACAATACAATAGCTACAAAAAGTACTAATCCATTTGAAAACAAAAAATATACAGCTTGAAACATACATCAACCTTTCATTTTATAAGCATATACTGGTTTCAGTTGATATTCTTTATTCCTTTCTCTTTTTTCTTTACTTTCATCTTTGCATTTATGAGCATCATACTGGTTTGAGTTGATATTCTTCATTCCTTTCTTTCTTTTTCTTTACATTGATCAGAATCTATCTCAGTTTTCAGAATCATCCTTGTTTTCTTCTGCAAGAGCTGAAACAAAGTAAATAAGTGAACACATAGAAGCCAAAAATGGGAAAAAGAAACTGAAGTGTGCAAGAAAAGGATTTTGTATTATATACTTCCTTTACATCTTTAAAACGGAGAAAATTGATGCAAGATAAACTTTTATCTCTTTTTTTTTTAAAGAAAGAAATAGAATTAATAATAAGCACCCAGTTCACACGATACAGTCTCTTCTTTTCTATCTGTTGAAACTGTAGGCTCAGCAGAAACAGATGCTTCAGTTTTCAAATCTAAAATATATAGAAGTATAAAACATGTAAATACAATAATTTTAATAATCTTATTAAAAGTTAACACAGATAGACATATATATATATTCCATACATATATATATTTTTTCTTCTCTTCTTTTCCCACATATGTAAAATTACTAAGCATAAAAAAAACAGTTTCAAGATGAAAAAAGAAATTACCGGCATTAACTTCTAGACAAGTTGTATTTTGCTCACAAAGTTCTTTTCCTTCAGCTTCACACACTTGAACTGCACATGAAAAAGGAAAACAAAGGAGAAATTACTCATCTTTTTCTCATACATCTCAAATACACCATACAAAATAATAACATTTTCAGTGCCACAGATGAATTTCATTTTATTGATGATTATACATTAGTTGATGAAGATATATATTGTGAAATGTGGCTTGATTTCTGTTCAAGAAATAATTGCAGAGAAAGTACTGGACGATGATACTGATGCAGACGAGCAAGTCAATATAACCAGCATTTTCCAACATTTGTTGAAACATTTAAGGAGTTGAAATGGCGTGAACTTTCTTTACTCACATGAGTTATCTGAGAAATATCAGAAAGATGCCACAATGTTGTAAATCATTTTTTATGAAGAAAATGAATCCATGCAAATCAAAATTTCTCAATATTTTAAAGTAAAGAAATCGATTTCGGTTTTTTTTCCGTTTTGTTTGTTTTTTGAAGTATAAAGTAAGTATTTCTTTCCTTCAAATTTTTGTGTTTAAATAGCAAGTTTATTACTGCCACATATGTATTCAACTGATGATATATTATGGCGATCCACATTACATTCATCATTTCTCGGTATCTATTATTTGAAATGAAAGGTTGCATGCAAGGTGATTGATTGATCGAAGTTGTGCTGTAAATTGAGATGTTTCTTTTTCATTATATATATATATACATCACCTGAAATGAAAGCAATGTTTAGTGTTTACATTAACTTTTAGGGAGTTATTTAATATCTTCTGTGTTTTGAATGCAACTCAAATTCATATTTGTATTTTAAATTGTACTTTATGAAATGTCATATCAAAGGTTATATTTTATGGGCAGTTTAATAGAAAATATATGTAAAAGAAAATGCTGACAGAAATTTAGCTGTTGCTGCATTTAGTAAAACAAAGCATCTATTATTGATGAAATAAGAACAAATTCATTGAGGTCATACTGATTTTAGAGAAAAACTTAAGCTTTATGCAAATTAAAATCAACATGCTTTTTTCCTCTTCTTTCTTAACTCAACAAAGCAGCATATATATTCATACTTGTTTGCAGCTAGTAAAAAATAATCAATTTTGCATATGAATATCAACTATCATTAAAATAACACTTAATATTTAATAATTCATGTTAAAATATTTTAAAGACCGAAATAGGTGGGTGATCAAGCCAAATGTGGTAAAAGATATATAACATTTAAAAATCAATCTCATTTTTATCTTTATTTATTGACTAATAACATTTTAGGACAAATTGGAATTATTATTGCATACTAGTTTACAAATTCAGCATACAAACTCCAACAGCACATTTTCAGACGAACTGTCAATAAAAAAGCAGCAAGTAAATAGTGAAATTGAGTTATTTAATTGTAAAATTTTAAAGGTAAAGTGGGACTAAAGGCTTCCTTGAAAAATGAATGTTTTAGCACTCCACAGTTACTTCTTGCATTTGTACAAGCTAATATCCAATAAAAAATAGTTTTATGAAAAATAATCATTGAAAATTATTTTGCACAAAAAGCATCTGTTTCAAAGATAATTCGATTGGTAGGGGGAACAAAATACTTACTTGATTCAAATACATTTGTGTCTGTCATTTTTTCAGTTTCACTACCTAAATGGAAGAACACTTGGATTAATTCTTATTTTCAAGGGGAAAATATCAAATAAGAGAAAAGAAATAACATTTATACAGAATATTACATATAAGACAAATTAAAAAATATATATAACAATAAAAAGTGTAAAAAAAATTACTTTAGTTTAAATAATGGCATACCTTTAGCTTCATTAACTTGAGAAACAATTTCAGATATGCTGGTTTGGTAGCCTACATTTTCCCCTTCTATACACAAAGTAATAACTGATCAATGCATTTATATATCATTGAACTTCCAAATAACAAAAAAAGAAAGAAAGAAAAAATAGAGGGGGGGGGGGGGGGCATATTTGAAATTAGAATTAATTCATATTTACATACAACACCTTTTACGTATTTACATATTTACGTATTACACCTTGTAAAAATTAGTTAATTAGTAACAGAGCTAAAAATATAAATAAAGAAATTGTTCCTTTATCTTTATTTTACAATAATACAAAAGCTGAAGCGATGTAAATAATAAATTCTATGTTTGTATTCTTGAAAAACAAAAGGGAAAAACACTAACAAATTTGCATTTCTACTAGAAGTCAATTATTTAAAATCCATTAAATATGAGATTTAAGACTACATATAAAATAATATAAATTGTGATTCAAAAATTTGCATTGTGAACATATGCAAACAAATTATAGATGTAAAAATTATACACAAAATGTGCAAAAATTGTCGACATGTGTTTCGAAGTTACAAGGAACCTCTTTTTCAATGCAAAAGAATATATGAATAAAGAGCCATTATAACTATGAATAACCCTATAATGATAAATGACAATGAATATCATAAAATCAAAAATAGATTACGACTTACAGATGAACACCTTGACCATTGCTTGCGAGCAGGAATTTCATCATATTCTCCCAATTATGAATCTCTGGTCAGTGAAATGCAATGCAAAAGATCACATTGACTGCATTTTATATATTTTGTAAATAATATTTATACTTTGTATGTTTTGCAAGCAATTTAGTAGAGTTTCTAGAGGGAAAACATCCAACTTCATTAGGAAGTTCACTCGTTTGCATTGAAAAAAGGGGTTTCTAGCAACTTCAAAACACATGTCTGCAAATTTTGCTTAATTTTATGTTGATTTTTAGTTTATTTTGTAGCACAAAGTTTTACATTTTCTTACACATTATGGATGGTTACTCATGACAAATAAAAGCATCGAATTATACAAAAACAGTAATAGGGAGAAAATTTCAAAAAAAAAAAAAATTATTACATGGGAAAACATAAATATACTTGTATATTCATCAGCTTTCTTCAGTAGGAAGTTACTCAAATGAAAACAAAACACTACTTGGTTTACAAACATTCTTACTTAAAAAAAAAATATAGTGAAAAGATATTTAGCAAACAATTTAGTAAACAAAATACATTCTAATGTTAAACATTTGATTATTTATCGCATAGAAAATAAATTCCTGTAGATATTTTGCAAGAACTTTAACCACATTAAAAAGTCAGCAAACGAAAGCTTTATTGCTATTGTTATTGTTATTATTTATTTTTTATGCAAATTTATTTTTTATTCCTTGAATAGAAGCAATATTGTTGTTGTTTTATTGAAAAGAAAATACGGTTTGTCAACCAAAGTATACAATGCGCGAATCTTCCGCAATTGATTTTTATGTTAATCAGTTCTGAAAAATAAAAGTCAATAATTGAAGAAAAAAAATAAATTTGGCAAATAATTATAATTTGAGTGAGCTCATAATTTTTCAATATATACAAAATGAGTTACATTAAGAATGCATGAAAACGGCAATTTGCAGCAATTTAATAACATAATCACACGAATCAAAAAAATTCATAAAAATATACGTTATTAGAAGCTAAACAACTTTTATAATTGCTATGCACCATTTTCCCCCAATCAAAATTTACATGCAATCATTCTCAAATTGAAAAAACACCAAAATCTGTACTTTTCTTAAACATAAAACAATACAATGTGCAAAGGAATATTTGCTTATTTTAATAGTTTTAGTATGCACATTTAGTTTAACTTTCTCTTCATGAAATAGAGATCTGTTCATATTAACTCATAATAAAAACACAGCAGAAAACATTATTGACACTATACAATTGAAAAATCCAGCATGGTAATGCACAAATTCCCAATAGAAGTTGCACAAATGAGTTTCAAAGTTGTGAGGAGTTCAAACTTTTACCTTGAAATTGCCGCCACAGTTGAGAAATTTCGAGTAAAACATTTGGGATACAACTTAATGTTAACAAATTATAACAGAAAGTAATAATAATAATAAATACAAGGTTTAATACCCGTAAAAATCACAAAAGGCAAACTTTTTGATTCTCGGAAAGGAAAATTCTTATAAACTTCAAATAACTTTTTCAGGATGTCTACAGATTTTCAAAAGTGAAATTCTGCGACTTTTTCATGACCGTTCAATAATGCATTGGATATTGATTCTGCCGGATATTGGATACCTGGTGTTGCATGTATGACGTTTGAATCTTGTTAATTCTATACATATTTTTAACCACTGTACAGCTTGCAAATACATAGTAAGTTTGTAATTCATTTATATTTTTCAAAACATGTCGCTTAATTAAAATTTAAATATGACCCTTGACATGGCAGATAACCAGATATTTTGCGCAGTGGCGGGGCTGGATGCTGGATAGTGGATGTCTTTTGGGGTGGGGGGAAGCGATCTCGGTGGATGGAAAATTTTTGATCTATTCGTGTGATCTTTTATTACTTTCATGTCCAATTTCCAAATTCGTGACCTGTAGACACCCAATTTTTAATATATAAATATATAACTTTTTTTAGAATTTACATAATGGGAAATTATCTTGAGAAGCACTAGCTTCTTTTTCTTTACGGAAAAATGCAAAATTATCGTTTAATTCAAGAATAATTCAGGGAAAGGAGCTATTTGATGTACATGACACAGAAAAAAAAATAGAATTCCAGACACGTTCTAAGCGTCTACAAGAAAAGAGTTTTTAAAAAATTTGAAAAGTTACAAAAACCAAAAAATACAAGAATAATAATCGCAGGATTAATCCAACAAGTTATGAAATACATAAAGGTTTCTAAAGTCAAGTTTAGAAGAAGAGCAGCTTGTACATTTTTATCCAAATTATATGTATGGTTGGAATTTCAACAACATTGAGCGGTGCTACTGGAATTCCAGCAGCACATTTAATTTTAAAGTATGATTAAACTATACACATTTTTGTCTCATTAAATTCTATAATATCTAAAAAAAGCTTATTTGTCACTCTGAATCAAGTGTGTATAATTTTCATTTCAATTTAGGGCTTTACATTATGTTTGCTTTCTTTAATCAAACAATTAGTGAAAGGTAGTTATTTACAAATTTGAAAACACTGTTTAAAAAAAATCAATTTCAGTTACATTAATATCCCGTTTTTTTCTCTCACTATCAGCATTATCAGAAAGGCAACAATTGATCAGCAATACAAGATTGCAGAAGCTATTGTGGGCCCTATGAAGAAAATCCCTTTAACTTGTCAGTTCATCTATCTTTATTCCCTCATTTTCCTTTTCCAGAAATTAAATCATAACACATTCGTAATTGTACATCAGCAGCTCATATTCTTCCTCATATTCATACCTCTCAAATAATAGCAATCACAACCAAAACTTAGAATGATAGGCCTTTGACATTTAATATGCAACATCATGGTAAAGGAAATTTCTGTTACTTTCCCCCTTTTACATTCCATTTTTTCCCCATATAATGGAAGCGAGACAACAAAGTGAATACAATATGTTAAAGCTTTCATATCACAATTGATCAGACGGCTAAATGTGGTTCAATGACTTTTCATTCACTTTTAATAATTAGTTCTTCTCAGAATATGATTAAAAAAGAAACTCTACAGAACCAACCCTTCCAAGCGTTAGAAAGAATAATTCTACATAAAACTCACATACTGTTTGCATGAGGAAAGTAATACTCCAGTTTCCTTTCTTGCTTGCAGTGTAAAAAATGTATACCAATTCAGGAAGCAAGTATCTTATTTTCAAACGCTAATTTTAAAGTATCACCAACTTTAAAATTTCAAATGATAACCCTCAATTTTTTTTCGCAGATTTGGTTCGTACTTAGCATTTGAATTTAATCTTGTATACTATTTTTTGTGCACTCTGTATCAGCTGTTACTTCGCAATTAAATTGAAAAAAACCTACCTTGTAATGTTAAACAAAGTTACAACACTCTTTTTATATGTATACATATATACATACATATGTGTGTATATATATGTGTAACCCACAATAAAATTATGTTTTATGGGTCAGAAAATTTTAATATTTTTTATGAATTATGAAATTAATATACAGGGGGGGGGGAATGACCTGAAAGAGTATCCTATTTCAATGAAAAATTACTTTGGAGAAACTCTTATATGAATATACAAAATTTCAGTTTAACACTAGGAAGACGGAGGGGCCTCTGCGGCCCTTCTCCACATTTGCTGCTCAGTAATTACAATAATAATTGACTAATTGTATTGTAACTTACTTTTCCTAATATGATCCTATTTAAGTGCATGCTTAATCATTTTATTTTTATCCTCAGAGAAGCGTAGATATTGAACCTTATACCTAGAATGACGGGTGGGGCCACTGTGGCCCCTAAGGTATTTTAAAATGAATGTGGTTAAATTATTCCTTTATTTTGATGGCTGTAGCAGGACAAAGTGTCTTTCAGTGTAGTTTGACCTTGACCTTTCTCATTTTACAACCGGTTTCAATTCAAAATACTAAAGAAATGCGACAGTCGACTAGCTGGACAATGAGGATTGCTCCTTGGAAGAGAAGTAAGTTTAAAATTTTCACGTGAAAAAGAAAGCACCATCCTACATTATCATACACCCAGCTTTTGTATAGGGATTAAAGAACATGCATGGGGCAAGTGGATTCACTCAAGAGGAAATTTGGAAGGAATTATCCGCAAAATTCTCGGAAGGGCCACACTGGCCCCTCCGGTCTTTCTACATATACGGGAATTTTCCGTCTTTCTAGTGTTAAAATAGATTTTTTGCTATGCTTAAAAATAAATTATGTTGCAGTTTTAGAGGCTATACAACATAACTGAACACATAAAGTTCTACCTCTTTGGCAAAAATTAAAAATTACTAGAAAAATACAGTATTTTATAAAGAGTTACTTAAAATTTATGCAACAAATAGAAATAGTTTAGTTGTTTTCCTTATATTTTAATGCTTTTCTTCGTGCCTTCATTAAACTCAATCTATAAATTAGCTTATTAAAAATAAGGATGGTCACTTTCTGAATATCTTTTGTTGTAATGGTAAAATGTACTTGAATGTGGCACATGCCACATAATCAAGTGACATGGACAATGTCAAGTTTTGCATCACGAAAATCCAGACTTTGGGCGGTTTTGACCACAGAAACAAGCAAGCAAAAAGTAGCCAGTGACAATCGATTACCCTACGCCACGGTGCAGGTGTCGAGCCAGAGGAAATTCAGATCAGTTTTCGGACCTGTTCATAAAATTCCAATTAAACAAAATGGACCGTCACAAAATTACATTTAATCAAAAGGGTCCCTGCGGTACAAAATCGTACTTTCAATAGAATTATTTATTTTCTTTTATAAAATCCCGGAGGCTTTTTTTTTCTTCTATTTATTTATTTTCATTTTTTAACTAATGTCTGTATCATACAACTTTCCCATCTCACCGCTTATCCCACACACAGCAGTGGCGTAGCTAGACCCAGATTTTGGGGGGTTTCTGAGCAAATTTCATTGTTCTACAGGAAAAATTGGTCAAATCCTAGACAATCTTCACCATTTTAGGGGGTTTTATCCCCAAACCCCCAACCTTATCTACACCAGTAATACACAGTACTCTTTTCTCCAACTCTATATGTTAAAGACACGTCGTGGGGCCTGCCTATAACATTTGGCAAAATTCTACCTTGCATTTGGCAGAATGTCTGCAGTGTACTATGTTATTGCGCTCACAGTGCAATTCTGCATTCTTGGTACTATAAATGGGTCATAAAGGAGTAATAGTAAATTATTCAACCAAAATTGTGGAAGCGCTTTGGAAAAATCTATTTTTGATATTTGAGAACTCTTTATTTTTTTATGATATATTTTTGAGTATTGCCATAAAATTGCATATCATAAAAAAGATAAATTAACTAAGACTACAATGAAATTAAGTTTGTTTTATTATAAATATTCTATCACAAATCACAAGGTACAGCCAGCGAAATGACAAGGTAAAAGGAAAAAAACTTATTGCTTTATTTCATATGAAGTAGCATTCCTTCATTAAAATATACCAAATGAATTTGAGTTAAGCAAAATTGATAGTCAGAAGATGGACTTAAGCGAACGTTTGAAATCTGCACTTGAAACTCTCATTTGAACAAAAAAGAACGGATTCGAGCAGTATTTTGCGGTTTCTGTATAATTACACCACAGCCAATGATCTGGAAAAGAACTACTCAACGTTTTTTAAATCCTTAAAACGCAACAAAGTTTAGGAGAATATTAAAAATCTCTATCTGGCGATTACAAGAAAGAAAAATAGAATACATCATCAATGTATCAGCGAATGAGGATGGAAATGAAAAAGAGGACACTAAAAATGGAGAGGTTGAAGATGCCTTAACAGAGATAGCTTTAAAAGATGAACTAAAGTTAGCCATACAAAACTGCATGGTTCTCTCAGAAGTACGTACTAGGACAAATTATGTTAAAAAAGAAACAACCAACAGGACAACCACTAACAAAGAAATGAGTTTCTTGGGGGTAGATTTATATGTCCATAAAACCAACAACTGTGAGCCTCCTCTTTGAGTGCTTTTATTTGTCACAAAAATCTGATCCCTACTAGGAGATCCTTTGATTTATGTTTTTTACATTCTTATTTTTTAGCAACAAAGAAATTACTCTTCATATATTTTTAAAGCCATACCTTTTATTATTATCCTGCTACTGTCATTACGAAAGATTAAATGTTAATACAAAAGAAAAATGTTGTTTACAAGATCTTTGCTTTTCAAACTTCTTGGTGAAATTAATTCCAAGCTCAAATGGAATACTTAACTGAGACTTATTGATCCTGCAGGATTAGTAAATCACAATTTCGAAATCCCGCACAGTCAAAAACAGTGTGGGATTGCCTTCCCGGCTTGATGCATTAGAAATGATGTTTAGGATTTTCTTCTGAAAATTTGTGAAAGTTCTATACACTGGGCTTCCTTTCTGTAGGCTATAACCCTCCTTCACAAGATCATTCCATTTGTTCAATTTCAGATATTGAAAACTAGTTAATTAGTTACTTAGTAATAAGAGCTTGAACTGATATTTCAAAACACATATTATTATAAAATGAAAATAAGTCCCTTCAAACCATTTAAAAATGTAACATTTCTTAAAATGTAATTAAATTTTACATAAAGTAACATATCTTTATTGTCAAGCGGTAAAAAAGCAACCTATTTGCATTGGACACTTGCTTCTCCATTTCATTCAATAACACATAATTTGTAGTAAAAAATTTTTTACATTCTCAACATATGAAAGCTTCATGTGCCAAATTGGTTAACTCCATGAAACAAAAAAGCAGAGAACAGTGAGGAAGAAGATGGTGCCACACAAAGATGTAATTGGGTATTAACATTACAATTTCTACTTGTTAGAAATATACTTAACAAAAACTTTTTTATAAATTTATAAGCTACATGCCAATAGAGCACTGCTAAAATAAGGATTTTTTTAAAAAGTGGAGTTAATATGGCAAGTGAGGCATTCATATCAATTTAAAACACATGCAGACTAATATTCCTTCATTTCATTTTGATAGAATAAGTATTGCTGGTGCTTATTACTAGTGGTCTCGGAAAAGTTAAACTTCTTTGAAAAATAATACCGTAATCACACTTTCTGCGATAGATCCAAATGGAGGATCATTGAATGGAGGATCACACCTGCGCAGAGCCTTAAAATTGGAGGCTCCACGTACCGAGCAGGTCCAGAGGTTTGAATTATGCTCAGAAAAAAGGGGTTCAGGAACTCCCCACAAAACAGTTTGAAGAGTTGACCCTAAAGTACTTTTCAGGCGTGCGTCTTAGGCAGAGAATTAGTGTTCCTAAAACACCAAAGTTTTGTATTAGAATGTTTATATCAACTAATGGGGATACCTATCTCCACCAGACCCTTACCTTTTAGCTGAGGCCTTAGGATTGATTTTGCACGGGGTTGGTGGCCAACTAATGGGGGTACTGTGGAAGCCGCCCTGGTGACCCCCGTATGCACGGTTATGACCTTCTTTAAACCAATAGCATCCTGTACTATCAGCTAATTTGATCGAGCGCATCTATATCAAATTTGATTGAATTGAAAAAAAAATTTCTTTAAATTCTGTCAATTTGTGGAATTATTAGTTATTTTAACTGTTTTATGCATACTGTTTAAGAAAAAAATTTTCTCGTCCTTCATCGGCTGATGAAAAGTGTGTGGTGGTTGTATTTTTACAAAATGGTGGAAGTTTTTTTTCACTTTAGCAGCCTTGTACAAACACTTCCTTTTACTAACAAAAAGTCTATAAGTTTCCGAGATCTAAAAAAAATTATTTCTCGCTTAAGACAAGTGTAGTTATCATTGCTTAAAGAATCACAAATCACATGTTATTGACTCACATTTACACTCAATACGCCACAAGCTAGTATCTGCACGAATAAAAAGGAGGTAAAACAAAATATGTCAATCCAGGCAACTGAAAGAAAAAAGATATGCACATAGCAAAAAAAAAAAAAAAAAAATTCAGTCAAAAACTGGTTGATAGAAATCTCTATGGCAGTCTTTTTAACCGTGCTAATAATTCAAGGAGGGGGGGGGGGGGGAATTACGCACTTGTTACATAACACAGAGGAAAAAATCAAGTTGCATTTAAAAACCTTAAAAAATTTTAAAAAGTATTGAACACTCAGTAAGTTGACACAAACGTTCTAAAAGCACTCATGTCTCAAAGTAGCTTAAAAGACGGCTCTCGACCTTCTTGTGTTAAGTTGGTAAATATTTAATTAGAAGTTTCACAACTTGAAATTGTTATTCGAACAACTTCTCTTTATAAAAATATTCCGATGTTTTTCTCTGTACTGCCAAGAACACTGGTTGAGTTTCAATTCTTTTTAACTAAATTACACATTTAATAATTTCTTCTATTCCTCATGAATAAAGCAAGAGAAAACCATAGGTGACATATCCTCTAAGACATTCAATAGTGAGCGAATGTTGTGAGATTAGAAGTTGTAAATGCAATTTGGTTAAAACGGCTGTAATTGTTCAGTTTCCAAATAAAAATTTCACTAATTTAATTGTTCAGTTGCCACTCAAAAAGGATGGAATGACATCATTCTACTAGTGAGACAAATTACAAAATTGCATTGATATTTTGCTCCGGTAAAAGACCGTACACCCCCCTTCTAAAATTTCTTTACATTTTTCAATAATATGGAAGTAGTGAAAATGTGTCATAAAGAGCAGATTCCTGTTCTTTTGTAAAATTCTTTCACATCTATATAGATTGCAGTGAAAATAAGTGCTAGCATTATATAAAAAATTTTTACACAAGAAATGCAATTGTAAAAGTAAATAGCATAGTAACTTCAATATGTGGTTGAATTTTGATAATGAAGCTTACAGTTGATTC
This sequence comes from Octonoba sinensis, assembly GCA_038502835.1. NCBI lineage: Eukaryota > Metazoa > Arthropoda > Arachnida > Araneae > Uloboridae > Octonoba > Octonoba sinensis. The sequence goes on along the minus strand of CM076606.1, from coordinate 986,021 downwards.
TATTTTAGGATCTGATGATTGTAAGCAGCTGCATAGACGGACGGATCTATAGAACAAAGGTAGCACCCACACTCAATCATTACTCTTATATTTTTAAGTCCTTAAAACTAAACCATTGATATAATACCTTTAATCAGCATTTTGTAACTCATGATTCCAATTACAAGCCCTATTACAAATAGCTAAATTTGGTTTATGAGCAGATGGTTTCACTTACAATAAGCCCACTGAAGAATTATTATAAATGCATGCCCACTTATATTGAAGTCAAAGGGAGACAATGTAATTTTTATTATAGATTTAATTGTATGATAAAAATAATAAAAGATACATCTGAAAATATAAAAAATTAAGTTTTAAAAAATGAAAATAATTTTAGTCACTTACTTTTTTACAGCACAAGAACCTAAAAGGTTTAATTTTGTATATGAAGCACAAAACACTTTTGCCACTGTAAGTGGAAGTTCATCATCTGTCGGAATTTCCTTTTCTAAAACTTTTGCTTACTTTAAATTTTAGTGTATTAGTAATAGATTCAACTTTTCTCTTTGCATAACTTGATTTCCTGTGTGGTGCTATCCCATGAAGTTTCAATGGTGATTCTCCTAAATTTTCCAGAGATGAATTTAGTTCTTCTAACGTTTGTTGTTTGAAAGTAGATGCTTCTAAGATTCTTCACTTCATTTCTTCACTGATCATTTCTTAATCTTGCAATAAAGTACTATGTTTGTTTACTTTATCTCTACAGACATTGCATATTTTCTGCCCAGGTACCGATTTTACACAATTTTGTATGCTGTTAATTTTTTGGGAAAATTCCAAACTTATTACTCGGAAAGATTTTAATATTTTTTTCTTGTGAGATTTAAATGGGTACACACAGAAATTTTGGTAGATTTCAAACTTTTTTCAGAAAAATGCTTTATGATGCTCACAGACAGTAATTAATTCATTTAAACACAATCCACTTCTCAGACTTAAGAAATTAACTTCTGATTGGTCCAATGACATAACACTAATCAGATTCTTCTTTTGTGTGTAACTCAATGCATGACATTCAGTTTGGTTTCCTTAGATGATAATTTTTTTGTTTATTTTACATAGATTATGGACATCTACTTCTTTTTCTGCAGCAGCAGGGAATCTTTACTAGTAGTTTTTCTTCTATTTTTTTTTTTTTTTTTTTTTTTTTTTTTTTTTACTTTTAAAACATAAAATGAGTTTAAAAAGTACAAATTTTGTTTTTGTGCCTATTAATAAAATTTTAAGGATTACTAAAAAAATAATAATACTTTGTCACATAGAAAAATTTATGGCTGAAAATGAAAATGTTTGATATTGGTGTACACATCTACATTGCCTGTATTTATGAAAACTAGTGGGAAGATGAAGGTAAGATTAAAGTTTCATTTATGCATCCCCATCAGCTGCATTTTTTTACTGGCCCACAAAAGATGTTTGTTGTGTTCCCATAAGCAATGTGATATCTTGTGTCAATCCTCCAATTAAAAAAGCATCAGGTAGAATGTATTATTTTCTGCAGAAGGAGATTACTTCATTCGATCTCCAGTGCAAAAACATTTTAAAACAGACACAAGGACAATAAAAAAGGTATTGTAACACACAAATTTTTATTTAAAATAGTTTTATTTAAAAAATGAAAGTTACTTTTGGTCATTTGGTATGTCACAGGTGTAAATAGGAAATGTGTGCATTATGTTTAAATACTTTGTAAAAAATCATGATTCGATGACCTATTTTTTCTTTCTCAATTTTATGCTTTTTTTTTAACTTTATAAACATTAAATTATGAACTTATTTCTTGTAGAAATTATCTTATTTTGCATTATATTGTCTGTAATTTATTATTTTAAAGCAATTAGTATTTTATAATAAGAAGCGAAACTTGTAATGTTGTGTTGTACATACTTTTTAATTGTTTACTGTGAAATTAAATATATTAGCAGTAAAAAAGCCACCAATTTTATTTTAGAACCTTTTAATTTAAACTCAGAGGATTATTATTTTAAAAAAAAACATTTTGATTACTGCAGCGCCTTTTAGTTTTATTGCTGTTTTAAAATTTCATGTTTTTTCTTCAAAATATTTAGGAGATCCAAGTTTTGGGCCAATACTAACTGCACCATTTAATATATATTTATTTAGAAGCATTTTTTTCTAATTCTGTAAGTTATTCTGAACATTTTAGTGAAAAAAGTTTTGTGATATCATGAAAATTGGCAAGTTAGGAATTTTTTGCCTGAACTACATCGGTAGCAAAAAATTTGTCCCTAAAGCGAAGACGTCCCTTTGAACGCATTTTAGAAAATTAATATCTCAAAAAGTATTAAAGTTAGCAACAAAAAAATTTACAGCGGTAATCGCGATAGTAAAATGAACAAATAAAAAAAAATCTGAGACCATGGGTTTCATACCCTGGAATGAATTGGTATGGATTGACCCAGAAAGGAACCAAATTATGAAAAACCTTCAAATGTTCTCTTTTCCTACCATTCTACTATAATTGGAATTTATACGTGATAAGAACTTAAAACATTCATTAAATTTTGGAATATTTGTAAATTTAGTGAAATAAAAGTAAGTTCCTGGATTTTGAAAAATAAAATTATTACAGTAAAAATATTTCAAAAGAGTAATGTAATAATGATAAATATCCAAATAATGCTTGGCATTGGACTGCTTTTTTAAATGCAAAGCTAGCAAATCATGAAGCAAGCAAAAATAGAAGAAGTTAAGCTTTATGATATTGGAATTACTTCTTTTCATGGAGTCGAATAATGACAATAAATATTTAATTTACCAAAATTGTCATCATTTTTATCTTTAAATCATTCTAATGTGCAAACATATTGATATTTTCCAAACACTATTGAATTTTTCACTAGATACATTAGCTGATCTGTGAAGTGATCTTTGTAATGCTAAATCTATAAAACACGAAACCTCTAGTCCAAAAGAGCATAATTATAAACAGGGCTGCAAAGTCGGTTGGGAAAAGAACCAACTCCGACTCTTAGAATTTTAAAACTACAATTCCTTCACAATTAGGAAAGTAACGAACACTCGATCACTACTTCCAAAAATTTTTAAGCTAGTCTGAACCTCAAAATCAGCCTGACTCCAACTTCTCTATTCCAGACTCAGACTCCACAGCCCTAGTTATAAAAATCTTCTACTGTAATAATTAATACATAAACTGAAAAAGAAATAAGAATAACAGAGGAATTATTCAAAGCCGAAAGAAAATACGATTATTATAAATTAAATTGTCCCCTTCAAAAAATCTTAATATAATTAAGTACTTCATAATATTTTTTTATTTTTAACTTTAAGATTAATAATGCTGATTTTTCTTCAAAAAAGAACTTTTTATTGCAAAATTAGTGTGCATTTACTTAAAAGAAATTAATTGTAAACTTGTCTATTTGCATTTAGGAGTCGATGCATATTTGAGACTTCTGGTTTTCGTGGATGCAAATTTTCAGCGTACACATAGCTACAATACTCAGTTCAATAAAAAAAAAATTCAGAATGAAATTAAAATTGCAATAAAAAGGCAGTAGTATTTACTTGCCAAATTAGTTAATAAAGCAGAATGCATAGTAATTTATTCCTTAGATTAGGCATTCAAAACTATCTAAGCTTTATTACAAAAAAACACTTCTCTTCACTATGTGCATCATGATAAGTTGGAGGGATTTTCACATCTTCTGTAGAAAAATTTTAAATTAACTAATTTTTATCTTCAAAACAGCATTAAACTGCCGAAATAAATTTGATCAATTAAAAGGTAGAAAGACAGGTATTTAAAACTTTTTAGTTGCATGGTATAACAAAAGCAGCATTCATTATGCTGTAGGTTCTCAATTTCATGCTCATAATTACTGGTGATGATAAGATTTAAAACCTCTTTAACAATTCTTTAAAAACAACCTGAAATTCTATAAATAATTTACTTAAAAAAAATAAACAAAAACTCTAAAAGAAAATGCCTTGTGATAGATAAATACTTAAAAGCACCAAAAACACACACATACAATACATCACATTCAGCAATCATGCTGCAAAAAAAGGCAATTCATGTTCTTAATTTAAGCATGAGTTGTGTTCCATTACAAGTTCCAATTCTAGGTCCTTTTCACTCTAATTGACCACTATTTTCTCCTTTGTTAGCTAACTTACCTTAACAAAGGGAAGTACAACACAGCTTCTATGAAACAGTAACAAAATAGAATGCTTTAAAAATCTGTTTCTAAAAGATTTTTTTTTCCTGTACAAGTATTTTATGAAGAAAAAAAAAGAGGACGGCATAGATAATTAAAAATAATAAAGTCCAAGATTTCCTCAGGATTTAACACTTTCCCTAAAATACAGCATTTTCTTTTATTGTCCATAATATGTGAACTCTGAACACAAGAACCTTCTACAGGCAACTGACTAAATGTTTAAAACACTGATGATGACCTTGAATACAATATGACAACCTGGTATTAGTCTCACAAGAAGGCATTGCAGTAAAAAATGCCAGAGCAGTGTTGAAAAGGCATCAAAAGTAAGGAATGGCAGTGTTCAAAAATTCACCTGTAGCATTGCATAGATAACTCTATTCATTATATAATATATGTTTGAGGCGAAGGAAATTCCACATCAAAAAATTTCATGGCCATTTTGAAAATGTGGCTGCTTGAACTCGACAAGTATTTATGAGCATTATGTAGTCCTGGGATATAATCAGGGGCATTAACAAATGTCATTATAAAAAAGTGAGGGAATGATCGAGTTAAAATAAAAAAAGGTGATGTGACAATAAAGTTAAAACATAAAAGGAGATGGACAGCTTCCCACCTTGAATTCAACACTGTTGATAAGCCTTTTATGAAAATTTTGAGTATGTCTCTAGAAGTTAAAACTATTTCAAAATGATTCTGTTAATAGAAAAAACAGATAGGAATAATACTAAAAATAAAAATTTTTCTAATTATAATAAAACTTACTTGAAAGATCATCAGAAATATGTTGTTGAGTCAACTTATGTTCAAACTCCTGTAAAAGAGAAGAAGCTAAATCACTTGATACGTGCCCTTGAGAAACTGAAGTTATAGAAGAAGTATTTTCAGTTACTTTCAATGCAGTGCTATCGAGAGATGGATTGTTTTCATTAACCAAACATTTTCCAGGAATAGTTATGCTTTCTTTATCCATGTTATTCAAATGAGTTGAAACTGAATTGGATTCTGTTTCTGATAAACTCATTGTAGAATTTGTGTTTGGAATAAAATCAGTAGCATTTACAACAGTCTCTGCATCTGAATTTTGGATACTAAGCACAGAATTGGAGTGTGATGAATGAGCTGTGCTTTGCCCTGAATTATCAACAGAAGATATTGTATCATGACTGCACTGCACATCTTGTTCTTGATTGATCTCAGAGTCAAACTTTGTTTCTGAATTCCGAGATTCTTCCTCATTAACACAGTTATCCTGCTCCATAAGAATACTCACATCATTAGTTTGATGCTTGTTTTCATACACTTTTTGCAAGTCCAAAGCGGTACAAGTTATAGTAGGTTCAGAATTCTCTTGTCTAGAATAAACATTTAAACATGAATTTGAGCAAGCTGACGGAAGAACACATGCTTCATCCATTACAACTTCAGAGACTTTTGAACTAATTGGTTCTTCAGCAATTCTCGATTCTAGATTTTTGCTGTCAAATACACAGTTAATCGGGTCTGAAAAATTAGCTGAAGATGAACTATCTTCCGAAGTTAAACCAAAGTTTTGAATTATTTCACCTTGTTTTTCAAGCAAAACCTTATTTTTACTTATCTCTGTAGCTGCATTTAAATTTGAACTAGAGCATTCCACCTGATTTTCAGCATGATTAAGGTCCTTAACTGCATTCTCTTCTGATCTATCATTTGGAAAAAAACTCTGTTCATTTGTATGAGGAGAGGCAGCAAGCGTGTAGGGTGTCTGAACTTGAAGTTCATCATTAACTATTTGTTGAGAATTAATTTTGCAATCATTTTTGATGGTCATAACATCTTGGGAAAGAGGTTTAACCTTCGATTCAATACTGCAGATGCTAGAAGCAGAATCAGTTATCTTGTCAAATAATTTTGAGGAAATATTTGTTTCATTAGAAAATATATTGGAAGAAGGTTCAGGTTCACTTCCCGATTCTGTAACCAAACCACATTGACTTAAATTTCCAGAATGTTGAATGCCTAAATCTGAATTGTGTTCTTCATATTCAATATTATTAATAGTAGATTTAGCAAGAGAATTATCTGAAGAAAGAGAAGATAGGTCAGACATGCTGATGTCTTTATTATTTTCTTCAATAACATTCAAGCTACAGGATTCGTCACTTACATTAGTCACATTTTCATCCCTTGGTAAAATTTTACTTTCACTTACATCAGACTTATTTTTTGAAGAATTATATCCCCTAACATCTTCAGAAAATTTACCATCCTCAAGTGGCTTTTCAGAAGAATTTAACTCAACAGGTTGAAGAGAAATACTTCCTATATCTGGTTCAACTGTTTGATTGGGAGTTGTAACAGTATTTGCATCAGAAATTATGTTCATACTTGTCAACTTATTATCTGCTTCTGGAGCAGATGCATTATTATCCTCTCTACAAGATACACTTTCTGGACGCACAAATTCAGAATCCTTCTGAGAGTCTTTGACATTTTCCTTAACCTCAATCACATTATAAAATGCATTATTCACACTAACAGAGTTTTGGTTACTGTTTAGATTTTCTTCATTTGCTGAAATTACAATTTCAGTTCCATCAGTATTTTGCGATGGACAATTCTTATTGTCATCTATTTTAGGAATGTTACTACAGTCAAGAGATGTTTCAGATGCAGATGTTTTGGGAGGGTCAACCAAAATATTACTTTTGTCTGAAAATTCATGATGGCCTAACTGAAAATCACTACTGTTAGTATCAGAATTAGTGCTCACACTCATCAGTTCATTCTTTTGTCCCTCAAACTCTGAAATAGATACAATATTATTATCTGCACAAGAAGTATTTTTGATGCACAGTTCTTTGTTAGTTTCAGTCTTTTCTCCTTCTGAGGATTTTTGCTTTTTTCTTTTAATTGATGACATCATAAAGAAAGCTCCAAAATCCACATCTGTTGATATTATTTTATCAGATTCCATAATTTTATCACTTGCTTCTTGCATTTCAGTTCTTAACTGCTCATCAGTTACTGTAGGTAACTGATTTATCTCTGAAACAACTACCTGCTTTGAGTCAACTAAATTATTTTTCTGTAATTCAGCAGATTTAGATACAAAGTCATCAGACACTTTAGATGTATCCACATTAGTTTTTGACTCCACAATTTTATCTCTACAATCCTCAGCTTCTCTTTTAGAAGTTAGTTGAACACATGTATTTTTAACTTCAACATCCAATCCTGATTTACTGCAGTTTGAAAGAATAGTAGTTTTATTTCCAGTTTTTCCTGCATTGACAGAATTCTCTGTGGTAACATTCACTACTGTCAAGTTGCGACGTGCATGATGTTCTGTAGGAGTTGCTGAGTGTTGATCAAAAGAATTTTTAGGGTTTGACATTGCATTTTGATTTGCACTTATTGTGGGAGGGAAAGAAATAGTTGAAAACTTTTGAGGAGCTACAACAGCATATTGAGGAAGATTGTGTTGGCCTGTGCGTGATAAACAGACATTATTTTGAGCACATTGTAAAACAACATTAGGAGGTGGCACCTGAAGAGGTGGCGGAAAAGGTGGAATAGGCAAAGTGGATAATTTATCTGGTGAATATGAAGTGTTGAATGTTGTTGCAGGAGGTGATGAAAACTGTATATGTGGAGAACTAGGGATAATGTTTACTGGAGAACATGTAAGAGCAGGTTTAGAAGAAAAATCTTGAGACGGAGCCTCAGGTGCTGAAATTTCTTGAATGTTTGCTGCCTGTACAGTAGCAATATTTTGTGCTGTATTAGTGTCCATGGAAGAACTTGCAGCAGATACACTTGGTAAGTTAGAACATATTGAACTTCCCATTTGATTTTCTAGGTTAGTTCGACTTTGTATCAAATTAGCTGGGGGTGGTCTAGGAACAGCTAATGGTTCAAAATCATTTCTATTGATCCCTAACATAAGGAAATCCTTCTCTTCCTCGGCAGAATGTTTCACAGGGTGAACATGAATATTAATGCTTTTTGCACTCTTATCCGACAATGAAGTAGGCGGAAGGTTAATTTCAGGTAATGGAACAGTAGACTTTGAGGTAGTACAAGCATTCTCTTTATTTTTTATAACAGGAGAATTATCAGCTTTAGCAACTGCTTTAGAACTATTAGTTTCTTTTGGTGTCTTTTCTTTTTCTAATTGAATGGGGCCTTTAGGTTTAATAATTTCACCAGCCACTATAACTTGTATCTGCTTTCCAACCACTTTTGATTCTTCGGCATTTTTAACATCAAATGGTGATCCTTCCTTTTGAGATTTACCTTTTAAACGAGGCTTAAAATTTGGAGCTCGCCCGATGAAATTGGGTTTGGTAACATTTTTAACTTGTTTGGAAATGTTGGGACTTTTTTCATCTGCCAGATGCAATTTAATATTAGATGTGGTGTTATCATTATTACTGAGCTTATCATTTGCAGTATCATCACACAATTCAGTAACTGTTTTCTCATTTTGCCTTTCAGCTTCAATTTGGGTTTTTATTTCTTTATCTTTTTCCGCCATCATCTTCTGACGTTTCATAGCTGATAGTTGTTTCTCTTCAAGTTCACGTTTCTTTTTATCCCTTTGAAGTCGAGTTTGCTCAAAATTTCTAACTAAATTCTTTATTTTCTCATAAACTGGATTTTCTTTCAGATGATTCTATTAAAAAAACACATCATATCAATTTCAGTACTGTCTAGATAACCTTTTTGTTACTGAAGGTTTATATAACCTTGCAAAAATTACACAAATGGAAAATTTGATTTAAAATATTTTTCAAACACATTATTAAGATCATAAAATAACTTTTTTTCTTTTAAAATGCAGTATAACTTTGATTTAATGATGTTTGATTCAATGTTTTCCTCAAATTAGCAATAGATTTTAAATGCCCCGTTTGGGTTTGATAATATTCTAAGTGAAGTTGGAGCAGTTCCGCATGTTCTTCGAAATATTTATTAACCAGCTCTGAAATAGCAGTCTCAAAGTAATACTGCTGATGCTTTTGGAGGCGGCCAAAAAAAGAGGAATATTTACATTCCAGGCAGGTAAAATGTCTGTTAGAAAAGTCACAATTCAAAACTTATGCTAAATTTTGTTAGCCTGCTGCAAAGCCCATTTTTATTGCAGCTTTTCTGTTTAGATATATTTTTATTTTGCTGATTGCAAGCGTTTATTTTACCTCTTTTTTGATTGCATGATTTTATCCAGTTTTTAAAATAATTGCATAGAGAAATATCCCTTTCATTAAAATGTTAATTTGAAAGAAAGTCCCACAGTGGACCAGTCAGTAGAAGCCCGGTTCCTGCAGAACACCAAAACTGAAGCAACATTGACCAAGGTCGATGTTTGGATGGTGACAACCTTTCGCGGCTGGCTGCTATGGGACCAAGTACGATAAAGCGAGCAGCTGCACATTAAATCTGTTGTGGCTCCAATGTCCTCCAAGTGAGACGGTACCTCTGGGGGGTACCAACTCAGGAGATGGTCGGACCTGGCTCAAAAAATTTAAGCGACCCCTGAAACAGGCAAAAATCAGACTCCTGTTTATAAGTGCCCTGGCTAACTCAGGAGCAGCACACCCTCTCTTCCTCGTTTAGCACGAGAACTAGCCAACATTTTAAAGAAAGCAAGAGAGAAAACAAATAATGTGAATGAAATTGTGGCAGTTGATTAAAGGATGGTAATTAATTAAAATGCTCATGAATAATATTGAGTCCAAGTAAACGAAAAGCATTCAACATTCAACTCGAACTAAAATATGATGCTTTTATAAATAAAGAAAAAATTTTTAAAAAATAACTGATACAGAGCATATAATCATTTGTTTTTTTTCTGGAAATTCTATTTTCTATTTTCTTTTGAAACTCATTTTAAAACTATTTAATGCATTTTTATCATATAGCAATATAAAATGCATTAGAACTGCAAGAAAAAAGAAATTGAAACCAATTATAAGCAAAAGCCAACAAGGCAACATATTGATGTTTGATGAACAAAAAAAAAAAAAAAAAAAAAAAAAAACTGCCCAATTTGAGCGATAAGTAATAAACTATTTTCCATAGCAAGAGCTATATCCTCCTATTTGTTATTCTACAGCAACCAAAAGAAAATATCACAGACAAGAATAATTGTAATAGTTACAGAACTAGCGTTTTTTTCCAACCGTTTCTTGTTCATCTTAAAACCACCTGTGTTTTACCAGCATTACTATTATCATAGGGGTCATTCATAAATGATGTCACACTTTTTTCAAAATATTTGGCACCTCCCCCTTTTTGTCACAAAATGTCACATTTCAGCATACCCTATTTCACATCAGGCTATATTAACATAAGCATATGTACTTAATAGTTCAGAAACAAAATGCTATGTTAAAGATCAGTGATGCCGCTAGACTTCGGAAACTACGGGTCCCTGGGACACAGGACTTCCAATTTACGGGTCCTTTTTTCCAAAAAGCGGGTCCCTATCCATAAAATAGCATATCATGGATTTTAGGATATCAGGGGCTTGCTATGAGGAGCAGTAAGGATTTGCGTTTCCTGAACTTTAAAAAAAAAATCATGAACCTTGATTCTTTTTAGTAGGTACTGTTTTGTAAGATATGAAATGTGATTTATTAGGCTGTACTTTATAAAAAATACTTGGTCCAGGAATGGATAAAAGTATTTATTTTGCAGGGGTCGTAATGAAAAACGTAGAAAATATAAGACAAACGGAAAATCGTTAAAAAAATCGTGTATTTTTTTTAATAAAATGTGAGGATTCTTTCAAAAAATATTACAATAACATCTACATAATCGTCAGAGTGATAAAGAAATGTTATTAAAATTATTTACATGTATTTAATACATCTCTTTTGCACACTTCAGTTTATTATTTTCTGCATCAATCATTGCTTTTACTGCTTCATTATCTTGCATAATTTTTCATTTTAATACTGCGTGCAGTCTTTTGCTTCCTTCATCTCCTATTCAAAAAGTGCAGAAAAAGCCAATATTCGGATTCGCGAATTTTGCGTAGTTGATCGAGTGGAAATTAAAAGCTTGTTAAAAAAAAAATCAAATTATACTGCAAGAAATGAAAGCACAGAAACTTAATTTTATTAATTCTGAATAAAAGCAACAATTAACAAAAAAGCATAACTGCAAAACAAACCCTTTACAAAAATCGCAACCGCAAAAAGGAAACTACACATTTCTGATTGTAATTGCATTTATTTCAGTTCCCTTCTTTTAAAATCATTTATCAAAAAAAAAAAAAAAAAAAAAAAAAAACGCGGCAAAAACGCTCCCGATTTTTCTCTGAAAGTTGGGGGTTCGGCTTACATGCGAATCGACTTATACGCAAGTATATACGGTAAGATTTTGATAAAAATAAGAAAAATTTTTATTTGTTTACTTCTTAAATAAACTTAAAAAATAATTGAAGTGGAAAAAATACGATTCCCGTAAAGGATGCAGAAAGATTACGCAAAAAAAAAAAATGCGTTTCTTCGCTTGCACATGGAAATTAGGCCTACGTAATTTTTCATGTATTACTGCAATTCAACAAGAAATACATATTGCTGCAACTGAAAGGGAAAAAACCAAAATGAAGGCGATATCGCTTAGTCGTTTTTTTTCCCGCGATGAAAATCGCGTGTCCCGGGGGAAGAGTAATATTTTTTTTTTTTCGCAGCATCACTGAAGATCATATTTCCAATTTTTTTTTTAACTTTTAAAGACATTTGTGAGCATAACAATAGCGATTCAATGTGTACTTAATAAAAATAATTTAACTTTGTGCAAGTAAACAATAATAATAAAATTAATCCCGAAACATATGTCTGCATTTTATTGCTCATTTGTGCTTTAAATTAACGTGTAATTTTATTATTATTGTGTACTTAATATGTATAAAAGGAAGTTAAGAATAATTTCCGCTATTAAACTCCTTGATTAGTTCTAATTTTCATTCTTCTCAAAATGATTATTTGAATTTCTAACTTGCTGACTATTTTTAAAACAAAGCGTTTTCAAATTTGGCTAGCTGAAATGAAAATACAGTGAAACCTCTCTAAAGGGACCACCCACCAGACCGTAGAAAATCGGTCTTATAGAGAGATTATCCTTTTTGTTAAAATTTCAAATCTTTTTCTTTTTGATCAAAAGTCACTTTTTTCTTTACTTTCTTTTAAAAAGTACTTTTCATATATATATATATATATATATATATATATTTCATCCTCATTATTGATTTGTATTCATGTGCTAAAATTTAACTAAAGAATTTTATAGGAATTCTATCAACACTGAATAATAGCCATAAATGGCTTCCAATAAGACTAATAATGACGAGAATGTAAACCTTTTATGTATATATAGTTTCAATGCATTTTCTTTTTGTGAGAAATGTTGATTTTTGTATTAATTTCTGAAATTCTAATTCAATCAAACTGCATCCTTGTTGCAAGTTTTTCTATTGTGATCATTTCAACACATTGCCGGATCTGTGTTTACTAATAATTTCTTCAAAATATATTTCCAATATTTTAAAACTTTTTAGCTAATTTAACTTGCAATTCAAAGCATGTCTTCTATATTTTGTTAGCAAGTGATTTCTAACTGAGAGATACTGTTATCTGTTTAATCAGCTGTTTAATTCTTCTGTGCAAGTATACCTTCTAGTCCCCCCCCCCCTCTAAGGAACTGCATTAAAACTAAGCTGTTTTTAAAAATAATTGATTAAAAGTTTGGAAACAAAATCCTGCTGGAGATTGATGTAGATTAATGCACTATTTGCTGTTGTTTGCAGATTGCTTTAAGTTATTAAGCATGCAAATTTTAATTATTTTATATTTATAAAATAAAATTCTAATACAGTACAGAACCTCTTATACGGCATGCTCGGGACCATCGCTATCCCGGATAACTGAATTTCCGGTTTTTTGGATTGCAAAAAAATGCTGATGTTCAGAGGTTTATTAAATCCAAATTACAATAACAAGTGGTAATAATACTTCAAAAGAAGTAGAAAATAGTAAAGAAATACTTTTAAATTAAGAAATATTGAAAGAAAAGAACTTTAAAAGATAAAAATGAATAACATTCGCAGTCAAAACGAGAAAGGGCGAGGGGGGGGGGGGGGGATTGAAAATGACAGAAATGATTCAAATAACTTGTAATGATAAAAAATAAATGGTATTATTTTTTAAACATTTCATGAAGTTTCAGTTGGCGAAAAAGTCTTTTGCTGTAAAAACAATTGCTGTATTTTTCGAACAGCCATTATGTGCGTTTCGTCTATAAAAGATTTTTGTTCCATTCCTGCTTTATAAGTTTTTAGTTAATTCAACGCAACGTTCGTTAGATGTAGCTATAGCAGGCAAAATTTCCTTATTTTCGTCTTCATCGCTATCTTTCTCATTGTCATCGTTTGGGTGTAAGCACCATTTGAATGATGTCCGATTCGGACATCTTTATCTGCATCGTAGATGCTGGTTTCTATTCAAAGATCCCGTTCAGAGTCACATTCTAGAATGCTCCCGAAGTTCAATTTGGAGACCTTTTTCTTTTAAGAAGCATGTTTGCATGCAGAAACATGCAAATTTCATACTTACGTGCAACGACTTCAGTTTTGCGAGCTATATTTTAATAAAAAATTCATTTTCAGAGTCGCAATTTTGTTGCCTTAATATCAATTTTAAACTCTTATTATCTTATTGCAGCTCTTAAATTAATAAAAAAAACTATAAAACAAAAATTAACTAACTCTAATTTTCACATGATCAGCTATTACGGAAAATTCGCAGTATTAGAAATTTTCCGAACTTTCATATAGTCCGAATTTTGTTGCAGTTCTTCTTCAAATACTCACCAGGCAATTAAATAAATGTATAAGAATCTAAATACATATTTCTTTCGTGTTTAATTATTGAAATAAAATAGAACAAGAAGTTCCGTCTAGAACTATACGAGCCTACTTTCCCGTATGCACCAAATTCAAATTTATAATCTAGCTATCTCTTTCTCTCTCTTTCTTATTTATCTTTAGTTCTAATTATTGAAAATATACCTTTTTCAACGGATAATACATATTCATTCACTCACTCATTCATTCTTTCATTTATTCAGCCATGCATTTATTCATTCATTCGTTACCTCATTCAAGTGTTTATTCATTAATTTACGCATTCATGTATTTATTCACTCATTTATTTATATTTTCATTTATTCAATAATTTATTCATTCATTCTTTTCCTCATTCATTTATTCATTGATTTATTCTTTCACTCTTTCATTTATTCATTCATTCATTATTTCACTTATTGAGTCACTGAGAAATATCCTTGAAAACCCCGATCAAAAAATTTCATAGCAAAATAGGCTCGTAAGTTCTAGATAAACTTTCTATTTCTACATGTTCTACGTTATAAGAGCTTTCCGATAAAGTTTGTTCCAATCAAATTGGTCCGTTAGATCAGGATTTATATAGGGTTGAAATTTCCCCGTAAGCTCTGTGTTAATTTTTTGAACTGTTCAAAAATGAACAAAAACTGTTCAAATCAATATTTCACGCCGAGAACTCCTTTCAATAAGCTTTCAATAGGAACTTGGCTCTTGTGCCCAGAGTTTACAGAATTTGCTTCAATTTTGTCCATAGGCGCTAATGTTAAAATTTTTTGAACTGTTCAAAATTGAACAAAAAATTATTCAAATCAAAAAGTAAAATATAGAAATGAGATGTCCTCGCCGAGATCTTTCGAATGCAAAAAGAATTTTTCCAATCGGACAATTCGTTCAAAAGTTATTAGGGGGGGACAGACCGACAGACAGACAGACAGACAGACAGACAGACAGACCGACAGACAGACAGACGACAGACCGACAGACACACTTTTTCCCCATCTCAATACCCTACTTTCAAATTTTTTATTTTTCAATCTTTATTTAATTACTTCACTTATTTTTGACTTTTCTTGATTTTTAACGATATTTTCACGATACATTAAGCCTTCTTTCATGCTTTATTATTATTTTTTTTTACTTTTACGGGAAAGTAGGCTAAAAAGCGTCAGGTTTTCTCAAGTTTCGTTGTAGAAATTTTTTTTTTCTAATTTTCTTCTTCAAGTAAGTTTCCGCTCCCTCCCCTAAAAAAACATCATTTTTAGACTAAATTGTTTGACTTATAAACACTGAATATGTTACTTGTAACGAAAAAATGCGTTTTTTTAAAGGCATTTTAAAAAATTCGTATTTTTACTAAATGGGTAAAAAAAAAAATGCGAACTTTTCAAAAATGGCAGGAAATTCACGAAAAAATTCCCCGTTTTCTGGTTCTCGGATAAAATGTTCTGTACTGTACTCATATTTATATATTTTTTATTTATTAATTTTTTGTGAGTTTGGTTCAAATGAGGAGGTACCAATCAAAACCACACATGTCCATTCTAAACGATTTTTGGCAATTCACGAAAAACATGCTTCTAAATAACCTTCTATGGAAAAATATATTTATGTATTAATATAGATTGTAGTCTTATTAATATTGTTGAGATAAAGCTTCCAAATATTTGAACTCTATCCTATAATATTTGAATCAACTGCTAACTCATTTTTTGTTGAAAATGAACATGTGTGGTTTTGATTGGTACCTCTTCAAATGTGGAAGGCATTTTAACAATTTTTATAAGTCTACATAAAGTAGCCATCTAATGTGGGAATAGGAAATCTTCAGAAATTTTAACAACTTTTAAGCTATAGTAAACGAAGGAGATGACGAATTTCTTTTTTATTAGAAATGGTTTGTAATTTTTTTTTTTTTTTTAAAAAAGACATTTGTGTAATTTGGTGACAAAGTGTAGTTTAAGGTATATTGTATGTATATGTTTGTATGCAAAATGATACCCCTGTTGTGGAGGGGGGATCAGTTTGAAACATGGTTCTGTTTGGCCACCAACAGCGTCAACATGTCTACTAACTTTTTTGGGTTTTTTTTTTTTTTTTTTTTTTTTTTTTTTTTACTGGCCGCCATCAATTTCTTTTAGGCTCAAGCATTAGGCATGCACTGCCAAAGAAATATAATTATGGAACAAAAGTTGCAAACGGGATGCTTCTAATTAATGTTACACCTCAATATTTCCTAGTTTATTTCCTCCAAAATACTTTGCATTGCAAATTAATGCCATGACCAGCAACAGTTCAGCATTTTTTTTTTTTTTTTTTTGTTTAAATTTAATGCAGTGGGAAAAAAAGGGAAATTTTGCTAAATATATGGTAAAATAAATAACAAGGCAATAAAAAAAACTGACAAATTTCCACCAGTATTGAATTTTAAATCATGTTTCTATTCTTAGAAGAATTTATTAAGTAACTCTTTTCTCCCCATATGAGAATGAGATAAAGATACATTTTAAAAACATTTAGCCTTTCTCATATTTGAAAAAAAGACTTAACATTACAAACCTTGAACTTCAAAAAGTGATTATGACTTTTTACATGCTTTTCTGCAGAAATGGCATCTGGAAGGGATTCATTACATAAGGAGCAGTGAAATCCAGAAATGGGTACTAAGAATTCAACTCCTGGAGAAACAGAATTTCATCAGTAATCGATTCCATGTAAGATAATGGATTTAAAGATTTAAAAACAGTAAAAAAAAATTAAATAACAATAATAATAATAAACTTAATGCAAGTTAGCAAACAAAAATATTAACATTTTCAACCAGCAAGCTTAACTCCTTCCGGTAAAATTACGAATATAGCTTGTCATTGGTTTTTCATTCCATGCAGCACAATGACGTCCTATACCCTTCATGCAACTAAAGTTACATACTGTTGAACATGTTAATAAATTTGCCTAAAAATTCTAGTGTACTGAATCCAGCAGCGTTTTTCATTGGAAGTGATACACATGTTCAGAAATAATAAGTACATTTTTTTTTAAATAAAGAATTTTGAAAATTACTTGAGATGCCTATGAATTTTAATTATGTAAAATTAAAATGTTTGCTTAATATTTTGTGATTTTTTTGAAAATCCATTAGAAGTTCTGGGGGCAGAAGGGCCCAGGCAGCTGGTCAGCTCCACAAGTGAGCCAATGCCAGAAGCCGATCTACAGGATCATCAAGAGAATGGTTTGATTCATGAACTCAGGTGGTTAATCTGTACACCAACAACTTGTTTTTCATATTTTGTCAATATTCGCATGAAAGCTCATGACTCAGAAAGTAAATGAAGAATCAGGGTTGGAGTTTTGGACAGGACAGGTGGTGTTTATTGTCCAAAACTGTCTTTAGCTGTCCTAAAGCTAAAGGGGTCTAATCTAATTGATTTATATGTAATGCAATACTAGTAATGCATAAATATAAAAATTAATTAGTTTAATTATTAAACATTTGACAATTTCTTTCTCTGAAATGTTAATTTGAAAAACAATATACGTGAAAAAGTAAAAAAAAATTGCTAATAACCCTATTACATAAAAACTTCCTTATATGAGAGTTGGTAGTGTTGTGAAAAGAAAGTACCAAAGTAACTAATTTCAGTTTCAGTTATGACTCAGAATTGCTATTAAATGCTATTATATATTTAGAAGAAAAAAACTCAATTTTTCTCAAAATTGTTTTTGGGTGATAATGTTTTACATGATGTTTTAACAAAAACTCTTTTTTTAATCCTAGATTGTAGAATAATAAACTGATGACAAAATGCTGGCACTTATATTTTAAAGCTATCATTTTTTTTTTTTTTTTTCATTTTTTAATTAATTATATTCTGTAACAACAATAAACAAAAAAAGTTAATAACTTGATAACTTTTAGAAATCATTATCTGTATTTTCTAGAGTAAATTGGTGGTAATTTAGTGTCAGAACATGAAATGACACTATAGTTATTTTCTTAAAAGTAAGGCAATGCTAACTTAGTAAAAGTAGACTGACCAGTGTTATTCTTATACAACTTTTATGTAACCAGATTAAAATCATTTGTATAAGTTTTATTAAGTTAACTTTAAATTTTAATATTAATAAAATATTACTTTAATACAGAGCTCACAAAGTACAACTTCACTAAAAATCTAGTTTTGGACAGTTTTACACTTTTGGACACAAGCAGGGTTTTGAACAGGACGGTAAAAACCATGGCTTTTACCATAGGGGCAGAAACCTTGCCAACCCTGTAAAGAATATTTTGTTGACAAAAATATATAGTGCATGAGATATAGTTGCCCACTCAAGTTGTTCTGGCAAACATAAATACCTGAGAATTAAAAAGTTTCTAACTTTTTTTGTCTTGTTCTTTTTTTTTCTTTCTTTCTTTTCAATTGGGGAAGATGGGACGTGGAATATCTTTTGGTAAAATTTAGAAAAGGTGTGGGCTCCATAAATTTGGCGATCACTAATTTAGACAGCTGTTACCACCTTTAAGGTAGACTTGAATACTGTATATTTTATTAAGAAAACTACTTTATTATGGCTATGCAATTTACAAAGGTTTAATTTTTACTTATTCAAACCAAACAGAAAGTACTTTTTAATATAATTAAATTAATTAAACATAATTGCAAATCATAACTTTTATCTTGCTTAAAAATTTTAAAAAATCGCAAAATCTTGTTCTATTATGAAACTTTATCCTCTTTGAGTTTTACCTTTAAATATTGGTTGTTAGGAATAGAATTTTATCATAATCATTTCATTTTTTGGTTTTATGGAACCAATTTAGAGGGTTAAGAGGTTAAAAATTTAAAACCTCGAAAAATAAGCCCCACCTAAATGTGGCCTTAATTTAATACAGTATACAATTTATACTTTGTGTAGTATAAATCAATTCATTTTTTATGTAAACAAAAGTGGGGCAAAATATAATTTTGCCGACTAGGCCAAAGTGAGCCAGTTTGCCCCTGATTAGTTCTAAATATTTGTACCATTTGAATGAAATCAGGGAATCTGAAGAAGGAGGCAGCCTTCTCCGGTATCATGAACTATGGACGCACTTGGCCATCAGAATTGCTAAAAATGATGGAAAACGAGCTATTTCCTCGATTTGTCGATGAGGGAGTAATACAGTACAGCCAATGTTTACATTGCACATTCAGATATTTTACACTTTCTCTCTGTACCAAGAACTTAAAGCGTAAAAACCTGCTTAAAATTTAAAAACAGTTTGAAGTAAGAAAAATATTGTTCTCAGAAATTTCCTTTTTCTTCTATTTTTAATAAATGAACAAAAGAGGGATGTTTTTTATTCATCTGAATTCACACTACAGTAAGATATAAATTTGATTCTTATTTTACAAGAAAAAAATACAAATATTTTAAGTTAATTTTTTATCTGAAAATAGCTATTAATTAGTTGATTATTTTTTTATTCCTTAAGAAAGTCATATTAATATAAAATTACATCTTCTTTGTTGGTGAAGATACCACTTACTTTTTAGTTAGGTGAATAATCATTATTTATAGAATTGTCAGTTACATTGCATTTTCAGATGTATTGCGCACGTTTTTTCTGTCTCTCAACAAAAACGATATAATGAGAAATTATCGTAATCGTCACAGGATTTTTCAAACAGCTATTTAAGGATAGAAAAAAAATGCATATAGGGCTAGTGATTTTTAAGTTTAAAAACAGAAGTAAACAACTGATTTTTTTACTTCTGCATAACACAAGTCTTGCTTTTTAACACATTGGTTATGGAAATCTGTGTTTAAATGTCCAGCGCTAATTGATGGGCCACGGAGATTTCCGATTTTGCGTGGGGAAATCTCTTTGGCCTGTCACCTAGCACTTGACATTTAAACCCAGAACTTTCTTAGCCTGTCACCAATGTGTTAAGAAATAAGAAACACAAAAGACTAAAAACCCACAAAAAAGCTAAAAGGCATTATACTGAAGATAATGTTGCATAATCAACTTGCCTTTCACAGATTCCAGCTTTGCTTCTTTTAATTCATCAGGAGTAAGTGATTCTTTCTCTTTGAACTCCCATGGTTTCTTTTTAAAATCAAAACACTTAGGAGAGAGAAAAATAAAAATAAAAACAAATTAGGAACACCAATTATTAATACTATTATACTCAAAATACAGCAACCCATTACAGTGAACTGGAGTTGGTCATTTTAGTGGCAGGGTGGTGTATAAACAAATAGAAACTGATACAATGGCAGATTCTAGGAGAGAGCCAAGAGGCAGTGAACCACTCCCAAAGGAATAAAAGAAATTTGTAATTAGTGTATAAAATACTTTTTATTTATTTAGCTGTAATTTAAAGTAGATCAAATTAATTGGTTTTAGGGATAATAAAAAAACGTCAAAACTCTTGTGAAAAGTTTTACGACGGAGAACCACTTGACACTAACTTGTGCTTCCAGAAATTATTCATGTGCCTGCCCCTGAATAGATACGACAGGTTTTGAAAAATTATTTTATAAACTATTTATTAATAACTAAAATTTATCTTTTGAATATTATATCTTTTCCAGAATATAGTTCAAATTATAATAACAGTAAAATTTTGATTGAACTGATTAATTGTTAATTTGATATTTTGAGGAAAAAAAAATTTAAGTTCAGGACTTGTAGCAGGATTTATGCTCTAAACTAGCAACTAATTGATGGGAAAAAGCGAGATAAAATAACAAATATTTCAAGAAAATGTGACCACTTTGTAAGATAAACAATTAGTTCCCTCAAAAGAAAATTAAACAAGCCTAGTATTTGAAGAACATTTATAATCAATTCCTTATTAGAGATAAACATGAAATATGTATTTATATTTTCATTCATTTGCATGTGCATCTTTTATTTTTCACTATACATTCTTTTAATTTTCCTTTTTTCTTCTTTTGCCCTTAAAACAATCTAGAAACTTTTAAAATAACTTTTAATAATTCTGACATTAAAACATGACTAGAGTCTAGTTACTAACAGTTTGAGCACTAAAAAAAGAAGCTCAAGCTTTATGATTTCTTGTGAACACAGAAGGATGAAAATCATTTATAATAAAAAACGGTCGTGATTGTTTCGTCACTTGCCTTATTATCCTGAGTTATCTCGGGTGCATATATATTGCAGTTAATTATTATCCTGAGAATTATTTGTTTTATTACGGTTTTACTCGGCCTGGAGGAAAGGAAAGGAACTATTCAGATTTGATTGACAGTTTGCCAAGTTTTTTTGGTTTGCTGTGTTGTCGTTTGTTTCAAAAACTATCATACAAAGACCAATGTTTAACTTTTTTTTCATTTACCCAAGATAACTCGGGATAGTAAACTAATTTTAAATTATATACACCTGTAAAAAATAAACCTACACCTTTTGTTTTGATTGGTTTCTTTGTATTTAGTAATAAAATTTTTAAATGTGATGATTTTTTTCAAAACAATTTGCAAGGGAGACGGTTAATAGGAGTTTTCTAAGAGCACAAAAGAATAATGCACTTTCAAAAATAACTGGTTATGTATTTTATTACTTTATTTTTCAAGATTTTGCATATTTTCAACATTTTGACTTTTAGAAACTTCTGATTGTTCCCATGTTAAATTATCTTTCTAGAGGGAAATATTTGTAGAAATTCAGAAAAGATTTTGCTGTTTATACTAGCTGACCATTTTATAGAAGCGCATTAAATGAATTTAATCCTGTAAAGTAATGCTTGAGGATAAAAAAAATTGATGGTCACCAGTGGCCACTTTGATACTGTTGGTCGCCACTTTGAACCATGTTTCAAATTCATCCCCCCTCCCTATCCGGGCCCTCATTTTGCACACAAATATGCACATACATATACCTTAAACTACACTTTGTCACAAAATTACACAATAGTCTTATTAAAAAAATAATACTAATAAATGACAAACCTTTTCTAAAAAATTAAATTATTCAACTTTGTCGTTTACTACAGCTTGAAAGTTGCCTTCTAAAATTAAAAAGTAATACTAAAAATTTTCAAGAAGCATTGTCAAATTCTTAACCTTTTCTTGTTTTTTTTTTTGGCTTGGTTAAAATTTCTGAACATTTCCGATTCTCACATTAAATTGCTACTCTATGTATAATTATAAAAATTGAAAAAATTTCTCCCACATTAATACCAAACACACAAAAAAAAGGAATAATAGAATTTTATTTTATATATATAAAATAATAAAAATGTGCATCTTTAACTTTCAATTTTGTACTCGAGAAGGGTCCTTCGAGATTGCAATTGCGATTTGTATAAAGTGCTCGTTTTTGCATTTACGACTTTAATTGATAGGCCTGATTAACGTCCAAGTGATAATAAAAAAGTTGTACGTCGCCAGTTCGTAAGGCGACCAACATGACAATTTGTGGTCGCCCAATAAAGAATTATATTCCCCAATCATGAGTCGCGACCGGCAGTTTCGACCTTTACTGTAATATAAAGAGAAAAAAAAAACTCAATTTTTATTTCAACTAAAAATTAAGTATACTTATATAAAAACAAGTTTTCTGTTCCATTGTATGACCTCCAACTAAAACTCCAAGCTTTATATTTTTCTTTCTATCCATGGGAGTCAGTTACAAAGACATTGTTCTAAACAAATAACTAAAAGATGAACGTCAAACTTCAAATTGCAATACAAAACAGCATTACGTGTTTTGTGGATTACAAGGAGATCCTTTTTTAATGCAAGAGATGTAAGCTTCGAGATGAAAACATTCCGACGGAAAGGCTTTCAAAATTTCTGTGATATTCTTATTTATTTACTTTTTCTTGATCTAATATTTTAATAATGATTGGGTCATTCCATGTCAACTGGACCAGTGGTCCCTACTCGACCATCTCCAATTTTGATAAAATTTTGCACAAAGTTTCTGGTAGGTATAAAACTAAGTTAGCCAAATTTTTAGACCTTGAAAGTAAAAACTCATGTAGCAGGGGGCGCCTAACTTTAGGAACCAAGATGGCTGCCGTTGACGAACGAACCAAGTAGCCATGTTTGGATGTACCTGGAAAGCCACATAATAAAAGTAACACCCTGAAATTTATATTCCTCAGACAACTTTTTGTGCTTAATCTAATAGCAACATTTTGAAAGACCACAAAGAAAGTTATTTATTATTGTGTTCAGTCAAAGTTGGTTGAAAATTCAATTTGATAAAAAATTTCAAAACTTTATACTGCCCTAAATCGTCAGTAACTAAACTTACACACTTGCAATTTTGTATATATCTAAGTCAACTACTTGTCAACGTATCCTGAAAACTTCAAAAATTTCATTAAGATAGGTTTTGATTTATAGTTACCTAAACAAGTAGCGGTTTTCAAAAATGGCCAATTTTGATCATTTTTGAACCATTATATCTGAGGGGGAACTTAATGAATTTCCATCGTTTTACTTTCATTAGATAGAGGAAAGCTTTCTCTACCAAATTTGAAATTTTCAGGAGAGTGTTTTTTCGTAAGCCGGAGAAAAAATGGTTCAAATTTGAGTTAAAAACCATGCTGATATGTGTGCATTTTTAGCCTCAATTTTGCTTTTTTGAAGTTTTATTTGACATTTAAAAAGGAAGAAACTTGCATTGGGTCCTGCAGTTCTCGCGCATACTCGCATTTGACACATAATCAATATTATTTGAAAAAATTGACTCTCATTTTTGGAAGATGAGAGTCAAACTTTGGTAAAATTTCGCCCAAAAGACATTCTAATACTGAAAAATTGATTTGTATTTTTGCTCAATATGCTTTGTACTGTGAATTATTAATAAAAGAATTATAAATATTGTAAAATGAAAGCAAATGCAAAAAGATTGCCGCACGATTGCAGAAAAACGCTCTTACTGTTCCTAACAGGCGGCATCAAAGAAACGTAAAAATTAAGCTAAAAGTTTTTAAAAAATCAACATATAAAGACCCAATGTGAATAATTTTAAACATTAAGATAAATAAATGCATTTAAAAAAAAAGAAAAACTTATTATGAAGAGTTCAAGAAATTCAATTTTTGGCAAAATGGTTTTCCCCCCTTTTCATGGCAATAATTGGTTAATTCTAAACCACTCATTACTTTCATATTAAAATGTTTGAAGGAATTAGGATTTTACTTTTTAAATTGCTTTAATTAAGCATTTACTTATTTGCACAAAAAGTTACTCAACAAGAAAATATTATTCTTGCATTCAGAAGTGTTATTGAAAATAAAATTCACCTCTTTCTTTCATAAAAATAAGAATTTAGTTTGAAACATTCGAGATCAGATAATGCCTCCAAAGAACTTTTTTTTTTTTTGAAAATCTGTAATTAAAAAAAAAAAAAGTTTTGTTATGTAATTTGCAATGACATACAATATCCACCCCAAAAGTTTTTAATAGATTATCTAAATTTTCAATTGATTATCTACGGATTCCTTATACCTGTTGGCATTTCTCACTACTTATACCTTGAAAACGTGAATCTTTACGCTTACGAGTTTTTAGGTAAAACAGTAATTATTGCATCACGCGTTGTGTCACGTGACCGGGCTTTCGAAGCGATGACGCATCCCCGTTCTCCAATGTTCCAATCCGCCAGATTAGCATAAATTGTATGAGGCTTGCCGGATCTGGCAGGGGAGCGGGGTATATAAGCGTGTGTATCGTGATTCAACACCGACTATCTTCCTTTTCTACTTGCTTGCTCGCTTACCGCGTCGCTCCTTTCAGGAGCCATTTTTTTGAGGCCGTCAGTATTGGCAGATAGTTGCCATGCTTGACATGTTTTTCAGTTTGATGAATGGATTTAATCTTTAAAGAAGTATTAGTTAACTTTTTCGTAGCGTCAGTCAAAAATCTTTGTTAGTCTACCATGTTTATTTTAATTACTTCACGTTCTTATATTTTTATTTAAATGTATTGTGCCGTACCAATAAATGTATTGGATGATTTTAACTTTCGTCAGTCTTCATACTTTAATACAATCTCTGCTCAAGCACTCTGCTGTTTAAGAACTTTTTAGATTTGATTTTTATCAAAAATAAGGTTATGGGCTTACCTATGCTAAAGCTGTAGCAGAGAATGGAATCGCACAAGTCGTTCGGAAATGGACTTATAAGATCTACGATTCTTATCGTAGGGGGGGCCTGGAACTAGAACTGTGCGTCAACCAGAGTATGTTTTAAAGGAAACAACGAGTTAAGAATCAAGTACTAAAGATGGCATCTCCAGCAATCTCAATCGACAAGTTGAACGGCCAGAACTACAGTTCGTGGGCTTGCGATATGAAGTTCGTGCTGATGGAAAGAAATTGCTGGCTGATTGTTTTAGGCAAGGAAACTATGCCGGCAGAAGACGCTACTAAAGGAATAGTGAGCGATTTCTCAAATTGGAAGAGGATAGCATTCTCATTAATTTATTTATTCATTGAAGACGACTTTAAAAGAATCATCGAAAATTTGGAAGGCCCTAAAGAAGCATGGGAAAAATTGAAAACCCATTTTTTACCTGACAACCGTTCAACACACATGCAGCTCTTCACGGAATTGACGAGTTACAGGATTAAGTCATCTGAAAAAATCAACCTTTTTGCTGCAAGGTTACAGAAAATCTTCGCACGAGTCAAGGACATTGACGAGTCTTTTTCAGAAAACTACGCTACTTTTCAGATGTTAAGATATCTACCTGCACAGTTTGATAACATTTGCCAAGTGATCTTGCGTTGGCCCAAAGAAAAGTTCAAGTTTGACAACATTGTTGATGAACTGGTCTGTGAAGAAAAAAGACTAGAATTGAAATATGAAGATTCAGTTTTAATTGGGGCAAATAGCGTATTCACCAGAAAGAAGATTGTTTGTTTCAGATGCGGTAAAGAAGGTCATATAAGAAAATACTGTAGAGTAAAGAAAGACAGTCTTCAATTCCCCAACCGAGTGCCAGATAGCGAACCACCCCAGGGACAAAATAAGCAGGCCAAGCAGCTCCCGAAGGAAAAGAAGCGATGGCAGAGCAACAGGAACCAAAAACAACAGAGGTCCTGGTCCCCGACGACATCAAAGTGTGAGTATGAAACTCATTTTATTTCCGAAGTCAACTGTAGCGAACTTAAAAACTCTCAATGTTGGGTATTTGACTCGGCAGCCAGCAATCATTTTTGTAACGATAAAAGTTTATTTAGTAATTTTCAACCTGTAAATGATAGGCAAATGGCAGTTGCAGTTCAATCCCATACTTTCCCAATTGAGGGAATGGGAGATATTAAAATGAAGTTCGGTTTAAGAAATGTTGTGTTGGAAAATGTGATGTATTCCCCTAATATCAAGAGAAATTTGATGTCGGGTCCTAAATTCGACCAAGGGGGAGCAAATTTTAAAGGGGGCAAAGGCTTAGTGGAAGTATCAGACAAGGGGGGTGTAATTTTTAAAGCTAAATTAAAAGACGGAATTTATGTTGTTTATCCTAAAATATCTAGTCATTTACCTAAAAAGGTTACTTTGGAAGTTAATAATGTAGAAGATTTAAAAATTTGGCATAGAAGGCTCGCGCATGTAAATAATGATATTATTAGGAAAACCAGTGAGTTAAAAAGTGCAGACGGGCTGCCAAAATTTAAATCTGAAAAAAATTACTGTGTGGATTGTAAATTAGGAAAATTCCGTAGGATTTCGTTTAAACCAATAAATAAAACTCGTTCAGATCAACCTTTACTTTTATTGCATTCAGATGTTTGGGGGCCTTGTAATGTAACAGGACGAAACGGTGAACGTTATTTCCTTTCTGTAATAGACGATTTTTCTCGTAGAACCTCCATTTACCCGATAGACAGTAAACATAAAGTTCCAGAAATTTTAAAGCGACATATCGCAAATGCGGAACGGTTTCTGGAAACGAAAGTAAAAGCCATTCGGACTGATAACGGGGGCGAGTTCGTAAATCGAGATTTTTCAAATTTTTGCGTAAATGCGGGTATAGTTCACGAGCTGACAAACAGCTATAGTCCCGAAATGAACGGGGTTGCTGAAGTTTTCAACAGGACAGTAGCCGACGGTGCTAGAGTAATATTGCAGGAAAGCGGGTTAGACAAATCTTTTTGGCCTGATGCTATGCTGTACTTTACGTATACATGGAACCGCGTTTGTCATAAAGGGCAAAAACTAACTCCTTTTGAACTTTATGGAGGAAACAAACCATCCGTCTGGCACTTAAAGCCTTTTGGAACTGTCGCTTATGCGGGAATACCTAAGCAAAGAAGAAATAAATTGGATTTAAAAGCCCAAAGAGGGGTAATGATAGGTTACGCTTTTAGAACCAAAGGTTACCCTAGTTTTTTTCTGATTGCAATAAAATTACAGAAACTATAAATGTAAGGTTTGACGAGAAATTGGTGTTTAAGGATGTATTTTTAAATGGCAGTGGAGCTGTGATGGGCACCATTAGTTGGCCAAATGCTCTAGAATCTGATTTTGATTCGGATTCTGATCACGAAAATTTAACTGACTTTCAAATTCCCGAATTACCGGTTGTACCTGACAGTCATGAAGAATCGCTAGAATCTGATTCAGAAACAGGTGTGTCATTTGACGACGATAGCTCTAGTAAATTTAAAGAGGTTAAGTGGGAGTCTAAAGTTGTGCCGAGAAAAGATGGGTCACGCAATGATGTATACTATTTTGCGGAAGGTTCCACCAAAAGATTAAGGTCACATCATGCTAAGAGATACTGTTCGAAGAATTGTATAAAGTATAAACCGCAAGATTTTGATTTCAGAGGGAACAGTATTCAAGGGGTAGCTGGAAATTTAACTACAAGTCAAAAACAAGTATCAGAAATTACGAACGCGTGACTAGGCGGGGAAATTTCAGTCCCAAAAACTTTTAAGCAATTTCTCAGATCGCCCGAACGAGAAAGTTGGCAAAATGCCATGAATGCAGAAATTCGCGTAATGAATGAAAGAAAAGTTTGGGATTTGGAAATTTTACCGGAAAACGCTTCGTATGTTGGGAGCCGCTGGGTTTTTAACTTGAAAAGAGATAATCTAGGAAACATAGCAAAATTCAAAGCACGTCTAGTTGCACAAGGCAGTACTCAGGTGAAAGGCGAGAGTTATGATGAAACTTTCAGTCCTGTAGTCAATTTTAGCTTGGTTAGATTTTTTTTTTCTCTCTTTTAGTAGTAAATTTTAAGTGGCAAAATATCCAACTTGATGTGACCAGTGCCTACCTGTATGCACCATTAAAGGAAAATATTTATATGAAACAGCCACCTGGTTTTGAGGTAAAAGGCAAAGAGCATTTGTTTTACAAATTAAATAAAGCAATCTATGGCCTTCACCAAAGCGGGAGGATGTGGTTTTTCGAAATAGATAGTATTTTAACGTCAATTGGTTTTACAAAATTTCATTGGTGTAACTATGTTTATTCTTTTAACTCAACAATAATTTTATTATTATATGTGGATGACTTAGTGATATTTGGGAAAAGGGACAGGTATTTCAAGATGTATTAGATTTACTTTTTAAACATTTCGATTTAAAACTTTTAGGAAATATGTGGAAACTATTGGGTGTTGAATTTGAAGAAGGGGAAAATTGTTTATTATTACACCAAAAATCTTATATTGAGGAGGTATGTGATAAATTTAAGAAATATAATTTTCCAATATCTTCATTACCCATTAGTAAAGGCACGGTATATTCGAAAGTAAATTGTCCAAGTACCAGTCAAGAGATAGAGGAAATGTCGAAAATCCCTTATAGAAATTTGTTGGGTTGTTTGTCTTTTCTGTGTAACAGAACGAGACCAGATATCAGTTATGCTGTTAATATTTTTAGTCAATTTCAAAATAATCCTGGCATTGTACATTGGGGGGGTTTACTTAAGCTTTTGGGATACGTTTATCAGAGCAGAGATTATAAATTAAAATTAAGTTGCAACAGTGTTAAAATTGCTTTTTCGGACGCAGATTTCGCAACGAATCGTGATGACAGAACTTCTTTGGGAGGACAGTTAATTTTTTTAGACAATTCGCCCATACGAGGTGTGGCTATTAAATAACAAGACTAACGCTATAAATTTTTTTCTTTTAATTTCATATATTTTTACTTGTTATCACCTTCAATATACACCCCTCCTCTATCCCTACATCGCTCCATACGAACCTTCCATTGTTCAAAACAGTGCTGGAAGTCTTTGTGTCAGGTCCTCCAGGAAAAGTGCCGCTTTCTCCTTCACAGCTTCAACGGACTCGAATCTTGTTCCTTTTAATGCAGCTTTCACTTTAGGAAATAGGTAATAGTCGCATTGCGCAAGATCTGGCTAATAAGGCGGATGGTCCAACACTGGGATGCTGAACTTCGCTAGAAAACTCTTAACTGACAATGCGGAATGAGCTGGTGCGTTGTCTTGGAGGAGAACCCATGACTTGTTCCTCCACAATGCGGGTCGTTTTTTCCTTATTTTCTCTCGGAGATCAGCAAGAACTTGAAGATAGTAACCTTGATTAATCGTTTGACCTTCAGGAACCCAGTGAAGGTACACTATCCCATGAATATCAAAAAAAAACAATCATTATTGCTTTGAATTTTGATTTGCTCATTCGAGTTTTTTTGGCTCTCGGTGAAGATGGGCTCTTCCAGTGCATGGATTGGCGCTTTGTTTCAGGATCATAAGTAAAAAACCACGATTCGTCACATGTAATTATCCTTTCCAATAAGTTTGGGTCATTTTCAATGGCTTTCAAAGTGTCAGTGCAAACGTTTTTGCGAGCTTCTTGCTGTTCAAATGAGAGAATTTTAGGCACCATTTTGGCACACACCTTTTGCATGTTAAAATTGTTGTGTAAAATCTGTCGCACGGATTCTTTACCAATTCGTACAGCTTCAGCAATTGCACGGATACTTAATCGACGGTCAGCTCGAATGAAATTACCGATTTTTTCGATATTTTTATCAATTTTTGACGTGGTAGGACGCCCCGGGCGTGAATCATCTTCAACTTCTTCTCTGCCATCTTGGAAACGCTTGAACCACTCAAAACAGCGTGCACGCGACAAACATTCATTGCCATACACTTCTTTTAGTAAATTAAAAGTTTCAGTTGCAGTTTTTCCAAGTTTCACGTGAAATTTCACAACAATTCGTTGCTCTACTGCTACACTTAACATTTTTCCGGCGAAGCAAAAAAACAACTCTAATACAAACAAAGGCTACAGTTATACTGATTTGTTTACAGAAGCGAGGTGTATTGCATTCAAAAGAGAAGGCTTCAGGATAACACCTGCCGGTCCCTGGCTTTTGGTGCATGCGCACTTTTTCTGTAGCAGCCTCAGTCTCGTTATTTAATAGCCACACCTCGTAGTTTGGCGCACGTACAAACACAAGTGCGTCAGCCTGTCAACTATGGAGGCTGAATTTAATAGCTATGACTGATGCCAGTAAAGAGCTTCTGTGGTTCGATAGAATCTGTGAGGAATGCATAGAAAGAAAAATTATTAAAGAAAAAGAAAAATCTTTGTTACTAGTTGATAATCAGGCAACTATTGCTTTTGTGAAATCTCCGATTGAAAACTACCGAACGAAACATATAGATGTAAAGTTATTTTTTATACGTGATTTAATTTCGAAGGAAATATTTAACATAAGACATGTAAATAGCAAAGAAAAATAAGTCTGATATCTTCACTAAGCCTTTGTCCGAATGTTACCTCACGAAGTTTTGTGAGTATATTTTTTCAATGTTATAGTCATTTTTAATTGTATTTTTCAAATGTGTTTTTGGATGTTTAATATTGAAGAATTCTTTCACTTAAGTGTAACTCTAATAGGCTAGTATTTTAAATTTAAATTGTTTGCACATGAAAAAAATTATAGTTAGTTTTAGTGGGTCATATTTAAATTTGGTCTATTACTCTGTGATACAAAATAAGATTTATTGAAAAAAAACCAACTCGACTGTTTTTTTTGGGAAAGAAATTTTTTATGTTAAATTGTTAAAAGAGCTTATTTTTATTGTGTTAAATTTAAAATATGTTTATACAATGAAAAACGCAACATTTCTCGCAGAAATTTTTCCTTATCCACATCTGCTGGTGTTAGTATAGGACTATATGTGCCAAGTGGACTTTCTTTTTCAAGATCCTTTTTTTGTGAAAAAATGGACTGGTAGTCAAGAAGTTAAATTTTGTTTGGACTTTGGATTACCGAAAAATATGGACTTATCAAGTCGTATGTGACAACCGGTCATTGAAGGGAAATTTCATTTTGTGAAAAGTTATTGTTAAAAAGTTTATAATGTTTAATAAGATATTTTTGACTGACGCGAAGAACAATTTTTTTTGTATTTAAGTTATTAAGTGCTTTAAGTATTAGACCTATTTTTAGAATATAATTGTTAGAATTTAATAAGATAGTGAGAGGGGGGGCAATGTTGGCATTTCTCACTACTTATACCTTGAAAACGGGAATCTTTACGCTTACGAGTTTTTAGGCAAAACAGTAATTATTGCGTCACGCGTTGTGTCACGTGACCGGGCTTTCGAAGCGATGACGCATCCCCGTTCTCCAATGTTCCAATCCGCCAGATTAGCATAAATTGTATGAGGCTTGCCGGTTCTGGCAGGGGAGCGGGTTATATAAGCGTGTGTCTCGTGATTCAACACCGACTATCTTCCTTTTCTACTTGCTTGCTCGCTTACCGCATCGCTCCTTTCAGGAGCCATTTTTTTGAGGCCGTCAGTATTGGCAGATAGCTGCCATGCTTGACATGTTTTTCAGTTTGATGAATGGATTTAATCTTTAAAGAAGTGTTAGTTAACTTTTTCGTAGCGTCAGTCAAAAATCTTTGTTAGTCTACCATGTTTATTTTAATTACTTCACGTTCTTATATTTTTATTTAAAT
Organism: Octonoba sinensis; assembly: GCA_038502835.1. NCBI lineage: Eukaryota > Metazoa > Arthropoda > Arachnida > Araneae > Uloboridae > Octonoba > Octonoba sinensis. The sequence continues at coordinate 953,955 of CM076606.1, read as the reverse complement.
GTATTGTGCCGTACCAATAAATGTATTGGATGATTTTAACTTTCGTCAGTCTTCATACTTTAATACAATCTCTGCTCAAGCACTCTGCTGTTTAAGAACTTTTTAGATTTGATTTTTATCAATACCAACCTTCTATATTTTCGTGTAGAACTTTTTTTATTTCAGAGTAAAATCATAACGACTACGACAGCGTTTTTAAAAATAATTTTTTCTTTCGTTAAACTACACTGCTGGCCACCGTAAATGCAACACCCTGAAGGAAGCGTGCAAATAATATGAAATTTACAACATGCATTAGTGGAGGTGAGATATGCAAATGATTAGAATTTCAGCACAAACGCACATTACGCGCGCCTGTGGTGCCACCTGGAAGCGCTTTTAAAGGTTTGGAGATTTCGACGATATTAAGTGCAGAAATTGTGTTTTTCTTGCGGGTTTTTCGAAAAAACAATCAATTATGCCTCGTAGTAAACAGTGATCATCTTTTGATCAAGTATCCTAGTTCTACAGAGGAAGGATAGTGGCCTACCGAGATTGGATTATCTTTCAGGTACCGAAACCAAACAACTGTAATGTGGATATGTGATCGCTGGATGCAGGAGGGTACGACGGACCGACGTGATCGATCGTTATCCACCTCAGTGCACCACTTCACGTGATGACAGGCATATTATGCGTATGGCAGTGACGGATCGCTCAGTCACATCACGAACCATAGCACAGCAGATTCAGTCTGTAACGCATCATCCAGTGTCCGCGCGTACCATTCGACGCCATTTGCAGCAGAGTAGTCTGTCCGCAAGACGTCCATTGCTTCATCTACCCTTGACGCAGAACCACAGACGCGACCACCGCCAATGGTGCAATGAAAAAAGGATGTGGACGGCAGAATGGAATGAAATTGTCTTTACTGACGAGTCACGCTTCTGTCTGCAACACCACGATGGTCGGATTCGAGTCTGGAGACACCGTGGAGAGAGGATGCTGAACAGCTACGTTATGCACCGCCACACTGGTTCTGCACCGGGTATTATGGTATGGGGAGGTACTGGATATCACTCTCCCACTCCTCTAGTACTCATTGCTGGTACTCTATGTTGGATATGATTACAGTTGCAATTCCCATGCAGATTAGGTTTGTGTACATCGGTTGGGGGCGTGCTGACGCGATTGACGACGTCGCGAATCAGAGAGCGGCACGTGCCTAGCCGATGTGTATAAAACCATGTGCTTCCAAGTTGGGAGTTGGTTGTTAGTTCAATGTAGTATTGATTTAGTTGATTTATAGTGATAGTATTATATTGACTGAGATGTGTTTAGATGATATGCATTTTTATTTCTGTTCGAAATTGTTTTTTATTTATTAGTTGAAATAAATATTTGTTTTAAATTTTATCAAGTTAGACTTAATTTTTCAAGAGTTATAAATTATCAAGGGAAATACCAACAGTTAGGTTATGGGCCAAGTAGCCCTAGATAGTTATAGCTTATTTGAAGACATATCGGCTTCGGGGGCCGTATACCAAATTGAAAAAATTGTGATAGTACGATTTTTAAAATCTTCAAGATTTAGAATTTGAGTTGGAACTTTTCATCTTGGAAATCATGGCTTTGCTCCCCGAAGGATTCGAATTGCTTAATAAAGAAAATTGGGATCGATGGAAAATAGATGTTAAAGTATTACTCTTAGATAAAGGATGCTGGAAATTTATTGAAGGAATTGCTACGATAGATGAAAAAGCAAGTAATCGCGAGCGTAGCGAGTTTTTACTTCTACAAGATAGAGCTTACACAACACTTTATTACGCAATACAGCCCGAGTTTAGACCGTTAATTCAAGATACTTCAGAAGGAAAGAAAGCATGGGAAACGTTAAAATCCCAATTTGAACCTAAAACGCGTGCTAGAATCATTCAACTGTTAGATGAGTTTTTTAACGTTCGGTATAAAGAAAGCGAAGAAATGGGTCTATTTATAGCCAGAATAAAATTAGCGGTCAAGAAATTACGAGATGCAGGACATGAGTTAGATCCCCTCTTTCAAGGCTTTCAAGTAATTAGACATCTACCTTCGGAATACACGGGCATAATCCAACTTATTTATCGGTGGAAAGATGAAGACTTTAAAATAGACAAGATCGCTGAGGAGCTAGTAAAAGAAGAAAGTCGACTGAAACAGGTAAAATCCGACTATGAAAGTCCTGAGGTGAGTGCTTTCAACATTACTAATAGAAGTAAGAAGACGGGAAAAGTTAACGAAACGAAAGGAAATATTAAATTTATTAAAAATACAAAAGATAGAAAGTTAATCGGACCTTGTCATAGATGTCGTAAATACGGGCACTTAATCGCTCAATGTAAAAGTTTCAACGCAAATCGTAGTCTTCCTAATTTTAGTGATAAATTTTCAATGTTAGTTGAAAGTTATATATCAACATCTGAAACAGTAACCAATGAAAATTGTAATAAAAGCCAGTATAATTGGGTCTTTGATAGTGCAGCAACAACACACTTCTGTAACAATAAGAAATTAATGCAGAACTTTCAAGAAATTTCAGATGTAAATATGGCTCTAGCAGTGGGGAACGCTAATAGTCAAGTCTTGGGAAGAGGAACTGTAAGATTTGCAGTGAAGATTAATGGGAAAATTAACTGGATAGAATTAACAAACGTCTTGTACAATCCGAAAATGAGAAGAAATTTAATTTCCGGTGCACGTTTAGAAGGTGCAGGAGCACATTTCGTTGGAAGTAAAGGAAAAATTTGTGTTTATTTTAATGATTGGCGAAAACTATTTTATGCTCGAAGAAAACAAGGTTTATACTATGTAGAACCGTATAAGTACGATATGGAAGAAAAACGAACTGAAAGCGGGTTTAACGTAAATGCGAGTACTGTTAAACAAACAGAAAGTGCTAGTCTTTGGCACAGAAGATTTTGCCATATCAATTACGATTACATTCAGGACACTAGTAGAAATCAAAGCGTAAAAGGTCTTCCAAAAATAGAAAAACCAGATGCGAAGTGCGAAGTTTGCATATTAGCGAAGTCGAATAGGATTTCTTTTAAATCGTCGCCTAAGAGATCAAATTCTCCGTTACAGTTAGTTTATATGGACGTAGCCGGACCGATGCCGTCGCCATCGAAAAGTGGTAGTAGATATTTTCTTGCGATAATTGATGACTTTAGTCGATTTGTGACAGTGTACACTTTAAAACGAAAAGATGAAGTTTATAGTAAATTTGTGCATTATCACAGAAAAATGGAAAGGATTACGGGAAACAAGTTAATTAGTATTCGCACAGACAACGGAGGCGAATTTTGCAATAAGGAATTTGAAAAGTATTTAAATTCTTATGGTATTCAAGCTCAAAGAACGAATGTTTACACGCCAGAAGAAAATGGAGTATGTGAGCGTTTTAATAGAACAGCGGTAGACGGGATAAAAGCAATGTTAAAAGATAGTAAAATGAGTGCCGAATGGTGGGCAGAAGCATTATGTTGTTTTACTTTTGCTTGGAATCGAATTTGCCATAAAACAAGAAAAACCCCCTTTGAAATGTTTTTCAAGCGAAAACCTTCAGTAATATTTTTAAAAGCTTTCGTTAATGTTCCGAAGCAACAGAGAAACAAATTAGAAATGCGTGCAGTTGAAGGAATAATGATCGGATATGCGTTAAATACCAGGGGATACAGAATTTGGCTTATCAAGGAAAGAAAAGTTATAGAAACTTGTAATGTGAAGTTTAATGAAAATAAAAATGCAGTGGAAGAAGTCCTGGACCCAACAATAAAACGTAGAAGAGGAATTGAAGATTCCGAATTTTCATTCGAGTCCGAGGAAGAAGAAAGCGTGCAGAAGTACGAAGAGAGTAAAACTTCAAGTGAAAAACCAACTGAGAAAATTTCCGATGAAGAAAAAGGATCTACAGTTGCGAAGAGTGCGTCAGAATTGAATTGGGTAAGAAAAGCAGTCCCAAGACCAGACGGAACGCGAGTAGACATTTATTATTACGTAGATGGAACTCAACAGAGATTTAGATCTTGTAAGGACATTAAAAAATATTGCGAAAGTAAGAATTTAAGTTTTAAAAAAGAGTTATTTGATTTTAGTGGTAAGAACATTTTTTCCGGCAATATCAAATTTGCAAATACTGATTTGACGCCCGAATCTGAAAAGAACGAAGCAAACATAGTTGAAGTAAAAATTCCGACAAGTTTCAAAGACGCAAATGAATCTGTGAATGCAGAAGATTGGCAGAGAGCGATGAAAGCTGAATTAGAGACTATGAAAACTAGGAACGTTTGGAAATTAGTAGATAAACCGCCAGATAAAGTTGTACTAGGAAACCGATGGGTCTACAGTGTGAAAAGGGATGAAAATAATCAGATTGCGAGATTCAAGGCCAGATTGGTTATTTTTGGATGCAAGCAAAAACGTGGGGAAGATTTTGAAGACATTTATAGTCCAGTAGTAAATTTTTCTATTGTTAGATTATTCTTTTGCATTATGGTTTGTTTTTATGGATGGATGCATTGTCAAGTTGACATTAAAAACGCGTATTTGTATGCCGAGCTAAAAGAAAAGATTTATATGCATCAACCAGTAGGTTTCGTTGAAGAAAAAGGCAAAGTTTGTCTTTTAAACAAGTCAATATACGGTCTGCATCAAAGCGGACGAAATTGGTACTTTGAAATTGAGCAAGCATTAGAAAGTATAAATTTTGTTAAAGTGGAATGGTGCAACTGCGTATATAAAGGACGCAATACTATTTTATTGTTGTACGTAGATGACATAGTCGTGTTTGGCAAAGAAAAACGACACATTGATGAAGTAATTGAACGCCTGCGAAAATTCTTTGATCTAAAAGTACTTGGACAAACTCGAAAATTGTTGGGAATCGAATTTCTTCAAGACGGTAAGAACTTATATCTACATCAACAAAATTACATAGAAGAAATTTGTGAAAAGTTTAAAGAATATAAAATTCCTATAATTTCTTTACCAATAGTAAAAGGAACTATTATTTCAAAATTGGATTGCCCAAGCACGAAGTATGAAATAGAAGAAATGGAACGAATTCCGTATCGAAGTTTACTGGGAAGTTTAGCATTTTTAGCTAATCGCACACGACCGGATATAACATATGCAGTCAATGTATTATCTCAGGTGCAAGAAAATCCTGGGATGAAACATTGGGAAATGCTTCTGAAATTATTAGGTTATGTTCGTTCTACAAAAGGATGCAAATTGAATTTATCTAAAGTTAGTAAGATAAAAGTTAACAGTTTTTCAGACGCTGACTACGCAGCAAATAGGGATGATCGAGTTTCGCTAGGAGGTATGATCATTTTCATTGATAAAGTTCCTGTTGTGTGGAAAACGACAAAGCAAAAATCGGTTAGCCTTTCATCAATGGAATCAGAGTACATAGCTTTATGTGAAGCAGCAAAAGAATCGTTATGGTTAAAGCATGTACTCATAGATAAAAATTTAGGTTTTGAACTTAGGGGTTGCGATTTATTTTGCGACAATCGGTCGGCTATTGATTTTTCAAAATCAAGCATTGAAAATGCTCGAACCAGGCACATAGACGTTAAATATCACTTTGTTCGGAATTTGGTGAGAGAAAATGTTTTTTATTTGAAGTTCATTCCTGGAAAGGAAAATAATGCCGACGTATTTACAAAACCACCAACTAAATTAGAACTTAAGAAATTTTGTGAAAAGGTGTTCGTTTGAAATTTGCTTTTTTTATTTTTTTGTTTTGGACGAAATTTGGCCGATTTGTTGTCGCAGAGTGAATTGCGGCTTCCGAATCTGGAAAGTAAAAAAAAAGAAAAAATCTTTTGATCTGAACTTTAAATTAGCGAGTTGCTGTTTAATAGTTTCATAGAGACTGGCTGAATTTTTGAACTTTAAAACTTTGTTCAAGAACTTTTTGAACTTTATAGAACTTTTGATTTGATGTATTTTTGATTGAAACATAACTTGCATGGGAAGGGGGCCGATGTTGGATATGATTACAGTTGCAATTCCCATGCAGATTAGGTTTGTGTACATCGGTTGGGGGCGTGCTGACGCGATTGACGACGTCGCGAATCAGAGAGCGGCACGTGCCTAGCCGATGTGTATAAAACCATGTCGTGCTTCCAAGTTGGGAGTTGGTTGTTAGTTCAATGTAGTATTGATTTAGTTGATTTATAGTGATAGTATTATATTGACTGAGATGTGTTTAGATGATATGCATTTTTATTTCTGTTCGAAATTGTTTTTTATTTATTAGTTGAAATAAATATTTGTTTTAAATTTTATCAAGTTAGACTTAATTTTTCAAGAGTTATAAATTATCAAGGGAAATACCAACAGTTAGGTTATGGGCCAAGTAGCCCTAGATAGTTATAGCTTATTTGAAGACATATCGGCTTCGGGGGCCGTATACCAAATTGAAAAAATTGTGATAGTACGATTTTTAAAATCTTCAAGATTTAGAATTTGAGTTGGAACTTTTCATCTTGGAAATCATGGCTTTGCTCCCCGAAGGATTCGAATTGCTTAATAAAGAAAATTGGGATCGATGGAAAATAGATGTTAAAGTATTACTCTTAGATAAAGGATGCTGGAAATTTATTGAAGGAATTGCTACGATAGATGAAAAAGCAAGTAATCGCGAGCGTAGCGAGTTTTTACTTCTACAAGATAGAGCTTACACAACACTTTATTACGCAATACAGCCCGAGTTTAGACCGTTAATTCAAGATACTTCAGAAGGAAAGAAAGCATGGGAAACGTTAAAATCCCAATTTGAACCTAAAACGCGTGCTAGAATCATTCAACTGTTAGATGAGTTTTTTAACGTTCGGTATAAAGAAAGCGAAGAAATGGGTCTATTTATAGCCAGAATAAAATTAGCGGTCAAGAAATTACGAGATGCAGGACATGAGTTAGATCCCCTCTTTCAAGGCTTTCAAGTAATTAGACATCTACCTTCGGAATACACGGGCATAATCCAACTTATTTATCGGTGGAAAGATGAAGACTTTAAAATAGACAAGATCGCTGAGGAGCTAGTAAAAGAAGAAAGTCGACTGAAACAGGTAAAATCCGACTATGAAAGTCCTGAGGTGAGTGCTTTCAACATTACTAATAGAAGTAAGAAGACGGGAAAAGTTAACGAAACGAAAGGAAATATTAAATTTATTAAAAATACAAAAGATAGAAAGTTAATCGGACCTTGTCATAGATGTCGTAAATACGGGCACTTAATCGCTCAATGTAAAAGTTTCAACGCAAATCGTAGTCTTCCTAATTTTAGTGATAAATTTTCAATGTTAGTTGAAAGTTATATATCAACATCTGAAACAGTAACCAATGAAAATTGTAATAAAAGCCAGTATAATTGGGTCTTTGATAGTGCAGCAACAACACACTTCTGTAACAATAAGAAATTAATGCAGAACTTTCAAGAAATTTCAGATGTAAATATGGCTCTAGCAGTGGGGAACGCTAATAGTCAAGTCTTGGGAAGAGGAACTGTAAGATTTGCAGTGAAGATTAATGGGAAAATTAACTGGATAGAATTAACAAACGTCTTGTACAATCCGAAAATGAGAAGAAATTTAATTTCCGGTGCACGTTTAGAAGGTGCAGGAGCACATTTCGTTGGAAGTAAAGGAAAAATTTGTGTTTATTTTAATGATTGGCGAAAACTATTTTATGCTCGAAGAAAACAAGGTTTATACTATGTAGAACCGTATAAGTACGATATGGAAGAAAAACGAACTGAAAGCGGGTTTAACGTAAATGCGAGTACTGTTAAACAAACAGAAAGTGCTAGTCTTTGGCACAGAAGATTTTGCCATATCAATTACGATTACATTCAGGACACTAGTAGAAATCAAAGCGTAAAAGGTCTTCCAAAAATAGAAAAACCAGATGCGAAGTGCGAAGTTTGCATATTAGCGAAGTCGAATAGGATTTCTTTTAAATCGTCGCCTAAGAGATCAAATTCTCCGTTACAGTTAGTTTATATGGACGTAGCCGGACCGATGCCGTCGCCATCGAAAAGTGGTAGTAGATATTTTCTTGCGATAATTGATGACTTTAGTCGATTTGTGACAGTGTACACTTTAAAACGAAAAGATGAAGTTTATAGTAAATTTGTGCATTATCACAGAAAAATGGAAAGGATTACGGGAAACAAGTTAATTAGTATTCGCACAGACAACGGAGGCGAATTTTGCAATAAGGAATTTGAAAAGTATTTAAATTCTTATGGTATTCAAGCTCAAAGAACGAATGTTTACACGCCAGAAGAAAATGGAGTATGTGAGCGTTTTAATAGAACAGCGGTAGACGGGATAAAAGCAATGTTAAAAGATAGTAAAATGAGTGCCGAATGGTGGGCAGAAGCATTATGTTGTTTTACTTTTGCTTGGAATCGAATTTGCCATAAAACAAGAAAAACCCCCTTTGAAATGTTTTTCAAGCGAAAACCTTCAGTAATATTTTTAAAAGCTTTCGTTAATGTTCCGAAGCAACAGAGAAACAAATTAGAAATGCGTGCAGTTGAAGGAATAATGATCGGATATGCGTTAAATACCAGGGGATACAGAATTTGGCTTATCAAGGAAAGAAAAGTTATAGAAACTTGTAATGTGAAGTTTAATGAAAATAAAAATGCAGTGGAAGAAGTCCTGGACCCAACAATAAAACGTAGAAGAGGAATTGAAGATTCCGAATTTTCATTCGAGTCCGAGGAAGAAGAAAGCGTGCAGAAGTACGAAGAGAGTAAAACTTCAAGTGAAAAACCAACTGAGAAAATTTCCGATGAAGAAAAAGGATCTACAGTTGCGAAGAGTGCGTCAGAATTGAATTGGGTAAGAAAAGCAGTCCCAAGACCAGACGGAACGCGAGTAGACATTTATTATTACGTAGATGGAACTCAACAGAGATTTAGATCTTGTAAGGACATTAAAAAATATTGCGAAAGTAAGAATTTAAGTTTTAAAAAAGAGTTATTTGATTTTAGTGGTAAGAACATTTTTTCCGGCAATATCAAATTTGCAAATACTGATTTGACGCCCGAATCTGAAAAGAACGAAGCAAACATAGTTGAAGTAAAAATTCCGACAAGTTTCAAAGACGCAAATGAATCTGTGAATGCAGAAGATTGGCAGAGAGCGATGAAAGCTGAATTAGAGACTATGAAAACTAGGAACGTTTGGAAATTAGTAGATAAACCGCCAGATAAAGTTGTACTAGGAAACCGATGGGTCTACAGTGTGAAAAGGGATGAAAATAATCAGATTGCGAGATTCAAGGCCAGATTGGTTATTTTTGGATGCAAGCAAAAACGTGGGGAAGATTTTGAAGACATTTATAGTCCAGTAGTAAATTTTTCTATTGTTAGATTATTCTTTTGCATTATGGTTTGTTTTTATGGATGGATGCATTGTCAAGTTGACATTAAAAACGCGTATTTGTATGCCGAGCTAAAAGAAAAGATTTATATGCATCAACCAGTAGGTTTCGTTGAAGAAAAAGGCAAAGTTTGTCTTTTAAACAAGTCAATATACGGTCTGCATCAAAGCGGACGAAATTGGTACTTTGAAATTGAGCAAGCATTAGAAAGTATAAATTTTGTTAAAGTGGAATGGTGCAACTGCGTATATAAAGGACGCAATACTATTTTATTGTTGTACGTAGATGACATAGTCGTGTTTGGCAAAGAAAAACGACACATTGATGAAGTAATTGAACGCCTGCGAAAATTCTTTGATCTAAAAGTACTTGGACAAACTCGAAAATTGTTGGGAATCGAATTTCTTCAAGACGGTAAGAACTTATATCTACATCAACAAAATTACATAGAAGAAATTTGTGAAAAGTTTAAAGAATATAAAATTCCTATAATTTCTTTACCAATAGTAAAAGGAACTATTATTTCAAAATTGGATTGCCCAAGCACGAAGTATGAAATAGAAGAAATGGAACGAATTCCGTATCGAAGTTTACTGGGAAGTTTAGCATTTTTAGCTAATCGCACACGACCGGATATAACATATGCAGTCAATGTATTATCTCAGGTGCAAGAAAATCCTGGGATGAAACATTGGGAAATGCTTCTGAAATTATTAGGTTATGTTCGTTCTACAAAAGGATGCAAATTGAATTTATCTAAAGTTAGTAAGATAAAAGTTAACAGTTTTTCAGACGCTGACTACGCAGCAAATAGGGATGATCGAGTTTCGCTAGGAGGTATGATCATTTTCATTGATAAAGTTCCTGTTGTGTGGAAAACGACAAAGCAAAAATCGGTTAGCCTTTCATCAATGGAATCAGAGTACATAGCTTTATGTGAAGCAGCAAAAGAATCGTTATGGTTAAAGCATGTACTCATAGATAAAAATTTAGGTTTTGAACTTAGGGGTTGCGATTTATTTTGCGACAATCGGTCGGCTATTGATTTTTCAAAATCAAGCATTGAAAATGCTCGAACCAGGCACATAGACGTTAAATATCACTTTGTTCGGAATTTGGTGAGAGAAAATGTTTTTTATTTGAAGTTCATTCCTGGAAAGGAAAATAATGCCGACGTATTTACAAAACCACCAACTAAATTAGAACTTAAGAAATTTTGTGAAAAGGTGTTCGTTTGAAATTTGCTTTTTTTATTTTTTTGTTTTGGACGAAATTTGGCCGATTTGTTGTCGCAGAGTGAATTGCGGCTTCCGAATCTGGAAAGTAAAAAAAAAGAAAAAATCTTTTGATCTGAACTTTAAATTAGCGAGTTGCTGTTTAATAGTTTCATAGAGACTGGCTGAATTTTTGAACTTTAAAACTTTGTTCAAGAACTTTTTGAACTTTATAGAACTTTTGATTTGATGTATTTTTGATTGAAACATAACTTGCATGGGAAGGGGGCCGATGTTGGATATGATTACAGTTGCAATTCCCATGCAGATTAGGTTTGTGTACATCGGTTGGGGGCGTGCTGACGCGATTGACGACATCGCGAATCAGAGAGCGGCACGTGCCTAGCCGATGTGTATAAAACCATGTGCTTCCAAGTTGGGAGTTGGTTGTTAGTTCAATGTAGTATTGATTTAGTTGATTTATAGTGATAGTATTATATTGACTGAGATGTGTTTAGATGATATGCATTTCTATTTCTGTTCGAAATTGTTTTTTATTTATTAGTTGAAATAAATATTTGTTTTAAATTTTATCAAGTTAGACTTAATTTTTCAAGAGTTATAAATTATCAAGGGAAATACCAACACTCTAAACAGTCAGCGCTACATCTCCGAGGTGTTTGAGCCAGTTGTCCTTCCTTACCTTCAGGGCTTGCCCATAGCCATATTTTAACAGGATAATGCGCGACCACACGTGGTACGCATTGTCCAAGTGTTCTTCGTCAACCGCCAGATTGAATTGCCTCCCTGGCCGACTCGCTCTCCGGGTCTTTCGCCGATAGAAAACAAGTGATCCATGGTTGCTCAACGATTGACCCAGAGTACATCCCCAGCTGCCACACCAGATCAACTTTGGCAACGTGTGGCTTGATCTGCTGTACCCCAAAAACACATCCAAAGTCTTTTTGAATCAATGCCTGTTGGACTTTTAAAAAAAGGTTAATTTAAATTTAGAATAAAAATTCCGAATTCAAATTCCCAACATGAGCTGTCAGAGGTGGTGTCAGTTGGAGGTAAACAAGAAACATTTTTAACGAAATTTGGATTTATTTTAAACATTTAATAATACAATAAACATACGTTATCACAGGAACATCTGATGGAAATAACAATACAATATCTAGTCAGACCAGTCATCTCAGAAAACTTCTCAAATTGCTGTAATTAAATATCACAGTCCTTTTACTTGACCACGAGTATAGGTACATCAAATTCACGACCATTTAAAGCCAGTCCACTTTACTTGTTCTGAAACGAGCGCTGGTTCTGTTGAATCCACAATTCAGCAAGTAGACAGTCCAGGAACTTAAACCAATGGTCGTACGAATTTCTGATGATATCACCGGTAACTTCAAGTTGGTAAAAGGCAATTATGAAGATAAAATACTATAACACTTTGATGGTCGACATCTTGACTAGAAACCCTTTTAAAACTAATTTAAAAATAAAACTCCACTCTTCTAAAAGCAAAACATCTCCAAGTATTGGAACATTTTCACAAGCACTGGAACGGGGGAGAAGACACTTCAAAAAATTTAAAATTTAACTGAGGTCTAACATTTCAACCATGTTCAAAAAATCTATTGCCAAGCCATCAGCTTCATGGCAGGGAGACTAACTCCAAGAGAGGGAGTGACGACCAAGAGGTCGAACGAAATGAAACCAGCCAAATCCAGTCGGAGACGGTGAATCCAGTGAAGTCCGTACACTCACATCCTCTCTTTATACTTGCCAAATCCTATGATGCGATGGCGACGTCATTTTTAATAACTTCCACTTCAACCTGATTTACATACACGTTGAGGTTGACCTTCTCTCCACGCAAGTCACGTATTCCAACAAAGTTGTCCCGGTTTGGCAACACCGGGCAAGCATCGTGGCGATGTTTACACTCATCACTTCCGCCATTAAACTTGGCGTGTGTAGTTTGAATGCCTGAAGAGTATCCTAAAGACTTTGAATCTTACAAGCCGTCCACAGAAAAAAAAGTAGGTACTTAAAATATATTCAAACCATACTAGTGTGTTGAGAATTAATAAAATTATGGGTTTCTACCAAACAATGCCGAGGCATGTGGTAGCGGTGATCTCCAACAATGGCGAATGCTCTGGCTACTGATTTTGGCAGGAACCACACTTCACAGAAGTCTATGAATTTAATCATTTGATACTTGGGAAACATGTTATCTACAAAATAAATTTTGTTGTGATATCTCTTGTCTTTCTTGGTGTTGCAATTTGGGTGGCCAGCAGTGTATCTAAATTGACTCTCATTTTCAAAAAATTGACTTACTTTTTTTAAATTGTGAGTCAGCCTGATAGTCGCATTTTTTCACGCCTAGAGTAACCACTGGTTCATGGTGGTTAAACCACTACAGTAAAATCCCGTTAAAACGCGGGTGTTGGGGGACATGTTTGGCACCCGCGTTATAACATAACCGCGGTAATGTGAAACTAAACCGCAGAGCCGTATTCAAGAAATAATACTTGCTTTTTTTGCATCATTTTTAACTTTATCGATTACTCGTAACTTTTCTTCCCCCTATAGTACAATTTTTTCTGTTCTTTTTGGCTGCTATATTATTCACTGTAATTGCTGCGCATCTCAGCTGCAAAATCAGCCTATCGAGCCATATCTTATAAACCAACTGTGTTCCGAGAAAAAAGGTGCTTAAAAATCTCTTGATGTTATCAACATGCGATTGTGAAGAGCGAGAGGTCTTGAGGGGGGGGGGGGGGGAATTAGATTTGGAAGGGGAAGAATGCACTTCTCACTGGAAATATGCTTGCTTTTCAGGAATGCTAAAGAATCTGGAATACAAAGGTTGATAGTGCTATAAAAGAAGTTACACGCATAACTAGACTTCTAAAAACGGAATAGTTAAGCATTGAACTGAACAGTCCCTGACAGATAGAGCTAGAGAAACAAGTCAGGGCGATTACACCCGATTTTGAAATCAAGCTATATGTTCTAGGTTGAAAGACAGAAAAAAGTGTACATCACGGCTCTCAGAATAGGGCTTTATCTGTTAGTGTGTCTGGTGGGGAGGGGGGGGGGGTTCCCTTAGGCTAGAATATTTGTGTGCTTGGGCTGGCTTTATTTACAATTGTAAATATGAAATCACCTTTAAATGGCAATAATAAAGGGTGGTTTAAACGTCGGGGGACACATGATAGTCACCGTGGTATATCTGATTAAGCGGTATACTGAGGCGCGGTATAACGGGGTTTTACTGTACTAGTTTATGTTTACACTAGTAACCCCTTTGCCAAGGGGTCATTCTCAATAGTCACGCTACTCAGCCACAGGCATAGCCTCTTTTCTGTAGTACCTCAAGCCTGATGCAAAAAATTAAACAGCAGAGATTTTGCCAAAAATTGAATTTCTTAAACTCTTTATAATAAGTTTTTTTCTTTTTTTTTTTTTAATTTATTTATTTATTTATCTTAATGTTCAAAATTATTCACATGGGTCTTTATATGTTGATTCTTTTTTTACTTTTAGCTTATTGTTTACATTTCTTTGATGCCGCCTGTTAGGAACAGTAAAACGTTTTGCTGCACTCGTGCGGCAATCTTTTTGCATCTGCTTTCATTTTACAATATTTATAGTTTTTTTATTAATAATTCACAATACAAAGCATATTGAGCAAAGATACAAATCAATTTTTCAGTATTAGAATGTCTTTTGGGCGAAATTTTACCAAAGTTTGACTCTCATCTTCCAAAAATGAGAGTCAATTTTTTCAAATAATATTGATTATGTGTCAAATGCGAGTATGCGCAAGACCTGCAGGACCCAATGCAAGTTTCTTTCCTTTTAAATGTCAAATAAAACTTCAAAAAAGCAAAACTGAGGTTAAAAATGCACACATATCAGCATGGTTTTTAACTCAAATTTGAACAATTTTTTCTCCGGCTTATGGAAAAACACCCTCCTAAGAATTTCAAATTTGGTAGAGAAAGCTTTCCTCTATCTAATGAAAGTAAAACGATGGAAATTCATTGTTCCCCTCAGATATGATGGTTCAAAAATGATCAAAATTGGCCATTTTTGAAAACCGCTGCATGTTTAGGTAACTATAAATCAAAACCTATCGTAATGAAATTTTTGAAATTTTCAGAATACGTTGACAAGTAGTTGACTTAGATATATACAAAATTGCAAGTGTGTAAGTTTAGTTACTGACGATTTAGAGCAGTATAAAGTTTTAAAAAATTTTGTCAAATGGAATTTTCAGCCAATTTTGACTGAACACAATAGTAAATAACTTTCTTTGTGGTCCTTCAAAACATTGCTATTAGATTAAGCACAAAAAGTTGTCTGAGGAAAATAAATTTCGGGGTTGTACTCTTATTATGTGGCTTTCCAGGTACAACCAAACATGGCTACTTGGTTCGTTCGTCAAGGGCAGCCATCTTGGTTCCTTAAGTTAGGCGCCCCCTGCTACATGAGTTTTTACTTTCAATGTCTAAAAATTTGGCCAACTTAGTTTTATACCTACCAGAATCTTTGTGCAAAATTTTTTCAAAATTGGAGATGGTCGAGTGGGGATGATTTTAAAAATTGGTCCAGTTGACATGGAATGACCCATAAATATCACAAAGCTGGACAAAAGTTACGCCTATTTTTGTCCAACTCATTTCTTTTTCATTAAAAAAGTGTTCCCTACAACCCCCAAACGCATGTACGCAATTTTTAAAATTATTATTTGTGCTTCAAATATAGAATTATTTTAGTTGTTATTTCAGCAAAATGGTAACTTTTTACTGTTTTGAAATAGTAAAGAGAGGTACTTAAGATATTTTTAAAGATAGATTCAAATCATCTCTGCAAACTTCAGAGACCCCTAAATAAATCAAATAGGGAAATTTAAACGAAACTTATTTTGCATACCTTGTTCTGAATAGTTATTTAAAAATTCTTTTAGATTTCTTAAGTATTTTTTTTAATAAAATGATTACAGAATCAAAAAATATCCATGCATGACAAGAAACACAAAAAAAAAAAGACTTATGCTTTTTTAGCTAAAATAATTTGCTTCCCACTATTACAGAATAAATTCGAGATAATAATTTGTGTTAGTAATAATCTCTATGTTAAATATCACTAATGAACAACACTGTGCCTATTACACAACAGTGTGAATATGTTTTGAATGAGTAAGGAAACAAAATTACCGATGCATATGCCCTTCTACGGGCACAGTGTCTTCCCTTCCTTATCTACCATAAATCTTTTTAACTTGCGGACAGATTGCCGCACTTTTAGCGAAACTGGACAAGGCGAGGAGAATCCCTTCGCGAGAGCCCCAAGATGATACGAGTGACCCGTCCGGACTCTCCTTCTTGGGGTCTCCCGCTCCCGCCATTCCACGTCAAGAGACTGCCGCCGCAGTGACTCATGCTTACACCCTCAGCATTGTTCCACTTTGTTCTTTTACTCCCCCTTCCTTCCCTCATTTTTTCATTTTAAATAAGCATTCTTCCACCTTTTCATGTTCGCATCTGTTAAGTCCCCCCCCCCCCTACCAACTTTTTTCCAGGTATAAACTACGGAGAGGAAACACTCATTAAAGCAAATTACTATTTTGCAATAAAACAAAAGATTTACCGGAGGATGATCAGGATTATGAAAGTGCTGCAACAACAAAGGTATAGTAGGAAAGACGTTATTGCAATGTTCACACCAATGATTTCCGGAATCAAAGAAATTGTAATTTACAGATGATTCTGGTTCAGGCTCAGCAATCTAATAATTTTCAAGGAAAAATTAATTAGTATATTACCAAAATAAACAGAATAAACATAGCAGTACATATTCAATGAAAGGAATATTGTATATTTATTGAAAATTTTATATTTGCCAATACAGTGCAACATTATTAATAAATATTATTCATGTAATTAGCGCTATAAGTAATGATACATTTAATTTCATCACTTTTACACAGGGCTCGTTGATTTAAATCAGCTTGTTTTAAATTGCGATTTAAATCTAGTGATTTTTTTCCAAAAAAAATCATTGATTTTACAATGTTAGAAAGTGTTGTAAAAATGAAATATGTTGCAATTACAACCACTGTTTCAAACAAAACTTCCTAGGTCCATCTGTCTGTGTGCATAACACATTTCATAAGTTTAGAACTAATTACTATTTTTTTAATTTCACAATATTACTCTTATTCTTCAAGCATCTTAACACCAAAGCATAAATACAAATACAAAGGTGGCGACCAGCAACAGGCTCAGGACCCAGCTAGGCTGTTCCTAGTCAATTTAGCAGTCCCCAATGAACATCAAGAGCTTTCTTGATGTTTTCTTCTAAAAGTTTTTACCCCACTACAGTTAACAGTCACTTCCGGTAAACTATTCCAACTGCCTACAATCCTATTGAAATAGTAATTTTTCCTAATTTCAAGATTAGCCTGAGATTTGAAAAGCTTAAAACAATGACCTCTGGATCTACTTTCAGCACATAGCTGAAGTCATTTCCCATTTTAATGAATTTAAAAACTGAATCATGTCACCTCTAACTCTCCTTTGCTCAAGACTATACATATTGAGCCTTTTAAGCCTAACCTCATAATCTAAGTCTGAAAGACCACGTCCTTTGAACCCTTTCCAATAAGGTAATATCCTTTTTTAGGAACAGAGACCAAAACTGAACAGCATACTCCAAATGAGGTCTTACCAAACTTCTGTATAATGGGAATACAACTTCCTAGCCCTGTTCGAAATAGCCTTATTGATTAACCCAAGCATCCTGTTAGCTTTGTTACTATGCTACACTGCCAACTGCTCTTGAAGTCGACTAATCAATACTTCTAGATCAACAACTAGTTCTGCTTCCCTAATGACGGAACCTTGTAAATAATAGGTTGTGTTGTAAATACTGTTAATTATTTGATTTATGTTTCTGTTTTCCGTATGGCAACAGCGGTTTGCGCTCGATATTGTTTATGTATGAAACGAAAGTGAAAAAGCTGAACGGTGTTCCTGCCATGATCATTGTTTTTTCTGCTTTATCGTTATGTTATGTTTAGTTTAAAAAACATTTGGTAAAAAATGAATAACCTGGAGAGCCAGGGGCTCAAGTGAAGTTTTTCATAATAAATATTGTTGTTTTTGATAAATTTGAGTAGCGTTTGTTTGATGCTATATCAACAGGTTGCATGTTAATCCCCATGACCAAAATGAAGCATTTGACATTTCCCAATATTAAAAGCCATCCCATCCCCACTTAATTGCCCGCCTAGAAATTTGATTTAAATCCTCATGAAACTGATTGACTTGTTCCTTCGTGGCCACAATTCCCAAGATTTTGAAATCATCAGCAAAAATATTCATGTTCTCAAAAATAATTCATTCAATCATTCAAATTAGAATTCATAATAATCGTGAACCCATTATGTGTTTTTTATCTTAAAAACAGTATTTTAGATCACTTTAATAAATATCACACAATGAATAATTCAGAATAATAGTGCTTAAAGCAACAATTGTTAGAATTTGGAATATGTTTCCTTAAAGTTTCATCAATTTCCCCTAATAGCTTAAGGTTTTTCCGTCTACAATTGTTTTATCATAGAAGTTTTCAATAAAAATATTTGATTAAAACAAAAAGTTTCAGTTTTTAGTAATGGTGTGAGAATATGATTTTACTAAATGGGTAAAAATATTTCAAGCGTTTTCATCTATAAATCGATAAATGATTAATGTACACTAAATGTAAAAGTTAAGCACACACAATTGCTACTTTTTTCCAGCTTTCAACAGCAAAATAATTCAGATTAAATTTGTTCATTTTTCTCTGTACTTATGAGTACTATTATTCCTGGTAGGGTTAAGTTTCATTTGAGTCATACATTTGTATTAAAATTTGTTTATCATTATTATTAAAAAATATTTATTGCTGTGAAAATAACTTAAAGTGTGTTTTTTGCATATTGTTAAACATATGCAAAAAACCATATTGTTTCTATGAATGTAACAGAATAAAAATTTAAAATATTTAAGGTCTTTTTAAAAAATCAAAAAAATCTGATTTAAATCAAAAAACTGATTTAAATTTTAAAAATCCGTTTTTTTTCTATTTAAAAAAAAAAATTTTAAATCACGAAACCTGCTTTCACATTAGTTAACATGTTGCAGTATGCACTATAATACCTGATGAGTGAATTTTCTAATTTTTCTTTTCAAATTATGTGCTGCTATCTATTGGCTGCATATGAAATAAAATGCATTCATACATCATACAGTACCAGAGTGCAATCTACTAAGAACCCATATATTCTCAGCAAAAATGTTGATATGCGTGGATAAATATTTTTTTTAGCAAGTATATAGCTTGATATACCGGACAAGTATGTTCGGGTCCCCAGACATACAGGACTGCTATACTCCTTTGTGAAATCACCGTTTCCATTAACAGGAACACAAATTTTAAGCAGCCTGAATTTAACATTTTTGTTGCTCACCATGTACAGTTGAACTCACTTAATACGAAATGCCAAAAATTCACGAATTTGTTTTTATTAGCCGTTATTCGTAACAACTGAGAAAAAGCAAAATTATGTTTAAAAAAAAAAGAATTAGAAATGCATGCATATATTTTTAAATAATTACTATAATTTATAACAAAAAGGGAAAAAAATAGTGAAAACAAATGATTTATTTTTACTAATATACACTTTCAAATCTTACTACATAGTAAACATTGAAGGTAAAGGGAACTTACATTTTTAATTTTAACAATTATGGGAAAGATCCTTAATGCTTAATGGTTAGTTGCTTTTTAGGTACTTTAAATTTAATCATATGTATATCTCGGCACAAAATGCCTAGTGCCATTTGTATATTGTCATTTTCTGGAAGCATTTCATAAAAGTTTATTAAAGTACCTACAGCTTCTATCTTCTCAGCTTTGCTATAAGCTATTGCTACCCAGAAAGATTCAACGTATGATTCGAAATACATACTTC
The DNA here is from genome assembly GCA_038502835.1 of Octonoba sinensis. Taxonomy (NCBI): domain Eukaryota; kingdom Metazoa; phylum Arthropoda; class Arachnida; order Araneae; family Uloboridae; genus Octonoba; species Octonoba sinensis. Next base: position 934,275 of record CM076606.1, on the reverse strand, counting down.
GTAGTTTACAATGACTCAAAATAACCAACAAATTCTTTTAAAAATAAGTAAATTATTTGCAATTGAGAAAATTTTTCGTGAATAGGTCAGAAATTTTGTTTGTCTTAGCCAAAATTTGTATCTTAGCCTTCGTAATATGCGTGAGATACTTAGTGTAATTAAATAGCAAACCAAATTTAATGAACAAAATGTTAGTTTCAGCCGTGATTTCGTATTAACCGTGTTCGTATTAAAGAAGTTCAGCTGTATTTAGTTTTTTTTTAAATATTTAGTTCGCCAATTTATCATAGAGAACTAAAATTCTGAATTAACTACAACAATTATATTTGTAAAGAAAGTAAAGACAAACTAAAAAAGGCTGGTATTTACGTGTTTTGTAGTATTCATTCAACTTGGTAAGTAATTTCAAATGAACTGCATGAACAATTCATGTTTTATCAGTTTTAAATTAATCAGATAGATTTAACAAGGTATTAATTTCAATATTATTATGTCAATTTAAACTGCACACAAAAATTTAAAATTAATCCCAGTACAGTTCTGTGAGCTTGCTGAAATTAAAAGTAACAGTATTGAAAAAGATATAGGTACATAGTATAGATTTTTGGTACTTACAAAAAATTCCTCTGGCCAAAAAAGTTTGAAAATTTTACGAACTTACACAGTAATCAAGTTATAGCTGAAATGTCTTCTCAAGGTTACACAAATTCATATGTGGTTGAAGAAAGATTTTTCGGTTTTTGGCGAAAGATTGCCTTGTTTGCTGCTCTTGGCTTCATTTGAAGAAAATCTTAGGAGGAATTTTTAGTTAGTACCAGATTTTTTTTTTGCTTATAATATTCAGAACTAAATAAAAATTGAAAACGATAATTTACATTCAATAAAGTACAATGTAATCATTGTAAACCTAAACTTCCTCCATAATGATATGAACGCAGTTAATAAACCCTCATAGTCGCAGTTGACTTTTTCTTCTAACATTTATTTTTTGTGGACAAATAAGGATTTGAATGTGCAAATAAAGAGCAAGCATTGGATTACACGTGGGTGATTGTATTGTTAAAGAGGTTAAGATTTTGTTTTATACTACCATATGCTGAAATGTCTTTTCAGCAAAAAAAAAAAAACTAAAACCATAATTTTTGAACACTTTTTGTCAAAAATGAAGGGTTACCAATTCCCCTGAACGTCTACGTCCTAAGGCATTGTTAATTGTTTTAGGTAGAAATTCCAATGTTATTCATTTCTTTTCTTGAATTTTGTATATATAGCATTTAAAAACTACACAACACCAAGTACATTAGCTATATTTATAATAACTACAACTACAAAAGTAACTTACCTTAATACTTTCTTGAATCTGTGACAAAAGCTGGGGAGGAATTTTTATCTTTATTTTTTGTAATTCACTTGCATTATTTCTTGACATTTCAATGTATCTAGTCAACTGCTCCTTTGTTTTCTCAATTAAACTGTCAAATTGCGAACAAGTCTGTTTTTCAAACAGGCTTCTAACTTTTGCACATTTTTTCTCTACATTAGTTTTGGCTGCATCTAAATCGGAAACAGTTTTGTTATGCATTTTCAATTTTTTATACAATTGATTACGTTCTTCTAAAAGTTTTCTGTAATCATCAATATGAATATTTACTTCTGCTTTTGTATCTTTTACAACAGGATTTTGCTTAGTAGGAGATTGTTTGCAAGAAATCTGAATTAAAGAACTTTTTTTCACAGTTTGATGAACAGCACCTGCTGTGAAGTTGGCACTCACAGAATCTTTCAAGTCGGTTGCAATAAATTCCTTCGATTCATTGTGAGGAATTTTATCTTGGTTAACAACTTGCATTTCCACAGAATCATAGGAAATACTAGGATCAATATTAGAAACTGTTGGTATATTTTTTAAGCTACATACTCTATGAACAGGTCTCTTTATGACTTTAGGTGATGGATCTATTTCACTTGAATAGTAAGGAGGAACTGGGGGAGGAAAATTATAGGGCATTAATGGTGATGCTGCAGGCATTGCAGGATATGTGAAATTACCACCAGGATAGCCGCTGGGGACTATTGGTGAATATCCGTATTGTTGAAATGGGTGAACTGGAGGTTGAACTGCAGGTGGAGAAATTATTGATGGAATTCCTAACACAGGCACTTCATTTTTAGTTAGTAAAATATGGGGATTCTCACCAGTATGTGGTACATCACTTGGTAATTGCTTCCTATTTATAACAAAACTTATCTTCTGAATGCCTTGAACTTTTGCTGACGCAGCTTCATTCACAGTTGCGTCTTCATTCACAACATTCCCTTGACTAACTAAAATATCATCATTTTCTACATCTTTCTTAACAACTATTTCTTCATTCGAGGACTGAGATTTTTCTAAATCACTTTTATTTGTGCCAATATCAATGACCATTTTGGCTTTTCTTAATAATGCTAATTTTTTTGAAAGATCATCTTCTTTTTCATTAGGTGAGATATCCATATTTTCAGATAGTGGTAATTTTGAAAACTTTGGTTTTGATTTTGGAAGGTTTCGATTTCTCCTGCTACTACTTCTTTCTGGACTGCCATGTGAAGATTCTTCTGAACTTTGCTCTGAAAATTCTTCACTCAAGTCTGTCTCATGTAAATAGCTCTTTTTAAGCTTTTCATTAACTTGACATTTCTCATGCAGATGTTCTTTATAACTTCTGTGTTCATACATATCATGCTCCCATGCTGAATGCTTTGCATGAGAGCCTCTGGGTCTTCCATGAGATTTATAATGCTCGTCAGCATGTCTTGAATCTCTTTCATATCGCTTGGGACTTCTTTCATACGAATGATACCTGGGACTTCTTTCACGGGAATGTCTTCTGGGACTCCTTTCACGGGAATGTCTTCTAGGACTTCTTTCACGGGAATGTCTTCTGGGACTTATATCACGTGAGTAGTGTTTGGGACTTCTTTCATGTGAATAGTGCCTGGGACTTTTTTCATGTGAATAGCGACTAGGACTTCTTTCGTGTGAACAGGGTCTATGATGTCTTTCACGTGAATGATGTCTAGAAATTCTTTCTCTTGAATGCTGCCTTGGACTTCTTTCACCTGAACCATAGTACTTAGGACTTAATTCAGTTGTATAACGAGCGGGGATTTTCTCATCTAACTGATAATACTTAGGATTTTTTTGTACTATGTGTTTAGCAATAGGGCGAATTTCATTGGCTGAAATTTTTCCAATACTTTTCTCCTTTATGTTAGTGAGCACCTTCTTTTCAAGAATGGCAACGTCTTGCTGTTTTAATTTTGCGAGATCTACATTTTTAGTAAGTTTAAAACATTCTTTTCCTGCAACTGTTTTGGACAACTGGGATACTTTTGCCGGATTAAGAGAAGAATGATGAACTAGATGTTTCATAGTAGAATTATCGGAAACATTTCTCACAGTTCTTTGTGAACCAACACTATACTTTTCTGAAACATTGAATGGTAACTTGTCTTTTCGCTCAGTATTAAAATTTTCATGGGGAGTATCCTCTTGGATCGTCTCCTCATCCATTTCATAGCCATCAAAGTCAGAAGAGAATGAATTTGCAGATTCTTTTACGGATACTGTCCGCTTATTTGGGTTTATGTTAACATAAATTTGTTCTAGTTTTGAAGATGTGAGAATTGAAATTTCTTTTTCAGAAAGCTGTTTTTTGTGTCTTATATCTCTTTCAGGACATTTTTGACTTTTCTTTTCATCCAATAGCTTTTTCTTCACACTGTCATTTGGTTTTTCTGATAACATAACAGCATTTTTCTTCCTCAATTCAACAGCAGCAGAATATTTAGACTTTTTTTCTAAAGGCGACTCTTTTAAGGCAATCTGAAGTGGTTTCTTTTTACCAGAAACAGCATTTTTTGATTCAAAACTTGAATCTTTCGATTTACTTTTATCAGGAAATTTTGTAACAGAAGCATGTTTATTTTTTAAAATTGAAGTAAAAGCTTCAGGCTTAGATTGAGAAATTTTATCTTTATTCTGCAAAGCACTATTTTTTTCTTTTGAAATTTGTAACAAATCCTTATCAGAATTAGATATTTGTTTATAACCATCTCTTCTTTGTGATCTCCAATCAGAACTTTTCCACGAATTTGGACTTAATTTTCTATCAAGAGATTGATTGATGGATTTTGAGCTGCTATAGATACTTTTAAATTTATCATGCTCACTTGACTGTTTTTGAGAAACTTCTAATAACTCTTCTTCATCACTCCAAACACTATTATTTTTTACAAAAATTTCTTGAGCTGATTTGGGTTTTTCCTTGACAGAAAGTTCTGGAAGGGAATTGGAATCCCCATATAAATATTCATCTTCATCGTCAATGGATTCTAGTTTCAAATCACTGATTGGTTGAATACTTGGATGCTCCACTTTAGTATTGAAATTGGAACTATTGGAGATGTATAAACAGTCTTCTGAAATTTGATCTCTCTGTAACTTGGCAATATTAGTTTGACGTGAATTTCTAGCTACCAAATTCCCCACAGAAGAATTTGTTGGTGCATTATTCCAATTTTGATGACTAGGGGAGTATAGAGAAGTTCTAGTTTCATAGCCTTCATTAAGTTCCCCCTTAATAGGATCCAACAATCCCAATTTAGCTTTCTCTCTCATAGATTCTGCATAAAGGTTCTCGCTAAAGCTCCCAATTTTATTTTGCAAGGATGAAGGATGAAACTGCAGTTCATTTTCTGCATATATAGGGGTATTTGCAACCAATGATGATTGTTGTATGGGTCTACTTGGAAATTCCTACAAATAAATATATATATATATATATATATATATAAGCACAAAATTGGAAAACTTTAAAAGCATTTATCACAAAATTAGATAACACACTTAATATACACAATAAAAGCAAATTACTGTTATGCACTTTCTCTTGATGACTACTATATTGTTTAACAAACAGATGGTTAAGACCTATTACTCTGTATACAAGCACTAAATATGAAATTGTGAGTACATTAAAGTTTAAAATATTTTTTTTTGTTTTGGGTCCAACATTTATATATGGTCTAATAAAGAATTTTACTTATTTAACCTATTTAATGCACTTTTTTTGATACCATCTTGGAAATTTGGGAAACAGTGAGGTGTGATGGACATGGCCAAGGGTCGATCCAGGTTTTATTTTTAAGGTCCCATTTTTGTGAAAAAACATACATATAGTTTTGTGGAAAACTGATTTGACCATGCAATTTTTAAAAAAAAGGGATCCCTCTATGAATTAAATGTTTAAAGAAACTTTTATGAATTTGAATTTTGTGAAGAGGCCTATTTAATAAATTTGAATTTTGTGAAGGGGCAGCAAAAAGGCATGATACTGTTAATATATGTAGACATTTGATGCAATTGTCTCCTATATTTGCAAAAATAAAGTCAATTGCTCCTTACCTCATAAAAGCCTATTTTCTAAGTGCATGCAGTAGAGGGCAAAATTAGCGGTCGCCACAGGGCGACTAGATGAAAAGAAGTGGCAACTAAAATATTACCTAACAATCGCCACTCTCGTTGCCACTTTTTTCTCCCCTTAAAAATTTCCAAGAAATACATTGATAGGTTCAAAAACATGTGCTTTCCCTTTCCCATCTTATTACAGTACCGAACCCTAAATTCGCTATGCTTGGAACTGATTTCAAAATTTGCTGAAATTCGGAATGCGACCAAAAAGGCAAACTTAAGGGACCAAAAATGGCAGATTTACGTAATAATCACAGCTGATATGTGCATTTTTACTTCAAATTGCACTGTTTTCTTAACTGGGAGATAAATAAGATACCTTTTTTTCTAGAAGGTAATATAAGTACATCCATGTGTTGATATATTCTTACCAAACAAAAATAAAAATAACTTATTCATAGATTTTAATAAAATGCTCCAAATTACAACTCACATTTCAGCAAAAATTAACCATACTCACATGGTAGTTTACCATTTCACTATCACCTGCAATTGCATGAAAAAGGAAATAGAGCTACTCTGTAAAATATTAGCAGAGAAGTTGAACCAAAACGCCAGATTATTTGTACAAATTGCAAGGATACTGGGGGCCATTTATGACCACAGAGAAACAAGTACAGCATTTTTTTTTGGAGGGGGGATAAAACTTGGAAAAAACGAACTTTTAAGAACTTAAGGAAAAAAATAATTAACTTTTTATAGGGAAAAAAGATAGACATAACTACGCCCCAAAAAAAACAATTTTCACTTTTTAACATAATAGGGTTCTCTGGTTTCCCGAGTTTAGTTCATGAAAATATATCTACAAGGATTTCTGCTTTTATTTGAATTAAAATTTACTGGCATTTGTTAATTTAAGTTTCTTATATTAATATTTTTCTGAATTTACAGAAAAAAAATCGGAAATTATTGGGAAAAAGTGCCGAAATTTAGGATTTTCCGAATTTGGGGTTTGGTACTGTAACGTATTGGAGACTTATGTATATGCCGAGTGGTAAAGCATGACTTCGATGGTAAAACTTAACAAAATTTTATTTACAGAATTTACAGCTTCATTAAAACTTAGGGTTGGTAGACAGTGACCGAGATGGACGGAACACGTCCGTTTCTCTCGTCGTCAAAAGATGTTCTCTTCGAACTCAGAATTTTCTTACTTCTCCTCACATGTCCGTTGGCCTCGACTCCCGGAAACCGGCCAGCACCCTTTTTGAGATAAACTAGAGAGGGATGCGGCCGCCTCTTTTGTCGGCGAGCACACAACCCTGGGAACGGAAACAGATTTTGGGCTAAAAACGGATGCCAGAGGTCAGAGGCCAAATTCGGACGGGAAAGTCAGCTTTTAGCATCTGGATTTTGAAGTATCGAGTTTTCTCGACGCAGATAACATAAAAAGGAACCGAAGGGAAGTGGATGCGCTGGAACAAGGAAAAAAGGACCGGATGCCCCTTCTGACCGGATACGGTCGCCAAGAAGACATTATAGTACTGTATTTCACAAAAAGTTTGCAATCAGTTTCAAAACCCATAAGCCATATTTATCGTTTATCATAGTTTTCTGTAATTAATCTTCGTTCATAAGTTATATATTAATATATAATTTCCCTCGCTGTAAGTATTGACAAAAATACCTTAATATTAAAAACAAAATGTGCTAAGTTTTTATCAACTGTTTCAGATTTTTTGCTTGTTATTGTACATTACATAATTAAAAACAGATTGAATTAATTTCTGAGCAGAAAAAAATTATGTAAAATAATTTTATGACCCCTTCTTTCTCGGCTGTATTTATGACCACTTTACCCCATGGGGTGGGGTAAATTGAGTAGTGCATGGGGTAAAGTGGTCATCGTTGTAAACAAAAACTATATAAAAGTATTAATAACAATAATACTTCAAAACACTCAACAAAGGCTCATTTTAGAAAGAAAACAACTTTTTTTTTCTCAACTGAATTTATTTAAGACCTCTATTATGGTCAAAAGTTAGCCTCATCTTCGTAATGTCTCATAAGGTTCTTCAGTCTCTTCAGCTGCAGCATATATGATGGTCTTAAAACGAAGTTATGTACAAAATATGTTAGGATACATAATTAGTAGGTATTCTTGGGTTTTAATCCCAAACTATATTATATTTTAAGTCTGTACTTTAACTTAATACATATCATAAAATATAAATATGAAATTCAAAATTTTCGGTGAAAAAATTTAAAATAGCTTTTAATTGATGACTGAATCACTTAAATAACATATTAAGAAAATATTGCTAATAAGAGAGCTCTGGATAATTATAGCTTATTAAAAATCAATGGGAGAAAAACACATATTTTAACTTAGCTATTTTTAATTCTCTCTCTCTCTTTCATGTACTGTTCTTGTTCGAAGCACTGCTAGTTATAAACATTTACAGCTTAATAATACTTATAAGTCTGTTTATAAATGAATCATTGATACTTGAAAAGTCTTGTATTAAAAAGTGCTTCTGAAAATTTTTCAATACTAAACACACCATTGTAAGAAGACTGTATTATAGTAATTTCAATCTCTATTGCATTTGAGCTCAGTTGTGTTAATTCCAGTTTTCTAACAAGTAAATTTTAAAGTTATTTTTTAAAAAAAATAATACAGTATTAGTGAAATTAGTTAAAGTGTAACTGACATCTGTCTCGTGGCTTAAATTCTAACAAAAGAAGTGCGAGCACTGTAATTCAAAAAAATTCTGTCTTCAAAATTTCTTTTTTTGTGTAAATAGCTTGAGTTCCCTCTAACAGTTAAAAATTGAAAATAAATATGGAAACTGAGCTTCCGTGAATTCCTATGCAAGTCAATAACTGGTCTACCGCATAAATTAACCTAAAGTAATTTTAGAACATCGACGCATGTTAAGCCTAACCCTATGATCACTTTACCCCATCTTATTTAAACTACTGTAAAATAATATATAAACTAAATCGAGCTTTGCGGTTAGTGAGGAAGTATTTTTGAGATCTGTGTAAAACTACCTGCACCGTCCATTTGCTGCAAATACTTTAAAACAAAATGTCAGACAGAAGTTAAAAGAGCTGTTTCAATTTCAAAGTGTTGTATAAACAAACAAATCGAGTGTTTTCTCCACCTAAAGAGTTGCTATTAACATAATTTTGTATGTAAAATTTAATTTTTAATTATTAAAAGCTAAAATAAAAAATTTAAACCAATTCCTTTATTTATTTCAAAGCTATAGCTTTTTGTTTGCCGTATGTCCACTTTACCCCATTAACCACTTTACCCCACCGGACCCTATTATAATCATTAAATTTATAAATTAATTAATAAAATGTAAAATTGAATATGCAATTAATGCAAACTAAGAGAAAATGAAGCAAATACAATACAACAGTTTAATATTTTTGTGAATTGTTTTCTCTAATTTGAAGCATCTAGAATAGAATAGAAATAGTCTGAGTTAAAATTTAAAAAAAAAAAATTGTAAGGTGTTTAATTAATCTGCAAGCTTTAAAGTAAATCTGCAGCACTCGCTGCTGTGCTGCGCGATTTTGCTGCCGGGATAGTAAGTTTCAAATGGTTTGGCCGCTTCAAATTTGATAGAACAGTTCACTAAAGATAGTTCTTCATTGAAAGATGTCAAAAAAAGTACTCAAAGGAATACATGATACAGTAAAAGAACATTGTCAATATGCTGTGTATTATGACAAAGATCCTTTTTATATTGGGGAGGTTACCATAAAACTTTTAGAAAGAGGTGAAGGAAAATTACATTTTGGTCTAAGCGCAGCAGACCTGAAAATATAAACATTCTTTATATTTTTTATAGACCAATTGATTTGGTTGGTTTTGATCCATTTACAGTTGTTTATAAAGACATAAATATTGCTTATAAAAGCTATAAAAAACTTTTGGGTAGTTAATAATTTATAGAATGTAAAAGTAAATATTTTTCATATAAAAATACAAGTTAATATTTTAATACCAAAATGCAGTGAGTGTATTTTAACTATTTCTTCTTGTTAAAAATTTCAACAAATATTTTCTCCGCTAGTTGAAAGGCAACATGTCTAATTATGCATATATTGTTTACATTTCTGTTTTCTAAATTAATAAATGATTATTTGTGGAAAAAATTCATTTTTTATTCTTTTACAAATCTGTAAAATTGCATATTATTTCATGTCAGTGAAAATTGTGGTCACGTATGTGGACATCATGTTTTCAATGACAAAATATCTTAACTAATTTAAATTTTGACATGGTAAAAAGAAACACTCAAGGCTTCCCTACCACAGTAGATAATTTCAGTATTCAGAAACTTTGCAATTAAAATAATAGGAACTTCTTTTAAGTAACACTCATGAGACAACAGAAACTTTATTTAAATTTTAAAATATCATAAATAATAATTTCAATAAAATTAGATAAACATTATAGTAATCAATAGTATTTTTGTTTAGTACACAAATATTACTACATGTTTTAAACCACATGAAATAAAAAAGTTATTTGGAATCCTGAAAAACGAGTTAGGTTAATGTGAATTTTTTACTCTGGACAAGTAGTAAATGACCATTATTTACTAACTAAAGAAAATAACTACAATTTCAAAACTTGGGAGGGGGGGGGATGTAATGAATGCATTGAACTGAATATGGAATGATGTACCCCATGATTTTTCACAAAAACAATTGATTTGGAGTATTTTATTTGAAGTAGTAGCAATTGCGGTCAATCATATTGAGGGAGGAGTCGTAGTCCTACTTAATCCGATACATGATATCTTTCCCCGAGATACGTACTAAGGGACCATATAAACTAAAGCTGGTTCCACATTACCCTAAATCCTTTTTGAAAACTAAGTGGAAAACCCCTTTTCTTCCTTCGACCCCAGATCATTGTGTAATAACTTCACTCCACGAGTGGAAGAACACAACTTGATTATATTAACAGACTTTATCTTGGCTAAATACAACACAGATGCACGATAATGGTTCAGATTAGCGGTCGCCACTCGCCAACTGGCTACCAAAATGTTTTAAATGGCAACCAAAAATTTCATTGCCGATCGCCACTTTGGCGACCAGGTTGCACCAGATCGCTATATTTGTACCAAATATTATATTTGTTCTAAAAAAATAACTAAATATTTTTTATTAATACACTTTAACTTTTGAGCTAAGGAGAAAATAATAAGAAATATCTAAAACCGGAAACAGATGCAAAATGATTGCATCACAATTACGGCAAAACGCTAATATCGCGCGTAGCACATGGCGATCGAAGAAACATAAAACTAAACTAAAAATACAATGTTTTCAACATAGAAAAGGTAAATGCAAATTATTTTTATAATTTAAATTAAAAGAATTGCTTTTAGCATTGAAAATTTGAAAAATATCAAAATCCGCAAAATGGCGCCTTTAATAATTTTTCCCGATCCTCAAGGAGGTAATTGATTCCATTAGCACATTCAGATGAAAAATATTACATTGCAAGGTTGTAAGTGATTTCAAGTCATGGTACTCAAAAGCAGAAATTTCATTTTTTATTCAATTTACTTTTAAAACTTGATACTGATTAATTTATTTTTGGCCCGTAGTATTTATTTTTGGAAAAGCCCTAAGTTTTAAATCAATTAGCACTTAATTGCATAATTAAACAATGATTCCCCTTGACTTTAATATTTGCTAAAGTTAATACAGGAGTAAATATATATTGCTTAAAATATTTTTTTTTTTAACGAATTACACAAACTGGATGCAAGATAGAATTAAATTTAATGGTCAGAAAATAGCTAGCATTTCACTAATACTATTAACTCACAGTGCCAGCAGCTGTCAATTAAAACTTGATATCTGGTGGCTCAAGGTGCAAAGATTTTGCAGCCTGAATCTGAACGACAGATTTTTGTTTAATGTTCTTCAAATGTACTCAAATTTTTAACTTTTAAAACTCGTTGCTCTTATTTTTCACTAAATTTTAGATTTCTTTGACTGATTTTGTGATATTAAATGCCCTGTGTTTCCAATAATCTTAATTGCAAAAACATTTTTGACTTGAAGTTTAACACTGATATTTACCATACAAAAATTTAAATGCATAATACATTTAATTGTTGAACGTTGAAATAGATATACCTTTTTCATATTTCGACTTTATTTTGGTATCAACAGGGGTACCCCCCCCCCCCTAGAAGCCTAAAATTTTAATACTACAGTGCAAAAGTTGAGATAGGAGCAAAAATGTATATTACTTCAAATAATTTTTAAAAAAATCTTGAATTAGAAACTAAAAGCAAAATTGAAAATTGAATTTAATGGTTGAGCTCATCAATGCTATAAACTTGTGGTGGCAGGTATCAATTAAAAATTAGTAGCTCAAGTTTGCAGACTAAACCTGGCCTGAGTCAGTGGATTTTCAAGATGCAGAAAATCGTCTGCGCCCATGTCGTATGATTATGCGGCGTGTAAAAGATCCCTTGAGTAGACATTTGGCTTGGATGCTCTCGGCTAAATTAAATTCCTAGTGCAATTTCGCATCAACTGAGCCCGGGTGCTCGGTCTTTCAGCTTGAGAAACTTGACGTCAAAGATACCATGCGGCAATGGTACCACACTCATTGTGGTGCCGCTGAAGGAGATGGTACCAATCTCTCAGGAACACACTAGGTCTGCAATTGGCAGAAGCCAACAGCAGCCCATTAGAAAGAAAAAAAAAAGGTTGCAGACTAACTTTGAATGTCAGATTTTTGTTTAAATGTTATCAAATTATACTCACATTTTTAATTTGTAAACAAATTTTTTGTTTTACTGAATTTATTTTTTGATTAACTTAACTTGTTTTGTTTTGTGATGTTGAACATCCTTCTTAAAAAATTAATTTATATTCACAAACAAAATTAATTTTTTAGTTTTGTTTTTTAATTAATAAACAAAAATTAATTTATTAATATTTCCTGTTTGAATTTTAACAGGTATTTTTGACATTACTATGATGCTTTATGTAATGACTGGTTCTACATAACAGTCGTGTAACTAGCACTAGCAGACCCACAACTGAGGAGGGGGCACAGGAGATTAAGGGACACTTGGGGGGCGGGTGCGGTTAAGTTTCAAGTATATAATTTACGACTGAGAGGGTGCAATACTTCATGCCCAAGAGGGAGGTGCTGCAAAGATGTCATAATAAATCTTAATTACTTATGACAATTTAAAAACATTTCTTTTTTTCTACTTTAACAAAAAGGGATGGGGAAAAACAAATTTTCATTAAAAGTAACTTCCCTACTAAAATTTTGTAATATACATTTATACGTTTTGTATAACTTAAAATTAACCATTATCAAATAAACTTTTTTACAGACATATCAGACATATAGCTTCGTGCACAGGTGGCAAGATAATTTACGAATTTAATCTTGTGGCTACCTAATATTTTAGTTTTCGTTCAGCCAACCAAAAAAAAATCCTGGTCAAAAATACACTTGACCAGGATTTTTCCATTAGGAAATATTCCCTGAGAATGAGAATATTCTGCAATTGAAATTTTATATTTAAGAAAATCCTTTTTCTCATAAGTACATGAAAACTTTTGTTGATATGATTAATGTCTTAAAATACTATTTATTCATTATTAGCAAAGCATAATGAAAAAATTTTTTTGGCCATGCATATTTTTCAATAGTGATTTTTAAGAGAATTTTCTCTTAAGAGTGAAAAATAAAGACAAGAAATTTCACATTGTGATAAAACATTAAAATTAAGTTTCCCATTTTTTTTTAGATGAAATCCAAAAAATCGCATTAAACCAGTAAATTAATGTTGTGGCTACCAAAAAAAAATCAGAGTCTACACCATTAATGCACGAACATATTATCTACAGACATTATTTACAATTTAACTATGTAAGCAAGTATAGTAACAATATAGCTGTCATGGCTTAGCTGAGTGTTTTCTGCTACGGAATGAAACCCCAAACCCAAACCAAAACTGTTTTTTAGTGTGAGTTCAGTTGGCGGTTGCCGTTAATCATTGCAACCGCCGTTTAGAGTTAATAGACAACATCTCCTCTCCCCTTAGAGATCAAGTCTTTGGGGGGGGGGGGGTTTACTAATCCTTCCAGAACGCCGCAGCGTGGTTCCCGGATTTTGTGGCACTTTCGGCGAACTCACACCCGTCGTAGTATTTCCACTGTCTTTCACTGCTGGTGGTGCAACTAATGGCCCTACAGCTGGGACATCTTCAGCTGATGCCGATGATCTGGTTGAAATTTCGGCTGATGATGTGCCCGGAGGTGTTTGTTGAATATGAGGTGCCCCATTCAGAATCCTCGCAGTAGAATCCTCAATAGCCGGGGAACTCTGAGACGGAACCCAATGATGACGACGCACTGAGTGATCAAAGTTTTGTACTTGATCACCAACTGGACGGATTTGATCTACATGTCTCCAAACTAATGTCCCTTGAACATTTACAGTATAATGTAGCTCGCCATCTTGGCTGATTACTTGACCGAATTTCCATTTAGAATTTACTGCTCTATAATCACGAACAGCCACATGGTCACCCACATTAAATTTTCTATCCCTGAAATCATAAACACCCTTTCTGATGTTTTCTTGCACTCTGGATTTTAAATCAGGCAACAACAAATTAATTCGTGTTCTAATGTCCCGTTTCAAAAATAGCATGGCTGGGCTATGCATTGTGGTAACGTTAGGTGCTTTTCGATATTGAAGCAAGAATGTGCTTAATTTTTGACTTATGCTTCCGGCATAGTGTTGTATTGCCCGTAATGATTGTTTTAATGTATACACGTAACGTTCAGCTTGACCATTGCTCGATGGCTTAAATGGTGCAGATGTTTTGTGCTTAATGCCATTGGTCAACATGAACATTTCAAATTCGTGTGAAGTGAACTAAGGCCCGTTGTCACTTACGAGTACTATAGGTAGACCAAATCGGCTGAAACAATCTCGAAGGCAATCTATGGTCTTGTGGGCAGTGGTTGTTTGCATTGGATAAACTTCTAACCACTTCAAATGTGCATCCACAATAAGAAGGAACATGTGTTCAAAGATAGGGCCAGCGAAATCTACATGGACTCTTTCCCATGGCGAACTCGGGTACTCCCAGTGATAGACTTTTACCCTAGATGGGTCAGCTTTATATTTGGCACACTGTGCACAATTATTAGCCGCGTCCTCGATATCTTTATCAATATTCTTCCAATACACGAAAGATCTAGCAATTGCTTTCATCTTTACAATGCCAAGGTGCCCTTCATGTAGTTCTGCTAACACTTGTTTTTGATATACCTTCGGGATGCATACCCTTGGACCGTACATAATACACCCATCTTCAATTGTGTATTGTGCTTCCCTACCCTGGCAAATCTTTGCCCTCTCTAAGAGCATTCAGAAGCGGCCCTAGCTCTAAGTCCTTTGACGTAGCTTGTCGCAATTCTCTGGATGTTACAGGTAAGGTTTCTATTTGCCCCATCTGATTTATGTAAATATCATCTTTGACATAAAATTCTTCAGACTTCTTCGGTAAGCGCGAGAGACAGTCTGCATTCCCGTGATTTTTGGTATCTCTATACTGAATGTCAAATTCAAAGGATTGCAAAATTAGGGCATAATGCAAAAGCCTAGTAGCTGCTAAAACAGGTAATCCCCGTTTTGAACCAAAAATAGCTACTAGCGGCTTGTGGTCAGTAATCAATTTGAATCCGACATTTTATATAGATAAATTTCTGTACAGCCCATACGATGGCTAGGGCCTCTTTATCTATTTGGGAGTATTTTTGCTCAGTTCGTGACAAAGTTCTTGAAGCAAATGCTATGGGTCTTTCAGTTCCATCTGGGTACAGATGAGACAATACACTACCTACACCAACTGGCGAAGCATCAGTAGCTAAAGTTAGAGGTAGGCGTGGATCATAGTGCACTAAAACTCTGGGTGAGCAAATCTCTTTTTTGATTTTCTCAAAAGCTTCCTGACAATCCCTTGACCATTTAAATTTCACGTCTTTTTTTGTAAGGTCATTAAGGGGATTTGACATGGTGGCTAAGTTTCTGCAAAATTTCCCGTAGAAATTTACTAACCCCAAAAAGCTTTTTACCTCCTGCACATCTTTAGGAACAGGGGCATTTAAAATTGCGGAGATTTTATCATCAGTTTTGTGCAACCCATTAGCATCTATTATGTGTCCCAAAAAATTTCTCTCTTTTTGGAAAAATTTGCTTTTATTTAAATTCAATTTCAAACCATGCTCTTCACATATTTTGAAAAATTCCTCCAAAGCCCTTAAGAGTGACATTTCCTCAGACCCCGTAATCCGTACATCGTCCATGAACACCTTAACACCTTCCATACCCTGAAAGAGCCCGTCAACGTAGCGCCAAATTGCAGGAGCCCCGTTTAAGCCGTACATTAGTCTTTTGCAAATATACAGCCCCTTATGAGTGTTAATGAATAATAGATTTTGGCTTTCGGGATGTACCTTCATTTGTAAGTACGCATGTTTAAAATCAAGTTTTGAAAACTGTTTACCCCCGTTTAAACTTGAAAAAATTTCCTCCAGTTTAGGTAAGGGGTGCTGCGGAACAACCAAGTTAGGGTTGAGCGTTACAGAAAAATCAGCACATAATCTAATATTGCCGTCTGATTTAACTACCGGAACCGCGGGCGTAGCCCACTCTGAACTTTCTACCCTCTCAATGATTCCTTCCTTTTCCAACCTATCAATTTCCTTTTCGACTCTTTCTTGTAGAGCAAACGGGACTGTTCTATATCTGCGAAATATTGGGTTAACCCCCTGCTTCAGTTCCAGCTTAACCTCATAATTGTTGATCTCTCCCAATTTGTCATCAAATAATTCCTTATATTGAGTTAACAATTTGTTTAAGTGTATGTTACTTACTGCTCTGACAGTTTTTATAGCATTCCAGTCTAGGTTCATTTTATGGAGCCATGCACGACCAAAGATCGTATCCAAATCCTCTTTTACAATGTATAAATTTAACTGCAAACATTGATTTTTATACTCAACCTTCACAGTGACATACCCCATTGTTATTAAAGAATCACCCTTATACGTCTTGAAGACAATATTAGTAGGCTGAATTTTCTTATTAGAGATTTTCCGAAAATTCCTAATGCACATAACACTCATGGCCCCACCAGTATCCAGTTCCATTGAGCAATTTTTATACTCAATTTTTAGATTAACCAGTATCGGAGGTTGCCTTGGCTCTTCCTCCCGTAGTGTATATTCCTCAGCCTGTAGTTCAAATAAAGGTACTTGATTGTTGTTCTCAATGACATTATTCAAATTTACCTGTTTTTGTTTTACCGGTTTACCAGCCGCTTTTTTTGCAGCAAAACACGCCCTTTGTATATGTCCGATTTTAGAACAATAATTGCATTTACTTGTAATAAATTTGCAATTATTACTATTATGGTGCGTGCTGGAGCATCACGTACATTCCAACTTTTTCTGCCTTTCCACAAAAGTTTGTTTTTGGTACTTTGGTTTACCCTTTTTCCCAGCATGCAACACATTTAATCCCCTTCCCATAATGTCATTTGTCCCTTTACAAGCCTTTTCCAAAGCTAACGCGATTTGTAATGTTTTGTCAAGATCAATATTATCCTCTTTGAACAATCTATCGAGAATTGTTTTATCCCGCAATCCACTTACAAAAACGTCTCTCAGCATAATATTTAACATATTAGTATCATAATCACAATGTAAGGCAAGGGCTCTTAATTCCGCCATATAATTATTTATAGTTTCCCCCTCATGTTGTTTACGGTTAAGAAACTTATGGCGTGAAGGGATTATCAAAGGTTTTGGATTTAGATGCGTTTTCAACACATCTTTCAACTTATTCAAGGTTTGTTCAGAAGGAATGTCAGGAGCTAACAAATTTTTCAATAATTGGTACAATTTTGGGCTGAAAGATGATATGAAAACTTTAGCTCTCAATTCTTCTGGAACCTGTTGCACATCAAGATATGCGTCGAAGCGTTCCAAGAAGCAATCGAAATTTTCCGTTTCATCATTAAATTTCTCAAACTGTACCGTTACTTTTCGTTGCACCAAAGAATCTTTCTTCTGCAGTGCCTTTAATAACTCTTGATTTTGTTCAAGCAAAGCTTTAATTTGCTCCTCCATAACTTCCGAGCAAAGAAAAAATAATAATCTTTATTACCTTGAGTTGACTTCGGGCGTTGCCCTAATCCATTATCACATCCTCGTCGCCAGCTGTAATAACTTCACTCCATGAGTGGAAGAACACAACTTGATTATATTAACATACTTTATCTTGGCTAAATACAACACAGATGCACTCAAACATATTATCTACAGACATTATTTACAATTTAACTATGTAAGCAAGTATAGTAACAATATAGCTGTCATGGCTTAGCTGAGTGTTTTCTGCTCCGGAACGAAACCCCAAACCCAAACCAAAACAAAAACTGGTTTTTAGTGTCAGTTCAGTTTGCGGTTGCCGTTAATCATTGCAACCGCGGTTTAGAGTTAATACACAACACATTGTATAGATTGCTCCCATTGTAAGACGCCCCCCACGTCCCTGTGACGCATCAAGTATGAGTATCTTTCTGACACCCCATTGTATAGATCGCAGCCCACCAATATGGTGGAAAGTTAAGCAGAATTCTTTTTCTTCAACTTGCAATACAAAGGAAGTTTCAGCACAAGCTGGTAAAACTACACTATGCAGATATATTTACGTCTATTTCTCGTGAAAGTAATTGATAAAGTCAATAAATATGAAAAATTAAAATATTTAAATAAAAAAAGTAAATATTTAGAGAGAAAAAATCAATTAAATGCAAAATTAACAATATTAAATCAAGTCGAGAAGAAAGAAAAATTTGGGTAAATTATTATAATAAGCATACGAAACTGAAAATTTCACTGCGCGTTAAGGAAATAACAATAGAGGATTAATATTAATACTGGTTTATTTATTACCGTTAGTGCTTATGTTAAAATCACAAATTTAATAATCCTGACAAGGCTTATTTAAAGGGCCCTCTCCCCCCTCGTCGAAAATATATTTAAAACATAACTATTTTGAATTGAAGGTTTTAAAATTGTAAAATTCTAATTTGGAAAGCTCCCTTCGTGTTTCTGTTGCTCATCCTTGCCTCCACACATCGAAATAAATTCCCATGAATTCCCTTGCATTTAGAAGTCAATTGAAAATCTGAAAAATAGTGACCAATGGATTGGTTATGCTTCTGAATTCAATAACTTGGCAACTTATTTTTAAGTTATCAGTCTGTCGACGGAAAATACTATTGCAATTGATAATATGAAGAAAGCACGAAATTTTTTAAACTATTTAACCCCCCCTCCCCCCAGGGACATAACTAGGCAGGGCCCGTGCCCCGGGGCCAGATTTTAGGGGCGCTAAATTGATTAGGTGTGTGTGCGTGCACAAATATAGCTTTTTTTGTGTGTATATCATGAAGGGAGGTAAAGCATGGTCTCGCCCCTGTTGGAAAATTACCTAATTACTTCCCTACAACCCCCCCTCCTCCTGTTACAATGTTAAAATAAGTCCCATTAACTTGAATAATGAGTTTGATTCCCTGCATTGTTAATAATAGCTGTAAAAGTAGGAGGTTTAATCTCAGACAGTTGAATACAAAAAATTTGGAGTAGTGTCCAATTTTGATCTGAATTTGTGTTCAATTAAGAAGGCCCAAAAATCTTGATTTTTCGCATCCGTAATTTACTTTAAGGGAGAGAAGGATTAATGCAGCGCATGCTTACTTAAATAAGGGATTTCGTTTTGTTTTAAACTCTAAAAAAAAATAATAAATAAACTCATTGGGTGAAACATGGCAATATAGTAAAAAGATTGTTTAAAATAAGATGAACTCTAAAAATCTATTAGTGATTCCTAATATTCAGCATGACGAGCTTTTTTGTATTTCCTAATGATTAATGATTTAAAATTAATGTTCTCATTGTACTTAATAACAATCATTCAATGGTCCAATTAATTAAACTTAATAAAATGAAATGTTAAATCATACTAGAGCTCGCCCAGTGGTCGAAATTTGACTGTAATTCACTAATTTTTTGAAGTTCAACCTCGAATATTTAAACAACTTTCGAGATTTTAGTTGTTTGACAACAATTTTTGTTTAAATATTTCAATTAGCGATAACCTCTCCTCAGTGTAACTGATTGACCACTGAGTTAGATATTTAAATTTGTAACACATAAACATAAATTTCATCTCTCTGCACTCCTCCTTTATTTTAAAAGTTTTTAATGTATTTAGGTAACTATAGTTTGTTTCTCCTACCTTTGTATGTTCCCATGTAACAAAATATTATTTTTAAGAAAAAATTTGAACTTTAATTTTTTTGAGAACATGACGTCTTATAGTTGGAGTGTCTGTTAAATTATTTTCCCATTTTTCATGAAAAAGACAAATTTTGCTCTCAGAAAAATGTTTTAGCTGTTAAAGAAGTATATTATAAATACTATTGCAGGGACGAAGTTAGATCTATGCTGTCCGTAGGCAAACCCGAAATTTGCTGACCCTTACCTTCTGAACTCTCATTTCTTATTATGCTCAAGGAAAGTATTTCATTTTCAATTCAAGAGATGCATGAAAAAGAGAAAAGTTACTTATTCATAGGAACATAAACATTTACTGATATTTTAATTTCAAGGGTAGTAAAAATGTAGAAAAAATAAAATTTGTCACCCTAGCTACCTTCTCAACAATTTAAGAAATTCAGCCCTGATTGAAGTTCTAAAAGAACTTCTTGATCGATTGAAATTTTCCTTCAATTTCTTCTTTCTTTTTTTTTTTTTTTTTTTTTAATTCTTTTTTTCATAATCATTTTTACTTTTAAATTTTTTTTTAAATGGAGGGAGCTTGCTTGGGAGAAAAATAGCAAAGAAAAACACATAAAAATTTGTTACTCCAATTTCTATATTTGAGCAAGATTCTTTAAATAACGCCACAAATTTTTGTCGGCATTATATGTTTCAAAAGCTTCTTTTATCTTTTCATCGATTTTCATATACTGAACTTTCCGTCTCTTCGGCTGCAAGCCTAAATTTTGTCTATCATTCAAGAAATCATTATAAACTGCTTCTTCTTTTAAGCTATGTAATAAGTTGTAGAAGCTCAAATGTTTTTTTCACACAATATTGTTCAGTCTAAAATTCCATCCTTCTACGGCATTGTTAGTTCTATGTCGAGAGTGAAAACAGTTCCATACCCCTATCTCCATGTTTTCGTTATCCAGCGATTGGGTAACAAAATAGTCGTAAAAGCATTGTAAACGCTTATCATCTGGTGTAGCTCCTTGAATTAATAACCAACCTTCATCTATTTCCACTTTTAATATCATTAGTTTCTTTTAGTCAAACCACTATTTTAATTGGGGATGTAACAAATAGTGATTTGGCCGAATACCGAATATTCGGCCATTCCTTTCAGGCTGAAGCCGAATATTCAGTCCATTTCCACCAAGCCGAAACCGAATATCTGGCCAATGTCTTAGGCCGAATACCAAATATTCTGTGGCCGAATATTAAAAATTCCAAAAAATCGTTGTACTAGAAAGTACATCTGCCAAATTTAAAAGCATGCAAAGTCAAACACCAATTCCACAGACTAATCTATGATATAAGATTTAATTCAGTTTTTTAAGAATCTATAAGTATCTAAAATAAATGTATTTTATGTATTGTTTTGAATGCAATAAAACTGAGAATTTCACCCATAATAGAAGACAGGTTTTAATGTAAGCATTAGCATTATTTTACTAATTATTTAATTAATATTAAAGAAATACTATTGCTTAGTTAACTTTTACCTTGCTCAAAATAATTTCATGGAGATATTTTAATAGTTATTAGAGGTTAATATTTTTATTTTTTGGGCTTTTTTACATGCCTATTTTTAAAAATACATTAAAATTTAATGCTGAAATATATTTTTATTTTCAAAAACCTCAATAATTTATGCTATTGTAATATTCAAGATATTTTCTCGACTTTTCACGTTTCTCTCTCACCCAATATTCACAATAAATTAGTCTACCCAAACTACGTCCGACTTCCATTTTGTTAATAATAACAAAATAAAATCCATCATAACTAACTATTGCCAGCTTTTGGGAGCAAATGCTAAGTATAAAATATAATATTATAATTTTAAAATCTGTTTTTGTTCAGTCAAACCTAAAAACAATGTTTAAAAAAAGTAGTTTTTTCTAAATTATTTTTATTTATTAAAACTATATAGTACTAATGTATTCTCTTGCAATAACTATAATACAATTTTAAATCTTTAAAATCTACTAATTTCTTAATTTTTTTACATTTCTACTGTAGAATAACTATTAGGCCGAATAGTCTATGAATATTCAGCCAAGCAGAATTTGATCTTGCTGAGTATTCGCCCTAGCTGAATATTCGGCCAAGTCATGAAGTGACTATTCGGCCAGGCTGAACACTCAGCCAAAGGGCCGAATACCAAATAGTGGCCAAATATTCGTTACATCCCTAATTTTAATACGTAATTGCCCTTTGTAGTGCTTTTCTGAGATTCACATTTAGTTCCGAGTCTTTTTTGTCTGTGGCTTTACCTTTTCATTTAGTTTTTGGTCCTCTTATATATCTAATTTCTTTTACACGTACGCACACACATATATACATACCAGGGCTCGACAAATCTTAAAAATTTTACATGCCGTGCCGGGCACGTTTGTCAACTACATGCCCGAACAAAATGTTTACACCCCCAGAAGTTGTTTTATTGCATATATTAATAAAAACGTTTGAATTTGCCATATAGTATTAGTAAGACAAAAAATGAAATTCACAGATTTATAATAAATTAACTTTGTGCAAGTAAACTGTAATAAACATATATTCACGTTAAGAAAGCACAAATGACAACAAACATATATCTCGGGATTGCTTGGAATCCCTTTTTCAATGCAAATGCTCATTTGTGCTTTCTTAACATGAAAATTTTTATTACAGTAACAGCTTTATATCTGAATCAAGATAGAATAATTTTAAATAAAGTATTACATAATAAGTCGTTACAAGTCAAATTTAGCAAAATTTAAATTGCAATGCCAATTGTATTGTTGAGATGCATGTCCGCCAATATGTAAATTTTGAGCTCTGGTAAGGATGTGGTGACTTATCAATAAAATGAGAAATAATAAAGTTTTAAAAAGAAACATATTTGATTAAAAATTTACATGCCCTGCCGGGCCGGGCATGTAAGGAGAAAGATTCGTGCCCGATCGGAATTTTTACATGCCCCGGGCATGTCGGGAAATATAATTTTCGAGTCCTGATACATACATATTTTAAAAAATACATTTTACAAAAGAACATAATCGACTATATCTCTTATATTTACAGAGGTTTTATGCTGTTTAGTTTCGATCTTTCTAAATTATATTATAATTTCAAAGCTTCAAAAGAAGTGCCAATTTTTTAAAATGCTCAAAATATACACAAATATTTTAGTATGTATTTGAAAGGAGCTTTTCTTACTCCCTTTTTCCCCCCAAAAAAGCGTTTGGATTTAGTACACCACGATCTATTTCGAGAAATGTATTTTTATTCTTAAACAATAAATGAGTCTGTATTTGTATATATAAGTCTTTTATAAATTCCTACATTAAGGCAGGGGCATACGGGGCAGCTGCCCAGGGCCCCCACCTCTGAGGGGCCCC
This sequence comes from Octonoba sinensis, assembly GCA_038502835.1. Taxonomy (NCBI): domain Eukaryota; kingdom Metazoa; phylum Arthropoda; class Arachnida; order Araneae; family Uloboridae; genus Octonoba; species Octonoba sinensis. The sequence continues at coordinate 911,004 of CM076606.1, read as the reverse complement.
CAAATCGAATAGAAAGTTTATATTGTGTTTCCTTCTTTAATGAACTTTTAAATGGATGAATGAATGTTTCAAAAAAAAAAAAAAAATCACTACAGAGTAAAATCCGTCAGTCTTATGTTGGCTTCTCCATTCATCTATCATATGAGCAAAAAAATTCAATTTTTCGTAAATCCATGGCTTTCTAGGGTGGAATTCAGATGAATTTTCATAATTACGATGGACAAATTTGGCCAATCAAATCCTGTATTTTAGCATACCTCAAAATGCAATATGATTACGAAAATACCGTCTCCTGATCTTTTGTCAAATATTTACTCTTCAGATGTCTTTTAATGGTACACAGAATTGTCAGAAAATCAATAAAATGGACAGAACGATATTTCGTTTGATCATTGGAGGTGGAGGGACATAATAGCTATTTTAGCATCTAGTCAATTTTCTTGTTATATTACCTGTGATGAGGTGAAAAATTTAAATACTACCATAAAGTTTGGTTCTTTATTACTAAAGTAGTAAAGCAGAGGGGGGGGGGCCCCAAATTAGTTTTTGCCCTGGGCCCCAATTAGGCTAAGTCGGGCCCTGTACATTATACATTATCTGATCGCCAGATTCAATCAAATAAGCTTGGTTTTCTAAGCATTTGACCTTGCTCTTGGCATTTCCTGTGATATTTCAACCAACTGTTGTCCATACACCTGTTTGAGACAGGGGGGGGCGATATAAACGTGACAAGTTGACATGACGCTTACCGACGAGCGAGAGTTTGGGGCAGGTGTATGAAATAAAGTTGTATGTGTTTGGGACCATTTTAAATGAATACATCGCCCCTCAACGTTCCTCTACAGAACACCCCAGGACGCCGGTTAATCCTGCAGGGGAGGACATCTGAAGAAATTAATTACATGCATGCAATAATCATAAAATTTTGGATTGCAAATATTATGGAGATCTTCCTTCCAATTGCAACTGAAACTATAAAATATTTTCTCGACATTAAAACTTTACGTCATTATAAAAAATATTATTAAAAAATTATCTTTGCAAATATCTTCAATTATTTACTTAAAAATTATGTAATGGAAGATCAAAGTATTATGTTCATGGACATTAAAGAAAAAACAGCATTGTTTTTACATTGATAGAGCTATTATAAGAATAATTTTTTAAACTACTCCATTAAAGAAACAAACCCTTTAAATTCTTAACATCAATTACAAAACAAATTTCTGTAACGTTCAAAATATGTATATAAGCTATGATGACAATATGTAAAAACTTCAAAATTGTAGGATCTGCCATTGCAAGGTACATTTATTTCACTGTTTGAATGAACTAGTAATTATGATGTATTTTAAAAGATCAGCATTTTGCATACGTTTCAGTAAATCAAGAGGTTTATGAAATTTTACAGACCTGTTCTCTTAAATTCCGATAGTGATGTAAGGGCAACCATTCAGGTTGTTTACTTGACATGGAATTTTTCTTGTCGCCAAATTCCGAAGAAGATACATTTAACTTATCGGAGACGTTTCTTGGCAAAAGGCTTTTGATATTTTTATTATTACTATACATTTTAAACCATTGTTATGAATACGATACTCTTTCGTTACTTCTCAAACGTAAGCCTAAATCATGTACTGTAAAATAGCATAAATAAGAACTACGTACTTTTCAACTTTCCGATACGAACGCATAATTTTGCAACGGTGAACCACTGACGTCACTTGAATAGGTGGAGCTACGTTGCCTCGACATCACAATAATTATTGTCGCCTCTGGGTTTCGTTTCTCGTAGGTTGTAGCGTGCCTCACTAAAGGCACTCTAGTTTCTCGCGTTGTCGTTTTTTTTTTTTTTTTTTCACTTTTCAATCTTTCATTTATTTTTTATTTTATTTTTATTAAAGTTAGTAAGAAACGGCTTCAGGTTTTCTTTTAATACACGAATAGCGAATAGGAGGTTTCATTTCATATTTCAGGGCAATAATTTATGAGTGTATTATTAATTTAGCATTAACGATCGATGCACACAGCAAGAGACATTTTGGCGCAATAGCAATTATGTTAGACTCGGTTTCTTTGATAAATCAGGACTCTTTAAACAAATACAAAAGTGAAGACCCGCAACAGGCACAGGGCCAGGCCCTGACTATCACACGGGCATCCGGGGCCCGTGCCCTGGGCAGGAACTCTCTAAAGGGAATGAAATTTTCCCATAATATCATTTAAATTCTTTTTTAAAAAATTGTAACATAAAATAATCAGTTTAATAAATAATAACTGTTGTATCTTGACGTGATTGTGATGTTTAGCACAAATACAACAAATATAATTTATTACGAAAAGTGGGTTATTTATTATACATATTTACAAGACATTTAAGAAATGCTAACTACACCGGCGACGGCCGTTAAACGACTCTCAATTCTGTAGAACGAGCATGGAGGTGTTAGAATATTTAATTCAATATTTAATTTTCATGTTTATCTATTTTAAGCCACTACTTATTATTCTATCTTACAACAACTGTACAACTCAACTCTGTTCGATTTTTTATTCTTAAGCTTGTAAGAATGTAAACAGTACAGAATGTCTTAATCTAATACTACAATTCCATCTTATTTAATCTTCTAAATAAAGTACTTTTTCAACATAAAGGATTCCAGATTTATTCCATGTCTTATAGATTATGAGACTGATTGCAATTTTTGAAATATTTTAAAGAAATTTGCGATTTTTTTTTCGAAAACGAAAGTTGTTTATCCTGTTCTGCTGAAGTCACAATGGCTGAAGGTGCTCGCATTTCAATAGCAAAGTTAAATAATTCAAATTACCAAATCTGGAAGTACAAAGTAGAACTTCTCTTGATTAAAGAAGGACTCTGGAATACTGTTGAAAAAGATAAACCTGCGGATGCAAATGAGGACTGGATTACGAAGGATGGAAAGGCTCGTGCTACCATTGGACTTCTGGTTGAAGATAACCAACTATGCCATGTAAAGAAGCACAATACAGCGAATGGTATGTGGAAATCTCTTCTTGGATATCATCAAAAGTCAACATTGTCCAACAAAGTCAACTTGCTAAAACGCCTGTGTAGTTTGAAACTGGATGAACACAGTGATATGGAAGAACACATCAACAGTATGACTGATCTCATTGATCAACTGACTGCATTGGGGGAAAATTTGGCAGAACCTCTAACTGTGGCATTATTGTTGAGCAGCCTTCCTGACAGCTATGCAACATTGATTACAGCGTTGGAAACCAGACCAGAAGCAGATTTAACACAAGAACTGGTTAAAAATAAGTTGATAGAAGAAAACAGAAGAAGAAGAGAACAGAACCATGGGAGCCAGCCGAGCCAAGAAAAAGTATTAAAGGTCAATTCTACAGTTCAGAAGCATACAAAAAGAAGCTGTTTTTTCTGTAAGAAGCCAGGACATGACAAGGTGGATTGTCGAAAGTATAAAGCATGGCTACTACGGAAAGGAACAAATCAGCAAGAAAATCAACATACAGCTAAGAAAGTTACTCTAGCAGATAATAACAGTTCAGAAATAAGAATCAGCAATGAAGAACATATTTGTTTTATCTTGGGTGAAACAGAAACTCTTTCGTGGTACATTGACTCTGGCGCAACTTCGCATATGACCAGCAATTTTGATTTCTTCACAGCACTTGATGAAACCATTCAAGATAAAGTTTACCTTGCAGATGGTCAAATCATAGTGACCAGTGGAAAGGGTGAAGGCTGGATATTTTATGAAGATGACAAGAACCATGTAAGTAAAATAAAAGTTCAAGATGTTCTTTACGTGCCTCAATTGCATGGAAATTTATTGTCTGTCAAGAAATTAGTTGATAAAGGATTTAATGTTGACTTTAGTAATGAACAGTGTACTATAAAGTTAAAAGAAAACATTGTTGCTATAGCAAGTACTAAAAACAGTTTGTATGTACTAAACTCACAAAAGGCATTAAGTGCAACTGATTGCAAGTCTCTCTGCATACATGAATGGCACAAAAGATTAGGCCATAGAGATATTCAAGCCATAAAGAAAGTAGAAAATAAATATTTAGCTACAGGATTAAAGATAAAGCCTTGCAAACACACTGATGTATGCGAGATCTGCATTAAAGGGAAAATGACAAAAACATCTTTTCCAAAGAAACCATCAACAAAAACCACAGAACTGTTTCAGATGGTTCATTCAGATGTGTGCGGACCGATTCATGTAGCTACACCAAGTGGAAACAAGTATATACTTACACTAATTGATGATTTTAGTAGATATACAAAAGTTTATTTGATGAAGAATAAGTCGGAAGTTTCAAGAAACATAGTTCATTACGTGAAACAGGTTCAGACTATGTTCGGGAAAACACCAAAGTGCATAAGATCAGACAGAGGTGGAGAATACATGAATGCTGAAGTAGATAAAATCTTCATTGATGAGGGAATACAGAGACAAACCTCGGCACCCTATACACCTCAACAGAATGGGACAGCGGAGCGCAAAAACAGATATCTTATTGAAATGACGAGATGTTTACTCCTAGAATCAGGTCTTGAAAATAAGTATTGGGGAGAAGCTATTCAGACTGCCAACTTCCTACAGAACAGACTGCCAACAAAACATCATGAAGTTACACCCTACGAGTTATGACATGGAGAAAAACCAAATCTGGAAGTAATCAAGACATTCGGCATCAAAGCTTACACCTTAATCCCAGAGGGACAAAGATTAAAGTTAGATGACAAAGCAAAATTGATGACATTTGTGGGTTATCAAGAAGGATCTAAAGCCTACAGATTATTGGACAGAAAGACCAACAAGATTACTATCAGTAAACATGTAAAGTTTGTAGACGATTTCGAGTCTGAAAGTCAACAGGAAACCATATCCGAAAACTTTGTTGCAGAAGAAACATGTCAATTTGAACTTGAAGAGGAGATCAATTCTTCAGCATATTTTGATTTTGAGGAAACTGAAAAAGCAAATGCAACAGATGAAGAAAGTAATGAAGATAACAATATGCTCAGAAGATCAAATAGAGCTAGAAAAGCACCAGAAAGATTAATTGAAACAATCCAAATAGCTAAGGAAGGTGAAACTCAAGAAGCAGAACCAAAAACATATGAAGCAGCGATCAAGTCTAAAGATGCTGAATCTTGGAGTAATGCAATGAAAGAGGAAATAAATTCATTAAAGGCAAGCAAAACTTGGGAATTAGCAGAACTTCCACCAAATAAAGTAGCAATAGGCAGCAAATGGGTCTTCAAGAGAAAAATTGATCAAAATGGAGATGTAGACAGATTCAAGGCCAGATTGGTTGCACAGGGATTTTTTCAAAAATTTGGCGAAGAATACGAGGAAGTGTTTGCACCTGTTGTACGCCAGACTACATTTCGCACTTTGTTAGCTATTGCAGGAAAAAGGAAAATGCAAGTTAATCATTATGACATTCAGACAGCATACTTAAATGGTGATCTTCATCATGATGTATATATGAAACAGCCAAAAGGATATGAAGAACCAGGAAAGCAACATCTTGTTTGTAAACTTCAGAAGAATTTATATGGTTTGAAACAGGGTGCGAATGAATGGAATAAGAAACTTCATGACAGTTTCATGAAAATGAACTTCAAGCAGAGTAATACAGACCCTTGTTTATATTCTAAACATTCCAATGGAGCCTGGACCTACATTCTTGTCTATGTTGATGATGTTATTGCAGCCAGCAAAGAAAGTTTAAACCTAAGGGAATTTGAAGTGGACCTAATGAGCCAATTCAAAGTGAAGAACCTGGGACATTTAAATTTTTATTTGGGTTTGCAAATTGATCAAGATGCTGAAGGACTTTTCTATGTGCATCAAACAAACTACATCAATCGGAAAATAAAGGAGTTTGGTCTTGAGGATTCGAAACCATCAAGAATACCTTTGGAGCCAGGATACCAAAAGAGAAATGAAGTTGAAGATCCATTAGAAACAAATACAGTCTATCGAGCAGCTATAGGATCACTTCTTTACATTTCTACTAATACAAGACCAGACATATCAGTTAGTACATCAATATTAGCTAGTAAAGTTAGCAGACCAACTCAAAGTGACTGGACAGAAGTGAAAAGAGTATTTCGATACTTGAAAACTACAGTGCACAAAAGACTAAAGTTAGGCTCAGATCTACAAAGTAAAACTAGCATTTTGGAAGGCTACGTGGATGCCAATTGGGCAGGATCTGAAGGAAGAAGATCACAGAGTGGATATTTGTTCCAACTATATGGAGGGACAATATGTTGGTCAAGCAAGATACAGCCATCAGTTTCTTTATCGAGTGCAGAAGCTGAATATGTAGCTCTTGCAGAATCAGCACAAGAAGCTATATGGTTAAGCAGACTATTAAGTGACTTTCATGAAGTAACTACATTACCTATAACCATATTCGAGGACAATCAAAGCTGCATCAAGATGCTTACGTGTGGAAGGTTTAGTCAGCGCACAAAACATATAGACATTAAGTATCACTTTGTTCGTGAACTTGTAACTAATAATTTTCTGTCAGTATTATATTGCCCAACTGATGTTATGAAAGCTGACTTATTAACAAAGCCTCTTGAGGCGGTTAAGACTGCAAAATTTTCTCAAGGAATGGGGTTGGTGGGATAGAAATATTGAGGGGGAGTGTTAGAATATTTAATTCAATATTTAATTTTCATTTTTATCTATTTTAAGCCACTACTTATTATTCTATCTTACAACAACTGTACAACTCAACTCTGTTCGATTTTTTATTCTTAAGCTTGTAAGAATGTAAACAGTACAGAATGTCTTAATCTAATACTACAATTCCATCTTATTTAATCTTCTAAATAAAGTACTTTTTCAACATAAAGGATTCCAGATTTATTCCATGTCTTATAGGAGGTAGTATCGAGGGGAGATGACACGGCGGCTAACATCAGAGGGATCGGGGTTACCATTTCCTGCCATGTGTCGCTCTTTCGCATCGGCACAAACAAACCGTGTGCTTAATGCTTTTCTACGAGAATTTTTCAAATTTTCATTGCCTATATCTTATTCCGATTTCATGCAATCTTCCAAATAAAGCGGAAAACAAATACACCATACTATTGGCAAGTTCTCATTTAAAAACGGTTAACATAGGTGCAATTTTATGATAGAAAATGCTGGTTTTTGTAACGCATTTTTCGATACTCTGAGCGCTTGCCCTTCGATAATTTTGCCGGTTTTCTCATGTATTAATATTACACTTTTTACATATTCTTATTCAGAGTTTGCGCTTCCATGTCTTCTCAAGCATTTTTTAAAAAGTTTTAATAAAGATCGTTAATGCTTTATTAATATTTGTACACACACACACACACACATAAATATAGATTATTTATTTACTTACATGTACATTTGATCTGATATTTATGGTTATATAAGCAATGACATCGCATTGTAATAGAAAGCTCATTAATGTAAATATTTCAAAGAGGACATTTAATTGTTGCGTAGCATTTTATTTAAAATAAAGTACACATTTGTATTTCAAGAAAAAAGTAGTTTAAAAAAATATTTGCAGAATTATGCATAAAAACTAGCGTCTATAATTCAAAGTATAATTTTAGGAATATCATTTTAAAAAGATAAAATTAAAATTGATATTTTTTAATGAAATTATAAATACTTTATTTCTGTTCAAAAACACTGAAATGATACAAATAATGACAAGCATTTGCTTAGTGATGTGACAAATAATTCTTGGAATTAAAAATTAAAATAATCTATTGGTACAAAAGTTAATATTCATAACAATAAAAAGAGTTTCACACGGGGAGTAAGATCTTTAAAAAATTTCATTACAAAGAAAAATGCTGATCAGTGATTTAAATTTCTGAATGACTGAACACAAATGGGTATGCTCACTAAATTTGAAGCATTTACTGGAAAACTAGGAACTGTGATGCATAAATTTTGGTGAGTTAGTGTATAGAAATGTAAATTTTAGCATCATTGAAACCCAAAGTGGATGAGGGAGAGGCACCCCCCACCCTTTTTTTTGTATTCAAAGTCAAATTTTAAGACAGTAATATGTAGATATTAAATAACAAGATCTCTTAGGAAAAATCTCACTAAGAAAAAAATTCTGGTTGTACTACTAATTAAAACAATCAATCTCAGTGACAAACAGCATATGAAATTAGAAAGGCAGATAGAAAGGAGACTGTGTTATATTTAACAGTGCCAGGTCTCGGGGGGGCCCGGGCCCTTGCCCCGGGCGGCACTTCTGGGCAGCAAATTCATTTGTGATGCAAAAAAAAAAAAAAAAGGAAGAAGAAAGAAAAGACAATAAAATAAAAAAAAAAGAAAAATATATTTAATTAAGAAAATTTAACTTTTGGAAAGAGAAAATTAAAATCCTAGTTAACTAGGATCTTAATTTTCTAGCCGAACGTTCGGCTCTCCGATTTGATTATTGATCGGCTATTTCGTTAACGATTAAAACCGATTAATAGAATTATTTATTTGTATGAATTGTCGGAAACTAAAATTGAGTTATACTGAATATGTTGCGTTGTTGATCAGTCGGCAGGCTAATTTAAGAAAGATATTAAATTTAAAAAGTAAAGGTTTTTTCCTCTTCTGATAATGAAATATAAATCATGCTATGCTAACAATATATTAATGGTTTTTCATTTACAAACTTTCAAAGCATCCTTTTGGGAAGGGGCGGAGGGGGGGGGAGGGGAAAGCTTGTGATAGTGAAATATAAATCATGTCATGCTCAAAAGTTCTTCTTTTGCAAATTTTCAAAACATTCTTTCGGGAACGGGGGGGGGAAGCTTGTAAGAGTCATTTGAGAAGGCAGACATGGCTCTTTGATACGGACGTTAGTTGGGGGGGGGGGGGTCTTTTTCCTGCATTTAAACAAAAATGCTAATTTCGTTCTGCATTGTGATGAGTATTTTCGCCAGTAAAAGTGTTTTTAAAAAGTTTTTGCATACCTGTTTTTTTCCCCTAATATATTTTTGCCGTCCCAAATGCGCCTTAAGGCCTCAAGATGCACCAGTTTGCATATAAATTTTCCCGAGAGAGAAACCCCTGGACTGTCAGAATTTCATATCTCCAGTTAAGGGGGCCTTTCATATGGCTCTACCCCCTCCCAATGTTGAGCTGAAAGGACCATGCCTGGGAACATTAACGAAAGTTTCATGGATTTATCAATGGCCCCCCCAAATAAAAAGTCCTTAAAAAAAGGCCAGTCCATAAAGGCGATGTGAAATATGACCAATAATTAGATGAAGGTGGGCAGCATATTTAAGTTTGGCCCCGCCGCGGAAAACTCCGGCACTGATATTCTATCTTATGTAGAGTTAGCATTACAGACAATCTTACTTTCTCACAACATTAACGAACATTACTATTCATATTACAATTAATATACATACATATATTTTTTACTTTTTAAGTATGATTTACTTATCTAATTTCATTAAAATTATAAAAAAGTGTTCCACATCATCCAAGAGGTACAGTTTATAGAAGCATTACCCCTTTTACAAAATGCAAGGCGGGTATCCCCAAGAAGTATATATTCCTTCTATATTAAGTTAAAATAGTGATCCACAGTAGTTTTTCCAAACAGTTCATTGCGTACTGCTATATGTACAGAAGTAATTTCCAATGAGTGGCAGCTGTGGAAAAGTTTAAACGAAATGAATTGGTTGATTTCAAATTTGGAAAAACAGACAGGGGATATGTCTCGGAAATGCAACTATAGCATTATAAAAACAACAGACATAAAAAGACAACGGAATCAATAAAAGTTACGAGAACGAGCACGAAAATAACGGTCAGTTCAGCAGAAGCTTTGGTCTCCGATCGGCACTTGCATCGGCCCTGCCACACCCCCCTATCGGCACAAACAGAACTCGGTAGGGTTGCTATTTGGCAGGACGTCACGTGGTACGATGTCGTCTCCCCTAGATAATAGCTCCATGAGAACGAGATGTTGCTCGGAAAACGTCGGGCTGTTGCCAACATCTTCCCCTTTTAAAAGTCATGACATACTTTCAGGACGTTTGATGGTTCTTTGTAGTCTGGTCCATGGAGGTAGTATCGAGGGGAGATGACACGGCGGCTAACATCAGAGGGATCGTGGTTACCATTTCCTGCCATGTGTCGCTCTTTCGCATCGGCACAAACAAACCGTGTGCTTAATGCTTTTCTACGAGAATTTTTCAAATTTTCATTGCCTATATCTTATTCCGATTTCATGCAATCTTCCAAATAAAGCGGAAAACAAATACACCATACTATTGGCAAGTTCTCATTTAAAAACGGTTAACATAGGTGCAATTTTATGATGGAAATTGCTGGTTTTTGTAACGCATTTTTGGATACTCTGAGCGCTTGCCCTTCGATAATTTTGCCGGTTTTCTCATGTATTAATATTACACTTTTTACATATTCTTATTCAGAGTTTGCGCTTCCATGTCTTCTCAAGCATTTTTTAAAAAGTTTTAATAAAGATCGTTAATGCTTTATTAATATATGTACACACACACACACACATAAATATAGATTATTTATTTACTTACATGTACATTTGATCTGATATTTATGGTTATATAAGCAATGATATCGCATTGTAATAGAAAGCTCATTAATGCAAATATTTCAAAGAGGACATTTAATTGTTGCGTAGCATTTTATTTAAAATAAAGTACATTTGTATTTCAAGAAATAAGTAGTTTAAAAAAATATTTGCAGAATTATGCATAAAAACTAGCGTCTATAATTCAAAGTATAATTTTAGGAATATCATTTTAAAAAGATAAAATTTAAATTGATATTTTTTAATGAAATTATAAATACTTTATTTCTGTTCAAAAACACTGAAATGATATAAATAATGACAAGCATTTACTTATTGATGTGACAAATAATTCTTGGAATTAAAAATTAAAATAATCTATTGGTACAAAAGTTAATATTCATAACAATAAAAAGAGTTTCACACGGGGAGTAAGATCTTTAAAAAATTTCATTACAAAGAAAAATGCTGATCAGTGATTTAAATTTCTGAATGACTGAACACAAATGGGTATGCTCACTAAATTATTGAAGCATTTACTGGAAAACTAGGAACTGTGATGCATAAATTTTGGGGAGTTAGTGTATAGGAATGTAAATTTTAGCATCATTGAAACCCAAAGTGGATGAGGGAGAGGCACCCCCACCCCCATTTTTTTGTATTCAAAGTCAAATTTTAAGACAGTTATATGTAGATATTAAATAACAAGATCTCTTGGGAAAAATCCCACTAAGAAAAAAATTCTGGTTGTACTACTAATTAAAACAATCATTCTCAGTGACAAAGAGCATATGAAATTAGAAAGGCAGATAGAAAGGAGACTGTGTTATATTTAACAGTGTCGGGTCTCGGGGGGGCCCGGGCCCTTGCCCCGGGCGGCACTTCTGGGCAGCAAATTCATTTGTGATGCAAAAAAAAAAAAGAAAAAAAGGAAGAAGAAAGAAAAGACAATAAAATAAAAAAAAAATAAATATATATTTAATTAAGAAAATTTAACTTTTGGAAAGAGAAAATTAAAATCCTAGTTAACTAGGATTTTAATTTTCTAGCCGAACGTTCGGCGCTCCGATTTGATCATTGATCGGCTATTTTGCTAACGATTAAAACCGATTAATAGAATTACTTATTTGTATGAACTGTCGGAAACTAAAATTGAGTTATACTGAATATGTTGCGTTGTTGATCAGTCGGTAGGCTAATTTAAAAAAGATATTAAATTAAAAAAGTAAAGGTTTTTTCCTCTTCTGATAATGAAATATAAATCATGCTATATGCTAACAATATATTAATAGTTTTTCATTTACAAACTTTCAAAGCACCCTTTTGGGAAGGGGCGGAGGGGGGGGGAGGAGGGGAGAGCTTGTGATAGTGAAATATAAATCCATGTCATGCTCAAATAATACAGAAGTTCTTCTTTTGCAAATTTTCAAAGCATTCTTTTTGGAACGGGGGGGGGAGGGAGCTTGTAAGAGTCATTTGAGAAGGCAGACATGGCTCTTTGATACGGGCGTTAGTTGGGGGGGGGGGGGTCTTTTTCCTGCATTTAAACAAAAATGCTAATTTCGTTCTGCATTTTGATGAGTATTTTCGTGAGTAAAAGAGTTTTTAAAAAGTTTTTGTATGCCTTTTTTTTCCCCTAATATATTTTTGCCGTCCCAAATGCGCCTTAGGGCCTCAAGATGCACCAGTTTGCATATAAATTTTCACCGAGAGAGAAAGCCCTGGACTGTCAGAATTTCATATCTCCAGTTAAGGGGGCCTTTCATATGGCTCTACCCCCTCCCAATGTTGAGCTGAAAGGACCATTCCTGGGAACATTAACGAAAGTTTCATGGATTTATCAATGCCCCCTCCCCCCAAATAAAAAGTCCTTAAAAAAAGGCCAGTACATAAAGGCGATGTGAAATATGACCCATAATTAGATGAAGGTGGGCAGCATATTTAAGTTTGGCCCCGCCGCGGAAAACTCCGGCACTGATATTCTATCGTATGTAGAGTTAGCATTACAGACAATCTTACTTTTTCACAACATTAACGAACATTACTATTCATATTACAATTAATACACATACATATATTTTTTACTTTTTAAATATGATTTACTTATCTAATTTCATTAAAATTATAAAAAAGTTTTCCACATCATCCAAGAGGTACAGTTTATAGAAGCATTACCCCTTTTACAAAATGCAAGGCGGGTATCCCTAGGAAGTATATATTCCTTCTATATTAAGTTAAAATAATGATCCACAGTATTTTTTCCAAACATTTCATTGCGTACTGCTATATGTACAGAAGTCATTTCCAATGAGTGGCAGCTCTGGAAAAGTTTAAACGAAATGAATTGGTTGATTTCAAATTTGGAAAAACAGTCAGGGGATATGTCTCGGAAATGCAACTATAGCATTATAAAAACAACAGACATAAAAAGACAACAGAATCAATAAAAGTTACGAGAACGAGCACTAAAATAACGGTCAGTTCAGCAGAAGCTTTGGTCTCCGATCGGCACTTGCATCGGCCCTGCCACGCCCCCCTATCGGCACAAACAGAGCTCGGTAGGGTTGCTATTTGGCAGGACGTCACGTGGTACGATGTCATCTCCCCTAGATAATAGCTCCATGGTCTGGTCCGCAAAGTTGTTGAAGTGTCGGGTGGAGTAACAAACTCACTCAATAGAGATTCATCTATTTCTGATCTCTCAGTTATGAAGTTGAACCATGTGTCCTGCTGCAGCGAGTCAGAGGCTCTGAACTCGTCAACAAATGGATTTGAATTGGGACATGGTGTTGTACTTGCTTCATACCGATAGCGTAGTTGGTTTGCATGAGAGAGAACGAGTCGTATTCTGTCATTCGACTCAAGAAACACATTGTAAAGGACATTCCCCTTACGTTCTGCTATTTTTCCTGGCTCCCATTTCCAGTTGTTATTTGAGTACACTTTAGCATAAACTAAATCACCTTCTTTGAAGAATCTATTTTCTGCGCCATGATGTTTATTAAACTGAAAATTTTGTTTTTCATTCATTTTGGCAGCTGTGTCGTCAGAGGGACGAATCAAGTCCAAAACTGTTCTCAGTTTTCTTTCAAGCATCAGTTCGGCAGGTGATTTATTTCCGATATATTTGTTTGGTGTGTACCGGTAAGTGAATAGAAATGTATTAAGAGCAGCTTGTAGATCTCCCCCTTGCTGAATTTTCTTAATACCTCTTTTGAAAGTGTCTACAAAAATCTCTGCTTGACCGTTTGATTGAGGATGATGTGGAGGTATTCTATAGTGCTGTATACCATTTTTCTTGCAGAAATCATCGAAAAGATTACTTGTGAACTGAGTACTGTTGTCAGAAACTATAATTTTTGGCACTCCATATCTGGCACAAGTTTGCTCGATAAATTTCAATGTTGTAGATGCAGTGATTGTTTTCGTAATGAAGATTTCAGGCCATTTGCTATTTGCATCTATGATGAGCAGGAAGTAATAACCATCTATTGGACCTGCGTAGTCGATATGAATTCTTTCAAATGGCTCTTTTGCTAATGGCCAAGAACGCAGTAATGTCTTGGTTGGTGATTTTCGAGAAGTTTGGCATGAATGACACGTTTTAACGTAAGTTTCAATGTCCTTGTCTATTGAAGGCCAGAAAACGTAACTTCTAGAATATGACTTCATGCGTTCCATTCCAGGATGTCCTTTGTGCAATTCTTTTAGAATTCTGCTTCGAAATTTATCTGGAATAATGACTCGTTCACCAAACATTAGGCATCCTTTCACAACTGATAGAGAATCTTTTCTGTTAAAATATGGTCGAATCTCTTCGGGAATTTGATTTTTATGTGATGGCCAACCATGGTCAAGAAACTCTATAACTTTTTGAGCGACTTCATCTTTCTTAATTTCTTCCTGGATAGATTTGTGGTGATGTTGACTGAATTAACCGAATCTTCCAAAATTTGATTTACTGTTGTTTCCAGATGAACTGAGGCAATGACGATTTCCTCCTCTGGTTGGATTTTGGAATTAATCAGTCTTGATAATATATCTGCGTAACCAAAAGAATCAGTGGAAATATATTTAATTTTGAAATTGTAGGCCAATAAGATACAAGCCCATCTTTGAAGTCTATTTGCAGTATGAGCGGGAATACCTTTTGATGATCCAAAAATGCGTAACAGAGGCTGATGATCAGTTTCCAGAATAAACTCCCGACCATAGATCATTTTGTGGAATTTTGTTACGGCAAAAATTAATGCAAGTCCTTCTTTTTCTATTTGACTGTATTTTTGCGCTGTAGCTGACAAAGTTCGTGAAGCGTGAAAAATTGCTTTTCTTGAACCGTCTGGAAATTCGTGATGTATTACAGCTCCAATTCCAGTATTACATGCGTCAGCTGCTACAATGATTGGCAATTCTGGATTATAGTGAGTCAAAAGAAGATCACTTTGCAAAATTTTCTTGATGTCATCAAAAGCTTTGTCGCATTGATTAGTCCATTTCCACTCAATATCTTTACGAAGAAGATTATCTAATGGTTGTCTGAGTTGCTGAAGTCTGTGTACAAATTTTCCATAATAATTTATAGCTCCCAATAAAGATCGTAACTCAGAAATGTTCTTTGGAACAGGCATTTTTTTAATAGCTTGAATTTTCTTTGGATTTGGAAGAAGTCCATTTCCATCTATTACGTGCCCTAAAAATTCAATTTGGGGTAAAAACAGTTGACATTTTTCAGGACGCACTACAAACCCGTAGTCCTCAAGCCTTGCAAAAAGTTCTTTTAAATGCCGTTTATGCTCAGAAACAGATTTGCTTGCGACCATGATATCATCAAGGTAAGCACTGGTGTTTTTAAGACCAGAAATCATAGCATCAATAATTTTCTGAAATTCTCCAGGTGCTGGTTTTACTCCAAAAGGCAATCTATTAAATTTATAAAGACCTTTATGAGTGTTTATGGTAAGCAATTTACCTGAATGTTCATCTACTTCAACTTGGAAATAGGCATCGGACAAATCTATCACACTGAAAATACAATTTCCAGCTAAGTTTGCAAAAATATCCTCTGGAACAGGTAACGGACGATTGTTCGATTCTAATGCATCATTCAGTCCTGTTGAGTAATCTGCACATATACGTAATTTTCCATTAGGCTTCTTAACTACTACGATAGGTGCTGCCCATGCTGAATAGTCAATTGGTGAAATAATTCCTAACTTTTCCAATCTATCTAACTCTTCTTCAATTTTTGGAAGTGCTGCATAAGACACTGGTCTCTTGTTTCTAAAAATTGGTTGAACACCATCTTTTAACTGTAGTGTTACCTTTGTTTTTGTACAACGACCTAATTCTGCCGAAAACACTGCAGGGAAATCCTTGACAAGTTGCGAATTAAAATTTTCGTCCGATACAGAGCGGACACTGCAACTTTTTTTTTTTTTTTTTTTTTTTTTTTTTTTTTTTTTTTTTTTTTTTTTTTTTTTTTTTTTTTTTTTTTTTTTTTTTTTTTTTTTTTTTTTTTTTTTTTTTTTTTTTTTTTTTTTTTTTTTTTTTTTTTTTTTTTTTTTTTTTTTTTTTTTTTTTTTTTTTTTTTTTTTTTTTTTTTTTTTTTTTTTTTTTTTTTTTTTTTTTTTTTTTTTTTTTTTTTTTTTTTTTTTTTTTTTTTTTTTTTTTTTTTTTTTTTTTTTTTTTTTTTTTTTTTTTTTTTTTTTTTTTTTTTTTTTTTTTTTTTTTTTTTTTTTTTTTTTTTTTTTTTTTTTTTTTTTTTTTTTTTTTTTTTTTTTTTTTTTTTTTTTTTTTTTTTTTTTTTTTTTTTTTTTTTTTTTTTTTTTTTTTTTTTTTTTTTTTTTTTTTTTTTTTTTTTTTTTTTTTTTTTTTTAAAGGGAGGGGGGGGGGGTGAAGGGTTTTCCCAAGAATTGTAATAAGGGGATGCCATTCAATTCACAGAAGGAAAATGATACTGGCATTAACCTTGAATGAATCGTTTTTTCCGGGGAAATCTATGGGGGCAAAAAAAATTTTTTCAAAACTTTGGGGAAGGAAAATTAACTTTTAGTTTTTTAAAAAAAGAAAGGTTTTTTTAAAAAAAAAAAAGTATAAAAAAAATGTTCGGGGGCTTTGATTAAAAGTTCGAGTTAAAATTAAAAATTCGGCTTAAAAAGGAATCGGAGTTTCAAGTTGATTTTTTTATAAAAAAATCAAAAATTCTTGAAATAAGGTTTACCCCTCAAAATTTTTCCGCCGAAAAAAAAACTTTTTTTAACCCAAAAAAAATTTTCAATACATCCCTTTAAAAAAATTAAAAATTGACCGGGCCCTTTTTAAAAAAAGGATATATATATATGTAAGAACGGCTGTCCCGTTCTATCTTCTACAGCTGTGGCCGCTAAAACCCATGTAAGACGAGGCACAGGGTTTCGTTGCAATTCTTTATTGGTAAACTTTAACACACAAATATCATAACATTAATATTGTTGGAACGAAGGACATGAAGTCATCAGCACGTTTCAAGAAGCAAGAACCCCCGATTTTCGTTCGGGCAGTCGTATTTATATGGGGGAAAATCTCTTAGACTGCAGACAACATTCCCTACACCACGTGATAGCACGTGGTTTAAATAGGAGGGCCATATGGAAAATAAAATATATTATTGGCTTTAATGCCGTAGACAGGGGCTGGCCTAAGTCTACGGGGAAAAAAATAGTCTGGAGGGAATTAATGAGGGAAACCAACTTGAGCTTAGGCATGACCATATATGGTAACGCGTTAGAGAAATTTATGAGTGAGACAACCCTGAGTTGTCAAGTTTAATATGGAAAAAGCCAGACAAAGGAGACAAAGGACTTCTCCATATCACAGCCTGACAAAGGATACAAAGGATTTTTCCATATTACATCCCCCCTCCCCAAAAGTTCTATTACTTTAAATATTGAAGAAGTGAAATATCTGCAGCCTTTTTCCCCACATAAATTTATGTATTAAATTTTATATAAACATATCACATTTTGAATGAAATACTATACAGTTACAAAAATTACTGAACATTTTCATCACAGATTATTATACTCTTACTAAACGATATTTACAAAATTGTATTTACAGTTCAGTTTAATTACAGTTGGATTATTCTGTTGCAGTTCAAAAGTGAATGACTTATATCACATTATTCATGTGATAGTTTGAAATTTGTTGGTGGGTAATATTTCCTCAATCTTGACACATGTACTATGTCTGATTTTTCTTTGCTGTGTGCATTTGGTTTATTGATTTCATAAGTTACGTCCGTAACTTTTCGAAGAATTTTATATGGTCCACTGAACGGTTGCGAAAGTTTTCGTGAATTCGGATATTTGAATTCTTCATATATCACAAAGTCATCTGCATTAAAAGATTTGTCGACAAATCTGGCATCGTAATATATTTTATTTTTTTCATGATACTCTTTAGTTCTTTCCACTGCCAGTTTTCTAGCTTCCTCAACAGGAGGATAAATGTCTTCATTTACTGGATTTTGAAAAGGCACTGTACCGTACATTAAATACGCAGGTGGGAACTTCGTAACTGAGTGTGGAGTTAGGTTGTATTCTTGAGTCACCTGCTCTAATAATTTAGGCCATGGCACGTTTCCAGAAGCTGCGTTCACTTTGCACTTTAGGCGAGTGACTATTGTTTGGTTCAGACGTTCCACCTTACCATTTGTCTCTGGTCTATGAGCTGTGGTTAAAAGCTGTTTAATTTTGTGGTGCTTTAGAAATTTCTTGAAATGAGATGAAGTAAATGATGGATTTCTATCACTTAATACACTTTTAGGTATTTGAACACTGAAAATTTGTTTAAGAAAGTTGACGTAAGTTTCGGTAGTGATTGATTTTGATGCAAAAGACCACATGTATCTAGTATGATGATCTATAAACAATGTTAAATATTTTTTCGTGGAATTGTAGTAGTTGAAACCACCCACACTATCTACTGCAACGAGATCAAATGGTTTATCAACTGGAGGCATAGACTGTAAAAGGCCAAATCTTTTTTGTCGAGGCTTTTTGTTTACCTGACAAATATGACAATGTTTGTTAAATCCAGTTATATCTAATGTTATATTTTGCCAATAATATACAGGCGTAAGTAAATTAATTGTTTTTTGAATTCCTGGGTGTCCAAACTTTTCATGGACAGTCTCAAGTAATTTACGGCGTAAAGAAAAAGGAACAACAATTTTAGTAAAACCCTTTTTACGCAGGCATAACACGTTATTAATTTCGACAAAATTACCAGTTAAATTGTCATTTTTTTGAGCCTCTTGAATTTCATCCAATTGCAGTAGATGCGAAACGTGGTTTCCTATATTTTTTTCAACACATTCATTATTTACAGGTATATCTCTTGAGAGCATGTCAGCCTCGAAGTTTGTGGTGCCTTTCGTATATTTAATATCATAGTCATACATACTTAATTGTAAGGACCAGCGGAACAAACGACCTTTTAAGTTTTTTACATTTTTGAGCCAAACTAACGCCGCGTGATCGCTATGTATGACGAATTTATGGCCAAAGAGGTAGTGGTGGTACTTATTTAAAGCATCCACAACAGCTAGACATTCCAACTCCGTAATACTATAATTCTTCTCGTAATCTTTTAATGAGCGGGAATGGAAAGCTATGGGATGTAAGGCACCCGAACTGTCTGGCTGTTTTAATATTGCTCCCACACCAGTTTGACTTGCATCAACACAAATATGACATTCTTTTTTAGGATCAAATATTTTTAAAATTGGTTTACAAATTAAAGAGTTTTTCAAAACTTGAAATGCTTCTTGGCATTTGTCAGTCCATTGCCAAGTTGTATCTTTTTTTAGCAAGTGGTTTAATGGATTTCTAATAGTTGCATATTTATCTATAAATTTATGGTACACATTTATTGACCCCAGAAATCTTTGGAGAGATTTAACATTTTTAGGCGGTTGTAATTTTTTAATAGCCTCAATATTACTATTATCGGGCGTTACAATACCATTACAAATTTCATACCCTAAAAATTCAATTTTAGTCTGTAAGAAAGAACATTTTGATGCTTTTAACTTTAAATCTTCCTGTCTGCATATCTCAAACATTTGTTGAATATGATCTAAATGTTCTGAAAGGGTTTCAGAAAAAACTATTATGTCATCAAAGTAATTGGCTGCAAATTTTATTTTATGTTTTGTAAGTATTCGACGCAAAGTTCTTTGAAAAATACTTCCTGAATTTTTCCACCCGAAGGGTAATTTGTTCCACTCATATAAGCCACTATTAGTGACAAAAGCGAGCTTTTCAGTATCGTCGGGATGAATTGGTATATGCCAATATCCGGAAGCCATGTCTAATTTGGTAAAATATTTGCTTTTCCCTAATTTATCTACAAGTGTTTCTATCAGGGGTAATGGTTCTGCGTCGGACTTAGTAATTTGATTTAATTTTCTGTAGTCTATACATAATCGACTTTTTTTATTTTCGTCTCTTTTAAAAACTAGTGTAACAGGTGCAGAATACGGCGATGAGCTTTCTTTTATTATATTAGCCTTTAATAACTCTTGAATTTGATTTTCAATTTCTTCTTGTTGCTTTGGGGAAGTTTTATATGCCCTTAACGACACCGGTAAATCGGATGTTAACCTTACCCGTTGAGGTTCAATTCTAATTGTTCCAACATCATATTTATTTTTGGAAAATATATCCTCGTAATTTCGCAATATTTCTTTTAACTTTGAATTTTCCTCAAATTCCGAATGTCCATCGACAGGATCGCGACATTGTAGGCCTCCAATGCCGCAACCAGTCCCAGAAACATCGGACGAAATACGAAAATGATTATTCTTTTCGCAACTCATTTTTTCATTTCTATCTTTCTCTTGACAAGTTTTCTTTTCCGTGCTACTCTTTTTCTTTTCATTTTCGTTATAATGTAATTCCGTCACCCTTTCCTTAGTTTTACTTTCTTTCGGATCTTTCACTCTTTTAATTTCCTTATCAATTTTCTTGCGTATTTTTCCCGTACTATTATTTTCGTTTTTATTTTCTTTTACTTTATTTCCACAGTTCCTAACTAGGATTTCAGGTAAAATATGCAAAGACAAGTCATTCGGTTTGGAATCAGAAAAGGTGATCAGTCTTCTCTGATCCTGCATAACGACATGTCCTACACAATCTATGACCAAACGAAATCCCCCGCAACTCTTTAAACCTAATATGGCATAAGGTAAATCGGTGTCTAGAACATAAAATTCCACCGGTTTAACTATATTGCCGACCTTAAGGTAAAGAATACACGTTTGGTTAAGCTGTAGCATTCCCTTCGTTTGTTTTATTTTTACAGCGATTTTTTC
Source organism: Octonoba sinensis (assembly GCA_038502835.1). Lineage (NCBI taxonomy): Eukaryota > Metazoa > Arthropoda > Arachnida > Araneae > Uloboridae > Octonoba > Octonoba sinensis. Next base: position 890,039 of record CM076606.1, on the reverse strand, counting down.
TTTAATCGAAACATTTAATGTTTTTGCAATTGCACTCGGGATGATATTTAATGTTGAACCGGTATCAACATTTAAATAAATAGTCTTTAAATTCGAATTTGTATTTTGAGTGTACGCGTCATTAGATAGTTGAAAATCATTTTTAAATTTCGCCTCATTTTTAATAATATACCCGGGTATTATTAATTGTCATACTTCGTTAACTCTCTGATTTTCTTCTCTTAATTGGTTATCTTTCTGCTGAGGTGGTAGTTTAAATCCAGCATTCGATGTATTTGGCTTATTCACACAAGTTTGTCCCCAATGATATGCGTTGGAGATTCCTTGTTTTGCGCAAAATTTACAAGGATTAGGGGGTAACTCCTGCGAAAAATGTGCAGTCTGTCTTTTTACTGCATTTTGTCTTTCATTATGACCTACAAACCTAGGTTTATTCTGTTGGTAAAAATTAGGTTGGTATACATTGTTACTATCTTGACGAGAATAGTTATTTCGTTGACGAAAATTACTTTGGTCATGATTTTTTGGCATCCAATTTTGATAAAAGGGGTGCTTCACCCTAAAAATATTTTGTTGCTCCCCTTTATAAGCGGACTTGGGTGTTTCATGTGGAACTTCATTTATTAATTTTGAAACTACCTGAAGCCATTCGGTGGGAGTTTCTGGCTCTTTTATTACCAAAAATGCCCTAACTTGGGCAGGTAGCCCTACTGAAAGCCCCTCAAGGATATGTTGATTACTAAGTTTTATTTTTCTTCCCATTTCTACTTTTTCAGTAAAATAGGAGTACAACTCTTTTGGATTTCCAGAAAATTTTAAATTTTGAAAATCAAGAAAACTATTTGCTGGAGTAAAGTAATGTTCTTCAAAAATTTGAATGATTTCATGAAAGGAATTACAGCAAAGGCATTGATTGATGTAGAGCTTTAAGGCTGACCCGCGAATAAACTTCTGAAAATTTTTTAATTTCCAATTATCATTTAAATTGTTCTGAGCCGTTTGCTGGTTAAAGTGAGCTAACCATGCTGAAAAATGTATCCCTAACTCTGGTTCAAATAATAAAATTTCAGGTGAGCTACCCGAATTTTTGTCTTTTATTTCAATTTTTGAAGTAGAAGAGCCATCTGCCAAACTTATCTCTTTTATTTTATCACTAATCGTTTGACATTCTGAATCCATTTTTATTAAGCTTAAATCGGCAGTTGCCTCTGCTTGAGTTTCCGCATCCTTACGGTTTAAGTTATCTCCATCCATGTTTGAATTTTCTTTGTGGGAAGACTCTAAGTCAGACTTTTTTTCATTTTCAATGGTCTTGCTCATTTTACCACTACGTAATAACATAATTCTAATAACACACAAATTTTTGACATTTTTCCTTTTTTACCTTCCCACTTTAACAACAAAAATATTCCGCGTAAACAAATGCATAACATCTAAAATATATACAGAACTATTCATAATACTGCAAAAAATATACCATAATTTCAATTACACAGCACATTGATAAATTTACTATTTCAAACATCTTAATGTCAAAAAAAAAAAAAAACCCGTGCTGACAAGATCCCTTTTAAAAATTTAAACCGATAATTAATATATCATCAAATAAAGAACTTATTCTTCCAAAGCACATGATAAATTTACATCATAATAAATTCTAAAGCAATATCATGTAAAAAAAAAAAACTAACGGGAGAAAAAGATATTCATATAATTATAAGATATTTATGAAGAAAATTCGAAATAATACCATTTTGGAATAACACATTAAAAATTACTCTATCCAAATTCCCTTTAGCACATGAAAATAATTTCAATTCTAAAGCACCACAACATAACGACCCTTTCGTTTAATCACTCCGCAGAACGCAAACACTCTTCGCTTCTAAAAGCCACAACGGGGGCGAGCTTCTCCCCACTCGGAAAAGGAGCGCACATCGGTTCATTGAACCGTCTAGAAAGATGATCCACGCTGCTACGACGTCGCGGCACATTTCAGATTTAGTATTGCTTTTCTTCGATTGTTTTTTTTTCTGCAGGAGCCCGGATAGGAACATAAATCCTACCGGCTTGTAAGAACGGCTGTCCCGTTCTATCTTCTACAGCTGTGGCCGCTAAAACCCATGTAAGACGAGGCACAGGGTTTCGTTGCAATTCTTTATTGGTAAACTTTAACACACAAATATCATAACATTAATATTGTTGGAACGAAGGACATGAAGTCATCAGCACGTTTCAAGAAGCAAGAACCCCCGATTTTCGTTCGGGCAGTCGTATTTATATGGGGGAAAATCTCTTAGACTGCAGACAACATTCCCTACACCACGTGATAGCACGTGGTTTAAATAGGAGGGCCATATGGAAAATAAAATATATTATTGGCTTTAATGCCGTAGACAGGGGCTGGCCTAAGTCTACGGGGAAAAAAATAGTCTGGAGGGAATTAATGAGGGAAACCAACTTGAGCTTAGGCATGACCATATATGGTAACGCGTTAGAGAAATTTATGAGTGAGATATATATATATATATACATCGCTCATCGAGGGAATGATCACCCTATATATATACATATAGGAGATCATTCATAAATGATGTCACGCTTCTTCGAGGGGGAGGGGGGTTCGTGAAACTGACAAAGGCAGGGGAGGGGGTAACAAAAAGTGTGACATCATGCTTATGCAACACATCGATATGGTGACAAAGGGGGGTAGGGAGGGTCCTTTGAGGTGAGACACTTTGTGCCTAAGTTAGAAGGGGGTCAAGTGACATTATTTATGAAAGATCACTATGGTGATCGTTCCCCATTCCTCTTATGAGCGATGGTGCGTAATCAGAAATTTTTTTTGGGGGGAGGGGCACCTGATTTCGACACACTTATATAGGTCAGTTTCAGAGAAGTTAAGAATATATGCTAAATTGAAAAAAAATCGGAATTTTGGGGGCGGGCGATCCCGAGGGCCCCTGTCTTGATACGGCCTTCGCGGGGTACTCCCCTCTCCCAAACGATAACGCCTCTCAAAACTCGGCTCACCTTCACCCTTCGTGAACAACCCCGTAAAATTTTCTATGGAGCAGTCGGCAACATGTCCCCCTCCCTCCTTTCGTGTGTGCCCTTGATATATACTATATTTATGTATATACCATTCCCGCTCCAAGAGGATGGTGCATCCCCCAAAACGATGTTGCCCTCAAAATTCAACAAAGCCCCCCCCCCCCCAAACGACCCCTATAAAAATTTTAATGGCGCAATCTGAGCTATGACCTCAAAGGGCACCCCTAATAAATATATATTCCCCCCCCCTAATTGTTCCTCCCTGAAAAAAGAAGCCTCCCCCACCCCTTAAAAGAAGCAAAGACACCTAAAACAATCCCCTTAAAAATTTCAATGGCGTGCGGTTTGCACAATAGCCACCACCACTGGAGCTCGCATCCTTTTTTTTTGAGGGGGGGAGGACCTGACTTTGAATACATGTTATATATGAGATTCGTCTCCTTCTTTTTACTCCGTGGCGTATAGCCACAAGGGCGTTGCCAACTCGAAAGTTCATCAAACTTTCAATTTATATATATAGATGAAAGTAGTCTATGAAAAGCACGGAGTAAAAAGAAGGAGACGAATCTCCATAGTAAAAGTTTGTCCGGACGATTTCACTGGCGCTAGATGGCACGCATGTAAAATGTCTTGCCATGAGGGTGATTCGCAACATAATTTAGCGTTACAAATAAAATTATTTAAAAGGGTTTTTCTAAGAGTATTTAAATCGATATAGTCAATTTTTGAGAAGCTGGTTATAGAATCATGGACTACTTTTAGATTCAGAATGTGTTTGTGATTTCTTTTTATTATATTTGGTTCATTTAAGTTTGATGGTTTCGGTTTGCGCTACTGATGGTTTCGGCTTGCTATGATTGTAACTAGAGATGCAAAAAGCCCGTAAATTTTCGGGAAGAAACTGGGAAATTTGGGAACATTGGGAATTTTGAGAGAAAAAACGAACTTAAGCTTTCTTCAAATAATCATAAATTATTTACTCAATATGAAAATGTTTTCAGTCTTCAAATATTGTTACAGAACATATAATATTGTAACGCTATAATATTTTTATTTTAGATACATGACCTAGCGTCAAACATAACATTTTATATCAAATCTATAATTGATAAAATTAACTAGTAAATTCAATAGGCTTTTTTATTGCAGTATTATTGATTCTAAAAATTTATTTGATTTGGTTGCTTTACAGAAAATAAGATTAACCTTCAAAATATTTTTTTTCTTTACTCCTTGATTTAAATTATTATACGCAATAATATATTTCTTTTATTCATAGCATTCTATTACAACTTTAAGGACACATTTGGAGGGGTAATTTTTTGACAAGAAACACTGTTTAAAGCACAATTATACATTTCAATAATTTTTTTAAAGGCAGGTTTTCAATATTTTTATGTGTTATTTTGTTTTTTATTGATGACTTAAACAACTATCAAGTTTCACAATGGGGCCGCTCATAAATGACGTCACGCTTTTTCCCCATATATTTGACCCCCTACCCTACTTTGTCACAATATGTCACACTTCAGCGGACCCCCTCCCCCCCCCTTGTCACGCGTCACGCTATGTTGCATAATGCATGATTTCACAATTCTTGTTACCCCCTCCCCACCCCTTGTCACACTTTGTCACAATTTCACGAAACCCTCTCCCCCCCCCCCTCGAAGCGTGACATCATTGATGAGTGATCCCTATGTAAATAAAAATATTAACAACTTCCTTTTCTTTTCATTCTCAACAGAAACATTTTTTACAGGTACCAACATTACGAAATAAATTTGTTGTCTGTTTTAAAATGCTTTAACAGTAATGTTCGGGAAAATAATTCTATTATAACGAAAATTTCATAAAATGTATTTATTTTTGATGTGTTAAAATTACTATTTCAAAAAAAAAAAAAAAAAAAAAAAGATCTCAGTTTTTAGAAATTTGAAACTTCCCGATATTGCTTTAAATTCCCGGGGGGGGGGGGGGGGAACGGTTTTTCCGGAAATAAACTAGGCGTTTAGACATCCTTACAAAGCTAATTGTAACTTTAATTTAACTAAAAACAGTTTCAATTTTAATGTAAAGTTAAATAAAAAACATGTCCATTAAATGTGATAACGCACCCCTCCCCAAAAGCTGTGGACCCTCCCTGTCCAAGGCCGTATCCAGAGGGGGACCCACGCCCCACGAAATCCAGAAATTTTTCGTGATGTAACATGTATTCCTCCCTGAGACTTTCCTTAACATAAGTATGTCAAAGTCAGGTCCTCCCTCCCCCCACAATAAAAGGATGCGAGTTCCAGTGGTGGTGCGTATTGTGCAAACCGCACGCCATTGAAGCTTTAAAGGGGAATGTTTTAGGTGTGTTTGCTTCTTTTAAGGGGTGAGGGGAGGCTTCTTTTTTTCAGGGGTGAACAATTGGGGGGTAGGTATATATTTATTAGGGGTGCCCTTTGGGGTCATGGCACAGATTGCTCCATTAAAATTTTTATAGGGTTCGTTTTTTTGGGGGGGGGGCTTTGTTGAATTTTGAAGGGAGCATCGTTTTGGGGGATGCACCATCCTCTTGGAGCGGAAATGGTATATACATAAATATAGTATATATCAAGGGCGCACACGAAAGGAAGGAGGGGGACATGTTGTCGATTGCTCCATAGAAAATTTTAAGGGGTTTTTTACGAAGGGTGAAGGTGAGCCGAATTTTGAGAGGAGTCATCGTTTGGGGGGAGTGCACCGCGAAGGCCGTATCCAGACAGGGGCCCTCGGGCCCTCCCGCCTACGAAATCCCGAATTTTTTTCAATTTAGCATATATTCTTAACTTCTCTGAAACTTGCTTTGACATATATAAGTGCGTCGAAGTCAGGTGCCCCTCCCCCCGAAAAAAATTTCTGGGTACGCACCATCGCTCATAGGTGGAATGTTGAACGATCACCCTAGGGATCGTTCATAAATGATGTCACGCTTTTTCCGCATATATTTGGCCCCCTCCTCCCTTTGGCACAAAGTGTCGCACCTCAAAGGACCCTCCCTACCCCCCTTTGTCATAAATACCGCTGTGTTGCATAAGCATGATGTCACACTTTTTGTTACCCCCTCCCCTGCCCTTGTCACACTTTGTCACAGTTTCACGAACCCCCCTCCCCCTCGAAGAAGCGTGACATCATTTATGAATGATCCCATCCTCTATATGTATATATATAGGGTGATCATTCCCTCGATGAGCGATGTATATATATATATATATACATATATATATATATATACGTGTGTGTGTTATATATATATACAGTGGCGTTCCTATCATGAATGCCACCTGCCGGGTAGGTAATTTGTAAGACACACCCCTTTTACACGCAAAAAAAAACAAAAAAAATCCACATTTGTTGTGTTGTATAAACTTGTAGTTTATATATTTTCAATCGTGCAAAAAAGAATCTTAAGAAATTCAATTTTATTTATTTGTGCAAATTTTAGTTTACTACATTTATTTGCAGTTATAATGCTTTGAAATAGCATTAGGTGCCACCTTCAACGTTCAACAAAAGGGTCCCCCGCGTAGTGACGAAACTGATATGTATATATATATATATATATGTGTAGCAAGTTGTTAAGTATATGAAATTGTCAAAGCTTGTGCCGGCGCAAATGCAGCACTATACAGCAAACTTTAATATATTGAAATATAGAAATAATGAAAAGAAATGAAAGTTCCGGGACATGTAAACAAACTTAAACGAACATTAACGAAACGTATAAATTGCCTATACAAAGTATAAAAAGTCAAAAAAAGAAACAAAAACAAATAACTCTCCTCATCAGTGGGCGGGAATATTGAAATATAGAAATAATGAAAAGAAATGAAAGTTCCGGGACATGTAAACAAACTTAAACGAACATTAACGAAACGTATAAATTGCTTATACAAAGTATAAAAAGTCAAAAAAAGAAACAAAAACAAATAACTCTCCTCATCAGTGGGCGGGGAGCATAACGTATGCATTAGAAACCAAGAAAAATAGTCCTACAGGTTTCGGAATGTGTCGCAGAAATGGCATGTAAATGGAAGCATTATGGATAAAATGAAGCGACAATGCTACTCAAGAATTGAATTGAAAATAACTAAAAGGAAACATAACGGACATAACTCAAAAAGCTTAAATTCAAAAATTAAATATTAAACTGACGTAAAACATGCCACCAATACAACACACCCGCCCATACCTGCAGGACGTTGGCTCGTAGCAACGATTATACTCACCTACACCCAGAGATGAAAGTTCCAAAGATGCGACGAAAAGCAGAAAACACGAATATATTCATTGTAGATCCGTATCCGAAAACTCCTGATCAAACATTCGTGTCAGACATCATTCGCTGCAACACATCCAGGTTGAGGCCTTCCATAGAATTTCAGAGGACTTTAGCCACGACCTTTCATAACATTAGCAGCGAACAGTGTCGCCAGTACGTCAGCAAGCACGTTCGTCGTACATGCGCACAGCACTCTACAATGAAAATATTCGTGTTTTCTGCTTTTCGTCGCATCTTTGGACCTTTCATCTCTGGGTATAGGTGAGTATAATCGTTGCTACGAGCCAACGTCCTGCAGGTATGGGCGGGTGTGTTGTATTGGTGGCATGTTTTACGTCAGTTTAATATTTAATTTTTGAATTTAAGCTTTTTGAGTTATGTCCGTTATGTTTCCTTTTAGTTATTTTCAATTCAATTCTTGAGTAGCATTGTCGCTTCATTTTATCCATAATGCTTCCTTTTACATGCCATTTCTGCGACACATTCCGAAACCTGTAGGACTATTTTTCTTGGTTTCTAATGTATACGTTATGCTCCCCGCCCACTGATGAGGAGAGTTATTTGTTTTTGTTTCTTTTTTTGACTTTTTATACTTTGTATAAGCAATTTATACGTTTCGTTAATGTTCGTTTAAGTTTGTTTACATGTCCTGGAACTTTCATTTTTTTTCATTATTTCTATATTTCAATATATATATATATATATATATACATATATGTTTTTAGATTGGGTTTATATGGGGTCTTTTTCTAGGAGTTTAGGGATCGTTCATAAATGATGTCACGCTTCGGGGGGGGGGGGAGGGGGTCGTGAAATTGGGACAAGGGGACGGGAGGGGGTAAAAATAAGTAGGACATCATGCTTATGCAACATAGCGTAGCATATGGGACAAAGGGGGGAGGGGTATGTTGAAGTGTGACATTTTGTGACAAAGGGGGGAGGGGGTCAAATACATGGGAAAAAAGCGCGACATGATTTATGGACGGCCCCTTAGCAGAATTTTGAAAAAGGTCATCGCTCATAGGTGCGGGCGCCATTGCTCTGGGGAGGGGAGGGGGCATCGCCTCAATATATTTATATATAAAAAAGCATGTGTGTTTGTGTGGTGTGTTGGAAGCCTCTCAAAAACATTTACATTCCTGAAGTTTATGAACTAACTGATTCCAGATTATTAAGAGTATAAATAATGAAGTACAGTAAGCGTTAGATAAAAGAAACGACGTGCGGAGTTCAAAAATCGGGTGCCCAACAGACCCGTTGTGTTAGGGGGATCAATTGCACCTCCCCCCTCACTTGGAAAATAATTTAATGTATTTCTACGTATGTACATGTATTTTGTGTTTTTTTAATGCAACGTACAATGAGTTTTTACTTCCCTCCATTTAAGAGGGTCGGGGTGGGGGGAGTGCCCCCTGGCCCCGACATTTTCCTCGCATTCATTATGGCACGAATACCAGCTGACCGTCCGCTACCTCTCTTTTAATCCTAAATTGTCTAGTCACTAGCTAATTACAGTGATTTTTTACGAAAGCAAAAAATACATTAAATAAGATACTGAAATAACCTTCTGATATATGTTTAATTTATAATAAAATGCAATAAAATATTGCAAATAATAATTTCAATTGTTGGAACAACGAGAGACTAATGCGTGCCCGAACACCCGAACCGCCTGGCCACTGCCGCCAAAACGAGCTGATTTTCCGCTACCTTTCTCCGAATACTCGGGGTCAAACGAAATGGCAAGACATTTTACTCTAGCGCCATCTGACGGCGGTGGAAAAATCGCGCCATGTTTTCGGCCCGTTCCCCGCTTAGTTGAGGCTCCTTCCTTTTAGACTCCCTGATGAAAAGGTTACATGCATCATATGGAATTCCATTTGTCAATTTTTCCATATTTTTAAAAATAGAATTCTTTTGAAAATTAAAATGTTAAACAGGCGTAAATAAAGGCTGAAAAATATTGAATTAGTTTAATAAATAAGTAGAATGCTCCTTACTTTAACAGTGATTAAAAAACACAAAATTTTAACTAGCGACTATTACAGAACTTTGAGTGCCAAGTTTGGGGATAGTGCAAAATTGATTTAAAGTTTGAAATCAATAAAGTTTACTTATCTTGTTAAGAAAACTGGTTGACAATCCATAACATGAGCAGGGACGTAACGAAGTTATTTTCTAACTTGGGGCAAGACCAGGATTTAGCGCCCCTCCCCCCCCCCCTATTATGCACAACAAAAGTATATGTATTTAGGTAAATGTGGTGTATTCGCTAAGGCAGCTTAACTGTAACCGGATGTCAAGACAGAACGTCAATGTTTTTGTACGAATGCTCAATGCTGCTCAATGCATCTATCTATCAATTAATGTCTTATTTACTGTGTTTTAATGTGTGTAATGTTAATAAATAGTGTTATTGGATTATTCTCAATGGATATCTGAAATACAGGATATTGGCGACGAGGATGGGATACTTCACGGCAAAGAACTCACGTTTTTTTAATGCTATCGCTACAATACGCACATTAGACAGTAAAGGTAGGACTTGTAACTTTTACTATACCTCTTGAATTGTTGAAATAATTCAATATTAATCAGCAAAACGGCAGAGAGAAGTCAGCAAGACATTATTGAGAAGTTGATAGAACAAAATAATGCATTAATGGAAATGCTAAAAGATCGTAGCAAAAACGAAACTGTTCCGAATCATCCAAGTAAGAGCGTGAACGTTCAATTTGATAAATATGATGAATCTGCTGAGTCATGGGATTCTTACATTGACAGATTTACTGCTTTTTTAGACGTTCAAAACATTCCCGAGGAGAGAAGAGGGAAAGCATATCATCTCGTGTTTGTCGCCGAAGCTGTTTACATTGCTGAAAAGTCTCATCGCGCCAACTAAGCCTGCCGATAAGAGTTTCGACGAACTACGGATTATTTTAAGTAAACATCTGAACCCAAAGCCATTGATTATTCCTGCAAGGCATGCTTTTCTCAATCGAAAACAACAGGATCATGAATCAATTTCGTGTTTTATGGCTGAGTCACGCACACTCGCTGTGCCGTGTTCGTATCCAGATGATGTTCTTAATGTAATGCTTCGCGATGTGTTCGTCAGTGAATTAAGAAATGGTCAAATTCTAAATCGAATTTTTGAAGAAAAAGATGACATTGATTTAGAGCGTACCTTAAATATCGCTCTTGCGATGGAAAAAGCTTTTCAAGGTGCTAAAGATTTAATTGGAAATGAAAAAATAATTTCAGTTAAGCCTCAAAGGAATTTCAAAAGAAAGCTAAAGTAAGGAAAACACAAGAATGCTACCGCTGTGGAAAGGGTAACCACACAAGCTCTAGTTGTAGATTTAAGGACAGTACATGCAATTATTGCAAAAAGAAGGGACATTTACAGCGCATTTGCTTTAAATTTAAGCACGGCAGTAAAAAGAAGAACCCTGAACAAAATAAGCAAATTATTGTCACTGATGAAGAACCTCATGGTGAGTCAGAACAACTTCCTTTTTATACTGTGCAATTAAAGGGCAAGGCTCATGATAATAGATTGCCAATTCTTTTGGATGTTAAAATTGACGGTTACCCAATTAAAGAGTTGGATACCGGAGCTGCTATCTCTACGATGAGTATTCAAAATTTCCGGAAGATATCAAAAAAATCACTTACACCATGTAAAGTTATTCTTAAATCCTATACAGGGGACACCATTACTCCTTTGGGACAAGTAGAAATTGAGGCACAATATCAGAACCAGAAAAGGAAGGTTAAACTTTTCATACTTAAGGAAAATCTAGACACTATTTTTGGCCGAGAATGGCTATATTCTTTCAAAATTGATTGGAATTTTGTGAAATCAATTAAATCGGAAAATGTGAGTACAAAACGTGATAACCGATTAACTTTGTTGCTGGAAAAATATAAAGAAATATTTAATGAAGAATTTGGCGAAATTAAAAATTTTGAATGTAAATTAGAACTCAAACCGAACGTTAAGCCTGTTTTCATCAAATCCCGAAGTGTCCCTTTTTCATTGAAAAGCAGGGTGGAAGATGAAATAGATCGATTAGAAAAGCAAGGCATCATCGAAAAAATTGATACATCGGAATGGGCTACTCCGGTGGTTCCAGTAATCAAGAAGGATGGCTCCATACGATTGTGTGCAGATTATTCGGTTACATTAAATCCAAATTTGATAGTTCAGCAACATTCCTTTCCACGATTGGAGGAAGTTTTTTCTTCTCTGAGTGGAGGCGTACATTTTTCTAAAATTGATTTCAGCCGTGCCTATCTCCAAATGAAGGTACATGAAGATAGTAAGAAATTATTGACTATCAATACTCACAAAGGTTTGTACGCCTGCAAACGCCTCATGTATGGATTGAACTGTGGCCCAGCAATTTGGCAGAAGTATGTCGACAGTTTGTTTTCTGGATTAGAAGGAATCAAGGCCTTTATGGATGATGTTAGAGTGACTGGACTTGATGATGAAACTCATTTTTCCAGGTTAGAAACATTTTTTCAAATTTGTAAGGATAAGGGATTAAAAATCAATTTGAAAAAGAGTGAATTCTTCAAGGATGAAATCAATTTTCTAGGTCACAAAATAAACTCCTCTGGCATTCAGAAAACAGATGAGAAAGTGAAAGCTATTGTGAATGCTCCCGTCCCAAAAAACGTGCAAGATGTTAAAAGTTTTCTAGGTCTCGTAAATTTTTATGGAAAATTTTGCGAGAAACTTTCTACTTTAGCCTATCCGCTGTACAACTTGACAAAAAAAGATGTGCAATGGAATTGGTCAAAAAAGTGACAATCAGCTTTTAATGCAATCAAAAATGAAATTTGTTCAGATAGGGTACTGACGCATTATGATCCAAACTTGCCTTTAGTGTTAGCAACAGACGCATCACCTGTTGGTTTAGGTGCTGTTTTGTCACATAGATTACCAGATGGAACAGAAATACCTATTTCCTTTGCTTCGAAGACTCTTACGCAAACGGAATTTAGGTATTCACATATTGATAAGGAGGCTCTAGGTATATCCTGGGGTGTGAAAAAGTTCTATCTATACCTCACGGGTCGAAGATTCATCTTAGTGACTGATCACCAACCTCTCACACAGATTTTTGGATCAAAGAAAGGCTTACCTGTCATGTCAGCAACAAGACTTTTACACTATGCTCTCCATCTGCAATCTTTTCAATTTAATATAGAATATCGAAAGAGTAAAGAAAATAGCAATGCTGCCTGTTTGTCAAGATTAACTCTTAAATCAGAAGAACTAGATGTTCAAGATGACATTTCCAAGTTTCAGATCTCTCAGATTGAAACACTTCCAGTAACAGCTAAGAGTCTGGCTAAATCAACTATGACTGATGAAAAATTAGGTTTACTGTTGCAAGATTTAAAGTTGGGAGCAAATGTGAAGGGGAAGGAAAACTATACTTGGAGTCTGGATGTATTCTATACGGACAAAGGGTCTGTATTCCGAAGATCTTACAAAGACAGATCTTAGAAGAGTTGCATTCCGGTCACATTGGAATGGTGAAAATGAAGGCCATAGCCAGGTCGTTCGTGTTTTGGGAACATATCGATCAAGATATTGAAAGGATGGCAAGAGACTGTCTAGATTGCGCAAAATATGAAACTAATCCCAATAAATCAAAAGTCCACTATTGGGAATACCCCACCAAACCATGGGAGCGGGTACATGTTGATTTTGCGGGACCGTTTCTGGATTCGATGTTTCTCGTCATAGTGGATGCTCATTCGAAATGGATGGAAGTGTACCCTATGAGGTCGACAACATCCTTCAACACCATCGAAGTTTTGAGAGACTGTTTCTCACGCTACGGACTCCCCATAACGTTAGTCAGCGACAACGGCTCTCAATTTACCGCAAAGGAGTTTCAGAACTTCGTAAATAGTTGCGGTATAAGGCACAAAACCTGTGCCCCCCTTCAATCCTTCTAGTAATGGTCAGGCTGAGAGATATGTGTTCACATTGAAACAGTCCTTGCGAGCACTAAAGAATTTTCCAGGATCATTGAGACAAAAACTAGCAATGTTTCTCACTCAGTATAGAAAGGCACCAAATAGTACAACTGGTCAGAGTCCCTCAATGCTTTTTCTCAAGCGTGAGATACGTACAAGAATTGACCTTGTGAAGCCGGAGCTAAAGAAGGAAATTGAAGACAAACAAAGAAAAAATGACATATATTTTCGAGATCGAGTTTTTGAAAATGGAGATAAAGTTGCTATCAGGAACTACAATGCTCCAAATAATAAATGGATTTTCGGAAACGTCGCATCACGAGATGGACAGCTGCATTACACTATATTGGTTGATGGAGTTTTGATGAGACGCCATATAGATCAAATTCGTCCAGCTGGTGACTTTCAAATGGAAAATCAACACTACGACCCTTATCAATTTTACCTGCCCAGGAGTACAGAAAGGGATAAGGACTCATCACCTCCAGCTACATTAGTTGATATATCACCTAAGTCGTCTACCCAGGAGGCATCAAGTGGAGACTCATCAGATGTTATTTCGCCTTCTCCATCCTCTCTTGCTCAGCGTAGTGCAGTAGCTTCTTCACCTGTGCAAATCCCTGTGACTACACCTACACCGCAGCCAGCACCACTCCGAAGGTCTTCCAGAATCCACCGAGGGCCAAACAGATTGGACTTGTAGACTTACCTTACTAAATTCCAGAATTCTGTCACTTCTCAAATAAGGGGGAGGAAACTGTGGTGTATTCGCTAAGGCAGCTTAACTGTAACCAGATGTCAAGACAGAACGTCAATATTTTTTTACGAATGCTCAATGCATCTATCTATCAATTAATGTCTTATTTACTGTGTTTTAATGTGTGCAATGTTAATAAATAGTGTTATTGGATTATTCTCAATGGATATCTAAAATACAGGACTGTAAACACACACATTTAGTCAATTTAGCGCCCCTAAAATAATCTAGCTCCCGGGGCATACGCCCCGCTCCGTCTGCCCCCCTCTAGTTACGTCCCTGAACATGAGCTATTGCAATCCATGATACTTAACGCAATTGAAGTTAGTGTGGTAAAGAATCGTTAGAAGCGTTCCAAGCTGCCAGTACAGGAAACTGTCCACTCTCCATTCAATATATCGGATTTTTGTAAATTGTGACCACTGGTTAAAGACGAACGGGAATAAGGGAGGAAAAAGGAGAGGAGCAAAATCTTCACTATCTAAAACTGGCCTCGGTTTGTTCACTTTCATTAGAGAGCGCTCGCTCCTTTATGCTCCCATGAGTTGGGAGCTAAATCAATGTTGATGTAATGATACTAACGGTTGCTCTGTTAGAAGCTGCTGCTTAAAGCGAAAAGTTTTTTCCAACTTGAAAGTTGAAATTGGTGTTAATCGTCGACAAACCATTATGAACTAAATACGGTTTTTGTCCCAATAAAATGGTACATTACTTTTATAGAAAATGCTCAATTTATTGGCAGCTACATTAAACTTACAGATTTTATTAAAAATTAGTGAAACCTCTCTAAGGTGACCACCTCTCGTTCCCACGAAATTTCGTTTAATAGAGGTTGTTTGTTCATATTTCCAAAGTTTAGACATTCAAGAATATGACATTAAAAGGATTTTTAAAATTCCTGTTATTATGAGTTATAGCCGTTTGAGTGACGTGGCATCGGTTACGGTCCGACCGCCACAAGTCGACAAAAGACGGTAGGCGTTCCCGAGTCCCACGGTTAAATATCCCTTATAAAATCTTTATTGTATAGTATCCTTTTTAAATCTATATTTAATTGAAGGACATAGAAACTTGTTTTGTTGGAATATAGTCCGTTTAGTTTTATTTTAAGTTAGTTTTGAGCCAACCTTCGCAGTTAGTATTTTTAATGAAGGCTTTATACCCATATTAAAAATCTTAGATGTTATGGGAATCACGATTGGCGCCAGAAGCTAATTCTTTTGCAGCGAGACGGGACGAAGCGCGTATTGAGTGCTCAGAACTTCGGACTTCAGAGGCGTCAAATGAGGGTAGCACTGTTCGTCTTCATCGGAGAATGAGCATTTTGAAGTAGAGGAAGGTTTCTTATATGGAGCAGGATCAGAGGCGTAGCTAGGGTTTAAGCGCCCGGGGACAACTGAAGATTTTTCGCCCCCCCCCCTCAATCCGCATCCCTGGGAGCCTAGGAGCGCCCCTGATAGGGAATTAAAAAAACTTATATGCTTCCTAAATGGCAAATAGCTCTGAAAAGCAGCCCTTTTAACTTGCATTTTTATTAGCGACCATTCACTTTGAAGAGCAAAATGGGACACTTTGGCTTCGCAAAATTATTTGTTTTTTCTTCTTTCTCAAGTGACCTTTCCTGGGTTCTCTGGGCGTTCGGTTTTCTTTTATCTCCGCTGTTCAAAGAAATGCCCCTAGCCCTTTTAGAGAGTCATCACGGGTTCGATCCATAGAAAACATGCCAACTCCAACTCAAAAGTTGTTTCACTGCCTTTTAAGGCTATTACGCACGCGCTCCTGTGCTACATTGGTCATTCCCAATATGATTTGCAATGCTCCCACTTTTTTGTCGAACCTGTGGCGGACGACGCGTGAGGACACGGAAGTACCGTGGTGGAGGATGTCTGCCGGAGGCGGGGACAGAACGCGGAACTTCCTGGTGGAAAGCCAGTGCTTCCGTGCTTTGCCAAAAGGTACCTTTTGAAGAAGGTCCGAGGTTCTATCCCTGCCCCCGGCAGGCAACCTCGCCTCCACCTCCGTGTCCTCACACGTCGACCACCACAATTGGTGACCCGGCAATTACACGCAACGAATGGAGACCCAATCACCCCATAGATGGCGCCACGAGAACACTCGCACTCATCCGCCCGACTGAGGCGCTCGATCACAAGCTCTCATCAGCGCCCGACCGCGGATACGAGACTTCCAATCTCGCCAGAACGCCTGGCACTGTCGCACCCATCTATAGTTGGTATCGTTCACTCCTCACTTCCACACTGTCGTTCACTCGTTCACTGGAGGGGGAGTATATGTGGCGGTACGATTCGACACCTATAAGAGCTATCTTCTGTCCTGGTCATTAGGTACCTTTTGGCAAAGCACGGAAGCACTGGCTTTCCATCAAGAAGGTCCAAGGTTCTATCCCTGCCTCCGGCAGACATCCTCCACCACGTCACCTCCGTGGCCTGCCGTCCGTCGTCCGCCACAAACATATTCACACCTTTTCAGTTCAAATAATTTTCTTTTCACATTTAAAAATAAAAAAAAATTACAGTAATTTGGCGCCCCATGACGCTGCGCACGGGGACAGCTGTCCCCCCTTGCCCCCCCCCTTAGCTACGCCTCTGAGCAGGGTTCGCCGATTAAAAATATGTAACTGTTCTGTACCATTCTATAAGTAAAACTGCCGAAAACGTGTCTCAAAACTTTGAACGCGTTTTTCTCGAAACTATTGCTATCTTCGAGCTGGCGGTAAGGAGATCTCGAGTTCTAATGGGCCGATTTACTTCAAATTTTTAGAGGATATTCTTGATATATTCTTTATTGTGTGAACCTTGCCCAAAACTGTAACTTTTCATTTATCATTTTTAAAAATTCGTAATTGTTAAAAAAAGATGCAAAAAAAATTTTTTTGTTCAAACAGCCGCCATTTTGTAAAACTTTTTTTTTTAACTTGTCCAAAGTTCTTTCGATAGCGGCATCTATAATAATTAAGAATCCGTCTGTTTTTCATTTTTCGTAAAAATATTTTTTGTTTCCTTTGTACGGCGCTTCAGGCTTCAAAAACCGGGCGAAATTCATGCCTCTACACCAGAACTCGCCCCCCTTAACTCCAATGGCTTCAGCCAATTTGAGTTCCTTTTTCTTTTATTAGCATTCCACTAATAGGAACTTTCTTTGACCTCCAAACCAATAAATTGAAACTTCATTCACATAAGAAAAATTTTCTAATCTCTACTTTTTCTGAGCAAGTTCTTCCCATCCTTTAGTAAGTATTTTCCTTGTTTTTTTTTTAATTGTCATGGATTTCAGTTTTCCCGCATTTAAATTTATCTGCCGATTTTCTTTCGGATTTACCATGCATCTTCGTACTTCCATCTTTCTAAGGAAAGAATCGCTCTTTTGTTAGATGCCATTTATAAACACGTTGAAAAAATGTCCTTTTAGTATCGGTTTTGTTGGTAATCAAAATGAATTTTCTACTGGAAGAAAAGGCCCGTGTTCCCACCACTCTATCAACATCAGTTGCTCAGTTTCTTAATTGTTTACAAAAGTGAAACACCTAAGAGGTCGTTTACAAATGATGTCACGCTTTCTTCCCATATATTTGACCCCCTCCCCCCTCTGTCACATGTCATGCTATGTTGCATAATGCATGATGTCACACTAATTGTTGCCTCCT
The DNA here is from genome assembly GCA_038502835.1 of Octonoba sinensis. Taxonomy (NCBI): domain Eukaryota; kingdom Metazoa; phylum Arthropoda; class Arachnida; order Araneae; family Uloboridae; genus Octonoba; species Octonoba sinensis. The sequence goes on along the minus strand of CM076606.1, from coordinate 872,258 downwards.
CCCCTCCCCTTATCACAATTTCACGAACTCCCTCCCCCCTCGAAACGTGACATCATTTATGAATGATCTCTAAAGGCTCTGAGGGGGGAGGGAGATGTTCTCAGAAACAAGACATTTCGGCCAAGGCCGTATCCAGAGGGGGCCCACGGGCCCCCCCCCCCCCCCAAAATTTTCGCAATGTGGCATATATTCCTCCCTGGAACTTTCCTGAACATAAGTGTTTCAAAATCAGGCCCCCTCCCCCCGAAAAAAATTTCTGGCTCCGGCCTTGATACCGGCGACGTCCGTGAATCGACTCGCGAATTCTGTAGCACAGGATGTTGCTAGGCAACGTCAGGTTGTTGCCAACGGTATAGTCAAGGCCGTATCCAGAGGGGGGCCGACGGGCCCGGGCCCCCCCGAACCCTCGAAAATGTTCGCAATGTAGCATATATTCCTCCCTGAAACTTTCCTCAACACTAGTATTTCAAAGTCAGGGCCCCCCCCCCTCCCGAAAAAAATTTCTGGCTCCGGCCTTGATACCGGCGACGTCCGTGAATCGACTCGCGAATTCTGTAGCACAGGATGTTGCTAGGCAACGTCAGGTTGTTGCCAACGGTATAGTCAAGGCCGTATCCAGAGGGGGGCCGACGGGCCCGGGCCCCCCCGAACCCTCGAAAATGTTCGCAATGTAGCATATATTCCTCCCTGAAACTTTCCTCAACACTAGTATTTCAAAGTCAGGGCCCCCCCCCCCCCCGAAAAAAATTTCTGGCTACGGCCTTGATACCGGCGACGTCCGTGAATCGACTCGCGAATTCTGTAGCACAGGATGTTGCTAGGCAACGTCAGGTTGTTGCCAACGGTATAGTCAAGGCCGTATCCAGAGGGGGGCCGACGGGCCCGGGCCCCCCCGAACCCTCGAAAATGTTCGCAATGTAGCATATATTCCTCCCTGAAACTTTCCTCAACACTAGTATTTCAAAGTCAGGGCCCCCCCCCCGAAAAAAATTTCTGGCTACGGCCTTGATACCGGCGACGTCCGTGAATCGACTCGCGAATTCTGTAGCACAGGATGTTGCTAGGCAACGTCAGGTTGTTGCCAACGGTATAGTCAAGGCCGTATCCAGAGGGGGGCCGACGGGCCCGGGCCCCCCCGAACCCTCGAAAATGTTCGCAATGTAGCATATATTCCTCCCTGAAACTTTCCTCAACACTAGTATTTCAAAGTCAGGGCCCCCCCCCCCGAAAAAAATTTCTGGCTACGGCCTTGATACCGGCGACGTCCGTGAATCGACTCGCGAATTCTGTAGCACAGGATGTTGCTAGGCAACGTCAGGTTGTTGCCAACGGTATAGTCAAGGCCGTATCCAGAGGGGGGCCGACGGGCCCGCCCCCCCCCCGAACCCTCGAAAATGTTCGCAATGTAGCATATATTCCTCCCTGAAACTTTCCTCAACACTAGTATTTCAAAGTCAGGGCCCCCCCCCCCGAAAAAAATTTCTGGCTCCGGCCTTGATACCGGCGACGTCCGTGAATCGACTCGCGAATTCTGTAGCACAGGATGTTGCTAGGCAACGTCAGGTTGTTGCCAACGGTATAGTCAAGGCCGTATCCAGAGGGGGGCCGACGGGCCCGGGCCCCCCCCGAACCCTCGAAAATGTTCGCAATGTAGCATATATTCCTCCCTGAAACTTTCCTCAACACTAGTATTTCAAAGTCAGGGCCCCCCCCCCCCCCCGAAAAAAAATTCTGGCTACGGCCTTGGGTATAGTCCACAGCAAAGGAGAATTAGAGGAGACATGATTCAGTTGTTTAAATTCATTAAGGTATACATCACAGAGTAGAGGTATACATATACCTTGGACAAGTTTTTTTTAAATTTTAATGCCAGTCTTTTTAAAGATTGAGTCTTTATAAGAGTGTAAAATATATTATGCAAGTACATATTTTCCATAATTATATAATAATAATTTTTTTTTAATATTTACAATTATTTAATTAATACAAATTTCGTTCACTAGTTAAGATTTCATCGCAACGCTAATTAACACAAACATAATTAATTTTGAACCAAATTTCTTACTGGAAATCAAAGAGAAGGTATTCATACATGGGCCCTACCAAAATATAATATCTAACTTAATTATGTTTTGAGTAATAACATTTAACCTGAAAAGTATCATAAAAACAGCATTTTTCACAAAAATTAAAAATATTGTAAAATAACCAAACAATCCATTTTTTATCAAAAGTATTATATTTTTTTAGAGCCCATTCTCTGACTTGTTACCTAAATTATAGAGTCCAAATTTTAAAAATCGGTTAATAACATCTTAACATACACCTTAAAAAAAGTAATTCTGCTTAAAATGGATTTAAAGTTAGCGAATTTATATACAAGTAGGTATAAAAGAGAATATTTTTATGCCAGTTTTACAAAATTTTGTGAGGACTGGAGATGTATAAAATATAACATATTTGCATTAAAAGTGTTTTAAAAATTAAATATTTATTTAATTAATAATTACTTTTACGAAACTGTAATGTAAATTTTAAAAAAAATAAGAATGTTATTGGTATTATTTTAAAAATTATTAACGGATGAATATCTTAGAATGAAAAAACAAAAATGCATTTCTTGCGATTTCCAAATACCTTAAAACAGGAAATGTTGATGGACTGCAGTTATGCGCTGAAGGTAGAACCAGAGGTCATGTTTTAAGCTTTTCAAATTGAAATTAGGAAAAATTACTCATACCGGATCTAGGGTGGGGCAAGCCGGGGCCCATGCAGCGGGCAGCCCTTCTGGGGGTGGTGGTGGAAAATTCAACTGTGATGCACAAAAAAAAGGAAGAAGAAGAAAGAAAGAAAGAAGAAATAAGAAATAGTAAATCTCCAAAAAATGTTTTAAGTTACACGGTTTTATTTTAAACAAACTAAAATGCAGTAATAGTGGTCGAAAACAAACTTCCGTGACAAATCAAGTTAAATAACATCGTGTAAAAAAGCAAAATTTATTAATTTAGAAAATTTAACTTTTCTAAAGAGAGAACTAAAATCCTAGTTCAGCGCTCCGGTTAATCATTGATCGGCTATTTTGCTAACGATTAAAATTAATCGATTTTAACCGATTAATAGAATTATTTGTTTACGCCTATGTTGGCCGTGACCCAAAAGCGAAAAATCCTTAAAAAAAAAAAAAAAAAAAAGAATGGCCAGCGCAAAACGTTAAATGAAATATCAATAACAATAATTAGATGGAGGGGGGGGGGGCATTTTTAAGTTTTGCCCCACCTCGGAAAACTCCAAGATCCGATACTGATATTAAAATGAAATATCAATAATTGGATCTCCATCCAATTATTGTTATTGATATTTCATTTTGGGGGAGGCATTTCTAAGTTTTGCCCCACCTTGGAAAACTCCAAGATCCGACACTGAAATTACTACTTAGGATTGTAGGGGGCCGTTCATAAATGACGTCACGCTTTTTACCCATATATTTGATCCCTTCCCCCCCTTGTCACAATATGTCACACTTCAGCGGGCCCCCCACCCCCCCTTTGTCACGCGTCACGCTCTGTTGCATAATGCATGATGTCACACTTCTTGTTACCCACTCCCCTCGTTACACTTTGTCACAATTTCACGAACCCCCCTCCCCCTTTTTTTTTTTTTTTTTTTTTTTTTTTTTTTTTTTTTTTTTTTTTTTTTTTTTTTTTTTTTTTTTTTTTTTTTTTTTTTTTTTTTTTTTTTTTTTTTTTTTTTTTTTTTTTTTTTTTTTTTTTTTTTTTTTTTTTTTTTTTTTTTTTTTTTTTTTTTTTTTTTTTTTTTTTTTTTTTTTTTTTTTTTTTTTTTTTTTTTTTTTTTTTTTTTTTTTTTTTTTTTTTTTTTTTTTTTTTTTTTTTTTTTTTTTTTTTTTTTTTTTTTTTTTTTTTTTTTTTTTTTTTTTTTTTTTTTTTTTTTTTTTTTTTTTTTTTTTTTTTTTTTTTTTTTTTTTTTTTTTTTTTTTTTTTTTTTTTTTTTTTTTTTTTTTTTTTTTTTTTTTTTTTTTTTTTTTTTTTTTTTTTTTTTTTTTTTTTTTTTTTTTTTTTTTTTTTTTTTTTTTTTTTTTTTACTCAGTACACATTCCATATTTATTAATTATACATTATATTGCTTTTAAACAATATATTCAAAGTTATTTGCATATGCAAAAAAGTGAACACATTAAATAAGATATCAAGATGATGTTTTGAATACTATTTGTATAAGTTAAATAACAACAGCTTACCTTATTCAGCGATATAATAAAATTTTAATTGAAACAGAATTAAACTGTGAAGCATAATGTAGTACTTTCTGATTGTTTAATTAAGAAATTAGGGAGAAAAAAAAGAGAAATATATTTTTTTAAACATTAACAAACCAAATATTTCTCGGAACGGCGTTCCCACCCAACTACAGCACTGATCTCAAGTAGGATATTACCTTATTGGAAAGAGGTCAAAGGGCGGTTACTAGGTAGGTTAGTGGTCTCTCAGACTTAAATTATGAGGTCAGGCTGGAAAGGCTCAATATGTACAATCTCGAGCTAAGGAGAGTTAAAGGGGACATGATCCAATTATTTAATCCTTCAGCACTCATGCCTTGAACAAAATACTGACATCAAAAAGGAAAAAAGAAAATCTGGTATTCTACTTCATAGGCGAAGTAGTTCATCTTATCCTTGTAACCTTCTCTTGCTGTCCTAGTGTGTTTCATTAAGTCTGTAATCATTAAGTCTTTGTCTGACGGTCGCCAAAGGCATTTGCTAGTCGGAGTGCAAGTGTCTCATAAAGAGAGTTTTGGTGAAATTTTTTTGGAATATGAGTGTTTTTCTCATAAAGCTAGTGCTCGTGTGATTTACCGAGAACTGCTTTTTTACATTTTATTCCATGAAATATGAAACTATGTATGTAACTAAAATGAACTAAAATTCATGAATAAATCACTTACATAGTAAAGTTATGTAGTTATTTAAATTTCTTTGTACTGTCAAATTGTTTTTAGTTTTGCAAATGGCTTCACGAGGAAGGTTGTTGTTTCAAATGGCTCTGTCTAAAAATGCTTGTTATAAAACTTATAAAATAGACATACGTGATTTTCAGAACCAATTTTTTCTTAGTTTTCATAAGGAACATTTTGTACCCTGCAACTAAAAACTACCTAAGTTGCATGACATAATGTTTCATAAAAACAGTACACTTGACCGATATATTTTGGGCTCACTTATGCTTTATATTAAAAATGCTCACTTGTGAGTTCTCAGGTTACTCATTTTGATACGAGTTCTGAAGGGTCAAGTTCATTAAAATTGAAAATGTAGATAGGCTACATTTCTGCACAGAAAGTAGAACCAAAGGTCATTGTTTTAGGCTTTTCAAATCTCAGGCTAATCTTGAAGTTAGAAAAGATTACTACTTATGTAGAGTTGTAGGCAGTTGGAATAGTTTATGCCCAAAGCAACTACTCCTTGCAGTGGGGTAAAAAGTTTTAAAGGGGAAATAGGTGTAGGACGGCGTATTAAGAGTAATTTTCATGAATTTTTTTAACACATAAGAAATGAATGTATTTTATTTAGATTCTGAGGTTATTTTATTGGTATATTGAAGATTATTTACTAAAATTTTCAAACATTTTTCTTGAAAAATCCCGGAGATATCAGCTTCTGCACACTGTAAGTCGCCACCCAGATCGGCAGTTTGCATACGTTTTGGAGGTCACAACTTTTATCTGAAATCAATTTTTTTTAAATGTACTCTTTTTTTATAAGTCTCTCTTCTATTTAAACTAAAATTATCACAAAAAATCGAAAATTTATTTTTTTTAGAATGGGAAAATTAAGGATGATTTTTTTTTTGTTCTTTTTTTTCAATAAAAAAAGTAAAAATAAAAATACACTGATGGAAAAAAAAATCCCAACACCAAGAAATAATTATTGTAGAGTAATGAAATTTCAGCAATACATTTATATAGGTAACGTACGTAATTGATTACAATTTCAAGATCACAGGTTAATTTAAGCCCGAGAAGAGCCATTGCAGAAGTGAAATACAGGTACATTAATAAGCGGTGTAACCGCCAGAATTTTGAATGCAAGCATACAAACGTGCATGCATTGAATCATACAGGTGCTGGATGTCCGTTTGTGGGATGGAGTTAAATGCACTTGGTCGATGAATACAGGGACGGTTAATGCTGGTTGTGGATGACGCTGGAGTTGTCGTCCAATGATGTCCCATAGGTGCTCAATTGGAGACAGATCTGGTGATCTGGCAGGCCAAGGCAACATGTCGACACCCTGTAGAGCACGTTGGGTTACAACAGCAGTATGTGGTCGAGCGTTATCCTGTTGGAAAACACCTCCTGGAATGCTACTCATGAAAGGCAGAACAACAGGTTGAATCACCAGACTGATGTACACATTTGATGTCAGGGTGCGTGGGATAACCACGAGAGTGCTTCTGCTGCCATAAGAATTTGCTCCCCAGACCATAGCTCCAGGTGTAGGTCCAGTGTGTCTAGGCCGCAGACAGGATGGCTGCAGCCGCTCACCTGGCCTCCTCCTAACAAACACACGGCCATCACTGGTACCAAGGCAGAACCGGCTAAATCAGAAAACACAAAAGATATCCACTCCGTCCTCCAATGAGCTCTAGCCTGACACCACTGACGTCGCAAACGGCAGTGGTTTGGTGTTAGTGGGAATGCACGCTACGGGACGTCTGGCTCGGAGCTATCCTTGAAGTAACCAATTGGTAACAGTTCGTTGTGTCACTGGTGCCAACTGCTGCTCGAATTTCTGCTGCAGACGCAGTACGACTCGCTACAGCCATACGCCTAACACGGCGGTCTTCCCTATCAGTCGTTGGCCTATTGCACGACCTCGTTCAAACTCAGTGAGCTGTTGATAATGGCTTCGTCGTCTTCTTAAAGGCATTGTGGACTAACATCAACTCACTACATCAAATCTTGACGCTAAACAACGCTCAGGAACGTTACAGCGCGTATTTAAAGCAAACCTGGTTTGCATCTTCCGTGTGTCGCTACTAGCGTCACACTGATGCGCCGCCGAGCGCAAAATTTGAATCGACGTCATCTTTCAGATGTATAAACACGCCTGCCAAATTTCGTTTCGCTAGCATAACTCCTTCTTGGTGTTGGGATTTTTTTTTCCATCAGTGTATGTTTATGATTGTAGTTCAAATAGAGCGTATATGTATAAAGAAAATGTGTGTTGAGTTTGATAAGGATTGACCAAAAACTCTGCGAGCTAGAGTGTACACAAATTCGAAAAAAGTAGTTTTTAGAAAAATGCGTTTGAAAAAAAGAGTTGTGGTAAAGGTAAAGTTAAGGCAGTAATGAATCAATTTAAGACTGATTTTGAAATGTGAACGTCATCACAGGGTCACTAACACTTATAGAAATTTCTATCCGAGGTCTCAATTCTTAAAAGAAACAAAAGGACATATGCTAACGTTCCTCGGTATCTCTCTAATACCCTTCAAGTCATTCATGAATACTGCCTGCTTGACTGCTCCAAAAGGATGCTCACTCAAATGCTTATAACTTTTAAACGGCTTCGAGTTTTGCTTTGAAATTTTCAGGGTATATTATTGAATAGTTGTAGAATCGATGTATGTGAGGGGAAAAAAATTTGAGACCTTGAGAATTTGAAGGCCTTTAAAAAAAAAATTCTTGAAGAAAATAAAACATATTTGGATTTGATAAAGCAAAAGATGGAATAAAAAGTGTTTTCCTCTTTGGGTGGACTGATCTATTATAAAAACAGAATTACTTTAAAATCATATTTTAAACACTTTTATCAAAATTTCATGAAAATAACTAATAATCTAATTTAACAGACTGAAGCCCTAGATGCACAACCTTGGCAAAATTTGTGCCTAACCATGTTTCTAGGTCTTACCATTTTTCTGGGATGCATGCCACAACAGGGTGTCTACCAAGTTTCACAAAGTCAAATTGGTGACTTTGAAACAAAAGAAGTGACGAGAAAAAAAAAACATCAAGTGCTGTCGAATTTTTTCGTGACCCGTGATTCAATTTCGCTACTTTTTGGTTACTTCCGTGACCCATTTTCCGATTTGGTGACTTTTGGGGACTTCCGTGACTTCGGTGACCGGTAAACACCCTGCACAAACATACTATATAGTATGTTTGTGCAGGGTAGGTTGTGTGTTATAACACACAACTTACTTACTTTATTACATGCTTAGGTACTTTTGCGGACACGACAGAAATGGCTGAGCATGAATTTTTAGGAAATCCAAAACATAGTGCTGACTGCAATATAGAACAGCATTTATCTATTTAAATATGTAGGCGGTATTATCTATGCACACATGAGAGTAGTTTAAGATCAAGTTTTGTTCTTATTCTTCTTTTTTCTTTGGCTTTCTTGATGTAAGAAATGGCATGATTACTTATTTCAACAAAATAAAACTAAAACGATCTTGTCTTTTCAAGAACCGATGAAAAACAAATCACTAAATTACAAATATCTTTAAATTTTCACGATATTCAACTAAATTTTTCTCCGGGTTGCCCTCTGTATTTGGTATGAAGGTATGAAAGATAAAAATTGCTAACTTTTTAGTGTATGGAGTAAAAAAATAAATTCCTTAACATTAGCACTGTCAAAGGGGTCATTTTGACTTTTTCAACACTTGCGTTTTGCTCCAATTTGTTACTAATTATGATACAACCCTCAGGTGCATTGACTTTTCCTAATATGTAGTAACTAGCATGGGAATGTAATTTAAAGTTACACTGTAATTAGTAACAACTTGCTGAAAACTGGAAGTTTCAAAATGGTTAAAAACTTGGTCGGCAGTTCTTCTGTTCAGTGCTCATATTTTTTCTAATATTCATTTTTCTAATTTTAGTGCAATAATTCTTTATTATGTTCTCTAGAATTTCTGTTAGCTTAGGGAAATTTCATGCAAAACTAACTTTGCATGTTAGAGGCTTAAAACATGCAGGATAATTAGCATTTTGGAAGGACATATAACTCTGTGAACATACATGCTAGTTTTGCAAAAATGTGTCGAGTTATTGTACAATGTACATAATAAGTAAACTCTTCTGTGAAATTTACAGTATTTTACCCATTCAGAGTGATTAAAAATACCTTCTCTTTTCTTCATTTTGGTGTCGGTCCCTTAAATAGAGATACAGTGAAATTTTTACTTCAAAATGTGAAATGAAGCATGCTTTTTATATGGTAGAAGTTACAAAACATTGTCTTATATTTCTCTAGAATTTGTTTAAAGTGTCTAAAATTGAAAGTGCCCCATCACTTTTGGCTATGTAGTGTACTTTAAGTTATGTGATCTTTGCCTGTTTTTTAATGATTGTCAAGCTATTTATATTAATCATATCTAATTCTTGTGAGGCATGGTTGCACGTTTCATCTTATTTTACTAGGTGCCAAACATATTAAAATAACACAGTGCTATTTACTAAATCTCTGAAGTATATAGGGAAACAAATAGATGCACGAGGTGTATATAATGTGTTCTTTCATTGTTTTCATTGTAGATTAATAGTTGTTGTTTTTTCCTTTACCAGGCTGTTGAAGGCAAAGATTCTGAAATAGAGGTGGTAAAAGTTAAAGCAAAATTAGAAGTGAAAGAACAACTTGAAGAACTGAGTGATACAAAGAAATTATTGCAGGACACATATAAAGAGTTGGATGATATGAAAAAGCAGTTAAGAGGTTAGGCATTTCATTGGCTTTATTTTTGGAATTTGTGCAAATATATTACAAGTATGGAAAACTGCATCTTTTTACTATGTGGGCTTACATACTTTAACCTAAATGTTCTGATGTTATATATGTAACTTGTTTTAATTTTACATCTCTTTGTGGCAGTTCTTGTGGCACATTGCCGGAGAAATTTTATGATTCAAAAATGAAATTAATCCTAAAACAAGTACTGCAAACATTCTTTAAGAATTTCAAAAGTATGTTGACAAGTTTGAGAAGAGTCATTTTATCGCTTGGTCACAGAACGATATTGACTTCCCCAACCATTCATTAGAAGAATACAAATAATGAATATATTTAGTGAACCAATAACCACTAATTGCAGCCTCAGAGTTATAAACCAACTCACAGTTACTCCTTGAGCCTTCATGTTCATACACTCTTGAATTAAAAAGGAAAAGTAATTGTTTTCTGTCATTGTATTTTCTGTTGACTATGCTTCTAGGCTGAGAAACTGTATTTGAAATGTAGAAGATTTTAGATAGAAATTTATTAATCGAAACTCTGCTCTCCACCAGAAGCAAACTGATACTAAAACTTGTAATTTTACTATTAATTATAAATGCAAAAGTTTGTATGTATGTTTGCTACTCAATCACAACAAAATGGCTGAACCGATCTGGATGAAATTTGATACAGAGCAACATTGTAATAGCAGGTAGGCTACTTTTTATGCCGGAGAAATTTACGGTTCCCGTGAGATATCATATACAAAAATGGTGCATCACCATAAGATAAACAGTGTAGAGCTTCTTTTTTTCACCCGACTTAACACCAAGACTTTTAGTCTTGGTATCAGTTTATTATTTTGTTGCCTAGATCATTGGTTCTCAATAGTAGTGGTACCATCCTCCGGTGGGTGGTGTAAATATGCTGAGGTGCTCTGAACATGTTTTGGGGTTTCAGGGGCAGTGGGCACTGTTTGGGCAAGGGTGGTGGACCAATCCGTCAAAAAATACAAAATCTTGGCGCATAATTGGTTCCTAGGTTTTGCGTCCCTGACTTGAGGCGTTCTCCTTTCCTCTGTGGTCCATCTCCCAGTGTTGTTATTATGTCGTTCTCCTTATATAATTGCAGCAGTTAATCTTGAAACATTTAATTTCCATTGGATTTAATGTTTTTGCAGTGAGGTGGAGTAATAAAAGGTAATTTGAGTATTCTTAGGTACATATCATGAATATTCAATTATGTAAGTAGCTTTTTTTATTACCTATCAGCTAAAACACCCTCCATTAACTGGATTACCTAAGTACTGTAGAGAGATTATAAGGTAAACGAAAATTTAAAGGAAAAAGCTTGCCTTATTCATGCTTGCATGAAGAATACTAAATTCATTACCTTATTGAAAAAAGATGCACTTTTTCCATGATTTAACCCCTGGTTCAAAGGTTAAGTTAGGAACAGTATTGAAATATATGCTAAGAAAAGAAACATTTTCCAAAGGTTTGTAGTTAAATAAAGTTGATGGATTATTCAACTTTCCATAAAATAATTGAAATATTCAGTTTAATGCATTGAAAACGTTTCAGTTTAAATTTACTCCAATGCAATCTGCTGACCAAACAGGACATTCAAAACAAGACTTTCCATTTAAATAAACCCTGAGGCCAAGAACGTAAATCGCTAGTTGTCATGAGATTGCACCATTATTCTACATTTTGAACCAGGTATAGACATATTTAAAACATAAAAATTTTACTAATAGACGTTTTTTGCATCATTTTAGAAAGTTACTTACGTAAAATAATACAATTAATTAACTACTCATTAACAACTGTATGGCAATATTTTGTATCTTAGACCTAACAGTCCCAATAATTTTAAAATAGAGCTCTTAGGTATAATTTCAAGTTGCGCCTTCAAGTATCGTTATCAAAATTGTTCCCCCAAATCATACAATTTAGTATAACATTTCAGTTTGTCACAGCTTGAATTTGATTGCAAGAGCAACAAATAGGGTACATGCAAACTTATTTGCTAAAGAGGTTTAATATTGGCGATATTACTCAAAGGTTGGCTCTTTTTCCTTTGTAAGTACTAGTAGTAAATTATTAAGAAAAAAGCAAGGCCATATCCAGAAATTATTTTCAGGCGGGGGGGGGGGGGGGGAGTTGATTTTGACACACTTATGTTAAGGAAAGTTTCAGGGAGGAATATATGCTACATTGCTAAATGTTTCAGGGGGGGGGGGGGGCAGGCCACTGAGCCCTCGACTCTGGACCCGGCTTTGAGCTAAAGCAGAAACACCAAAGTGAGTGATGTCATCATTCAGCCTGAGGCTTCTTCACAATTGAAATTCAAATTTAATTTTGAAACTTAAATCAAGGACCTAATGTACACCATTTGTGCCAGTAGCAAAACAAACTTGTGCTACGGCTCTGGATCAGTCAGCCAGTTTCTTATGTTTCCTATAACAATTACAGCCAGTTTCTTATGTTTCCTAAAGCAATTACACTTGTGATCATCACCAGAAAAAAAAAAGGTTGCAGCATTTTTCCTTTGTATTTGGCAACACATTCATCGGTACTTGTTTATTATAATGGCGACCAAAAAGCACCAAAAAAATTTCTCCAAATGATAGAAATTTATTCAATGCATAAACATATGCATATACAAAAACAAGCAACAAAAATGGCCAAATTAACAAAATTTTTCTTGAACCTCTTTAGCCTCTGTTATAATAATAATAATAATAAATCTGAGTAATTTTAAATATCTAGAATTTGATTTGGTAATTGCACAAAATATTGGGTTGTCAAACTCGATTATTAAAATTTAATTAGCTGATTAATTAATGCTATAGCATGTTTGAATAGATATAAATTACAAATTACATATTTGCAAGTTCTGGGGCATTTTAAAATAGGTATAAATTTGATGGGTGTTATTCCTCGGTGTAACACTTTGTAGAGAATGTCCCAATTTTGGAAATTCCACTTCAAGCTCTAGGTGCCCCAGGATCTATAGGGTCACTTCCTGTTCAACCTGTTTAGCCAAACATAAGTGCACAAGACGGTTGGTTGTTTGGCTACAACCACAATAACTAAGTACCTTCTGTTTGCTTAGCCCACCATAAATAGTTTGTCTTTTGCTCCACAAAACTTTGCTCAAAAGTATTTATGGTTACGAGAATTCTTTTCTTCAAGGCTTATAGGTAGTTCATGGCTAACAGCCTCTTATAAAGGGTTTTTGATATCATTCCTCTTTGACATGAGACTTATGTCCTATTGTAGGTTGCTTTAGAGTTTATCCCTCATATCTTTTCTCAAGAATAAAGAAGGCAAGTGGAGGAACAAGATGTCCTCTTCAAGACCAAAGAGGACAATTCAATCAAAAGCAGAGCCATCAAATCTGGTACTCTGTCCAAGACTTATTTAGATCAAAATTTACTTAGAAATTTAACACCAGATTTCCCTAAATTTATTTGTGATCTGAAGAAGCTTGAGACATGTCATAAAAAATGTTGGCATTAAACATACTGTATGGTCAGCTTGAAACATACTGGATGGACCATGGCCTATAAGTCTGGAAGAAAATAATTTTGTGAAATCTTTAGTTGTTTATAAGTGCTTGTGATTATTTTCTTAGAGATTTAAAAGTATTTTTGAGAATTGTGCTTAGTTCAAACGTTAGTTATATTGCATTCATTAAATTCAAAAAGTGTGTAAATAGTTTCTTTTACTTTCCAAGAATTAGAAGAAGCTCATGAAAGAGAAATGAAGATGAGAAATGAAGAAGTCAGCACTTACAGAAATGAAGTTGAGAAGCAGAAAAACATTATAAAAGAAATTTTAGATGACGAAAATAGGAGGAATTTAAAATTACAGTCAGCATTTGCATCCTATTTGGATACAGCCAAAAGAAATGCAAGCCATGAATTTTCCTAGTTGGTGGATAATTAATGCTTGAGAAGTAAACTTCCTTTTGCAACTTATATATGCAAAATAGAAAAAATCTTTTTTTTGAGAAAATTATGATGTGTGTCAAAACATTTTAACAGATGATGTTTATAAAACCATATTTATTGCTAAATATTTTTGAATATTTTTATCAACCAGAAATAAATATTATAATTTAGTAGTGAATTTTCTTTATTGATGAACTTTGCTTAGTTAAATAAGGAATTGGTTGAATTAAATTTTGCCTAAATTTGAAATAATAAATGGTAGCAATTCTTTGTGTATTTCATGTGACACTGGAAGTTTTTAACTAACTTCACAAAGGAAGGAGGTTATATATTCAAACTGTATGTATGTCGTTTTTTTTGTTTGTCCACTCATAACTTCGCACCGGATGAACCGATTTTCATGATTTTTTTTTTCAATCGATCAAGGGTGGTTTCCCATAGGTCCTGTGTCTTCGTTTGACCATATTCGATAAATAGAACAAAAGTAATGGGCAGAAATGTAGTATGCTTTTTGTTGTTTCATTCATAACTTTTGACTAAATGAACCGATTTTGACGATTCTTTCTTTAATCCTTAGAGGGTCGTCTAACACAAACATCGTACATCAATCTGACTACATTTGTTTTTTTAGAAAAAATGTTGTGAGTGAAAAATAAGTATTTTTTATTTTAATTGGAAAGGCTTTGCATGATTTTTCTTTGTTGGGAAAACTATTAATAAATATCAAAGTCATTGTTAAAAAAGTGTTTGTTGTCATTGTACAAATTATTAGATTTTAGTAACATTCATTCAAAGGTTTGCCCTTTAAGGTTATTTTTTAACCGACTTCACAAAGGAAGGAGGTTATACATTCATATTGTATGTATGTCGGTTTTTTTTTTGTTTGTTTGTCCACTCATAACTTCTCACCGGATGAACCGATTTTCATGATTTTTTTTAATCGATCGAGGGTGGTTTCCCATAGGTCCTGTGTCTTCGTTTGACCATATTCGATAAATAGAACAAAAGTAATGGGCAGAAATGTAGTATGCTTTTTGTTGTTTCATTCATAACTTTTGACTAAATGAACCGATTTTGACGATTCTTTCTTTAATCCTTAGAGGGTCGTCTAACACAAACATCGTACATCAATCTGACTACATTTGTTTTTTTAGAAAAAATGTTGTGAGTGAAAAATAAGTATTTTTTATTTTAATTGGAAAGGCTTTGCATGATTTTTCTTTGTTGGGAAAACTATTAATAAATATCAAAGTCATTGTTAAAAAAGTGTTTGTTGTCATTGTACAAATTATTAGATTTTAGTAACATTCATTCAAAGGTTTGCCCTTTAAGGTTATTTTTTAACCGACTTCACAAAGGAAGGAGGTTATACATTCATATTGTATGTATGTCGGTTTTTTTTTGTTTGTTTGTCCACTCATAACTTCTCACCGGATGAACCGATTTTCATGATTTTTTTTAATCGATCGAGGGTGGTTTCCCATAGGTCCTGTGTCTTCGTTTGACCATATTCGATAAATAGAACAAAAGTAATGGGCAGAAATGTAGTATGCTTTTTGTTGTTTCATTCATAACTTTTGACTAAATGAACCGATTTTGACGATTCTTTCTTTAATCCTTAGAGGGTCGTCTAACACAAACATCGTACATCAATCTGACTACATTTGTTTTTAGAAAAAATGTTGTGAGTGAAAAATAAGTATTTTTTATTTTAATTGAAAGGCTTTGCATGATTTTTCTTTGTTGGAAAACTATTAATAAATATCAAGTCATTGTAAAAAAGTGTTTGTTGTCATTGTACAAATTATTAGATTTTAGTAACATTCATTCAAAGGTTTGCCTTTAAGGTTATTTTTTAACCGACTTCACAAAGGAAGGAGGTTATACATTCATATTGTATGTATGTCGGTTTTTTTTTGTTTGTTTGTCCACTCATAACTTCTCACCGGATGAACCGATTTTCATGATTTTTTTTTATCGATCGAGGTGGTTTCCCATAGGTCTGTGTCTCGTTTGACCATATTCGATAAATAGAACAAAAGTAATGGGCAGAAATGTAGTATGCTTTTTGTTGTTTCATTCATACTTTTGACTAAATGAACGATTTTGACGATTCTTTCTTTAATCCTTAGAGGGTCGTCTAACACAAACATCGTACATCAATCTGACTACATTTGTTTTTTTAGAAAAATGTTGTGAGTGAAAATAAGTATTTTTATTTTAATTGGAAAGGCTTTGCATGATTTTTCTTTGTTGGGAAAACTATTAATAAATATCAAAGTCATTGTTAAAAAAGTGTTTGTTGTCATTGTACAAATTATTAGATTTTAGTAACATTCATTCAAAGGTTTGCCCTTTAAGGTTATTTTTTAACCGACTTCACAAAGGAAGGAGGTTATACATTCATATTGTATGTATGTCGGTTTTTTTTTGTTTGTTTGTCCACTCATAACTTCTCACCGGATGAACCGATTTTCATGATTTTTTTTAATCGATCGAGGGTGGTTTCCCATAGGTCCCGTGTCTTCGTTTGACCATATTCGATAAATAGAAAAAAAGTTATGGGCAGAAATAGGTTCATTTTTTTGGTTTTTCATCGATACCTTTTGACTAAATGAACCGATTTTGATTACTTTTTCTTTAATCGATCAGGGTTCGTACGGTCCTTAAAAAGTCCTTAATGTTCATTTTTAAGGCCTTAAAAAGTCCTTAAATAGTCCTTATTTTTTATTCCAAGTGCTTAATTTTTTTTTTGTTAAAAAAATAAGGTACCCATGCGCTTCATTTGTTTTGCAATCTTTTGTATTCTTCACAAAAATCAAACTTCTTTCATTTCAACTACTTAATTGAACCTCAAATTTCGTTTGCTCGGGACCGGTACTATCGCGGCTTTCGGACTGACCCAAAGTGGCGGATTGGCAGGAACAAAAATGCCAGATTTACATAAACATCTACGCATTTTTACCTCAAATTGCAATGCTTTCTCAACTGGTAGATAAATAAGTAACTCTTTTTTTTTAAAAAAGGTGTAACTAAATCGATGTGTTATATATTTTTACTACAAAAAAAATGTTCATGGGTTTTTGATAAAATGCTTCAAATTACAACAGCCAATTCAGTTAAAATAAACTTGTACCCACCCACATGGCAGCTCCCAAGTTGCTATCTGCAACTGTATGAAAAAGAAAATCGAGCTACATCTTAAAAAAAAAAAAAAAAAAGTATTAGTAGAAAGTCGAATCAAAGCACCAAGCATTTGTACAAAATGTAATGGTGCCCAGTAACTGGGCACTATTTAAGACCACAGAAAAACAAATCACATAAGTTCCCTCATTTTGCTTTAGAAAAAGGAATAAAATTTGATAAACGGACTTTTAAGGACTGAAGGGGGGGGGGGGAGTAGGTAAAGGTGCGCGGTGCGCTTAAAGAACCGATTTCATTTTTTAACATTTCTTATTCTATCTTGGTTTCCTGAGTTTAGCTCATGCAAGAAATATATCTACAAGATTACTTCTGTTTGAATCAAAACTTCCTGGTATTTATTGATTTAACAGTTTCTTAAATTAATATTTTTTCTGATTTTACAACAACAACAACAAATCGGGTATTTTTGAAAAAGGGCCGAATTTGGGATTCGATACTATTTATTAAGCTCAGTTACAAAGTAAATAATTTTTTTTTTTTTTTTCATGAAAATTGTTACTAAGTCTAAATACATTCTAAACTATTATCAATAAAGCAAGTAGGAGCAGCTCTTAACAAATAATCAGTAAATAAATATTGCTTTTGAAACTTTTTTTAATTTAAGGGGGGGGGGGGTTGAATACTTCAACGAAGCTTATCGTTGACATCTAGCTCAATAAAAAAGATACATTTAACTAATATGTAGGCAAAAAAACTCTTTTTTTTTTTTGCGTTTGGCCAATTGCATGAAAGAATGATTTATTTTTATTATCATTTTTCTTACGTCTTACACTAATAAGCGCCGAGTTGCCAACTCTCCCTTATCGCTTTTCAGCTGATTTTTTTGCTAAACAGTTTGTTCTCCCATTGTTTTTTTTTTTTTTTAGATCAAATAAATTCCCGTATCAAAAAAAATTAATTTATTGATTTTTTTAAGCAATGTTTTAATATGTAGTAATTTTTAGCGACCAATTTGGCTTCGCGATCGTTCGCTGTGGAGTTTTGTTGTGTGGGAGATGATGATATTTGCTGCGTTAATCAAAATTTGTATCTCATGAAATTTCATAATTTGCAGTAAATTGAAGGAATCGACGCTTCTTAAACCTATACACCGTAGTTGCCAAATGCTCCGTTTTCTCCTATTTTTTCCGATTGTATTTGTGAACTTCGAAAATTTGATTTTTTGCAAAAAGATCCGATTTTTCAAGCTAATGTACAAGTATTTTTATCTAAAGGGATTGTACTACAAAACAAGAAAACATTTTAAGGAAATTTTAAAAAAGAGATGCATTAATTTACAGGAATTTTCATAACTTATAACGCGAAAGTGTAAAAACCTATTTTCTGGAAACTTGCTAACATCTAGCACGTGCTTCGCCGAAAATTGCACGCAGATTTTGAGATTTCTGTTTTTGCATCCTGTAAATATATCAATTATTTAAAAAGTTGACAGTTGTTTTAGTATTTATTTAAAAAATTTGCTCAATTTTTTAAAACTTTATTTTAGTTAAATTTTGATAGTTACCATTGGAGGGTAATGTACAAAGTTTTAAGCGAATTAGCTCCATTTTTTCTTTGTATGTTGTTTCCAAAATGAAATATTTTTCTCAGGTTGAAGAAGTTTTTTCTGAATTTTTGTAAGCTTTTCTAAATTTAAAAAAATTATTTATGGCAGAGATAAGATTTAAGTAAGCCTAAATTGCGATGCTGGCAACATAAGTTAAGTAAAATGAAAAAAAAAAAAAAAATCTAAATTAAACAAACATTCTCAAGACAAAGTGCAGCGTTTTCTTTAACATTTTTTTAATTGATTTTTTTTCATTTAACTTGTCTTTTATATCACTAACCATTTTTGATAATTTTTCATATCATGATAATTTGCTTATATATGATTAACGCTTGTGTTGTGTACTTCTTATTACTAATACCAATAGTTATTTAACTCCCTGACTGTGGACATTAGAAAAGCAACAAGTCAAAGAGAGCTCCATAAAAGTGTTTTTGTTGTGTTCCTAATAAAAATATACGACGTTAAATCAATTTCCTCTTTCAATAATGCTTCCTTCTGAAATAAATATAACAGTTTGTATATTTCGAAAAATCTGTGAGGTCCTTAAAATTTTTTGTAGGTCCTTAAAAAGTCCTTATTTTTTGTTTTGCCAAAAGAGTACGAACCCTGTCGATAGAGGGCCGTCTAACTCAAATATTGCACATCAATTCGAGTACATTTGTTTTTTAGAAAAAACGTTATGGGTGAAAAATACGTATTTTTTATTTTAATTGGAAATGTTCAACTTGATTTTTCTTTGTTGGGAAAACTATTAATAAACATTAAACTCATTGTTAAAAAAGTTTTTGTTGCCATTGTGCTATAATAATAAATGCAATTACAGCAAGATTTTGACTGAAGGCTCCTCCGAGACAAAAATTAAAGCCAATCAGTTTGTTTGCTAAAATCTACTTCAAAAGGGAATTTATCATACAAATGATTAGTTTTTAGTGCCATTAATTCAAAGAAGTTTTGCCCTTTGATATGGATTTTTCAAAAAATAGTCTTTATATACAAAATGTATTTACGCTAAAAAGAATAAAATAAAATAATTTTTATAAAAAAACAGAACAGACTTCAAATTATAAATTGCGCTAGAAAGTGAAAAATAAATTCATTCTTTAAACAACATCGATGTGACTTTTAAACAGTTTAGAAGTCGGTGCAACATTATGAGTATAATTACCATTATACCATTTGCTACTTCATATTGGAACTTATGCTAATTCTGCGAAAATACATATATTTGTAATTGGGGGGAGGGGGGGGGATTCATGATTACAAACGATTTTTTCTATCCTAATTTTGCACCGACTTCTAAAACTATGTTTAAAAGTCACATCGATGTTGTTTAAAGAATGAATTTATTTTTCACTTTTTAGCGCAATTTATAATTTGAAGTCAATTCTGTTTTTTTTATAAAAATTATTTTATTAAAAAATAGAGTATTTATATAGAAAATGTATTTACACTAAAAAGAATAAAATAAAATAATTTTTATAAAAAAAATAGAACCGACTTCAAATTATAAATTGCGCTAAAAAGTGAAAAATAAATTCTTTAAACAACATTGATGTGACTTTTAAACATAGTTTTAGAAATCGGTGCAAAATTATGAGTCTAATTACCATTACACTATTTGCTACTTCATATTGGAACTGTTGCTAATTCTGGGGAAATATATATATTTGTAACTTATTCATGATTACAAAAGATTTATCTATCCTAATTTTGCACTGACTTCTAAAACCATGTTTAAAAGTCACATCGATGTTGTTTAAAAATTTAATTTATTTTTCACTTTTTAGCGCAATTTATAATTTGAAGTCGGTTCTATTTTTTATAAAAATCATTTTATTAAAGCTAATCACCTGGACAAGGGCGATGCACTAAATTATTTTATAATTAAAATATTGGAGAGCTAGAGCGGAGGGCATAAAAGCCGAAAAAGCTCGGCATTTGTCAACAACAAATCAATAGTTGCGGCAGAGGAAATTCATGTTTTCTAGGGAAGTTTCTACCGACAGAATCTTCCTATTTTGATGCTTAGATATTGTTAATACAGTTATAAAACTCAAGTATTCACCCATGCCGAACAAAAAAAAAAAAAATTTAACATTGATTTTTAATTAATTTTTAAAAATCCCATCCACGAAAAACGAGGCGGAGCTTCATACGTCACTGTCTGACGTCAGCGGGCACCTCGCGCCTCGAACGGCTTCGAACTCCTCGTATTTTGCGGCTTTCATTTAACTAAACGTGCGTCCATTTAATTAAACTACTGTCTATTTTTTATATTTTTCTTATTCATCATGGACTGTAGGATCCCTTTCAGACAAAAAGTTTTCGATTATCCATTTCCGAGTTAAAATTCGTTTTATTTATTCAGTTACGTGTATTTTTGTTGCTTGGCGACTTTTTGGTAATGTTTTGGTAACCCCAGTGAAGTTCATCATGCTATTTAGTGTAGTGCATATTACTTAGCTTATCGCTTTCTTGGCAATGAATCTTATATTTTTGAAATGAAGAATATTATCATGCTACAAAGGATTTCCGATGTTTAATTTTTTTTTTACTTAAAGAAAATTCCGTTTGTTTACTTGCGGTTCAAGTGTGGAACTCAAAAAAAAAACATTGGTGAGGTTTTTGAATTGATCATGTGTTTCCTTTTCATGTGAAAAAACACCTGCAAACAATGGCGTAGCTGGACCTGGATTTCGGGGGGGGGGGGGGGTTCTTCGGGAGAAGTCTGCTAATTTCATTGTTTTCCAAGAAAAATTGGTCCAATTCTAGACAATCTTTACCATTTCAGGGGGGGGGGGGGGTTATTCCCAAAACCACCCCCTTATCTACGCCAGTGCCTGCAAATTAGCATAGAAAAAGCATTAAGCCAAACGATGTTGCAACTTTTATTGACTTTAAAATGCAGGTAGTGCAGTTAAATGCCATACAGAATCTTTTAAATTTCATTTCCCAATCGTGGTATATCCTGTTTAACTTTATATTTTTCTGTTTAAGTCTGGAATCCCTTAAAATGCTTTCAAAAAATTCTTTTAAAAAGGGTTATAAATATTATATTTAAATTCATTCTATTATTTTGAAAAATACTTTGGTCCTTGTTTAATCTTTCAAAAATTATACAGAGAAATGGCTGTTCATAAATGATGTCACGCTTTTTCCCATATATTTGACCCCTTTCCCCCCTCTGTCACAATGTCACACTTCAGCAGTTCCCCTCCCCCCCCCCCCTTTATCACATGTCACGCTATGTTGCATAACGCATGATGCCATACTTCTTGTTACCCACTCCCCTCCCTTGTCACACTGTTTTCACGATTTCAAGAACCCCCCCTCCCCCCTCGAAGCGTGACATCATTTATGAATGATCCCGAAGTTAATTATGATGTTTTTAATAAATAGCTCTTGCAGAGAAGAATATATATGGTGATTCAGCTGTTCGGTATGTACAACTAAAAAGGACAGCAGGAATTAGCACAGTCAAAAGTCGTGTATGTCCTGGGCACAAATTAAAGAGCCCTAACCAAGCTGTTATGGTAGTCAAAGAAGCAAAAAAATATAATTGAATCAGCTGAGAGTTCCACTGCTACCAAAGAATAATGTGTATTTCCTACTTGCAATAATACAAATTTCAATTTACCTAAATTTTTCAATGTCTTGAATCAAAGTTATTTATGTATACTTTCATTACTTTTTAATGTAATTTTATCCCTTGAACAGGAAAATTTTCTTTCTCGTTTTCGATAACTCAAAATATTTTCTACACTCCAAGGCCGCATCCAGAAGCGGGAAAGGGGGTTTCCCGAAAATGTTCGCAATGAAGCATATATTCCTCCCTGAAACTTTTCTTAACTCAAGTGTGTCCAAGTTAACCCCCCCCCCCCCCCGAAAAAAATTCTGGATATGGCTTTGCTGCACTTAAATTATTTCTTCCCGGTTCTGTGTTATTTCCATTGTATTGTAATTAATCAGCTCGTGTTGTTCTTACACTAATATCATTTAAATTTTAAGATAAAAATAACCCTAAGGGCCTTAATTATGCCATTTTTCTGTCATATGTATTATATATATGTATATATATTTATTTATTTATTTATTTGTGTTTTGAAAACTATTAGGCACGAACGAAATGTAAACCGGTACTGTAATTTTTAAGTAGATATTTTGTTATGTCCTAGTTGTACTTACAGAAATGATCTTCACAGCAATGAAAATTCGACTTCATAGAAACATCGCTTCTGCATTTAAATAGCCACGCTTTTCGAACTTTAGTTAGGGTCCCTTGGAACATTAATGAAGCGTTTGCCTGTAGCTTTTTTAGTCGTTGATGTGCATTCAGGTACAAAACAATACTTGTAATTAGTATTTGACATATTGATCGAACGCAAATGTAAGAAAGAGCACAACGACAAAAGTATAACACAAAGAAACAAGAAATCCTCCCGTATATATATACATATATTCAGAAAGAATATCTTGTATCCACCAAGGCCGTAGCCAGAAATTTTTTTCGGGGGGGGGGGGGGGCCCTAACTTTGAAACACTTTTGTTGAGGAAAGTTTCAGGGAGGAATATACATGCTACATTGCGAAAAATTTGGGGGGGGGGGGGGCCGTGGGCCTCCCCCTCTGGATACGGCCTTTGTAAACCATATTTCGTTTGATTTAAAAAATTTATGACGTCACAGTATATGATAGATTTTTGATACCATGTACAGTAGGTGCATTTTAGACTATCTTTGGTGAAGTTAGGGCAATGTTTTTTGGGGGCTTCGGCTTCTTATCTTAAATTTTTGAAACTGATCTTACAACCATAACGTTTTGACTATCTCTGAAAGGGGGTCCGGGGGTTCTCCCCCGGAATTTTTCCGCAATTTAGCTCCTGAGAATGCAATTTTATGCCCTTTCGGGACGTTAGAGGAAGGAGTTTCAGAAGTTCTCCCCAAAGAAAATTTTCGAAACTGCAGTCTTAAAAATGAAGTTTCAGTCTATCTTTGTCAATGTTACTGGAGGCATAGACTGGATCGAGGGCTCTCCCCAGGAAACTTTTTGAAAACTGCCTAACAATGCAATTTCGAGATTCTTTAGTAATTTTAGAGGAAGCAGAAGGGAGTTTGGTTTGTCTTCCCCCGCAAATTCTTCAAAATAAATTCTTATCTTTTGGGCTACTTTTGGTGTCGTTAGTGACAGTGTTCGATGTCTTTTCCCTAAAAGTGTTTCTGAAACTGAAGTCCTAAAAGTGTAATCTCTCTTTTCTTTCATTTTTTTTAAAATCTGTGATCTGAATTTTTTTCTCCGGGGGGGGGGGGGGCAGTTGGTTATCTCTGAGGGGGCAGTGCCCTCCCCCCCTCCCCGGAGAGATGCCTGAAAGAAACACTGGTTGCATGTTGCATGATGAGATTATATTTTCAATTTAGCCCACAGAAGTATTACTTCAAAAAAAAAAAAAGATGAGGGAGAGTTAACAGAAAACATACGTTGTTTTGAGAATTAATTACTCCCTATTCCGTTTTTGTTTTGACAATTTAAGCAATTCATACTTATTCTCAAGTTTCAAGCCTTCTATATTTTGTCATAACTAAATGTAAATAATTAAAAACTGGATGTTTTCTTTTTCCTTAACCTAAATGCTGCAAAAACTCCTTTTTTTTTTTAAGTTAGAAGTCAAAAAAAGCTGTATAACTTTGATTTGCGGTCGTGGACAATTATAAAGCACTTCCAAAATTATACATATCGCTCATGGGCTGCAATTACGGCACAGCTCAAAAAATCATGTTTTGAGATAAGTGGGTTTAAACTTTTCATTGCTAAGGAAAAAACATAAAAGAAATGCTTTAGTTATTATTAAATCTTAAGGCCTAATATTGAATTATGAGTTATGCTAGTATTGCTGCTGAAAAAAATGTGTATTTTATATTTACAATCTGTTCTTAGTCCGAAACGCGAGTTTTTTTGAGTTGTGCCACTAT
The DNA here is from genome assembly GCA_038502835.1 of Octonoba sinensis. Classification (NCBI taxonomy): domain Eukaryota; kingdom Metazoa; phylum Arthropoda; class Arachnida; order Araneae; family Uloboridae; genus Octonoba; species Octonoba sinensis. The sequence goes on along the minus strand of CM076606.1, from coordinate 847,840 downwards.
TGCAGCCCATGAGCGATATAATAAGAAGAACCAATCAAGATCTTTTTTGTTCAATGTAAATTTATGACTAGGCTAAGTAAAAGTATACGAGTAATTTTGTCGCGGTATTTTTCACCTTCGCAATGTTATTGTAAACGCTCTATGGGACCATTCATAAACAGTGTCACACTTTCTTTCAATATATTTGATCCCCCTCCCCCCTTTGTCACAAGATATCACTCTCCAACACGCCCTACCCCCTTTGTCACATATCACGCTATATTACATGAGCACATGTACTTGCAGTTGTTGCAGTTCAGAAATAAGGTACTTACGTTAAAGAATCAAATTTTTAATTTTATTTTTTAACTTTTAATGACATTTGTGAGCATAACAATAATAATGATTACACGTGGGCTTAATTGGTATAAAATGAGATTAAGGATAAAATAGAAAAAAAGATAATTAGTGCATAATAGCAAAAAAAAAAAAAAAATAATTAATTGAATTCTAAAAAAACACCCGCACTTATTTATCTTAAAAGTAAATACCTAAGACTTTCTTTTAAAATTTTAACTAGAAGTAAGTTCAAACCTTAATAAGCAGCGGTATTTTCAATATAAAATGAAATCAATGAAACTTTAAAATCAAATTATGAAAATAAAAAAACTTCAAAAATAAGTTTAATCAGCTGATTTTTTACATGTTTTTATAGAAATCAAAATGTGTAATGTCACACTTCTTGTCAAAATTGCTCGAACCCCTCTCCCCCCCCCCCTCCCTCGAAGTAGTGTGACATCATCCCCTATGAAGTTAAAAAACGAAAAAAGAAAGATTAATATGCAGTTTCTCAGCATGTGAGGAAGAAAATACAAAGTTGAAACTAAAATTGCAAAAAAAAAAAAAAAAGAGGGGCAGCTAAAATATTATTTTGAAAAATACATAAAAATAATCATACCTTTTCTGCTACATTTCTACAGGGTTTCTTCCCCAAATAAGACAAAATACTTTACCTTTTCTTTTACTCATAATCAAAATTTGTACGCAGGCAAGCAAAGAAGACTTTTGCAAGAGCACACGAGCCCACTAAATTCCCAACTGCCTATGTCTGCAAGGCAAGGTCAAGGCATCCGCAAAGGGGCAAGAGCCCTCTCCTCGCCCCCCCCCCCCCCCTTGTCGGAAGCGTTTCGATGTTGATTCGATTTTACGAATTGCTAGTTTAAAAAAGAAAAGAGAAAAAATAAAGATTTGTCCCAGCGATAACAGCACAAACATCCACATCCCGCAATCGTAGTAGTAGACGAGGGGGTCCATTTAGGCATTAGCTCTGAAAGTTCCTTTATCTTCTACTTCCACAATGTGGGTAGTTTTAAAAGAGTCGCCATTTCCACGAATGTAACCTTCGGGCAAGGATGGACAAAGCACCTAACTGTTGTACGTATATTTATGGCAGATGTGGTGGCTTGCATTTTGCCAAAAAGGGATCAGTACATTTGCTGTTCTTGTTGTGTGGTCGGGTGATTAGAACCATATGTAGCCCTTAGACAAGGAATCAATCCGTTATCTGTTGATGACACGACACGGGAGTAGATAGAAAAGGACAGTTCTGGTGCAGCAGGGGGATCGGGGATCGACCACGCCCCCTTGATCCCCCTGCCGCGCCCCCTCCTCCGCCTGCCACGCCCCCCTTGCGCCTGCTCCTCCGCCTGCCGAGTAGGGTTGAGTAGTAGAGTTCCTGCTGCTAACCTCGTAGAAGATTACGAGGTTTTTTTTTTTTTTTTTTTTTTTTTTTTTTTTTTTTTTTTTTTTTTTTTTTTTTTTTTTTTTTTTTTTTTTTTTTTTTTTTTTTTTTTTTTTTTTTTTTTTTTTTTTTTTTTTTTTTTTTTTTTTTTTTTTTTTTTTTTTTTTTTTTTTTTTTTTTTTTTTTTTTTTTTTTTTTTTTTTTTTTTTTTTTTTTTTTTTTTTTTTTTTTTTTTTTTTTTTTTTTTTTTTTTTTTTTTTTTTTTTTTTTTTTTTTTTTTTTTTTTTTTTTTTTTTTTTTTTTTTTTTTTTTTTTTTTTTTTTTTTTTTTTTTTTTTTTTTTTTTTTTTTTTTTTTTTTTTTTTTTTTTTTTTTTTTTTTTTTTTTTTTTTTTTTTTTTTTTTTTTTTTTTTTTTTTTTTTTTTTTTTTTTTTTTTTTTTTTTTTTTTTTTTTTTTTTTTTTTTTTTTAAACTTTTCTTTGCATCTTCTCCATAATTCAAAAGAGTTTCAATGTATGATCTGAATGGATATGTATTACTTGCAGAGGAAATATTTCGCTCGTTGAGACTGACGTCTACTTGAGAAAAAAGAGAATGTAAGAATAAATTAACTGGAACAACGGGTTCTTTGTCGGGTAACGGAGAGCCATCCGCTTTGACAATTTTTGTTTTGACGTAAATGTATTCTTCACCACTTCCTGAGATGTTGAACTCCACGGGGCCTCCATCGCGAATATTTGCTATGGGGTGATATTCCACAAATTGTCCTTTTTCGATAGCAACTTGAGTAGGCGGGAGAGTGAAAAGATCTAATTCACTCTTCACACAAGCAGGAGAATCTTGATGGATGAGTGAAGACATTTTACTAGGAGAAAATATCGTGTGCTTTCACCTTCTTGGTTTTGCTAAAACTGACACGTTTCTTGGAGAGCTTGCGCTTTTTATTCCTTCTACCTGATCCAATCATTGTTTTAATCTTAACTGCAGCTTTATCCGTCAAATTCTTACTCGCTTCTTTCAATCGTCGTCTCGCTGATGTTTTTATATTTTCACCACGCGATACATCGTTAAACACATCCACTCCACTACTTAAAATTTGTTTTCCGACTGCCTTGGCACCCGATTTGAAAAGTGGGATGGCTGCCCTGAAAAACGATTTGAAGAGACCCCCGAAGCCATATCCTCTCTGATAGGGAACACCTTGATAAAAATTAAGTCCGCTTCCTGTTTGATTCGTATAATAATCTTTGAAGGATTTTTCACAACAACGGTATGGGACATACATCATGAGAGATACTTTTGACGAAAGTGAAGTTTCACGTACGAGCGTCCGCGTTCAAATGGCACTAAATCTCCGCTGTTCGTCCTTATAATGATTTCGATTGTGTCTATAATTTTCCGATTGACAGGTAAATAATGAGGTCTCTCGTATTCTACACTAACGACTTCTCCATCGATTCCACTCACTCTGATAGTTCTCAATAAGGGTGCGAAAATGTTTCCGACAATTTGAGGCTCGATAATATCTGTATAAATCATTAATACTCTGAAATGTGCGTTAGGGGCGGCTATTTGAGGACTAAACACGGTATGTTCAATATTTTCGTCTGGAGCACCACTGACGATTGTAGGAGGGAACCCTAACATCTGCGATAATCCATTATGAAAAATGACTCTTGCATTATTTTTCACTCTTACTCGAACACGTTTCGTTACATGATTGTAATTAAAGGATATTTTATTTTCATGATCTGGAATAGCAATGGCTTTTAAAATATCCGGTACGTTTTCGTAACATCCCGCTGGAATGTTTCTACCTATTTCTTTCTTGTCACCAAGATCAAAACCAATTAAACTATTGCTCTTATTCACATTGTGCCAACTGCGTGGGTAAATAAATTCGACGAGAGCACATTCCCACTCTCCAGTCAATTCTATGGGTGTTGGTAATCGCGTAATAAAATGAGAAATCTTATTCTCGGGGAAATAATTCATAGAGCTATCGCTTAGAAGTGTCACGTAGAAACTCATGATACAAAATGAGAAAATTGAATGGCACGTCTAGCATTTATAGGTTTGATAAATGAGAGGCTGGAATCCATTGATTAAATTTGTCGGGATATCCGCGAAACTTTACAAAATATTCAGTCTTATTTTTCATTTTCCTCTTTTTCAGTATTTTTTCTACTGTATAATCTTCCTTCAATTTTACTTTTTGTAGTTCTTGAGAATAAAAAGTACCTTGAATAGGCTCTCCGAGTAAATCTTTCACCCGATATACGGGGATGGTTTTTCTCACACATTCGGTTACAATAAATAACTCCTCCGTCCAGTTAGTTTCATATCCTTTTTCGAAAGTTAGCTTTTGCTTTGAAATACGAACAACATCTCCAACGATATAAACACAAGGTTTTCTTTCATCATGTGGAACGTCACCATACACAGTAAAATATACCTCTCTTTCATTGTCTGCATTCACTTCAATAGGTGCTCTCTTGATGGTGGAATGGTAAGTAATATTATAACTTTTCACTAAATCATCTAAAACGTCTATAAAATTATACGTATTTCGACTAGTAAAATATTTCCACATTTTCGTTTTCAACGTGCGATTAAACCTTTCCACCACTGATGCCTTTGTCGTATTAAATGTAGTAAAAAACTTGACTTGATTCTCAGCCAGGAACTTTTGAAATGTAGCATTTTTAAATTCGGTACCTTGATCGGATTGAAGTAATTTAGGTTTTCGCTCCGAAAAGATGGATTGAAACACATTTACAATCTCTCGTCCTTGTTTTGTTTTCAGAGGTTTTGCCCAGGCATATTTTGACAAAATGTCTATACATGTCAATATGTATCGATAACCACGATTATGTTTTTGTAAACTTGAAACATCTACCAAATCTGCTTGCCATTGATGATCGATGGAATGAACGATGACGCGATTCGTCGGAAACTTCTTTCGAACGGGTTTGTGCAATGTATAAGCGTCGGTTTCCATCAACCATTTCCGGATGTCTTTCTTGGGTACTTTTCCGCGTGCAGCACGAAATAATGCATCGACACCAGTAAAACTTGCCTCTCGAGCCGGATCCAGGTAAGCCTTCTTCATTGCAGCATGAAAAATGATTATTTGACACGTTGAAAGTAATCATCCCCGAAATGATATGACTGAATTAGAAGTATCGTTCGGAAAAAGTAAAAAATCAACTGCGAAATCAGTTTTTGCAGTAGCTAAATATATTATACTCATAATAAGACAAATACTTATATAAAGGACAACCATCCACACAACCTCTTCTCTCGATGACATGATTAAAAATAAAATGATTCTCATATAGTATTATATTCATATAATCTGTAAAAGAAAAAAAAATAGCAGAAAACAACAAAGTCCAAAAATAATTTTTCTCTCGCTAGATGGCAGTCCTCTCGAACATCTGAAAGAGAATTATATTAGGATTGATTTAAACTGTACTTTACTGAAATCATTTGGTGGTCTCATGGATAAAGCGCGCAATTCATCAGAGCGTCAAATGATTTTTGGAGCAGGAGGTCGCATGTTCGATTCCCGATCTAGGAAGGAAAAATTAAATAAAATAATTCCAAGTCCGAAAAATATATTTAAATGAATGAATTAATGTTTCTCTCGCTAGATGGCGCCATGTGTATAACCTCAGAAAACGACCAAGTCTGAAAAAAATAATAATTAATATTTCTCTCACTAGGTGGCGCCATGAGCAATTTTAGTTGGTAACTGTTGTCATGGTAACCGCTATATCACCGTTGCCATCCCCAAAAAGCTAAACTTCAGACGCAGAGTAACAAGCAGTGTAACAAGTAAGAAAAACAACTCAACTCCACTCAGAAACCCTCGTAATCTTCTACGAGGTTAGCAGCAGGAACCCTACTACTCAACCTTACTCGGCAGGCGGAGGAGCAGGCGCAAGGGGGGCGTGGCAGGCGGAGGAGGGGGCGTGGCAGGGGGATCAAGGGGGCGTGGTCGATCCCCGATCCCCCTGCTGCACCAGAACTATCCTTTTCTATCTACTCACGGGGGACCTACCGTCTTTAGAATTGAGGGAAAACATCTTATTTTGAGTTCTGGTTTATAGACCCTGGATTTTTGAAGCGCCGTCTTGTAGTTTCCCCATTTGTAAAACAGAGAACCTACCCCCCCCCCCCCCCCCACGCTCCCGAACAGATTGGTTTGAGGAACAAAATTTTTTTTTTTTTCTTACATTTTTTTTTTTCAGACAAGTTAAAAATTTCAAAAGTATTTGGGGGGGGGGGGCTCGGGCCCGTCGGGGCCCCCCCCTGCCTACGGCCTTGGTATCCACATAAAATGCTTCAATTTAGCAACTAATAAATTAATAATAATAGAGTCTGTTCGACGAATTCATTCTAAAAAAATATTTTACGCAATGAATATTTAATTTAATATATAATATTAATAGTTTATCTTTTAATTCCCCCCCCCCCCCCTGCACGAGAAAAAAACGCCAAATAAAGCGCCCTTTTCATATTTAGTTTATCAAAAATCAACGGTGCAGCAAAACATTAGCTGGAGAAAACGCAAATTAAATCCCCGGGATTCGAACCACGGTTGAACGGTGTACAAGCTTTCTTCCCTAACCATTTGGCCATCTTCACTGCGTTAAGCGGGGTCTATGTATCAATAAATGTTTCTTTCCAACAGGTAAACTTCATTATAGTTGAGATTTGAGTTTTTAATTACATCCAAACTCATTTTTGGCTAAATTTATTGTATATTGGCGAAATTCATTTTATTTTCTGCAAAAATTAAAACATAAACAAGCTTCAGAAGCTCAAATTATGCGTTCGCTCATTCGCAAACAGTTCGGCAATCCGATGTATCCAATTTTTGATTTACGTGTGTATGTGTTTTATTTAGTAACCACTGCTTAGGCCACTGTTTTTTAATTCTTTTGTTATATACATGCAGATTTGAACTTGTAAATCTTTTTATCCAAATAGATGAGCTCCAAACGGCTTCGCTCCACATGGCTCGCTTGTGAATGGCTGGCTTTACGCTCGCCAAGCTATATACGTCATCCAACCTGTGACGCAAATCATGCCCGATGCGCAGAAAGTTTTTTCGCGATCCCTGACTGCGCATGAATTTAAAAAATTATTTAAAAAATAAACACTAATCGTATAAAAAATTTTTTTGCACAAATGGTGTTAAAATATGTTATTCTGTAGATTAAAAATAAAATTAGAAAATCGAAAACTTCCCTCGGACCTTTCATACAATCAAAAGTTACACAATTAAAAGCACATCCTTTTCCTTTGATAGGAAAAAATATAAGAAAAAAATTGCGTTTCACATTCAAAATATGTCTCATTTGTTTTTTTGCGCAATCATTACTCACAGCTTTTTAGTCAAATTTTAAGTTGGACAAAGTTCAAAGTAAAAAGAAATGACCATTAGTGGGAACAATATAAATTAGAGAACATTTATGTCAGTTTTGAGTTTCTTTTTTATGCATTATAATTAATCAATGTAAAAAGGACGATAAAACTTCTTTCAGACCCGATGTATTACCCAAACATTTAAATAAACTATCAACAAGAAGTTCCGTCTAGAACTATACGAGCCTACTTTCCCGTATACACCAAATTCAAAATTATAATCTAGCTATCTCTTTCTCTCTCTTTCTTATTTATCTTTAGTTCTAATTATTGAAAATATACCTTTTTCAACGGATAATACATATTCATTCACTCACTCATTCATTCTTTCATTTATTCAGCCATGCATTTATTCATTCATTCGTTACCTCATTCAAGTGTTTATTCATTCATTTACGCATTCATGTATTTATTCACTCATTTATTTATATTTTCATTTATTCAATAATTTATTCATTCATTCTTTTCCTCATTCATTTATTCATTGATTTATTCTTTCACTCTTTCATTTATTCATTCATTCATTATTTCACTCATTGAGTCACTGAGAAATATCCTTGAAAATCCCGATCAAAAAATTTCATAGCAAAATAGGCTCGTAAGTTCTGGATAAACTTTTTATTTCTACATGTTCTACGTTATAAGAGCTTTCCGATAAAGTTTGTTCCAAGCAAATCGGTCCGTTAGATCAGGATTTATATAGGGTTGAAATTTCCCCGTAAGCTCTGTGTTAATTTTTTGAACTGTTGAAAAATGAACAAAAACTGTTCAAATCAATATTTCACGCCGAGAACTCCTTTCAATAAGCTTGCAATAGGAACTTGGCTCTTGTGCCGTGCCCAGAGTTTACAGAATTTGCTTCAATTTTGTCCATAGGCGCTAATGTTAAATGTTTTTGAACTGTTCAAAATTGAACAAAAAATTGTTCAAATCAAAAAGTAAAATATAGAAATGAGATGTCCTCGCCGAGATCTTTCGAATGCAAAAAGAATTTTTCCAATCGGACAATTCGTTCAAAAGTTATTAGGGGGGGACAGACCGACAGACAGACAGACCGACAGACACACTTTTTCCCCATCTCAATACCCTACTTTCAAATTTTTTATTTTTCAATCTTTATTTAATTACTTCACTCATTTTTGACTTTTCTTGATTTTTAACGATATTTTCACGATACATTAAGCCTTCTTTCATGCTTTATTATTATTTTTTTTTACTTTTACGGGAAAGTAGGCTAAAAATGGTACTATGCTACATAGGTGAAAATTAGCGGTCGCCACTCACCACGAGGCGATAAAAGTAGTAAAAGTGGAGATTAAAAAATACATCATCGATTGCCACTCCTGCCCAGTCACTTTTTAGCATATTCTACAGTGAGTTTTTTTTTCTTTTTCTTACACTGTTCGGAATGAATTTTTCTCCATCTTTTTCGCTATGAATTTTTTTTACATGGAAACATGCCAATATTGAATACGTGCTTTGAGAAAATTTAATGACGAATTTTAACTTTCAATCTTTCAGCATTATGTATATGTTTAAATCATTTTAAAAGTCCGAAATAATTTTAGCATGTGCTATTTCAAATCTGCATATTTCTTGTTTTATTTTAATAATTAATTTATTTTCGGAAAAAGAGTTAGTTTTCAATTCTAATTGGCAATTTTAAAAAGTGGCGACTAACGAAACTGAGTCTACCAGCCACTGGAGACTAACCAAATTTCCCAGTTTTCACCTATATTTTACAGTAATTTGTATTCAAATTTTCAGCTTAGTTTTTCATAGAATGAGTTAGTACAAAAATTACTGAAAGTTGGTACCCGAATCCTTCTAAATTTTAGAGAAAAATCTTAATTCTTACCTCAATAAGTTAGCAGGTATGCAATGGGATAAAAAGTTCTAAAAGGGTTCTTGAGCTCCACTGCAGACAGGGTTTTATTAAAAACCCAGGTTTTTTGGGTAATATGGGGAAAATAAATTTAGTTTTAGTTAGTTTTCAATTCTTATTGACAATTTTAAAAAGTGGCCACTAACTAAACTGAGTCTACTGGCCATTGGCTACTAACTTTCCCAGTTTTTACCTATACTAAGCTAGCCATCGACCAGGCATAAGCTCAAGAAAACTAAACAAAATAAACCCTACACTATCTGCTCAGGTAAATAGAGTGTGTGATTTTTTAAATTTAAATCAGATTTTTAAAATTTAAATTCGATTTTTTTAAAAAAGACCTCAAATATTTTGGATATTTATTATGTCACATTCATAGAAGCAATATGGCATATTAATCAATATGCAAAAATACACTTAAAGCTATTTTCACAGCAATAAATATTTTTTAATAATAATAATTATAAACAAATTTTAATACAAATGCACGACTCAAATGAAACTTAACCTTACCAAGAATAATAGTACACTCATAAGTACAGAAAGAATGAACAAACTTAATCTGTATTATTTTGCTGTTGAAAGCTGAAAAAAAAGCAACAATTGTGTGTACTTAATTTTTACACTGAGTGTACTTTATTCATTTTTCTATTTTATAAATTAAAAAGCCTGAAATATTTTCATCCATTTAGAATAGAAAAATCATATGCTTACACTATTTCTAAAAACAAACTTTTTGTTTTAATCAAATATCTTCATTGAAAATTTCAATGATAAAAAATATTTTAGAAGGAAAAAACATTAACGTATTAGGGCACATGGATGAAACTTTAGGGATACATAATTTAAATTTTAACAATTGTTGTTTTAAACACTATCATTCTGAATTATTTATTGTGCGGCGTTTATTAAATTAATCTAAACTACTATTTTTAAGATAAAAAACACAATGGTTCCTGATATTATGAATTCTAATTTGAATAATTGAAAATTTATACTTTGCTGTTAAGATGCTTGAAAAATAAGAGTAATATTGTGAAATTTAAAAAATAGTAATTAGTTCTAAACTTATGAAATATGTTATGCACACTGACAGATGGGCCTGGGAGCTTTTGTTTGAAACAGTGGTTGTAATTGCAACATGTTTCATTTTTACAACACTTTCTAACATTGTAAAACCAATGATTTTTTTTTTTTTTTTTTTTTTAAATCACTTGATTTAAATCAACGAACCCTGCCGGTAACTAGATTATAAATTTGAGTTGGTGCAGACGTTTGTATGGTTTTAGACTGAATTTCTTGTAGGCAATATAGGTAGATAAAATATACCAGGATTTTATAATATTACAAAAATGAGGTTCTTATAAATGTGTATCCCGATAAAATGTTCTACTTGTCGATGGTGCATGCTATTTAACAATTACATTTTATAGAATCAATGTAAATTTGTTCATGATAATGAAAAAATTTCAAGTATGCAATAACTTATATATATAATTCTAAGTTTGATATAATACCATGATTGTGTTTTTTGATGAATCAAAAGGCTAAGAACTCGGCCTTATTGTCCTGCTTCATTACCATAAACCTAGTTCCATGATATTTCCTTTTACATAAGTGTTTTTACATAAGATATTTTAGTAAGACTTCTTTCCTAAAAAGTTTTTGCAGTAAGATAGTGAAATAATCACACAATAAGATGTTTTAAATCAGACACAGCGCCGGCCCTAGACCTTGATCAGGGTAGAGCGAGATTATCTTTCGGCGCCCTTTGGTCGAAGCTTTCACTTCACGTAAATTCTATTGTTTTATGTTAAATAAATAATAATTAACAAATTTTCAAAAATCAACTTTTATTGCAAATATCAACACTTATTGACACTTTAATATTAAGAAAGCTTTTACCGCTATATAATTAAGTTAGTGTTTGGTGTGAATTTCAATCAGTCACTAAATAAATCTGTTACCAATGTAGGTATTGTAATAACCAGGGCCGCTGTAAGCGGGCGTGCAAGGCGTGCACCGCCGATACCTCCGAGACTGGGAACAAGCCGCAGCACGGGGAAAGCATGACTCATGCAGTTAGGCCGATCGCTTTCCGAGTTCTGTCCTTCAGTTCGCTCGTCTGAAACTTTTCATTTTAACTTTTACCATTGCAATATAAAAATCGCCGATTTTTCTTTCAATATCTTGTTTTTCCTCTCTTGTAATATACTAACAATAAATTAAAATATTTCATTCAGTAAAAGTAAATATTTAACTCTGCAGAGAAAAAGTGCACTTTAACTTAAAATTAGTTAAATATCATTAATTCATAATTATTATGACGTACTTAAATACATCCGAGACTAAAAGTATAAATCCTTCACATTTTATGTACGGCCTGTTTTCAATATTGCATTTGTGAGTAAGCAATAAAAAAAAACAATATAAATGGCTAATATTCATAAAAATTCTTGTAAGTTTCTGCCTACATTAAAACTTATTACGTTCGTTATTTGTACATAAAATTATTGATGTTAGGGTATACACAATACAAGCAACTAAAATAAACTTATGAGTGTTGGAAGTGATAAATTCAATTTGATAGAAACGAATTTAGACAGCAAATAAATAGTTTATTAAATAACAAATTCAATACAAAAAATGAAACATGAATATGAAACAATCAGTTTTTATAATAAAACTTTTCATGAGATGCATTTTAAATATTGCCATCATGATCTTTCAATTTTATTAATTCAGAAAACATAATTATTAATTTCCCTTTATATTATCTAGTACACCAGATATTAAAAGCCTTTTTTCAAGGCTTCATTTTTAGTATTGTGGTCATGTTAAATTATAAAATATTACTACAAATATTGATATGTATTATTTTAATAGCATCTTCACATCTTTTTTCAATACTAAGACCAGGTATGAATGTTCTAGTTATTTTAACAGAATGAAATTATAAAAGGTATACACAATACAAGCAAGTAAAATAAGCTTATGAGTGTTGGAAGTGATAAATTCAAATTGATAGAAATTAATTTAGACAGCAAATAAATAGTTTACTCAATAACAAAATTTAATGCAAAAAATAAGACATGAATATGAAACACAATCACAGTTTTTATTACAAGACCTTCAATGAGATGCATTTTAAATATTACCATCATGATCTTTAAATTTTTATTAATTCAGAAACAATTTTAATAGCATCTTCACGTTTTTTTGCAATACTAAGACCAGTTATGAATGTTCTAGTTATTTTAACATAATTAAATTATAAAAGGTATACACAATTCAAGTTCACATTGTGAGAGATGGGGATGATGTTGAACACCTGCTCAATTCAAAACAAAACCAAACTTTATTGAATTATTAAAGTTTCACGATAAGAACGGATTGGATTTCCGCTTACCATCAGAAGTATAGCGGAAATTAGTATGATTCTCTAAAACGTTACATAAGAATTTGGTTAATTCCTTATACGAATTTTTGAAGAAGAAAATTAAATAGACAAATAAAGATCAAAACTTTTCAATGCACAGGAACAGAATGTAGAGGATCGACTTAACATTTTAAACTTATCTCCATTGCCTTAGATAAATTACACTCAGATAATTATAATGTATTTAAATTAAAGTATAATATATTATATTTAATTATATTCTAAATTTTAGCATAAATTTTGATTTTTTGATTTCATTAAAGTTTTTAATTTTCTCTCCTTCGCTTTTGAATGAGAGGTATAAGATATGCTGTCATTTTTTAACTTGCAGTAGTCATTTAATAAAATATTAATGAACTTTTTTACCATGCAGTGCAAAATAACTACTGCAGAATGTTTATTATCACAGTAATCAAAATTTAAGTGCTTTTCCTCAGTTTGTAAAATATTTTTAATCACACATAATGCAACAGCTCTTTGATTCTGAACTTGTAAAAAGTTTTCTTCAAAATCTGACAATAATTTTGAAATTGTTATGTAGCAGTAAAAAGCAACAGTAATTACATCATCTGTAGGATACTTTAAACCTCCTCGATCTTGATGATGGATTAAAATTTTGCTCTCATGGAAATGAATGTCCTCATTTCGAGACAATAACGATCTACATGAAGGACAATCTTTTAAAAATTTTAATGTCGAATGCACTGCATAACCAGCAATATAAACAATTACTGGTGTTATTTCCTCTGATTGTTTTAGGTCTGTTTCTGTTACTTTAATTGCAAACTTATTAGTTGCTACAGACTTATGAAAAAACTCCCTATCATCTTCCGTAGAATTCTTTAAATCGACAGAAAGATTGCCAAACAAGTTTGACTTCAAAATCATTGGCAACGTTGATTGAAGCCTGAGCTTCATTTCAGTTTCAAACAGTTGCGTAACTGAAATATCATACTGGCCACCAGCTAATTGTCGATACTTACCAAACCTGGCTTCCAAGCTGTCAGTCTGAAATTTACCAGGTAGTATGAATGCCATGCCTAATTCTTCGGTGCAATACCAACAAACCTCTTGAATGCCCTGTGTTGTTAAGGATAAAGCAAGAAAAGTTTCCTGCGTTAACCTTCCGGTATCTGAAGCAGTTTCCTTCCACACTGTCAACCATTTAAGAAATTTACTTAAGGCTGCTCTTCAGTCAGAAAAAATTTCGTGGTTAGGCTTAAGATGGCCTTCGAAGGGCATGAGGGGAGTGTGTCAACCTCAAGTGATTGACATTTCAACGACCAATGAAATGTACGATAGCTCTTGGAAGAAGGGTCTACTGTCCCCCATAATTGACCTGTCACTTCAGGCCGAGACCCCCTGCAGTTAGTGTAGCGGCATGCACGTGTTTTCTACTACTTACACAACGTTACTCCTTTTCCGGTTCCAAAATTAATTCTCTGTGGCTGAGAATTGAAACGAAAAGAAAACATATTGTTACCCTTCTTTCATTCTCCCGAATTGTTTGTAAATTGCATATTTAGTGCTGTAAAAATGAAAATGTAAACGATACTTTTAAAACAAAGGTTTGTCTTTCTGAGAACTTGCTTCTAGACCTACATTTAGATTTAGTACAAATTGATCAATCAAAATTTGCGATAAATTGCTTGATATTCAAAAAAAAAAAAAAAAAAAATTAAAAAAAAATTATTTAGCGAAAACTTGCTGAATGCTGTTCTCAGTTATTGTTACATAAAGAGCGCTAATTCGTCTCTTGTATAAAGCTTAATTTAAGAGCAGAAATTTTTGCGTTAGTATGATTAAAATTAAATGAATAAATAAGAAAAGAGGTAACCTAAGCAACGAGTTTTGCTCGAAACAGGAGTAGCAAATGAAGATTTGTTAAGCTCCACTACTCTATTTTTTTTTTTCTGAAACTAAATGTGAATGTTTGCGTTTCTTTCTTTATTTTATATAATTTATTTAGTTATTTTGCATTTTATTTTATTTATATACACTTCTTCAATTATGTTTTGCTAATTATTGCATATTGAATACTTGATCAATATGATGAGACCATCACATTCATTTTATTTCTTTCCTTTATATTTCTGTCATTTAAAATAAAATTCCCGAATCATTTTTCGAATAAAACATCCTGGTTTTCTTTTTCTTTGACAAAAGAACGTTTTCAATGGTTCTTTACTTTCTGTGTAGTTCCGCTTCATTGGCACTTCAATATGTAGTCAAGTAATATGTGTTTATATAAGCGTGCGCAGAGCTTTAGCAAGGGGGGGGGGGACGCTACTGTGCTAAATGGGGTACCAAATACACCCATAAGCAGGGCCGGCCCGACGGTATTCGGCGCCCTTGGACTTTATAAAAATAGTCGCCCCTAGCCCTCTTTCATCATACAAACTAAAATAATATAAATTCAAATTGTGTATAATTTTATTGCGTTTTCAATTACTTTAAAAATTTTAATAATTACATACATGAAACAAATAATGTATTTTTTTATTTCTAATGGGCTGCTGTTGGCCTCTCGTAATTGAAGACCTAGTGTGGTTCACAGGGATTGGTACCATCTAATCATCTCAATCAAGCCCCACAGTAGGTATAGTACCATCGCTACAAGTGAATTTTGACGCTAAGTTCTTTCACTTGAAAGATGGAGTATCTGATGGGAGTCACTATCATTGGGTCTGCTTACGTGAAGACAACTAGAATTTTGTTGAACTAATTTTATGAAACACGGATTATTGTTTTTTTTTTTTTTTTTTTCTCTTACGCTGAGGCGCCCCCAAGATGATGGCGCCTTTGTACTTTGCACACTGATAAGGCCGGCCCTGCCCATAAGATTTGGGTCCCAGATGCATCTCCAGGGAAACTTATGACAAATTAAACGCAAAGAAGCATATCTATTGAATACAAACGCGAAAGAGGTTGCCAGTTTTGTAATTAGCTTTCATTTTTATTTGCTAATGGGGGTACAATGGTATCTCTAAGCCCCGCACGCACAGCTATGAGTATCTACGTATGTATGTTGTAAAATATATATTGCTCAGCAAAATTAAATCACGAACTTGAAACTGGGGATATGCATAACATACTTTCGCTGTTGCAAAAGTATGCGGCAAATTACAAATTCACCAAAAAAAAAGAAGAAAAAGAAGGCAGGGAAGAAAGGAAAAAAAGAACTTAAAAAAAAGAAAGAAAATAAGCAAATGGTTGGCAATGACTGTTTTGAAACAGTGGCCTTTTTTCCGAGTGCATTTATTTATTACTTTTTTCCTTCATTATGTACGAAACATTAAATATTTATTGAAATATTAGGGTTTAAACGACTTTTAAAATTTTTCCGTAATACACTGAATAAACGAAAGCGATAAATATTGTATTTGCCATTAAAAGCTATTCAGAGCAGTGAATGGAGCTGGAGCGGACTTGAAACTATAACATAAGATTCGGAGGGGAGCTGTAGCATAGCAACTCAAAAAAAAAATAAATTAACATAAATAATAATAATAATAATGATAATAATAACTCTGCTCCAGTTCCCTGCGCAAAAGGTATTCAAAACTTTCAAAATGGCAGCCTGACTACTGGGGCGGCATATTCCTCGGAACCAGAAGTCCCAATTTCTTATCCTGGCAACAAACGTTGCTTTGATAAGCGAGCTGAGGTGGTTGCTGTGATAATTTCTATTTAATACTTATCGAGAAGTAAGTTGAGAGTTTTCCTGGTTTTCTCTTATGATTGAATGCACAAAAACACCATTAGAAGACCTCGCAGGGCGACAGCTTTTTACCAAGACTTGTTGAATCGAGATAAAGTTTGTATGGTTGCAGGTTGAGGTGAGGGCTGCCAATTTTAAAACTGCAAATACGGAACAGACGGGGCACATCGACAAGGGGGAGGGGGAGGGGCTTGAGACGCGCATTTGCATCATTTCTTCTGTGCCGATTCTTCATGTGCGAGCTTGCCTGTTTTTATTATCCAGTAAATAAAAACGGAGGAGCGCGGAAGATCGCACTTCAAACTGAAGCAGCATAGAACAGAAATGAATATAACCAATAAAGATTCAATATGCGATGCGACTCAAAATGACAACGGTTTTCCCGAAGGATATAATTTACGCAAAAGGAGATAAGTACATCTGGTTAAAATAATAAGGAGTAAATAAAGGAAGTCCATCTACAGCGCATTTAAAAACAGTTTCCGCAGTATATACTTCAAAAAATGTTTCAATATACCTTTTGAAACTTGAAGACGGAAGTACATGATTAACAGTGAATAATCTGAAAATAATGTACATGCACAAAAAAATGACAAGAAGATTTAGTGACAAATTCAGTTATTCAAATGCAAAACCTGTAATGTATGGAATTATCTTCTGAAATGAATTCTACATAGTTCTTTTCCTTGTCATGTTTGTTTGTTTTGTGTTTTCTGGGATGTGCGAAATAAAAAGATTCGTTGAGATAAATTTCATTACAAAATGCAAATTTGCAGGAATGTAACATGCAGTTAAAAAATGAGACAATAACTTTTAAATTCTGAAATTTTTCATGCATCACGAACGGATTTCTCTCCTTTTCGTAAAAAAAAATATTAACAACAACAAAAATAATAATAATGAAAAAATAAATGTCATATGGTGACTCAAAGTCTAAAATCAATGTTAAATTTAATGCATATTGAGATCCCGTCATATTAAACTTCAAAATTCAAGAAAAAATTTACCATTTGAAAGAAAAGGCATCCATATTGTAGTGATTAGTAATCTGACAGAGAAAATGAACAATTCGGGTTCACATGCCCATCAGAAAATGTAATTATTATTATTATTTTGGAGAGTTTTTTTCTCCGGTGAAAAGAGCAAAAAATTACAGATAAAATCAAAACAATTTTCAAATTAATTAATTCCCATGCTAACTAGGGAATTTTTAAGCTCAAACCCAGTCATTGGAAATGGTTGATATTTTTTTTTTTCAGGGGAAAAATTTCAAATCGCAAATATAATATTGCAATAGCTGGATTTTTAATTGCTAACGCAAAACAAAAAACAAAATTAAAAATGTTCATACATATTAGAACGGAGATTAAAAATGATTTTTTTTTTTTTTTGTATAAAATTGTTTTCTGTGTGGCATAGGAACTATACGCATAAAATTTGAAATGCACTTATTTCTGCATTGCGTAAATTTGAAAATTTGGATCGTGAAGTGGTTTATTGATCAAAAGGTATTAATTGATCTATATTAATTTTAGAGGTATGTTTCTACTACCATTTCTCACTTTTTCCACGTTAGTGCGAAGGAAGATATTTTAATTTCAAATTTTGTACTCACATTTTAATAATACTTTATTCCAACTTTCCTGCTCTATCTCAATGAAAATTTGAAAACATGTAAATTTCCCAATATTTCTGTAAATTTCCATAACTGTTGCGAATTTTGTATATTTCAACGTGGGAATGGAACCCTAAGATATTTATTGATTGATTCTAATTTTTTTTTACTTATATTTCTGGTGTCATTCCGCTATTCCACAACTTTTTCACAGTATCGAGGAAATAATTACTAAAAACAGAGCTTTTGCAAATTCGTATGTTTACTGCTACTGTTAATTATACAAAAAGAACAAATAATAAAAATAAGTAATTAATTTTTAAAATGCTTGTATTACTAATATTATTATTATTATTGTAGCTATTATGTTAGTTTTTATTTCCATTTAGATATTTTAAGAATTGTGTTTCATTGCTTGTTATGAACTGTTGTGAAGCTTGAAAAATGAATGTGCAAGCAAATTTTATTGTTTTCCTAACCCCTTTACTAAGGACTACCAAAGGGATTCGCCAATTTCTTTCCGAGTTTTAGAAGGGCTTCGCTAGGGAAAAAAAAGTTGGGAACCCCTGACTTAAATCGTATGCAGAAATTTTGCATAAGAGACATAGTTCTTTTTCTTTAATGACGCGAGTTCGCATGCATAAATTTAATGTAGAGAAATAATTATTCCTCATTTGAGCTGCGAAACTAAAGAATAAAACATCAACATAATCAAAAATTGCGGACACGTGTTTCAGAGTTACAAGGAGCCCGTGTTGCAATGCAAAGAAGTAAGCTTATGGATGAGAAACAACCAAACCGTTTTTATTCTTTAGCTAATAAGATATTATTTCGTAGTGCCACACAGCAAACATTTCATAACCAGGAATGGGCAGCCTTTGGAAAGCTGCGGGCTAAACTCAAAAGGTTAAAAAAGTCGCGGGCCGTAGAGATAAGCAGGTGTCAAGTTACCGAGATTCCGTAACTTCAATCGCTGATATTGGTCTGTATTGTCATTTACTTGCCATTCAAGTTTATAAGAGTGAATTCCAGTGTACGAAATTATTCTCGTTTATTATTTATCTATTATTATTTTGAAAAGTTAATACATTACAAATAAATAAATATATAAACATTAAATCAAAATACCTAATGAGAAAAAAAATCCATAATTTTTGTTTGCTTTTCCCTCTGAAGAGAAAACCAATTCCCGAACACTATTAGGCTTGCTAATTTGCAATTAACTTTTTTCTCGTGTTTGTAGAAAGGTAGGTACAAGGGGAATAAGGAAATTTTCTAGGAACACTTTCAAGAAAAGAATTCATTTATTGATAAAAAAACACCGCTGTAAAATTCCCAGAATTGTGCACCGTGGAAAAATTCCGGAGGAAAAAGTTAATAAGAATACAAAATGGAGGTCGACTTACAGGGGTTTCTGAAAATTGTGTGTCAAGTTAGAGAGTTTTTCGCCCATTGAAATTAGCATTGGGCCAACCATTAGGGGAGGGATATGTCGACTTACCAAGGGTTAGTCGACTTATCTGCGCGTCGAGCTACCGAGGTTCCACTGTATTTAGTTTAGTCATGTGAACTGTGAAGAAAATAATTTTTGCGATTCAGGAAAAGAAACATGTGGTTTGTTTTCTAAACAATGTCCCATGCTTTTCGCCATTCCCCGAGGAAGTGTACTGTACAGTGGAACCTCGCTATTCGCACACAATTCATTACAGGAGGCAGCTCGAATGGCAACTTGTACGAATAGCGAATTATTTTTTCACATAAAATACAGTGTAAATTGGATTAATCCGGTCCAGACACACAGATGGCTGCTTATTTAAACCTATGAAAAACAAATGTACAGTACTGTACATGAAATTATAGATAAATTAAAATTTAACAGCACTTTGCTTGTACTGAGGTGAGCTGATGGCATATGTGGAATGTTGAGATGAGGAAATGAAAGGGCTGGAAGAGGAAGAGGAGGCCCCTTCTATAAAAACATCAGGTAATATCCCTTCAAGTGTTTTCTCCCTTTCTGTTGTCCTTTCTTTCTGCACTAGAAGAATCTTGGGCTTCTTTCCCTAAAAACCTGTCCAATGTTGTCTGGCTTTGACGATTGTTCAGAATTTTTCTAAAATGGCCAATAACATTGTCGTTGAACAAAGCATCCCAACATTGCTGTTGACCACAGCAGTGTTGGGATGCTGTTTTCCCATCACTCTCTGCGTTTTCTTGCAGGAATAACACAGCTCTTTAATTTTTGTAAAGTAAATGCTTTTCTTACTACTTTCCTCTTCTGAAGAAGAAAGTTCTTCAACCACTTCCTCTAGATGCCCCCTTAGAAAGCTAAAATTGTCAGTAAAATCTCAAAAAAAATTAAAATTTAAAGAAAATCCAAAACGCGAATCAAATTACTTCTAGACGAGTTCAAAACGAGCATAATTTCTCGATTTTTTTCTTGAAAAAAGCTAAACTGGCGAACCAGCTGACCCCTGGCGCCGTACGAATTGAAGGACAAGTACGAATGGCGGATTTCCACTGTATATGTTCTACGTCATAACATCTTTCCGATAAAGTTTTTTTTAAGTTAATCGGTTGGTTAACTCAGGATTTGTATACGACTGAAATTTTCCCGTAGGCACTGTCGGTTTTTTTTTTTTTTTTTAATGAAATTCGGAGTGGATAAAAAAATATTTCACGCCGAGAGCTCCTTCCAATACGCTTGTCCAAAGGAACTTGGATCTTCTGCCCAAAATTTGCATACTTTGCTTCGGGAAAAAGTCGCTAATATTCAGAATTTTTGAACTGTTCAAAATTGAACGAAAAATTGTTCAAATCAAAAAGTAAAATATGAAAATGAGATGTCCTCGCCAAGATCTTTCGAATGCAGGGGAAAAAAAATCTCTCGAATCGGACAATTCCTTCAAAAGTTATTGGGGGGGGGGGGGGGAGACATGCGCACCCAGAACCCCCCCCCCCCCGCACCTGCCATTGTCTGGCGCATCGGATTTTTAGATGCCCCCGAGGGCTTGCCCTCGGGGACAAATGGGGCCCTACAGGGGGGGGGGGGAGAGACAGACCGACAGACACAATTACCCCATCTCAAACCCCTACTTTCAATTTTTTTTTAATTTTTCAATTTATTTACTTCACTTGTTTATGACTTTTTCCTATTTTTAACGATATTCTTGTGATCTGATACATTAGCCTTCTTTCGTTGTTTTTTTTTTTTTTTTACTTTTACGGAAAAGTAGGATAAGAAGAAGTAAAAGATATCGAAAGATGGAAAAATCTTATGAAAGGAAAGGCTAATAAATGTTACGAATGGCATAAAAAAAATCATTAAAAAAAAGGAAATAAAAGAAAGAAAGGAGGTTGTTAGTATCCCCCCCCCCCCCCCCCAGCTGTCGACCTTTATATGTAATTTTGTTTTTCAAAATTCCAGCTCCACCGGAAGATGTTGGTTTATTTAATCAAAATTTATTATTATTTTTTTTTTTTTCGGTTTCTAAAACACAAATTATTGAAACATTGCATTCAGAAAGAGGCCAATATAAAATTTTGAAATTACATTCATTTTCTCAAAAATATCTTTTTAATTTACGAAAACATTTAAAGTTTATCATTCCTTTATTCCTTCAGTAAAAAACAAAAAAACTCTATCTCGCTCAATTTAGTTATATCTGTGGCATACACAGTTGTCTTTAAGAGGGCGGGGGGGGGGGGGGGAGTAAAGGCAACGCTTTTCTCTTCAGAAAGTTTTTGAAGAAAAGAAGAATGGATTGTGTAGAAGAAAATTAAATCAATAACCTACAAATGAATAAATACTTACATTAAAAAAAATTTTTATCTGATTTACTAATTAAAGAGCAGTAATTTTTTCAAGCTTACATTTTTAAAAAAATGTTTTTTTTCCCCAATTGTACAAACATTTAATTCGTGAAAAATATTTTTATAATACCGTGGGAACAGGAATTTGCCCATATAAAGGATTACATATAAGTCATAGCTTCTCCAAATTTCTTTCAAAAAGCTCTCAATTTTCTTCCCTTTCGAAAAAACATGTGGTCTGTCTTCTGTGTCTGGCTGGTTTGAGGGTCTGAAGAGGGGACTACACTTTCCCCATTGTCCGAATCCGAAGCAGCAATGCTTCCCGGAGTGAGAGGTCATTAGGCTAATCGACCTCGTAAATCATGCCCCCTTGCATGGGAAGCGGTGGGAGGCGTGGCTTATAGGAATTTCGAGCTTTTTTTGGAAATATTTTCAAACTTTGGACGGATTTTTTTTGTCTTTAAAAATGTTTGCATTATTTCAAACAAAAGTTCAAAAGAAAGCTGGAAATGTTTTGCTGGTCTTGTTGTTTTTAAAATTTCGGTAACATGCTTTGAAAATATTTTATCGAGCGAAACGTCTAACAGTACCACGTTTTTTCCAAAATTCATTTTTTAACGATTTTTTAAAAATACGGTAAGTGATATTTTAAAAAAGTAAAAACTAAAAGACCGAGATATAGGCTTGAAAAATACTCAAAAAAATTCCGGACTCGAAAACTTCAAAGGAACTTTCTAAAACTTAGTCCAACTTTTCCCGTAGGTTAACATTGGTTTCGAAGATTTGAAACTCTGACTGAAGAGCAGCCTTAAGTGTTGAAACAAAGGGCTATTTAATTTAAGGGGATGTTGATACATATTCCTCTTGTGAAATCCTTTCATCACTGATCGCACATTCATAATATCCCACCAATTGACAAAAATTTTGATATATTCAGATGTTGATTTTAAATCTATGATATTGCATTTTTCATTAAGTGAATCTATTGCCCCAACTAATTGAATATTAAATATGTTTAAAGCAAGTTTAACGTTTTGTCTTTCTATGTTAGAAGGAAATAGAGATTTGGTGTTTAATGAATTTGCATATTTGAGTAAATTATTTCTTTCTAACTCGTATAGTTTGAGTATAGATTGAAATGAGGCTGTCTTTAGCCGTTCATTCTGATTTGTATCAATATTTTCCAAAGGAAACTCAGGATAAAACATGCACGAATTAACATTTTTTTGGTTGAGCCAATTGTTCCTAACACATTTAATAATATGGACACTATCAATCATAAAAAATAATTTTCTTTTACTATCACATGGGTGTGAATAAATAACTTGAACCTTATTAGGTGTTGAGAACTTAGACATTGCTCTTCGGTTTATGGAATTATTGTCACTTATGACACAAAATGTATGAAAACCTATCGATTCGAGACCAATTAGCACTTTGCTGAGAAATTCATGCAGCATGTCAGCATTAACAGTTTTTACTGGCATTATTGCCACCACATCTTTATAATTCGATTGAACACTCTGTATCATACATAAGCTGAATTAGCAGCTTCAGAGCAATTATATGATGCCCCCAAAATATCCCCCCCCTTAAAATCAAAAAATGGTTTTAGATGAACTTCATCCATCATAATAGTGACTGCTTTATCTTTATCAGATAAGCAATCAAATTTTTGCCTAATATAAGATAAAAAATTGTGATCATTATTTTCATTTTTAGGGTTTATATTATAAGCAGCAAATAATTTTTTCACTGTTGAATGATGAGGTAAAGTAACTAAACCACTATTTCTCAAAAAGTTATAAGCATGGGGAGATATTGACAACAATAATGAAGAAAATATTAAAAAATCTGCTTTGTATCTGTTTTGATTCTTAGAATTAAACAGTAAAGATACTTGTTCTTTAATGAAGTTAATGCATAATTTCTCATTTTCAGTGCATAAATTTTCTAATTTAGACAAATAGAGAGTGACAGAGTTAATTAAGTTTTGAATTTCATTGCTTTTTGATTGATTAGTCATTACATTCTGATTCAAAGAACATAAAATATTCGAAATTTGTTGTACGTTATTAACAACAATGGGAAATTCCATTTCATTTAGTTTTTTCAATTTCATTTGATCAATGAAAACATTTACAGATAGATTTATATCAATAATTACATTTATATATTTTGGAATGTCATCGGTTATTATTACTTTAACAAATGAAAAATTATTGTCGATACTCACAGGATTGAATCCATCTTTTAAATCAATCAAAGTAATTTTTTCTTTCAGTTCATGTAATGAGTCCACTTTACACTTTAACTTATCTTCTTCACATGTTTGTAAACTGTCCGCTAAAACATTTTCTAATTGTGACAGTTCAATTCTTTTTCTCTTGGCCTCGGGTTCTTCTCTTACTGGTTTTGAAGTTGACATATACTCGGGGCATCCAGGAAAAATAGATGGTACAGCATCCTTGCACAGTCTTGGCTGTTCCAATGGCACAACTATTTTCCTTCCCGTTTTTTCACAATCAAATTCTACAGCTCTCCTGATGTCGTTATCACTGAAATGAACCTCACAAACCTGAAAGAAAGCAATTATTTTTCATTGGGGTTGTATTTTTTAATTTATTAAACTTTTAAAGTTTGCATACATTTAAATGCAATGAACATAAGTTTTTGGTAATTAATTCATAATCTTGTCTTCAATAAATTTTTCCTTAATTTGATTAACATTTTTTTTCTAAATGGTAATAAACTAAATTTTAAGCATAGATACAATTAATCTAGATAATATAAACATGAACTATATTACTTTAATCATATCTAATATTCAATACACACTAAGGTAAAATATAGTAAACATGTTCAATATAATACTTGCTTATTAAGTTGCTCTATTTTCATGTAATAAATACACATTTTGGAATAATAGCAATAGTTTAACAGCAGTGGCAGTAATCTTACTGGTTTAGTTGCATTATAATACACAACTGTCCTCCAGATTGATTAACAGAGTAAAATAAAATTAATTATGCATTAATTATTATGAGAATAGTTTTGCATACATTTTAAACATAATGAATATGAGAAATATTTGCATTAATTTAGTGTTCAGCTTTAATTTATTATATTATTATTACTTAATGTGATTCATTTGTAATTTTACAACTGGCATTAACCGAATTTTATGCACTAAAATCATTTAATTTAGATAAAATATAGTGCATGTGAAGTTCATTATTAATGATGTCAAGTATTAAATACACAATACGCACTGGAAGAAAAGACGAAGAGTAGAAACAATGTTCGCGTATTGACCTATTATGATCACTAATTAAATAAACTCTATTTTGAGCCATAACGAAAACTTTTAATATAACTGAACTATAATTTCAGAAAACAAATTATAGGACTCTTTTCCTGATTAAGAACAGAGAAAAAAAATAATAAATTTCAAAGAATTATAATAATGTACGAAAAAGTACTTACTCTGGAATTTTTTGTGATTTCAAAGCCTCTGGGAATGGCAGCAATCCATTTCTTTCGAAGCTGTTCACTCTTTGGAAATCCAAATGTGGAAACTTTTGGCCCTTTTGCAGTGTAATTGCCGCGGCAGTTGGGCACAACACATTTATAAACCATTTCCAATCACTATACATTAGTGGTAGCATTCATTTTTATGATCAATTTTACATAGCTAGTTCAGAAATATGCACGTGTTTGTAAACAAATTGTAGTTCTCATCTGAGAAATCTCACGCCAAAGAGCTGAGGAAAGTATGCGCAGTGCCGAAGGTATCGGCATTGCGCATGCCTAAGCTTCCAAATATCGCCATGGTTGGCTCCTTGAATTCGGTTTGGATTTTTCCGAAAACTGGTTACCTTGCATCGTTTCCCCACCGTTTTCCATGGGCCTACCTTCCCTACGTCATCGGCGCTCATGGCAACCCGTTGGTAGGCTTGTTCCTAGTCTCGGAGGTATCGGCACCGCACGCGGGCGCCATGCGAAAGGGGGCGGCAAATTCAGCCTATCATTCCTAAATTTCATCACAGATTTTTTGAAAATATTAAACAACGTTTTTGCCTCACATGGGATCTTAATCTCTGCTATTTTCTCCAGCTGTGATACCTTATAGGCTTCTTTTGTTTTCTCAAAACGACGCCCCCCCCCCCCCCCCGCTCCTTCTCTGCTCCACAAGTATTTAGACCATGGTCTAAGACAAAAATAGAACTCTTTTAACTTATCGGACTGTTGCCGAAATATGAACATAATAAGGCCTTTGGTTCAAAGAAGGGGACACACTCGGAGATTACCCTAAGGCCCTGCCCTTTACTGACATCTGGTAGCGATTCTTTTGGTCTCCATGATGGTCATTCTAATGTTCTGCCTTGGGATGTCCAATTTAAGATAGGGCTAGATGGGGATTCTAATGTTCTTGAGAAGTTTAACAAGACCAGTAAACTTCGCCAAGGCAAGGCGACCTGTCAATTTGCCGCCCCTTCTTTTGGGTTTGGGAATTCGAGCAAAGGTAGTTTAGCACGCTTGTTAGCACGTGCAATAAAATTAACATTTTTACTAAAAATTGATAATTAGTTAATCATTAAATGCGAATAGATTAGTTAATTAACAGCCTTAATGGAAAAACATAACAAAATTTAATTACGAAAATAATAAGAAATACATGTCTGTATAATATTATCAGACCGAACTGCGTGCACGCAAGCACAGCACAGACTACAGAGTGTCTGTTGAGAATCACATGCAGGGCTCCCACTGCCTTAACACAATTTGTAGCAGCTTTCGGAGCAGGTAAAAATGTCCTTTTTGTATCAGTTTGGAGCAGAAGAATTTTAACTTTTGTATCAGTTTGGAGCAAAAGAAGTCGACTTTTGTATCAGTTTAGGAGCTGAAAATATCAACTTTGTACCATTTTTGGAGGAGTTTTTTCTTTATTTTTTAAATATTAAATGGCTGTTTTAAAGCAATATCATTTTCATACATCAAGGGTAAAAGCAGTTTCAAGTCTTCAAACTGATAGGAAATGTAAACGTCAGTCATCCTTCTAAAACTGGATTATTTTTATATTTCTTAAGCAATTATTCATAACCTATTCAAAAAGTAAGACTAATTAAACCTATAACCCTTATATATTTTTCAATACTTTTCTCCAGAAACAGATTATTTAAAAAAATGTTTTGTTGTTTTTTCTTCTTCTTATAGTTAAGAATAGCTGGAAGAAAGCTTAAAATTTTCTTCTTTTCAAAAATCATTGCACTCTTTTTTAGCCTACTTTCCCGTAAAAGTAAAAAAAAATAATAATAAAGCATGAAAGAAGGCTTAATGTATCGTGAAAATATCGTTAAAAATCAAGAAAAGTCAAAAATAAGTGAAGTAATTAAATAAAGATTGAAAAATAAAAAATTTGAAAGTAGGGTATTGAGATGGGGAAAAAGTGTGTCTGTCGGTCTGTCTGTCTGTCTGTCGGTCTGCCCCCCCCCCCCTAATAACTTTTGAACGAATTGTCCGATTGGAAAAATTCTTTTTGCATTCGAAAGATCTCGGCGAGGACATCTCATTTCTATATTTTACTTTTTGATTTGAACAATTTTTTGTTCAATTTTGAACAGTTTAAAAAAATTTAACATTAGCGCCTATGGACAAAATTGAAGCAAATTCTGTAAACTCTGGGCACAAGAGCCAAGTTCCTATTGCAAGCTTATTGAAAGGAGTTCTCGGCGTGAAATATTGATTTGAACAGTTTTTGTTCATTTTTGAACAGTTCAAAAAATTAACACAGAGCTTACGGGGAAATTTCAACCCTATATAAATCCTGATCTAACGGACCGATTTGCTTGGAACAAACTTTATCGGAAAGCTCTTATAACGTAGAACATGTAGAAATAGATAGTTTATCCAGAACTTACGAGCCTATTTTGCTATGAAATTTTTTGATCGGGATTTTCAAGGATATTTCTCAGTGACTGAATGAGTGAAATAATGAATGAATGAATAAATGAAAGAGTGAAAGAATAAATCAATGAATAAATGAATGAGGAAAAGAATGAATGAATAAATTATTGAATAAATGAAAATATAAATAAATGAGTGAATAAATACATGAATGCGTAAATGAATGAATAAACACTTGAATGAGGTAACGAATGAATGAATAAATGCATGGCTGAATAAATGAAAGAATGAATGAGTGAGTGAATGAATATGTATTATCCGTTGAAAAAGGTATATTTTCAATAATTAGAACTAAAGATAAATAAGAAAGAGAGAGAAAGAGATAGCTAGATTATAAATTTGAATTTGGTGTATACGGGAAAGTAGGCTCGTATAGTTCTAGACGGAACTTCTTGTTGTTTAATAGCTAAAGCACTATTCTTTCAAGAAAATAAGCAAAAACTAACTAATATGAAAGGTTCAACTATTTTGAACTATTTATCATTAATTAAAATTTGTTTTTTAAATGGTGTAAAGTAATTGTACTTATGTAGGTATAATCATTGTGATTATAGTAACAGTAAAATTTTGAATGAATTAAATATAATTTTATATTTTATCAAAAAATATATTTGTAGTTAATCCTATTTTCTACCTGCAGTAATATTTATTATTTTTCTGATTAAAAAATATTTCTTTAAATTTCAATCCTAAATGCTCACTTGGATGCTTTGGAAGTAGTAATTAATGACACTAAAAGTAAATTGCTGAGTTTTATAATTTTGCAGCTAGAAAACCCAGGAACCAAATTATATTTTTCAGTTCTATAATAGAAAGGCAAAATGTATTTCTTATTATCTGTTGATAATTTAATGTCTAATGATTCATTTATTTTTTCCAACAAGTTATCTTTACATCTTTCAAAAATTGTGTAATAGTTACAATAAAATTTCAAGAGTCCTAGGGTTACAACAATTGGATGCTGAAAGAAACTAAATTGAATTAAAAGAAAGAGGAAATGCGTGATAATTTCATAACTTCCAAATCTAGTTAAAAAATTGAAACTTTAAGCAAGTTTACTTTAATGAGGTCGTTCATCCACAACAAAATTTCTTTTTCTTCTATTGATTAACATGTTTGCTAAAGATCATCAATTGATTAAGATACACATGCTTTTTTTTAATGATTTTCTAACTTAACTATTTTTTTTTACTTATTTTGTTCTTTATATTTATGTTTTATGTGTTTGAATTGCTTGTGGTCATATGATATAGATTACAGTCCTTAAAGAGTAATGAGAAAAGAAAAAAAAAAGCTGAAATTCAATGTTTAATTTTACAGCGTTTGAAAGTCTACCTCTAAACACTTTCGGGAACAAATATATATTTTCAAACAATGTTTTTATTTAAAATAAATATACATTTTATTTATTTACTATCAGAAGAAATATTATAAATTTTTGAAATGGAAAAAATCCGATTTTTGTAGGGGATGCAAAAAGATTGTAGAACGTATGCGCGCTCCTTTGCTTGCACGTGAAAAGTAGGGTTAAGGAATTTGAAAAAAAATGTTATAATGGAGCAGCAATCTTTTTAACATCTGCTCTGTTATTGATTTTTCACAGTGATTAGTATTTCCTAAACATTAGACGGTAAATTTATTTTTTTCACGTTCCATGAAATTAAACTTTATCTATTTCAAGAAAAACTTACTAAATAAAATGTTCAACATAAATAGTAATAAGAGGAATGATTTTTCTCTCTATAACACTACAAAATATTAGAAATCGTCTCACTGTTTCTTCTACCAAGCGTGGGATACATCACACATTCTGCTCAATTTTCTCATCCATATTTGATGTTCTTAAGAGAGGGTAGAGCTAATATTAATTAATAAACTGCTTCAAAGGTAAAAAATTAGTTGACTAAAGGAAAAATGTATCGAATGATTTCGATTTTAAGGTTAAAAATATATAATATCTAAAAATTTTTCGATTTTTTTTTTTTTTTCAAAAATTGCTATTTGGCGCAAATTTCGCGAAAAAACGCACTTTGCAGCAGCATGTAGCAGAAAAAACGTTTTGGCGCTGTTTTGCGCAATTGGCGCAGCCGTGGGAGCCCTGCACATGTGGAGAGCTTTTTGAGACAGTCCATACAGTTACAGTTTTCTCGCCAACTGGCGCACTAGGGAAAGTTCTTTATTGCCCGCGTTGGCATAGTCAGTCGCTGCACACCACTCCCCCCGCAGTGTCATTCAAAATGGACATATCTACGGGGTGGAATTGCACGCCGTCCTGTACGGGTTGTCCTACTCGATGGGACGGGAGTTGCTGGAATGGTTTGACCATACAAATTTGGATCTGAGTAATTTTGAAGTGCTTCGGATACTAGGATGAGCTAAGTTATGCAAAGCCACAAAAACTTTTTTACGAAACGCTTCAGGAATATAGGGCCGAGCTGTACCTGTTGATAGGTCACAATATAGAGGAATTTCACAATTTGGAAAAGTAATTTTTTTAAATTCCAAACTCTCAGAATTGTTAATTAAAGTTTGTAGTTCTGAATCGGTTTGTTGCGATTGAGCAATTTCGCTATAATCAATAGGATTAGGCATGGTAATCGCATTTATACGCGAGAGGGTATCTGCCAAAATATTTTCGGACCCTTTTATATGAAAAATCGCAGTGGTAAATTGGGAAATAAAGTCTAATTGTCGGGATTGTCTTGGGGTAGATTTATCTGAACGTTGTCTGAAAGCATAAGTGAACGGCTTGTGATCGGTGAACAAGGAAAAATCTCTGGCTTCAAGCATATGCCTAAAATGTTTGATAGCAGCATATGCGGCTAATAACTCTCTATCGTATGCGCTATAGTGCCTTTCTGTTTGGGAAAGTTTTCGGGAGAAGTAGGCCAGAGGCTCATCTACTACCTGTGATAATGTTCCCCCAATTGCAAAATCGGATGAGTCAACTTGTAAAATTAGTTTTGCGTCGGGTTTTGGATGTGCCAATAAGACTGCATTCGCAATTAATTGTTTGCAATTTTGGAACTCTTCTTCCGCCCTGTCGGACCAGTCGAGTTTGGTCTTATCTTTCTTTTTTGCCCCTTTCAAATATGACGTTAAATAAACCTGATGCTTCGCAATGTTCGGTAAAAATCTGCGAAAAAAATTCAAAAATCCTAAAAATCGCTGAAGATCTTTGACAGTTTCAGGACGTGGATAATTTAAAATTGGTTCGACTTTATTGGGTAAAGGTTTTGTGCCACTGCTTGTAATTAAATGAAACAAGAAAGGAATTTCAGGTACGCCAAATATACATTTTGAGACATTTATGTTTAGACCGTATGCATTCAATCGCTCAAGTACAATTCGCAAATGAGCTTTATGCTCTTCCTCAGTAGTACTAAATATTAAAATATCATCTAAATAAACACAAGAAAATTTGAGATCACCAAGTATTTCGTTCATAAAACGTTGAAAAGTTTGTGCTGCTCCGCATAATCCAAAATTTAAATAGGGGAATTCGAACAATCCAAATGGAGTGCAGACTGCGGTTTTCTGTACATGATCAGGATGCACAGGTATATGAAAATATGCCCGGACTATGTCCAGTTTAGAAAAAATTTGCTTACCATAAAGTGCATTGGAAAAATCCTGTATGTGGGGTATGGGATAACGATCCGGTACAGTACAAACATTTAACCGTCTATAATCCCCAACAGGGCGAAGGCTACCCGAACTTTTCGAAACAACGTGAAGAGGCGATGACCACGGAGATTTAGAGGGCCGGCAAATACCCTGGTCTATCATAAATTGGAACTCTTTTTTGACTTCCTCATACAGCTCTGGGTGGAGCCTTCTGGGTTTACTATAAATTGGTGGTCCAGTTGTTTCAATATGATGCACCGTGTTATGTTTCACTGATTTTGCCCCAGATGATAATTTCGTCAATTCTGCTAAAATTTGGTGAGTCTTCAGAAATGAGTTTTAGAGAAAAATACTCTGTAGATTTTGGAATAAGTCCGGATTTGCTAAGTTTAGTAATATTATCTATAAGTTTGCGGCGTTTAAGGTCTATTAAAAGATCAAAATGTTGCAAAAAATCTGCTCCTATTATAGGAACAGGAATGTCAGCAATAACAAATTTCCAAGTAAAATTTCGTCTTAAACCTAAATTTACATTCATTAGTTTGGTTCCATAAGTGTGAACTTTTGAATTATTAGCCGCAAATAATTGTAGCGAATCTGGCTTGAAATGTTTTAACTTTTTGTTAATTGGGACACAAGAGACATCCGACCCAGAATCAATCAAAAATCTGAGATGGGATTTACTATCATAAACATATAAGCGACATGATTTCGCGACTGCCGCTGACATATTTCGGTCGACAGCCGCTACTGTGAGTTTTCCTGATCGGCACTAGCGGAATGAGAACAGGGTGGTCGGCATTTTCTTGAGTTTTTGCCGAATCGAGCATGATAATAACAGTTTTTATGACGTTCGCGGGAGGATTCCTTATTACGATCGTAAGAGCGCCCGCTAAAATGTTCCTGTTTGGCGAAGTTCCGTGAGGGTCCCCTACTCCTATCGCGGGAAAGCCGTTCGACTTGTTTACGTTAAGTACGGCTCGACCGATGCATCGGCATCGATTGTTCACCAAAGTTGCCATCGGCCATCGGCATCGGCGGTCGATGTTAACTTTAGAAAAACATCGGCCCATCGGCCTTGAAAAACATCTAAAAGCCGATGCAAGGCCGATGTTTTTCGCAGGGACAACTTTCCAGAAAACATTCTGTCTTTAACTTTCTTTTTTTTTCCATAGCTAGATTTCTACTTCATACAATAACAGGCAGCGCATCAGTTTAAAAAAAAAACCTCAAATATAATGTCATTCTCCAAAGTATTTGATAATAAATTCGGAAAAATAGTTTAAGCAATCGCTGTCGGAAAACCTTCATTATTAAAATTATTTCTCTTTGAACAAAATGCTCGCGAAACAGAATATGTTAAAGTAAAAGTAATAGAGGCGTCTTATGAGTGCTATTTGTTTTTCGCCCTAGGTTAGTTGCCTCATTTTTGTCCGTTTTTTGTTTAATAATGATAGTGCATTAGATGTCATTGTGCAATAATATTATACCATCTGCTTTTAGTTGTCATTTTTCCTATCATTCAGAAATTGTAAACAATACAAAGTCAACTCAATCAAAGTACGGTAATAATTTTAATTTTTTTCCAGCGTAAACTTTTTTTTTTCTTAGCATTTTTTTTTTTTTTTTGCTTCTTCGATCCCCTTGTTGCAGCTTTTCTGCAATTGTGCAGCAATCTCGTTGCATATTGCTTTTAGTGTGCGGTTATTCTCATTAATTCATTTTTAGTTTACAACATAGCTCGACTTGCAATTTTTAAAAATTGAATTGTCAAAATGCGAGTTCGCGCGACAGGATGTAATAACATCATAATAAAAATGCTAAAATTTCTTTATTTTCAAAGATTGATCAATGCATATTTTTTTTTTCAAAATACATCTTAACGTTTTTTATACGATAATTATTTTAATTTTTCCCCGTTTATACTTCGTTTTTTTTAGGGTTTTTTTTTTTGGCTTCTTTGATGCCACGTGTTAGACAGTTGACAGTTTTTCTGCTATTGTACAACAATCTCGTTGCATCTGCTTTCAGTTTAGAATATTTCTTGTTATTTTATAGCTCAATTTTTCAGTATAAATGTTTAATGATCGAAATTTTATGTGTCCAAGTTCGACCTGCTATTTTCAAGAATTTAATTCGTAAAAAACGAGTTCTCGCGACAGGGTGTAGTAATACCTTAATAAAAAGGCAACAATTTCATTAATTTCAAAAATTGACAACGTATATATAAATATATATTTCTTTCAAAATACATCTTAATTTTTATAAACGATCGCGTGTTTTTCAGAAGATTATTTGTCAACAGAAAACTGCTGGTGCTCAAAATATTTTTTTACTTCGGGGATCTTAAATTGTGCTCATGAAAATATAAAGAACATGTCAAGTATTTCAGTGTAATTTTCAACTCACAAGGAAAAAAAATGCTATTAAGATTAGTTCTTAGGACCCAGCATTCATTTGTAATGACAAAAAAAATCTCACGTCTATGTTTTAAAAGCAATATTCAGTATTTCTTGGTTATGAACAGGGGGCGTTCGAATTTTTTTGATAATTTATTTTTATTTTAGAAAAAGCGCTATTTTTAGTTAAAACAACTTTTATAATGAAAAATAAACGTATAATCGTTCCCGCTTTTTTTTTTAAATCGGGGGGGGGGGGGGGGATATTATGAAAATATCTGAGAGGAGGGAGTTGACAACTTCGTTAAAGGTACAAACCCACATTATTTGTTAGTCTGTATTGTAACATCTGCATTCCTCTCCATGGAAAAAAAAAAAAAAAGATAATAAAGGCATTTGCAGTGCATGTTTTTTTAAGAGAAAATGTTGAAGGAAAGGGAATTATTGGATCCCAACAACTATTGGATCTCGACCCGGATCCAATAGTTGTTGAGTTTTTTTGGAAAAATAAGACAAAAAAATTAAAATTCCTCTGATATAGCATTTTTTAATTTTTTTTAAATATCCAAATAGTTTAATTACTTTACTAGAATACCAAGTTTTTCTTTTAGTTTTCATTATTATGTAAACTTCCACCAAACAGTTTTACGGTACTTGAATAATGCATTTATGTTTTTATAAACATAAAGATAAATAAGTGATTTAAATGACATTTTTGACACGAATTCTACACGTTTTAATGGTTTAAAGTGACTTTTTTTTCCATCGGCATCTGCCATCGGCCGATGGAAGAGGAGAATAATCGGCAATCGGCCGATCTTGGAACCATCGGCATCGGCCAAAAAGTGCCATCGGTCGAGCCCTAACGTAAAGTGGCGACTTCGTTTCGAAGCGCGCGAAAGTCATCCAATGGAGAGCCGCGCTGAATGTTATCGCTAGTAGCCGCGGCAGCCTGTCCAACGGCGAAAACGCTAGCGTCCATTGACGTAGTACGGACCTCTGCAATTTTATCAGCCATTTTGGCTAAGTTGTCTAAAGATTCAGTGCTAATGGATAAAATAGCTTGCATTTCTGTTGGTAGTCTTTGGAGCCATAAAGTTTTGAGAAAACCATCCTTAACAGGTGCCCCTCCTAACGCACGCATTTTCAGCAACAAATGTGACGGCTTATCATCACCCAAATGTAACTCTGAAATTAACCGACGAATTTGTTCGTTCTCAGATGCCGAGAATTCAGCCAAAAGTCTGGTTTTTAATGCAGTGTATTTATCTGACGCGGGTGGGGTAAGCAAAATATCTGAGACAGCAGTTAAAGTGTCAGGGTCGATAGAAGAAACGAGGTGGTTATATTTAGTTTCATCGTTTGTGATTCTCGCTAGAGCAAAATTACTTTCAACCTGAACAAACCATAACTGGATATTAGTTTTCCATAAGGGAGGAATTTTGACTGAGATATGGGATACCTGAGTCGGCGTATTGCCGCTATCTACTTCCTGGCTTTCATTCATAATAAAAACTAAATTATGGAGAAATATACCACACTTTTAACTAGGAATATTTTTAAAATATGGCAAAAACCTCAACTAAAG
This sequence comes from Octonoba sinensis, assembly GCA_038502835.1. Lineage (NCBI taxonomy): Eukaryota > Metazoa > Arthropoda > Arachnida > Araneae > Uloboridae > Octonoba > Octonoba sinensis. The sequence continues at coordinate 812,634 of CM076606.1, read as the reverse complement.
GGCAGACAATTTTGAGAAGAAAGCAAAGTATTAAAAATAAGACCAATCACAAAGAAAACTTCGAACACATACCTCGTTAGATGGTTAATCCAAGTGCAGAATTCATCTTGATAATAGATTCAAATTTTTGGAAACGAATAGAAAAGAAAGAGTTATTAAGGATGAGAGAAGCATATTTTTGAATAATTAAGGCTGGGCGTTTTGAAATATTCACGATTAAATAAGATTTGCCGGGTCACCAGTTTAGCACGCTTGTTAGCATGTGCAATAAAATTAACATTTTTACTAAAAATTGATAATTAGTTAATCATTAAATGCGAATAGATTAGTTAATTAACAGCCTTAATGGAAAAGCATAGCAAAATTTAATTACGAAAATAATAAGAAGAAATACATGTCTGTATACTATTATCAGACCGAACCGCGTGCACGCAAGCACAGCACAGACTACAGAGTGTCTGTTGAGAATCACATGTGGAGAGCCTTTTGAGACAGTCCATACAGTTAGTTTTCTCGCCAACTGGCGCACTTTTCTCCACCAGACCCCTAACCTGTTAGCCGAGGCCTTAGGATTGCTTACGCACGGAGCGAGGTAGTGGGATCTACGGATTTTACATGCACATATCCCCAAGTATACATGGTGGTCTTCAGTGGGTATCGAGCGCGCGACCTTCCAGGTGGAAGTCCGACGTGCTAACCACTAGGCTACCACGGCCCGCGGCCAACTGGCGCACTAGGGAAAGTTCTTTATTGCTCGCGTTGGCATAGTCAGTCGCTGCAGTAGTAATGTACAAACTGAGGTGTGCTCAGTGGCGGAACTAAGGGGGGGAGGGGGGTCCACCTCGGGCGGAACTTTTTTGGAGGGCGGACAAAGATTCGGATTGCCATTCTTTTCGTCGCAAGCAGCACAAAGATTTCCTGACGACATTGCATTTTAAAGTCTACTTTTTTTCCAAAAAAGTTCCATTAAACATCAGTTAATTCGCGCTCAAGATCACTTCAGAACTTAACCACCTAGGTTTTTTTCATTCCAAAGAATTCCTGCAAGCGACAAAAGTCTCCCGGCTTCCGCTTTTGCTGTACCCCTAGGTACGCGTTTTGTTCTCCTAATAAAGACCAGGTTTCTTGGGATGATTCCCAGAGGGACAGTGGAAGTTCTTCGCTGTCTTTTTCTCAAGTCCCAGTCTGTTTTTCTTCCATGAAAGTCATGATCGAGCAGAAGGAAAGAAAATTTTGAATTAACTCCTCAGAATCGATATAAAACAGGCAAGTTATACTACAGCATTTATTTTTTTTTCTTTCTTTCCTTCATCAAGGAGGAATTCGTATTTCGGACGCAAATGTATATGATTCATTCATTTCCATAGCTTATTTTATTTTTATTTATTCTTTGTTTTCCCATTTAAAAATTAACAACACATTAAGACTTTGCAATTAATACAGAGGTTTTTAAACTGGGCGCCACGTCGCCCTGAGGTGCCAAAGCGAGAAATTGGAGGTGCCCTGCCGAAAGACGACCGCCAGGAGGGGGTCATGGCGAATACTGCGCCATTGAAATCGGGGGGGGGGGGGGTCATCGTTTTGGGGGAAGTGCTTCATAGCTTTTTAGCGGGGCGCACCATCGTTCGAAGGATTCCCTATTATATAGCTAATCTTTTTTGCTTTTAACTTCAACATAAGTGGTTAACAGTTAACTATAGTGTAATTTTAATTATATTACACACTTTAGAATCTGCCTTACTTTTAAATCAATTCCAAATTAAGGTTTTCAAAAATATATAACACAATGTATCTCAATCTAGCACAATAGCTTGTTACCCAAAGTGTGTAGCCAATCGAACACGATGATAGTATTCAAACAAACCTTCTTATTCGGATTTATATCTTGATGATTTTTTTTTTAATTTTGAACTTTAAAAAAATGAGCACTGACTGCTTTTTCGATGCAGCTATCGGATTATTACGTTTTTTTCTCTTAGTATCCATTATTGGCTGTTACCAAATAAAAACATTTTTTAGTCGATGCTTCAAAGATGCATAACTTATCAGTAGTCCAGAATCGAATAAGACAACAGCAGGGGGGGGGGGGGGGAGAGAAAGTATAAAAAGGAAACTAGATAATAAAAATTATGTTGTGAAACCCCTAAAACAGCTGTATTTTATATAAATGACGAAAAGTAAAATTTTTAAGTAATGTTTATATTAATTTACTTTCTTAACAACTTGTATAATTAGCTTGAAACTTAGATTTATCTCTCGAATTTTATTTTTTTCCTCCCGAAGTAGTGTTTGAAATTTATCTAGTTCTATCTAATTCATGACAAAATAATGTTCGTCTCAGTAATTGAGGATGTCCGTTAAAGCAGGGGAATGCAATCTTTCACACTTTGGAGAACCCTTTGAGCTTACCGTTTTCTTGAGGGAACATCTTGATCAAAGAGCAGAAAAAATAGGATATCAAAGCTTTATCCTTCTCAAATTAAATATATATATATATATTGTTGCAGCTGTATTTTATCACAAAACAAACATCTTAATAAGATAATGGATGGTAATGTAGCTAATAAGGGTTTTATTTTAATACATGAGGCTCAATGGTTTTGCTGCAGGGAAATTAAAAACCGTCCATGTAATAAGAGGAGAGTTCGTTGAAGGATTTTTTACTGCATGTGAATGAAATAAGTAACTACGAAATGTTGATAATGATGCAACAAAAACTCATTTTTATGATATAACATTTTTAAAAAAGCAACAAACCCTCGGCAACGTTTCGTTTCTAATTTTTTATAAATTGTTAGAATAAAATATATTTATAGCATAGTTCATTTCACAATTACCCTTTAGCATTAGCTAGATACTTCAATTAAATTTAAAAATAAATGAAGTGCTTCTTTTTTCAATAAGGAAAAAAAAACTGTGGAAAATGTCTCCTCTACAACAAAATATTCATCATAGAATCAACCGTTATTTGTTTAATTAAGTTAAGTAAATTCTATCTCGTGTTTACGTTCTATTTCTCACTAATTTGAATTAAGCTAAATATAGGTACTTAAATTTAAATAAACAAATTTTGCTACAATGAAATTTTTTTTTTTTAAATTTCATTCGAAAGCTTTTAATAAATTTCTCATCCGCTCAGTACAATGTAAAGAAGAATTTCCTATATTGTCATGATAGATACGCTAAATAATTATTAACATGACTGATAGAAAACTATTCTGGACATTTCCGATTTGACTGAAGCAATTGTAGATTCAAGGGGCTTTACAGGTGTCATACCTTCATCCAGACATGACCAAACCATAGGAATCTAAAACTATGTCTTAAGGACCTCTAAAATTTTCTGAGCAGAGTCCGAATCCCCTAATGTCTCCAAATATAGATTGAAATTAGTTTTTTGGCATCAGATTCTATAAATTTCCAAAGAAAAGTACCTGAAATTGAAAGTTAGGTTTCAATTTCGAAATATTTCTAGGGCCGTACCCCAAATTCTTATTTTTCCCTACGCCATAAAAATAGCCTTAGATAGCATTTGTAAGGCATACATTTCGAAAAACATTTTCGGAGGAGAACCCCCGAACCCCCTATTGTGCGTCAATGTTACATAACAAAGTATATTAGGGTCATTCCACGGCAACGGACGTTACATTTACACAGCATTTTTCAACTTCAACGAGCATTCTAACAAACTTGTTGGGTATTTTTTAGGTTTTTTAATTTTGGCTAGTAAAAGTACATGTGTTCTAAGTATGCAAAAAAATTTTTGAAGATATATGTATTTGCTGTATGTTAAACATTTTTTTGAAATTTCGTTATGTATGTTACCCGAAGAGTAACACACGTAACGAAATTTCAGCATTTTTTTAAACAGACAGCAATACATATATATCTTTAAAAAATTTTTTGCATACTTTAGAACACATGTACTTTTACTAGCCAAAATTAAAAAACCTAAAAAATACCCAAGAAGTTTGTTAGAAAGCTCGTTGAAGTTGAAAAATGCTGTATAAATGTAATGCCCGTTGCCGTGGAATGACCCTATACTGCTTTTCCGAATGCAGAGCCCATCTGGAGGCAAAGCACTGTGAAGGTGGGGTCGATTTCCTCCTCTCAATTTCGCCCATATTTAAACTTAAGGTGAACATTTTTTAAATTCTGTTCTGAGAGGGTCAAAATAGTCAATGTGAGCTGTGTCTTTGTGTGCATTGGAGGTGCGATACGTTCAATGCCTCATTTACGGCAGCATAGGTAAGTGCTACCAATCGGGGAAAAAACAGATGCTGGAAAAGAACGAATGTAGAGCATTCAATAACCTTTTAATTCTATTTTTTTTTGTCTCCAACAAAATACAATGTTATCTATCTATATAAAATAATAGTAATAATGCTTAAGACGGCATCTCCGCCCCCCCTCCCCACCTCCGCATCGAAGGGGCGGCACGATTGGTTTTGCACGCGGGCGCTCAGAGGGCTAGAAGCGGGCCTGGTAATAACTAATTAAAAGACAACATTCCTTATGCCGATCTAGATTTACATTAATCTATACAAAGTGTACCTTTCTTGCTTTTGCACTGGCAAATTTTTCAGTTAAATTATCTGTAGGTATGGATTGAGCAATATGATATTCAATTGAAAAAATTGCCAGGTTTGACAATTTTTCCTGAGCTAGGGTCGATCTTAAGTAGGTTTTTATCAGTGTAAGTTTACTAAAACTTCGCTCACCTTTTGCGACACTTACTGGAATAGTTTGTAGTATCCGAATGGCAGTCCAAGTGTTTGGAAACAAATCACACCAATTATTTTTGTTCAAGACATTATGAACATCTTTCGGTTGTCCTTGGCATGTTGAGTACGCTAAGAATTGCGCTTCAGTTTTTCTTCATCTATTTGTTTGATTAAATGTTGATCCACTCCAGTTTGCTTTCCTAATCTTTTCGTAGCTTTAAACCACATACATGTTGCTGAATGATGATCCTTAGCAGTCTCATGGTTTCGCAAGGGCAATAGGCCCAATCATCATAACCCTCATTTGCTAAAGTTGATATTGAATTTCGGTGAAATAAATAACAAGATAAGCAAAACGCTTTTGAGGAAGATTTTGAATAAACAAGCCTTTTTCCGGTATATTTTTCTCCATTTGGCATAATTCGTTGGAAATGTTTGTTTGGAAAATGGCGACCTTTTTCATTGCGCGTATAGTCTTCTTCATTGTCAAGTTTGCCATTATTATGATTATTAGACCATTGCAGTACTATTTCATCAACTACCCTATTTGGCCATTTCGATATATCTTCGGAAACTTTTAATGGTAAAGCAGACTGAGGAGTCATTTCTGTTTGCCAATTGGAAAGTCCTGGTATTGATTTATATGAATCATCATGTAAAAACGGAAGTAATTTAATTACGGACTAGCAGCTCCAAATAGTCGGATTTAGCTTTAAAAAAGGCAGGGATTTATCTAATCTGCCAACACTGTTCCAGCGCCTCTCTAAAGGCGTCAGTTTTTTTTTCTTTGCGCTGGAAAAGATTTTTCGCATTTTTCTTTTTGGCGCCCCTTGCCATCTGGCGCCTAGAGCGGCCGCTCCACTCGCTCTACCCCAGACAATGCAACATAACTGAAACATCCTCACAATTTACAAAAACAATTAAAAATAGTTTTATTAAACAATTTCTTCAAACTCAATGCCAAAATGGCTGCCACTTATAAACCTACACTAGAAAGTATTTCAAAAAATGAAAGACATGAATTATAACAAATTATAAAATAGAAATCTATATCTGGAGTACATAACATGTTAAGCATTTTGTTAATTTTAAAACAGACAATGCGACAAAACACAAAAATATCCACATCATTCTTAAAAAATAATAAAATTGAACAATTAATTCAGAATATCTTCAATTATGTTAGAATGGCTGCCATTCACTGTATATTAAAATATTAATCCAGAATCTTAAAATTTTTAAATGGCTACCATTCATAAACTAAAAACATTTAAAAAACTGAGAGATAAACCATAACAAAATGCAAAATAGAAATAAAGTAAAACCTCTACTAACGGAAACCACTCATATGCAAATTCACCGTGGGCAATCAGGCACAATGTATTTTTTAAAAATTATTTTTTTATCAAGTTTTTTTAAATGGGTAACGGCTTGAACAAAGATCGATTTACCAGAAAAAGTTCTTAGATTTTATATTTTAGTAAGACTTATTTCCTAAAAAGTTTTCGTTGTAATATAGTGAAATAATCACACAATAAGATATTTTAAATCAGACCAATGCAACAAAACTGAAATATCCACACCATTTACAAAAACAATTAAAAATAGTTTTATTAAACAATTGCTTCAAGCTCAATGTCAAAATGGCTGCCACTTATAAACTTACACTAGAAAGTATTTCAAAAAATGAAATACATGAATTATAAGAAATTGTAATCTAAAATCTATATCTGGAGCAAGGCCGTAGCCGTTTTTTTTTTTTTTTTTAGGGGGGGGGGGGTGCTGACTTTAAAACACTTAATTATGTTGTGGAAAGTTTCAGGGAGGAATATATGCTACATTGCGAAATATTTCGGGGGGGGGGGGGCGTGGGACCGCTCCCCCTCTGGATACGGCCTTGATCTGGAGCAAGCATTTTGCTAATTTTAAAACAGACAATGCGACAAAACACTGAAATGTCCACACAATTTTTAAAAAGAATAAAATTGAGCAATTAATCCAGAATATCTTCAATAATGTTAGAATGGCTGCCATACACTGTATATTAAAATATAAATCCAGAATCTGTTAAAAATTTTAAAAGGCTACCATTCATAAACTAAAAAAAACTTTTCAAAAACTGAGAGATAAACCATAACAAAATGCAAAATAGAAATAAACTAAAACCTCTACTAACGGACATCACTCGTATGCAAGAGCTTTTTAATTCACTGTGGGCAAACATCAGGCACAATGTATTTTTTTATCAAGTTTTTTCTTTAAACAAAGACCGATTTAACAGAAAAAGTTCTTAGATTTTTAATGGTAATAAACTTGGGATAGAAAGTGTTTTACATAAGATATTTTAGTAAGACTTCTTTCCTAAAAAGTTTTTAGTAACTTTCCTAAAAGTTTCACAGAGAGTAGTAGTGAAGGGCAATTATTCTCAATGGATTGATGTTTTGAGTGGTGTTCCACAACGTTCAGTTTTAGGGCCTATATTATTTATTATTTTCATTAATGATATTGCTCAGAGTATTTCTGGGAACATCAATATTTTTGCTGATGATGTCAAAATCATGGGAATTGTGGTGGACACAGAGAAACAAGTCAATCAGTTTCAAGGGGATTTAAATCAAATTTCTAGGTGGGCAATTAAGTGGTGTATGTCTTTTAATATTGGGAAATGTCAAGTGCTTCATTTTGGTCATGGGAATAAACATGCAACCTATTATTTACAAGGTTCCGTCATTAGAGAAGCAGAAGCAGTTGTTGATCTAGGAGTATTGATTAGTCACGACTTCAAGTCCAGTCAGCAGTGTTCTACTTAAGGCTTCGGCTAAAAGGTGCAAGGGTGTCCGATGGAGAAAAGTCAGCAGTGTGGCAAGTAACAAAGCTAACAGGATGCTTGGGTTTATCAATAAGGCTATTTCGAACAGGTCTAAGGAAGTTGTATTGCAATTATACAAACGTTTCGTAAGACCTCATTTGGAGTATGCTGTTCAGTTTTGGTCTCCGTACCTAAAAAAGGATATTACCTTATTAGAAAGGGTTCAAAGGAGGGCTACAAGATTGGTAAGTGGTCTTTCAGACTTAGATTATGAGGTTAGGCTTACAAGGCTCAATATGTATAGTCTTGAGAAAAGGAGAGTTAAAGGGGACATGATTCAGTTGTTTAAATTCATTAAAATGGGAAATGTTGATGGACTACAGCTATGTGCTGAAAGTAGAACCAGAGGTCATTGTGTTAAGCTTTTTAAATTTCAGACTAATCTTGAAATTAGGAAAAATTACTACTTCAATAGGGTTGTAGGCAGTTGCAATAGTTTACCGGGAGCGACTGTTAATTGCGGTGGGGTAAAAACTTTTAAGAAAGCTCTTGATGTTCATTGGGGACTGCTAAATTGACTAGGACCAGGCTAGCTGGGCCCTGAGCCTGTTGCTGGTCTTTGCATTTGTATTTTATTTGTATTTTGCAGTAAGACAGTGAAAAAAATCACACAATAAGATATTTTAAATCAGACAATGCAATAAATTGAAATATCCACACAATTTACAAAAACAATTAAAAATAGTTTTATTAAACAATTTCTTCAAGCTCAATGCCAAAATGGCTGCCACTTATAAACCTACACTAGAAAGTATTTCAAAAAAAATGAAAGACACGAATTATAAAAAATTGTAAAATAGAAATCTATATCTGGAGTACATGACATGTTAAGCATTCTGCTAATTTTAAAACAGACAATGCGACAAAACACTGAAATATCCACACAATTTTAAAAAAATAAAATAAAATTGAACAATTAATCAGAATATCTTCAATTATGTTAGAATGGTTGCCATTCACTGTATATTAAAATATTATTCCAGAATCTTTTAAAACTTTTAAATGGCTACCACTCATAAACTAAAAACATTTAAAAAACTGAGAGATAAACCATAACAAATGCAAAATAGAAATAAAGTAAAACCTCTACTAACGGACATCACTCATATGCAAGAGCTTTTTAATTCACCGTGGGCAAACATCAGGCACAATGTATTTTTTAAAAATATATTACTTTTTTTAATCAAGTTTTCTTTTCTTTAATTTATTTTTTTTTAATGGGTAATAGCTTGAACAAAGACCAATTTAACAGAAAATTTCTTAGTTTTTAAGTGTACTTACAACTTCTGTCAATGTTAAGCAGCTGCATCACTGATTAGTGAGGGTGTTGGGATAAGATTTTTTTTTTTTTTTAAATAATATTTTATACTTTATAAAATAAGTTAACTAAACAGTTATCAACATGCAAATGGGGAAAAGAAAAATATGGTTGCATGGGAAATAATTTTAAAAATCAAAAACATTTTGGGGACACCTTTGTTTTGCGATGTTTGCTAATAGATGGTTTTGTGCTATATTTCTGTAAAATAGGAATCATGAGAATTTTTATCTGGAACATATGCTTGGTATTTTGTTTTGCTAGGGAAGACAATTTTTATAATCCTCCATTACATAATTTGTAAAATCATGAAAAGCACTTTATTTTATTTGAATGATTTTCCCTAGATAAAAAATATAAAGGACTACCATAGGTAATCATGGAAGGATAGAGACTCCATCAAGTTGAATTCTATGTGAGATAATTATTTAAATAGGTAAGTTCAACAAGAAAATGATAGTTGTAAATTAGGTAGCAAACTGTTGCATTCAATTTTGGATGAATTTTGTCAGAAAATCATGATTGAAGAATTTAAAACAGACAATACAAAGAAAAAAAAAAACAAAAAAAAATTCATAGAATTTACAAGTACGACTAAAAAATAGTTTAGATAAGCAATTAGTCCAGGATTTGTTCAATGCTAAAATGGCCGATATTCATTAACAGCCAGTCTATAAAAAGTACTTCAAAAACTGAGAAAGATGAATTTATAACAAAAAGAAGAATATAAATCTATTTCTAGAGAATATAAACCCATATCTGGAATATAAGGTGTGCTAGGTAGTTTGTTTCTCTAGAGAAAACAACTTCCATAATTGTTTGCTGATTTGTAAAAAATAAAGGCTTTTTTTTTTTTTAAAGGAATTAATGAAAAAAAGGACTACCAGGTAGCCATGGAGAAAAAGAGTTTCCATACTCAGGACTCCAATCTGAATTCTGCATAGGGTAATTATTATAACCCAAAGGTTGGCTCAGTTGTGGAAATGATTCCTCTCTGTAATTAGTACTCCAACCGATTGGATCTTGTACTGGGTAATTCTCACAATATGACAATTCATAATCATTGTTATTATAATCTGCAAATGCACCTTCATAGTTAAAATTCTCATTTTCTTCACCACGGTGATGATATGTTGATTAAGTGACAAATTTGATGGGGACGGTAAACTTGATAATGCTTTTCTCTTTTTTTTATTTAATCTTTTCTTTGCATTTCTGAAAAATTGCTTAGTTTCTCTCAATCCAGTCTTCAACTTTTTAGCTACATTTGTTTTGCCAAAACAACCAGCTTTACGTTTAACTCCTTTACTAGCTGCCTTGGTTGCAGCGTCATTTATATCAGTAATTGAAGTTAATTTTCTGAACGGCTTCTGTAAAATATGAACAGTTACTCTTGTTTCAAAACAAGCAAAATGACCAAATTTTTTAACTTTGAATAGTTTATCCACATACTGAAAATGCTCCAGAGGACCAAAAACGGTTTCAAATTTGAATTCTTCAGCTGCTTCCATTATCAAACGATGAAATTTAACTGTGTCATTATCTATGTACAGAATGAGAGCACCTGGTTTCATCAATTTAAAGATTTTCTAAAAGTAAAAGAAAAAGTAAATTATATTTTTAAAACGAAACCATAAATATCGTTACGATTTACTGTACCTTCAAATTCAACTATAATGAGGGTGAAGGGTCTGAAACCATTCGCTCATTAAATCTAAATGCTCGTAATAACCAGCTTTACAATACATTCAAATCTTACCGCATAAAAAGTTAAATTAGAACAATAGTTTCTAAAAGACTTTCCATTTTTTTATCATTTATTGTACAAGGGGAAAAAATTATTCAGAAATCCCCCCCCCCCACACCAACGGCGGATCTAAGGGAGGGGGGGGGCGATGGGGCGATCGCCCCCTCCCCCCTTGGGCTGATTCAAGTGGATACTACAACGACACTCCTAAGTGAGTTTTTACTCTTTGTGCCCCGGGACCAGCCATTTTTTTATGTTCTTGGAATCCCAGCCTAATAGCCCTTCAAGTTCTATGCTTTCCCCCTGTCTCTTTGTCCTTTAGTATTGCTGAGTTGCTAATCCTTGGAGTAATGGGAAAGAGATTCCCTGCTCTTTTCTTCTACCCATCAAACTGGTGACAGCTAGCCAACCCTTAGCACGTGGTGTAAATTCCTGCAGCATTTACGCTAAAACCTGGAGCCTGAAACATTTCATTGAACATTCATAATTACATATGTTTATATAAATTGCACATACTCGTTGATGGTTTTTTAGTACATATTTAGTATTACATTTTGAAAATTTTAGAAAATATATTACTAATAATTGCTATTATTTTGTAATTTAGACATATCAATTCAAATTTAGAAAAAGTATTTACAAGCCTACATTTTTCTTGAGAAAGCTTGAAGGAAATCCTAACTCGGTTAAAACTTGGCTAAGAAGCAGAATGAGTGATGGTAGACTCACTGAATTAGCGTTATTGCATATCCATAAAGATATTACATTGGACGTTGAAAAAATTATAGACAGATTTGCGAAAGCAAAAAAACGTCAGCTTGTGTTCCTTTTATAAGGGCTTTGAATAAACGTATATGCATTGAAAAAATGTGCTAGTAAAATTTTAAATATCACTACACTAGCATTTTTTTTTTTGTTGTTCCTGCTGTTTGAAAAAAGGGGGGGGGGCGGAGGGACTGTTGAAAAGGAATGAAGAATCTCCTCCATCCATCCTTACATTGAACCCCGAGATTTCCAAAATAGCCCCCCCCCCCCCTTGAAGATTTTCTAGATCCGCCCTTGCCCCACACACAAGTTTTTGACAATCTACAGTACAGGTTCTTAAACTTTCTTACCCCAGGAACCCTTGCCAATATTTTCTATGTTTAGTAGACCCTCTTCCTAGGGATCATTGTGAAAAAAAAAAATAATTAGTGCAATATTTATAGTTGAAAGTTCTTAAAGAAAGTGAAATTGAGGATAAAGTTTAACCAAAGCCATCCTACTAAAACAGTTGGGAAAGGGTAAAATGTGGGAAATACCTCTTGAAGATTCAAGTTTTACTTCAAATTTTTAAAAAAATAATTACATATTTATTTATTTATGTACTTTTCTATGTTAACATTTCCTGGAGAGGTCCCTCCAAGAAAATCAAGGGTGAAACATAGCTTTGCTGCTGATATCAAATGTACAAGTTTTTACTAGTTTCAAGCATAAAAATAATGCATACCTATTTTACACAATTTATGAAATATACTTAAATAATACATAATTAGTTATTTTATATGCATTTCGTATGCATCATAAATGCCATGTAAATTGGCAGAATTTATGTTAACTGCTTTATGGCTATAATTTGGTGAGTAATAACCTACTTTTCTCCACCATGTAGATGGGAATAGATCCATGGGGGTACATATAGATCAGTTTGGGAATCACTGATCTACAGCATTGAAACTAGATAAAAATAAATCTTATTTTTATGCAATTTTCAACTTAAAAAAAAAAAAAAATATGCCATTGTTTATTTCTTTAAAATTTCAATTAGTATTATTTTTATGACAAAATTTTGGAGACATCACGAGGAAAAAAATGTTTCCTAAATACTAGTTATGCTTGCAGTAACGAAACTTTATAAAGACTTTTAACATTCAACCAACCTTTTATTTTAATTTATCTCATTAAACACTGGTTCTCATTAAATCTGGGCTCACAATAACAGTTGGCCTGTATTTATAACGATATATATACATCAAGATTTGAAAAGGTATTTATATTAGGGGAGAAAAATAACTTTTTTTTTAAATTAAAAACGTATTTCTAATGTTTTATTTAACATCAAATGAAACCTAATTACCTGTTCTAAGTTAGCAATTAGGTTGGCAAATTGTAAAGTATATTGTACCATTTTATACCCCATAAATTACCAAAAAATCCCAACTACATCCTATACCATAAAGTTTGTACATTGAGGTGCGGGTCTTAATTGAAGACCTAAATTGCTTTCTCAGTATTTTTCAACTAGTGCCTCTGTATGTTCAGAAAGTTGCTCCTTACATAATTGTAAGCAGTTTGATTTTTTTATGAGATTGTTTTGGTTATATTTAGTGTACCAGTCAAGGAAAAATCGAATAAAAATTTGTATAAATAATGAAGGGCCGTATTTACAAACGTGCCATTCTGTGCTTCAGCACAGGGCAGCAAAATTTAGGGGGGGGGGGGGGGGCTAATTTTTTTTTCTTACAAAAATTCGGTGTCCGCTCATTTTCCGACCCAACATAAAGAGATAAAAAAATTTAGTAGAGGAAAAAAAATAAACACAATTTTGGGGGAGGGGATGACCAAAATGCACGGCAAAACTCTGAAAAATGTTTCAATACAACATGAAAATCTGAACATTCTCCCAGATTTAAGGGAGAAGTCCAATTCCTTAAGTTCATCCCTTTTAACTAAACACCAAAGAAATAAATACTTAACACGTTCTAATAACAATTTTAAATTGAATGACCATTAGTTAAAAAGTTTAATTACAGTAAAAGATCTGTTACCCAGCAAGTGTGAGAGGAGTCATATTTCTGGGATATTTGAGGTGTTGATGAGAGTAACAATGAAAAAAAGCGTGACATATGGTGCCAGATCATCCTCAAATTGGGAGGGAGGAAAAACCCGTAATTAAGTGGACACATGCCTCCAGATCATCTTCAGATTGGGTTGGGAGTTAGAAAAGTTTTACTGCTAGTTTTAAGGAAGGGCAAAAATAATAAAAATGCACGTGAAACAGAAGGAAAATATTTTTAAAAAATAAGGAAAAACTTTCATGAAAAAGTAGGAAACATACAAACTCTGAAAAGCATTTCGAAGTGGAAGATAATAGGACGGTTTAACAGAGTCATTGGTACACTTACCCTGATGGTTTATTAGTAGAGTAAGGTTCTCATTACTTTCCCATTTGGTCGACAGGGACTTTTAAAAACTGACGGTACATCTGGGTTGACAGTTTAAGCGAGCTATGGTTTAGCCGGGTTTGACAGTATATATAAAGAGATACATATTCCACAAACACCACACCAGAAATAAAAGCAAAAAGTCTATAAGTATATAAAAAGCCCTTATAGTTCTTTTAACCAAGGCTGCATCCAGAATTTTTATTTTGGGGGGTGCCCCTGACTTTGACACACTTATACGTTAAGGAAAATTTCAGGGAGGAATATATGCGACATTCCAAACATTTTCGGGATTTCTGGGGGGGGGGGGGGATAAGCCCCCTCTGGATACGGCTTTGATTGTTACACAATTTACCTGAATCATTGTAGATGTGTCTCTACATGCCGCAGCAGACACAAACTTTATCATTGTCACCATGTCAGCTGTAGAGAGAGCATCAATAACATGATAGTCTTCTGGAATTTTCAATAAATTTACTTTTAAATACTCCCATTCATAGCAACCTCCAAAGAAATGGCTTAAGAAGCCATATTCACCAGTCTCCAATTCATTGTGAAGAGCAGAAAATGTATAGGACCACTCTGCCATAGAATCAACGACTTTTGTAAGGACATTTATATCAAGTCCAAAGTATTCATGAAGTATTGATGTCACAGCTATTACATCCGTTCCAGGGCCACCACCAAGACTGCATAAATTGAAGTTCCCTATGAAAATAAAGAATATATAATTCATTACAATATTTACCCAAAACAAAAAATTTAAAGTATACTTTAAGCTTTGTGAATGTTATGACTATAACGTCATTAATTTCAACCTTTTAAGACTACCATTTATTATGCTCATGATTAGAAGGATCTAACAATTTATTACTAACTCATTTTTGAATCACCCTCTGATTAAACCAAATCACCCACTGGTGGGAAATGTCTCACATTCAGGGATCGCACCTGAGAAAATTCGGCTCTGTTTTTGGGATCCTTCACAAAATTCCAATTAATCAAAACGGACCCTTCACAAAATTCAAATCAATCAAAATGGACCCTTTAGAAAATCCAAGCTTCCAAAGTCTGCTTTTTATACCATAGCAAAAAATTAGTAAAATTTTTTATCACTATATGTTTAAACTTTCAATTTTCACAAAATTTGAGTTTTCACAAAAAGCTCTTTAAAATTCACAAGAAAAGACCCTGTTAAAAAATGCTGGATCAACCCCTAACATTATAAAACACTGCTCCTTTTTAGTGCAAAAGAGGTATCTATGCAAGACTTTAATTTTATACTAATTATTCAATTTTCAATTCTGCTTCTTTCCTACTTTTTTTAAAAGTAAGATATATTTACTCCTGCATAAATTTAGCTGGCATGAAAATTAGAAATACAGCAATAGCAGGCAGGGTTCGTTGATTTAAATCGCAATAACTAACTCAGTATGATTTCTAACAACAATTGTTAGAATTCAGAATATGTATCCTTAAAGTTTCATCCATGTCCCCTATTAGTTTAAGGTTTCTTTCCTTCTAAAACATTTTTTATCGTAGATGTTTTCAATAAAGATATTTGATTAAAACAAAAAGTTTCAGTTTTTAGTAATGGTGTGGGCATATGATTTTACTAAATCGGTAAAAATATTTCAGGCTTTTTCATTTATAAAATAGAAAAATTATTAAAGTACACTCAATGTAAGAATTAAGTACACACAATTGTTACTTTTTTCAGCTTTTAACAGCAAAATAATTCAGATTAAAGTTGTTCATTTTCTCTGTACTTATGAGTGTGCTGTTATTCCTGGTAGGCATAAGTTTCATTTGAGTCATGCATTTGTATTAAAATTTGTTTATCATTATCATTATTTAAAAATATTTATTACTGTGAAAATAGCTTAAAGTGTGTTTTTGCAAATTGATCAACATGCCATATTGTTTCTATGAATGTAACATAATAAATATCCAAAATATTTGAGGTCTTTTTAAAAAAGATCAAAAAAATCTGATTTAAATTTTAAAAAATCCGATTTTTTAAATTTATTTTTTTAAATAAAAAAATCACGAACCCTAATACAGGGTTCCCACTCTCATCTCCAAGTCAAATGTAAGGCCTTTTTAGGGCCACATTACACATAACATTATAACATTTAGAATGACTTTTCTTTGAAGAAATAAGAACGATATCGTATATCGGGTGAATATAGTCAAATGTTCAACACTGAAATTAACTTAAAAAAAAATAATAAGGAGTCTGGAAATGACATTAAAACTTTGCTACCACAACTAAGGAACTCATTTTTTCTCCTCCAATGGATTTTAAAGTGCGTTTAATGCATCTTTATGCACAATCAATTCATTGTTATGAATAAATGCTTTCCCCAGAATGATGATGAAGCAGCAACATGAAAATCCCACTGAATTAAATCCTTTACATAAATCAAGTTTTTCAAATTTTATCTTAAATTTAAAGATTTATTCTTTTAATAGCTATATTTCCTTCAGAGTTATAAATATTATGCTTAGCTAACTTTTAAATCTATAAACCATAACCAGACTTTATTTTACCTCCAACAACATTTTCTCAGTAAAAATGTAAAACTTTTGAAAGAGTAAAAACAGCATATATATTACGCAAATTTTGCAAAAGATTTTGAGGCTGCAACGAACCCCTTTTTCAATGCAGAAGAAGTACACTTCTAGGTAAAAGCATCCCACTGAGGTTGTATCCGTTTATCGCCTTAAATCACACTTTATCTGCTCAGAAGTATGGCTTAAAATAAATGTGTCTTTTTCCTCAAAAAACGAGCTTGTAAACCATTATAAAGCAAGCAATAGCAATGTCTTGAATCAATGTTCTTTCTGAAGGCAGATTACTTAAAAAATAATTTAAGCATTGCATTTTAAATAAGGCTAGAATAATGAATACTAATAATGACCAACATGATCGTCGAAAGTTTGGGTTAAGTTAAAGATAAGGGAAAAAATGCTGACTGTAGGTATGTTTCTTCACATTCTTTTTTATTTTCCCCATAACATACGATTTCTCAAGCAATTTCATGGTATCCTTGAGTTCTCTGTGACCACTTGGCTTCTGAGATATTTGTAAAATTCCAAAACGATCGTAACATCAAATGAAAATTCACTTAGAATAGAAAATAGTGCTGACTCTAAGTCATTTTGACAGGGCGCTGCGCCCGGCGGCCTCTTTCTTCCCTTTTCTATGCGCCCTGCGGTCGATGTCGACCATGCCACATCGGCCGAACGGACTTCAAAGCAGGAAGTGCAGTAGGAAAACTTCAATCCAGGCTGCCCCCTCCCCATCTTTATTTGTCCCCACCAGTTTTCTCAGAACGCCAGAGCATTTTATTGTCTTCTCCGCTTCAGCCTCTTGGAACAACTGGGGGTTGTGAGGGGACGCATCACATGCCTTTCTTTCATTTTACAAGTGTTTATAGCCCTAAAGCCGCGTACAGACTAGAGCACAAATGGGCGAACGATCAAAATTAGCTCAGTGGGGGGTTGATGAGGGGGGTTTGGAGTACCCGGGAAGCCCCTCTTTCGCTGATCTATTAAGGGGTTTGAGTTAGTCCAATTTGCTTCTTTCCGTGCAAATCGCCCGCCATGTTGGGTCACTAGGAAACACTTCTTTCTTGCACGTACATTTCAAATTAAAAAATCAACTTCAAACTATGAACTTCTCAATGAATTTTAAATAATACATAAAATTAATCAAATTTTTAATTTAAAATTACATTTCAAACTCAGCCCTTTCGTGGTAAGGAAGTAGCTTGCAACTGCAACTATGTTTAATAACAATAATAATGCAAAAATTAATCCGCTAACTAATGCCAGAAAAAAGCTGCATTGAATTGCATTTTATTACAAAACATTTTTCTAGTTATTTTCAACATTTCACATGAAAATAAATTTTTCGATTATGGAATTAAAGTTATTGAAATCGCATAGTAACAGAATGACATCCATTTGTGTCATTCCATTACCTATGAATAACTAATAAAAATTAAGGTTTTCGAAGATAAAAACCTATCACAATATTTTAAGCTCAAAATATGCTTTTAAACCAAAAGCGTCAGTTTAAATTGTTGCATATTTCGTTTTATATTTACCTAATATTTTCTATTTATTAATTATCATCTGCAATTCGTTAACATTTAAAACGTACGTTGTTTAATTATTTTAACTTCCAATGCTTTAATACTACTGTATTTGGTAATGGTTTGTTATGACTTTTCTCTTCTACTTCAAAGTACAAAGGCAACAGTTACGCTACGTGTGTATAATGCTTTTATTTATGGGAGCAAGTGTGATAGATATGAAACCCAAATTTGAATTTAATCAACATCTAGAGCACTAATGGGCGAATGAGCATTTTCGGAGTCATTAACGACTAGTGTGGACGGCGTCCGAACGGGAGCCCCCCACTGTGGCACGAACGTCCCCCATGCTCGCTCGGAGAGCGGTTTTTGGACGAACCCTTTGTGCTAGTTTGGACGGTTTTGAACGCATTCCGGCGAACAGTGCAGAGATGAAAGACTAGAATCAAGCCGGCATTTTTGGCCTCATTGAGGAATACAGAGAGTTCCAAATACTTTGAAATCCTTAGGATTCTAATTACTTCAATCAATGCAAAAAAGAGGATGCATTTAATGAAATATCTAAGCAATTAAACAGTAGCAAAGAAAATTGTGAAAAAAAAGTAGGAAAGTCATTTCAATTTTAAAATTAAAGTCTTGCCCCAAGTTTCACCCCAAAGTGAAACTGAAAGATATTTGTTGATTAAATTCTAATTTGGGTTTCCTAGTTTCCTGGATAGAAGCTCTAAGTAACGCTAATTTAGAGCGAAAAATTACCTTATCAACCCTAACAGAACGCGGTAAATTACACTTCAAGGTG
The DNA here is from genome assembly GCA_038502835.1 of Octonoba sinensis. Taxonomy (NCBI): domain Eukaryota; kingdom Metazoa; phylum Arthropoda; class Arachnida; order Araneae; family Uloboridae; genus Octonoba; species Octonoba sinensis. The sequence goes on along the minus strand of CM076606.1, from coordinate 793,871 downwards.
ATAAACTTAGGAATAACTTTCTTGCTCCTGCAAGACTGGAGAAATTTTAAATGGTTCAAAAACCGAACCTTTTTAATCCGTAGATTACAAAATCTGTTAACCTGAGACATAACCAGAATGAAAACAGCCAAAACGTAAGGGGAAAAAACAATAGCTAAACCGTTCAAAAAATAAAAATAAACAAAAAGAACAAAATTCAAAAACAAGTGCGAAACATACACAAGGTAACAATATGCGGAATGAATGTCAGAAAACAAAAAAGCAAAAACAAACACAGTCAAGAAAGGCAATGAAGAAAAGAACAAAAAACAAACACTCACCAAGCAGCGAACAGATGGAAGAACAAAAACAAAAGAAAGAAGAACAAAATTCAAGGTACGTTAAGCCTAACGGATAAAAATAATTTAACCTTTGTGCAAGTAAACAATAATAATAATATAATTACACGTTAATTTAAAGCACAAATGAGCAATAAAATGCAGACATACGTTTCGGGATTGCTTGGAATCCCTTTTTCAATGCACAGGGAGCTTCTAGATGCAAAACATCCAAATCGTGCTTTGAAAATTCGCTTAAATGAGCATAAAGGTTATGTACGAAAGCAAGAGTTAAATAAGTCTAGCATTGCTCAACATTGTTGGAATTCCAACCACTCTTTTGATTTCAATTCTGGTAAAATTATTCAAAAATGTTCTTCCCCTTTAGAGCTTGAGTTTTGGGAAGCTTATCATATTAACAGGAATAGTTCTAATTTGGTTAATGATTCTTCCTCAACTCCTTATTTTTCACAGGTCTGGCATAAATTTCTTTAATTTGTTGTTCTTTCTAGGTTTTCTTGTTGTTTTCCTTTTTTGTGTCTATTTTTCTCCTTCCCCCCTCCCCTGCCCCTCTACATGTGTACTTTGTTTTGCATTTTGTTTTGGTAGTTTCTGTACTTATTTTTATTTCAATTTTATTCTTTGTATTTTATTTCATTATTTTTGCAATTTTTATGCATGCTGTCGTCTTTTTTGCTTTATTTTTTATTAATATTGCTTTTTACTTCCTGTACTTTCAACTGGATTCGTTTGTTGCTCTCTTATTGGTGTCTTCCTGCTACTTCTACTTCCACTTCACGCTGCCTTTATTCTCATTGGTTTACAGATAATTCTTAGGCTATATAAGCTTTGTTTTTATTGTTCTGTCTGCTTCATTTGGATGTTTTGCATCTAGAAGCTCCCTGTGCATTGAAAAAGGGATTCCAAGCAATCCCGAAACATATGTCTGCATTTTATTGCTCATTTGTGCTTTAAATTAACGTGTAATTATATTATTATTATTATATTCATTACAAGTCATTTTTTGTTGTTTTGAAAATGTTTACTTCAAAAAAAAAACGGTAAAAAATGCTTCCTTATTTTTTATTAAAATCAAGAGCCGTTTTTTTTTTTTTTTTTTTTTTTTTGAAAATGTTCCAAATTTTCAGATTACGAATTTGGGTTCCATGATGTGTAATTGTTCTGGGTTTAACATTTAGCCTCACCACTGAAAAAATAAAATAAAACGAAACAAAACAGAAAACGGCGTCTGCGTCATTTCGCAAAATCTATGCATAAGACATTAAATACTGTTTTCAAAGCCAAATAAGTATTTCTTTTCTTTTCAATTTAAACATTTTAATTTCTACATGCTAATCAGTTTATATGTGCTAAAAATAGTATTTGTATCTCATGTATTTGCTTTTCTTCGTTTGTTAATCAGCGAACTCTGTATAATCCGGCAGCAATCTTTTTGCACCTGCTTTAGGTTTACAAATTTTTTTATTATTTTCTAAACAGTGAATAGAAAAACGCTTATTGAGCCTTATATGGAACGGAACACAATTATTCCGTTCCGAGACTTTCGACCCCCCCTTCCTCCCTGAATAAAAAACTTTGTTTAAACAGAAATTTAGGGATCTATTAGAAAAAAAAATTGCAAATTAAATAAGATGTTGAATACAAGCATAATTTGCGCACTATTTTCCTCTCATAACATTTGCCCATAAAAGAAATAAAGATTGTACTAGCATGTGGCTCCCAGGGGCGTAGCCAGGATTTTTTTTCGGGGAGGGCTGAGAAATATAAATGTTACATTGAAGGACCGGTTCATCAGCGATTGTGCGGCGGAAAACGCAAAATAGAGAATTCTTATATGGCAGAAATTCGCATCATATTTTTTATGCTTTGCAAAATTGAGCATTATTTTACGTACTTCAAAAGTTCGTTTCTAAGAAAAATTAATTACATCTAAGAATTACATCGTTCTTACATAAGTACTTAATTACTTACATCGTTCTTAAATGACGTCAAGCTCTTTTCCCATTTATTTGACCCCCCCCTCCCCCTTTTGTTGATCAACCTCCATTGTCAGGATTCAGGATTATTATAGGGTCCTTTAATAATGGATGAGTACACAGGCCCCGTTTGGATATGTCCCTTAAAAGCAAAATCTAAAGTGTTTGAACAAATTAAATCGTTTCTATCATTCACGGAAAATCCAACTGAATATAAATTAAAATGCGTTAGGACTGATTCCGGACTAGAATTTGGTCATAAAGATTTTCATAATTCTTTTTTAAGCAAGAGGAATTAAACAGGAAAGAACCAGAGATGAATCCACTTGCTGAAAGTTTTAATAGTTATGCTATGAATGCAGTTCAGGGAATGTTAATTGAATCAAAGTTACCAAAGAAATTTTGGCTTGAAGCGCTTTTTAGTTATGTTCATGTAAGAAATTGAATTCCAGAAGGAAAACAAGTTTAAAGTCCACTTGAATTATAGTATCGAAATGTACCATCAGTTAAACATTTTAGAGTGTTCGGCAGTTTAGCATGTCCTCACATACCTATAAACAAAAAAGAGACAAATTACACTGTGCAACACGAAAAATGTCCTTTGGATGAAAATGCCTGTTTCTTATGTATTTTTGGCTGAGAATTACGAATCTGCAATTATTTTTTGCCTATCACGTATTATTTTCCCAAAATTCCACATTTTAGCTTACGTATTTTCTGGATAAATATGCATATTTTCGTAATTTATCGACTTAATTTATTATAAATTATATCTTTCCCATCGACAGTGAAATCGTTGCTATTCTAGAGACCTTTTAATGAACTTGGGTTACTTTAGCGACATTTTGGGCAACAAAAGCTTTATCTACTTCTCGAAGTTTAGAGTCTTTTACAAGACGACAAAAACATTTTTTAGACTATTTTGCGGAGAAAGATAAAATAGTATGCTGCTGTGATGTGAATGTACTATTTCAAGCATTAGGACATGAGCACAATTCAGCAGAGTGGTGCTTGTTTATCAGTGCTCTTCCATCTAAGTATTGTTTTCCTATTCATTCCTGTAGCATATTCTGCAAACACAAAGGAAATTTCAAAATTTTGTGGCAAAAGCATATTAAATTAGCCACTTGTAAATCTACAATGTGCCCTTTTTCTGCAATTGTATATTAAAATTGGTTTACCGAAATATTTGTAAAAGCTCTGGACAGAGAAGGAGTGGCTTTCTTGCATTTCAGAAAAAACTTTAAAAAATTAAGTGAGGCAAAACTAAAAGAAAGGATTTTTATTGGCCCAGAACTTAGGGAAGTCCTTTCATGATGAAGAGTATGAAAACAAACAGTGAGAAGCAAAAAAATATGCCTGGCTGGCCTTTAAATCAGTGTGCTCACGTTTCCTTGGAAATGAGAAAGCTGAAAATTATGAAAATCTTGTTGGTGACATGATAAAATGCTTTTGTATTATTAGGTTGCTATATTTCATTAAAACTACACTTTTTGGACTCCCATATGGACTTCTTTCCTCAAAACCTTGGCGTAATTAATGATGAGCATGGGGAAAGGTCTCATCAGGATATCTCTGTGTTTTAAAAGCGTTTCAGCGGTTGATAGAATGGAAGTATATGAATTGAATATTGCTAATGTTATCAAAGCACACCAACAAATGCCCACAAGAGGAAAAGGCCAAAAAAAAAAAAAAATCTTTTTTGTGTTTGTGTTTTCAATAAGTAAGCAGCAGTTATATTCTTCTATAACCAAATTGTATAAATATGAGAAGTGGGTCTGCAGCAAAAACGGTACGTGCTGAACAGTTTTGGTTTGGATATTTAAATTAAGCACCTTTTGTTTATATAGAATCATATAGTTTCATCTAAAGGACAAAAAAAAAGTTCAAATTTGTTGCAGTGTTATCACCTAAAGGTAAACCAGGGTTTATGGTTGGGCATGCGATAAGTACAAGAGTAGGGGCGGACTGGCCCACCGGCACCGGGACATGTCCCGGTGCGCCCTTCCGTCTAGACGCCTCCAAAAAAGAAAATTCTTTGCGACGTTTTTTCCTCCTTAATAATTTACATTAAGAGAAATAAAATGAAATAATCTGCTTTTAATCCGTGACAAAATCTTGCTTTAAGAAAGGTAAAAACGACTTTCCCAGGCGTCCACCCGATTTGCGGACGCTTTAGGACGTATATGTTTCAGAGACATGTTTTAGTAAGGCTCGGGGGAAGGGGTGAGGAGACAGTCGAGAGCATAAGTGTTATAGGTTATAGGTCTATGAGGATTCGCGAGCATGTCCCGAGGATCGAGTCGAGGCGCCCGTTTTGGAATAAAGATTCCCTTCCCTAAATCAAAGTTTGACCAGTCACAGGGGTGCACACCAGAGGGGGGGGGGGGGGGGTCGTGGCGCAACCTGCGCCATTGAGATTTTTTTTCGTAGGGGGACTTGGTAGATTTTTTGGCCAATTTGTTAGGTTGCCGATTTTGAGGGGCTCCGTAATTTTTAGGGGGAACGCTCTGAAAGGGTGGGGACCCTTGCTAATCATAAGTAACGTATGAAAATTAATAAAACTAGTGTACCTGAATTGCATAACCCTCCATTCTTTATTATAGGACACCCCCTGTTTTAATTATAGGGCACTGCGAAGTATTGCTAAAGCTTCATAATGAGCAAACTTCTAATTATTTTTGTAGTTTATTGGAAAATTTCGTGATGCCCTGTGAAGACGTCAGCTTTTCGGTACACAATTTGGGAACCATTGCTTGTGGAGTAACATTGAAAAACGTGTATGAAATTTTTTTAACCCCATTTCCTGCCTTATGACATGTTTTATTTTGTGATGTTGGGCGAAGGCGGGGGGAGTACGTACACAGTGTAGACGAATGATGGGGAAACTACGGCCCGCGGGCCAAGTCCGGCCAGCGGAAAGGTTTAATCCGGCCCGTTTAAGAGTGCCGTCGTGAGAATGTTTGAACGCGTTCTTACTTCGTAATGTGACGACCCGCATAAAAACTACCTGCGGCGATATCCAAAACACAATAGTATTCTGGACAAATTAATCCGACCTAAACAGATGACTCATCTTCGCTCGAAACTTCCAGACACTCTCGCATTTTCGATTCACTGTTCTGTTTTATCGAAAGAACCGAAAAACTCCAATTCCCGAACAATCCTTGCAGGTAGGTATAAATACAAGCGAGGCCGCCCGAAGATCAGTTAGTTAGCGACTTTATAGTCAGTCATCTGCAACGACCCGCTGTGACTCAAGTAATTGTTTGTGTAATCCCCGAAACTCCCACTGCCTCAACAAACACCCGCGCAAGAACATTAGTTAGCAGTAAGCTTTCGTCAATTGCGTTTCTGTGTGTTGTTCTCCGTAGTAGACAACGTCTAAAATGGATGTTAATAAAAGAAAAGTGGATTCAGAATGTCGACTTTTTAAAGAAGAATGGACGTGGAAATATTTCTTTACTTTATTTAAAGAAAAACCTGTGTGCTTACTTTGCAATACAACTGTTGCAGTTTTAAAAGAATATAACATTCAACGCCATTTCAAGAGCAAACATGAAAACCACTCCTACTCATCGTTAAGTGAAGAGGTGAAAAAAACTAAATCGAAAGATTTAATAAAAAATTTATCAAGTCAACAACAATTATTTCAGAGAGCTAATCATTCTCAAAGATGCGCTACGAAAGCCAGTTATGTGTTGGCTTATAATATTGCTAAATCTAATAAAGCATTTTCAGATGGTGAATTTATAAAGCAGTGCATGATAGATGTGTGCGATATTATGTGCCCTGAAAAGAAAAATGATTTTCAGTCACTGTCTCTCTCAAGAAGAACAATCACCGAGAGAATTGAAAATATTGATAAAAATCTAATTTCACAACTGACTACGAAAACTCAAAAATTTATTTTTTATTCAATTACCATGGATGAAAGTACAGATATCAGCAATACTGCGCAATTACTCATATTTGTAAGAGGAATCAACGCCCACTTTAAAATTACAGAAGAACTTGCAGGGCTGCAGTCAATGAAAGGAGCAACGACTGGTGCCGATATATTTTGTGAATTTGAAAATTGCATCTATAAACTTCATTTACCTATTGATAAGTTATGTAATGTAACTACAGATGGTGCTCCTAATATGGTTGGAATCAATCAAGGATTTGTTGGGAAATTTAATTCTAAGTATCCGGAAAATGATGTTGTTTTTTTGCATTTCCTTATACATCAGGATGCTCTCTGTAAATCGGCTTTAGATATTGAGCATATACTTAATATTGTTGTAAAACTAGTAAATATGATTCGTTCCAGAGGATTATTACATCGCCAGTTTCAACAGTTTTTGGAGTCCGTACATGCTGAGCATTCCGATATCCTGTATTATTCAAAAGTTCGTTGGTTAAGTGCTGGAAAAGTATTTGAAAGAATTTGGGATTTAAAAGACGATATTGTGAATTTTCTTATTGATAAAGACATTTATAATCAATTTGACGTCTTAGAAAACGAAACGTGGCTTTCTGATTTCGCTTTTTTCACAGACCTCCTCGTACACATGAATAAACTGAATCTCAAATTGCAAGGGAAAAATCAGTTTCTTCACGATATTTGGCAATACCTGAAAAGTTTCAAATTACAGTTATTATTATTTGCTAATCAGATCTCTAAATCTGATTTTTCTCATTTTCCAAGAATACAATCTTTAAAATTCACTATATCAAACAATAAGATTAAAAAATACGACATTAATTTGAGAAAACTATCTTCAGAATTTGAAAGGAGATTTCAGGACTTTAGAAAAATGGAACCAGAGTTAAGTATTTTTGCGACCCCATTCAATGTTAATTACGAAGAAGTTGATGCAAAATTTCAACTTGAGTTAATACAACTGAACTGTAATACTCTCCTGAAACAAACTTTTCATACAGTACCATCACTAGAATTTTATAAAAATTTAAGTCCAGATAATTTCCCAAATCTAATTACTCATGCAATGAAGATAATGACAATGTTCGGCTCATCTTATATATGCGAACAAATCTTTTCAACAATGAAGCTTAGGAAAACTTCTTTAAGAAACAGAATTACAGATGAGCACCTTTCATCAGTTTTAAGAATCTCTGCTTCGCAAATGGAACCGGACTATGATGAAATTTTGATGAAACAGTCCCAATTTCATTTTTCTCGTGCACCATCAACCAGTAATGACACGAGAAAATAAAGTGATAATACTTCACATCAAGAACTACACTAAATTCATTTTATATTTTGTGCTTATAATTTTCTTACCTTTTGCTTTTTTACTATTAAAATAATGTGTATGTAATAATATATGTATATGTTTATAGAACACATAAATTTTTAAACGATTAAGCATTATTCTTTCGCCCGCTACGATTGTCTAGTTATTACAAATGGCCCGTCTTAAAAAAAGTTTCCCCACCACTGGTGTAGACAGACGCGAACATAAGAGCTATATTCAAATTTAAAAAGGCATATGGGCGATGTTCAGTTAAAATAAAACACAGGGACGCAGTTATTACAGTACAAACAAATTCATTTACTTTTCAAAAAGTGATTCATGTACTAAATTTCAAAAAGCAAGTGACAAGATACTTCTTATAAAACTAATAAAAACATAGTAATTATTCCAAAATTGAACTGTTTTTTTATTCTCATTAGACTAAACTTATCTCATAGGGCATTACGTTTATTTTTTAAATTTTCTTATATGCAGGGAAGGCGTTTCTACATTTTTCTATTAGATGGAACTCTTCTCCGGTATTTTATTCGGAGTCATATTTGTTTTAGAATCATGATTTCGCTCCAAAACAGACTAATTTGAGTCAGTTTTAGTTATTTTTATTTTAAGATTGTGTAGCTAATTTTATAATAAAAATAGAAACAATAATTTAACTATAGTTTCTAATTTCATTTATTCATATTGATAACCAAAAATAGCACATAATTTTTTATCGCAACTATCTTAAAAGTAAAGTTATTGTACATTAATTTTGCACAGTTAAAATTACAGGGTTTGGTGATTTAAATCAAGTGTTTTAAATCGGCGATTTAAATGAAGTGTTTAAATCGGTGTTTTAAATCATTTTAAAAAAACATGATTTTTATTAAAATTTAAAATTTGCCTGAAAATTGTTATTATTATTACTTTTTATACAAATTTAATATTTCACAAGAATCAATCGATATGATTAGTACATCGAAAGAATATTTGAAATAACTGAAGTAAAAGTATTATATTTATTTACGCATAATTTTTAACGTGTCATTTACGTAACTAATATGCTAAACATTTGTTTATTCATTAATAAAACTGCCTTAACCATTACTCAAAATCAGCGTTTCGGAACTGGTGACCCCTAGGGGTTCGCGCGGTGTAGAAAGGGGGGTTCGCGGAAATAATATCATAATGGCGGAGTTTTTCATTGCTAACGTAAAAGAAAAAACAAAATAAAAAATTTACATACTAATTAGGAAGGAGTGCAAAAATTATTTTGAAAAAGAAATGAATTGTTTTCCTGATACTACAGAAAAGTAATGATCTGGCATAGAAAGCATACATACAAATTTTGAAATGCACTTATTTCAACTTTTACCGAAAGATATTTATTGACTTATTTTAAAGTTTAGAACGTATTTTTCTCCAACCCTTTTCCACTTTTTCTTTGCAAGGGCAAAGAACGAGTCGGAAATATGAAAATTTACTGCATAAAATGTAAAATTTTGCCTTATTTTAGGCTTATTTTTCATAATACACATCCTAAACCAGAAGATATTGACTCATTAATTTAAAATATGGACTCGCATTTATAACACTTTATTTCAACTTTCCTGCATTATCACAAAATAGCAATTGAAATTACGTAATTTTAGTTTTCCTTTAAATTTCCAACTTTTCCATAAGTTTTGTATATTTCAACCGCAAAGTGGAACCTGTCAGAAAAATAATTTAAATTTTTTTTAGAAATACATAAGTCTACTTCCCTAATAATAATTCAAAAAGAACAAATAATAAAAATGTAATAATCAAAAAAATATTTGTAGCTGTATTTTAATTTTTATTTAAACTTAGATGTTTTGCAATAATTATGTTTTCATTTCTTGTTACGAAGTATTGTACAATACAGCAAATAAACGTAAATTTTAGTTTTGTCACCGTTACTAACGACTACAGAAGGGGGTTTGCAAGGTAGAAAAGGTTGGGAAACACTGCTTTAAATAAACTTTTGCCACATAATGCTAGAAAACAATATATATAATGATAAGAAATAGGCTTTTTAAGAGTCAAAGTAGATTAGTTTTACTCTTACTACCTACTTTTAAGATTACATCAAAATATAAACTGCACATACATTAGTAGTAGAAAAGTGGGGCTATCAGGCCGCGGATTTTGCGGATTCAGCCAGCCTCAGGCCGTGGATTTTGCGGATTCATGAATCCGCAAAATCCCCGCTCCTGAGGCTGGCTGAATCCGCAAAATCCGCGACCTGAGAGCCCCACTTTTCTACTACTAATAGGGGGAGGATTCAACTTGTCAATCATAGGAGTTGCGTGTTAGACGTTACATCATACTTAAATTAAATTATGGATTTATGTTGTTTAACTTTTTTCTCCCTCATTTTTTTTTTCTTCTCGATAATACTAATAATAATAATAAATTTTTCAATAAATGTACGACATATTTAAAAAATTAAAAAATGTAATCCAATTTCTACTCAACATGCATTTGGATTATATTTTACATCGTTAAATTATGTTTTTGTGTATAAGAAAACTATTTTAATTATATTATTGCGGAAAAAGTTAAATGCATAAACGTTCTTCTGTTCTTGACAATATTAAAGAATTTCTAATATGTTTTATGTTTATAAGAACGTAAACTGTTTTTCGTATATTTTAAGTTGGGGGATTTCCCTTACAAAGACTACGTACTAGCAATATATGTCTTTCGTTCAATACATGTTTGGACATGCTATTTCTCGTTACATCATGATATGATTTCTGACCACTATGTGGCGCTGGCATAGGTGAAAGTGACCAATGAGATGAGTTTAACGCTCCTGACGTCATTTTCAAGAACCAATTAGCTTTCAGTTGTTGTTTTGCCCTAAATATAAGCGTGAGCAGAGTGTAATTCTGTCAGTTCTCTATAAGAAGAGAGTGAACTCACTCCTAACCACACGTTACTACCCTTACATTTATTTTCCCAGCAATGGCTTCCCAAAAACGAAAATTTGAATTCGAAGAAGAAGTCCGTACTGAAAATGTGTTAAAAAAGAACTTTGCACTGGAAAATGGTGTATTCGTTAATATCAATTATTTTAAGAAACAAACCTTGATACATATTCGCCGATACAAAAATTTTGGAGATAAATATTATCCCACAAAAGAAGGAATTACATTTTCACCTCTTCAATTTTCGATTTTCCTCGAGTGCGAGTATTTGAAGAAAAAAAATATAAAAGACGAAAACCCGTTAGCAGAATTCTTTCTTGATGTCCCTTTTAAGCCTAAAAATGATCCTGTCTGTATATATTCAGATACACAGCTTGGAATTAAAGATCCAGAAAACGGTAATGAAATTGTTTTCGATCTGTCTGACTCTTCTGTAACTTTAAAACGTGAGATCACGTGTAGAAGCGGAACAAAATATTCCAGAAGTATAACCCTAGAAAATGAACAATGGGACTCCCTATTTTTTCGGGGGCATTCAATTTTAACATCTGCTTTGCAAGAAAAATATCGCAATGTTGCATTCAAAGACGTTTTTCAATTAATATCAAACTATCCGGCTCCAGACCAAGCTCCTGAAAATGCATTATTGGATGAAGTAAATTCCGCTTTAGTGTTTATGATGAAATCTTCATTTTTCTCTGACATCGCTTCAAGATATAATTTAACCAACCCATTGGAAACCGATGACGAAGTCGCCCTGGCGAACAATACTACGAAATCCTTCAATTCTAGTCTCCTAGAAATAAAACCTCATTTAATTGCGGAAAGTTTCTACAAAAAAGTATGTGATTTCCCACTGAAACCTCTTCCCAATGTCGAAATGTTAAGCTTTGTAACTTCCGAGTTTCTAGCATCTGTAAACTTATCTGATATGATTGAAATGGCCAGAAATGCCTTCTGTAAATTTACAATTTAAATTGAATAAATATTTTTTGTGGTTACTTAATTCTTGTTCTCAAGAGATTAACAAACTTAATTTACTTTTGCTTCAGCAAGACAAAACATTTTTTTTCTTTTTTTTTTAAACGGCTTGTGAAATATTTTCTGTTGTTTCAAGATAAACACTTAAATATATTTTATGATATAAAATGCAATATTTTATTTTTGAAAATAATTCTATATTTATTTTCAAATATTTTGATTGATTTTAAAGTTGTATCTAATGTTTTTTTTTTTCTTCCTTTTTTTTATTCTTTTAATTATTTTTTATCCTTTTCGGTATAAATCCATTTTGATCAATATTTTTGAGTAATATTTGAAATAACTAATGAAATTAAAAACAATGCAATTATATAAAATTTTTAATTTTTCATATCCCATCTCTCTAGCCGTTTCAATCGGATTGATTATAACAGCAGAATTTAGATATTTGTAGTTTTGAATGTTAGAATGTTTTCAGGGGACAAGTCAATGTTTTTAATCTTTTTTATTGAATGCTAAATAGTTGTATATTTGTTTTTCACCTTTCTGGTGCACCAAAATAGTTCTTTTCTTAATTAATATTCAAAATAATAATATAAAAACAATAAAAATGAAACAAGAATTAAGTAACCACAAAAAATATTTATTCAATTTAAATTGTAAATTTACAGAAGGCATTTCTGGCCATTTCAATCATATCAGATAAGTTTACAGATGCTAGAAACTCGGAAGTTACAAAGCTTAACATTTCGACATTGGGAAGAGGTTTCAGTGGGAAATCACATACTTTTTTGTAGAAACTTTCCGCAATTAAATGAGGTTTTATTTCTAGGAGACTAGAATTGAAGGATTTCGTAGTATTGTTCGCCAGGGCGACTTCGTCATCGGTTTCCAATGGGTTGGTTAAATTATATCTTGAAGCGATGTCAGAGAAAAATGAAGATTTCATCATAAACACTAAAGCGGAATTTACTTCATCCAATAATGCATTTTCAGGAGCTTGGTCTGGAGCCGGATAGTTTGATATTAATTGAAAAACGTCTTTGAATGCAACATTGCGATATTTTTCTTGCAAAGCAGATGTTAAAATTGAATGCCCCCGAAAAAATAGGGAGTCCCATTGTTCATTTTCTAGGGTTATACTTCTGGAATATTTTGTTCCGCTTCTACACGTGATCTCACGTTTTAAAGTTACAGAAGAGTCAGACAGATCGAAAACAATTTCATTACCGTTTTCTGGATCTTTAATTCCAAGCTGTGTATCTGAATATATACAGACAGGATCATTTTTAGGCTTAAAAGGGACATCAAGAAAGAATTCTGCTAACGGGTTTTCGTCTTTTATATTTTTTTTCTTCAAATACTCGCACTCGAGGAAAATCGAAAATTGAAGAGGTGAAAATGTAATTCCTTCTTTTGTGGGATAATATTTATCTCCAAAATTTTTGTATCGGCGAATATGTATCAAGGTTTGTTTCTTAAAATAATTGATATTAACGAATACACCATTTTCCAGTGCAAAGTTCTTTTTTAACACATTTTCAGTACGGACTTCTTCTTCGAATTCAAATTTTCGTTTTTGGGAAGCCATTGCTGGGAAAATAAATGTAAGGGTAGTAACGTGTGGTTAGGAGTGAGTTCACTCTCTTCTTATAGAGAACTGACAGAATTACACTCTGCTCACGCTTATATTTAGGGCAAAACAACAACTGAAAGCTAATTGGTTCTTGAAAATGACGTCAGGAGCGTTAAACTCATCTCATTGGTCACTTTCACCTATGCCAGCGCCACATAGTGGTCAGAAATCATATCATGATGTAACGAGAAATAGCATGTCCAAACATGTATTGAACGAAAGACATATATTGCTAGTACGTAGTCTTTGTAAGGGAAATCCCCCAACTTAAAATATACGAAAAACAGTTTACGTTCTTATAAACATAAAACATATTAGAAATTCTTTAATATTGTCAAGAACAGAAGAACGTTTATGCATTTAACTTTTTCCGCAATAATATAATTAAAATAGTTTTCTTATACACAAAAACATAATTTAACGATGTAAAATATAATCCAAATGCATGTTGAGTAGAAATTGGATTACATTTTTTAATTTTTTAAATATGTCGTACATTTATTGAAAAATTTATTATTATTATTAGTATTATCGAGAAGAAAAAAAAATGAGGGAGAAAAAAGTTAAACAACATAAATCCATAATTTAATTTAAGTATGATGTAACGTCTAACACGCAACTCCTATGATTGACAAGTTGAATCCTCCCCCTATTAGTAGTAGAAAAGTGGGGCTCTCAGGTCGCGGATTTTGCGGATTCAGCCAGCCTCAGGAGCGGGGATTTTGCGGATTCATGAATCCGCAAAATCCACGGCCTGAGGCTGGCTGAATCCGCAAAATCCGCGGCCTGATAGCCCCACTTTTCTACTACTTACATTGCTAGTCTCATATTTTAAATCCATTACAAACAATAACTAACAGTATCAAACTATAAATATTATTTTTACGTTAGAGTCAAATATAACATTTCAGAAACGTCTGTCATTGTTAAATGTCAACCGATTGCTAGTGTTATTCTTTTGAAGGGTTTTTCTGAATAATAATAGTAATGTGAGAATGTCGCTAATAAATTAGTATATAAAATTATATGCAGTGCAAAGTAGCAATTTGAATTATTATTATTATTTTGAATTTCAGGTGTATGCTTTAATTCGCGCTATACTTCTAATTCACTAAGCCCTCTTTTGTAAATAATTTTTCTTCGAAAGTCCAGCTGAAAATTTCTTCTCAAATCTATTATTATTAAATTTCTAAAAAAAAATAAGAAATAACTCAGATTAAGTATTTCATTAAGGTGCCTGATTCTTAACAAAACTTTTCGTCTTTTTCGTGTCAATTTTGTAAATCTGGTGTCTCTCTCTATGTGCCTGAAAAAAATAATTTTAACGGGCGTAGAAAAATGTAAGGAAAAATTTAAAAATATTACACAGAAGTGCAGAAATGAAATTTTCTTTTCGCGTTAGATTCCTTTGTTTTTGTATTGATTAACAGTAATTTTATTTCCACCTATTTAAAAAAGAAAGAAAAGGAAAGACTCGAACAAACATAAAAAGTAAGAACAACCTTGTATTTTAATATAATCCTTTTTTTTTTTTGTATTTAACTTATCTGTTTATTACAAATTATGTCTTCATTCAATCAGTTAAACCTTGTTTTTCATTGTATAAGTTATACCTCCGACGTGAGCAATCAATTGTCTGAATTTATTTTCAGTCTTTTTAGAGCTTTTGCAGGGCATGGTCACTGATTTCTAGCTTGTCCCGTTTTGTACTATATTATTGCATTATACATTTTTTGTTTATATTATAACCACTACTCTTGGTAAATTTTAAAAATTTTGGTCTAAGCAAAAAAAAAACAAGAAAGGCAAGTTAAATATATTTTTGTTTTGTTTTGTTTTCTTTTGAAAATGTGAAAAAGAGTAATGCGTAGCAAAAAGTATTGGTGTGACTTAAAAAAAAAAAATCGTATCTGAGTGAGAATGGAAGGCGATATTATTTTCACACATTTTCACTTTCAAAGCAAAAGTCTGCTTTGTGCATTTAGTTATAGAAATTTACTACATAAATTAAAATAGTCGCCCCGTTTTCCAGTTAAAACAAAATTTCAATTAAAACTGCAGCATAGACATTTCATGCAAAACAAGCTAAGTTATGCCATGAACTTCTGTTTCTAAGCCGCAAGTAGTGGTTGTTCTTGTATGACTGATATTAGAAGTTCAAGTTTTCCAAAGGAGGCTTCAAAACCTCATGTGTCATGCAGATTTAATTTCATTATTACTGCTATTACCATTATTCTATTTTTTTTTTAAAGTAAAGGCTGCCGCCCTTTGGTTAGCCGGCCCACCGCCCTTTTAGGGGTCCCAGTCCGTCCCTGTACAAGAGGTTATCAAATTTAATTTCCTTCTAGTAGTAAAGTTAATGAAACTATTCATGTTAAGTTTGACTAAACTAAAATTGCAATGGACGTGATACTGGGCTCAAAGAATTCATTACCGCTAGAAAAAAATAAAAATTTTAAAAATGCAAAAATTAAAATTAACAATTATGAGTTGGATTGTTCAGTTGACAGAAAAAATGATTTTGAAAAACTTGAACAAAAACCTTCGACTATAAAATCAATTAAAGTCGGAAGATTTATCTTGTAGTGAAGAAACTTCTCAAGAGTCAGAAAGTGAAACTTCTATAGAATCAGAAAGTATTGGGGGATATGATCAACTTAAAGGGGTGATTGCGACACAAAGTAAAAAACCCTGAAAATTTTTTATGCAATAAGTCGGTATCACTTTTTATGCACCATAGGGGCCGATCATAAATGATGTCACGCTTTTCCCCCATATATTTGACCCCCCTCCCCCCTTTGTCACGCTTCAGCGGACCCCCTCCCCCCCTTTGTAACGCGCCACGCTATGTTTCATAATGCATGATGTCACACTTCTTGTTACCCCCTCCCCTCCCATTATCACAATTTTACGAACCCCCCTCCCCCCTCAAAGCGTGGCATCATTTATGAATGATCCCATAAATTAAACGACAGCTTTTATACACATACAGTCAACTCTCCGAAATTCGCACTGCTTCGGACTAAGGGTGATGCGGATTTCAGAATTTTGTGGATTTCGGGTCATTGATCTATCGTCGCATTGGTTTGACAAGGTTCTAACTGACATTTTTTGTGAATTCCGAAGCTAGAGTACAAACTCAATGCTCTATAGTATTTCTATCCAGGAAACTGACTTAGAACACTATCTGTTGTTAAATAGTGGAAATAGCCAGAATGACAAAGTTCTAACTGCCCAAGTAAATAATATTGTTTCAGGATGACAAAGTTCCAACTGCTTCACAATCAGCTCTGTTACGATTAATTTAACCAGAAGTTGACTTTTAAGGTTAGAAAGGGTTCAATACTGTAAAAGTTGTGTGCAAATAATAATTTATATTATTAATTCAGCATTTTGCAATGTGGAAGATAACAACGTTTCATATGAATCAAGTTCATCTGATTTGTTTGGTGATAAATCGTCGGTTGAATTTATTCCACCAACCTCATCATCTGAAAATGAAGATTTTAGCCTTGTGAACTATAAACGGTAAGATGTATAATTAACTCAATGATGGATGTGACCTTTGTGAGAAGTTTCATGTAGCTCAAAAAACTGAGACATTGACAGAACAGCTGAAAGAAAATTTTGAAAGACATCTAGTTTATAAAACAGAAATGAGAGAATCACGGGCTGAAGAGAAGAAAGACAGTACTATTCCAGTGTTGCTATTCGATCTCCAAAATGTTATTTTGACTCCTCATGCTGACATCAGCTCTTATTTTTATTCGAGAAAAATGAATGTGTATAATTTAACTGCATATTTCACAACTACCAAAGAAGTATATTGTGCATTGTGGACTGAGAAGATGGCTGGTAGAGCAGGCAATGATATTGCAAGTGCCTTCATAAAAATATTAAATACAGTAATTGAAGAAAATGACGTGACTGAGCTTATCACATGGTCAGATTCATGCGTCCCACAAAATTGGAGCAGTATAATATCAAATGCTGTTTTACATTTTCTGAGGGATAACCCCATTGTCAATTCTATTACAATGAAGTATTCTTTGCCTGGGTACTCATGCATTCAAGAAGTGGATCATGCTCATAGTGAGATGGAAAAGTTAATGAGGAAAGTTGACTTCTACAGACCAGTTGGATTGATCCGAATATTTAAACAGGTGAACAGATCAAACCCTTACCGTGTCATCCAAATGAATTCAGCAGATTTTAAAGATTCTGGATCAACTTCAAAACTGTTTCAATACAAATTAATTCCTTTTACTCAACTTGCAGTTATAAAATTCACACAATCATCGAATATTGTAGAGTTCAAAACAAGGCACAACAGACATGAACCAATGAACTATGTGAACATTAAGTTCAATGAAACTACAAAGAGAAAGAAGTCCAATTCAAAAGGCAGATCGCCCAATTTACTCTCTGTTTTTGAAGTGAAACCCAAAATACAGACATTTCATGCTGAGTTACCTGAATTAAAAATTTTTTCAGGAGTGCATTGCAGTACATGCCTCTACAAGACAGAGAATATTATAGGGTATTGCTTAATCTATAAACTTTTCCATGTCAAATCAAGCCTATAATGTGAAAATATTGTAGAATTAATGGTTTGTGAGAAAATAAAAATGAATAAAATTGTATTCTCTGAAATATTTTGGTTTTTCTTACTCATACTAATCATGAAATATTCCTTCTTACCAAACTTTGAATGGTATTTCGGTTTGACAAGGTCCTAAGAGCAGAGTTAGAACCTTGTCATAAATGTGAAATCTTGTCTATTTCACTGTGACAAGGTTCTAACTGCATTTTGAGGGGGTTTTTTTTGTGGCTATTGAACAATTTTTATCAATAACAAGAAGTCCGGCATGTAGATATCACCTAAATATTGGTTGATGAATAATATGAATGAAGAACTTACAAAAATGAAAAAGTTATGGACCTAGCAATCTTTGAAGTCAATTTACTCGAAACTGCTGTTTGGTCAGTTAGAACCTTGTCAAACCAATGCGACGCTATGTAAGCATTTTGTGAGGTTATAATGTTGCATTCACCTTTTTACTTATTGCTCAAAAAATGTTTTTATAAACCACTAATTATACAGGTATGAATATGTAAAAGAAATTGATAGAAAAGAAAAAATATGTATAAAAATTAGAAAAAAAAAAAAATATATATATATATATATATATGTGTGTGTGTGTGTGAAGTTTATATGATTTTTTTTATTCAACTACTTTATAAAGGTGCAGGCTGGTGGTCGCCACTTGCCAACTGGCTACCAAAAAATTTTTAATGGTGACAAAAAATTTCATTGCCGATCGCCACGTTGGCGACCAAAATAGTCTCCATTAATTAGATCAAGAAGGAAGAACATTTGCAACATAAAATCGATGCAAATACAAAATTTATACTAAAAAATAGCTTAATATTTTTGCTGAATACGATTTCAATTGCGTACTAATGAAAAAATTATAAGAAATATCGCAAACCGAAGACAGATGCAAAAAGATTGATGTCTAATTACGGCAAAACGCTAAAATTGCGCATGACACGTGGCTATATAAAAAAAGCAACAACATAAAAATACATTATTTTCAATGTATAAAAGGCAGATGTGAGTTATTTTAAACATTTCAAGTTAAAAAAATGTTCTTAGCGTTGAAAAGTTTTTCAACTAGTTTTTTTTAACTAAGTTTCATTATTTACATCGGAAATCTTACGCGGATTTTGGGTCCGCGGATTTGAGAGAGTTGACTGAATAGTTACAACGGCATGTTTAAAATAACTTTTTAAATTAAAATTTATATTTTACTTACCTACTTCTAACTAATAAGAAAAATTTTATTTATTTATTTTTTGCAAATACAAATTGTAATTTAGTAAAACATAATGAATAGGAATTTCCCACAAGTATATATTTTTTGCTAAATTGTTGCAGTGAAATACTTTTTCTATTTAGAATTATTATTTTTTCATTTATTTGTCAAATATCTGCAACTTTTAAAATAAAAGTTGAGAAAATAACTCGAAGTAGAGCGCCGATTTCAGGAAAATTATGTAAACTTTCATTATTATGCAAAAAAAATTAAGTTCGGAAAATGAGTTCAACTTTTTGCGATGTTTATCGGAAAAATAACTAAATCAAAAAAAAAAAAAAAAACTATTTTTATTTTTAAAAGAAGATAAAAAAAAACTTGGAAGTCCGTAAAAAAATTACCACTTTTGGCGATGTTTACATTCCCGAAGTAAACATCGCCAAACCCGAGGGCTTGGCGGCGAAAAAAAAAATTTCCAAAATGGCGCCAACGCCCAGTTATCCATAATAACGAAAGCACGTGGGACGTCTTATCCTTCATGTTCGGAACAAAGATGGTTGGCGCAGTTACAACCCTTGCTGCGTAAAGGGTTGCTACAAAGGGAACGTTTATTGCTTATCGGCGTATTTTTTTCCCATCCGCCAAATTTTGAAGACTAAAAACTCTGATTTTTAAAGCACGGAAGGAGGATATGAAAATCCCGGATTTCCGGGGTACACCCGGAATACAATCACGCCTGGAAATGGAATCGAAAAATCCTGTGAAAAGGAAATGGATTCGTTTAGAACAGCCGCAAAAAAAAATTCATGAATAGATGTTCTTTATAAACTACAAAATAACAATCTTAAATTTAATTGTATCAAACGTGTAAAGAAATTTTGTAAAGCTAATAATATTGTTTCAGAAAGAGCTTTTTAATTTCAAACCAATGGGAAATACTGGCGAAATAGAGGTCAAATTAGTTTCTGTTCCTAAAAATTTGAAGCGAGAAACTCTCGAATATGTTGAGTGGGAACAAGCAATGTAATATGAAATTTGAATAAAAGGAACGACGTAAGGTGTATGGGATTTAATAGCACCACATGATGAAAAAGTAAAAGTCATTGGTTGTAGGTGGGTGTATAGGGTCAGTTGGAGTAATTGTAAACGCTTTTTCAATGTTTTAACTTTTGATCCTTCCCTACCTCTTAAATGAATTCAGAGATAAAATTGTGAGCATTGTAGCAACTACTGTACTTCTTGTGAGTAAACGTGTACAAAAATTTTTACTTTATGACTATTTGTTAGCGAATGAGCTCGTGTTTACAATTACCCCAGAGATTTTGGGTAATTGTGTAAACAGTGATTTATTTTCGAATAAGGTTGATGCAAATGAAAAATTGTTTTATATGCAGTCTGCTTGAAGGCTTAAGAAGTTCCGGAGCAATGGTTCTCAATCTGCGACCAACAGGCCGCATGTGGTGAGCTGAATTATGTTATGAGTCGGCTGAGTTCATTTAGCGAGAAATATCTTGCAAAAAATCAAGTACTGCGACAAATTTATGTGAAATTTGTCCCCGCAGTGGATCAATCGGTTAAGCTTGGATCCCACAACACAAGGGGGGGGGGGGGGGGGCAAAGTGACAACGAAAAAGTGAAGCACAACTGGGCGTTGTCAACGCTTGGGAGGGTGACCACCTCCCGCTACTGATTACTCTGAGACCGATTGCGCTAAAGAGAGCTGTGCACGTAAAATATATCGTCGTTTCAAATGTCATGGCTGCCTGCGGTCATATAGCGGCTGTCCAGACGCGGCGCCAGAACAAAGGAATAAGCGGTCAAACGATAGTTATCTTTTTCCTCACTGGTGCGCTGCAAGCATGTACTAGTTTTGTATGGAAATACATTACGAAAGCATTGTTTTTGTCGATTTTGCAGCATGCATCATGAAGATTTCTTTTGGGTAAATTTTTAGTTTATGCATTTCTGATCGGAAATATGTCTCCCGATGTTTAATTGTTTCTAACATATATATATTTATCTTAAAGGAATTTTTCATCGAAAATGAAATCAAAACGACAGAAAGCAATTCAGTGTTTTTTCTAAGCATTAAATTAGTGAATGCATACATCTTGTAATTTTAAGGATTTACTAAATTGACGTTTGGTTTATTATATGCAAATATTTTAATTGTTTTTTCACTCCATGTCACCTATTCAATTACTCTACAAATAGAAATTGATGTATTATGCAATAGAATTGATGCTTTAGATGATATTTTTAACCAGTGAGGGCTGACCTTTGCGTTTTCCCCTTATGTCTCGAACTATACTGGTTTTATTTATTTATGCATTGGTTTCATTTATTTGTACTTCAGATTACTAATAAGAAAACAAACGTCATTATAGCTCAAACTTCAGAAAACATATTTTGGGACAAGAGGAATCCTTTTATCAATGAATAAAGTTGTATGCATCTGGATGCAAGTAATTCGAGTGATTTACACTCACTTGATTACTTACATTTTTAGCCGACTTCACAAATGAAGGAGGTTATCCATTCGTATTGTATGTATGTCTTTTTTTTTTGTTTGTTTGTTTGTTTGTCCACTCAGAGCTTCTCACTGGATGAACCGATTTTCATGATTTTTTTTAATCGATCAGGGGTGGTTTCCCATAGGTTCCGTACCTTCGTTTGACCCTGTGCTATTATTACAAAAAAGGTTATGGGCAGAAAGATAGTCATTTCTTTAAAAATAAAAATAATTTAACTTTGTGCAAGTAAACAATAATAATAAAATTACACGTTAATTTAAAGCACAAATGAGCAATAAAATGCAGACATATGTTTCGGGATTGCTTGGAATCCCTTTTTCAATGCGACAAGGAGCTTCTAGATGCAAAACATCCAAATGTGCTTTAAATTAACGTGTTTTTTTATTTTTTTTTTCCATAACTTTTGACTAAATGAATCGATTTTGATGATTTTTTCTTTAATCGATAGAGGGTCGTCTAACTCAAATATTGCACATCAGTTTGACTACATTTGTGTTTTAGAAAAAACGTCACGAATGAAAAATGAGTATTTTTTATTTTAATTAGAAAGGCTTGGCTTGATTTTTCTTTGTTGGGAAACTATTAATAAATATAAAAGTCATTGTTAAAAAAGTGTTTGTTGCATTGTCATATAATATTAAAAGCAATTACAGTGTGGCGGTTGTCGTGTGAGGACACGGAGGCGAAGGTGGAGGATGCTGTCTGCCGGAGGCAGGGTTAGAACCTCGGACCTTCTTGATGCTTTGCCAAAAGGTACCTTTTGGCAAAGCACGGAAGCACTGGCTTTCCATCAAGAAGGTCCGAGGTTCTGGTCCTGCCTCCGGCAGACAAAATCCTCCACCATCACCTCCGTGTCCTCACACGTCGCCAGCCACAATTGGTGACCTGGCAATTACACGTAACGAATGGAGACCCAATCACCACATAGATGGCGCCACGAGAACACTCGCACTCATCCGCCCCCGACCCGAAAAAAGGGGCCCGACCGCGGATACGAGCCTTCCAATCTCGCCAGAACGCCTGGCACTGGCGCACCCATCTATAGTTGGTATCGTTCACTCCTCACTTCCACACTGTCGTTCACTTTGTTCACTGGAGGGGGAGTATATGTGGCGGTACGATTCGACACCTTAAAAGCTATCGTCTGTCCTGGCCATTAGGTACCTTTTGGCAAAGCACGGAAGCACTGGCTTTCCATCAAGAAGGTCCGAGGTTCTGGCCCTGCCTCAGGCAGACAACCTCCTCCACCATCACCTCCGTGTCCTCACACATCGCCCGCCACAACAGCAAGAGTTTGACTGCAGGCTTCTCTGAGGCAAAAATTAAATCCAATTAGTTTGTTTGCTAAAATCGACTTCAAAGCCGAATTTATCATACAAGTGATTGGTTTTTAGTGCCATTCATTCAAAGAAGGTTTGCCCTTTGACATGGATTTCTTAAAAATAGGGTATTTATGTAAAAAAATGTATTTACACCAAAAAGAATAAAATAAAATAATTTTTATAAAAAAAAATAGAACCGACTTCAAATTATAACTTGAGCTAAAAAGTGAAAAATAAATTAATTCTTAAAACAACATCGATGCGACTTTTAAACATAGTTTTAGAAGTCGGTGCAAAATTATGAGTTTATTTACCATTACACCATTTGCTACTTCCTATTTTAATTGTTGCTAATTCTGCGAAAATATGTATATTTGTAATTGGATTCATGATTACAAAAGATTTTATCTATCCTGATTTTGCACCGACTTCTAAATCTATGCTTAAAAGTCGCATCGATGTTGTTTTAAGAACTAATTTATTTTTCACTTTTTAGCGCAATTTATAATTTGAAGTTGGTTCTATTTTTTTTAATAAAAATAATTTTATTTAGGTCAAATCTTTACGCATTGATAAAGGGGTTCCTTTTAATTCCAAAACATGTGTATGGAGTAATTTTTGTAACTTGCGCTATAAGAACGTTGGTCTGCTCAATAAGTTTTATCCACTCAAAAGTAAACATTGAACTTCATATTATATCTAGATTATACTTTTGAATATTTTGTTTGTTCTGAGAAGTTTAAATTTTGTATGCTTGTATAGAATGATAAAGTTAAAAGTGGAAGAGTGAGAGAGAATCTATATTATAAATCTAGTAATTACCTTTTACTTACCTGTTTAAAATTAAACTCGCGCCATATGAACAAGGGTTACAATTGAAATATCTAAAAGGAAGAGAGACTTCCCTCTAAGATTTGTTGTTAATTCTCCACGCGTTTATGAGTACACCCATTTTTTACACCATAGAGTCTTAAAACATAGAAAAGTAAATAAACTATCTAAGGGACCGTTCATAAATTATGTCACGCTCTTTTCCGATATATTTAACCGCCTGTCCCCTTTGTCACAAAATGTCACAATTCAACGGACCCCCTTCCCCCTTTGTCACAATTCCACGAACCCCCCTCCCCCCTCGAAGCTTGACATCATTTATGAATGACCCCTAAAGCATATTTCTGATTTCTAATTTAAAAGTGGGGAAAAGTTAATTTAAGAAAGGATTTAAGGAAAATCAGGTTACAGAAAATCAGAGTATCCGAAAGCTTTTGGTGGATTTCATCGAAGAAACGCCGGTTGCAAAGTCTTGGTATTAAAAATTGAGAATATTCAGTGTAGTCCAGAAAAAAAGAAACAAGAGGTGGGAGGGGAAGGCTTACAGATAAGAGCATAAGTTATTGTAATAAAATAGTGATGGGGGAGGGGGCTTTTGAAAAGTGGAGGGACGATCGTGTAAAATAAAACAGTAGGCGGACGGTCCCCCCCGCCCCTCGACTGAGAATACTCATTGCTTTTTGCTGTGAAGGAGTATGTCATCTAAATAAAAACGTTTAAAGGGAAATTTAAAGAAAAATTGCTCTTTTCCAGGGGTGTCGACGAGGAATGCTCATCCCGTAGACTGCGCCATTAAATTTTTATATGAAATTTTTACACCCCCTGGACAGGGGGCATGCTTTCATGGAGTTTTAGCCCTTTTGGGAGGTTGTCTGTTTTGGGGGACTTCGCATCTATTAATATGCACCATCTTCCTTAGGGGGTTGGCACCCATGTATTGTCAGTTACAAGTTTTAAAAATAATCTTGATAACTCTGAACTGCATATAATGAAGCGTTTTAAGTAATTATTTTTAATTTCGCTTTTATTGTACTTAATTGTAATAGTATTTGAAAATATTTCCCCTTGATTGTTTATTTTATTGAAGCATTTTCTTTTACAAAGGCCTAATCTTTGACCTTTCTTACTTAATATTTTAGGATTTTATTCTAAATATTTAACTAGTGTAATTGCTTTAGGTGAGACCAGCAAAAAAAAAAAAAGTCGCCACTCGTATATGATAATCCATCTGTTGAAGTTAATTGAAGTCAGCTATACTATACAATGCAATATTACTTATTAGTATTATGCTATTAGTCTGTCAATAACAATAAAAAATTGTTGCATTAATCATTTACTTAATTACATAATTGTTCAACTAATCTTTATTTGTTAAGTCACTGCACAACCTAATTGTTCCACTTTCCAGAAATAATTAAATTTACAATAAACTGAATTGAAATAATTCAATTAACACATATATTTAATATAACTTTATTAATCATAACCTACGTCATTTTTCTTTTAACTGCTGTTATTTAATAGTATTAATATGAATGCATTGAAAATTGCTTAATAATATAGTAACTAATAACCATTTAAAGACTATTCAATAACCTGCTTTCAAAAACCTGCTAGCCAATTTAATTGTGCTATACAATATGAGAGGATAAATGTATTTCATAAAATTATGCGCAATTATTGTCGTTCAAAATAAAAGTCAATCTGAAAGCATAATATGATCAGCCAATTGAGAAGAAAATTTTCTGTGTTCATTATATATAAAAGAATACGTATGAAAAGTTGTATCTTAACGAGCAGCTTTAAAGTCTGCATGTGTTACTACCAAAAAAACGATTTTTTTATTTTTTCATCTGTGTTAAAAACGTTTTAATGGCAAATACATAACCCTGCAACATATTTTGATAGTTATTTTTGCCCTAAGCAATTAAATGTCTATCTGTCTCTAAATTCAAGCCTTTAACACAATATTGCTATGGTTAGACCTTTAAATTATCGCATTTAAGTACATGCTAACAGCGCCAATTGACTGAAATGGCAGAAAATGTAAGTTCTGCTTGCACGCACTTTTTCGCCCATTTGGACAGCCGCTATATGATCGCAGGCAGCCATGCAACTGTCCACCAAGTTTGAAAAGATTTCCGCTGAGGGAGCAACCATCATGACGATCTCTCATCTGGGAGCTGGTTCAAAATCATTAAGCCCCTCTGAGCCAAGTGTACTTCATTCTAGTGGAGCTCATTAATAATCGAGTTTCCTTAATTCATGGTCGCCCAGCAAGGAGGGCTTGAATTTCCAAGTGGCAGTAGCAACAGCAGTAGTTATGCAAAATAGACACAAAAGTGTAATTTACATCAAAATATAATATTTACTGTCCCTCCAAAATATTTTAAATAGGATAAATTTAAGTGTTTACAATTACCCCAGAGTACGAAATATATGGGGTAATTGTAAACACCTAACTTGCACATGAAAAATAACATGGAATATTAAATTCATAATTTAATGTTCTTAGCAGCATTCCATATGACAGATAAAAATGATTCATACCGCTTACATCACTTTCGTAGTTAAGCTGGAGAGGAAAATGTAAGATACCTAAATTTTGTTAAACAACTTTTTTTACTGTGCCATTTTCAAACAATAGTGACGCCTCCACAGTTGTTTCGAAACTTAAGAAACTGTTTCAATGTCTTCCCTACGCTGTCATTTTATCACTCACAAGCAGTTACGTTTTCAAAACCACCACAAGTGTAGTTATGAAGCTTGTTTACAATTACCCCAACTGACCCTACTAAAAAATTAAATTATCAAGGGGAAGTTAAATGTTTCAGGAGTAGATTAGTAGCTTAGATATTTGCACAGCGGAAAGAAGCATATGATGAAGTATTTTCACCAGCTGTAGACATTACTCTAATTCGTTTTATTTCTCACTGTGCTTGTTGTAATTTTAAAATGGAGGACGTCCAATTGGATATAAAAAGTGTATATTTATATGTGGACATAAAGCACAAAATTCATGGCACAACAGCCAGATTTTGTAAATGTAGAAAGAACTAGTTGGATTTGTAAGCTCAAGAAAGCAATATAGTAAAACCCCATTAAAATGGGGGTTTCGGTTACGGAGGACCTTGGCACCCGCGTTATAACATAACCAAGGTATAGTGAAACTATACCGTGAAACGATAATTCACGAAATAACTTGCTTTTGTTACAACATTTTTAACTTAATCAATTACTCTTAACTTTTATTGTAAAGTATAATTTTTCTTTTTTTTCTTGCTGTCATTTGATTCACTGCAGGGTAAATCGAAAATATTGACACCCTTAAGACTACATTTCTGTGGTGAAATTTAAAAAAAAAAAACTTTTTATGAAGGGATCATATTGAAACTTCCTATAGCTCTCTCTTTATCTATCCTCATATAGACTCAAGAGGTTTTTTTGTGCCAAAAGTTCAATTCCTTTTACCATATGGCAATATTTATGGTAAAAAGTGCAAAAAGTAGGCCACATCCTTTACTTATATATAATTTAAACTATTAAATAATTTACCTAAGATGCTCTAATGATAAACGGATCAATCAGAGAATCGTTTAGGGTAAATATTATTTAATTTTTTACTGTGTCACCCATACCGATCACTGAATTTAATAAAACAATTTTTATAAAAAAATAGAACTGACTTCAAACTATAAATTGCGCTAAAAAGTGAAAAATAAATTAATTCTTTTAACAACATCGATGTGACTTTTAAACATAGTTTTAGAGGTGGGTGCAAAATGAGGACAGATAAAATCTTTTGTAATCATGAATCCAATTACAAATATATATATTTTGGCAGAATTAGCAACAGTTCCAGTGTGAAGTAAAAAGTAGTGTAGTGGTAACTAGACTCATAATTTTGCACCGACTTCTAAAACTATGTTTAAAAGTCACATCGATGTTGTTAAAAGAAATTAATTTATTTTTCACTTTTTAGCGCAATTTATAGTTTGAAGTCGGTTCTATTTTTTTATAAAAATTATTTTATTTTATTCTTTTTAGTGTAAATACATGTTTTGTGTAAATACTCTATTTCTAAAAAATCCATATCAAAGGGCAAACCTTCCTTAAATGAATGGCACTAAAAACTAATCATTTGTACGATAAATTCTGTTTTGAAGTCAAATCGACTTTGCTATTGTTTGAAGTCAATAGCAAAACAAACTGATTAGATAAATTTTTGCCTCAGAGAAGCCTTTAGTCAAACTCTTGCTGTAATTGCTTTTAATATGTAATAATTTGCCCAATGGCACCAAACACTTTTTTTAACAATGACTTTTATATTTATTAATAGTTTTCCCAACAAAGAAAAATCAAGCCAAGCCTTTCCAATTAAAATAAAAAATACTTGTTTTTCGTCCGTGACGTTTTTTCTAAAAAACAAATGTAGTCAAACTGATTTGCGATATTTGAGTTAGACGACCCTCTATCGATTAAAGAAAAAATCATCAAATCGGTTCATTTAGTCAAAAGTTATGAATGAAAAAAAAAAAAATTCTACATTTCCACCCATAACTTTTTTTCCACTTGTCGAATATGGTCAAATGAAAGTACGGGACCTATGGGAAACCACCCTCGATCGATTAAAAAAAAACTCATAAAAATCGGTTCATCCGGTGAGAAGTTATGAGTGGACAAACAAACGAACAAACAAAAAAAACGACATACATACAATATGAATGTATAACCTCCTGCCATTGTGAAGTCGGTTAAAAAGTGTGCATACATACAACATATGAAATAAGACTAAATGAAAGTAAATGCAACATTCAACTAAGGTAGGTAAAAAAAAGAATTGTTTTAATGAAAAGTAAATAAAATTTGATCAAAAATGTTTTTCTGCGCTTGCTAAATTATGCATATTCTAATATAAAAACATATATATACCATACATTATTAATTTGCTGGAAAATTAAATTTCATTACCCCCAAAAAACCCAGGTTTTTTACAACCCTGATATGTATATATATGCACACAGATAAATTACATTTTGTTGCTTGTATAGGTTTTTTCATGACTTTTCTTCTACAGTCGATGCTCGATATAATGACCATCTGCAGGGTCCAACAAATCCCGGGCGCCAGGTCGCCCGGGCGTCTAAAAAAAATGCCTTGGCGACTAATTTTTCAGGGGTCGACAAATGGAAATATTATAGCTGGCTCCTAAAAATTTTCCCTGGCTCCTAAGATTTTCGCATTTTTGTCGGACTCTGACCATCTGCATCCCACAGAAAAAGGTCTCTATAACAAGTGATCGCTATAAGAGGTGGAATTTTCTTTAAAAAATATACATGCCTCATGCATATTCAGTATTTCCAAAAATAATTTGCAGTTTTTAAAAGATTCCAAAAAAATTATTTTTTATCATTGGAATTTAAAAAAATTATCAGTGCAAAATATTATAACAAAATATTAAACAGATTTTAAAGTAGAAAATATAGGGGAAAAAATTACATTCACATTTCTGGAAGCAGAACTTCCGAGCTGACATGACAGCCTGGTACGGTCGCTGTATTGGATTAGACGATTCAGAAAGGTCGCTATACCGAAAGCAAATTTATATAGAGTTCATGGGTGTAAAGTTGGGACTTTTACCACTGGCTCTTTATAATGTGTGGTCATTATAAAGCCCATTGGCTGTATATAGTTAATACACCCAGTAGCAGAATTTTCTGTATCAATCTGCAGCACAAGTTTCAGAAGTGAAAATTTACCTGCGGTACCAAATGATGTGGGACCAAATAACAAACTATGCATTTTTAAATAGTTGGCAAATAACAATATAATACATGCAGACATTAAATAAATATTAAAATTATTCAATTTATATATAAATTAATAAAATCTAAAACTGAACATGCAATTAATGCAAGCTAAGAGAAAAGCAAGAAATGCAAGCTAAGAGTTCTTGCAATTAAAAGAAAAAGGATGATTATTTATCTTCGGGAAGAAAGTATATAATCATTTAAGAACCGGAAAACTTTTTTCCTGGTGGCATTTTTAAAATAATTGTTTTGTAAGGTGGCTAATTAATCTGCAAGCTTCAAGACAAATCTGCAGCGCTTGCTGCCGTGCTACACGATTTCTGCTACCGGGTTAATACATACATCTTTTAATTATCACTATTATAATCTATTCAACAAATCTAAGCATACTTTTAATAAATAAATATTTAAGAAAGATAGAGGATGTTAGCATTTTACAAATCGAAAATTTAGCTTTCAAATCATTTTTACTTTTGAAAAGTACAGAAAGAATGTAAATTTATATATTTTCCTATAAAATATACAATGTCTTGAAGTGCTTTTTAATTTCATTTTTTTTTTTAATGTAACTAAAGCTTTGACTTCTTCAAATCTAAACCAAAACTTCCACTATAAGTTTGGTCTGACGAAAACAAAAAATATTCTTATCATAAAAAAAGAAGATAATTCTAAACCAAAACTGCTTTTGTCTGAAAGTATAGAAAATATAAATTTATGCATTTTCATATTAGATATATGAGGTTTTATTCATTAAAAATAAATCATTTTTTAATGTAACTAAAGCTTAATTTTTCCAAACTTTTATGTTAATAACAAAGATAATTTTTTTGCTTTCTAATCGTGCAAGTTATTTTCCTCAACTATCTTGTAATTATTATTTCTTTTTTATTATTGCATAATTTTGAATTTTTTCTTTGTATAACTAATTTGGAGTTATGGGAATTAAAAACAGTAAATTAAATTTTGAATAGTATTGACATATGTATAATTTTCATGAAAAAGCAATATTTTAGAAGGGAGTATTTGTTTCTATTCATTTCAATTTTTAAAACACCAATATCGTGTGTTATGAAAACAGATCTATTTATGAAGACAATCTCATACAGGTTTAAAAAATGATTCCATGTGTCTTAAAGCGCATTAAGTAATGAAAAGTGAAACTCACCATCAATTTCTTCGAGTAGTTCTTCGAACACATACCTCTTCTCGGTAAAAGCTTTCCGCAACATTGTACATGTTAATGCAGTGTGGATAGGTGCGTACTTGTGCAAATAAGCACAACGATAAGCTACATCGGCATAGTTCGAAGATCGGTTTTCAGACGAAGTTAGACATGTATCTCGCTTTTCATAAGTTCTCTTCATTCCTTTAATACAACTTATGATAACACTATCTTCAATTTGGTTTTGAAAAACATCTACATCACATAGATTGGAAAAAAGCCTCAACAGCGGCGGACTGGCTATGCGGGCATTCGGGCAAATGCCCGGTGGGCCGGTCCTCCCTGGGCCAGTCGCAAAATATCTATTTTTTTTTTAATATAAAGTATACAGCTTTTAAAATGTTAATGAAAAAAACGGGGACCAAAATTTTGCCGTAATCCGGGCTTCAGAGAGTGCAACGGGGCAAAATCTCCAGGTGTGGGGCCACATGAGAGGGATGGGGCAGAATTTTTCAGGACCGGCTGGTCCGTATAGACAACCTAAACGGCTGCCTGAGTTGCAAAATTGATTAAATTTTATGATTTTAATTTTGAAAATAAATAAATAAAATACATCATTTTGCCCTTTAGGCTGCCATCTAAGTTGTCTATTTTGACGAGCTCTCGGGGCCGGCTTGAGTAATTCTCAGTGCCAGTTCGTCCATATAGAAAACCTTATGCAAGCAACTCTTGAGATCTGCAAAATTATCATTATTATTTATTTATTTTTTTTAATTTTGAGCAGTGCTAGCGGGGAAGGCTAAGGCGGCGAGGGGACGGCCTCACGGCACAACGCCCTAAAGGACGGCAGCTAATTAACATATTACGTATTATTGCCCTTCTATAATGAATAAGAAAAAAATCAGTCTTGTAGACATTTAATATTTAAATACATATCTACGAATTTACTGACAATATTTTTAATCCCTACAATCTGCAAAATACGGCCCTGAGAATTTCTCAATCCAGGTGATGCAAATTCTCAGGGTCGGCCCACAGAATTTCTCGCGGCCAGTTGTCTCGGTCCATTGCCAAGTTTTTCTATTTTAACCCCTTAAAGCACGCGTTTTTTTTTTTTTTTCGGAAAACTGGTAAAAAATGATCGAGTTTTTTTTTTTTTTTTTTGACAGAAAATTAATATATAGGTATAGTATAAATTGTTCTTGACAATTGCAGTTATAGGGGGTGACTAGAGAGCGGGGGAGGAGGTAAAAGGTATATAAAAATGATTATACAAGAAAAGTGCAAGCGGACATTAGAAATAAAATAACGCGAGATACAAGATCGGCCGTATGAGACACGGGCCTGTGCAAATTGGTTTTCGCCCGTGTCAGACATGGGCAAATGTGTTAAGGGTTGGAAGTATATTAAGAACAGATTAAGAAGCAATTTAACTCAGGACAAATTGGAATCATTTGTGTAAATGTCGTGTGAAAAATACATATTAGTAAAGCTTGACATGAAAAGTCTAATTGATGATGTAGCAAATAAGAGTCCCCCTTTTAAAATCGCTTTTAAAATACTAAATGGCCTTCAAAAGGAAAATAATTTTTGAGCAAATATTGCAATGTATATTTGATTGAGGGTGAGTTTTTTTAAACCTGTTACTATTTGTATGTTACAGTTATAGTACTGGAAACCAGAACAATAAACATTTCTTTTAACTTTTTCATAACTAGAACTAATTTTTTTTATGCTGACATACTGATTGTAGCACACTCATTACACAAAGAATACGATGGGTGCATAATTTTTCATGTTTATTTTTCAACTCTACCTCTTTTCATGTAAATTACTGCAATTTTGAAAGCCAAAATTATTTTTAAAATGCTATTAAAACTCGTTGTTGTCATTGAGTAAATTTCAAAAATTTTCGGGGGAGGGTGGATGCATAATATATGATTAGCGTTCATTTTCCGAACCTTGGTAGTGTCTCCCCCCCCCCTCCCCCCAGGGCCGGTCTTCTTGAAATATGCCGGGGCCGAATTTTCTTCCCAGTCCGCCCCTGAGCCTCAAAATACATCGCGATTCTTGCATCTTAAAAGTTTAAAAGGTAAACGAAACATACAATTATTTTCCTCAAAATTAAAATATAAAATTATTTCATAATTGAATAATGTAAGAACTACTTTGAAAATGAACCAAAAACTCAGACATTTAAGCAAAGAATATTTCTTCATATTTCGCGCACTTGCCTTGCAGTGTTGCCATCTGGTCATGAGGAATCGGTGCTAAATCAAGACCATTCCATTATAACGACCAATGGTCCCTACTATGAACTCTATGTTAATTTGCTTTCGGTATAGCGACCTTTCTGAATTGTCTAATCCAATACAGCGACCGTATAATAATAGGTGTCATGTCAGCTCAGAAGCTCTGCTTCCAGATGTGTGAAAACGTAATTTTTTCCCTATAGGGCATTCGCAATGACGTCATTTTTGCATAGCAACGGAACCTGGCAACAGCTGCTGGAGGACAAGCAACTTCGGCTCGCCGCATATGTAGCATGCAGTTTGTTGATGCAGAGTTATATTTTCATCCTTTTTTTAATTTTAAAATGTCTTCTGCATGTGCGAAAGCCTCAACAATGAAGCTGAGGGATTATATATTGAAAAAATCAAGATCATCAACAATAAAAACCTGTGTTTATTATGTAAAAATGAAGTTTCAACTAACGTATCGGATTTTCCGCACTTGACTTACATAGATATGTCAATAACTTATTTTACGTTGTTAGTGCATATTCTTCTGATGAATGTAAAGCATATAAAAGCCTGCAAGCGTTCTACCAGTTTTCTCATTTATGAATTTCAAATGTTTTCGCCAAGAAAATAGCAAATATGTGTGTGGTGACTATGTAAAGGTGAGAAATAGTCTGCATGCTAAAGCATGCAGAATCTGTCCAAAATATTTTACTGCTGCTCTTTTTTTGGTGAATTTTAATTCCTGAAGTGCAAAATGTTATTTTATTTTTGGAGAACTGTTAATTTTATGAAATTAACTTTAGTGAGAAAATAGTTAAAAATCTTAAATTAGCATAAAACTGAAAAAAGAAATTAACCCCGTACATTAGAACGAGATATAAAAAGGGAACTTAGTCATTTATTCGTGGTTTTTGGTGTAATTAACAAATACTTGTATACTAGTGCACTTTTCAAATGGATCCCATAAAGGCGTGCATCAATATTAAAGGGAACTTTTCCAGTTGTCTAAATCACCGAAATCTAATGCAGTATATTTCATGTCAGAAAGACTGTTTTGGACATTTTAAATTTCCCAAATACATGTTTTAGAATTTGTTTTTAACTGTTTAGTAAATGGTATTCTATGCAACATGTTTTTTTTCCTGACATATGCATTTGTATTTTATAGCATGTCTTTAGTGATACACTGTTTCAACATGCATATGTTACATTTTAATTGTATATGCTTTGATTTCTATTTCGTAACTTAATTATGTTTATACAAATTGTACTTTTTGATTGAATAGAATGGAGGAAAAAAATCCCAATGGTCTTTTGATTACGTTTGCCCTTTACTTATTACGGCATTCGTTTTTGATCGACTTTTAGGATATTATCCCATCAAGTGTAAACATAGGCTTGCACATTTTTTTGTATTGCTGTAAAGCAGCTGCTTTTATTTTACAAGGCAGGACAAACACAATGTTAGAACAACATTTAATAATTTGGAATGCTGAAAGACGGCAGGTTTTGTTTCAGTTGGTCTTGCAAGGGGAGGTACGGGTCTAGTAATTTCAGCGACTTGAATACTTGTTTTAATAATTTCGGAAACACGAATCTAAGTGGAGTTTGCTTTAAAATCAATCCTTAGTTGAATACCAATTAATCCTGTAATTTTGGCACTATTTTCTAGAATATAAATTAAAGCAGATACTGCAGCCACACACCTTCGCAAATTCATCATTTCTTTCAGTGTTTTAGTGGTAAAGATACAGTAACGGATTTAGGTTTGAGGGCGCCCTAGGCCCGAGACGATATGGCGCCCTTTTTCTTTGTCACGAAAGAAAAGTTTATATATATACATACATATATATATGTAGCAAGTTGTTAAGTATATGAAATTGTCAAAGTTAGTGCCAGGCGCAAATGCAGCGAACTTTAATATATTGAAATATAGATGTAAATGAAAAGAAAATGAAAGTTCCGGGACATGTAAACTAACATTAACGAAATGTATAAATTGCTAATACAAAATTTAAAAGTCATAAAATAAGAAACAAAAACAAATAACTCTCCTCATCAGTGTTTCATTTTCTTTTCATTTACATCTATATTTCAACATACATATATATATATATATGTGTGTGTGTGTAAAAATAAACAATAATGATATGAAATTTAATTCAGGTATAAATTAAACATATGCTAGCATTAAAAAAAAAGTTTTTAAAATCTTTTTGTTAGATATTCAGATTTTAGTACTAGCCTGATTAACTTTTAACGAAGAAATTCTTCCCTCAAAATGATACTATGTTTAGATAGTAAGAGCACGCAATAAAATAAACTTTAAAATTTGGTCTTACAGTTTACAGAAAACCCAATTGATTTTCAATTTCAGTCGTTTTAAAAATTTTGGCGCCCCTCAAAATTTGCCACCTTAGGCCCGGGTCTCACGAACCTAAGCCTAAATCCGCTACCGTAAAGATGTACTTAAGGCTACTACCCTTTGCGAAATTGGCGATTTTTGTTTGGCGCCATTTCTATTTACACAGTGGTGTAGTCCTGAAAAAAAAGTTGGGGAGATGCTTGATACAATTGAAGATAAGCAATTGAAATCAAAAAGTGGGGAATGCTTATCTTAAAATGTAAAACGATTGAGGGGACGCTTGTATTAAAATAAAAAAGTAGGGGGACGTCATCTCCCCTCGACTATATCACTGTGTTTGCAGCTTTGCAACACCCAGCTTGGCGAAAATCAAGGGGCACCCTTAAATATAGTCTAACCATTTTTTTTTTCAAGTCTAATTGCTCAAATATGAATTTTCTAATCATCTAAAACCCTCTAACCATATTAAAAAATTCTTTCCTTTCATCCTTTTTAGTATCCTCAGAAATATCAGGTGCTCCACTGTCTGGTTGGTCCTTAATACATTTGTTAGTCTTAAAATGCTGGTAAGTTATGAAAATGACTTCTACTAAGACATTTTGCAGAATGAAACTTTTCTTTAAAATAATCAAATGCTTTAAAATTTTCCACTTCTGAAAAAAAAAGAGGTCATCTAAAGGAACATAGAAAACCAGCAATTTAGTTTTTTTAAAACCCAGCAGTTGGAACGACTGAGGCAGGGTGGTAGTGTATTACTTATTGATGTAATGTATATCCCTGTAATCGTGGTCTCCAAAATCAATGCCTGGAATCATTGTTATGTTCTATGTAGACGCTTAGCATTTTCAGTACCTAAAATAGAATTATCCCAAAAAGCCTTTGTACTTCCTTTTAACCATTATTGATACACCTGAATCCCTGTAATGTGTTTCCTTCCTTGGTCATTGCCTCTTATCCATTTGCTCATCTAGTATTTTTTGTAAATGTCCAATTAATTAGCTATGCATTTTTCCTAATGTAAAAATTAGACGGAACCAAAAATTTTAACAATTGCACCCCTGTTCCAGTTCAATAAAAATATACACTAATGAACAAATTTCCCACCGCACATAAAATACCGTTACCCACATGATTGGTTATTTTAAATGAAGTATGACAAGTGATTATTTTACGCTCACTTTTGTATGATGTACTTGCACACTAGCTAGTGAGCAATTCTATGCATAACAGAACAATATTTTTGATATAAAATATAGTTTTTTTTTAGTATCCGTGATTATTTATTCAGTAATATTTGATAAAATGTCAAACAGTTAAGGCATTAGATTTATTTGTTTGTCAAATTTAACGATTTTTTTATGGTATTTAAAAAGAGAATCCTATGTTTTTTACTTGTTTTTAATTTTTTATTGAATGAAAATAGAAAGAACTGTTATTTAATCATTTTGTAGCTATATATAATGAATACTTTAAGGGGGAGAAGAAGCCCTTTATGCTTGACACAATCCAAATGTGTGTTGCCTGTTGATGCTAATGCAAAATTACTGCATTATCCTTTTATTTCCCGCTGGAGGACGAGCAATCGCTGATGATGATGATGACAGCTAAACTTCTACCTTCGTTCGGCTTCGATGCGATCTTTCACCACGTTGCGTTACAATTATTTTGCTCTTTCCGTTACAATATTTATGTTTAACTAACTTGTTTTGCATTTTTTGTTGTTTTTATGTAGTCTGTTTTGTTTGCTTTACTTTTCTCTTTTATTAATTTTGTTGTTTGATTTGTTTTAAAATTGTTTCATTGTTTTTAGTTGACATTGTTTATTCATTATTGTTAATTGTTTTTTTCATTGATTTTGTTTCTTTATTTTTCTTTTTTGGTTAAAAGTAATGCCCGATATCCAATATGTATACGTCTTACAAGAAACAAATCCGATGTATCTGAAAGATCGCGAAATTTCACTTCGAAAATCTGTAAACATCCTGAATGTACTTTATTTCCCGTACTTTAAGTTTCCCCGTATGTTACGTTTTTTTATTCAGTCCATTGGGAAAGTTAAATCGGCTTTTCATGAGTACATTTTCCATCTTTCTACTGCCTAAATGTTCCTACTAATTAAATAGATTTTAATATTTTGTTTCTTCAACGCAGCATCCACAAATTTATCCATACTTTGTTTATCTGTTTCCCTTTTTGAAGTTAGTTTCTCTAATTTATTACTATTACAAAATTCAGAAATGTATGTTAGCAAAATTTAAAGCTAAGATACAGGATATTAGGGATTTCCTGAATATTCTCTACATGCACTGAAACAACATCATACTAAACATAATAGAAACATTCACCAGATTTCAAACTATGTTATGCATTACCTTTCTAGAAGTCTGCAGAAGAATAAAAAACTTTTTTTATTATCTCATTCTTATGTACTGGGCTAATATTTGTTTCAGTTTTCAGATTGCTTGTTAAGTTAGATTAACTTTTTTTCCTCACTAAAGTTAATTTCATAAAATTAACAGAATTTTCCCAAAATAAATCATACTTCGGCAAAAAGTAATCATTTTTTACATTTAAAAAAATTAAAATTCACTTGGAAAAAAAAAAAAAAAGGCTGCTGCAAAAAAAAATTATGAAAGACCTTGTACGCCAAATTAATTTTACTCATCCTTCCAGTCACCACATGCATGTTTGCTATTTTCTTGACAAAAACATCTCACACCCATCCACAAGAGAATTGACTATATGCTAGCAGGCTTTTATAAGCTTTAAACTCCTCATATGTATATGCACCGACACCATAAACTTAAGTAATTTACAAGGTCTATGCAAGTCAAGTCCGCCAAATCAGACACATTAGTTGAAAGTTCATTTTTACTTAATTAATATGGGTTCTTATTGTCGATGATCTTGATTTTTTTCGATAAATCTTTGTTTAGCTTCATTATCAAGGCTTTTGCAATGTTCAGAATACATTTTAAACCTAGGAAAAGGATAATGCAGTAATTTTGCATTAGCATCAACAGGCAACACACATTTGGATTGTGTCAAGCATAAAGGGCTTCTTCTCCCCCTTAAAGTATTCATTATATATAGCTACAAAATGATTAAATAACAGTTCTTTCTATTTTCATTCAATAAAAAATTAAAAACAAGTAAAAAACATAGGATTCTCTTTTTAAATACCATAAAAAAATCGTTAAATTTGACAAACAAATAAATCTAATGCCTTAACTGTTTGACATTTTATCAAATATTACTGAATAAATAATCACGGATACTAAAAAAAAACTATATTTTATATCAAAAATATTGTTCTGTTATGCATAGAATTGCTCACTAGCTAGTGTGCAAGTACATCATACAAAAGTGAGCGTAAAATAATCACTTGTCATACTTCATTTAAAATAACCAATCATGTGGGTAACGGTATTTTATGTGCGGTGGGAAATTTGTTCATTAGTGTATATTTTTATTGAACTGGAACAGGGGTGCAATTGTTAAAATTTTTGGTTCCGTCTAATTTTTACATTAGGAAAAATGCATAGCTAATTAATTGGACATTTACAAAAAATACTAGATGAGCAAATGGATAAGAGGCAATGACCAAGGAAGGAAACACATTACAGGGATTCAGGTGTATCAATAATGGTTAAAAGGAAGTACAAAGGCTTTTTGGGATAATTCTATTTTAGGTACTGAAAATGCTAAGCGTCTACATAGAACATAACAATGATTCCAGGCATTGATTTTGGAGACCACGATTACAGGGATATACATTACATCAATAAGTAATACACTACCACCCTGCCTCAGTCGTTCCAACTGCTGGGTTTTAAAAAAACTAAATTGCTGGTTTTCTATGTTCCTTTAGATGACCTCTTTTTTTTTCAGAAGTGGAAAATTTTAAAGCATTTGATTATTTTAAAGAAAAGTTTCATTCTGCAAAATGTCTTAGTAGAAGTCATTTTCATAACTTACCAGCATTTTAAGACTAACAAATGTATTAAGGACCAACCAGACAGTGGAGCACCTGATATTTCTGAGGATACTAAAAAGGATGAAAGGAAAGAATTTTTTAATATGGTTAGAGGGTTTTAGATGATTAGAAAATTCATATTTGAGCAATTAGACTTGAAAAAAAAAATGGTTAGACTATATTTAAGGGTGCCCCTTGATTTTCGCCAAGCTGGGTGTTGCAAAGCTGCAAACACAGTGATATAGTCGAGGGGAGATGACGTCCCCCTACTTTTTTATTTTAATACAAGCGTCCCCTCAATCGTTTTACATTTTAAGATAAGCATTCCCCACTTTTTGATTTCAATTGCTTATCTTCAATTGTATCAAGCATCTCCCCAACTTTTTTTTCAGGACTACACCACTGTGTAAATAGAAATGGCGCCAAACAAAAATCGCCAATTTCGCAAAGGGTAGTAGCCTTAAGTACATCTTTACGGTAGCGGATTTAGGCTTAGGTTCGTGAGACCCGGGCCTAAGGTGGCAAATTTTGAGGGGCGCCAAAATTTTTAAAACGACTGAAATTGAAAATCAATTGGGTTTTCTGTAAACTGTAAGACCAAATTTTAAAGTTTATTTTATTGCGTGCTCTTACTATCTAAACATAGTATCATTTTGAGGGAAGAATTTCTTCGTTAAAAGTTAATCAGGCTAGTACTAAAATCTGAATATCTAACAAAAAGATTTTAAAAACTTTTTTTTTAATGCTAGCATATGTTTAATTTATACCTGAATTAAATTTCATATCATTATTGTTTATTTTTACACACACACACACATATATATATATATGTATGTTGAAATATAGATGTAAATGAAAAGAAAATGAAACACTGATGAGGAGAGTTATTTGTTTTTGTTTCTTATTTTATGACTTTTAAATTTTGTATTAGCAATTTATACATTTCGTTAATGTTAGTTTATATGTCCCGGAACTTTCATTTTCTTTTCATTTACATCTATATTTCAATATATTAAAGTTCGCTGCATTTGCGCCTGGCACTAACTTTGACAATTTCATATACTTAACAACTTGCTACATATATATATGTATGTATATATATAAACTTTTCTTTCGTGACAAAGAAAAAGGGCGCCATATCGTCTCGGGCCTAGGGCGCCCTCAAACCTAAATCCGTTACTGTATCTTTACCACTAAAACACTGAAAGAAATGATGAATTTGCGAAGGTGTGTGGCTGCAGTATCTGCTTTAATTTATATTCTAGAAAATAGTGCCAAAATTACAGGATTAATTGGTATTCAACTAAGGATTGATTTTAAAGCAAACTCCACTTAGATTCGTGTTTCCGAAATTATTAAAACAAGTATTCAAGTCGCTGAAATTACTAGACCCGTACCTCCCCTTGCAAGACCAACTGAAACAAAACCTGCCGTCTTTCAGCATTCCAAATTATTAAATGTTGTTCTAACATTGTGTTTGTCCTGCCTTGTAAAATAAAAGCAGCTGCTTTACAGCAATACAAAAAAATGTGCAAGCCTATGTTTACACTTGATGGGATAATATCCTAAAAGTCGATCAAAAACGAATGCCGTAATAAGTAAAGGGCAAACGTAATCAAAAGACCATGGGGATTTTTTTCCTCCATTCTATTCAATCAAAAAGTACAATTTTTATAAACATAATTAAGTTACGAAATAGAAATCAAAGCATATACAATTAAAATGTAACATATGCATGTTGAAACAG
This sequence comes from Octonoba sinensis, assembly GCA_038502835.1. NCBI lineage: Eukaryota > Metazoa > Arthropoda > Arachnida > Araneae > Uloboridae > Octonoba > Octonoba sinensis. The sequence continues at coordinate 752,934 of CM076606.1, read as the reverse complement.
TGTATCACTAAAGACATGCTATAAAATACAAATGCATATGTCAGGAAAAAAAAACATGTTGCATAGAATACCATTTACTAAACAGTTAAAAACAAATTCTAAAACATGTATTTGGGAAATTTAAAATGTCCAAAACAGTCTTTCTGACATGAAATATACTGCATTAGATTTCGGTGATTTAGACAACTGGAAAAGTTCCCTTTAATATTGATGCACGCCTTTATGGGATCCATTTGAAAAGTGCACTAGTATACAAGTATTTGTTAATTACACCAAAAACCACGAATAAATGACTAAGTTCCCTTTTTATATCTCGTTCTAATGTACGGGGTTAATTTCTTTTTTCAGTTTTATGCTAATTTAAGATTTTTAACTATTTTCTCACTAAAGTTAATTTCATAAAATTAACAGTTCTCCAAAAATAAAATAACATTTTGCACTTCAGGAATTAAAATTCACCAAAAAAAGAGCAGCAGTAAAATATTTTGGACAGATTCTGCATGCTTTAGCATGCAGACTATTTCTCACCTTTACATAGTCACCACACACATATTTGCTATTTTCTTGGCGAAAACATTTGAAATTCATAAATGAGAAAACTGGTAGAACGCTTGCAGGCTTTTATATGCTTTTCATTCATCAGAAGAATATGCACTAACAACGTAAAATAAGTTATTGACATATCTATGTAAGTCAAGTGCGGAAAATCCGATACGTTAGTTGAAACTTCATTTTTACATAATAAACACAGGTTTTTATTGTTGATGATCTTGATTTTTTCAATATATAATCCCTCAGCTTCATTGTTGAGGCTTTCGCACATGCAGAAGACATTTTAAAATTAAAAAAAGGATGAAAATATAACTCTGCATCAACAAACTGCATGCTACATATGCGGCGAGCCGAAGTTGCTTGTCCTCCAGCAGCTGTTGCCAGGTTCCGTTGCTATGCAAAAATGACGTCATTGCGAATGCCCTATATTTTCTACTTTAAAATCTGTTAATGTTTTTGCACTGATAATTTTTTTGAAATTCCAATGATTAAAAGTAATTTCAGCATTTAGTTGGAATTTTTTTTCCCAACTTTAATGGAAATACTGAATGTGCACACGCTGCATGTACATTTTTTAAAGAAAATTTTATCTCTTATAGCGACCACTCATTATAAAGACCTTTTTCTGCCGGACGCAAATGGTCGTTATATCGAGCGTTGACTGTAATACAATCCTATTTCAAAAATGCAGATTTCAAAAATTTCTACATATGTTGCTCTGCATTCCATTCGCTCTCTCCTTTGTACCTCAACCAATGTAACTCCTCATGAACGTATGTTCAACCATCCCAGACGAACTGAAAACGGAAGATCTATGCCGACTTGGTTAATGGAGAAAGGTCCAGTCCTAATGAAAAATAATTTTTGAACGAGTAAGTTTGATCCACTCGTGCAGGAGGTCCAACTCATAGAATCTAATCCGGACTACACGCCCATATTCGCTTTCAGGATGGACGTGAGACTACTGTATCAAAGAAGGTTAGCTCCTCATGGTGAGTTACCAGCAGAAGATACTGACCTCTCTCTTTCGAATCCTGATTCGTTTGATTCTCAGACAATCGAGTTGTTTCTTATCTTATTGTTTCCGACATTTATTTCCTTCCAGTGGCAACAGGCAACTAAAAATATCTGTCTTTCGTTTGAAAATCCGTTTTAAGAACGGCTCCTCTTTTGTATAAATATGTAGTGTAATTTTGTGTATTAAAGCCCTACTTTAGGTATGAGAGTAATTTTCATTACACCTTATCCCCAAAAACACTTTAACTACTTGGGGACGCGCAATGTCCCCAAATGTTTTCTCTCCACATTGCTTCCCAATTTGCAATTTATTAGAACTTTTAGATAGTATTTTGTATAACAGGCAATGTAAGAAAATATGTGTTCATTTTGAATTAAATATGTTTAAGATACCATTTGAAATACATTAATGAGAGTAATTTTTCATAATAGATGGGAATATGTATTGGTTTTGGTCACCCAAAAAAGTTTAACGGGCATATCCGTTTCATGCGCCATGACTGCCTTCTTCTGTACACAGATTTATTTATTTATTTATTTATACCTCATCAATCACCACCGTACCTACCCTGACGAGGGTTTAACCGGATGTGGTGATTGAGAGGAAAGAACAGATAGAACAGGGCAGCACAACAGATTTTAATATACAAAGAAGGAAATACACCCCTGGCAAAGGTGGGACTCGAACCCACGCCTCTTTCTCTCCGCGCAGGGAGGCACCGGAGCCAGTCGAGTTGACCGCTCAGCCACTGAGGCCCCTCTGTACACAGATAACAAATTTTAAAAGGTTAGTGACCATACGCAGCCCCATTAGAAAGAAAGAAAAAGAAGAAGAGATAACATGGGTGACGACGATTACCGGAGGCCTGTTGCGATTCCCCTTTTAAATCCATTTATTTGTAAACGCCAAACTACGCTTGCGAATCATCATCCTGGTGAGACCTAGTCACAGGCGCGCCATCTACTGCCAGCGAAATCATCTCCTTCGTACAGTCAAATGCTGTTTCCTGTTTTCACTCTTTCACTTACAACTTGCTGCTTTAAAAAAAAAAAAAAAAAAAAAAAAAAAAAAAAAAAAAAAAAAAAACTTGAATTTTTAAAAAAGTGTACTGTCGCTATCGCTTCCATTCATATGAAAGGATTTCGTTCAACAACCTTTCGATCTGAATATAGTCATTAAAAAAAAAACAAATCATAAAAATATTTTAGAATTCCCATTCTATTATTTCCACTAATTTTAATTTCTAAAAGGAACATTCTGAATTCAAGTATTGCACGAAAGAAAGTCTTATTGGCAAAAATAACTGTGTTTATAATTTTCATTTCTTAGAAATATGGATTTCTGCCAGATACCGTATTTAATACGTCCGTGATGCATAGCAGCTAATTTTGAGAGCATCTTTGAGTAATCCATACATGGTAAAGAGCGCGGGTGTGCCAAACATTTGAAACAACGCATGCGCTGCCTTAACTACTCGTGCTTTACATTACTATGAAATTGCCCAAACCAACTTGGATGCTTTTTATTTGGATTTTGCGTTTTCGCGCACATTAATAATATCATATCACCTAACGACCCTATACTCAAAAGGTAAGCATATAATTTTTTTACATATTTATTCCTATTATCCAATTGTGTCACAACAAAAATATATTTTGCATCATGTGAAGTACAAATAATCTTCATCTTGAATTTCATATTTTCTTTATTTAATTAGCATTATAAAAAGTTACTCTCACCTAACGCTCCTAAATCTCAAAATGTAAGTACATTATATGTACTTTTTATGTTCCAATTGTCTTACAACAAAAATATATTTTGCATCATATGAAGACAAATATTGTCATTAGATCTTTAAATATTTTCTTTGTTTACATTGATGTAATGTAAATAAAAATATTATTTTTTTGAAATTTGCTTCCATCAACTTTTTTTTTTTTTTTGCTTTTCTTTCCTAAAGTGCAAACAGTAAAAATAATTAAAAAAAAAAAAAAATTTTACGTACCGTACCGGTGTAAGTTTTTCGAGGGAGTACTTGTCATTAATTAAAATATTTATCTGGAATAGAATCTTCTTACAAAAATTATATGCATTGCTTTTCATAAATAAAAATCTAGTTTTGCATGACAGTTTGCTGATCACTTAAGAATAACTTCTTACCTGAAGGACTTTGAACTGAATAAAAGTGTTAAATTTCTTTATATTACTTTTTAAAACTACATAAGTAATATGGGTGAGCTGGATCTCTGCTGATTATATTTTTGATGCATGAAAATTCTGCATAATTAGATTCTGTCACTTAATTCAAAATTCTTTTCCTTTTTATGTTTTGCACAATGTAGTATTTTTAATTATTAAAATGAAGTACAGTAAAACCTCTCAATAAGGGACACTAAGAGGACTGGAGATTTTGTCCCTTAAATAGAGGTGTCCCTTTCTCGGAGGTTCATAAATTGATGCATACATATAGTGTATTAACTTGGTTCAACTTTTTAACAATAAACATGTGTTGCCATTGAAGATTAAATACTGAAAATGCTTCATGCATGCAAAATATAAGTGGAAATTGTTGAAATTTAAAATTTTTTCATTCAAAAACAAAAATTTTGTCATAAATGTCGTATTGGCAATGTTTTGTAGCTTACAGAAATGTATTTGAAGTAATTTATGAGATGGATTCGTTTTAAAGTACGAAATTGGGGCAATGCAGCTTAAATTACATTTTGTGTACTTTTTCCAATCCCTGCATAGAAAACTTGTTGGTAGTCGGGTACTGTATGTCAATGCACACATATGTATTCCATAGTACAAGAGAGGGAAAAACCTTTACAAGTAGGTTTTGGCAAGCCCTTTAAAATACACTTGTTTCTTTGTTCATGCTTCTAGGACTCGGACTAGGACTTTCAGAAGTTAATTTATGGAAAAAAAAAGAACTTCAATTTCCAGTAAATTTTTCTTATCTATCAGTATAACTTGAATTTTGGAAAATTTTCTCTGTGAATAAATAGAGTCCCTTATTCAGAGGTAAATACATTGCAGTCCCTATTCAAAGGGACTGGAACCAGAAAAAGTGTCCCTTATTTACTCCCTTAAAGGAGCTTTCACTGTATTTTATTCAATGTTGTTCTTTTTTTTTTTTGTAGTTTCAATATTAAAATAGTACTATTCTACAGAAATACTGGTAGTTAGATAATGTATTTAACTATTTTTTTTCTAGTACTATTTATGACAGATTGAGATTCAGCTATGTACCATCAAACATTAGTTTTCATTCATTCATTAGTTTTCGAAGTATTTAATAAAATATGTCAATTTAAAGTAAATTTTCCTTTTTACTGATTTTGTAGTTTGTGAACCTTGACATCAAAGTAGCAATTTTTAAACATTAACTTTTTAAGTTCAAACTAATGGTTTTTTGAGGAATGTTAAAGAAATTGTAGGCAAATTACACAAGATTTTTGCGATTAGCATTACTTTTAGGGGAAAATAGCCAAGCTCCAGGGATAGTTTTCATGAAGTCCTTCAGTTATACATGTTCTGCATATGCAACAAAGCTCCAAATAATAAAGTCTAACAAACTGAATTCTGAAAATGATATGTTGCTGATAACCAGGAGTTATAATTAGAGAAATAAAATTATTTATTATGTTTTGAAGGCATCAAAAATAAACAAACGAAATAAATTTGCATTAGAAAAGCAATAAGTATCACATAGTTTGGAAAACACCAAGTATAATGTGAATGAAAAGTTAAATAATGTATGAATAACAAAAAAATTCTTTGAAACAAAGTATAATAGTTATTATAAATGCTCGCGGATTCAATGTCCCGAGTTTTTTTCACTGTCCGTGGTAGCTAGGAAAGCATGCTTCACGCCATCTTTTGTCACACTCAAAACATTTTTTTTAGTATTCTTCTTGCATACAGCACAACTCCTTGTGATGTAGGCACAAAATAATGTGCATTAGATTTTCTTATAGCTTCAGAAGGATGTATTTGAGGACTAGGGACACAATGGATTATCAGTTTCATGCGAAGTAAATGCAAGGTCACCTCCTTCCCCAAATAGAGATGGGACAATTCTGCTGTTGCACCTTTGCAAAATCTAGCCAGCAGCATCAGCCATATATATTAGACAGACATCGGCTGGCAGAACAGGCTCAAAAATGTCTTCATCAATGTTTTCTTCATCTGTTGAACATTCACTTTCTTCTGGAGGCAATTTACAAATATCAATATATTCTTCAGAATCATCAGATACTGTATAAAAATAATCCAGTGCCTCGTCTACAGTTCAAAAAGGTTTTGAATGAAACATCAGATCAGTGTAAAGAATACGCACTAACTGAGAAAAATCGCAGAGAAGAAAAATAGCTAAAAGTCTTCCTCATGATTCCCTAGCACCACCGTGATGAACTATTTTATCCTTGAACTATTTATTTTATCCTCTAATTTGTACACTTAAGTCATAAACGAAATCTAGCTATCAAAAACATATGGGGTTTTTAGAGAAAAGTAATCCCCTTCATGTCAAGTGCTTCCCTTCAGGTTAAAGGAAGGGTTGCTGCGGATGGGAAAATGGGGGGGGGGGGGGGGGCAGACGGGAACAGAAGGTAAATAAACACAGTCATTAAATACATCTGCTTAACATTTACCATGAGCTCCAACATTTAAAAAATTGTCTTTATTTATTTGATGAATTGATGAAATGTAACCAAACGAACTGTAAAGTGTTAAAATGTAGACCTTTACACGCCAATGTTCCATTTTTGGAACATGCAAATTTCATCGCCAATAAAAGCTATATTAACATAATTTTTTTTACACCAACATGTTCAATTAACAATATGATTATTTTTAATTGTTCTCACTTAGTTGTGAAATTTTTAATTAAATTTCAAATTTTGTATGAATTTTTTAGTCTTGCTTGATGAGAAATACAAAAAAAATGAATAAATTACAATTTTTTTATTGTTGGTACCACTACTTTCAGTAATATAATAATTATGTCAAAAAATCAAGTTCAAATACACACAGAAATTTTTGCAGCGCAATACGGATAAAATTGTATTTTTCATAGATTTTTCGAGTTGATGTTCCAATATTGGAACATTGGCGTGAAAAAGGTTAAATTTAGGAATATATATTATACTTACCTTCAAAAGAATTTTTACTGTAATGCAGACATATAGAACAAAATAGTATGAGCCAAAATACTTTACTTGAAAAATGACTTAGTTCTTTCTCTAGAAAGAAATTACAGGCACTAAGAAATATCTAATTGGTTGATAAAGACATGGATCTATATCTGCATACAGAATGGCAGAAAACATGAAAAAGAAAGGGAGTGGGGAAAACACACACATACATATAGAAAAAGAGTGGGAAATCTGATGAGCCATTCCTAAAAGTCCCAAAGGTATGCTATGAAAAAATTCAAAGGTGAAAAAAAAAAAAAAAACACGAGGAGGTCGCCAGAAGTGCAACCGGTCTGAATTCAAAATACTTAAAACATGTGACAGCTGGCTAGCCTTATAATGACAATCGCTCCTCGAAAGATAAGTTTTACATTTTCATGTGAAAAAGAAAATGCCATGGTACTCTCTGATACACTCAGCTTTTGTATAGGGATTGAAATGAAATGATGAGGTGAGGGAGAGGGGGGCACGAAAGGCCAAGTACCACGACCAGAGGTCTATTGTACTAAACCCCCGAAAGATAAGCATGTCTCTAGAAGAGACCAGTAGCTGACGCAAAGTTCAGCAGGCACCTAATAGGGATCTCGTGAATTTCCCAGGGCTCAATGATATGACCACCTAGGTGTTCAAACCTATAAGCAGAAAACACTTCACAGCTGCATAAGATTTTCCTCATGAAAATGGCAATCCCTACACCAGGGATGCACAAACTTTTTTGGGTAAATACAAATACAAATACAAAAGTGATGACTAGCAACAGGCTCAGGGCCCAGCTAGGCTGGTCCTGGTTAATTTAGCAGTCCCCAATGAACATCAAGAGCCTTCTTAAAAGCTTCTACCCCACTGCAATTAACAGTCGCTTCCGGTAAACTATACCAACTGCCTACAACCCTATTGAAGTAGTAGTTTTTCCTAATTTCAAGATTAGCCTGAGATTTGAAAAGTTTAAAACAATGACCTCTGGTTCTACTTTCAGCACATAGCTGTAGTCCATCAACATTTCCCGTTTTAATGAATTTAAACAACTGAATCATGTCCCCTCTGACTCTCCTTTGCTCAAGACTATACATATTGAGCCTTTGAAGCCTAACCTCATAATCTAAGTCTGAAAGACCACTTACCAATCTTGTAGCCCTCCTTTGAATCCTTTCCAATAAGGTAATATCCTTTTTTAGGTACGGAGACCAAAACTGAACAGCATACTCCAAATGAGGTCTTACCAAACTTCTGTATAATGGCAATACAACTTCCCTAGACCTGTTCGAAATAGCCTTATTGATAAACCCAAGCATCCTGTTAGCTTTGTTACTTACTATGCTACACTGCTGACTGGACTTGAAGTCATGACTAATCAATACTCCTAGATCAACAACTGCTTCTGCTTCCCTAATGACAGAACTTTGTAAATAATAGGTTGCATGTTTATTCCCATGACCAAAATGAAGCACTTGACATTTCCCAATATTAAAAGACATACCCCACTTAATTACCCACCTAGAAATTTGATTCAAATCCTCTTGAAACTGATTGACTTGTTCCTCCGTGTCCACAATTCCCATGATTTTGACATCATCAGCAAAAATATTGATGTTCCCAGAAATACTCTGAGTAATATCATTCATAAAAATAATAAATAATATTGGCCCTAGAACTGAACCTTGTGGAACCCCACTCAAAACATCAATCCACTGAGAATAATTGTCCTTCACTACTACTCTTTGTTTCCTCCCAGTCAGCCAATTTTTAACCCAAATTAATGTTTTTCCACCAATACCAATATAAGCAAGTTTGCTAAGAAGAGCTTCATGCGGTACTTTATCAAACGCTTTCTGAAAGTCAATGTAAACAACATCTACGCACTTTTTATTATCTAATGCCATGGTAACCTTGTCATAGAAATGCAACAAATTAGTTGTACAGGACCTACCCTTTCTAAAACCATACTGAAAATCAGTCAACACTCCATTTGCCTCCAGGAAATTCACTATTTTGATTTTTATCAGAGTTTCAAATATTTTACAAAGAATGGAAGTAAGACTCACAGGCCTATAATTTCCTGCCTTAGTTTTAGACCCTTTCTTGAAGAGCGGCGTTATATTTGCCAGCTTCCAATCCACTGGCAGTCCCCGAGTTATATGAAGATATGAAAATAGTCAAGACAACATCCACTAATTCCTCTGCACATTCTACTAAAATTTTTGGATAAACATTATCAGGTCCTGGAGCCTTATTTGCTTTAATCTTTTTCAAATGAAACAACACATCATCCCTAGAAAATACAAAATCCTCAAGCTGTGTATTAGCTTGCGTCTCGCTTATGTCAACTATTGAGACACAGTTTCTGTTAAATACACTGGAAAAAAAAAAAAAAAAAAAATGGGCCAAAAAATTAGAAAGTATCAGGTTGGGGGCCAAAGTAACGTAATGTTTTATTCATAGAAATACAGGGTGTATTTTAGTTTTTATTTAGAGGTAATAGGTACAAATTACATGTATTAATAATTACTGTACTCGGAAACAGATTAGGTATTAAATAAAAATTTTAAAAAATTAATGTAAATGAATTCAAACAAAATGAGGTATAAGACTTCTAAACAATTAATTGCACAACATTTATATATATCAATGAAGTGATTGGTCAAGTGGCAAAAAAGAGGAATACTAAAATTTTTTTACAAAAATGTGTGGAAATTATGAAAATAAAACAAATGGTAAATAAAAAGGTAATTTAAACTTAGAAAAACACAGCATTATTCTCTAAATTATAACTTTCTTTATAATTTAGATAATTTTTCTTTGACATTTTATAACGTAAAATTTAAAATATATATTAAGAGTTAAAATGAGAAATTAATTATAAATGCGAATATAAATACCGAAGAAATAAATACACATATATAAATAGCAAAATTCAAATGCTGTGAGTCTGTACATCACGTTAAACCCTTGCGATTCAGAATTACTACTAGTCAATTTGGCTAGTAGAATTGTTTTTTTTACTAACCATTTAAAAAATCTTATTAGTTAAATTGGCATAGTAATATCAAATTTATACATTGTTGCATGGACAATAAAAAAAAGTTAAACTGATTCCTTTATCAAAAATCAACATATCATTATTTTGTTCCATGGCATATAATTAAATTTAAATCCTTTAATTACTAGTTTTCCTGCAGATTAGAAATTGATCTTTGTGAATTAATGTAAAAAATCGTTATTTATTTATTCATTTCCTAAATACACATCAACAATAAAATTTTTAAATTTTGGTGATAAGTTACACTTTATTAAGTAAAATAATTATTCATATTGATATTATTAATTTTGAAAATTAATGTTTAATTAATAAATTTTTATTCATTCATTACTGCTACTCAATTTGGCTAGTAAAATTGTTTTTTTTAACTAACCATTTAAAAAATCTTATTAGTTAAATTGGCATAGTAATACAGTACAGAACCTCTTATCCGGGAACCAGAAAACCGGAATTTTTTCGTGAATTTCCCGCCATTTTTGAAAAGTTTGCGTTTTTTTGCACATTTAGTAAAAATACGAATTTTTAAAAATTAATTTAAAAATACGCATTTTTTCCGTTACAAGTAACATATTCAGTGTTTATAAGTCGCACAATTTGTCTAAAAATGATGTTTTTAGGGAAGGGGGGCGTCAACTTACTTGCAGATGAAAATTAGAAGAAAAAAAAAATCTCCAACGATGCTTGAGAAAAATCACACCTTTTCTCTATTTTATTTCAGTAATTAAACATGAAAGAAATAAGCAATTAGATTCTTATACTATTTTTAATTGTCTCGTCAGTATTCGAAGACGAATTGCAACAAAAGTCGGACTATACGGAAGTTCGGAAAATTTCTAATACGGCAGATTCGCGAATTTTCCACAATAGCTGATCGTGTGAAAATTAAACTTCGTTTATTTTTGTTTTATATATTTTTTGTTTATTTAAGAGCGGCAATAAGGTAATGAAAATTTAAAATTGATATTAAGGGGAACAAAAATTGCAACTGTGAAAATGAATTCTTTATTAAAATGGAGTTCACAAAAGCAAAGTCGTTTTACACAAGTATGAAATTTGCGCGTTTCTGCATGTAAACATGCATCTTACATTTTGTTTTCTTGCTTTTTGAAATCATTTATTACTGTAAAAATGATTGATGATCAGATTTTACGAAATTAATAATTTGATAAACAAGATGTCCGATTCGGAAAGCATCCAAAGGGTGCTAAACTCGAACAATGACGAAGAGCAAGATAGCGATGAAGACGAAAATAATGACATTTTTCCTGCTATGTATAACGATCGTTGATTTGAATTAACTAAAGAAATTATAGCAGGAATGGGACAAAATTCTTTTATAGACGCGCATATATTTAACGCGCATAATGTTCGAAAAATCCAGCAATCGAATTTTCGACCATTTCCAGATAAGCTATTGTTCTGAAACTTTACATATAGCTCAGAACCAGATGACAATGCAATATTCTACCACTTTTATCATGATTTGATTAGTTTCTGAAGTATTTCCAATAAAATTAATTAAATATGGCGATTAGTTCCGAAAATTGCGACAAAAATTCAGTAGCGGCGTTGCAATCATATTTTTTACAACGATTTTTCGTAAGCTTTCTTTTAGAATTATTTTTTCTTTTGTATTTTTTAAAATTTTATTATAATTATTCTTTTCTATCAACTATATTAGCGGGCCAATTCAAAAGGCCCGCGGGCCATAGTTTGTGCATCCCTGCCCTACACCCTACAGGTTGGGTTGTTTTACTGACCCTCATAATAGTAAGATGCCGTTTTAAGGTACAGTGACCAGTAAGAAGACCAATTGCCTTCCTGATAGCATTTCTATTAAGTTTTAGTAGCTCTTTTGTCCTTATGCTGGGGCAACTGTAATTAAGTTCTTTATCCTGACATTGTCCATTTATGTTACGCCAGTTACAATACTGCTTATCTTTAAAAATACTAAAGACTGGTCCTAATAAGATTCTTAGAAATCCCAATTGCAGCCTCGTATCTATTCAGGGGGGAAATGTGCACGTGAGTCTGAAAATGGTATTTTCAAACTCCATTTCCGTATTTAAAAAAAATATATCAAAAAAAGAAACCAGTAGCAAAATAATTCAAAAATTTCTTTTTCACAAAAACTCAAGAGTTTTTTTGGTGGGGTCTGGGCAGAAAACTCTGTCAAAGTTGCCAATCCTGGTTCAAATTTGTCATCTACAATATTGTAGTCATTTTTTGTGGGTATACTGGTTTTGTCCATAAAATATAATATCTGAAAAAATTATAAATTTTGCTATTTGTTCTCTATGCTTTAATATTAAAAGCAGTATAATATTTACTTGGAGTCAGGGTTCGTTGATTTAAATCATGATTTAAATCACGATTTAAATCAAGTTTTTTAAAAAAATCATTGATTTAAATCAAGTGATTTTTTTCCAAAAAAATCATTGATTTTACTATGTTAGGAAGTGTTGTAAAAATGAAATATGTTGCAATTTCAACTACTGTTTCAAACGAAACTTCCTAGGTCCATTTGGCTGTGTGTATAACCAGGGTCCGACAAATCCCGGGTGCCAAGCCGCCCGGGCGACTAAAAAATATGCCTTGGCGACTAGTTTTTCAGGTGGCGACAAATAAAAATATTATAGCTGACTCCAAAAAATTTTCCCTGGCTCCTAAGATTTTCGGATTTTTGTCGGACTCTGTGCATAACATATTTCATAAGGTTGGAATTAATAACTATTCTTTTAATTTGACAATATTTTTTTTTAATTTTACAATATTCTTCAAGCAGCTTAACAGCAAAGCATCATTCATTCAATCATTCAAATTACAATTCATAATACATAATCATGAACCATTCTGTGTTTTTTAATCTTAAAAATAGTATTTTAGATCCCTTTAATCAATGCCACACAATAAATAATTCAGAATGATAGTGTTTAAAACAACAATTGTTAGAATTTATCCTTAAAGTTTCATCCACGTCCCCTAATAGCTTAAGGTTTTTTCCTTTTAAAATATTGTTTTATCACAGAAGTTTTCAATAAGGATATTTGATTAAAACAAAAAGTTGCAGTTTTCAGTAATGGTGTGAGCATCTGCTCTTCTCACCATCAGGCACGCTTGCATTTTTTTTTCTTTCTTTTGCTGATTCCGTTCATATAAGTTTTAACTTGGCTTTCAGTATTCGTTGCATATAGAGTTTAGAATATATGCAAATATCATTTAATGTAGAATATGTAAACATTAATGCTGTTATTGTAATGAAATGAACCCTATGTGATTTTTCGAAATGGGTAAAAATATTTCATGCTTTTTTATTTATAAAATTGAAAAACGATTAAAGTACATTCAATGTAAAACTTAATTGGGTACTTTTTTTGCAGTTTTCAACAGCAAAATAATTCAGATTAAATATGTTCATATTCTCTGTACTTATGCATGTACTATTATTCCTGGTAGGGTTACGTTTCATTTGAGTCATGCATTTGTATTAAAATTTGTTTATCATTATTATTATTAAAAAATATTTATTGCTCTGAAAATAGCTTAAAGTGTGTTTTTGCATATTGATTAAGATGTCATATTGTTTCTATGAATGTAACATAATAAATATCCAAATAATTTAGGGTCTTTTTAAAAAAATCAAAAAAATCCGATTTAAATCAAAAAAATCTGATTTAAATCAAAAAAATCCGATTTATATAAAAAAAATCTGATTTAAATAAAAAAAATCACGAACCCTGCTTGGAGTACATTATTATAAATGTAATGATTGGCAGTTTTCATTTTTTAATTTCTTACATTTCCAATTACTTTGTATTTCTAGATGTCTTTCCGCATAGTACGCAGTAGCAAATTTCGTCACATTTTTGGGCAGCAGCTCAAGAGAGAGCAGTGTTATGACAATATCCGGATTACGTCAAACTCTTGGGATTCTAGTTTCTGTGCTGTCAATCCTAAATTTTTAGCCATTGTTATTGAAGCAGCTGGAGGAGGTGCATTTATGGTTCTACCACTCAATAAAGTAAGCTACCTATTTTTGAATGCATTTTTTAGTTACGAGTAAATAAGTAATGGTACAAATTGTGCTTACAATTGCACTTGGTATACTCATCCTCTTCCTAACCAAATATTTATTTGAACTGTCCTTTGAGAAATCCTTAATTGGGACATTCACAGTATTTGGGACATTGGGATGTCCAAAACAAATTTTTAAAAAAACTAAATAATACATATAGGGGCTAAAATTCAAATTTTCAAGTGAAGGGAGGAGACTGTCCTCCAAGTTTTATATACAGTGAGGATTGCAATTTTTTGGGAGGGATAAAAAATATTTTCTTTTGATAGTATTTAGTAAATATACACAGGTGAAAAAATGTAAATTTTCATGTTTTCACTGAAATTTATTAAATCTTACAGGGTGGGAGGGATCCAGACCGGTCAATTTTCAAGGAGGGGATCTGAGAAATTTGAGCAGGAATTATGCCATCCCGCCCTAAATTTTAGCCCCTGAAATACATTGCAAAAGCACATTCTGAAGGATATGAATGACATACCCCCCCTTGTCTACATTTATCTTTCGTATAATTACTTGCAAAACATCAGATTACAATTTTTATTGTTACGGACTTTATATCAATTATTACAATAATGGTGACTCGAAGAAGTCCAAGGAAGTTCTGTCTATATATAGTAATTTTATTACATCTTATTTGGAACATGCTGTTCAGGTTTGGTCACAAAGGAGGGCTACTAGGTTCAGGGGTTGTGCCAGAGGAAATTTGGTTCCGTTTAGGAACTCTTCACAAAATTCCAGTCAATCAAAACAGGCCCTTCACAAAAAATCCAATCAATCAAAACACCCTTCACAAAATTCTGATTTTCCAAATCAAACCTAATTTATTAAATAAACAGCAAAAGCAAATCCAAAGCAAAAATAGTCCTCCCAAAATTTCATTAAAATAAAATAGTTTTCACAAAATTATTTGATTTCTGAAAAATCTTTTTAAAATGCACAAAAATAGGACCCAATGAAAAATGCTGGATTGACCCCTGAAGTTGTTAAGTAGTTTCTCAGACTTAGATTATGATGTCAGATTAGTCTTGAGCAAACAAGAGTTAGAGGACATGATTCAGGTATTTAAATTTATTAAAATGGAAAATGTTCATGGGCTACATGTATGCACAGAAGGTGGAATCAGAGATTGTTTTAAGCTTTTCAAATCTAGGCTAATCTTGAAACTAGGAAAAATTACTTTAATGGGGTTCTTGGCATTTGGAATAGTTTACCGCAAGAAATATACCGAAAATAGTTTACCCCATTGTTACCAGCAATGGGATAAAAATTTTAAGAGAGCTCTTGGGGGGGGGGGGGGAGGGGGGGGATTTCATTAGGTGTTGGGGATAAATTATTTAGGGCCATCCCTGGCTGGGCCAAAATTCTGTTGCTGGTCCTCAATTCTGTATTTGTAACTTTTGCTGGAAGTGAGGTCTACGCTTGGTTTACATTTGGTGGCTTGTTCTTTTTTTATACAAACTACTAGCTTCATATTGATTTACATACAAATATAAAGTGATGACCAGCAACATGTTCTAGGCCTAGCAATGCTGGTTCTAGATAATTTATCAATCTGCAATCAGGGTTGTCAGATATTCTGCCCCTGTAGCTACCCATTTTCCCCGCTGCAGTGTTTTTTACCGTAAAAACCCGCAGGTTTTTTGGGAAATTTTTTTTTTTTTTTTTTTTAATTTAAAAACAAATAATCACCTGTAAAATATTTCTTTTTGATGAAAATGCTACATATGTTAACACTATTCAATATTTAATTTATTGTTTTTAATTTCTATAACTCAAAATTAGTTATACAAAGAAAAAATTCAAAATTATGTCATAACAAAAAAGGAATAACAATTATTAGATAGTTGAGAAAAATAACTTGCACAATTGAAAAGCAAAAATTGATGTTTATTATTAGCATAAAAGTTTGGAAATGTTAAGCTTTAGTTACATTAAAAAAGGAGTTATTTTTAATGAAAAAACACTTCAAGACATCATATATCTATATGAAAATGTATAAATTTACATTTTCTATACTTTTCAGACAAAAGCAGTTTTGGTTTAGAATTTTCTTCTTTTTTATGATAAGAATAGTTTTTCTTTTGATCAGACCAAACTTTATTTAGTGGAAAAACAGTTTTGGCTTAGATTCAAAGCAGTTACAGCTTTAGTTACATTAAAAAAAAAAAATATTGAAAATTGAAAAAAGCATTTCCAGACATCATATTTTATATGAAAATTTATAAATTTACATTCTTTCTGTTCATTTCAAAAGTAAAAATAATTTGGAAGCTAAATTTTCAGTTTGTACAGTGCTAATACCTATTATGCTTAGATTTGTTTAATAGATTATAATTGTGATAATTAGAAGATGAAAAATATGTGGTATGTATTAACTATATAGAAGAAAAATCATGAAATAAGCCTATACAAGCAACAAAATGTAATTCATTTGTATCTGTGTGTATATACATAAATATGCGCACTTTTTATTTTTTCAAACAGTAATTTTCCCCCAACTTTTATTTGTAAATAATTTTAAACTATTAAGTAATTTACCTAGGATGGGGGGGGGGGGGGGGTTCTGATGATGAATGGATCAATCAGAAAAATGCTTAGAGTAAATATTATTTAATAATTCCAGACCTTCCCCCAAGGATTGAAAAAGGGCAGGGTGCTACTGCAAAAAAAAGGGCACTTTTCCAAATTTAGGGCATCTTACCGAAATAAAGGGCACATGTAATTTGAAGTAGGGACCGTTCATAAATGATGTCACACTTTTTTCTTTTTTCCATGTTGGACCGCCCTCCCCCATTGTCACATGTTACGCTATGTTGCACAAGCAGATGGTCACACTTCCTGTTACCCCTCCCCTCCCTCTGTCACAATTTCACGAACCCCCCTTCCCCCTAGAGGCATGACATCATTTATGAATCCTCCTGTACTAATACTTTATTATTACCCAGGGTTGTTTGGTTTAAACCACGTTGGTTTAAACCATGGTTTAAACCAAGGTTTAAACCAAATGGTTTTTTTAAAAAAACCACTTGGTTTAAACCAAATCTTTTTTCATTAATTTTGCACATCATTAAAAATTGCAAAATCCCATTTATGCAGAAATTACAAGCACAGCACTGGATAATTAATGAATTTGAAAATTAACAAACTTTTTTTTTAATCAGTACAAATTTTTCTCATTTCGTATCTACAGACTATCTATGTCGGACTATTTGGGTTTTTCTAAAATTAGCTCTGAAGAAGCTAATTTGCAAAAAACTCTTCTCAGTCATCATAAAAATTAAAATGATATTGCAATTGTAATTCCTGGAGTAAAAGAATATATATTAGAAATAATAAAACTACTTCATAATAACCAATTTGCAAATGTATGTTACAGATAACAATATTTAAGAAACCAAATCTTTTTTCATTTATTTTTCGCATTATAAAAAATTGCAAAATCCAATTTATGCAAAAATTGCAAGCACAGCATTAGATAATCATGAATTACTGAATTTGTAAAGTAACACACTTTTTTTTAATCAGTGCAAATTTTTCTTTTTTTTCCCTAAATTATTCTCTTCTTTTTAAAAATATATTTATTCTTTAATCAGGAAAAATTGTATTTAAAAAAAAAATAAATAATAGTGATAATTTCTAAGCCAATGTTGCTGATTTGTATAAGTGTTACGGTGTAATCATTTGTTGATATTACTGATACTGTAAATCAACACACATTATTTTTAATGTATCTTTCATTTTTGCTTATTTTTTATTAATTTAGTAAAATATGCTTTTGTTAAAACTCAACCCTAAGTTCTCCAGGATAATAATTTTTATGCTATAATGTTAGACCAGTATTTGTCTGGATGGATGAAACATCAATATAAAGTTTGCCTAAACCTCTGTGTAAGTTAACTATTCTAGAAAACTACTATGAGCCTCACTCTTTTGTTCTTTAAATAACGTTCTTCTTTTTCTTCTATAATTGATCTAGTCATTTCCAAAAATTATGTATTTTTAGGGAATCTTTACAGTCAAATAAGTAAATTAACACATTAATCTTTAACTAAGTGCTTTAATTTTAAAATTGTATAGGATACATTGTAAGTCATTCCGATTAAATTTATCTAATGGTATTTTAGATAATTGTTAAAAATTGTTAGCTAATTACAAATTTTAAAGTAACATTAATACATGATATATTTTAATTAGTCACAAATGAATAAACACATAGCGTAAGAAATGACAAAAAAATAATAAAATCTCCACCCAGTATAAGTTGACGACTAAAGTGCTGCCCACCTATATCAGGTAATTAAAATTTAAGGTTTTAACTTATAGTTACTTAATTATCAATAAATTAACTGTCAATAACATTTATTTACAATTAAGGATCTAAAATCTCCATGATTTTCTAAAAGTCAAATTGTTTTTCCTTCAAATGCTATTTAAACAAAAAAAAAAAAAAAAAAACCGGTTTAAACCAAAAAAACCTGGTTTAAACCAAAAAAACCAGGTTTTTTTCCAACCCTGTATTACCATAATTTAACATTTTAGTCAAACATCAACATCATCACAGTGAAACTGAACATTGAAAAATATATATAAACTAATTTGACAATATTCATTTTTCACTGACTTCACAAAGGAAGGAGGTTATACATTCGTAGTGTATGTATATCGTGTTTTTTTTTGCTTTTTTTTTTGTTTGTTTGTCCACTCATAACTTCGCACCGGATGAAGCGATTTTCATGATTTTTTTTCAATCGATCGGGGGTGGTTTCCCATAGGTCCCGTACCTTCGTTTGATCCTGTTCGATAATTAGAAAAAAAGTTATGGGCAGAAAGATAGTCATTTTTTTGTTTTCTCATCCATAACTTTTGACTAAATGAATCGATTTTGATGATTTTTTCTTTAATCGATAGAGGGTCGTCTAACTCAAATATTGCACATCAATTTGACTACATTTGTTTTTTAGAAAAAACGTTACGGTTGAAAAATAAGTATTTTTTATTTTAATTAGAAAGGCTTGGTTTGATTTTTCTTCGTTGGGAAAACTATTAATAAATATTAAAGTCATTGTTAAAAAAGTGTTTGTTGCAATTGTGCTATAATATTTAAAGCAATTACAGCAAGAGTTTGACTGAAGGCTGCTCTGAGGCAAAAATTAAATCCAATCAGTTTGTTTGCTAAAATCGACTTCAAAGCCGAATTTATCATACAAATGATTAGTTTTTAATGCCATTTATTCAAAGAAGGGTTGCCCTTTGACATGGATTTTTTTAAAATAGAGTCTTTATATAAAAATGTATTTACACTAAAAAGAATAAAATAAAATAATTTTTATTAAAAAATAGAACCGACTTCAAATTATAAAATGCGCTAAAAAGGAAAAAATAAATTAATTCTTTAAACAACATCGATATGACTTTTAAACATAGTTTTAGAAGTCTGTGCAAAATTATGAACCTAATTACCATTACACAATGTGCTATTTCTATGTTTAAAAGTCATATCGATGTTGTTTAAAGAATTAATTTATTTTTTACTTTTTAGCGCAATTTATAATTTGAAGTCGGTTCTATTTTTTTATAAAAATTATTTTATTAAGATCGTTTTCAATATTTGAAGTAAAGCATAAAAAAATTCTGCTTGTATATTAAGGAAACATCAACCAATAATGATTTTAAATTCAATAAAATATCTAGCAAGGATTTTCTGAGTTATACATTTTTACTAATTTATGAGAGTGTTTCTGTTCATTCCAGTACTTCTGAAGATCTGATCACCTCTGAGGAATAATAAAAAAATAAGAATATATCTTTTCTTAATATAATAAAGCTTCAGTAATAATAATTAGAGCCCGGATTTTGATGACCTAAACGATCACTGAAAAGGCCCTTTAAAATTTTTAACATGCCCTAAAAACAGCAAAATTGCAAAAAATACCATTATAATTAATCAAGAATACCAATTGAAAGCAAAGGTTTAGCTTAAAATGACAATAGTTTTTTTTTTTTTTTAATTTAAAAGAAGCAAAATTAATACAATACATTTTCATTAAAGATTGAAATAAATGTTTATTAAAATAAGGAAAAAGGAAATGTCTAACATATGGATTCCTCACACGTTGCCATCTTTTTTCCCGCAAGTTTTATTACATTTTAAAACTTTTCTTTCTTGAAATAACTAAAAAGCACCATTAAATTGGAATTATGAAATGCTTTTTCATATTTTGAATAGTAAATAGTTTCTTGTTTGAAAGAGCATTCTCTTATATTTTGGTTAGTTTTCTCAACGTCTACAGATGTAATAAATTCATATTTGACCCAAATGGGTCCCTTATAAAGATGAAAAAAAAAAAAAAAAAGAATTTTCTTATTAGTCTTTGGGAACCTACTGTTCTAAATTTTATGAGGTAGAGAGTTTTTAAGAGTTGCAATATAATCAAGCACAGAATCATTGCAAGAGTTACAGGCTACACACAAAAAATTACCCAAAGCCAAAAAAAGAGACCTAAAATGATGTGAAAAAAAAAATCCCCAAAATCTCAAAAAGTGCCCGAAAAATCTCGCAACTGTCGGCTTTAAAAGAGATCATTATTATCATTATTAATTTTGTAAAATGTTTAAACTAAAAAAAAATGCTTATTTATTTTATGATTTGTGATAATACTACTTCTTTTCAATAATTGTTTATTTAGCAAACAGTTTTCAATAATTGTTTATTGTTTTTTAAAGAAGTTGGATCCAAGTAAATTAACAATTTTCTAAAAATTTCTTATTTATCCACAATTTAGTATTTTCTGAAAAGTAAATAGCTGTCAATACTAAAATCAAATTTGAAGTAAATAAATAAATGAAACGATAATAGTGTTTAATAATGGTGAATAATTAGTGATAAACGCAATTTTCGACAAACACGTGTTCAATATCGGCACAGTTCAAAAAAAAAAGAAAAAAGCCAGAAACTATTAAAATAAAATGCAAAATAAGCAGATTTAGGGTAGCACGTGTAAAAAAGATCTTCTAATTTAGAAAATAATTGAAATTTGTACCCGATGCAAAAGGATTAAAATCTCTAACGCAGAATCCAATTTTCGGCGAAGCACGTGCACGATTTTGGCTGTTTCTATCTTTATACTTTTTTTTTTTTTAATGGTAAAATGAAAGGACAAATAAGCAGATTTAAGGTAGTGCATGGAAAAACTATCTTACAACTTTCAAGATAATTGAAATAATTCCAGGATGGAAAAAGATTGAAGTTTCAAACAAGGTAAAATTTCTGGTAAAAATCGGTGGAAAAACTAGTTTCCGTGTGGCCCAAAAATTAACTCCCATTTCTTTCTTCTTTATTTAATTTTTAGTGGACAAGAGAATTTGGGAAAAGGGCACGTGTCAAGATAAAAGTTCGGGAAAGGGTTTTAGCATTAGCAAATGGTAGCCATATTGGCGACTGCAATGAAAACAATGGTCGCCAAAACGTGAAAATTGGTCGCTCTTGGCGACTGGCGATCGTGAGTTTTGAGCTCTACAAGAAGGGCGCAATTTCACTAACAAAAGGGCAAGATGGGCGCGTTTCTCGAATCCAAGGACGGGGGCCCTCCCGCCCAAGCCTGGGGGAAGCACTGATAATTCTGTGTCCTCCATACTGATCATTGAATTTAAAAAGTGTTCATACATAATATGAAATAAGATCAAATGAAATTAAATGCAACCTTTAGGTAAGGTAGTTGAAAAAAAAGGACTAACTTTGTTTTAATAAAAAGTAAATAACAGGTGATCAACTGTATTTCAGTGCTCACTAAATTATGCATATTCTAATATAAAAATATATACATATATACCATACATTATTAACTTGCTGGAAAAAGAAATTTATTTTCCCCATATTACCCAAAAAACCTGGGTTTTTAATAAAACTCTGTCTGCAGTGGAGCTCAAGAACCCTTTTAGAACTTTTAATCCCATTGCATACCTGCTAACGTATTGAGGTAAGAATTAAGATTTTTCTCTAAAATTTAGAAGAATTCATTTACCAACTTTCAGTAATTTTTGTACTAACTCATTCTATGAAAAACTAAGCCGAAAATCTGAATACAAATTACTGTAAAATATAGATGAAAACTGGGAAATTTGGTTAGTCTCCAGTGGCTGGTAGACTCAGTTTCGTTAATCGCCACTTTTTAAAATTGCCAATTAGAATTGAACTCTTAATTTTTCAGAAGGTAAATTAATTATTAAAATAAAACAAGAAATATGCAGATTTGAAATAGCACATGCTAAAATTACTGTAAAATATGCTTTTAAAATGATTTAAACATATACATAATGCTAAAAGATTGAAAGTTAAAATTCGTCATGAAATTTTCTCAAAGCACGTGTTCAATATTGGCATGTTTTCATGGGAAAAAAATTCATATCGAAAAAGATTGAGAAAAATTCACTCCGAACAGTGAAAGAAGAAAAAGGGGGAAAAAAAAAAGCAATTACTGTAGAATATGCTAAAAAGTGACTGGGCAGGAGTGGCGATCGATGACGCATTATTTTAATCGCCACTTTTACTACTTTAATCACCCTGTGGCGAGTGGCGACCCTCAATTTTCACCTATACTGTAAAAGCTCATCTATTTCACATTAAAGTAGTGATTGTAAAATCCAAGTAAAGGAAATCCTTCTTCTAATCCTATTTTCTACTCCTTGGCAATAGGGGAAAAAAGCCATCAAGAAAAAACATCAAGCAAAGCGACAACTTAAGGCTTGTTTAAAAAGTCTGTTCAAGTTGTTCAATTCCCCTTCCCTCTCACTTGCCCATCATTTTTCCAGTTATTTGTGTAATTCCATGAATCCCTTGAATTTGGAGTAAGGAAAAGAAAATATTGTTGCACTTTTTTTTTTTTTTGTAGTTCGTTTCAGATTAGGTACATAAACTTGCAAAATATCAAATTTTCTTCAGCTGCTAAATTTCTTGTTTGATTTTTAGCCTTTTTAAAATTAATACAGTAACACTACTTATTAATAGTTAATGTCCCTTTCATGCCACAGAATAAACAATTTTTAGATGAGCTTGATTTGCTTTAAAGTATATTATATTCTTTAAACATATGCTTTAGTTAATTTTGTGTTTTTTCAAGTAATATTTTTGCTATAGGAGTTATCTTTTAAACTTATGCCAGGTATTTCGGTCGATATATATTTTTGAACTCTGTTATTTTCTGGGTTTCTGCTGGCTAAATACCAGTTTTCGGGCAGAAAGACGTTTCTACCTTGCAGGTTTTAACGGTTATATCCAGTGGTTTTAACTGCTTTGGCAGAAACTTGCCAACTCTGATTGCAGAACTAAGTTGATATTTAATCTATAATCATATGGTTCATCAGGTATAATTAATTTCAAACTGGTATTGCTGAGTCCTCCCCTTCTATTTTAATCCTGAATAACTTTTTTTGAATCATTGAAAATTTCTCTTTTAGAGAGGTAAGATATGAACTCTAATACAAGCTCTATCACTGCTACCATAAATTATGGCATCCTCGTTTTCTTGTTTAGTGTGGTCGAATCGAGCCCAATTACCCCCTCGTTTCTGGACATCGAGGTCCTGTGCTTGACATTGCATGGTGTCCCTTCAATGATAATGTGATTGGAAGTGGTTCAGAGGATGGAATTGTGAGAGTTTGGCAGATTCCAGATGGAGGCCTGGTGCGACCTTTGACCGACCCTATTGTAGAGCTTATAGGTCACCAACGAAGAGTTGGGCTTATTCTCTGGCATCCTGTTGCAAATAATGTACTGCTTAGCGCCAGTAAGTATTATTATAACTTTGACTTGTGTTAGCATTGAAAACTGGCTTCTTATGTATGTAGTGCCTTTATTATGAAGTACTCTGTATTTTTAACATATAAATTAAATGATGTTCTGTCAATAGTTTAAAACATTCTGTGCTTGATATGGACAAAGTTCATCAGGTGCTTAAAAATGTTTAATTTTGGTTTTTAGTTTTAAGTACCCTTAAAAATGTTTTGTTTTACTTAAAGTTGCTTAAAAAATTTTAATTTTGATTTTATGTGTACAAATTCAAAATACTTTTTGTTCCAGATAGAAAAAACAATTTGCTCAAGTTGCTTAAAAATTTAAATTACCTCACTAATTCTATTGACTGAAAATTAGGAAGAATCTGCAAATTTAAAAAAAAAAAAGCATGTCACTATTAAATCAGATGCCCTTATGTGCTTTTATTATATGAGGAGAAGTTAAAAAGAAAAGGGACGTTTGAGAAAAGAAGCATTTATACTAATGATAGATAGATATACAGTATGGGATCTCAAATCCGGAACACTTGGGGCCGCAATCTTTCTGGATTTCGCGTCCTCATTCAAAAAATTCTGTAAGTAGCATCAGAGCACATATAACTTACTCTGGAACTTTTTATTAGCATTTTGCTCATTTATAGCCTTTTTATTATCGTATATACTTGCCTATAAGTCGCAAAATTCATCACAAAAAATTAGTTGGGGTAGGCTTACATTTCAGGCAAAGCATCGTAACATCTACTTTTCCTGATGTTATTTTAACGTTTTTAATTAAACAATAAAAGAAAAGAATTCTGTCAAATTTTGATATGATTTTATATTTTCTAGCCACTAAATTGTAGTAAAAAATCAGACTATCGGGAAAATGCGAGAAACGCAGACTTTCAATTTGGCGAATGTTCTATATCATGCGAAAATTAGTGCTCATTAAAAAAATTAATGAATAAATATAAGAAAACTACAAGAAATTCTAAAAAAGCAAAATTTAATGATATTAACTCAGAATTAAAGCAAGAATTAATAAAAACTAATCTCGAAAACTTTTCACAATCGTGAAATAATTTTTTTGAAAACAGCACACTTCTGATCTTAAACATGTTCATTACATTTTATTTTCCTTCTCTTTAAAATGCCTATTTCAAAAAAAAAAAAAAAAAGCAAAACATTTCCCGATTCCCCCCCCCCCCCTCCCCACCCAAAGCAACAATTAATAAAAACTCTAATCGCAAAAATGAACCCTTTTCAGAAAATCACGAAATATTTTTTTTTGAAAACGGCACATTTCCGATCGTAAACATGTTCGTTACATTTTATTTTCCTTCTCTTTAAAACACCTATTTCCAAATAAACGATGCAAAACATTTCTTGATTTTTTTTTTTCTTCAAAAAACAAAAGCTTTTTTTTTCTTCAGCTGCCGATCTTTTTGAAAAAGTTCTGGAATTTGGGATTCCGAAATCGGGGTCCCATACTGTACCTTGTTTTTCTACATAACCTCTTTGCACTTTTAACGCACTTTGCTTCTCAATCTTTGATTCTGTGGGGGGGAAAAAGTTTTTCACTTGTACCTGTAACAAATTTTGCCCTGCATCAATGACTTTTGCATCGGTTTCAAATCTTCCTCTGAGTACTTCCTTCGATGGTCCAAACATATTGAAATCGCTTGGAGCCAGGTTTGAACTGTATTTTTGCGGGTTTTCCAACTATTCAAATCACATCTCATTTATTGTTTCGGCCGTTCGTTTGGCAGAATGTGGCCTTCTATGGTGCAGATCGACCATGGAGCTATTATGTTTAACTAACTGAAAGACTCTAACGACTAAAATGCGGGATAAGAGTGATGTGTTCTATAGAAGTGCTGTAGATGACTCTAATTCAGCGCTGGTTACTTACCAAATCCTAAAGTGTGAGAAATTTATTCCCTTTTGACTTCCCCACGTAATTTTGGGCATTGTATTAAAATTCACCATCTTTTTGCATCTTTAAGGTTGCAATATTCTCTTTAAAAGTGTTTAGCAATTCAATGTTGAAATTTCTCATTTTTTTTCTTTCAAAGAAATTACCAAAACATTTCAGCAGTAAGTTTTGTATCATAATAGCACCGAACTAATTTTAATGCAAAACAAGAAGTTAACTTTATGCTAAGTAAACTGTAATAACAAATTATTTCACGTTAAGAAAGCTAAAGCGTTTAATGCTAATTTGTGCTTTCTTAACCTGAAATAATTTTTAATGTAGTTACTATTTTTAATCTTTATTAAAGTTTGAAACATAAAAGAAATCTTAAAGGGTGAATAACAAAGGATCTAAAACCAAATTTTTTGCCCTTACATTGTTAATTGTTTCTTGTTTCCATACCATATATAGTATATTTTCTTTGTAAAAATTTAATTTGTTGAAATATCAATCATTAATAGAATTCTTGTAAAGCTACAGGTCTTGATATAGAAATACCTGCTTTGATGTGGCCAAATAACTTATACCAATATTTTTAACTGAAGAGGCAATTTTGCTTTGGAAATGACATGATTAATAGACATAGATGTATATTAACTCTTTTCATTTAGACTAATCAGATGCATTACTTTTTTCAATAAGTAATTCACCCCTTTGGCATCTGGTTATAGTTGAAAATTTAATATTTTTAGGATTCATATTCAAGTAATACAAACAATTTGGCAATCAGCTCATATTCAAAAATATATTTTGAATGTAACTTTGCCCAAGTGCATAAGAAATTTCATGATGAATATTGCATTTTTGTTAGGCATAGATTTGGCTGCATTTTCTTTCTTAATTATTGGTATTAGTATTTCATGGCATTCTTTTTCCAAGACTGATTTATTCTTCAATACTTAAATTATGTTTTTGTTATGTTTTGTTATGTTGTTCATCAATAAATAACTGAAAATACACTGCATTCAGCTAAGAAAACACAATGTCTGAAAAGTTTCTAATTTTGTCTTACTGAAGTTTTCTTCCTTAATTATTATTGTAAATTTCAATTTCTAGTGTTTTTAATTAATATAAATTTAAACTAACATTCGTAACTTTTTTTTTTTTTAGACTACGGCATTTTCATTAAAACTTTTAATATCCAATTTTTTCTGCATTTTTTTTTATTTGGGTGCCTAACTTTTTTGAAAAAGTGCTTAAAAAATGTTTGATTTCGATTTTGAGAATTGAGTAAGAGCCCTATAGATATGAGCATTTCCTCTAGAATGCAGTGACAGTGAGAGAAATAGAACAGTGTGTTTTTTTAGAATTGTATATACCCCTTTTAGCTATAGCTGTATTTTCTTACCTATGTGTAACTTTTTTAGTTAATAAATTCTTTTTGTGTACATGGTAACCATAAGCGTGATGGTATTCACATTGCAAAATCTTTCAATAGTTACCAGTGAGACAACCCTATAGTGAATATTGTTGTGAGTAAATTTTGAGTCTTCTGTGATTTAATGAATTTAAAATTCGCATGAAAAGGTATAGATGTTAAAGTAAGCATCTAGTCTAGAGGTCTGTATAAACTCCCTATTGATGCAAAGGTTAAAATTAGGGTTAACATGTAATTAAAGTTAATCATACAGAGTGAAATCATCAATATCAATGCAAAAGAATTTAAATCTTAAGAATTATTAACTTTTTGATTTTTATTCTGCCTGCCCATATTTACCCTGACAGACAAAAAATTAACGCACCAGGAAGGAGTGGTGGTTGCACATGGCCAAATTTGGCTTATAAGTTGATAATTGAGAAATATACAAATGCTTACATTTTGGAAACAGGTTCTGCTGTTGTATTGCGTGTAGAGGGAGCTAAAGTGCTGTCACAGTGTGGGATAAAAGAGTGCTGCTGGCATCTTGTACAGGGTTTTTTCACTTTGTTGTTGTTGCTCATCCCCCTTGACCTAGAACACTAGGCCAAGTCAAAAGATCATGTTGCATGATTAATTTAAAAATCTCGTCCCCCTCATTCAACAATTGCCTCACAGAGGCTTCTATGCAATGAATGATGTGAGAGGGCGTAGCAATCGCTGAACAGTGGCGGACAGCATAATTTTTATCTTTGCCATTAAAAACAAGACTCCTTATGTGACCCGTCCTAAGCTAAGATAGAGTGGTTTGAGCATGTTTCGGGTAGATATTCTGCAGGGAAAGTCCAGGGTTCTCAGCGGCATACCAGGCATGCTGGGGCGGAATATTCCAAGAGGTATTTGTCGGCTAAAAACAGGGAGTAAACCTCAGCTATATGAAGATCAACGGAAGGGGCAGTGGGAAGATTACAACCTTCCCCATCAGGCCGGTTTGCAATCTCGTTTCCGTACACCCCAAAATGCGATGGTATCCACTGCAAGCATACAGTGCCAGGGTTTCCACCAAGTCACTTTTTTCACCTAAAATCATTTTTTTCCATTGGTCACTTAAAGTCGCTTTTTGTTGCAAATTGTCACCTAAAATCACCTTTTTTTTAGGTATCTCATAAAGTAATATATAACTACCAAACTTTTCATATAAACACCAGGAAAAATGCAAATAAAATAGTTTCCACAAAGCTACTTGACGAAGCAAATGAAAAGTTTAAAGAGGGCATTAGAAATCAAGATTTTACAGAAATGCAGCTTGCTCGAGCAATGATAGAGGGTGCTAAATCTATAAAAGCTGATGAAGATGAGCACGGAGCAAAGGGGCACATGAAATTAAAAAAAAATTACAGAAGAGAAAATCTTCCATAATTACAACATTTTTTCAAAAGAAATCTAAGACTGATTAAATTGGAACTTTTACAGAATGCTGCCATTTATGTACCAAGGGTGACGGTTCTCTAAATTTTTGAAGCATTCTTTTCTGAGATTTTAATATTAGGGCCATTTCACAGTATTTTACCCAAACGTAGAGTCCGCAACATGACACCTTTTTTGTTATAACTACGCAATTTACAGTTTAATTATCACTAAATTTAATTTTCCAATAATGTGCTCAACACATTATTTGAAAATAAAATTTGGTGATAATCAAACTAAATTATGTAGTTATAACAAAAAAAGTGTCATGTTGCGGACGCTACGTTTGGACAAAATACTGTGAAATGGCCCATTAACATTTAAAATTGTTAAGCATTCCTACTGTATTGATTTTCTTTTCTGATTTTCTTTCTTTCTTTTTTTTTTTTTTTTGCTTTTCAAGGTCTATTCTATCATATCATTTTTTAGCCTTTGAACGATTTGCAAGTTAAAAACTTTTTGCTACAGGATAAGTAAGCACCTAAAGTATACTTTTCAAGTATTTTACTTTTGGTATCTGTACTTTTTAAATTAGCTTTAGACAAAGGATTATAATCAAAATCATTTCTTGAACGGAATGCATTTAATTTAGCGATTTCCTTGCTTGATTTAACTGGGCATTGACCTTTTTCCTGTTTTTCATGCTTATGATTGATTTTATTTGCTTCTTTAGTTGTCAATCAAAAGATTTTTGTACTTTACTTGCTTTAAAATATGTAATTTGACATAAATATAAATAATATTCAAATTAACTTTATTTCTGTAGTAATCCCAATAAAAGCAAATTTTGAAATATTAAACTGTTTTTTCTCTGTTGAGCTTTGCACTAGCATGCATTTGAAGTACAGTAAAATCTGTAAAAGTTGATCACTTTTTTTCAGGAACGGAATCAGCAATTCACCCTCTACCTCACCCTCTGTAAGTTGACCACCTGTCTAAATTGACCACCAAAGTGCTGCACCGCAAGTGGTCAACTTACACAGGTTTCACTGCACTTAGTTTTGGTGTTTTAATTTTGGCATCAAAGAATATTCTGAATTAAATTTTTTAAGAAAGGATCATAATATTCCTTGTATATACATACCTTTTTTATCTAATTGTTTCAAATATTTTGCACATGCTCCTCTGATATTCTAAATGTTTTTATTACCTATAATTAAGTTTATTTTTGTGATCAAACATTTAAAATAATTTTTCTTGTTTCACAAATTAAAAAATAAAGTTGATTATGTAAACTGCTAGCATAATCGGTCACCCCTGGCACCCTGCCATATATATGTATGGCTGCTTTCTTTCTGTGTCTGATGCAAAACCATTGTTTTTTTAAAAATGATTTTTTATTTGAGATGATAGTGATGTTATGGAAGAATAATTAAGGGTTGAACTTTCTGCCGTTTTTAGCCTACTTTCCCAAAAAAATTAATAAAGTGTGAAAGAAGGCTTAATGTATCGTAAAAATATCATTACAAAATAAAGAAAAGTCAAAGAAGTAATTAAATAATTAATGAAAAATGAAAAATTTGAAAGTAAGGTTTTGAGATGGGCAAAATGTGCGTCTTTCAGTCCCCCCCCCCCCCCATGCCCCCAATAGCTTTTGAGTAAGTTGGCTGATTCAAAAGATCTTGGCCAGGACATCTCATTTCCATATTTTACTTTTTTATTTGAACAATTTTTCGTTTAATTTTGAACAGTTAAACAAAAACCTTAACATTACAATACAATACAAATACAATACAAAAAGTACACCAACAACAGGCGCTAGGCCCAACAAGGTTGGGGAATAGATGAGCAATTCCTGCTTGACTTCTTCATGCTGCTTCATGCTTATGGGCAAAAATAAAGCACATTACGTAAACACTAGGCATATGATCCAAGTTCGTATGGACAAGCTTATTAGAAGAAGCTCTTGGTGTGAAATATTTTTTTAGATTTGAATAATTTTTGTTCATTTTTGAACAGTTCAAAAAAATTAACATTAGCTCCTACGGGGAAATTTCAATCCTATATAAATCCTGATATAGCTGACGGATTCGCTTGGAACAAACTTTATCGGAAAGATGTTCGGCCAAAGAACAAGATACGAAGTTCAACCTGAACTAAACGATTTTTTTATGAAATTTGTTGACCTGGATTTTAAGGATATTTCTCAAAGAATGAATGAATAAGTGAAAGAATAAATTAATGAATAACTGAATGAGTGAAAAAATAAAGAAGTGTACAAATTCATGAACGAGTAAATTAATTAATGAGTTAATGAATATGTATTAACCGTTGAAAACGGTACATTTGAAGTAATCAAGAACTAAAGCTAAATGAGAATTTAAGAAAGAGAGATAGCAAGAGTATAAATCTGAAGTTGGAATGTACGAAAGTATATAGTTCTAGATGGAACTTTTGCATGTGAAGAAAATAAATGTAATGGTATATTTTTCTATGCTTAAAAACCTATAAACCTCTTTTCTACATGTGTTTTAGTGGTAATGCAAAGCTTATTCTCATTTGGTTACTTTTTTTCTTTTAATTGATCACTTTTTTGGTCACTTTTTTTCTATAAATGGTCACTTTTTTCACTTTTTTTGTATCATATTCTTGGTGGGAACCCTGCAGTGCCTTTCTGGGACAAGGAAGCCAATTTAAAAAGAATATCCTGGCCTAACTTTTCTAGAATGCCAATTCTTTAAATATTGGATGGAACTCCTGCTATAAGATCCAGGTGTCACTTTCGTCGACCTCCAAAGCGAGGTCCAGTGGTTCCTGGATAGCAACGAGTTCAGAGCGGAAAACTGAACTGTGGTCGGTATTTCTAAAACTATAGCTATGTTCTTCTGTACTTGTTTTCATAAGGACACCACTGCCTGTTCTTCCTGTGTCAGATTTGCTTCCATCGGTGTAGAAAACGAGGGCCTGAGGGGGGAGGGGGACACCATTTAAATTTTTTTTCACTTTTGTGAACAGTTGCGAGTTGTATGATTGACTGTGATCCCCTTGCAATGCATCGACGACCATTTGCACAGTTAAGAGTTTGACAGAGGTCGCATCCTTGAACTGTCGGAAGGAGGATGGTCTTATTGCCGGATTAGGCGCTCTCTGAGTCATTCTAACCGAACTGTTAGGATGTGTTGCGACCAATGGTAACATGAGGGTATGCAACAGTGAGCTGGCTCTGGACATGGTCGGCAGACCACCAGGAGGGAGGATAGTCTTGCTTTATGCCGAGCATGAACAACGCCTACATTCTTCTGGTCCACCATTTATACAGAGGCAGCAGGTGTATTACAGAACCTATAGCGGACAACATTTGATGTAAGCGGCCATGCCATTTCTAGGCGGATTGGTCTCCCAGCATCTTGTATGTGTCTTGCTCTTAACAGCTCACACTGATGACTCTGTTTGCAGTGCCCTTGTGAAGGACAATCGAAGAAATCTAAGGATTGGCAGCATATTGACTTCAGCAACGAATCCCACTTCTGATTGGGGCTTCATGTTGGCCCTGTGAGAATACGGCGACATAGGTGAACGCCTCCATCCATCCTGCCTACATTACTGAACGGATTACGGCCCCAACCCCCATTGTGATGGTTTGGGGAACCATCACCAACGGCACTAGGACACCTCTTCTAGTAATACCTGACACCGTTAAGGCTCAGGATGTCCAAGACATCCTACAGTCAAATCTGTTGCCCCTTGTGGCATGGCTTCAGACAGCCATATTCCAGTGAGATAATGCACGGCCACACACCGCAAGGCTCTCCATAGATTGCCTGTGCAACATTGCCACACCTGCTTATCCTTCACGATGTGCAGATTTATCATTGATCGAGCATGTGTGGGACCATTTGGAAAACCAACTGAGACAGCTGCAGGATGTTAAAGATCTCCAAACCCAATTGCAGCAATTGTTGACAAATTGTCACTGGACATTATATGCAACCTCTATGCCTCCATGCTAAAGCGTGTCTCATTTTGTATCCGCTCTTGGGGTAGTACAACCAGGTATTAGCGTGTGCATTGTATATAATTCAAGTTATAAACAATGTTTTTGCTTTGTTCTTGTAATCATTAACATATTTTCTCATGATGTTGTTACACACCAATTTTTGTTGGAATCAGACTATTCCTTCCTTGTGCATTTATTTTTTTTGGCTGTCAGTGAATAACTTCATGAAAAAGTTCTGCATCACAAAACCTCCTTAGGGACCATTCATAAATGATGTCATGCTTTTTTTCTCATATATTTTGACCCCCTGCCCCCCTTTGTCACAGTCACACTTCAACATACCCCCCCCTTTGCCACAGGCCATGCTAGGTTGCAGAAGCAGGATGTCACACATCCTGTTACCCCCTCTCCTTGTCACAATTTCACAACCCCCTCCCCCTCAAAGTGTGACATCATTTATGAATGATCCCCTTATCTCAAACTGTTCTTCCTTCCCAAAAATTTGAAATGGACAGGTTTGACAGTGCATGAATCACGATGAGAGTTTGAAATCAGTTGTGCTATTCCTCTCCTCTCCCCCATTCTCACTAAAAATTCAGTAATTGACAAAATTTATTACATTTTTCTGACAGATTAATTTACTTGTAAAATTTTCTTCATAGGTGCTGATCTCAAGATTATAATCTGGAATGTAGGAACAGCTGAAATTTTGTTTACTATCAATCATCCCGATCTTATTTATTCTGTATGCTGGAATTGGGAAGGCAGCCGAATAGTAACGACTTGCAAAGACAAGAAAATAAGAATTTATGATCCTAGAAATGGAGAAATGGAACAGGTATAGAATCAATATTGTAATCTAAAATGATGCTGAATATTGCTAATGCATCTATCACATATTCCATTCAAATTTTACAAAATAAAGAGTTTTTTATTATTTTAGGAAGCTCTAGGTCATGAGGGTGCTAAGCCTCAAAAAGCAGTATTTTTAAGAAATGGGTTGTTGTTCACTACCGGATTCTCGCGAATGAGTGAAAGACAATATGCTTTACGAAGTGAAGTGAGATATTCTTTTTTATTTTAAAGTAATGGTGTCCCGTAATTTATGCAACATTTGAATTAAATAGTCTTCTTTTAGCCCAACTGCATTTCAAAAATTTAAACGTGAAGTATATAGGATAGGATTATGTATGAAGTATGAAATAGAAGATCGGACCTCTTTGGCTTTGCTCGCACTACGCACTTAAGTTGAAATTTTCCATGACCCTTTTGCATAAATGTGGATGAATGTCGATGATGCAGCTTTGAAACTTCTCCCTTCAATGCACGGGTGGATGTGGGCTTGTTGACATAGGTCTTTGAGTTTAAATAGAAGTAAATATGGAAGAATAGAAGTATATAATAATGAGGTTAAATAGTTGAGTTAGAAAAAAATCCAATGGTCTTAAATCACTGAAATGAGGGGGTACGAGGAAATTTTTCATGCAGTAATTGGATTGTTCAACAAGGAAAATGTGTTGTTCTTTTGTTTACTGCTTCATTTTTACTCACGTTTAACTGTCTGCTGTCAAACTGTTTTCTTTTTTTGGTTGCTAACATTAAATTAATTAGTTTTCCATTTTATTCAAATCTTGCATAAATTTTGGGATGCCCTTTATTATAAAGATTCTACCACTGATTATGACACACTTCTTCAATCAAATTTTTAACTGAGCTTTTCTGCTTGTAGCATACTTAACTTAAGTTTTATGATTTTTTAATATTGAAGTACTGATGCAGTTCAGTCTTGAATCATAAATGTGTGTGACAAAAAGTTTTACCCAATCCTTGCTTTAGTTTCATATGTAAATCAATCATAGTTGCTTAGTTGCCATATTCTAGAGGTTTATGGTAGTGATTCAGAAAGAGCCATTTAACTGGGATCAGGAAATTTTTATGGCTCATTGATCACAATCTTGTAAGTCCAGCATTGCTAGTTGTCTGAGAGTCATGCATTATATGACAGTGCAAGACATTCATAAAAGCCTCTTTCTACCAAGGGTTCACTAGTTCTTAATTTAAATGTTCATAAGTTCTTTTCCCTAAGTTCTAAATGTAGCCTCTAAAAGATTTATGGTTGAATTTAGCTGCTCACTTGCTCTGAGCTAGAGCTTAATTAGTGTTATCTGGGCTCAACCTTTAGACCTTTTGTGGGATAATTTTATACATTTTTAAGAGTTCAAACCATACACTAACCAAAGGGCCGACGAAGTTTTATCTCAGATAATTGGATGCTACTTCAAAATGATATAGGACTGGTAATAACACCTTATAGATTAACTAAATGTTTAATGTGGACAGGTACAGAGAACACTACAACACAATGGTTTAACACACAAACAAACAGGCGGACATCTCCCGCGCACATCTAACTACCACTCGTCTATTACTCAAGCTGTGCCGCCATCCAATAGGATTATGAGATGGTGGATATTGCAGGATTCCCAGATTCCCACATTCAGCTAACCTGAAAGACATGCGGCCTCGCATGTGGTAGAAAAACCTACTACAGTACCGAACCCCAAATTCGGCATGCTCGGGACCGGCGCCAAGCCGAACTTCGGAACCCGACCAAAAATGGCGGATTTACTCGACCAAAAATGGCGGATTTACGAAAACATCAACGCTAATATGCGCATTTTTACTTCAGATCGCATTGTTTTCTTAACTTGTACATAAATAAGTTACTTTTTTTGGAAAAGGAAATGTAAGTAAAGCCATGTGTTAAGATATTTTTACCAAACAAAAAAATAACTTATTCATGGATTTAAATAAAACGCCCCAACTTACAACACAATTCAGCAAAAATAAATCATACCCACTATGGTAGTTAACCGTTTCACTGAATCACCTGCAATTGCATGAAAAAGAAAATAGAGCTACATCTTAAAAAAATATTAGCAGAGAAATCGAACTAAAATGTCAGGCCATTTGTACAAATTGCAAGGGTTACTGGGTGCCATTTATGACCACAAAGGAAAAAAATAGAGCTAGTTTCTTTATCTTTCTTTCTTTTTTCTTTTTCCAGGGAAAAAAACTTGAAACACAAATTTTTAAGAATTTAAGAATTTTATAGGGAAAAAAGATGCTTAACTGAGCCCAAGAAATCAATTTTTACTTTTCAACATAGTAGGGTTTTCTGGTTTTATCTTGGTTTCCTGAGTTAGTTCATATAAAGCATAAATGTATCTACAAAATTGCTTCTATTTGAATCAAAATTTACTGACATTTATTAATTTAACAGATTCTTACATTAATATTTTTCTGAATTTACAAAAAAAAAAAAAAAAAAATCGGAAATTTTTGGGAAAAGTGCCGAATTTTAGGATTTTCCGAACTTCGGGATTCTGAATTTGGGGTTCGGTACTGTATTGCAAAACATGAAAATGTGCAAAAAAAAAAAAAAAAAAAAACATATTCAATATCAAAGGCAAGGGAATCGTCAGTAGAAATATTCCTCACGAAATTCTTGGGTGTGACTGGTTAAGATGGTGGAGAAATTTTCGAAAATGGGACACCGTCTTGGGGGATGGACACAGCTTCTTTGATGTTGGTTCTCTGAGCAGTTTCATTTTCCATGCATAATATACTAAGTCCCCAAAGCCTTTCTTGGGACATGATACTCCTTAAGTAGTTCTTTATCATTTTTAAGTTAGAGAAAGATCGTTCACTGGTCGTAACTGTCACAGGTAGGGTTAAAATAAGTAAATAATTGGTATGCTGTACGCCAATGCATAATTTTCAACTAGAAGGAGATATGTAACATCATAAACAGTTTTACAGTTTTTGATTTCGCCACGCAACTCTAAGCGGAAGCTCTGCAGTTCATTAGGGAAGTCATTTTGTAGGTCTTCTGTGTATTCCACTGCCAATTGATTTGCTTTTTTGTGTAGTTCATCATCAGTTACCGATGACAGGAAATCAGGCTTAAGAACTTCAAAAAGACTAGCAACTTTGTTGAGGCCCTCAAAATGACTAATAATTTGATTTATGGCAATGCCTGGAGTCTCGTTATATACTGTTGCTTCATATTGTTTTAAAGGATTTGAGAGCCGCTCATCTACAGCCAACTCAATAAAGTTTTTTAACTTTGGCAGTTCTTTTATTTATGAACTTACAAGTTATGCCCCATTGCTGAGCAATGGCAGTAGCTGTCACTAATGAAGTTTCAAAGTTTTCCTAAGGTTTGTCAATGTTTTAACAGCATTTTCCAACAAGGTAACTGCTTTGGATATGTCTGTGTCTTTTCTTTGAAGGAGTTTCGAGGCTAGGTTTGTTGTCTCCAGAATTAATGTGTGAAGGACAATTTGAAAAACACTCAAATTTTTCAAGATTCATTTTCAAAGCATTAGTTTGATTTTTTTCGCTTGATTTAGTGCTAAGCAAATTTATTTTTGATAAAGCTTTCAAAATTTCTGGATAGTTATATCTGAGAGCTTTCAGCACATCAATTCGTGAAGACCACCTAGTAGGGCAGAGTTTTTTTAGCGATAAAGTAAATTCCAAAGCTTGCCTTATTCTTTTTAAACTTGAGCTGAAAGAAATATATACACTTTCTACTACGTCATAAAAATACATTTTCTTGTATCTTGTTCACTGCATCATTAATTACAAGATTTAAGCTATGTGCTGCATAATGGACATACTTTGTTGTATTCTGTTTTTCCTTAATTCTAGTTTTCACCCTTTTGTAAACTCCAGACATATTTGCTGCACCGTGGTAGCATTAGCCCTGACACTTAGAGAGAAATAACTTTTTATCTTTAAGGAGCTGCAAAATTTTAGATTCCAACACATCGCCACTTTGATCAGTAACTTCTTGAAATCCCAAAAAACTTTCGTTGATTTTTCTATTGATTATTCGACCTACACCATCCATAGGTAATGTGAGATACTGGAGCACAACATTTAACTGATCATTTTTACTTATATCCTTTGCAGTATCAAAAATAATTGAAAAAAACTGGGAGAGTCTGACAGAAGCTAGGATTTTTTTTCGACATTTTTTGCCAAAATGTTTGCAAGTTTGTTTTGAATCTGGGGGCTCATATATCTTTCGCTTCGTTTAGGTTTACTTATAATATCTTGTAAAACGGGGTCATATTTAGAAAGAGGTTCAATAATGGCTAAAAAATTGCCGCTATTTGGTTTACTAATTTCTTTCTATAGACCTCTAAATGACAAGTTACAGCATGCCAAGGTAAGAGTAACATTTATAATTCTCTCTAAGACTCTGCACCATAAATTCTTTTTTTTTTAAGCTCAGATTTTAAGCTCTCGCATATTGCATGTTTATTTCTCCATAAATTGAAAGTTGAGCAGGCACTATGGACTTGTGCACCTGACTTGTTTTGTGTTTTAAAATTTTTTTTGAAATACCCTGCCAGTCATTAATACCTTCGATCCAGGCTGGCTGAACGTTTGGCAATTTTCTGTCAGCAAACGGCCAACAATACTGGCAATAAGCAACATTACTTTTGTTTGAGTAACATAGCCATTCTCTACAAATGCTTAATCCAGTTTTAGTAATTTTAGTGTAGTATTTGTTCCAAAAAAACCTGTTTTTTTATTATGGTCTTTCCAAAAAGGGCCTTATGGTTGGCAAGAGCCATTCCTAACGACAAATTCTTTTATATTGTCCGTTAGTTCCAATGGAAAGTTTTCTTTGTCTGCTGGAAATTTTTCAGTTAGAGAAACTAAAAAGGGCTCTGAATCGAAATCGAAAATGTTGTCATCCTCACCAGAATTGGATGGCAATAAAATATTTGAACTTACGGTTGTTGTTGCTGATTGTACTGGTTCAAACTCACCACCAGGCCCTGAGCCTAGAGGCAGAGGACCGTCTGGTTGTGGTGGGCCACAATGTTCAGGCTGAGACACAGTTCCTTTCGGCGCAGCAGGACAAGAAGAGCAAAAAATACTGTCAATTTTAATAATAATATAATTACACGTTAATTTAAAGCACAAATGAGCAATAAAATGCATATGTTTCGGCAATCCCGAAACATATGTCTGCATTTTATTGCTCATTTGTGCTTTAAATTAACGTGTAATTATATTATTATTATTGCTTACTTGCACAAAGTTAAATTATTTTTAACTGTCAATTTTTACAAGTTTTTTAGAAGCCACATTTCTTTGTTTTTGAAGCTTACGTTTTTGCTCCCCAACTAGACCAGAAGGGTTTAAAAGCTTCATTGTATACTTATCAATATAATATACTCTATAAAAGTCACTGTCACACTCACAAACCCGCCAATGGAATGACCACAGTAAACAAAAAATTACAAACAATCCAGGAATCGGAAGTTGTGGCGGGTTGGAGGCAGGCGGAACTGGCGAGTTCTGAGTCGACTAATGAAAAGGAGAAGGAAGGGTAGACGGCGCCGAGTGACACCTGCAACACCTGCTGCAGTGAAACGGGAGGTTAAGCTTGTGCAAAATAAATAAATTGTAATGAATTAACAATTTTGATTTTCGGAAATTTAATGTTTGCCCTTGTTGTGTGCCCAATGTACAAGTATATATGTTTGCCCTATATACAAGTACATATGTTTGCCCTATATACAAGTCTATATGTTTGTCCTATATACAAGTCTATATGTTTGCCGTATATACAAGTATATATGTTATCCCTTTAGGGGAGACCGGGAAGAGGCCGGACAGGAGGAGACTACGGACAGCCCGTTTTTCACCTAAACTATAGTTTTTCCCGCGCAAAAATAATTCTGTTATTGTTGGTGGTATTCTGCTATTATTGTCATGTGCAAATGGCTGCCCGTCAAGTCAAAATACGGCAGTGAAGTGAAAAAAAGTGATTTGGCATAGTCTGATCTAAAATTTGCAGCAAGTAGCTAAGCTTTCATTAAGTAAATTAGCAAGTCATGTTTTTCTTCGTATTTGTCATGAGAGTAAGGTACTTAAACTTTTGTGTATATGTGTTTAAATTGGCGTCACATACACATTGCTAGTGTCAGATCACATTTTCTTCAAGAATGTTGCTTGGGGAGACTCGGGACATTTGTTCCGAGTCTCCCCTTGTATTCTGCTTGTACGTTTCATGTATGCTGAATCCAAGGAAGAAAGGGAACAGGAGCTATCTCCCAAGCCCGAAACGCACACTGACTTTCAAAAAAAAAAAGAGCAATAGTTAAAAATTTGAGATCCAACTGTGACACGACAAGCGCGGATAGCGACATCGACATACCCTCTGATCTTGACATTTTGGAATATTCAGGAGACTAAGAACATCAAAAGGAAGTGCCAATTCAAAAAACCGTAGGAGAATATGTTGCAGTTAAATATGACGATAACGTCTTCCCGGGTGTGGCTGTAATTGTGCTAGATGACGAACTGGAGGTTAAAGTCATGATAAAAACGGTTTATTGGGGAAGTGGCCCGTTTGTAATGACATCATTTTTTATGAATGGTCCTCAGTTTTAGGGCACCATGAACCTCCTGATCAACTCGGCAAAACTTGTCAAATTTTCACCGTACCCAATTTATGTAAATATATTTCTTGAATGGTTGCCCATTGTTACTTAAACTTTCTTATTAAAAATTTAATTTCTTGTGTCATTGGTCATATTCTTTTATTTTATACTCAGTTTTCATTGTTTATCTAGAAGTAATTTGAGTGTCAGCTTCTTGAAACACTGATCTTTACTTTCCCATGTGTCCCGAAGTCTCCCTGCATGGTGTCCGCGGTCTCCTTATGTTGGGGAGACCGTGGACACTTTCCTCTTTGCACTTAAATACATATTGTCCCTATACAGGGCGTCCTAGGTAATTTTAAAAAATCTCACATAAATATGAATCTTCAGGTCACAAGAAAACATTTTCTGAAGATTTCTAGCTGTATTGGCAAAGAAGAAAAAAAATCGTGAAGAAAAATTGTCCGTACTCTCCCCGTTCTCCCCTATACAAGTATATATGTTTGCCATGTTTGCCCTATGCACAAGTATATATGTTTGCCCTATCACAAGTATATATGTTTGCCCTATACACAAGTATATATGTTTGCCCTATATACAAGTTTTCAAGACAGACACCACAAAACCCGTTTGTACTTTTAACTGTGCAAGCCCCCCCCCCCCCCCCCGCAGCGTGGGACTTGCGGGCCCACATTTTACGCCACTGGTCCGGCATCATTACAATTAAACCATAGTTGATAAGTTGTGGTTGAGTTGCAGACATTGATATTTGAATTCTGTTGTTGAATGTACAGAGTTCTTTGATCTGTATTGCGTTTTTGGCTTTTGTTTACATGCCGAAAATTCAAATTTGGAGCTAGAGTACACTAGCAGTTAGGTTATTGACAACACTTTCGTGTGTGTAAAGTTTATCTTTAAAGTCGGTATGAGTTTTCCTCCATAAAGGATAATTTTTTGTGTAATATCACCTTGTATTCCGTTTAGTGTACTGATTCACGGAACACACATCAATAATAAATCTTGAGCGCGATGCTATCTCAGGAATTTCCTGAAAATATTGTGTAACTCTCATTAGAGCGCATTTTTCTTTTCTCAAGTTGTCGATGAATCTCGATGGACATAATTTTATCTGAAAATTTGGTAATTAAAGCATGCAGAACCGGTAAGAAGACCCTTGGAAGTTATTGGTACAAAATTTGAGACACAGATGGGAACAAAAAATTCCCCAAAAAGAGATAAATATTCCCTTTGTAGCAACCCTTCACGCAGCAAATGTTGTAGCGGCGCAAACCATTTTGTTCTAAACACGAACGATGCCTGTGCCGCGTCAGACGTGCGTTTGTTGTTACGGATAACTGGGCGTTGGCGCCATTTTAGATTTTTTTTTTTTGTCGCCAGACCCCGGAGTTGGTGATGTTTACATTCCCGATGTAAACAAAACTATCGCCAAATGTGGTAATTTTTTTTTCTGGACTTTATTTTCATTTTTAAAAGAACGGTAAAAAAAAACTTGAAGTTATTATTATTATTTTTTTTTTGGATTTAGTTATTTTTCCGATAAATATCGCAAAAAGCTGAACTCATTTTCCGAACTTCATTTTTTTTGCATAATGACGCATTTTTACGTCCTTTTCCTGAAATCGGCGCTGGACTTGGTTATTTTCTCAACTTTTATTTTAAAAGTTGCAGATATTTGACAAATAAATGAAAAAATAATAACTCTAAACATAAAAAGTATTTCACTGCAAAAATTTGGAAAAAATATATAATCATGGGAAATTCCTATTCATTATGTTTTACTATAAATTACAATTTATTTGCAAAAAATAAATTAAATTTTTCTTATTAGTTAGAAGTAGGTAACTAAAATATAAATTTTAATTTCAAAAGTTATTTTAAACATGCCGTTGTAAACATATGTGTATAAAAGCTGTCGTAT
The DNA here is from genome assembly GCA_038502835.1 of Octonoba sinensis. Lineage (NCBI taxonomy): Eukaryota > Metazoa > Arthropoda > Arachnida > Araneae > Uloboridae > Octonoba > Octonoba sinensis. The sequence continues at coordinate 711,139 of CM076606.1, read as the reverse complement.
AATTTATGGTCAGGGCTCCTGCGGCTGCTCCAATTGCGCAAAACTGCGCCAAAACGATTTTTCTGTTTCAAAATGCGTTTTTTTCGGAAAAATTTGCACCAAATCGCGATTTTCGGAAAAAAAATCGAAATTTTTTTAGATATTATACTTTTTTCACCTTAAAATCGACATCATTTGTTAAATTTTCCTTTGAGTCAACTTATTTTTTACCTTTGAAGCAGTTAATTAATGATTAGCTCTACCCTCTCTTAAGAACAACAAATATGGATGAGAAAATTTAGCAGAATGAGTGATGTATCCCACGCTTGTAGAAAAACAGTGAGACGATTTGTAATATTTTGTAGTAATATATACAGAAAAATCTTTCCTCTTATCACTATTTATGTTGAACATTTTATTCAGTAACTTTTTCTTGAAATAGATAAAAACGTTTACAATTTCATGCAACGTGAAAAAAAATGACTTGGCGTTTTTCTCAATGCACTTTGTTTTCTAATGTTTAGGAAATACTAATCAATGTGAAAAATCAATAACAGAACAGATGTTAAAAAGATTGCTGCTCCATTATAACAATTCTTTAAAATTCCTGAAGGCGCATACGTTCTACAATCTTTTTGCATACACTACAAAAATCGGGTTTTTTTTTCATTTCAATTTTTTTCATTTATTTTCATGTAATGTTTTTCATTTCATTTTTTTCATTTATTTTCATATAATGTTTCTTCTCAAAGTAAAAAAATTAAATGTATTTTCATTTTAAATAAAAACGTTTGAAAATATATATTTGTTCCCGAAAGTGTTTAGAGGTAGACTTTTAAACGCTGTAAAATTAAACATTGAATTGCAGCTTTTTTTATTTTCGCACTACTCTTTAAGCTCTGCAATCTATATCATATAATCACAAGCAATTAAAAACAGAAACCGTAAATATAAAGAACAAAATAAGTAAAAAAATTATAGTTAAGTTAGAAAATCATTAAAAAAAAAGTATGTATATCTTAATAAATTGATCTTTACCAAATATGTTAAAGCAATATTATTAGAAGAAATAGAAATTTTGTTGTGGATGAACGACCTCATGAAAGTACTCTTGCTTAAAGTTTCCATTTTTTTAACTAGATTTGAAAGTTATGACATTATAATGCATTTCCTTTTTCTTTTAATTCAATTAAGTTTCTTTCAGCATCCAGTCGCTGCGCCCCTAAGACTCTTAAAGTTTAATTGTAACTATTACACAATTTTTGACAGATGTAAAGATAAATTGTTGGGAAAAAAAATAAATCATTAGACATTAAATTATCAACATATAATAAAAAATACATTTTGCCTTTCTATTATAGAACTGCAAAATATAATTTGGTTCATGAACTTTTTTGCTACAAAATTGTGAAACTCAGCAATTTACTTTTAGTGTCATTAATTACTTCCAAATTATCTAAGTGAGTATTTAGGATTTAAATTTGAAGGAATATTTCTTAATCAGAAAAATAATAAATATTACTGCGGGTGGAAAATAGGATCGACTTCAAATATATTTTTTGATACAATATGAAATTATATTTAATTCAATCAAACTTTTACTGTTACTATAATTACAATGGTTATACCTAAATAAGTACCATTTAAAAAGCAAATTTTAATTAATGATAAATAGTTTAGTTTTTGCTTATTTTCTTGAAAGAATAGTGTTTTAGCCGTTAAACAAAAAAGAGAGAATGCAATGTTTTTTGAAAAGAAGAAAATTTTAAACTTTCTTCCAGCTATTCTTAACTATTAGAAGAGAAAAACAACAAAACATTTTTTTAAATAATCCGTTTCTTGAGAAAAGTATTGAAAAACACTGTTATAAGGGTTATAGGTTTAATTAGTCTTACTTTTTGAATAGGAAACTTTTGAAATAATCTAATCCAGTTTTTAAAGGATGACTGACGTTTACATTTCCTATCATTTTGAAGACTTGAAACTGCTGTTACCCTTGATGTATGAAAATAACATTGCTTTAAAACAGCCATTTAATATTTTTAAAAAAGTAAAGAAAAAAATCCTCCAAAAATGGTACAAAGTTGATATTTTAGGCTCTTTGACTGATACAAAAGTCGATTTTTTCTACTGCAAACTGATACAAAAACAGGGTGCGTAGCGGTGCTTACAAGTGCTTATAAGTGCTTATATTTGAAAATAAAATATAAGGACCCGTATAAGTGCGTACTTTTCCTTAAAATGTTTATTTTCTAAAAAAAAAATATGAATGTTTAGTTTCTTCCCTCATAAAGTGGCGTTCCGATTGCTAAACCAGCTGGCCCAGATCGCCATTCATAGCCAAAATGTAAAAACATTTGTCTATGAGTGAAGAAAATATTCAGTGTAGGCGCCGATGCTTCCGAGGATCCGCCATATTTGGTCGTATTCCAAAATTCTGCATAGCGTTGGTGCTGAGCTTGCCAAATTTGAGGTTCGGTATGTACATGATATTGCAGAGATGCAACAAGGGCATAGTAGGCCGTGTCCCCTCTCCCCCCAGAGTGATTTGAATTTTTTTTTAATTTTTATCAACAAAAGACAATATGCATCTCTAGAAAATAAAGTTATATTTTTATCAATAAATCACTAAATATTGATGGCAGAGGATCTAAATTAAAAAAAAAAAACTTAAGAATTAAAAAATTCTCAGCAGTGCCATATCATGTTACTCAGAAAATTGCATTATTTCTCCCCCTCCCCCCAAAAAAGAATTGCACGAAGTTCAGGTGAAATAAAAAACTGCCCCCCCCCCCAATAAAGAATATATATTCATTATATTAAGTTAGATTATCAGAATATTACTTTCAATAACTGCAATTTATTACTTTATTGTATATTTTTGCTAGACTATCAGAATAAAGCTGCATTAACTGCAATTTGTTACTTTATTGTATATTTTTGATCAGTGTTTTTTAGTTAATATTACAATTAAACAGACTCTATAAGCAATGCCTCTGTTAAATAAAACTTATGTTTTCCTTATGTAGTGCAAAGCCTCTCTTCTCATTTTTGTTAGCTATTTCTGTTAGAAGTATATAATTTTGACAAGTCGTGTTTTTCCTCTTAATTTTGCAAGTAATAATGTATATGTGTACTTAAACATGTGCTTATTTTATTTCTGAAAATGTGCTTATAAAGTGCTTTATAGGTGCTTACTTTTTGAACTAAAATGTGGTTGCTCACCCTGAAAAAGTACAATTTACCTGCTCCGAAAGCTGCTACAAATTGTGTTAAGGCGGTTTAAGCCCTGTTTATGGGGTATAAAAAGTGATACCGACTTTTTGCATTAAAAAATTCCAGGGTTTTTTACTTTGTGTCGCAATCACCCCCGAAATCATTAAGAGTCTTAAAAATGTTATCACATAATTCACTTTTGCCAGTTAAAGCACATTCTAAATGAAAGGATTAGCTCCCGAGATAAAATCACTGAGGGAAAAAGCTGTCAATAATCTTTCTTTATGATAAGTGAATTTAAATTCTGGGGGGAAATCAGAAAAATTATGGATACGTGTCCATGAGGTGCAATAAAAATCACTACACCCAAGCACTATTAAATAATTTTACAGTTTTAGTTGTGCCATATTTTAAAGATAACAACGTAATTATAACAACGAAAAATAATAAAATAAACAGCAATAAATAACAATTGCAATTAAAAGAAAATTTTAAATGAATAAATAGCACTAACTTAAAATTTTGATATTTAAGACATCACAATGGCGGTATTAGAGCAAAAGGGGGGGGGGGGGGCGTGGATACAGGGGGAGCAAAAGTAATGACCCAGTTTTAAACGGTTTTAAAAAAGAAAACTAATACAGTTTGAGATTTAAAACTTTTTTTTTATCTGTATTTAATACCATTTTTTTTAACATTAAGTTTTGAATGCCACTTCAGCAATATGGCGGCCATCAACAGCAATACACTGATGCAATCTATTTCTGAAGTTTTGAGAAACGTTTCTGCGCATTTCAAGGGGTATGGCAGATATTTCCTCGATAATTCTGTCCTTCAGCTCTTCTAAAGCATGCAGGGGATGTTTTTAAATTTTCTCTTTCAAACAACCCCACAAAAAAAGCTTAGGGACTGTAACATTATGCGGGATATTGAAATGCGCACAAAGAAGAAGTAATGACCTGGTTTTGACGGGTATTAAAAAAAATGAAATTTGAAACTTAAAACTTTTTTTTAATTTTGATCTGCATATAATCCCATTTTTTGTACATTAAGTTTTGAATACTATTTCAGCAAGAGGGCAGCCTTCAGCAGCAATACACTGATGCAGTCCATTTCTGAAGTTTTGGGAAACCTTTTCTGCACATTTTAAGGGGTATGGCGGATGTTTCCTCGATAATTCTGTCCATTAGTTCTTCTAAAGTATGGAGAGCTTTCTCCTTCAAATAAACCCACAAAAAAAAAAAGCTTAGGGACCGTAACATTACATGGGATATGGAAATGCACACAAAGACGCAATCTATTCTCTCGTTGTGGAAAAATAGAATGCATCAGTTTATTGCTGCTGATGGCTGCCATTTTGCTGCTGATTGCCGCCATATTGCTGAAGTGGTATTCAAAACTTAATGTAAAAAAAAATGGTATTAACTACAGATAATATAAAAATAAAAAAAAAGTTTTAAGTTTTAAATTGTATTAGTTTTTTTTAATAACCCTTCAAAACCAGATAATTACTTTTGCCCCACCCTGTATTTCGTACCTGGCATGGGAGCATTCCACTGTAATTAAATAATCCAAATAAAGTTTGGCTTTCCAGTTTCCGACAGTTTATGCAAATAAATAATTCTATTAATTGGTTTTAATCATTAGCAATCTACCCGATCAGTGATCAAATCGGAGCACCAAACTAGGATTTTAATTTTCTTTCCAAAAGTTAAATTTTCTTAATTAAATATTTTTTCTTTTCTTTCCTTTTGTGTGTGTGTGTACATCACAGTTGAATTTACCCCCCCCCCCCCCCTAACTGCTGCCGGGGCACCCAGCTCGCCCACATAGATCCATCACTGGATGAATAAAAATTTCCCTCCCGTTCAGTCTCTGGTGCAAAAGAAAGGTGGTGTAGTTGCGGTGGCACCATCTGGTGTCATCCAACTACAGCGTGTTAGGGTTCATGCTACCCGTCTATCAGATGACCCTTCACAAAAGACTAGCAATTTCTGTGGCCTTGTAAAGGGTGAAGACCAACATGGTAAGTGCCTCCACGCTGGAGGGGAAAAAAAGTTCAGCATGCATTGTTTGCCTTAGTTATTCAATTATGACGGTAATTTTAGAAATTTTCAAAAGGTTTTCTTCTTTCTTTTTTTTGAGATCTTAACTTTAATAGTATTTATATCTTTTATTGTAATAGGTTGCTATTTCTGAGCCTATAGTTTTAGAAGAACTGGACACTAGTAATGGTGTATTATCCCCTATGTATGATCCTGATGTGAATTTATTGTACCTTTGTGCAAAGGTAAGTTTTGTTTTTCCACTTCGTGTTAAACTTTGATTTTGATTCTCTCGTAGGGGCTGGCTGCTGGCTGTAATTTCTATAAGTAATGTTGAGGCAAAGCAACTAATTTTCTTATATTATTTCATGACAAATGTTGCTTTGTTACTTTAATGAAAAATATGGATAGTTAACCCTAGCGTCATGACCAAACACTTCCCTTACTTTTAATGACCGGGAACCGTGGTACCCATTTCGAATTTCAGAAAAGTAAAACAAAAAATTAACCCGTTCTGCGACCCCTTCTTTTAATTCCAATTGGCTTACGAAAATTAACATTTTCCTCTCTGTGCTTAACTTTTGGAAGTCGGTGTATTATTGACAATTGCTGTCGAAATTTTCTTCTATCAAAAGGCTGCGCTTGCTGAGATGTGTCAAAAAAGTGAATGTCATAGTGAACTATATTATTAGTATTACCTGCATTAAATGCATTCTCTTTTACTATATATATTTTTTATAAAAATAAAATAAAAGTGCCAATCCTACTACAAAATCGGGTATAGAACTTCCGACTATCCCCCATGCTATAATGCTAAATTTCAAGTTTTGCCGAAATTCTGATTTTCCCCCCATGGGGTAAAAGGCAAGACTTTCAGGGGGGAAAAGGGTGGGGGGGGGGATTTTCGGAATTATACAGTATTGACAATTGCTGTTGGAATTACCTATCCACAATGCGCATCACACAGTAACTTTTTGGGCAAACGATGGTGTCTTGTGCATTACGTGAGGATTTTCTTCACCCCAAATGCAGCAACTTTGATTATTAACCTACTCGGAAATCTGGAAGAGAGCTTCATGCCATGAGAAAATCTTCTTTGAAAAATCAGTATCAACTTCCTCCTGCTGTAACACCCAATTAAACATTGAGCATTAATTACCCAATTCCTATTGTAAATGTGTTGTTTCAAACTAAGGCGTAGAGTCAACTGAAACACGTTCAATCAAATCCAAAATGATCGAATTTTCAACTCGAATTCGACAATTTTCAAACTGATAGAATATTGCCATTCAACTTGCTTCCTGGACTTTGATCAAATCGCGTCGGGTTGCCATTGACTGATTTTCTCTCTTGGCGTTTCGTCATGTGACCGAAACTTTAAGCGGAACCAATGAAAAAAAAACGAATAAGAAAGCTAAGCTATTTTAACTGTAACATTATCTGTTGGTGTTTTGTTTATTGTTTTGGTTTGATCCGTTTGTTTTGCTAAGTTGTTCCCTGTGTTGTTTTCTGCTTATTGTTAATACAGTCTCGGTTGTTAATAATTGAGTCTGGGAGGGACTTAATGAGGGGGGAGGGGGTGATCGTATTGTATCAGAACATCGACAAGTGCCATTGTCACTCTGGCAATTTTCCTCGACACTGTAGATTATAAAATATGTAGTGAATATTTCAAAGGTAATAGTTTGTATTCTTACTGAATTGTATCTTTCTAGATTAGAATCTATTCCTTTCTTTACTTGGTAAATTCTTTCAATTCTGTTTTATATTTCCTCTCAGTAGTTGTTTTTACGAATGCCGAATAGCAGCAGGCTAGGAAATAACTTTTTCACACATTTAGAATTATTTAATTCAAAAACATATAAGCTATGAAAACATGGCAAAGAAAAAAAAGACACCAGCATACGATTTAATGACTTTATGTTTTTTCAATGACAAATTCGCATTCTTTTTCCTGCCGGCAAAAGTATTGAACTTTTAAAAGAAGTTTCCAAAATAATTACTCAATTGCATTACAGTTAAAAAATGGTCCCTTGAAGTTTGATCATTTAGATTTTATTAAACTGATTGATAATCATTAAGTTACAGCTTTATTTATTTTCTTCTTTACACATATTTATTCAACATTTATTTATTTATTATGCATTAATAAAAATGAAAAAAAACTTCCAGTAACTCTACGGGATAGATAACCTGACATTTTTTGTGTGCCAGTTTCACTTCCAGCTTATCGCACAAAAATAGAAATGTCTCTCTTGTCTAAGCTATATCTTTGAATAAATTCTCATTCGCTCAAATTTAATGTATTGCTTCAGATTTGCAAATATCATGGAACTCTTTTTCCATGCTGCAACCTCTGATCGCCAAAATGGCTTCCATTACTGTAAGAAAATCAATCGAATCGTGAATATGATCAAATGAAAGCAATCGTGTTGGTCACGAAAAATGATTGCCGTGTTTCAATTGAATCCCTGCCTAAGTTAACATTTAAAACAAGCACCAGTGTTTACAGCTGTCTAATCTACAGTGTTTTCAGCATATGAAACTGAAATTGGATTTCCCTTTATATTACTAACAGAGTACACACATGGCATTGCCAGTGGCATGAATACTTGACAGTTACTGTGTCATAGTTACAAAAATTCAAAAGTAAACATTATCAGAATATATTAAGTAAATATTCTTAAATTTTTAATAATATAACGAAATAAAATTTATATATGAAAAGAAAATCAAATCAAAATACAATAACCAAAATTCAAGTAACTAGGATCATAAATATTGCTTAATCTTAATGAAACATGAAATTCAAGTTATTGAAATTGTGTTATTGAAATTGCTTGTGATTTAATTCATGTAGTAGTTGAAGTGTGAAGTGACAAAAATGGAAAACTTACTAAAGTTGTCTCAAGTAAATGCATTTTCCTTTTAATAACGTTAAGTTGATGAAAGCAAAAGGAAATCAAAGAAATTGTTGTAAAAGGAATGAATGTTATTAAAATTAAGTTGATATATTTGCCTTAATGTACAGTAAAACCTCTCTTAACAGACACCTCCAAATAGCGGACAATTTTACGAGTCCCAGTCCCTTGCTATAGGGTACCTAATATAATAACCTCGAATCTGAATAGCAGACCTTTTTTTTACCGAAAAAAAATTATTCTTAAAGGAAAATTTAGCCAAAATAATATATTTTACTAAAAGTTGTTATGTTCGCGTTTTCTTGCCAACGGACAGTTCTAAAACGACTTCTTAGTGACCTTTAGCAACCTTGAAGACCGTTGGAACTTAACAAAGGGTGTCATTCCCACCCTGAAATTCGATCTATTCATTTACCCCTCTTGGTTCTGAGCATTGAGGCAGTTGAAGGCATGTCATCCCCCGCGTGAACCTGTTTCTTGCAGTTCAGTTGCTTTGCTAACTGATCATTATCAGATACAGTCAGTTGCGAGTGGAAGCTGAATTTACTGCTAAAATGTCTAAGCGAAAAAGATTAACTTTAAAGGAGAAAATCGATGTTTCAGATGTTGCAGAGAAAGAACAGTTGAGTGTTGGAGCTTATGCTAAACGTTTCAGTGTTGGAAAAACCCAGATATGCCAGCTTTTAAAGGAAAAAATGAAATTAGGAAACTTTGGATAACAAACACCAATGAGAATACGAAGACCAAGTTCTGAAAGACTGAGACTTCTGAAATAGACGAAGCTGTAATGAGGCGGTTCCAGTCTGTCCGTGCAAAAAGCATTCCAGTGAGCAGAGTGCTTCTTCAGGAAAAAGCTTTAGAAGTTGGTCTATCTTTGGGACTAGAAACATTCAAAGCTTCAAATGGATGGCTTGAAAAATTTCAGACACGCCACAACATTTCTTATAAAGCAGTCTATGGTAAAGAAAAATCAGTTGACCCCAGCCAAGTCGGTGATTGGATCAAAAGGCTCAAACCATTATGTGAGACTTTGTTTTAAGGGCAAAAAGTGTTGCAATATGTTAGGAGAATTTGAAAAGCCATTGGTCGTTGGAAAATCTAAGACAACGAGGGTTTTCAAAAATATTGACGTAAATGCGCTTAGTGTTTCATGGAAAAACAACAGAAAAGCTTGGATGACAACTGATGTAATGACTGATTGCTTGATACAACTGGATAAAAGAATGAAAAAACAGACCAGAAAGTTACTTTTGTTTTTAAACAATGTTACTTCTCATCCTCAGCACTTAAAGTTGAAAAATATAAAGCTAGTGTTCCCCCCCCCCCCCTCCCCGACACCACTTTGAAGTTACAGCTGCTTGACCTGGGAGTCATTTGTGTGTTCAAATTAGAATACAGAAAACCGTTACTGCATCGTATTCTTTCGCAAACTTCATCATGCCGATCAAGTGATGAACTGACAAAAAGTGTAAACGTTTTGGATGCAATAACTTGGACAACATCAGCTCTGAAAAAAGTAAAGCCTGAAAGTGTTTCCAAGTGTTTTGCAAAAGCCGGGTTTTCAAGTGCAGCTGTTCCCGAAAGCGCACAAGTCTCAGAAAACGATAAAGATCTTGAAGCACTTTTGACAGATTTAAATTCAAATGGGACCGTGGATGACTACATGGATATCGAATTAATATCGCCAAGAACTACTAAACAATCTACTGTTTCCGAGGATGAAGAGGAAGATGTACGAGAAGAAACTTCTGGCATTAAAAACTTAACATATGCTTTGTAATACAGTGGTGAGTTAAAAAAGTGTTTCCTGATCAAAGGGGACACTGAAGGGTTTAAAAAGTTAAGGATGAACCAAACTGTATTAACTAATTATTTTAAATAAAATTTAAAACACAAAATTTCTCACACACAAATCAAAATTTTATTCAAATGCTTCAAATTGTCACTATATCTTTCTTATTTGGAAAGATTTAATAAAAGCATATAAATTAAATATTTAAATTCCTTTTTATTGTAGTCAAGTTGGGAAGATTATCCATTTCTTAGATATGTTCACCAGAGAAATGAATATCCCTTTCTTTATTAAGATGCAGGGTTCACGCGACTGCGCGATTCCCACAATATTTTTTGAAATCCCACTCAAAAAAAAAAAAAAATTTGTTTGCGCTTAAATTTTAAAAATCCCACCTAAAATTTTGGTCAAGGAGGGAAATCCCACCTTGTATTTTTTCCCAGTGTGAATCCTGAACCCTCCAAATGATATCCCTCAAGTATAGGGTATCAAGGGCGGCCAAGTTCGCAGGTAAGAGGTAGGGAAACTGGACTATCGGGGTGGTAGAACGCATATCAGTCCAGCGGAACTACCTCGCCGCATAAATGGGCCCACCGTAAGATGATCGACGGCCATCAGGCTCCCGTTTCGACAAACCCAAAAGCTTCGGCTAACTGGTTATGGCGCCTGGTGGAGAAAAGTGTGAACACTGAAATGTATGTACAGAGTGGTTTAAATGTGACCTTTTCCTTTGATAGACAAGAAATAGTCCTGTATATTATTGTATTGCTTCATTTTTTCAACTCATATTTCTTTATTTAAAACAAGTTTAACAATTTTTAGGGAGATAGTAATATCCGATACTTTGAAATAACAGATGAGGCACCTTTTGTACATTACATCAACACATATCAATCTACAGAGCCTCAAAGAGGTGTTGGATATATGCCAAAAAGGGGTTGTGATATTCACCAGTGTGAAATAGCAAGGTAATTATGACTAATTTTTTTTTAAATGCAATTAATATGGGAAGCTGTGTTTAGTGTTTTGTTGCATTAGTCCATTGATTTTTTTTTTTGTTGAACAGATGCATGTTGAAGCTATTTCATTTGCTTTTGCTGATTTTCTAACTCATCATTGATCTGTTATCTTGTTGTAATTTTGTAACAAACATGTTCAAAAAATAGTTTAAATATTTATCTGTATTGTGCTTTGGTATATTGTTTGAAGACTAATTTGTTAAACCAAGGCTGAACTTGATCCAGTTTACTGTTTAACTGCTTCAGGCTGTTTCATTTTGCCATAAATGAAGGGACAAAAATAGGGGTTGGCACTTAGAGCTATCTATTCAGTTTTGAGGCTGCTTTCTAACAGATAAGAATCAGATTATTGATTTGGCATAATTGATTTGACGAAAAAAATTTACCCATCACCAGCCATCGCTCATTTCAGTAGCAATTATGACTAAAAATGTTCATTAAAAATTTGAGAAATTGTAGCGTTGTCTATTATTATTTTTAAACCAATTCAAGATAAGTACTCAAATTCATTTATTACTATATTGCTTATTTCTGTAAATATATATAGTTCATTAAACGTATAAACTATATAATAATAATTTAACTTTGTGCAAATAAACAGTAAAAGAAATAAAATATGCTCATATAAACTATATGTTTAGAAAATGTTATAGGGTCAAAAGTGGGGTAATTGGGAGCAAAATTTGCATTTTCCATTACTTACAAACCTCGTGACCATGCAGTAAGTTGGAAAGTTGTTTTTAAAACATGAATTTATAATTACACATCTTAATTAACTTTTTAAGAGGTCAACGAGAGAAATTGCTGCTTTTAAGTGTTTGATAATTTACCTACCCCTTTACCCCTCATTTTCCTATTTACCTCATAGACTAGGGGGTAATTGGGAATGACTATTATTTGACCTATTTGAAACTTGTCATTTTCAATAAGAGAAAACTTTGACTTAGATAGGCAGAGACCAGTAACCTCCAACTCCGTATCCACCAATACATCCATCCTACATGCGTACGCAAAACTTGTTATGTTTCTAGATCCTCCTTTTAATATCTACCAGCACGTACATGATTGGAGCGATGATTGTAGCAGATGGCTCCATATAGGGAACCTCTTCAAGTTCTTCGTTAACCATATTTTGATGGTAGATATCTTATCTACCATCTAAATAGATGGTAGATAACCATGCTTTTATCATCATAACTGTCCTCTGCATATTCTTCATCATCAGTTTTCTTATTATTCATTATTTGTTTCTTGTTTCTCTTCTTGACTGGTACTTTGGAGCGGGTGGCATCCTTGTCCGATTTGTTACATCTTTTCTTAGTTGTTTCACTCTTTTTTTTTGCCTGTATATAGTAGGATACTTTTTCTTGACATACATTTTAGGTATCTTGTTTGAACTGCAACAGTTATTTTAACAAAATATTATCTTAATCAAATAAAAAACATTGTTTTAGTTCACTATACTAAACCGACCAAGGACATCATTAAGGCGCTCGGCTGGGAGCCCTTAGCTCATGCGACTTATTCGCCAGACTTGGCTCCTTCCGATTACCACTTATTTGCATCATTGGGACAAGCATTGGCTGACCAGCGCTTCACTTCTTACGAAAACTTCAAATCTTGGCTTGATGACGGGCTGGCCTCAAAAGACCAATCATTTTTTGGCGTGGTATTCACAAATTCACCGAAAGATGGGGAAAATGTGTAGCTATCAATGGATGTTATTTCAATTAAAGAAATATTAACAGTTTTCTCAAATTTATTGTGTTTTTTTTTTAATCATCTCATTTCATTTGCATACACCTGATAGTGAATAATACCTGTGTGCATTTGAACATATTTCAAACCTGAAAGTCAACAGATCACAAAGTCCATCAGGCCCACTCCAGTGAAACCATCCTATATAGTGGACGACATGGCTCACGCGACCGCACGTCCGCGGCACGTCAGACGAAGCCCAGCAGGCTTATCGCTGGGAACACAAGCGTATAGGAAAAACGCCGAAAGGGAGAGAGAGACCGGAGGGAATTATCATCAAGCTTTTATAGCAAAAACGTTCCGTCCGTCATCAGTTCATTTGCATTTTCCCAGCTTGAAATATCCTAAAACAAACTTCGGCAAACAATCCTTCCGTGTGAGTGGCAACACCATTTTTACAAACTCACACCGCAAATAAATAACATTAACATAAAGGTTAACTGTACGAATTCACTTTCTTTTTCACTGTTCGTTTAACGGTTAGAACTGTGAAAGTTGTTTACATTTTAGCACATGGTATTTTAACATTACGGAGGTCGGGATGTTCGTCAATAGGTACTTAAACTGAGTTCTACCCCGAGTCCTGGAGATAATTCCCCGTACATGTGAGTAAACATTTTGCACTAGAAACATCAAGAAACTTTAATAAATATAAAATAGGCATATTTTGCCAACAGTATGCTTCTACAAGCATTTGATGCGATTCGGCAGCATTTTTCTTCAGATGGTAACAAAAAGTTAATGCTATCCACAAATCGAGGTCGGAAGGCATAAAATTTGACATTTTCAACACAGTAAAAAGAACCCAATGCACACTGAAACTCGTCCAAATGTAAACTAAATGCGAGCATCAAAGGTCAAACTATAAAAAAATCCCATGTCACGGTTTCGTGATGTTCACATTTATGCGTGGCAACATCTGTTAGCAAACGTCTCATTTGATATGCATACACCTGGTAAGTTCTGATTGAATTACAATTATGCGTGATACATTTGATTTCATTTTTATACGAATTTTACTCTTGTTTTCTTCCGATGAATCGAACACCTGGTGTATTTCAATCTAGTATTCTGAGTGTGATTGGCCACATTTTATTCATCCAAACTCTTAGAAATTCACAAGTCAATAAGTTCTGATTTAATTGCAATTATGCATGATGCATTTAATTTTTATATGAATTTAATTCAGTTTTGATGCATGCAACGCCTAATGTATTTCAATCTGACACAGATTACTTGTCCGAACTCCTATAAATTCATAAGGCTGCTTCATTAATTCAGATCTGACCCATCAAAAAAAATGTGCCGATAGTGGTCGGAGATCCATTATGTATCCGGTGGTCGGGTCTTTAACATCTGTTATAACTTTACTTAACTTTTGAATACTGTAACTGAGGAAGATGCACAAGGAGAAGCAAAGACGTAGGCATTGTCATCTTTTTCATTATTTAATATAGACATATCACAAAACACACACATACACAACATAAAGTATTCTACAGACTACTTAACATTCGCCATACTTCATCTACCACTACACTCTAATCTCGTCTCCGTAATGCTTTCGTTTTTAATACTTCAATTCCACCGTCTTAGGCGCCCTCTGTTGGTCTTTATATTTAAGAACAATTTTATAAGTTCTAACACTCGTCCTTTCCTGACATAACTAATCTCCTGATTAGTATGTTATTACTTAAGACATTAAATAATCATTAATACTAAACAAAATTAATATACATTCAAATTGAACAATACATAGAAATATACAATCAAACACAACATACTTACATTTCCCTTCAATTACTTACACACAGCTTTCAACATTGAGAATGATACTTCAAAACTACTACAATAAAGAATAAATTGTTATTTACATAATTTTACCAAATTTGAAATTCAAATAATAGAAAAAGAAAATTATTATACGTTAGAGTTTAGGAATCAAATTGATAACGTAAGTTAACTTCAGTTTATAAATGTCTCAAATCAAAGTTCAGTGTCACTCGAGTCCCCAAGTTCAAAATCAGCTGAGTCAGGATATATTTTCCACGTTTTTAATTGACTCGCATGTGCTGTTGTAGTGAAGAAATTTCCACCTCTTTTCTCTTCCAGTTGAGTCACTCTATAGGTATCACTAGGCAGAACATCTGTAATTATTAATGGACCTCTATACTTTGGCTGAGTTTTTAAAGGCTGTCCCGTTGATTGAGGAGTTTTTCTCATTACCACAATTTCACCTATGTCGTATTTTATGGCTTTACACTTCTTATTATCATAATACGTTTTCATTTTCTGCTTGCTTTCTTCTATTTTCATAATAGCTTCATTGCGTATTTCTGTCGGGTCCTTCCATTCTTTGGCTTCATCGTCAGCTAATTTACTTAAGATTCCATCATAGAATCTGGGTGAATATCCGTGTAAAATTTCAAAAGGAGTCTTATTTGTTGTTTTGTTCACCGCATTATTTAAATTTCTTTCTGCTGATTTTACCTTTATGTCCCAGTTTTTGTGTTTTGGATCCTCCATACTTGTACTAATTGTTGTTAGAATTGTCCTGTTGCACCTCTCCACCATGCCGTTGGATTGCGCCCGTCTTGTACAGTTCAAGGTATGTTTAATGCCATTCGTAGTACAGAGTTCTTCAAATTGTCGTGAAGTAAAACATGATCCTCTGTCGCTTATTATTCTATCAGGAATTCTGAATTCATCAATAAAATCTTGCATAGCTTTCAATACGTTTTGAGTAGAAGTACTTTTAACTGGGAGAATTCGCACAAATCTCGTGAAGTTATCTATAATAACGAATAGATGTTCATTTCTTCTAGCAGTTTTTACAAAAGGACCTAAATGATCTACATGAATAATTGAAAATGGTCTTTTTCCGGTTGGTATTGGATTTAGAAGTCCTTGTTGTCTTCCACTAGGAACCTTATTCAATAAACATTCGAAGCACATCGAAATATGTTTCCTCACATGACGCTTCATAGAAGAAAACCAATACAATTCTCGAATTTTGCTGACAGTTCTGTCAACAGAAAAATGTCCCATTAGATCATGGAATCTGACTATTAAGCTTTTCCTCATACTCTTTGGGATAACATACAATAGAGTTTCTCTAGTCTTGGTTCTAAATTTCCAATAGAGTCTATTATTCTTGAAGACATACTCTTCAATCATCTGTTTTTCCATCTTTGACCTGTCTTCTTCGTTCTTCTGAAATATTCCTATTAATATTTTTAGTTCAGGATCTGATTGTTGCATCATCAAAACCTGTTCATCTACTGTCAAAGTAACGCAAACTTCAAATTTTCTTTCAATTATCGCGTTCAAGGTGTCTTCAGGTTCTTCTATTGCTGCTCTACTTAACGCATCTACATGTTGCATCTTTTCACCTGACCTGTGCCTAATTTGAAAGTCATACTCTTGCATTAAATTGAACCATCTTCCCATTTGGGGATTCAATGACTTCTTAGCATTTAAATATACTATTGCTTGGCAATCTGTAACAATGGTAAATTTTATTCCAATTAAAAACTGTCTTAAACATTCCAAAGTCCAAACTATCACCATTAGTTCTAACTTACTAGAGTGGTACTTTTGTTCAGTATCTGTAGTTTTCTTGCTTACGCAATATACTATTCTCCATCCTTTATCTACTTCTCTTTGCAGAAGGATACCTGCCAACCTGATGGAACTTGCGTCACAATGCACCTCAGTTTCAAGATCACTATTATAATGTGCTAGTATGGGGGAATTAATAAGATTCTTCTTTAGATCTTCGAAAGCTTCACTTTGGCTTGCTTCCCAAATAAAATTTTCATTCTTCTTTGTAAGCTCAGTTAATGGTTTCGCCTTATGGGAATACTCTGGAACAAATCTTCTAAAGAAACTTGTTAGGCCTAAAAATCTGCGAACATCATGGACATTCTTTGGTACGGGGAAACGTTCTATAGCTTCTATTTTACGTGGTCCTGGTTGTAGTCCATTATTACTGATAATGAATCCCAAGAATTCAACTTGTGATTTTCCAAACTCTCATTTTGACAACTTGAGAGTCAAATTTGCTTTTCTTAAACATTCAAAAACTTCTTTCAGTTTCTCGATCATCTCAGACCATGTCTTTGATGGTATTAGTATGTCATCTAAGTAACACAAAACTTTTCGGTTAAACAATGGACCTAGTACAAAATTCATTAATCTTTGAAACTCTGCTGGCGCGTTGGCCAAACCAAAGATCATTCGTTCAAATTGACCCGTGTCATCTGGGGTGATGAAAGCAGTTTTTAATTTCGCTTCTTCAGTTAAGGGTATCTGGAGATAGCCACTGGCCAAATCCAATGTCGTAAAATATTTACTTCCTCCAAGACATTCGAGAATATCGTCAATTTTTGGAAGCGGAAACTTGTCTTTAACAGTTTGTGCGTTGAGTTTTCTATAATCTATTACTAATCGTTGTTTCCCACTTTTTTTCTTGACTAGTAATACTGGACTAGAATAGGGTGATCTTGTTTCTGAAACTATTCCATTTTCTTTCCACTCCGAAACGATTTCTTTAATTTGTTGTTGTTCTTCTGAGTTAGTTTTAAATGGTTTTTGAAACACTGGCTTACCTTCATCGCATTCCTTAATGTCCATTTTGATTACATTGGTGCATCCTAATTCACTTATATTTAATGCGAAACAGTCTCTGTACTTATTTACTAGTTTTAAAATATCTTCCTTTTTATCTGTAGACAGTGATTTTTCAGTCTTTATTTCATCTATATCAATAGGGCTTTTAAGCGTGGTAACTGCATTAATGTCTAATTTTTCACTTAACTTTTCTGTTTCTGCAATGCCAATGCCCTCCTCATTTACCTCCATTCCCCTACCTAAATATTGATTTTGTTTCATTTTTATTGTAAAATTTTCCGAATTAATCACCGGAACTATCGTTTCACCTTTAACAACCTCAAGAACGGAGTCAAAATTTTGGCCTATACCTTTAACTAAAATAACTCCACTATCAATTTCGTCAGTACTTGCTCTGATTAAATTAATTGAATTACCCTCAAGATCAATTTTATGTTTTGTTTTTAATCTAACTTCATTTTTATTTACGTCCGTTTGTATTTTTGAAAACAGATCGTTATCTGCATAACCGAATTGTATTTTACCTCCAACACGCGCGAATGCAATATACGGTAAATCAATCCAAGTCCTACCCAAAATTAAATCACATGGTTGTGAATCATCCTTAACAATGAGCAATGTAATAGATTTTCCCACTACGTCATCAACACGAATGTTAACTACAGCCTTGTCAATTGCCCGCGTCACTGGTTTATTTTGACTACCGAAACCAAACAACTTACTTTTATCAGGCACCAAATCAAGGTCCAATTTCAAAGCAATACTTTCTTTTAAAAGACAGCTGCTACTACCAGAGTCTACTAAAGCCTGAACTTTACAACCATAAATGAAAGCATCTTTCATATAATTAGTGGCGTTAAAACTCGAATCATTTTGACTAACAGATAAATTATTGCTCTCTTCTTTTCGATTATCGTCAGTTTTACATGAGCGCTGCGTGTGACCTTGCTTTTTACATTTCGTACAATAAATCACAGATTTTGGTTGAGGGCTATCTTTAGGTATATGCCCATAAAAATTGCAATTAAAACATTTAAATTGCCCCTTTTCATTTCGAATACTTGTATTTACAGTTTTCTTTTTGTCCCTATAATCATCATTTGAAGTAAATTTCTTCTCTATCCTTGATTTGTCGTAATGAAAATTATGATTTGATGTACTTTCCCATTTATTATTATTTTTAAACCTTACACTATCATAACTGTCCAATTTCTCTGCCAATTGGTCTGGATCATTGAATTTAGACCAGTCGTCAATAAAATGTTCACGCGTTGTAGTACTCACTCTTCTTTTCATTTGTTCCGTAACTATTAAATTTTTCAAACTATTAAAATCAGTAACACCGACGCCCGCAACCCATTCGGTGCAATAGCTTTGCAATTCAAATGCGAAATCCTTCCATGTACTTTCTGAACTCTGGACATGATTTAAAAATTTTACTCTAAATTTATCAGGACTTAACTTATACGTTTTTAATAATAAAGCCTTAACGTGTGCATAATTGTTAGAATTCTCTTCATTTTCCCCTCGCAATAAGTTGCGTAATTTCATAAGGGAGTAACCCAATTAAATGTGACACTCAATCCTCTTCACTAATACCCATACGTTTCGCCTGGCGTTCGAATATAATTAAATAAAAATTTATATCGCCATCCTTAATATTATATTCATGCATCAATTTTCGAAAATCTGAATGTACGTTCCTATTTCCTACCAGAATATTACTTAAATCTGCATTACTTACAGACTGCGAATGTTCTATTTTTAATTTCGCTAGTTCGTATTCACAATCTGCTATAATTTTTGCTGTCTCAGCAGCGGCTTTTCTTGCTACTTCCGCAGCCATTCGTTCTTCGGCTATTGTATTCAATAAATTCAGACAGAATTCTTCGTCGAAATTTTCATTTTCCGTTATGATATGTTTTAAATCGATTACTTTAGCATCTGCCGGAACAACAAGTCCTAACTCTGATGCGAGTTCAATTAAATCAACCTTTTTACTTTTTGCTAAGAAAGCCATTGTTTCATAAAATACTTTAATACGTTACTTAAAATAATTATATCTCTCTTTCAAAAACAAAATCGAACTGCAATGTAAAATACCGTAATACATACAAAACTTTCATAAACGACTCTTAATAAAATACTTAATACGTTAATGTCTACTGAAATGTTATATAAACATTACTTTCGGACTCAAAATACGTTGACTACCGAAATTACTTTATACTTTGTAAATACGTAATACTTTCTAATCATGAATGAAAACAAAACTATTTCATCATACGTTTGAAATACTAATTTTGTTCCTTCTACACAAATTATTCACTACGGTAAAGTGCGATTCACGAATGAGAACATCTTTCTTTTACTTTAAAATATGTAACTAAATAAAACAAATAAAAGATCGCCTACCTGCTATCCAGACGGTCCGATCAATTTGGCGCGTCATTTTGGAGCCTAAGCTAATATCATATCTATCCCACTTCTGATTTGTTATAACTTTACTTAACTTTTGAATACTGTAACTGAGGGAGATGCACAAGGAGAAGCAAAGATGTAGGCATTGTCATCTTTTTCATTATTTAATATAGACATATCAGAAAACACACACATACACAACATAAAGTACTCTACAGACTACTTAACATTCGCCATACTTCATCTACCACTACACTCTAATCTCGTCTCCGTAATGCTTTCGTTTTTAATACTTCAATTCCACCGTCTTAGGCGCCCTCTGTTGGTCTTTATATTTAAGAACAATTTTATAAGTTCTAACACATCGGCCTATTTTCATACTACAGTATGGGACCTCAAATCCGGAACGCTCAGGGCCGCGAACTTTCCGGATTTTGGGTCTTCCTTCAAAAAAAAATTGTAAGTAGCATTAGAGCCCACATAATTTGCTCTGGAACTTTTTATTAGCATTTTGCTCATTTATAGCATTTCTATTATGGTATATACTCGTCTATAAGTTGCAAAATTTAGCACAAAAAAAAAAGTTGTAGTGGGCTTAATTCAACGCAAAGCATCAAAACATCCCGACTTTTCCCAATGTTACTTTAACCTCTTTAATTAAACAATAAAAGAAAATTATTCTGTCAAACTTTGATATGATTTTATGTTCTATAGCCACTAAATTGTAGTAAAAGAGCAGACTATCTGGACAATGCGAGAAACACATTTTCAATTTCGCGAATGCGAATGAGCTCATTTAAAAAAATTAATATAGGAAAACTACCAGAAATTTTTAAAAAGGGAAATTTAATGCTATTAACTAAGAATTAAAGCAACAATTAATAAAAATTTTAATCGCAAAGACGAACTCTTTTCAGAAAATCTCAAAATATTTTTTTTGAAAACAGCACGTTTTAGATCTTAAACATGTTCATTACGTTTTATTTTCCTTCTCTTTAAAATTCCTATTTCCTAAACACAACGGTGCAAATCATTTCCCGATTTTAAAAAAAAAAATACTTTTTATTTTTTTGAAATCCGGAAAAAGTTCCAGATTTTGGGTCTTCTGGATTTCGGGATTCCGAAATTGGGGTCCCATACTGTAATACTTCCAATACAGTAGTGTAATTGAGGATGAACACCACAAAGGTAGGAGTGTGCATCTCCTACCTTTTTATTTTAACACAAGCAGGGAGGAAAACAAAATTAATATCTTCAAAATTAATTAAATCTAAATTAATATCTTCAAATTTAAATAAGTAAGAATTTGCAATAATTTTTCCAACATGAAAAAAAAAAATGCCTCTGAATAAATTATGTATATCAATGCAGAGTGCAGATGATATTACATAGTATAATAATTTTGTTTTCCTCCCCTCACACTTGTGTTGCATTTTACAGGGGTCGGCGCGAACCACTTTTTTCACTAAAAGTCACTTTTTTTTGCATTGGTCACTCACACTTAGCCGGCCCCGAGTGTGCCGAAGTTAAGGTTTGATATTGCAGTGTGATGCAACGAGAAGGGGAGGCCTAGAGGGCCCGTGACCTCTCCCCCCATCTAGAATGATGATTTTAATTGTTTTTAAATTTTTTTTTACTCAAGAAGAGCAAATCCTAAGAAAATAAAATAAAGCGATATTTAAGTTAGAAAAGAAAAAAAAATCAGACTAAAAATTTTTAGCAGTGGCAGATTATATCACTCAGAAAATTACCTTAATTTCTCTTTTCTTTCATCCCCCCCCCCCCTCCCACTCCCGAACTAACTCACAATCACAAAAGAACATTTTTGGTGAGGATTTCTCAACGAAAAGACAATACGCATCTCGAGAAAATAGAGTTGCAGTATAGGACCTCAAATCCGTAACGCTCGGGGCCGTGATCTTTCCGGATTTTGGGTCCTCATTTAAAAAATTTTTTAAGTAGCACCAGAACCCATGTAATTTGCTCTGGAACTTTTTATTAGCATTTTGCCCATTTATAGTATTTTTATTAAGGTATCTAATTTTGGCGAAATTTAGCACAAAAAACGAAGTTTGAGTACGCTTACATATGAGGCAAAGCATCGAAAAATCTAGACTTTTCTCAATGTCATTTTAACCTATTTAATTAAACAATTAAAGAAAAGATTTCTGTTAAATTTTGATATGGTTTTATATTCTCTAGCCACTAAATTATTGTAGTAAAAAGATCAGACCATCGGAAAAATGCGAGAAACGCGAATTTTCAATTTCGCGAATGTTCTGTATGGAGCGAAAATTAGAGTTCATTTCAAAAAATAAATATAAGAAAACAGCAATAGAAATAAGCAAAATTTAATGATATTAACTTAGAATTAAAGCAACAATAAAGGAAAGCTCATTGCAAAAATGGACCCTTTTCGAAAAACCGCGAAATAATTTTTTTGAAAAAAAAAAAGGCACATTTCCGATCTTAAGCATGTTTATTACATTTTATTTTCCTTCTCTTTAAAACGCCTATTTCTGGAAAAAAAAAAAAAACGGTGTAAAACATTTCCCGATTGTTTTTCAAAACAACAATTAATAAACTCTAATTGCAAAAGAAAACCCTTTTCAGAAAATCGCGAAATATATTTTTTTGAAAACAGCACATATCCGATCTTAAACATGTTCCTTACAGTTTATTTTCCTTCTCTTTAAAACGCCTATTTCCAAAAGAAAAACGGTGCAAAACATTTCCCGTGTTTTTTTTCTCAAAAAACAAAAGCTGTCTTTTTTTTTTTTTCAGCTGCCGATTTTTTTCGAAAAAGTTCCATATTTTGGGTTTACCGGATTTCGGGATTCCAAAATTGAGGTCCCATACTGTATATTCATGTCAAGAAATCATTAAATGATGGTTCAGGGGAGGGGGGAATCTAAATTCTTAAAAAAACTTTAGATCTGAAAAATTCTTAGCAGTTGCAGATTATATATATCGCTCAGAAAATTACATTATGACCTCTTTTTATTTCCATCCCTCCCCCCCCCCCCCAATAAAAAGGAATTGCGCAAAGTTCAGATAGGAAAAAAATAGTGCACCCCCCCCCCCCCCGTAAAGAATTTTTTTGATTGTGCCACTCATACTGTCATTATGTATAACAGTGATACCGTGTAACTATCACAACTAAAATTATAAAATCAGGGAAGTTTTTTGAGCTCAGTCAGGGAATTTTTCTTGGATTTTGTTACTACCACGAAATTACAAAAACAGCATCGAATAATCAAACGGTTTGTTTCGTACAATGATACAGAAGATTATCACAGTATTTTCAGTCTGAATAATTTTGATGAAATATCAAATTTAGATTTAAGTGAAATTTTCTAATCCTTAAACAAGTAAAAAAAAATATTTAAAGGTATCATTTGCAAAATAAATTTTATTCAATGTTGAACATAAATTCAAATTTGAAATTTCTGCCGATTTGAATAAATATTTATTCATTTATATTTTTAAATAAGTAACAATTTGAGAAGGAAATTAATTTAAAAAAATAACTTTTGTCTCTCTCACTCTTAGCCATTTATGGGTTTTGAAAAAGGTATTTATGAACATAGTTACAGGTATAAAAATTCTTATTTTTGAATAGGCTATGATTTTTTTTTTTTTTTTTAAAGTTGGGTAAAAGCTCTATTTATTCAAGTTTAGTTTTCAAAAGATGTCGAAACTGCTCTTTTTCAAGTTATATTTAGTTTAAATAAAAAAACAAACGCACACATTTATATTTTAATGGTCACTATTTTGGTCACTTTTTTTAAAGCTGTGGTCACTTTTTTCACTATTTTGAAGACTCCAAAGTGCGCCGAGCCCTGATTTTAACATAAACGTACAAGTTTTTGATGTTCGTATATGTAAGCTCCCCCCCTTTTTTCGCAGGACTACACCAATATTACAATGCACTAATAAAAAATTTCTTCTTCTAAAAATGAATCCCCATTCATATTTTGTTGAAAAGTATTCATTAAAGTAAAAAGTTTGAAATTATTTATCCTCAAATTTCATATTTTTGTTAGTATGATAAAAAAAAGTTAACTAGAAAGATTAAAATTGATATCTTCAAAATTAATTAAATCTAAATTAATATCTTCAAATTTAAATAAGTAAGAATTTGGAATAATTTTTCCAAGATGAAACAAAAAATGCTTCTGAATAAATTTTGTATATCAATGCAGAGTGCAGATGATATTCCATAGTATAATAATTTTGTTTTCCTCCCAATGGTGTATGAAAATATAATTGTAAATGTCTTTTAGGAATAAAATTTCACGTTAAATTAAAGCACAAATGAGCATTAAAACACAGACATATGTTTCGCGATTGCTTGGAATCCCTTTTTCAATGCGACAGGGAGCTTCTAGATGCAAAACATCCAAATGAAGCAGACAGAACAACAAAAACAAAGCTTATATAGCCTACGAATTAACTGTAAACCAATGAGAATAAAGGCAGTGTGAAGTGGAAGTAGAAGTAGTAGGAAAGGCACCAATAAGAGAGCAACAAACGAATGCAGTTGGAAGTACAGAAAGTAAAAAGGAATATCAATAAAAAGAAAGCAAACAAGACAACAGCGTGCATAAAAATGTGAAAATACATGAAAATTGCAAAAAAATAAAATAAAATACAAAGAATAAAATGGAAATAAAATAAGTACAGAAAATACCAAAACAAAAAGCAAAACAAAGTACACATGCAAAAGAGGGGGAGGGGGGGGGAGAGAAAAAAAATTGACACAAAAAAGGAAAACTAACAAGAAAACCAAGAAAGAACCACAAATTAAAGGAACTTATGCCAGACCTGTGAAAAAATTTTTTTTTTTTTTTTTAAATTTTTTTTTTCTTTTTTAATTTTTGTTTTTTTTTTTTTCTTTGTTTTTTTTTTTTTTTTGTTTTTTTTTTGTTTTTTTCCTTTTTTGTTTGTTTCCCCGTTTGTTGCTCTCTTATTGGTGCCTTTCCTACTACTTCTACTTCCACTTCACACTGCCTTTATTCTCATTGGTTTACAGTTAATTCTTAGGCTATATAAGCTTTGTTTTTGTTGTTCTGTCTGCTTCATTTGGATGTTTTGCATCTAGAAGCTCCCTGTCGCATTGAAAAAGGGACTCCAAGCAATCCCGAAACATGTCTGCGTTTTAATGCTCATTTGTGCTTTAATTTAACGTGAAATTTTATTTCTATTACTTTGCACAAAGTTTAATCATTACTACTGTCTTTTAGGGTTTACAAACTACATTCTAAGGGATTTTGTGAAGTTATTACTTTTACTGTTCCTAGAAAGGTAATTGCTTATTTATTTATTTCTTGTCATTAATGTTACATTTCAACCACAGAATTTATAATTACAAAGCGATCAATTCATTTCTAAGAAAATTTTGTTGATTGTTTTGCATTTAATACGATGCTACTCTCATTATTACATAAACCATCTCTTCACTCTCTACGTTTATTAGGACATCATAATGAGGATGTTATTTACCTGCATTTAATGCAATTATTTTCTGCTTTCAATGTAAGTTAAGTAATTTGAAGGATTTGAATAATCCATTGAATATATGAATTGTTCTTCAATGCTGTTAAAATAGTTCATGTGTGTAAAATTTATCTTACCATTGAAATTTATAAAAATATATATATTTTTAAGTTACATCAGTGATTTTAATGATTTTTAGTTTTTGAGTGTATTATTTATTATGCTTGGAAGCAAATCTCTGTCAAAAATTACCAAAACCTTTTTATGTCACTCTCCTAAAAGTAGACTTGATTAGAATTCAAAATATGTAGTTTTCGAATATTTGTGTTATGTTAACGGAATAAAATTAAAGCGATTGGTAATAATTGGGACAATATTAAAAATGTGTGTGTGAGGAGAGCAAGGCATCAAATATGAACTTTTTTAATTTGAAATTTACAAAAAGCAGCAGTAATCAAATAATATTGCTACTTTTCCTCCACATCAAAATTCTCTAATGCTTTTTACACAGTATTTCCCAACTTGTATTCTCCGTAATCCTAGTCTTTTATGAAGCATTGTTAAGGATGCTGCAAGAAATTAATAGTCTAAAACTAGTTTACTTGATTGTATTAGTTCGCTGTAAAGTTAAAAGAAAAAAGATACTTAAAGTTGGATTCACATTGTGGTGTGGTCTCATATTTTTAATACCAAGTGATATCTATATTAACAGTTAAGACATTTCAGCAGGTATATAAGCACATTAAAGCAAGGGGTTTTGTAATCAATATCATTTAATATATATTGACTAAAAAAGTAAATAAGTAAATAAAAGTTTTAGTACACAAATGTTAGGGCTCTCTGTCATTTGGATTTGTCAAAAGAGTTTGGGAGTATGCCCTCCACTTGAAAACTTTGGCCCATGATTATTAGTTCACCTACCAAATTTTTATCCCATTATTATTAATTCCTCTATTAAGCTTGGCATAATTCTGGTTTTTATTTAGAGTTGCTACATTCAACTGTGAATCTTGTCAGTGTAGTTAGAAATACTATGAAATCATGCTATTGTATAAACTGCATTAAATTCAAAAAGCAATATTTTGCATTATTGTTATATTACATACTAGGAAAATAATATAAATGCAATTCTCCACACAACTTCATAATCTTTCTTATGTAATTCAGAATTTGAATATGCCAGTTCAGTATTTGCATTGCAGTTTTCTCTTTCTCCTTTTCAGTCGGAATTGTTTCAAGATGATCTTTACCCAGATACACTTGCAGATACTCCTGCCCTGTCAGCTGAAGAATGGGCCGGTGGTAAAGATGCTGAGCCTGTTTTGGTATTTACTATTTCTTTTCTCTAGCTGGTACAGTTCGTTTCAATTCAGGGGGAGGTTACGTTCATAGTCTCGGAAATTTTTGACCTAAATATATATTAAAATTCAAGAAAAAGTAAGATATGGGTATTTGTTGTTTTGCCCAAACAAATTCCTGGCTCGACAGGCAGGCCACTAAAGATGGCATCCTGGGCATCATTTCTCATTTGCAGTTTTCTTCAATTTTTAAAGTACCAGAGAAAAT
This sequence comes from Octonoba sinensis, assembly GCA_038502835.1. Taxonomy (NCBI): domain Eukaryota; kingdom Metazoa; phylum Arthropoda; class Arachnida; order Araneae; family Uloboridae; genus Octonoba; species Octonoba sinensis. The sequence goes on along the minus strand of CM076606.1, from coordinate 684,291 downwards.
TTGGGATCTGCTTATGGACCATTCACAAAATTACAATTAACTAAAACAGACCCTTCTCCTCCTACTCCAGAAACTTTAAACCAGTTCACGACTGTATTGATCTCTACATTTCAACATTACCTACACATTTATTTTTGAAATACAAATTTATTGTTTTTAAAAAATGTTTTGAAATAAGTACAAATCTAGCATGCATGATCTTTTTGAGAATATTTTTTTTCTTGTTTAAACGTGAAATCCCAGTTGAATTGTAGCTATTTTTGAATAATGACTTCAATTGAATCGATAGACCTAGATTAGCCATGTTGGAATCCTTTTCGCCTTTGGGTGAATTCAAATTTAAATTTCATCGGTATTTATGACTTTTTGTTTTGTTTTTCCAAAGAACTGCAACAAGAAAAGTCGAATCTGCTTGTTAAAGTGCGTTATTTAAAAAGTGTAGCACTGACAGGTTCGAGATCAATTTGTTTTTACTTAATTGTTAATTTGCAATTGTTCTCCAGATGTGCTTTTATGGTTAGTTTTGCTCCTAGTTCATTTTACATAGCTTTAGCATTCCAACCTGTAATGTAAAACCAAAAATTTTTCCTTTATCATGTTTTTGTCACTATAGCAACAGCTGTAAGAAGCTATTATTATAAGCAAGGGAGTTAAAATCTTAGGAGTGTCTAAGCTTTAAACATTAAAATAAAATAGTATAATGTGATACAATCACTGCACTAAAAAGTGTTGTTAAAATGTATTCATAAAACAAACTTTTGAATATCATATTAAAATTATTGCCTTATTAAACTTTAAAAAATATTGAATAATTTTAGTTCCTGTAATGGAAACATCGCAATGAAAAATGTACTTCCATTGTTTGATATATTTTTGGGAGACATTTTGTAGCACTTTTCAAGCGAGCAAATAATTATTTAAAAATAGTTTATTAGTTGCTAATTGCAATGATATTATTTATTTCAAAAATTTTAAAAAACATAATATTCTAAATGTTTGTTTTGAATAATATTTTATAATGAAATTCATAGTTGCAAATTAAATCTTTGTTTGTGGCAGGGTTGGGTTTTAGCCGTCAAAAACAAGTTTTTGCCGTGACATAGATTTAAACCAGGTTTTAACCGGTTTACACCGTCAAAAACCCCAATTACAATTTAAATACGCTAAAAATAAAAAAAGAAGGCTGTTAATAATAGCAAGATAATGCATTGTTTTTGTTTAATTATAATGTTCCTTAGTTTTAGTATACATTGAATTATAATTAAATATTAATTTATATACCTTTCTGTGTGTATGACTCAATTTTCAATTTTTTACACGTATTTCTTTCTGGTGTGGACTTTTTGCATATTTGACAAGAATACACGGGGAAATTAAGAAAAGCTGTTTTAGTGTCAATATTTCTTTGTACTGGTAGGAAAGCATGTTGGAATATGTATTCTGGGGAAAGTACGTATCTTCATTAGATTTCTATTGTGATGGATTACTTTCTGCTTCTATCCATAAAAAAAGGTTAAAAATCTAAATTTATTTCTGCAAGATATTATTAGATTAATCTACGCAATTTTAATCATTACAAATATAATTAAGGATTTATTAACTGTACATCTTTGCTGAAAGTAATTAAAATTATGCATTCACAAAAAATGATTAATTAAATACGTATTTGACAGTTTCTATTTAAAAAATTGTCACATTATAGTCGATTATCAGTTCACGTTCACGAAATATTCTACAAATAGAATGTATCTCAAGAATGCACTGGCAGGGCACAGCAAAAGATGTGCTTTAGGACTTAAAAACCCTCCTACAGGCATCAGAAAACAGAAACCTGTGTTTGTGCACTTAAAAAACAATTGACTTTTAATCTCGGGCATAGATTCTGGCTGTGCTACAGCAAGAATATATATTTTTGTAGTTTATACTCGTCAGTTTTAATGCATTTATGCTGTTTTATTTAAAATTTATTGATTAAAGTCTATCTAATTCTTCTAAATAATTTCTTAATTAATTATTTTTTTACAAATTAGGTTTTTGACACTTTTTGACGTTTTTGACAAGCAGGTTTTAACCAATTTAAAACCCGGTTAAAACCGTTGCATGTCAAAAACCTGCCAACCCTGGTTTGTGGGTATTTCTATAAATAGATTCTACTCCGAGAAAACTGGTGCAGTGAATTTTTGTCATCATCTATGTCGAAGACCCCTTGCCAGTTTTTCCATTTTTTGCAGACCCTTTTTGTGAGTGTCGGATCTAACAGAAGTCAGTTAGGGCAGTACTTATATTTGAAAGTTCCGAAACAGAGTGAAACTAAGAGTAAAGACCTAAGTAGTTCTAAAACAGTTGGGAGAGAGCAAAATGCATGGAAATGTCACGAGAAAATTATAAAATTTAACTTAAAATAAATTTTAAAAAACTTTTTGTATTATTGCTTTTTTTTCTGTCCCATAAAATTTTAGTTACACATGAACATTTCATGGGGAGACTCTCCCCCCCTCCCTTGGTTATGCCCTTACTACTGATATTGAAAATCAAAAGTACCACTTTTTACTAGTTTCAAGCACAAAGAAAATGAGTACCTTCTTTGTTTAGAAACGTATGTTTTAAAAAATGAATTGCATATATAATCATTTACTCAATAAGAAAACATGAATACAAGCTTTGCCATCTTGCAAACATAAAAACTCAAAACCATTCTAGTTAGTTATGCTGAAGCTGAAAGAACTTTTAGCTTAATGAATAAAATTTGTAAGAGAAAATAAACCGATTGACTGATGAAAATATTTGCAAATATAATGACGATAAATTTAATTGGATTACCATTAAAAGATTGGAATTCAGAGCGGTTGGTAACAAAATGATTAGAAAATAGCAATCACACTACAGATGATCCTCACGCCAAAAAAAAAAAAAAAATCGAAGAAGTGAACACAAAAAAAAAAAAAAAGCTATCTGGAAATATTTAAAAAATATTAGTTGTTAATTATTTTTTTAAAAATAAATAAGCGTGTAAATAAATAAGTATGTACTACATTTATTTATTTATTTTTGACATTTTGTTATGATGACTTTTCCCTATAAAAAAATATCCCAAAAATATTTCAAGCGTGCTGTTTCTAGAATGATTTGAATCCCACCACTGGGTAAAATGCTTGGTAAATGGTCGCAAGTTGTGCTTAATAAATGAAAAAGATTTCGTATGGAGTTATTTTAATTTAAATCTTGTTAAGTGTAATAATGTATAGTATTATATTTAAGTACCCAAAGTAGAGCAGGCCCGTGCCAGGACTTCAAGAAAGGAAGGATTCAGAAAACGTCTGGCCTTGACCATATTGAGGAAGATATAAATGGGTTATATCAAGGTGTTTTGTAAGAATCCCTTTTTTGTGAATGATCAATTGATTTTTGCGAAAAACTTCTTGAATTAGCAAATTTAATCAAAATGTGCATACAAAATATTCTTATCTACATACAGCAAGAATCATAATTTTTTAAAATTTAAATTGTACTAGCTGTTCCCGCGACTTTGTTCGTGTGGAAACTTTGATGTGTATGTGTGAGAACTGATGGCCTGATTAAAAGGGCGAATATTTTAAAAGACGTACTTTTGGGCGGCAGAAGTCCTACACAAAATTAAATGGAGTTAAGGCGACGAGGGCTTAAAAACCGGAAAAATATGGCTCTATAAAGCCTTTTGTTTTTAAAAAGTGAGCGATCAAACTTTTGGGTGCCAATTTCTGGGCGGTAATTATTTTGTCAACTCTGGCTGGAAAGGACAGAATTTAGACGTAACTATACACTACAGTCGTTTTCTAAGAATAAAGCACAATAACAAACTGCACAAATTATAACTAACCTAAGAACAATGTACTGTACTTAAAAAACACACAAAAATATAACTAACCTAATGACAATCTAATTACAAAAGCAAACAACTATTCTAGTTGTTTAAAAATAATAAAGAAGGATTAAGGGCTCTACCACAAACGGTTCGGAAAGCCATTCACTCTCGGAATTGAAGCGTTCACGTAATCATGACGTCATCTTTCCGAACTCTGGCTTACCAAGAGGCCATCAGAATGAGTCTGCCTCCTGAAATTGCTACCGGAATCGACTGAAAGTTACCACTTCGGAAAGAGGTCCCTGTATTTCAATTCCGAGACGGAAATGTTAGATTTAGGTAAGTGCAATGAAGAAGAGAGCCAAATATTGGGAAGAATTATCAGTTTTTATAAATTGACCGATCCTGAATTGCTGTGAATAAATACATAAACGAAAAGCTCATTGAAGAATTAAGAGACCATACATTTTTAGCCTCAAGCATAGTTAAGAAATACATTTGACAAAAAAATAGTTAAAAAATGTTTGCTTTAAAAATTATATTTTTCACACATCAGTTTTATCATAGATTTATTCAACATATTCTCATATATTTTTTCATTGATTCTGCCATTCATCTGATTTTTATGCATAACTTTAATGATTTAGCCGTTTTTAAAATTTGTTTTATTGTTTACTGTATATTTAAACTCATCTCTGTTTTTTTACTTTATATCTTCAATTTGGAAAAAATCTCACAATTGTTTTAAAACAGATTTTAGTCGTTGATATTAAAAATAAGAAATAGTATATATATCGGATTTCATTCATTTTTTCTTATTAATTTACATATTTTTTGCTTTGATCTGTTTTTTGTTCCATTTGTTATATTGTGTTTTATTTTAATTTGCAGTTATTTTTTAATATTTTACCTTTTAAATTTGCTAATATATACATATTACAACTATTATTTTTTATTTTATGTACCAAGGTTACCGAAACTTGTAGTAGTTCTTTTAACATCTTCTGGTAAATTTTCTAGTTGTAGATCGATTTCTATTTTTGATACTTTGAGATGTACAGAATAATGGCAAGTATATTCTTTCTGTTAATGGTACATTCACACCAAGGGCAACAGCAACAGACGGTAGCAGCAAACTGTTGATGAATAGACTGTTGTGGCTATCAAACCAACAGCTATCAATACAAGTGATGCCATAGTGCAATCAACAAATAACGGTCGTCCCGGTGAAAATATCTTTTATTGGCTCGACTCAATAAGAAATGCCAGTAAGTCGATAAGAAGAGGTGGTCATTAAATTATGTGCAGCCATTGACACACTAGAAAGATACCCCAAAATTTAGAAATTTGTGTTGTTCATATTCTGGATTTGCATTCACCAAACACAGCAAAATAAAATAGTAACTCATTTGCATTCAATAATGAGTTAATTATATTTGCAAGGTAGAAAAAAAAACCAAAATGAATTTTTTAATGAATAAAAAGAATTGAGTTTAAGGATTTTTTCTTGATGAAAATTTCAAATAAAAATGAATTGTTTATTAAAATGCTCCAATAGAGGAGTAACATTATTTTACAAGAAATAAATAAATTTATACATTACAATTCTTACATTTTTTCAGATGTTATTTTAGCAAAAAATAATTTTTAATCCACATAGTTTGCACTGTGCTTTTATTGGAGTATTTCAAAAACCTAAATTTTAATTCATATGAGACCTGATTATAATTTGAATAAGTAGCAACGTCATTGTATATTCATATACATAATATACAGTGTGTATCGAAATGATAGGTCCACCCGCATTTTTCAATGTTTCGACTGTTAATTGATAATAATTCCTTTTTTTTTTGGTACAGATAATTCAGCAATAATCGTTATAATTATCTAGGAAGCATTTTGTTAAAAATAAATAATTCTTTTTTATTTTATGAAAATTTTTATTTTGAAGCCGTTTCAAAAAGATAGGTCCGCCTTTATAAATCCTTGTACCAAAACATTTTTTCCATTAAATTTGCATAATCATCATAGTTAAGTCTTACTGCGGGACTATGCGGGCTGCCGTGGAAGTATTTAAATGGAGTTGAACACCACATTGCAATCAAACGAAATGGGTCGTCGTTGCAGTCTTTCGCTGGTTGAACAGGGGAAAATTGCCGCATTTAAGAAGTGTGGAAAATCGAATAGAGAAATAGCTAAACTTTTAAACAGATCTCATAATGTCGTAAACAATTTTTTGAGACTTAGAAGTGCTTATGGTAAGAAAAAATCATCTTGCTGGCTGTCAAAAGTGACACCCCGACAAAGAAAGACTATTGTAAAGGAGTTAAAATCAGGAAATACGAGCTTGTCCCACTTTGGCCAGAAAACAAATTTCTCAAAATCAAAATCAACGGTCCATAGAATGATAAAGAAGTTCGGCAGTTTAGTTTACAGGAAGCGGAAAGCGGCTCCGAAATTGTCTAAAAATCACAAAGAAAAGCGATTGAAATTCGCACAGGAAATGATGTGCTGGAAAGAAAACTGGCATCGAGTGATATTCAGTGATGAAAAAAAATTCAATCTAGAAGGTCCAGATGGCTGGCAATATTACTGGCATGATCTGCGTAACGATAGAGAGATATTCTCGAAGAGGCAAGCTGGTGGTGGTTCCGTTAGGGTGTGGGCCGGCTTCGGACGCGCAGGAAAAACTGATATAACATTTGTATACAATCGCTTGAATGCTGCAGGCTATCAACAGCTGCTCGAACAGAATTTTCTTCCACAAGCATAGCATATTGGAGGGCCGTTCTACATGTTCCAACAGGACAATGCTCCTGTGCATACTGCAAAGTCCACTTTTGAGTGGTTCCTGGATAATGGTGTGCATATTATTTATTGGCCACCTTGCAACCCGAACCTGAATCCGGTAGAAAACATGTGGGCATACTCGCAAGAGCAGTATATGCAGGTGGAAAGCAGTACAACTGTACTACAGACTTAAAAAGATCTACTTCCTCCGAATGGGCAAAAATCAAGAGCAGCTGTTTGCAAAAACTTGTAGAAACCATGCCGAATAGGATTTATGAGCTCATTTTGAAAAAAGGTGGAAAAATTTCTTATTAATTGATTATTAATTTAATGTTTGGTTCAGTGGACCTATCTTTTTGAAACAGCAATTTCACACATTTTTTGTTTCGTTTATCATTCCTTATGATTTGTATATCATTTAAGCATTATTTTTTCATTGGTTGAACTAGAGTATATTATAAAATAGTACTTAATCAGGGTTCACACTGGGGAAAAATACAAGGTGGGATTTTCCTCCTTGACCAAAATTTTAAGTGGGATTTTTAAAGTTTAAGCCTAAAAAAAAATTTTTTTGAGTGGGATTTCAAAAAAGATTGCGGGAATCGCGCGATCGCGCGGCCTAGTGCGAACCCTGTTAATGCATAATAAAATTTTTTTTCCTAACATGAATTTCGTTTTTACTGATGGACCTATCATTTCGATACGCACTGTATATATATGTATATGTGCGTGTACGCTTTTATTATATGCTTGCTGTCATTATTTAAAATTTCACCAACATGGTTGCATTTAGTAAACATACAGTTTAACAAAATTATTTTACATTGAGATCAACATTAGTTTTAGCTATATGAGAAATGTAACAAGACGAGTACAATTAATGCAAGGAGATCAGGCAAGTGATTTTTCCAGGGGGGAGGAGGGGTAAAGGGTATATATTCAATTCATATTACAGGCAAAAAAAAAACAGCAAAATACATAAACATATAGTAAACGAAAGTAAAATCATGCATCTAGTTCAGTGTTTTGTAATTCCAAATAATGGAGATTTGTTTTGTTCTTTACATGACATTTTCAATTGGGAAAAAATTAATACAAAATAATAATAATTTGATCTCATGAGTCGAGTGTTAAATTTCTTTTTTCTACTTTTCTGTGATACATTTGTAAATTTTTCTGAAAGCTGATGTTTTAAAAATTCTATATAAATTTTACATAAAAAGTTATAAAAAATATTTAACTCCAAAAAAAAAAAAAAAAACATTTGCAGCATTCCGCAAGACTTTAGTTTATGGTAACCCATGATTTATCACCAAATCTGGAAGTAATTTATTAAAGAATAGAAAGACGTTTTAAATGTTTATTCATCAAAAAAGGAAGGTTTACCCATACTTACCAACCCTGGGAGACGAAAATTAGGAACACTTCGGGGGGACAATTCATGCGTATAAAAAATTTTTTTAAAAAGTCGTGTAAGAATATTTAATACAATCTGTTTTTACATTCTTTTAGAATTAAAAAAAATATATGTTTTTATATTCTTTTGGAATAAAATTCATCTTTAGGAAGGACCATTAAAAAAATTAAAAACCCAAAAGCAATGGCAGCTATTAAATGGATATCATATAGTATATAATTCACTCTCATTCATTCTTGGTTACATTTACTATTGATTGAGCTAAACAGCAGTTCGCTATTCAAGGCTTTTCTCATGGTCTGCTTATAAAATATTTTTCTCAGTTTAGAATGTAACCATTCATTAGCTAGATTCAGAAAGTCCCTTATTATTTTTTATTTCATAAAAATATCGTATGAGTACTTGACATGAAAGAAAAAACTCTGTTACTAAAGTGGATATAAGTGTATTTTAAAATACGTATGAAAATATATAAAAAGTGGAAAAGCAAAAATTATTTTGAGTAAATATTTTTAGAACTATAATATTAATGGCTCTACAATATTTAACAAACACAATAACTGACATGCTTGCCTACATTTTAAGGAAGATTAAATAAAATGTCTGAAACCTCTGAATTGTGGTAACTCACAAATTTCCCAGCTGTAACCCAATCTCTCCAGTATAGGATGCCCTGATTTGCAGACTCTAACACCATATCCAAAATGCTTTTAACAACTTTTTCGATCAATTTCATTTTCCAAATTCTTCATTAACCAAATATAAAGTCTGCTAAAAATTAAGGTCAATTCTTACAAAGTGTCGGTTTGAATGAACTCAGATGCACCTCGATTGCAATTTCCGAATGGGTGCGTCAAGTTCTCTATTACAAAAATACAAAATTAAAGAAAGAATAAAAATAATGGTGAACACAAAATTATTGACGTCTAAGTGGACGAAAAATGTAGTAAAAAAATTTAGGTTGGTTTAATTGAAGCAGATGCAGTTGGATTTCGGAAATGAGTAAAAAATCGGTTATTAGAAGTATTTCCTCCATTTGGTGTAGTTTCCTTAAAACATCGCCGTTTCGGCGCATAAAACAGTAGAATTTGCGTTTTAGTGCGAAAGGCATAGCTGTTTCATCACAGCAAAAGAGGGGAAAAAAAGGGTACAATAATTTTCTTTCTTCCCAAAAAATCGGATTTTGGGGGGAGAAATCGTATTTTCGGAACACGGTAAAAAAATCGGGACGAATCCGGAAAATTCGGAACACTTGGCAGCTCTGATTTACCATTCCTTAAAGTTCAAATACATATATAATGATTTTTAGCTAATAGCATATTTATTCGATAACATATTAAAAAGCTAAAACACGCTTCGCAAACGTTTAGAGAATTTTGATGACATTCAAGCAAAGTCATTCTGCTGTTAGCAGAACGACTGTTCTGTTGGTAACAGAACTCAAAGTAATGATAATTTATTTAAAAATACTCATCAAAATACCAACAAAGAACCAATTTTTTGTTAGTTGCATCTTCGTACCACTTCTTAGAGACTTTAATAGCTCCAGCTACAGCACTTTTTTTAAACATATTGCAAAACACATCGAAATCTGCTGTACACAACAATGGCGGACGAAAGCAAGGGTTACCGTAATATATAAGCAAATTTGAAATTGTTCTGTGATTGGCTGAAAAGATATCACCCCCGGAAACTCAAACCCAGCTGTCAATCACATTTCCGAGATTGAGTTAACGGTGTGTTCGTTGTGACTCTAGGATTTGGTCTCCGCTATCACTGCCCTAATGGTAAAGTTCCGATGCCGGAAAACTGTCGCTTCGGAACTTTTACGATGCGTTTGTGGTAGAGCCCTAAATTCGCGTACCTTAATTTAACGGAGATTGCAAGTACAGCGATGCCTTATCAAAATGCTAGAAACGTTGATTATTATTATATTTGATTCGTTCAACAATAGCAACTGCATTGATTTGTTTGTTCACATAGCAACTGTAACAATTGTTTAAACTATGCAACAATGCAAAAAAATAAAACGGTCATCACCTGGGTCAAATAAAATTAAAGTTAATTACCGTGAAAAAATAATTTCGAACTACAGAGAAAAGCTCTCATAACTTCTTTTCTAGTTAATTTAGACACTTCGAATTTTAGCACGGATCTTCATAAAATTTGACACAAAACTAGTTTGGAACATGGGAGTGTGCACCTCGGAGAGTTTTTTCTGCAATTCAAATTTCTTTTTTTATTCCAATTTATAGTCGAAAATTTTATAAAATAGTCGTTTTCTACCAGAAAAAATTATTGCTTCCATTCAGGGAGAATTATTCAAATCGGCAAGCGTCCGAAGTTTCGTCGGCGAAATTTCCTTTCGTTGCCCGTGGTCAGCACGATTGCCGATTTCCCATTGGTTGAAAGCGCTCTTTCTCTGATTAAGCAATAAAAAAGGTCACTGTTTTTGTGTTTGAGAAGAAGGCATTACAATCTTACGTAAAAGAACGTGTGTCAGCGTTTGTTTCCGAGAATCCGCCATTTTTGGTCGTGTCCAAATTCGGCCTAACACCGTTCTCCAGCGTGCCGAATTTGGGGTTTGGTTCTGTGCATTATTCTGTCGGGGCGCAGAGAGCCATGCACCCCCCCCCCCCCCCGCGTGATGATTTGGAATTTTTAAAACTTTTCTTTACTCAATACAGGAACAATATGCATCTTGAGAAAATAAAGTAATATAAGTATAAAATAATGACGGGGGGGGGGGGGGGGGGATGATGATCTTCATTCTAAAAAAAAAACTTTAGATTTAAAATTTTCAGCAGTTGCAGATTATATTACTTAGAAAATTAAGTTATTTTCTCCTCCAGGGTGGTAGAGTTCTGGAAAACCGGAAATTTCAGGAATTTTTTTTTGCCGAAGTTCCGGAAATTTTATTTTGCTTCTTAACCCTAAATTTTCCGCCCTCATTTTGGTTTTTTGCTTTAAATTGAAGCAATGCATATTTATTAATTGATTTGTGCAATTCTTTAAAATATCGTGGGCCTTTCTACGTGCACGCAAGAAAACGTATGCGTTCTTTTCTTTACGCGATCTTTCTGCATCCTGTACATGAATCGTATTTTTTCCATTTTAACCCTTTTTAAAATTTAATTATAAAGTAAGTAAATAAAATTCCTTTTTATTTTTATCAATATCTTACCGTATATACTTCCGTGTAAGTCGATTCGCATGTAAGCAGAACCCCCAACTTTCAGACAAATAAACAGAAACCCGCGTGTAAGTCAACCTTTCAGAGATAAATCGGGAACGTTTTTGCCGCGAATTTTTAGACAAAAATGTTTTTAAAAGGGATATGATTTGTAATTCCAATTGGAAATTTGTAGCTATGATGTGGAGTTGCATTTTTGCGATCGCTATTTTCGTAAAGGGTTCGTGTTTGCTGTTAGATTGTTAATTGTTGCTTTTATTCTGAATCAATAAAAAAAAGAGCTTTTGGGTTTTAATTTCTTGCAGTCTTATTAAATGCGATAAATAATTTTCATAATGTTTTCTTCATCATTTTGATGATTTTTTAGAGAAAATTGTATTTTTTTTTAAAAATAATCCACACATTTATTAAAATAGTTTCCCCTCTTTGCACCATTTCCCTGTTGTCCTATATTTTATAGATTTTCCATTGCGACCCCTGTTAAAATAAGTACTTTTTTCCATTTCTGTCTGAATCAAGTAGTTTTCATAAATTTTAACTAGATAAATTACATTTCGTCTTATATGCCAGAAAATACAGTACCTATGAAAAAAGTTCGAGGTTCAGGAAATTGTTTTGAAAGTTCAGGAAATGCAAATCCTTACCACTATCACTCCTGAGCCTTCACTGAAAAAAAATGGAATTGCACAAAGTTCAGTTGGAAAAGTAGTGTCACCCTCCCTAAATATTTTTTCTGGATTCCCACTGTGAAACAGTCATTACACATGGCAATGACGCTGTGTAACTCCCAATTTAAATATAACGTCAGGGAAATTTTTGAAGCAAGGTTGAAAAAAAACCTTGCACATATTAATGTAATATATCGATCGAAAGCGTTGATTGTTCTGCACAAGATGAAATTTGTTCGAAGTTTCCAAGTCAATAAGAACGCCAGTTATAAGCTTTTCAGTTCGATTTCTTAAGGCTTACCTGGATCCAAAAATAATAATTAGCAGTTTCCTCAACTTCGAAATCTATTTTTATATTGAAATTAGTGTTTGCTTAATTTCAATATAAAATTTATTTTTCAAAATAGAGAGACATCAGTTTAGTTTTCAACGGAAAAACAATAATAAAGCATACCTTCAATTTAACGTGTTTCTCAAATTAGCAATAGGTTTTGAATTCGAGATTGAACTTGATAAAAGTATTGTTTCCCCGATTTAACGATTTCCTTGATTTTTAAATAACGTGACGAATATGACATGCTACAATTTGACTTTTTAATTAGTCATTGGCGAAAATCGGAATACACTAACGAAATTGTGCTTACGCTTTTTAGGTACGGTTAAAATTCAGCATGAGCAGCCCCGTGTGGGTCCCGCTAGGTTTCAATATGAAACTTATTTTTCCAAATAGTTCAGTTTAATAAAGATAGAACAATAATAAAGCATGTTTTCGATTTAAAATTTTTCTCAAATTAGCAATAATTTTTAAATTCGAGATTGAACTTGATAAAAGTTCCTTCTCCCCGATTTTACGATTTCCTTAATTTAGCAATAGCATTTAAATAAATATCGCCTCGAAAATTTTACGGGCGTATAGTTTATTCTAGACTTCAAATAACATGGTGAATGATGACACACTTTAATTTGACTTTTTAAATTAGGGGTTGGTGATAAACCAGCGATAAAGAATACTAACAAAATTGTGCATACGTTTTTTAGGTATGGTTTACAGTATCATTTAACTATAAATATTATCACCTACTATTTCATCTCTATGATACCGCTAGCGAAGCTTCATTTCATTATAAAACTTATCTTCCGGTTAGCGAGACTACAGTTCACCATGGCTGGAAAACAAAATAACTACGATATTGCAATTTCATTCTTGCAATCAATCTAAGATCATCACCAAAATTAAGACTCATTCCAGATGAAAAGTAACGCAATAAATGACGGTGTGCTACAATTTGGCAGTTTTAATTACCCTCAGGTGACAAATCTGACCCTACTGATGGAATTGTTCCCAAGGTTTCTTAATTGATCCTTCTACATGTTATATTACTTTTTCAAGCATGCATTGACAATGTCTAATGTTTCTTTTTTTTTTTTTTTGACAAATAGACACACGATGTTTTTCAAACAATGCAGGCTTTATACCACAGGCGATTTTTTTTTTTTTTTTTATACTCTTAGCAAGGACAGCGACGTTTTTAAAATTCAGCGGGCAACGCTAGTAATATATAAAAACTAATTATACTAAAAATTTATTAATTAAAACTATTCTAATGGATTATAATTGTTCTTTCTGTGTGGGTACTTGAACTAAACAAACAAAATGTGTTTTCTCTTAAATATTTTCTTTTTTGTTTTGTTTCATTTCTTTCTTTTCTTTTTTTTTTCCTTTTTTGTTGTGTGTGTTTTGTAAAAAAAATGCTTAAATGTGTAGGATCGCTGGTTCATTGCCGTTTGTGGATAGTTTTAAATTATGTGGAATGCTTTAATAAAATGACATAATTTGCACATGAAAAAGCTACTACTATATAGACTATGGCGAACCGACTGGTCTTTTCATTTTTTAACACGGACATAGCAGTGCGCGTACTGCTAGTAATATAATATTTTGCCAGTTGCTTAAAACTTGAACACATAATTAAAAATGTTTCTGTAATATGTAAATATAAAGCTTAAATTAATAAATTCAAAAAGAAATGTATGGTTTGATTTAGAGATTTGTTTTATTTTTTACAGATGAGCTTAAAAGATGGTTACAAACCTAAAGCTCAAGAGTTCAAGCTCTCTAAAAGCAAATCAAATATTTTAGATAGAATGCCTTCAAAATCAAGAGAAAAGAATGAAACTGTTCCAGTAAGTATGAAAAATTGGTTATTTTACCTTTGATAACTATATTTACTTCCTATCAAAGTGGCAGTGAATGAGAGACATTAGAGTGCAGTCAAAAACTGAACTATTCAGTTCTCTGATTTTATGTCACATGCTTTTTTCAAATATAAATTCTGTGAAATTTAAATAAAATAAGCTTAAAATATTTTCTTTTATGTTACATATTTATTTTTAACTATCAAAGAATTCTAGGATTTATCAATGATGCATTTTCCACCTTTTGGCTTTCACTGAGTAATTCTTTAGTGCTTTTTTTAATATTTATTTATTTTTATTATTTTGTCATTTAAATGTGAATATTTTTTTCTTTTCTTTATTTTCATGGTTTTGTTGTGCTTAAAAACAGCAGTCTTGTTTTTCTTTTTCTTAGAATGCCAGAATGCTATAATTTTCAACATATTTATAATTTTATTCTGCTGCATTTATTATAATTTTCCTGGATTTCTCTCTTCCATTATTATTACGGATTTCTGTCAGTGACTTTTATTTTTTATGTTAACAACACAACAGATTTTTAATTGGCTTTTTGCATAAAAAGTTCAATTTTTTTAATTTTTGAGACAAATTGGTAAATTATTTACCTTTGGGTTATTTTCTTGTTTCCACCTTGAAATGTTGAAGGTTGGTATTGAACATAATCTTCATATGAATGATTCTACAAATCCATGAAAGTTTAAAGTGCATGTGTTTCAAAAAGTAATTTTATTTAAAGATTTAAAAAAAGGGGGGGGGGGGAGCTGTTAAAGACCACATAGTCAAAATAATGCACAACAAAACTTAATCCATAGTTATAGATCAGCCAAGGATAGGATTTTTTCTAAAAGCAATTGTTACACCTATTTTAAATCTCATGGAAATTTTGAATCACTTTTATATTTATGCAGAAGATTCTAAGCTTTTGAATGGCAAGATGTGTTGTCTCCATATTTCCAAATTTATGAAAAAAAAAAAAAAAAAAAACAACTTAAAATTGGATTGAGAAATACAAAATTTATTTTAGGGAAAAAAACTTCGAGGTACTCAATGTTCCAAACTAATTTAGTCAATTTCATAAAAATTAGCCAAATACAAGTCACAGACACGTACACACGCCCTATTATTAGGGTCATTTCATGTCAACTGGACCAATTTTCAAAATCATCCCCACTCGACCATCTCTAATTTTGATAAAATTTTGCACAAAGTTTCTGGTAGGTATAAAACTAAGTTAGTCAAATTTTATACCTTGGAAGTAAAAACTCATGTAGCAAGGGGCGCCTAAGTTTAGGAACTAAAATGGCTGCCATTGACGAACGAAACAAGTAGCCTTGTTTCAATGTACCTGGAGAGCCACCTAAAAATAGCACAACCCCCAAAATTTCGACAACTTTTTGTGCTTAATCTAATAGCAAAGTTTTGGAAGGCCACCAAGAAAGTTTTTTTCTATTGTGTTCAGTCAAAGTTGGCTGAAAATTCAATTTGAAAAATTTTTAAAAAAAAAATTATACTGCTCTAACTCGTCAGTAACAAAAGCTTAATACACTTGTAATTTTGCATATATCTAAGCCCTTTGGAAAAATTTCAAAAATTTCATTAAGTTAGGTTTTGATTTATAGTTGCCTAAACATGTAGCAGTTTTCAAAAATTGCCAATTTTGATCATTTTTGAACCATCATATCTTAAGGGGACTCGATGAATTTTTTCGTTCAACTTTCATTAGAGAGAGGAAAACTTTCTCTACCAAATTTGAAATTTTTAAGAAATTGTTTTTTCGTAAGCCGGAGAAAAAAGGGTTCACATGTGAGTTATAAACCATAAAAGATATGTGCGCTTTTTTTATAGTCAATTTAGCTTTTTTGGAGTTTTTTATTTGACTTTTAAAAAGGGAAAAAACTTGCGTGGGTGTCCTGCAGCACTCGCGCTCCCTCGCATTTGACACATAATCAATATTATTTAAAAAAATTTGACTCTCATTTTTGGAAGATGAGAGTCAAACTTTTGACTGGGTAAAATTTCGAGCAAAAGACATTCTAATACTGAAAAATTTATTTGTATTTTTGCTCAATATGCTTTATATTGTGAATTATTAATAAAAGAACTAGAAATATTGTAAAATGAAAGCAGATGCAAAAAAATTGCTGTGTTATTGCAGTAAAACGCTCTTACTGTTCCTAACAGGCAGCATCAAAGAAACATAAAAAAATAAGCTAAAAGTAAAAAAAAAATCAGCAAATAAAGACCCAATGAGAATCATTTTAAATATTAAGATAAATAAATAAATAAATTTAAAAAAAGAAAAACCTTTTTTAATTTTTGGCAAAATGGCTGCTGTTTTTTTTTTTTTTTTTTTTTTGCATCAGGCTTGAGGTCCTACAGAAAAGAGACCTTTCACCTGTGGCTGAATAGCAAAACTTTTTGGGCATGACCCCTTGGCAAAGGGATTACCAGTGTAAACATAAACTTGTTGTGGTCCAACCATCATGAACCAATGGCTACTCTAGGCTTGAAAATATGAGACTATCAGGCTGACTCACAATTTAAAAAAGTAAGTCAAATTAGATACTTTAATGAAAGAAAAAATATATTTTTAAAAACGTTGTCGTAGTCTTGACCCTAAAATACAAAAAGTTCTACACGAAAATATGGAACATTGGTATAAGGAATCCGTAGATAACCAATTAAAAATTTAGATAATCTATTAAAAAATTTTTTTGGGGGGTGTATTGTATGCCATTGCAAATTACATAACAAAACATTTTTTAAACTACAGATTTTTTTTTTTTTTAAGTTGTTTGGAGACATTGTCTGATCTCTAATGTTTCAAACTAAATTCTTGTTTTGATAAAAAGGGAGGTGAATTTTATTTTCAATTTACACTTCTGAATGCAAGAGTAATATTTTCTTGTTGAGTAACTTTTTGCGCAAATAAATAAATGTTTAATTAAATAAATTTAAAAAGTCAAATCCTAATTCTCTGACATATTATTCCTTCGAACATTTTAATATGAAAGTAATGATTGGTTTAGAATCAACCAATTATTGCCATGAGGAGGGGGAAAACCGGTGGCCATTTTGCCAAAAATTGAATTTCTTCAACTCTCCATAATAAGTTTTCGTTTTTTTAAATGTATTTATTTATTTATCTTAATGTTTAAAATGATTCATATTGGGTCTTTATTTGATGAAATTTTTTTACTTTTAGCTTATTTTTTAAGTTTCTTTGATGCCGCCTGTTAGGAACAGTCAGAGCGTTATGCTGCAATTGCGCAGCAATCTTTTTACATCTGCTTTCATTTTACAATATTTCTAGTTTTTTTATTAATAATTCACAATATAAAGCATATTGAGAAAAATACAAATCAATTTTTCAGTATTAGAATGTCTTTTTTGGGCGGGAAAATTTTACCCAGTCAAAGTTTAACTATCATCTTCCAAAAATGAGTCAATTTTTTCAAATAATATTGATTATGTGTCAAATGTGAATGAGCACGAGCCCTGCAGGACCCAACGCAAGTTTTGTTCCTTTTAAATCTCAAATAAAACTTTTAAAAAGCTAAATTGAGGCTAAAAATGCGCACATATCTGCATGGTTTTTAACTCAAATGTGAACCATTTTTTCTCTGGTTTACGAAAAAACAATTTCTTAAAAATCTCAAATTTGGTAGAGAAAGCTTTCCTCTATCTAATGAAAGTTGAACAAAGAAAATTCATTAACCCATTCGCATCATTTGACGATCTGTGGTCGTCATGCAATCTTTTAGCGTATGAGTCATATGAGGACCACAGGTTGCAATATTACAGCTTTCTGTAATAATGTAAACGCGTACGTACTGCATCAGAAAAACAAAGTGACTGGAACTGGACAAAAATAAACAATAATCCTGTTATTTATCTTTTTACTGGTAACAGTGATATTTGTGAAGAGTTACTAAATAAGTATGACTTAAATTCACCATCTGAACTTTCAATATTTTTAGAATATACGGAACCTTTGTTCGATATAATTTGTGCCGAAACAAATACGTATGCTATAAGACAACTGAGCACTCCCAATAGCAAAAAATTGAAAGATGATGGTAAATGGTGTGTGTGAAGTATATTCGCAAAAATTCCCCAAATGAGCGATCGCTCGCCAAGTATGGCGAACCCTCTTTATATAACTGTTTCGTTTTGCTCTCCGTCTTTCTTCTTCTGTCCTGTAATAAAAGATGTTGTCTTTGAGAATCTTGATCTTCTTAATTCCACTGTGTTGAGACTCCTCATGGTTATGGGCCCCGCTAACAGGTAGGGGTCTGGTGGAGAAAAGTTATTACGCAGAATGGAAGATTGTGGTTTTTTTAAGTGACTGAAGATCAATTGTTCGTTTTTTTTATCGGCAAATTTTATTTTTCATGATGGATGAGACGCAAACCGTTTTAGCTTTTGCGAAGTTATCTGGCACGAATAATTTTCACGAATGGAAATTAGATGTTGAAATGCTCCTCGGAGACTGCGGTTTGTTCGGTTGCATTTCGGGAACTGAAGTTGCACCTGATGAGTCTGCAAAACCAAATGAAATTAACAATTATGATAGAAGGAAAGACAAAGCGATATCAACCATTTACAGAGCCTTAGATGCTTCCATTAAACATCTTATAGCAAATGAGAAAGATCCCTTGACAGCATGGAAAATATTACAAGAAAACTTTGAACCGTTAACTAAAGTGCTAATCGGAAGATTGTTTACCGAATTTTTTGCTGCCAAGATGAAAAGTGATGAATTCCTTGCCTATTTGTTTATTTAGCACGACTTCAAGATCTTGTGAGACAATTAAACAATGAAATGTGAACTGGATGACGAACACTTGGCTATAAAACAGGGTTGGAAAAAACCTGTTTTTTTTTTAAACCAAAAAAAAAAACCGTTTTTTTGGTTTCAACCAGGTTTTTTTTGGTTTAAACCGGTTTTTTTTTTGGTTTAAATAACATTTGTAGGAAAAACAATTTGCCTTTGGAAAATCATGGAGATTTTTGATCATTAATTGTGAATATATGTTATTAGTAATTAATTTATTGATAATTAATTAAATAACTAAGTTAAAACCTTGAATTTTAATTACCTTATAAATATAGTTTTTATTCTTTCAGAAAGTTACCTACAGTGAAACATGTGTAAGTTGACCACTTAGAGTGCAGATCTGTAGTAGTCAACTTATAGAGGATGGAGATTTTTTTTTTTTCCATTTCTTACACTATGCGTTTATTCATTTGTGACTAATTAAAATATAACTTCATGCATTAACGTTACTTTAAAATTAGGAATTAGCTTATTTTTTAATGATTATCTAAAATATCATTAGATAAATTTAATCTGAATGACTTTCAATGTATCCTATACAACATTAAAATTAAAGCACTTGGTTAAAGATAAATATGTTAGTTTACTTATTTGATTGTAAAGATTCCCTAAAAATTCATAATTTTTCGAAATGGCTAGATTAATTAGAAGAAAAAGAAGAAAATTATTTAACAAAAGAGTGCTCATAGGTAGTTTTCTCGAATAGTTAACTTACACAAAGGTTTAGGCGAACTTTATATTGATGTTTCATTCATCCAGACTTTAACATTATATCATAAAATATATTATCCCAGAGAACTTATTTAAGTTGTTTTTTTTAATCTTTGCAAAAATAGATAAACAAATAAATATAGTAATAATTAGGCAGCCAACTTACGAAGGGTTTTTTATAATACTCCCACCCAAATTTGTTGTGCATAAGTGGTCAATATAGACAGGTGGTCAAGTTACAAAGGTTTCCCTTCGTTAAATAATATAGGGCTGATTCCGTTCCTGACCAAAAGTAGTCAACTTAGACAGGGAGCCAACTTACGAAGGTGGGAAACTTTACAGGTTTTACTGTATGAACATATTATAATACTCAAATTATACAGACCATGCAGCAAATTATTAAAGAAATACTTATTATGCAGGTTAAGTTTTAACAAAAGCATATTTTACTAAATCAATAAAAAAATTAGCAAAATTGAAAGATATATTAAAAATAATGTGTTGGTTTACTGCAGCAGAAAAAACCAACAAATGATTACAAGTCTTTTACTGTAGATATATTTGACTTTGCAAGTAAAAAAATCCGTAAACTTATCGGATTTAGCAATGATAACACTTATACAAATCAGGAACTTTGGCTTAAAAATTATCACCATTATTTTTATTTTTTTCAAATACAAACTTTATTTATCCTGATTAAATACATTTATAAAAGCAAAAGCAATTTATAAAAGTAATACAATGTACAAACTATTTTTCCTGATTAAAGATTGAATATATTTGAATATCTTTTTAAAAAGAAGAGAATAATTTAGAAAAAAAAAGAAAAATTTGCACTGATTAAAAAAAAGTTTGTTAATTTACAAATTCAGTAACTCATTATTTATCTAATGCTGTGCTTGTATTTTCTGATAAATTGGATTTTGCAATTTTTTATAATGTGTAAAATAAATGAAAAAAGGTTTTTTTTTTTTTTTAATTGTTACCTGTAACATACAGTTGAAAATTGGTTATTATGAAGATACTTTATTATTTCTAATATATATTCTTTACCTCCAGCAATTGGAATATCATTCAATTTTTATAATGACGGAGAAGAGTTTTTCTCCAATTAGCTTTTTCAGAGCTAATTTTAGAAAAACCCAAATAGTCCGACATGTAGATAGGAGATGAGAAAAATTTGTACTAATTTTTAAAAAAAGTTTGTTATTTTAAATTCATTAATTATCCAGTGCTGTGCTTGTAATTTGTACATAAATTGGATTTTGCAATTTTTAATAATGTGCAAAATAAATGAAAAAAGATTTGGTTTAAACTTACCAACCCTGCTAAAAAATGATCTCGAATTTACCGGATAAATATAATTTGATAGTACAACAGCTATATCAATTACAAGATTCTGAATTCACCTCCGAACGTGTAAGCCATGCTTTCTTGGCTGAGGACGGTAGAATACAGAACATGGATCGTGCAGGGCTCCCACGGCTGCTACAAAATGCGTTTTTTTGGAAAATTTGCGCCAAATCGCGATTTTCGGAAAAAAAATCGAAAAATTTTTAGATATTATTTTTTTCTCACCTTAAAATCAAAATCATTTGTTAACATTTTTACTTACCTTTTGCAGTAGTTTATTAATGAATATTATCTCTACCCTCTCTTAAGAACATCAAATATGGATGAGAAAATTGAGCAGCTTGAGCGATGTATCCCACGCTTGTAGAAGCAACAGTGAGATGATTTCTAATATTTTGTAGTATCGTAGAGAGAAAAATCATTCATCTTATCACTATTTATGTTAAACATTTTATTTAGTAAGTTTTTCTTGAAATAGATAAAAAGTTCCAATTTCATGGAATGTGGAAATAAACTTTCGTTCGTAAGTGCACTGAGGAAAACATAACGTTTTTCCTCAGTGCACTTTGTGTTTTCTAATGTTTAGGAAATACTAATCAATCTGAAAAATCAATAACGGAACAGATGTTAAAAAGATTGCTGCTCCATTGTAACAATTCTTTCAATTTCCGTAAGCCTACTTTCCACGTACAAGCAAAGGAGCGCATATGTTCTGCAATCTTTTTGCATCCGCTACAAAAATCGGATTTTTTTCATTTCAACCATTTATAATGTTTCTTCTCAAAGTAAATAAACAAAATTTATTTTGATTTTAAATAAAAACATTGTTTGAAAATATATATTTGTTCCCGAAAGGGTTTAGAGATGGGCTTTCAAACGCTGTAAAATTAAACATTGAATTGCAGCTTTTTTTCTTTTCTCAATACTCTTTAAGTTCTGTAATCTATATCATATAACCACAAGCAATTAAAAAACAAAACATAAATATAAAGAACAAAATAAGTAAAAAAGTACAGTTAAGTTACAAAAATCATTTAAAAAAGCATGTATATCTCAATGAATTGATGATTTTTAGCAAACATGTTAAGCAATATTATTAGAGAAAATGGAAATTTTAATGTGGATGAACGACCTCATAAAAGTACTCTTGCTTAAAGTTTAAATTTTTCAATTAGACTTGATAGTTATGAAATTATCATGGTTTTCCTTTTTCTTTTATTTCGATTTAGTTTCTTTCAGCATCCAATTGCTGTAACCCTAGGGCTCTTAAAATTTAATTGTAACTATTACACAATTTTTAAAAGATGTAAAATTTAATTGTTGGAAAAAAATAAATCATTAGACATTAAATTATCAACATATAATAAAAAGTACATTTTGCTTTTCTGTTATAGAACTGAAAAATATAATTTGGTTCTTGAATTTTCTTGCTGCAAAATTATGAAACTCAGCAATTTTCTTTTAGTGCCATTAATTACTTCCAAAGCATCTAAGGGAGTATTTGGGATTGAAATTTAAAGGAATATTTCTTAATCAGAAAAATAATAAATATTACTGCAAGTAGAAAATAGGATAGACTTCAAATATATTTTTTGATAAAATGTGAAATTATATTTAATTCATTCAAAAATTTACTGTTACTATAATCACAATGATTATACCTAAATAAGTACCATTTAAAAAACAAATTTTAATTAATGATAAATAGTTTAAAATAGTTGAACCTTTCATATTAGTTTTTTCTTATTTTCTTGAAAGAATAGTGTTTTAGCTATTACACAAAAAGGAAGGAATGCAATGATTTTTAAAAAGAAGAAAATTTTACGCTTTCTTCCAGCTATTCTTAACTATTAGAAGAAGAAAAAACGAGAGAATTTTTATATCATCCGTTTCTTGAGAAAAGTATTGAAAAACACCTTTATAAGGGTTATTGGTTTAATTAGTCTTACTTTTTGAATTGGTTATAAATAATTTCTTAAAATATATAAAAATAATCCAATTTTTGAAGGATGACTGACATTTAAATTTTCTATCATTTTGAAGACTTGAAACTACTCTTACCTTTGATGTATGAAAATAACATTGCTTTAAAACAGCCATTTAATATTTAATAAATAAAGAAAAAAATCCTCCAAAAATGGTACAAAGTTGTTATTTTCGGCTCCTAGACTGATACAAAAGTCGATTTCTTCTACTCCAAACTGATACAAAATCCCTTTTTTTTTTGCTCCAAACTGATACAAAAGCCCATTTTTTTCTGCTCCAAACTGATACAAAAGCCTATTTTTATCTGCTCCAAAATCTGATACAAACTTTGTGAGGCTGGTGGGAGCACTGATTGTGTAAACGAAAATATTTTTGGTGTTTTTTCTTCTAGTGTAAATTTAAAAAATACAGCAAGCACAAGTCACAATCAAAATGCCTATTCTTCAAATATTAAGTGCTTTTCGTGTGGTCGCGAAGGTAACATTATTCGTTTTTCTCCCCATTTAATTCGAAAATGAAATAATTTTTCGGGTAATCGTGGAACAGCATATCAATCTCGCGGAAGAGGAAAACCTTCAGGTAAGCCTATTTATAAGCCTAATTTATCAAGCACATGGTGTATGCAAATTTCTAACGAAGATTCAGATAAGGTAACATTTATTTTTGATTCCGGAGCTACCAATCATTTTTGACATGATAAGAATTTGTTTACAACGTTTAGGGAAACAGATAAAAAGGTAAAGCAGGGAAAAGGATATTTATCAGCTAAAAGGGATAGGAAATATCGAAATGGTGTTGAGTGGCGAAAATAAAATAGTTGAGATAAAGTTAATTGCTTTTTATTATATACCTGAAAATAATAAAAACTTGATAAGTTTGGAATTAATAGAGAAAGCAGGATGGTCTTTTGTCGGTAAAAATGGTTATTTAAGTATTTATGATCCAAACGGGAAGTTGTTCTTAAAAACAGCCAATCGCAATTCTGTTATCCTATTCAAGGTATGAAAGTGAATCTAGAAGCAAATGTTAACGTAGAAATGAACCCGAAATCGCTTAGATTATGGCATGAACGTTGCGCTCATATTGTATGTAGGGACCGTATATCGACTGATTAAGACGAAAACGGTGTTAGGTGTAGATAATGATCAAAATGAAAAAGTAAATTGTCATGAATGCATACAAGGCAAACTTAAAAGAGGTCCATTTAAAAGGTTGAAAAACATTATTTCTAAACAACCTCTTGAATTATTGCATGCCGATCTTTGGGGACCCGTTCCTGTTGCTAGTTTGGGAGGAAATAAATATTTCTTAGGGATAGTGGGGTTGTTAGCAATTTTTCCTTTGAAAAATAAAAATGATGCTATTCACAGTCTGAAAGAATTTATTGCACGTTCTGAACGACAGCTAAATTTTAAAGTTCAAAATATAAGAACAGATAATGGACTCAAATTTTGTAATGAGGAACTTGGAGCATATTTTTCTAAATTAGGAATTAAACACCAAAAAACAAACGTGGCATCCCCAGAAATGAATGGAATAGCTGAAAAAATTAATGGTTTATTCAATGAAATGCTGTACCGACTTTGTTATTAGCATGCAAATTAAAACCTAATTTTTGGGCAGAAGCTTTACAATGTTATGCACATGTAAGAAATAGATTACCCCATTCAACTGACAAACTAATGACACCTTATGAAAAATGGTATGGGAGAAAACCCAATATCTTATATTTTCACATTTTTGGAAGTTTGTGTTTTTATCATTTACCGAAAGTATACCGAAATAAATTAGAACCTGTAGTGCACAAAGCTATTTTTGTAGGATACGCTACATAATAACCGGGAGGAAAGGGATACCAAGCTTATGATCCTGAAAGGAATAAGATTATTAAATTAAAACACATGAAATTTGATGAATCAGTTTTGGGAATAGACGGATCGAAAAATAAATTTGTTGATCGTAATGTATTGGACTGGGAGTTTGGCGAATCTTTAGATTCTAGTGACCCGCCAAGCGGCAGCATGTCTGGTAACCTCTCCACGTGCTCTTCAAGAAAAGAAACCAAAACCGATCCGCCCATTACGCAAACAATCGCGCCTCAATAGTCTCATCCTCTGAGCCCGTCAGTAAAAGATCAGGCTCAGATTGAAAGTTATGAGGAGTGATTTCCGTACGAATGTAGGTCACGGCCAACGTCTGCAGAATCTATGGGATGAAAGAGAGAGGAGATAAAACGCAGAACAGGGATTAGGACTGATGTTTATTATTATAGCCCAGACGGTATTAAATGCGGATCATTAAAGGATGTTAAGATGTTAGCAGATAAACAAAATATAAGCTTAAATTTAGACCACTTCAACTTTAAGCCGATGGATAATGAGATAAACAGTGAAATGTCTGATAAGGATATAGAATTGGAAATTATGGCTCTTAATATTGAGATCCCAAATACATATCAGGAAGCAATTTTGTCTCTTAATTGTGATAATTGGATAAAAGCAATAAAAGAAGATTTAGATACCATTACAGATCGGGATGTTTGGGAATTAGTCCCACATAATAAAGCTGAGAAAATCATAACAAGTAGATGAGTTTTTTCAATTAAAACTGACCAGGATGGGATAAATAAAAAATTCAAAGCACGTTTAGTTGCTCACGGACATAAAGATATATGAAGGATTATGAATTGACATTTTCACCTGTTATAGATTTTGAAATAATTAAAATGTTTTATGTGTTATTAGTGTAGTTTTGAATGGTTGGCAAAATAGGTATCTTGATGTGAAATGCGCTTATTTATATGGAATTTTAAGTGAGGATATATATATGGAAATTCCAGAAGGTCATGATTATGTTGATGAAAATAAAGTTTTGAAACTGAAAAAGGCTTTATATGGTCTTAAACAGAGTGGTCGTAGTTGGTATGAACATTTAGCTAAGACTTTAAAAACTTTAAATTTTACTCAATCTCGGTTTAATCCTTGTATATTTTATTTTGAAGATAAATGTTATTCTTTTATATGTTGATGATTTTGTTGTTTTTACGAAAGACGAAAGAAGTTTTTCAAAGTGTATTTTTATCATTATGTGTACATTATGATATTACTAATTTAGGTGTGATTTCTGACATTTTGGGAGTTCAATTTCAAAAGTGTAATGGGAAAACATACATGAGTCAAATAATGTATATTAAAAAATTGTTACAAAAATTTAATATTGATTTGAATGTTAAAGTGTATACTTCTTTAGATCCTAATCTTAACCATACTTTTTCTTAAACAAACGAATGCATGGATATGTATCCTTTCAGAGAATTGTTGGGGTCTTCGTTATTTTTAGCCAATCGCACAAGACCCGAAATTTTATTTTCTGTAATATATGTAGCTCAATTTTCTTCTAAACCTAACCAAGTACCACCATTATAACTTACTCTTGAGAATTTTAAAATATGTTGGATCTACTAAAAATTATGCTATTGATGTATCGAAAGCCACTTCATGTGATTTGACTATATATTCTGATGCCTCATGGGCTTCATCTATGGATTGTAGAAGGTCCATTTCAGGCTACATATGGTGTATTGGAGAAGTTTATTTGGGTTGAGATCCACAACCCAAAAATGCATTGCCAAAAGTACGATGCAAGCAGAATTTGTTGCTCTAGATATGCAGTCACAGAAGTACAATATTTAGCAAATATAATGAATGAATGTAAATTTCTAAATTTTTCAAATGTTATTATTCCTAGAATTCTTTGTGATAACCAAGCTGCTATTGCTTTTTCGAAAAATGTAATTGTTAATAACAGAACCAAGCATATAGACATCGGATATTTTTATATGAGAGATTTAATTCAGAAAAATTCAGTAGTTATTACGTATGTGCCTTCCAATCTCAATATAGCTGATATGTTTACGAAAGCATTGTTAAAATCAAATCTTTCGAAATTTGTAAATTGTATTTTTGTAGATTTTTGCGAATAGGGGGGCATGGTTGAAGTATATTCGCAAAAATTCCCCAAATGAGCGATCGCTCGTCAAGTATGGTGAACCCTCTTTTTATAACTGTTTTGTTTTGCTCTCTGTCTTTC
Organism: Octonoba sinensis; assembly: GCA_038502835.1. Taxonomy (NCBI): domain Eukaryota; kingdom Metazoa; phylum Arthropoda; class Arachnida; order Araneae; family Uloboridae; genus Octonoba; species Octonoba sinensis. The sequence goes on along the minus strand of CM076606.1, from coordinate 657,207 downwards.
TTCTTCTGTCATGTGCCATCCTGTAATAAAAGATGTTGTCTTTGTGAATCTTGATCTTCTTAATTCCACTGTGTCGTGACTCCTCAGTGTGACACAACAGCAGATGAGATTAGAGCCTATTTTGCTTTAGTTATTTTGATGTCACAGGTACGAAAATGACGTATTCAATTGTACTGGAGTAAAAATAGATGCATTGACACTCCAATTTTTCATGAAACAATGAGTAGAGAGAGATTCCAGCTAATTTCATGTTTCTTGCATTTCACTAATGACAACAATGAAGATGAAAATGATAAACTAAAAAAAATTAGGCCCATGATACAACATTTCTCTTCAAAATTTTCCAAACTATATCTCCCTTCTCAGAACATAGCTTTAGATGAAAGTCTTACAAAATTCAGAGGCCTCCTTTCTTTTGTACAATGCAATAGATTAAAACATTTCAGATTCGGTATAAAATTTTATAAAAATTGTGTATCTAATTTGGGCTGCTGTTCATATTTCAAAATCTATGTAGGTGATGATGTAACAGATGCTAGTCTTCCTTCCAGCACTAATGTAGTGATGAACATGTGTACACACACCATTATTGGACCGAGGTCACACTCTCTACATAGATAATTGGTATTCCTCCCCACATCTATTTTGAAGACTAACTGATAGACAAACAAATGTAATTGGGACTGTGCGACATAATAGAAAAGACATGCCTCGTGACATTAGCAAAAGTAAATTGGAAAAAGGGAGAGCATAAATATGGTCTGCCAACAAGATTTTATGTTTGAAGTGGAGAGACAATAAGAAAATTCATTTCCTTTCTTCTAAACACAAAGCGGCTGACATCACAGCAACAGGGTAGTTTCGAAGAAAACAAGGCCAAGAACCTAGAGAGGAGGTGAAGAAACCTAAGTGTGCCCTTGAATATCAGAAAGGAATGAAGGGTGTTGACCATCAAGACCATGAACGGCTCTGTTTGTTAGGAAAAAATCCCAGTAGAAGAGTGTGGACCTCAAGCCTTAAATGTCTTGGAATTAAAAACATGAGAAAGCATTTTAAAGTTAACAATTAAATTTATTCAACAATGAACAATTATAGAAAAATTTAGATATTAAAATCCCCGTCTGTACAGATCAGTAAAACAAAACATTATACCACTTAAAAGTTCTTAAATGTTGCCACCAGGTGAGATGCTTCAGCAGACACAAAGTCGATGATTTCAGTATGAAGGAGTTCCAGCATGTCCAACTCATTCCATTAGGTACACGGAGACAGCAGCAATACAAAACTTTGTATATGTAGTGACGGCATGGTTCTATTCCATAGCTAGAATCATCTTAAAAATGCTGAGGACAGGTCTCCAGGCCACGCATCCGTGGCACGTCGGAGCTGAAACCGGGCTGGCATCCAAAATACTAGGAGGCTGAAAAGTAAGTGAGAGAGCGAACGGAATCTTGTCCTGGCTTATATAGTCCTAGACGCTCCATACTTCATCTTGCATCCCAGCTAACTTGCATATGCCTAATTTACATACCTAGCTTAAAAGATCAAGAAAACTTTCCTTCAAAAAAACTGCTCGGATTGAGTGGCAACATTTTTAACAGACACTCTTCGGAAACCAAGTACGTTATCTGGTTTATTAACGGTAAGAACCGTATCACTGTGGAATTAACGGTTATAACCATAAAACTTGTTTACATTTTCAACCACATGTCATAGTAGGCTTTGGGGTGAGATTTGGGGATGTCCGATCTGTAGGATTTAGAATAAGATTCTCCCCGAGCTTTAGAGATATTCCCCTTACATGCAAGTAAACATTATTCTTTTGCACAGGAACATCAAGAATATTGAATAAAATAAAAATAGGCATATTTTTCCAACAGTTTCCTATCATGCGGCACACAGTAACATGCAAGTAAACATTCTTTTGCACAGGAACATCAAGACTATTGAATAAAATAAAAATAGGTATATTTTGCCAACAGTTTCCTATCATGCGGCACACAGTGAAGGGATATATAAAATATTTTTTTTTATTTACTAGATGTGTGTATCTTCACTTCTTTCACTGCGTATCACAACATAACTGGGAAGAAGAAAAATTATTCTGACTTCAGAATAAATATTGCACAGCAGCTGCTGGAGACTGTACAACTGCCAGAGTACTTGGCTCAAGGACGACCTTCTTCCAGCACCACCACCATAAGACTTCAGGCAAAAACATGGACCTGCTTCCCAATGCATATTTCCTCTTCTGAAAAAAAGAAAAAAGTCACAAGATGGTGTGTTGTATGCTACAGTAGAGGCAAAAGGAGTGAAACTGGCAGTGCAAGAGATGTGGTGTTGCTCTTCATTTAAAAGAACGTTTTGAGGTGTACCATACTAAACAATCGTACTAGAGTATCAGTACTGCGACCTTACATTCAATATTATGCATAAAAATGTTGAGGAAAAAATATTTATTGTTTGATTGTATATGCCTTTTAGGTATTACTATGCGCATGAACATACTATTAGCGGATTTAACACTAAACCTACCAAGTACAGGTCGAATTGACCTTATTCAAACTTTAAGAATAACACACTTTATAATACCGTTATCAAACTATATGAGAATCCTTAGAATATGCATATAATATTCTTTTCACTCTGTACTTCTAGTTATTTTTTCTCTTTTCCAAGAAATTTTTTTAATTTTTTAATTTTTTGATTTAATTATTTAATTTTTTAGCTACTGGTCAATTTGACCGATCGCGATAGAAATAGGTTCACAATTACCTAGGTAGGTTTAGTGTTAAATCTTATTCCTCTGTTAACGGGATAGGTATTTAAGTATGATTTGATTGGGTTAAATTCCCCCTCAGATATGATGGTTCAAAAATTATCAAAATTGGCCATTTTTGAAAACCGCTGCATGTTTAGGTAACCACAAATCTAAACATAACTTAATGAAATTTTTGAAATTTTTAGAACACGTCGACAAGTAGTTGACTTAGATATATACAAAATTTCAAACGTATAAGTTTAGTTACTGATGAGTTAGAGCAGTATAATTTTTTAAAAAATTTGTCAAATTGAATTTGCAGCCAACTTCGACTGAACACAACAGAAAAGAACTTTCTTGGTGGCCTTTCAAAACTTTGCTATTATATTAAGCACAAAAAGTTGTCTGAGTAAAATTAATTTCGGGGTTGTGCTGTTTTTATGTGGTAAATCGAAACATGGCTACTTCTTTCGTTCGTCAATGGCAGCCATTTTGGTTCCTAAACTTAGGTGCCCCTTGCTACATGAGTTTTTACTTTCTAAGTGTAAAAAGTTGGCTAACTTAGTTTTACACCTACCAGAAACTTTGTGCAAAATTTTATCAAAATTGGAGATGGTCAAGTGGGGACCAATGGTCCAGTTGACATGGAATGAATGGATGACCCATTAGCAAAGGTAATAAGGTGAATGACAGACAGATTTTAATTTTTATCTTTTTTTACAGAAGGTAAAATTGGATGAAATAATGGATGAAATCCGTATGTTAAAAAGTATTGTTCTGAAACAAGAAGTGCGTATCCGAGAATTAGAAAAAAAAGCAGAAGAACAGCTTAAACCTGTACCAGAAGTACAACCAGAAGAAAATTCCAAGCAGAATCAAGTCAATAACAACCATGAACCTGTCAGCATACTGGTAGAAGAAGTTTAAGCTCTGCAAATAGCATAGGTCGATGCAGGTTGTTTTTTTGTTTTTTTTTTTTTTTGTATTCTGAAATGTGCCGATATAGTCAAGGCAGAGAAATACTCCATTTGAAAAATATGAATGAAGTCTGTTTTTATGGAAAAACACTAAAGTTTTATTTATAAGTAGGATGTATTAATCTTTTATCATGCATCGATAACGAGTGATTTCAAATATTTAGTTAATGAATGATTTTTTTTTTAAATCGGGGTTTTAATTCTTCCATATTTTAAAGATACATTGATGGAATTGTGTTGCTTCCAGTCAGTAGATTGCTGCATGTCTTTTAAGATCAGTAGATTTTTGGGGAAGTTTCTCTTGTTGTCTCGAAAGATGCTGTGTGATACAGAAAAGACTGCTCAAATGCTGAAGATCCCCCACCCCCCTGTGTTGTTGATTGGTTAGAGCTATGTTTTGCGTCATGCTATTCATAAATGCTCAAATGTTACTAGTATTTTTGTATGTCAAACTAGTATCAACTTGCAAATGGAGGAAGTTGATATGTATGACTGTTTCAAAATCTGAATTACGTGTAAATATTTATTTTAATTTGAATCATTTATATGTAGTTGTAAATATATATTTAGATGTGTGATAAGAAAAAAAATCTTTAGAGTAAAAGTGCTTGTGAGATATAGTGTGTATGCGTGTGTCTGTGGTATTTATTGTTTAGAAATGCAATACATATTGATAACATTGCAATAATATTCAAGTGCCAATGCTATGAAGATTCTCTAAGATATAATTGTTTTCACTTTTTCTCTACACAATTCCCAACATTTTTGGTGGGAAAATTCAGTGATATTTTTGTAGATAAGTTTTTGAAACTCAAAAATTTGTAATATTTACCTATCATTTCTTTTTATTCACATGAAAACATAATTTATACTGTTTTCATTGAATACTGTGATTTAGAATGGCGTTTTTCTTTTGTATGTTAAACTGCCATTTTTGTTAGAAAATAAATATTTTATGAAATTTTTACTTTAAGGTTAAATTAGCTTCATAAAGTACAAAAAATAATTTCAGTATATGTATTTTAAATGAAGCAATTATAAAAAGATTATTAAAGTTTTCATAAACTCTTTATAATTTTAATTTGGATCTCTTGCATTTATATTTTTCTGCTGCACTTCATTGCATTCTGTCTGTTTTCAAGTCTTAATGAGGATTTAAAATATCACGTCAAATATGATCTCTAGTACTTATTAAACCATTCTGTTTTTTAGTAATATTCATCTTCACTTCTGTTTTCTAAACTTAAATAACATTTGGAATCTCATTACAGGGTTCGCGCTAGGCGGCGCAATTGCGCGATTCCCGCAATATTTTTTGAAATCCCACTCAAAAAAAAATTTGTTTGTGCTTAAATTTTAAAAATCCCACTTAAAATTTTGGTCAAGGTGGGAAATCCCACCTTGTATTTTTCTCCAGTGTGAACCCTGCATTATAATACATTTTAAGTAATTTTTCTCGTTATAGTCTTTTAGTACTCATAGTCGTCTGATGCTTTATGCAATTGCTTTAAGAATGGGAGCAATATTACTTTTTCTAAGCAGACTATTTTCTTAAAAAATTATACTTCAAAAGCACATTAATAATCTCATGATCATGCACATTGTCTGCAAGCACATTTGAAATGCCAAGTCTGTATGCAATTTTCTACTTTAAAAATATGAAAGTTCTTTGTTAGCTGAAAACTCACAAACAATGGTTTTAATAGCGATGAGAACTGTTTTCGAATGTAAAAAATATTTTAAGTGCAAAAAATTTATAAAACTTTACATTTTAATTAAAAAAAAAGGAAAATGCTGTTAAAAGATAAGAAAGCCTCTTAGATGCACATGTTAACCCTTATAAAGTTGTTTTTATCTATTACTACTACATTAAAAGTTGATATTTTAAGATTGGTTTTAAGAAAATACATTCATTTAGGCTATTACAAATCTCATTTAGTTTTAAGCCCCTCCCCCCCCCCCCCCATTGCCTACATCTTTTCTTAGGAGATATGACAAAACAGTGTATGAAGTGGTACCTCCCTCAGCCTGTAAAAAAAGGGGGGGGGGGTATTTATATTTAAACTAATCAGTAGTGGCCAAAAAGAGTACTTTAGACACTTGAATTTGATCATACATTATTTCCTGCTGGTGTATCAAGGGCTAATCTCAGAAATTGAAAACAAAATACAAGAAACTCTCTGATAAGACGAGAGAAGTTGCAATGAACAGTTTTAATTATTGATGTATTTTTTTACCGCAGAGAACACAAAAGTGTAAGTTGTGTAAATTTTCAGAATTTTAAAACTAATTTCAATTAATGTAGAAAACAGATTCCTTGATGGGGTGGGGAAAAGAAGAAGAAATATGCTTGCAGTAAAAAAACTTAATAAATGTTCAGTAACATAGCTTTGTGATGTGTCATAATTTTTAATTTGACTCTTACTGTTGAAATTCTTTATGAGAATGAATGCTATTGCTAAAGCAAAAGTAGCTAAAATTTCAAGGGTTTGAAAAGAGCAGACGCATTTCAAACATGTCTAAGAAAGTTACCATAACCTCTTCTGATTTTGTGTATGGATAATTTATCTTTACTAGGGTTGTATATACTTACAAAAGGGTGATTGAATATAATGCTAGGAACGAATGTTGTTCCTTATGGGAGTTAGGTTGCATATTTCAATGAGTAGTTATGTTTTTAATTATTTATATATTTAAAAATCTTTCATTAGATTCATAACTTAAATTTTGTTATAAAGGCACTTGAAGTACTAGTACATCTGGGGGAGAAAAGTTGAGTTAAGTGTAAAACACTAAACTTAGGGAGATGTCTCTCTCTCTCTCTCATCTCTCCTAAAACCCCCCTTTGACTACAGTACTACAGCATTTCTATTACTTTAGTATCTAGCTTTAAAACCTTTGAATTGCTTAATTTTATGTACAAATACTAATTAATTATCAAAGAATTCAGGTAATAAATTAGGGCATCAAACTTCTTAAAAAGGCTTAAAACTAGTGATGGACACAATCGAGAGACTTGCATGAAATCACTCGAGAGATTCACTCAGTTGCTGATTATTCAATTACTAGAATCACATAATATCTGGTTATGTCCATCTCTAATGAAAATTGTCAGCTGGGTAATAGTTAATGGATACCCCTTTTAGAATTTAAAAAAAAAAAAGTTATTAAGCACATATTTGCAAAAACATTGTATGTGGGTAGTTAAGTGTTTAAGTGGGTAGTATGTGGGTAGCATTGGAAGAAAGATTCTTTAACTCTAAAAAACGTGTGCAATGCTTTTGTAAAAATGCTTTAATAAAGCTGATGTTTTCCTTTTACTGTAAGGCACAAAGGTAAACATTTTATGTATGCTCCTTTTATCAAGATTCTTACAAACATTACCTAAGTAAAACATTCAAAGTAAACAAAATGTTTATTTACTTGCAAGACATAAAATAGTCTTTTTAGAAAGAAAAAGAAATATTTGAAACTTAAAACTTTACAAAGACAAATGTTACAACCAGCAACAGGCACCCTTGGCTGGTCCTAGTCAATTTACCAATCCCCAATGAACATCAAGAGCCCTCTTGAAAGTTTTTACCCCGCTGCAGATAACAGTAACTTCCGGTAAACTATTCCAACTGCCTATGGCCCTATTGAAGATATAATGCCACCTATCAAGATTTATTTTAACTATTTTTTTAAGATATGCTTTAGATCAGGGGTTCCCAACCTGTGGGCTGCAACCTCAAATTTGTTCACAAAGCACTTCTCACGGGGTCAATATAATTTATAATTTGAAATTTTAAAAAACCACACTTATTTCTCATAAGTTTCAAGCTAGTTTAGTCATTAGATATACAGCTGTTTCATTATTAAAAAAAAGAAAACTTATTGACTGCTTTATTGGCCATCTTGTTCAGTATCTGAAGATTTGTCTTCAACATAATAGGGTTGAAATATTTCCAGGATTAGAAAACTTTTATTTATTATTCGTAAGACATGCTTTGAAAGATATTTTTTTTTAATGTAAAAAAAGAAAAATGGTCTCATTAGCAGAAGTCTAGTATAATTTGATTATAGGCTATAAATAATGGTAATTCTTTTCTGCTATAACATTGCTATTTTAAATATTTATAAAACATTGTGAGTATTTATACCTGCTGATGTACAAAGTCCAGTGGAATGCTCAAAAATATTAAGTTCAAAGTATTTTGTAAGATTTCTGCTATTGGAATGTTAAAATTGCCTTTTCTGTAAATGTATGAACATACATATTTGTGCTCTGGTTACTTAACAAAAATATCTTAAAATAAGTAAGTAAACTTGTATATTATTTAACTACAAGAAAAGACATGCTTTTATAACTTTTTGTATGCACGATTTGTAGATTTTTAAAATAAAGTAGTCTAACTCTCTACTTGTCTATATTTATTTTTATTACTACAAGTTTATTAATGAATTTCACAAAATTTGAGATGTATACTCCTGATGAATTTTCACCACATTGTAACAAAAGTTGTTATATCGGGGAAAAAAATCCAGCTGGTTGTGATCTTCAATGTCATAGACTTTTTTTTATAATGCCAGGTTCCTGAAGCGAAGACGCAATTTTTCTCTTCTCTAATGAAGATTTATTGGTGGAGTTTCCCCCACAGTGCCCTTTTTTTTTTTTTTGTTCAATTTTGCCCCATCAATGAATTTTTTTTAAGCTCAGACATTCCAAATAATGCACATAGTTTTGAATTTATTTTTGGATGCCCTCTCCCACTCCCCCTTCATTAAATGTGCCCTAGATGCATTCATTAGTTGAATACTCCTTGAAGGTTGCTGGAAAAAATAAGACAATAGCCAAAATGTAAAATTTTAAACTTGGTAGAACATGTAACTTATTTTTATTTAAAAATAAACCATATGAATATTTATTTGTACAATGATTGGCTTCTTAAAACTTTCCATCAACTTTCTTCCATGTCATCTACTTCCTCTGGGTACTAGAAAAAAAAAGAAAATGAGTAGGAACTGTGTTAAAAATTTAAAATTGAGGCTTTCAGTGCAGTAATTGACATATTTTCTATACATGAGATTGCAGTCTTTAATACACTAGATAACCCATGAGGAATAATTGTATTGAACTTCATGATTGATTGATTGCTATTTAAAGTATCTCAACTAAAAATATGTGCCATAATCCATCACTACACTGCATTCCCCGATTATTTTATAAGCTAATTCAACAACTGAACAATGTCTGAGATTGCAACGCACTTTTTGTTCGACACAAGATAAAACCACTTTTTTCTTCCTAAAAAATAAGTCGTGTATGACTATATTTTAGTTTGTACAATAGACTTCCCTTGCATGTTTGTTAAAGAGCTTCGATATATTCTTAGCTCCATTTGTGGCCTAACAACAAGTCTGTTCTGTACTTAGAATCAAAATACCATAATTTGAATTCCTGAATCCACAATTGAATCCAATTGCTGCTTTGAAGGTTATTATGGCATGTACAACCTTCATCAAGTTCGAGCGTCACAATCCTGCCTCAAACAGAAAAAAATGCTACAAAAGTGTTATTTTGTACTTTTTTGCTCCAAAATGAAAATTTTAACTTTTTGAAATGAAAATTAACAATATTCTGTTTTATAGAGCTAAAAAAATGCATATTTAAATATTCTTATTTAATGGTAAAATGCACTTCCAGTACAGGAAAACACCAGCAGGGTTCATACTCAAATAGCCAAAAAAATTTCCATGACTTTCCCAGTAGATTAAAGCAGAATTCCAGGTTAATGTTCTAAGTAAAAATATTTATTAGCAAATGCACTACTTGTACATTAAATAATTTGAATTTCATTTTAGATTAAATTACAAGCAATTTTATTCATTTTCCGATAATAAGAACTTCGATTTTTTGATCATGATTATATATTGTACTCTTCCTTATAAGAAGGATAAAGAACAAAAAGAGCGAAGTTCGAGTTTTATTTATTCATTTATTTTTGTTTTCTCAAGTGTTGATTTTTTCTTTTAAGATGAAAAACTACAATTCGGAAATCAATATCTTGTCTGCTATCTTTGCTAAATTTGGTTTAAGTAACATTCTTTACAAATTCTTAAAATATTATTTTCCTCCTCCTGGATATTTTTTCTTCAACAAGTTTGTTTCCATAAAATTTCTTTAATCTGTTACAAGACAAAATTTTCCTGCTACAAAATTATTTAATTTAGACGTATCTGTTTTTCCCTGGGGGTCATTCATAAATAATGTCACGCTTCAAGGGGGGGAGGGCGGTTCAAGAAAGTGTGAGTTTGTGACAAGGGGAGGGGGTAACAAGAAGTGTGACATTGTACATTTTGATTTCTATAAAAACATTGAAAATCAGCAAATTAAACCTATTTTATGCTAATGTAATACAGGGTTCGTACGCTTTTGGCAAAACCAAAAATAAGGACTTTTTAAGGACCTACAAAAAATTTTAAGGACCTCTCAAATTTTTCGCAATATACAAACTGTTATGTTTATTTCAAAAGGAAGCATTATTGAAAGAGGAAATTGATTTAACATCACATTTTTATTAGGAACACAACACAAACATTATGGAGCTGTCTTTGTCTTGTTGCTTTTCTAATGTCCAATACAGCCAGGGAATTAAATAATTATTGAAGCTAGTAATAATAAGAAGCACACAGCACAAGTATTAATCATATATAAGCAAGTGAAAAATTATCAAACATGGTTAATGCTATAAAATACAAGTTAAATGAAAAACAATTAAAATAAAAAAAAATGTTGAAGAAAACACTGCACTTTGTCTTGAGAATTTGTGTTTAATTTAGATTTTTTTCATTTTACTTATGTTGCCAGCATCTCAATTTAGGCTTACTTAGATTTTATCTCTGCCATAAATAATTTTTTAAAATTATTTAGAAGAGCTTAGAAAAATTCTGAAAAAACTTTTTCAACTTGAGAAAAATATTTCATATTGGAAACAACATACAAATAAAAAATGGAGCTTATTCGCTTAAAACTATACCTTCTGAGGCCCGTGGCAAATTCATTGAATGGGGCTCCAGAAATAATTGTCATGTTGTAATTTAATTTTACTAAGTCACTGAAGTGGTTACCCAACAGTATTACTAATATTGTGAGGGACACGTGGTAGCCCAGTGGTCAGGTTGTGGAGCTTCGCATCGAAGGATCTCGGGTTCGATACCCGGGCTGCTGAAGACCCACCATGGGGGGATACATGCATGTTAAATCTGCGGACCCTGAAGTCCCGAGGCAGTTCCGAGAGTACCGCTGAGTGGAGATTTTCCCTTCCCTTCACTCATAGGTCTTAAAAGGAAGGTGGCATATTTGTGGTGGCTCCATCTGGTGTCATCCAAGTACATTATGAGCCAAGTCGTACTTCCACCATTGGTGCTCATCTTGAAACGGGCGCTCATAACCCCTTAATTCCTAGTCTCTCTGCGAAGGGGAGTTTGGATATCCAAGTGGCCTAAGCAACAACAACAACTAATATTGTGTGAATTTCAGCTAGATATCGAATAAATTTTATTTTCAAAAGCATAGGTATTACATATAATAAAATAATTTAATCTGAACAAGATATTTATTACTAAAACTCTTTTCTCCTAGCTTTCTGTTCTGCAAAAGTATCAATAACATCCTCAAAGTTTAAAGATCTGGCCATAGAATTTTCAATAGAGATAATACCCAAGTTACTTAGCCTGTCTTGTCCCATAGAGTTAATTAAATAGGTTTTTATTCATTTTAGTTTCGAAAGTGATCTTTCAGCACCATCTGTAGTCACAGGAATGGTAACAAATAACATTAATGCAGTACATACTTCAGGAAAGAGGGATGACATAAAATGATTCTATCTTTATTATTAATAAATCAGCAAGTTCTCTAATACACAAAGACTTTTTTATTTTACATCTGAAGGTGGATCAAAAACTGAGAATTTTTTGGCAAATGATTCAGATATGTATTTTTTATATACATACTTCAACAATTTTTAAAGCTTTTTTTAGTAGATCAGTACTTCCTGGTCTCGGTTAGCGAATTGCGGGAATTTCACAAGCGTCAGTACCTTTCCAGCGGCATCAAAGTAACACAGTAAAAAATGAAGCAACCAATGGATGCGTTCTAAAATTGATCCTGTTCTTATGAATGCGTATAAATTTTAATAATTTATATGATTTGTATGGTCTTTAGCTGTGTCTATCTTTAATTAATTTAAATACTTACGTAAAATTTATAATTTTTGCTAAATTTTGTTAAAAAGGTAAGGTTACTTCTGAGCTCGCAGCCTCTTGGGATGGGGGCCACTCTATAGTTACGCCACTGTACACCGTGTAAGGATACTGTGTAATGTAAGAAATTTAGTTATACAGTTGCATATATGGAGTGTGTGTGTGCTGGATCAATACCAGATTGTGTAGATTAATGCATCAGCAAAAGACAATGTATAGCTTTTAATTTCTTCATTTAAATGATTTTTTGGTAACCTTTTGCATTTCTCAATTCATAGCGAAACATGCATTGGTTTAATTTCTTTTTTTGATGTTATTACTCTGATAGGCAATGTTGGGCAATTTTTTAACAACCAAGCATGGTACATGCTTTGATTGCCTCCCCCTCCCCCACCTGGAAAAATTTTAACCAACAAATCTGGACATATGAATAAAATAAAAAGGTGAGAGAGACAGGAAGAAAAAGAAGAAGAAATTGAAAGAATGCAACCTAGTGTGTGTAGAACTTGGAAGTTTCGAACCACTTACTCTGATTTTGACATCAGAATCCTCTCCATACTGAATAGCATTATCAATAGTAAGTAGCAGCTCCTCTATGCTTCTATGACTTTTGATGTTTAAAGGTAGAAATTTAACCAAGCTAAAACTTTCAAGCTAAAAATAAAAACATAATTGAATATTATAACAATCTTTTATTATGTTTTATCAATGCAGCATATAATATTAAAAAATAACATCCCACATCTTGTGTTTTTTCCACTACTTATAGTCTGTGTAATTAGAATAGGCTCATCAAGGTCCCGTTTCCTGCTTTGTCACCATGGCAACTGCGAGAAAGATAACAGAGCCAGACTTTTTTTTTTTGCACTGCAGTTAAGGCAATTGCATTACTACACCTCCGATTCAAAATATTAGAATAATTGAGAAAAAGTAATAAGAAAAAGAATTTTCCATTTATTTATTTTTGATACTAAGTAAATGCAGTGAAATTTCTCATAAATTAAATCTAGAATGTTTAGATAAGATTTTAACATTTACAGAATATAAAATACAATAAATTAACGATACAATAGCTTTCTGAAACACATCAAAATATTAAAATAAGATTTATATCGGTACAAAATATTAGAATACTTTATCTTATGTAAGCTATTTTTACCATTGAGAAATAAATCTGATTTCAATCTATTACTATTATAACTAAAACAACAAACTTACTTATCATGTTTGCCAAACCAAGTGGGGAAAAAATTTCTAGCACGGAAACCATGGCGACCAGAACGGGAAAAGGTAGAGTTGTGTGACTTTGACACACTGATTCTAATTACACAGACTATAGCGAATTCTGCGAACTTAATTCTTCATACCGGCAGAAATATTGTTTTAATGATTGTTTTTTGTTACAATATGAAGGAACACATGGGATCATTCATAAATGATGTCACGCTTTGAGGGGGAGGGGCAAAAAATGTGACATCATGCTTGTGCAACATAGCGTGGCATGTGACAAAGGGAGGGAGGAGGGTCATAAGCATGACATCATTTATGGACGGTCCCCATGCGTACTATTTATTTGAAAGAGTTTTCTGCATCCTTCACAAAAAGCAAACTTTTTTTCATTTCAACCATTTATTAAATTTAGTTTCAAAGTAAATAAACAAAATTTCTTTATATTTTTTATGAAAATTGTATTGAAAATATAAATTTTTTTTAAATATATATAAAGCAAGCACAAAGTTTCTAAATTTTAAACAATCATTAATAAAGCAAGTAGATTCCTGGGGTTCGATTCCTGGGCTCGGCCGACACCCCCGGAAACCCAAGCATTTTTCTCTTGAAAACAAAGTTCTTATCTCCAAAGTATTGACAATATAAGTCGGAAGCACAAAAAAGTATTTTTCTTACTTACATATATCTAAATGTTATGTTTTAATTCAGGGATGCACAAACGTTTTTGGGTGAAGGGCCAAAAAATTAGAAAGTATCAGGTTGGGGCCCAAAGTAACGTAATGTTTTGTTCATAAAAATACAGGGTGTATTTCAGTTTTTATTTAGAGTTAATATGTACAAATTACATGTATTAATAATTACTGTACTCTGGAACAGATTATTAAATAAAAGTTTTAAAAAACTAATGTAAATGAATTCAAACAAAATGAGGTATAAGATTTCTAAACAATTAATTGCACAACATTTATATATATCAATGAAGTGATTTTTCAAATGGCAAATAGAGGGATACTAAAATTTTTTACAAAAATGTGTGCAAATTATGAAAATGAAACGAATGGAAAATAAAAAGGTAATTTAAACTTAGAAAACACCGCATTATTCTCTAAATTATAACTTTCTTTATAATTTAGATAATTTTTCGTTGACATTTTATAATGTAAAATTTGAAATATATATTAAGAGTTAAAATGAGAAATTAATTAAAAGTGTGAATATAAATACAGAAGAAATAAACACACATATATTAAATAGCAAAATCCAAATGCTATGAGTCTGTACATCACGTTAAACCCTTGCAATTCAGAATTACTAATACAGTCGAACTCGTTTATAATGAGCACAAAGGGACCGTAACATTTACTCGTTAAATCCAAGTGCTCGTTAAATCCGAGAGCTAATAAATGGGTCCTTAAGATAGGCGTGCAACTAGAAGGGGGGGGGGGGGTCAAATGATCGAGTTTACTTAAAATTTAATTAATACTTACTTTAATTATATTAATTTAATTAAATTCTTTTCTTAATTTAATGACAATTATTCCTCCCCCAACCAGGAAAAAATCTCTAGTTGCACTACAGTCTTACCTACGAAAGTATTAAACCGGGGAGAAGAAAAAAAAAAAAAGATAAGATAGAAAGATGAGAAAAAGATTGCAAGACAGAAAAATATTGCTCGCTAAAACCGGGTCTTGCTTGTTAAAAGCGACTTCTGTTCCATAGACGTAATATTGATCCAACCAAATATTCTCGCTTCCCTCGTTAAATCCAAATTCTCGTTAAATCCGAGCTCGTTATAAACGAGTTCGACTGTAGTCAATTTGGCTAGTAGAATTGTTTTTTCAACTAACCATTTACAAAATCTTATTAGTTAAATTGGCATAGTAATATTAAATTTATACATTGCTACATGGACAATAATAATAATAATAAAAAAAGTTAAACTTATTCTCTTATCAAAAATCAACATATTGTTGTTTTGTTCCCTCACATATAATTAAATTTAAATCCATTAATCACAATAGTTTTCCTACAGATTAGAAATTGATCTTTGTGAATTAATGTAAAAAATCGTTATTTATTTATTCATTTCCTAAACACATATCAACAATAAAATTTTTAAATTTTGGTGATAAATTACTTTATAAAGTAAAATAATTATTCATATTGATATTATTTTCTGAAAATTAGTGTTAAATTAATAAATTTTTATTCATTCACAAAAAAAGAACGATGAAAAGCGATTGAAATTTCTACTAATTCGAATGCAAATACGAAAAGAAACTCTACTGTAAAGATGGCTTCTTTGCATACATCCAACTCTTTGAAAAGCCAACATTTAGTTTGCTTTTCAAAGCCACAAAAAGAGAAAATCTGTAGCAAATACCAATAAAACAGCAAAATAAATCATTCATATCTATAAATAAAAATCACAAAACTGACTTTTCTGTTAAGAAAAATTTTTAAAGTACAAAATTTAAATTCAGAGAAGAAATGTTTGCATGAAAATTACGACTCACATTAATGAGATCGGCGGGTTTGAATTTTTGAAATTATTGATTTAATGTTAGGCTCAAAACTAGTTGTAGCAATCTGTAGAATAGACAAAAGGTTTTCATCACTAACACTATTTCTAGTTTTTGATGGGAGCGGGGGGGGGGGGGGGACTCACTCAGACTCAAAAACATTGAAAAGTGTTATGAGCATGAAGCTAAACAAGGCACAACAAAACCGTTGACTTACCCCCCCCCCCCCTTTAAGCAAAAATATTTTTGATTAGATTATTAATAACGCTGCAATAAAAAATAATTATAATTAACTGATATGATCACTAAAACTTAAAATAACTTTCGGAAAATCCCTTATTTTCGGCCGGATTTTCAAGTGGGCGTGGCAGAATGAGGTCCGTGCAAGTTCTTTACCATAGAAGCTGAAGCTTAATAAAGATAAAAATAATGGAAAGCTCAAAGTAACTGATGTCTAAGAAGCAGAATCGGACAGTAACTGACAACTAGGAAGTGTTTCCGAAGTCGATGCATTGGGATTTCAAAATGCATAAAAAATTGGGACCAACCCTTGAAAGCGCAAAAAAAAAAAAAAAAAAAACCGGACAAAATGCGTAAATTTTACTCGAAATTTATAAAAGTTGGCCGGTATGTATGTTGGCAAGTTACTTTCAAAATTTTTCATAGAAAGAAAGGGAAAAAGCCTTCCAAAAGTAACGATTTTCGCGGGAACGAAATTCTTGATTTCCAAAATGACCAAAAATACGGAATTTCGTCAAAATAGGGGAAAATCACATGTCTGAATATGTCTTCCAGTCCATGTGGAAAAGACACTGCATCATTGCTTTTACTATCTAATAACCATAACTAAAACGGACTTTTCATTAAATTTTCTGCAGATTATTTTTCAATGGATTCATCCATGGGTTTATTACTACAAAGTAGAAGTATTTTTAGATAAAAAAATATTGCTTCACATGTTGTACAGAATCTAAGCTTCTAATGTGTAATGGTTATCAAAACATTTTTACGGCGAAATGTCTAGAAAATAAGAGAAAAAAAATGTAATAAAAAAAACCTTCCCATTTGAACATTATTTTACCAGGAGACTAGGAAAGTAAAATACCAAACAACCGCTCCCTCCACTTCTCCTTGAATTTCGCTTAAGTGAAATTACTGAATACCCCCTCCCATCTATATTGCTATTGAAATTATAAACAAGGAACAGAAGCAACACAATTAACAAAATTTGCCAAAGGAAAAACGAACTTTTAACAAAAATCGCAATAGAAACAGCGGATAATAGTTAAAAAATGAGCATCTGCGATCCCAAATACGTTTTTAAGATTATTCATTCTGTATTCTTTTAAAAATGTTTATTTCTAATTCGTGCGCCATTTAAAAAAAAAAACAACTCTTTTTCAAAATAGCGTAAGATAGGCAAATAAGATATTTTTATTTTACAAGTACAAAATGTTTGATATGAAATAAATGAGCTACAAAAAATAATTTTCAAAAATAAAGCAAGGTGTAAAGGTTTCTTTGCATCAAAATCAAAGGATTGATTATTCATATGACATTCAACAAAGATAACAAAGTCCAACATGGCAAAAGATGGATCATCGGAACAGTTTTTTTTTTACACATGGTTTACATGTTGCATGTTGCTTTAGTTGCAAAAAAGGCAATTTGTGATTGTTTATTCCCTTGAGGGTGAATCATTGCGGATATAGCGATAGCGCTTTTACTTTATTTTTTTTTTTCGCTCATCGGCACTCTAAGGGTCCTAGGAGAAGACGGTGGGAAATTCCGCTAGCGGGAGCTCTTGCTTAGCTTTTGAATACACGTGTATCAAAATTATTGCTCCTCGTAGCTCGTTGCGTACATATGTTTGTTTGCTAGAATTTGAAACCATCTTCTCCCTATAGTTAAAAACCTTGCTTATTTCCAATGCTTTATTTTTTTTCGGATGCGGAGACTATTTTTTTACTACGATTTTTCGTCAGCTTTTTTCTACAATTATTTTTTTCTTTTGTTATTATAACTATTCTTTTTTATCAACTACATTAGCGGGGTAATTCAAAAAGCCTGGCGGGCCAATTCAAAAGGCTCAGCGGGCCAATTTTGGCCCGCGGGCCATATTTTGCATCCCTGTTTTAATTTATATATGTAACCTTTTTTTACTTTGAACAGCTTATTGATATAATTAACATAACCAAAGAAATTATCTTCCAATCAAAGGCTAAAAGTATAGCTAAAAGTATTAATGTTTTAGCATTTTTTTAAAAATATATTGCTGCTACTCAAAAATAATAATTTGCATTCATCAATATTTTTTTAATGTTTCATTTCAACACATATGAAATTTTAGAAGTTAAAAATGCTTTTAAGATGTTGGCAAATATTTTTATTTGTTTATTTTTGGTTTTAAACAAATATAACGCTGTTCAAGTAGTGACTTCTGCATTGTAGAGATCCAACCCTGTCAGCCTCTACGTAATGACTCATGCTTCGACTGTTGAGGCCTTCAGTTCCGGGGGTGTCGGCTGGGCAGGATCGACTCAGCCTTTCATTCCTGCAGTGGGGTCGATAAAATGAGGACCAAGCATACTTGGGAACTATACACTGGGGGTTCCGCGTCAGGCAGACCACTTGACCGGAGCTTCTGCTTCTGCGCCCCAGGGCTCGAAAGCTGGGATGGGCACAGTAGTCCGTGGCCCCCAAAAGGGCTGCCGTGTCACTGAGTTCAGTTTAGTTTAGAAGCAGCTCTTAACAAGTAATCAGTAAAAAAAATATATTTGTTTTTGAAACTTTTTTTTTAATTGAAGGGGAGGGGGAGCTCACTGCCATAGTGCAAATATTACTCAATAAATTCTTTCTTTGGGTATTCTTATGATCAACTAATTGATGTATGCTTCAGGGAAGCATGTTACTGATGCCCAGTTCAATAAAAAAGAGATACAACTTGCTAATACAATAGGCATAAAAAAAACCTTCGAGTTTTTCAAAGGTTTCAGTCCGTTCAAATTTCGCATTAGAAACGCAAGAGTGGGGTCAATAGTGATACTAAAAACAATTAAATAAAGTTTGCTTTAAAGATGCAACATAAAGTTCATGATTATTACTTATCTTTCTTGATTGGGCATTATGAGCTAGATTGAACAAGAATGCCTCCAAAGAGGCAAAAAAGGTAAGTACGAGCAACAAATAAGGCAGGGGGGCCCGTTCCCTCCAAGTGTGATCTTACACCCCCTCATGGACACACCTGAATAAGGCTAGAAGAAAGCATATTTTGTTTTTGCGATACTGTAGATTTACCTGGCAGGGATGCTTCATCATACATGATTGTAGGCAGCAATGGTGCATTATAAAGAAAAGCTTTATTTTAGTAGTTCTAATTACTTAGATGATTAAAAATTTAAAATAATTTTTTTTGTTACTTATAAGCAATCAGTTATTCAAATTTAAAAAATCCACAAAATATGTAAATAGTGAACATTTTGGAGAAAGATTTTTTTTTTTCAGGAAGTAAAAAAGAAATGGCCTTTAAACAACCTAAATTTTAAGCCAGCTCATATCATATCTTAATGAAAGTTCTCAAGGAAATCTTATCCTAATGAAATTTAAGAGAGCTCTTGATGTTCATAGCAGATTGGTAAATTAACTAGGATCAGCCTAGCTGGGCCTAGAGTCTGTTGCTCATTGTCACTTTTGTATTTATAACTATTGGAATTTTTCCCTCGTTTTAATTTATACATTTATTTATTTATTTTTTAGATTTCTAAAATTTCCTTTCTTATAAAAATACATAAACTATAATTGTGATCCACAAATATCAATCGGTCGCAGCTGAAGAGGGCAGCACTTCGAGCATGCCTGATCATTCCACAGTCTATGGAGCGGTTGAGAAACATTTGTGGCAAAAACTCAATTCAGACAGTTTTTCAAAGTATGTGCATCCTAATCTGGATGCACCTAAAGAGTTGTGTGTCATGCTTTATTACTCTTGAGGCAAAAATGAAGAACATGTGATTCTTCTTTTCGTATTTGATATTGTCAAACAGAACATAAAGCTATTCTAATTCATTTCATTTAACAAACATTTGGGGTGTCTTGTATTTTCTTATATGCATTTCAAAACCCATTTTTAAAAGTAATATTTTTATATTACTTTTAAAAGTGCGATAATAGTTTATAGTTAAAAAACGTCTATCTAAACTTGGATTTAGTCCAAGCTAACAGCAACATCGTTTGATAGTTTTGTACAAAATTTTCCGAACTTTTGTTCTTTCACATATTAGGAGGGTGTTTTGTATTTAAAAAACCCATCTTCTCTTCTAGAAGTACACACTATTTTTTTTACACATAAATTATTGTTCGTTTTTGCACGTAAATTTTTGACTCAATCTGAGATAGAAAAATTCATGAATAAAGATTTTTATATTTTTGGTGAATTTGAAGCCTTGGAAGAGGAAAATGCATTATTTAACAATGATTCCATTTTCGACATTGGAGCAAGTCTTCTAAACTATGCACTGACAGCGACTGATTTTTTTCAACCAGGATATTGTATGTGCTAATTCCAAAAATTCTGAAATAATCGTAACCAAAGATGGAACTCACAATGGTCAAGAAAAAACCTGCTCCAACAAGATGTCTTGCCAGAAACATATTGAAAACGAAACCTGGTATTAAATGTTATAAGTAGCAATATTACAACATTCACAGATGCATCTGACTTAATTTATAAGTCTGGTTAAAGAAACAAACCATCGAGCCATATCTGTGAAAGGCGATGAATGGGAAAAAAGAGCCCACTTAAGAACCGTGGAGTACCAAAAATTTTGCAATGCAACGATCGATTTTCTGTGCAACAATGTCACTAGAATGAAGGATTTACTGAGATTCATTACAGTTGATAATTTAGAAACTAGTGCAGAGACGAAAAACAGGAAAGGAAGAGGAAATTGATGTTTATTCTGAATAGTAAAGCATATAATCTAGATGCTGAAGTATGTATTGGCAAACAATTTGTAAAATTCAGTGGGAAGTGTCCTTTTCGAGTATACACAGCCGTAATATGGTATGAAAATATAGCAAGATATGGTATGAAAATATGGACATTATGCAATGTAAAACTTCCTATCCGCTGGAATATGCAGGTCCATATGGGAAAGATCAGAAATGTACCAATGAGGAACAAGGTAAGCGAGTGGTGTTCAGGTTATGGTATTATGGCAGATAACTTTTTCACAACTCCCACTATTGCAAATGAGTTACTAAGGAACAAAAAAAACAATCATGAAACATAACTGGAAGGAGGTTCTAGAAGAATTTCGTCCAAATAGAAAACCTGTTGTGCACACAAGTGATGCTGCGTTTTTTAAAGAGACTATAATGGTTTCATATGAGTCTAAGCATAACAGAGCAGTTGGTGCAATCGATTTGTTTGCAAAAATAATGTCAACATCATAACAACATGTCATGAGTGTAGTAATCAAAATGAATTATTTTAAGTTCAATTGGGCATTTTCTATTTTTCTATGGCTGTAACTTTTATCAATGTTATTAAATGCTTTTAAAAGGTAAATTTGGGGCTTTATTTGATATAGTAAAAAACACATGCTTTTTAACGATGGGGTCACTGAATGACCTTGCATCTCTTTTTATGGTTTAAATTTCCACCTGGTCATCTTAAGGTTAAATAAATAATAAATTTTGATCCAAATATTATTGTTCATTTTACATAAATTTTTTGCAAATTACTGTGGAGATTTCTTCTGTCTGACATAATAATAATAATAATAATAATAATAATAAATCAATAGAAAAGTTCTTTGAGCAAACAACAAATAATTATTTATTTATGCTTTAATATTTCTATACATAAAGAGTCTAAAAGAATAGTGTTTGCTGTGAGCATTCAAATTGGGCATCTATAAAATAAATTAAAATAATTGACTATTTTCCAATTTAAAAAAAGTTTTTCAGCAAGACAATTGTAAAAGCATATCATGCAAAACAAATACTAAATTATGCCTTTAAATTATATACATCAAAGTGATGTTTGTTCCTATGGCTTGTCTAAAGAGAGCTTTCATATCTCATGTTCAAACATGTACAAATGCCATCCATGCAAATTCATTAAAAAAAGAAAAAGGTTTGCGCCCTTTGGGTAACTGTCCACGTTTAGTGCTCAGGCTGTCCCTAATAAAGAGGGCAATGCAAAACAGTTTTTAAACTTTCAGATGCTAAGCAACAGCCACAAGTTCGCCTTATACAAATTTAGGTACTAAGCTGGAAAGAAGACGAAGGAGAAACTTACCAAAGTACAAATAGCTTTATTTAGTTTTGAAAACTTTTTCCCCCATTTACATGATTGTTCTTCTTCTTGTAGAAGTAACTGTAAATCAGGATCCAAGTACCTAATTTGGGAGGGAAAAAAATCATTATTTGCTTTGGAAAACAATCAGCATGCATAAATGTAAAACTCTTATCACACAGGTTTATTTTCCGTTCTGTATATTTTTAAGAAATTTAATTAATCAGTATAGTAGAAAATAAGTTATAATGCACATTGGGATCAGAATGCTGTTATTTTTGTTGCACATAATCATAATGTATGGGTTTCTCAGCTGCACAAGTTGTGTGGCTTATAGAGAATTGTGTTTTATAGATTTGCAGTTTAAAGGTCTCTCCTCTATTGCACATGCAATTTTTTATATTTTGACTTGCTTTGAAAATATAAATAAATGCATAAATGAATTCTAATAAGTAAATAATATAATGTAAGAAATACAGATACAAATGGTTTTGAGCATTCGGGAGAAACAATTTAAAATTTTCTTTTTACTAACTTATTACTTATAATTGCAATATGTTTACATCTATTATTAGTTGTCTGCCAAATACTTTATTTTCTGTTGTGTGACTTTTAACAAATGTTTTGACAGAAAAAAAGCATTTTTAAAATAGATCTATTACTTGCATAATTTCTTATAATTTTATTCAATGAATAAAGAATCCAACATAATGACATTAGCAGACTAACATTTTATGTCATGGCACAGGGCCCATAAAACGTTCCCCACAATTTACAAGTTTAATTTAGTTTAGGAGGATTTTCCCAGTGGCTGAGTAGCCTTCCGTGCTACCATGCCACAGGTCCGGAGCTGGGTTCCCGGGCTGGGCAGGGCCAATTCAGCCTTTCATCCCTTTACTGAGGTCGATAAAATGAGGACCAAGAATGTTTGGGAATTAAACACTGGGGGTTCTGCATCAGGTTGACCACTTGACCAGAACATATGCACCCCAGGGCCCTTGGTCTCGAAAACTGGGATGGGTATAGTAGGCCATAGCCCATAAAAGGGCTGTCGCGCCACTGAGTTTAGTTTATTTTAGTTCCTTTTTACATAAAAAGATAAAAAATGCATTTCACTTTTTTAGCGATTTTTAAACTTGCTGATCAAATGAGTAATTATTTGCACTTTTAGCAGTCATCAATTGACATGCACTGTATGCAAAAAAGTAATATTTATATGTTCTTAAAATTGAAAAAAAAAAGCAACTTATGAGCATCATGGCATTATATACTTATATTTAAAAATTTAAAAAGAACAAGTTCCTCAGTATCAAATTTACTATTTTCAAATACTTCAAACTGCTTGTAAAAGATGTGAAGTACAAAATCGGCTAAAATATAGTTATCATCTTAGGCATATTTGAGGGAAGGTTAATTCCACTCTTGTATATATTTATTCAACTGAAAAGCTTGAGATGATTTGTGAAGCAAACCATAACTATGTTATAAATTATAAAGGTATGTTATGTCCCAACACTATATTCTTTATCTAATAACCAAAAAAATATTGGGAAAACTTGTGCATCGAGAGATTAATCACTTTTTTATTTTGTGCCCAAAAGTTGAATGATATAATGAGAGAGGGAGGAACACAACCTAGCTAACCTAGATTAGACTTCAAATGTTTTTACACTCTGTTTTGCACTTTATCACAAACTTGAATTATCTTTGCATAGCCTACAGAACATTTTTACTCAAAAAGGCTGTTGCAAAATATGACAAAACATTCTGCCAGAGGAAGTTTGTGGTTAATAAACGAATTACAAAAGCCAAAATTATCATTCTTATATTTTCACAAAACTATGATTTTGGATCTCGCACCTTTACTGCAGCAAATTCAGAAACATCAGCCTACTTGCTTAGCGATACTACATTTCCAATATTTTCCAGTTTTTATAAACAACCAATGACATACCTTTCGAGTTGTTTCCTTGAGTGTTTGCTGAGTAGATCAATTTTGGAAAGAACATTAAGATGTGGTATCTCTAAAGTAACCATAGCTGACAGAGCACTCATAACACCTGACACAAATTTTGAAGGCTCGATTAAGAATTGAGAGTCAATCAGGAATACACCACAAATATTGAACTCCATTTGGTGAAGATGTGAGATCAACTTTGGCATCACGTCCAAGTGAGTATACAATTCAATCTGACCTGTAACAGAGACATGAAGTTTCATAGTACAGTAGTTGTTTGCACAATATGAACTGAAAAGTCAAAACGTTATGACCATCCACTTAATGTTGCATAGGTCCACCTTAGGTACACAAAACAGCTGCAACTAACCAGGCATGGATGCCACAAGCCCATGGGGGAGGAAATCCAGTATGAAAGCTGAACACTATCTCTTAAAACTTCTTGCACGCTTACATAGTGTCTGTCTTATCCACTAGAAACGGACTCTTCTTCCAGCAGGACAACATTCCATGTCGCAAATCTAGAATTGTGTTAGTAGTTCAAAGAGCATGAGAATGAATTTTAATTGTGGCCTTTGCAACCTGTTTCACTAAAGCTTAATTCTGTAGAGTACACGAGGAATGTCATGAACAACATCCAAGAACTGAAATACCACTACTTCAAAAGATTCAGGAATTGCATGACCACTTATTGAACATGCAATTCCTGGATATTTTGAGGTAGTGCCATTATCAATTAGGTAAGCAATTAAGATTCAATTCGCCAATGACACATTGTTATAGATTGATGTTATTTTAGGTTACATTGTTTAAATTTATGAATGTATAACTATTAGCATAAAAATGGAGCTAATTATTAAAAAAATCATACCTTTAAAAGAATTTTTACCATAAATGCACACATATAGAACAAAAACTTCTAAGTCAAAATGCATTACTTGAAAAATGACTCTGTTCTTTCTCTAGAAAGAAATTACAGGCACTAAAAAATGCCTAATTGGTTGGAAAAGCGTTCTTCTTCTTAGCTAACGCCCACACTTGGCTGTAGGGCCATTACGTGATGCGCTGATCAGTAGAGATGGGCCTCTCTGAAAAGGTTGTTTACGTAGTTTTTATTATGGTGCAGAGCAGAGCAATCCTTCAGGTGTTCAGCATTCATGGCACCATAGCCGCAAAGCTGGCACTCTGGTGATGGTAAGACTTTTATA
Organism: Octonoba sinensis; assembly: GCA_038502835.1. NCBI lineage: Eukaryota > Metazoa > Arthropoda > Arachnida > Araneae > Uloboridae > Octonoba > Octonoba sinensis. The sequence continues at coordinate 632,007 of CM076606.1, read as the reverse complement.
CGATGAAGGTGTGCTGCAAGATAATCATGCCCTTTCCTCATCCTGAAAGCTGCTACACCAACCGCATGGGGTAGGTTGTGGTCGATGGGGCCCCTGGAAACGGGGCTATCCCAATTCCTGCCCAAAGACAGCCTCTCCAGCTGCTGACAGTTCCATCTTTCCACTGCTGTTTTTATTTGGGACTTGACAGAATGGAGTGTACTCGGTTGTTTGGGCTGGGGAAGGGCTGTCCCCTGGTTTGCCAGCCTGTCAGCCATTTTGTTACCACTGATGTTAACATGGCTCGGGATCCATTGGAACTTTAGAGTCCACCTAAGATCCAGCAAATAGTCCAATAATATTTTTCTACAGTCAATGGTTCTATTACAATCTGTTTGAGAGTTACTTTTCTTTTCTCCACCAGACACCCGCACACTTTTTAGCCGAGGCCTTAGGTGCGCCGAAGCTGGGAGCTGGTGGCCGTGATGTTTGAGAGTTACTAGCGAGGTTTCGAATGGTGGCTTGGGAGTCAACCAGAAAAACCGCTTTCGTAAGTTTATTACGATTTACAAGCTCAGCTGCTGCAGAATATATAGCAGCCACCTCTCCATCATAATTACTAAGAGGAGCTCCTACAGCAGAGCAACCCTGGAATTCTTGACAGTAGTAGGTGGCACTTGTTTCACCTGTTCCTGACATAGAGGAGCCATCTATATACATATATATATATATATATATATATATACAGTAGAGCCTCGGTTATCCGAGGTAATGTGGACAGAGGGTACCTCGGATAATCGAAAACTCGGATAACACGGACTCTGTCCAAATCAAGAGGGAAACATGGGTTGAAATGAATGACAATGTCGTCAAAGATGTAAAAAAAGGCATTTACTGTACATATTATGAAATGAATAAATGACGTTACATACATAAAAATACCTAATTTTATATGTTTACATGAGTAGAGTACATGTTCCAGTTAAAGTTGTCTTTTTTGAAGAAGTATGTATATGGTATATATGTATCTCAGTTCTTCGCTGCCGTTTTACGAAATGGTTGTAGCCGTAGAAGGTCTGTTGAAATTGTCTGTTGTGCTAGCTCTTTATATAACCAGACAATAATTGGATGGCTGACGTCAATCAGTGACGCCGCCATCGGCCGCCAAAAAAAATTTTTTTTTCAAGGGCAAATGTACCTCGGTTAACCCGGAACTCGGTTAATCGGGGCTCGGATAACCGAGGCTCTACTGTGTATATATATATATATATATGTATATTGAAATATAGATGTAAATGAAAGTTCCGGGACATGTAAACTAACATTAACGAAACGTATAAATTGCTAATACAAAAATTAAAAGTCAAAAAATAAGAAACAAAAACAAATAACTCTCCTCATCAGTGGGCGGGGAGCATAACGTATTCCTAAGAAACCAAGAAAAATAGTCCTACAGGTTTCGGAATGCGTGGCAGAAAGGGCATGTAAAAGGAAGTATTGTAAATAAATTGAAGCGACGATGTTGCGATAAATTGAAAAATGTGGTGAATAACATAAAAAGGAAACTTTGACAGAAATAACGCAAAATGTGACCAATTCTAACAAAAAATTGCAGATTTACAGATACATAGATGATATTCTAATAATCGATTCAGATTTTTGCAACATCCACTATAAAATATATCCAAAATGCCTTACGTTAAATAAAACCAATAATACTGCAACCTGCGCTAACTTCTTAGATATCTATATAAATATTGAAACTGACAAACTAAATCTCGATCTTTACGACAAACGTAAAGATTTTAATTTTTCTACGATACATATACCGCAGTAATTTAAATAAAAGAATTTTTGTTAACGTAATAATAAATCAATTAAACAGATTTTCGAAAATCTGTAACAATAATATCTTTTTAAATAAACAAATTTTCAGCAATACAGCAAATCTTTATTATAATAACCTTTTTCCACTAGAATTCATTAAACATTACGTTAATATATTCAAGAGGGCTGTGCGCATGTACGACGCACATGCTAGCTGACGTACTGGTGGCGCTGTTTGCTGTGGATGTTATGAAGGTTCGTGGCTAAAGTCCTCTAAAAATCTATGGAAGGCCTCAACCTGGATGTGTTGCAGCGGATGATGTCCGACACGAATGTTTGATCAGGAGTTTGCGGACACGGAACAACAATGAAAATATTTGTGTTTTCTGCTTTTGTCGTCGCATCTTTGGACCTCTCATCTCTGGGTGTAGGCGAGTATAATCGTTGCTACGTGCCAACGTCCTGCAGGTATGGGCGGGTGCGTCGTATTGGTGGCATGTTTCACGTCCGTCTAATTTTGTAATTTTTGTATCAAAGCCTTTTGCGTTATTTCCGTCAAAGTTTCCTTTTTATGTTATTCACCACATTTTTCAATTTATCGCAACATCGTCGCTTCAATTTATTTACAATACTTCCATTTCTGCGACGCATTCCGAAACCTGTAGGACTATTTCTCTTGGTTTCTTAGGAATACGTTATGCTCCCCGCCCACTGATGAGGAGAGTTATTTGTTTTTGTTTCTTATTTTTTGACTTTTAATTTTTGTATTAGCAATTTATACGTTTCGTTAATGTTAGTTTACATGTCCTGGAACTTTCATTTTCTTTTCATTTACATCTATATTTCAATATATTAAAGTTCGCTGCATAGTGCTGCATTTGCGCCTGGCACTAACTTTGACAATTTCATATACTTAACAACTTGCTACACATATATATGTATATATATATATATGGAGCCAAGCCGAACTAGGATATTGTAATGGATGGTTTGGAGAGCGGCGCTTCTCAGTTCCGAGTCCTATGATGCATGTTTTGGGAAATGATGATCAGTTAGGGAACATGCTGCTTCAGGTAGATGTTGGAAAAAGTCCTGATATGTATTTAGTGGGGCGGGCTCACCAAGAGTGATACCATATTTCATGTATAAATTCTGATAGCAAGTTATAAGCATTCACTGGGTCTTGCTTCGGTCTGTGGCTCTTTAGTAACACTCCCAATATTTGTTTATACACCTGGAGTGCTCCAAAAAACATAGTGCAGATTTTTCTTTGTATAGTTCCAGTGGTTGAATTTGGGACTGTGCCTCCATTGCAGCAATTGGGGTGGATTTTGCGGCACCAGTTATCGTCCTTAACGTAATATTTTGCACACGATCACGTACTTCAGTAGTGCAATTACTGGCTGTTATGGTCACCTCACTCCCGAATTCGAGGACCGGTCTGATATATGACTTGTAAGTAGTTTTAAGAACATCTTGGTTTGATCCCAAGTTGTAGCTGTTAATCTCTTGAATAATCTTGTCCTTTTTAAAGCCTTTTCAGCACAATGGTTGATGCGAGGTTTCCATGTCAGGCATCGATCTAATGAGACTCCCAGGTATTTTGAGATGTCACTGCTCTAAGGCCGTATTATTGTAGCTACGGTTTATTTCCAAAGGTTTGGTAGAGAGCGTGAACAGTTGGAATATTATTTTCGTAGTACTAACAGTCATAGTGTTGTACTCTGCCCACTGTTGGAGTTTCAGCAGAGTGTCGTTCAGGCATTTCTCCAAGCTGCTGATGTTACTGCTGGTTGCCCACATGAGAAGGTCATCAGCATAGAGCAAGGCATGGACTCCAGGCATCGTACGTAAGGTGTCAATAATGTCGTTTATCATTAGTTTAAAAAGGATACATGAGATGACGGCTTCCTAAGGCAGACCCTGCTTCTGGATATGAAACCTAGAGGTGCTGTTAGAGAACTTAATATGGATTTCCCTTTGCAATAGGAAAGACTTGATCCAGTTAAAAAGGTTTCCAGAGGCCCGTAATTTCTCAATTTGTGTAAAAGCATGGGGCGCCACAATGTATCATATGCAGCTTTAAAATCAATTTGTACTGCAAGTGTCAACATCTTCCTATGGAAGCCGTCTTTAACGTCTTGAGAGAAGTTCATGACGTGGTCCATGATGCCTCTATGTCTCCTAAACCGAGCCTGGGCGTTATCAATTATACCTCGGGCCTCCACAATCTGGTTAAGGCGGTTGGTTATCATTCTCTTCACCACCTTGCAGCATGAGCTGGTGAGAGAGATTCGTCTGTAGCTATCAGTCAAATTTCCTGGTTTAAGGATAGGGAATATTTCAGCTTTTCTCCATTGTTGGGGTACACCTTTCCTCCATGTGAAGTTAATTAATGCAAGCAAAGTTTTCTTTGCATTATTTCCAAGGTTTTTAAGAAAGTCTGGAAATACCCATTCACTCCTGCTGCTTTCCCAGATTTAGTTTGAGAGAAAGCAAAGCCTATCTCTGCCAGCATGAAGTCAAGGTCAAAGAGTTCATGGCATTGCCGATTGTGACATGTTAATTTCAGTCGCATTCTCAGGATTTTGGCGATTTTTCTATTGTATTGGTTGGAAAAGCCATACGTTGCATAAAGAATTGCAGGAAACATTAAAGAGAAAGAGAATGGGGGGGGGGGGGGGAACACTCACCATCTCAGTCCTTTTACACACCAGACGGATGTCACCAGACATGTTCTCTTGGTCTGGTTCGCATTTCATGAAGTGACAAGAATATGGTTTATATGAATCTCAGAGATTGTAATTAGTTTATTCCCCCCCCCTTACCATGCTTCAATGAAAATGTTTAAAATGACAACAAAATAGGGACCTTACAACTCCTAAGTTAAATCTATATGGTGCATTCCGACATGTCTGCTCTCCCCCCCCCTTGCAAAATGTATTAACAGTTAGTTAAAAAAATTCACATAAAACTGCTCTTTTTTTTTGCGCACATCCCAAAGGAGTATGAGGTCATTATTGGTACAGTAACCCCTCGTTATATTGCTCATTTGGATATATTGTGCTTTTCTATGTCTCCCAAAATTTTAAGTTTGAGTTCTCAAAAGTAAAAATATTGCATTTCTGAGTAAAGCCCTTTCCCCCCACTATACAAAGGCATCCAACAGAAATGTTTTCCTTTCTTCTGAATTTTCTGGAGTTAAAATCTGCAGCAATTCTCCTCCCACTCCCCAATTTACATGCCTGCAGAATGATAAATGATTCTACACAAATCAGTTGACATTTTACTTGTTCTTTTGTATTGATTCTAACGTCCATTAATAAATGAAACAGACAGATGTTTACTGCCCAAGGAGAAAAAATACACGCATTTCTGAATACCTTTTAGTACAGAAAGGATTCGCACTTGGCTGAACAGATCCAAATTATACAATCTCCTTAACCAAGAGGGAGTGATTGGTAAAGGAATTTTCTGGGAAGAAAATGATTACCTTCATCTTTGACATCGTTTTCACACCATGCTCTGGTGGCATGCACAGGTTCACTCAATTTACTCATATGTTTTGACTTATTTCTAACGGCATCGGATATATAGCGCTTTTTTGCCTTCCCCTGACAAACGCGACATAACGAGGGGCTGCTGCACTATAATTCGGGACAACTAAAATAGTCACCGAAAATTTTTTATCATATGTAGCATTAATGAGATTGTCTTCAAGCATAATAAAAATAGTGTAACTAACGAAAGAGTAAAATTGCTACGTTTGTCACTTTTGATATGTTAAGTTAGTCACATTTCTAATTACTAAATAAATAATGCTATACTAAAAAAATTTCAGTCAGTTACTAAACTCAGGTAAAGTTTAAAAAATCAAAATTCTGAAAGCAATTTTCGAAGTTGAGAAAGAAAACTTATTCTTTTTGTAATTGAAGTAACAAAGAAGAGCTACAAAAACATTTAATTAAAAAAATATGTTTACCTTTTTGAGACATTCAAAAAATGTATTCAGTAAACAGGAGAAAGAAAGACATTCAGGCGAAATTTTTTTTAAATTAATGGGAAAAAATAGGCTTAAAAAAAATTCAACGTTTAACCATATGTTTCTTTCATCATTAAATTCAAACCAAACGAAGTTTTCAAAACCGTTTGCAAGTTCTAAAGCTATACATTTCAATAAAAAAAATCATGTATCACAGTTACAGATATTGCAAAAGTTTTCTCCTTTCTTGAGAGAGAGGTGGGTAACATTTTCCATGGAATGACCACATAAGATCTTTCTTAAAAATTAAATAAGTTTGAGTAGTCTTATAAAGTGCCTATTTTTTCGGATGAAAAAACATTTTTTTATTCTAATCACATATGTTTTCTTGTGGCACAGTAAGTTTAAATTATAAATTCATTTTAATTAATAATTTTAAGTGAAATTTTAGGAAAAAGCTTCTGTTATGGAGTATTTGAATTTTAGTTTTTTTGCAATAACTAATTCTTTAACAGAATTTATATTTTCAGTTTATGAGTTACGTACAACAAGATCAAACAAAAGAGAAATCTTGGATTTTAGCTGAAATATTTCCAACTTTCTGCTTTTGCATGTGTTAGACTATCTTCATGATCAGAGTCCGACAAAAACGCAAAAATCTTAGGAGCCTGGGAAAATTTTTTAGGAGTCAGCTATAATATTTTCATTTGCGAACAAGTTGCCACCTGAGAAACTAGTCGCCAAGGCACTTTTTTTAGTCGCCCGGGCGTCCTGGCACCCGGGATTTGACGGACCCTGTTCATGATCATTTAAAGTTTAGCAAATAAATTAGTAAACAAAATGGTCTTTTCAATTTCCAATAGCATTTTATAAAATTTATTTATTTATTAAAATGAGTTATGTTTTACAGTAATAGAAAATTAAAACTCAATGATAAATCCTCATTGAAACAATGTCATACCTGGGCAGTCAAATAAAATGTAATCATCACTTTCTTCTCCTAACTGCTCAGTAAGCCAATCTAAATTTTCAATGAAATATCTGCAAAAAAAAAAAAAAGGGAAAAGAAAAGGTGTTTATAAGTAATTATACACATACTCTCTATCCTGAAAAGGAAATGCCATGAGGAATTTGCGCAGCTCTGATTTTATCAAAATAGGCGTGGATAGTGATATTAGACCACTGCAGTGTGTGGATGCTTTTTTTAAAGTTTATTTTTTATTCCCCTTTCTCAGTGGACCTTGGAAAATCATATCGAACATTTTGACAGTGCTGCCTTGATGCATTTTCTTACTAACTAATTACAATTTGAACTTCGAATAAAACTTATAGAAGCTTCTTGGTGAACTTTTTATTAGTGCTAACTGGAACCCGGGAAATTTTACTGGCCCGTTTTGTAGAATGAGTTACCAGCATATCAGTCACTCAACCAGAGGGCCCTGTGCCCTTCGTTCCCAAAATGAGGATTTGAAACATTTTCAAAAATATTGTTTTTTACTCAAGAGCGGAGACCTGGAGCAATGGATGAAGGAGATTTTGTTTGAAACATGAGTAGTGCTGGAGTTGTGCTTCACAGCTCAATTTTTTCAAAAACCTTTTAAATGTTTTATCCCATAAAAAATTGATTAACTAAAAAAAAAGAGATGAACAATATAATCTATTTAATTTATTTGGGAAATGTAGTAGGAGCCGGTTCAAGTATTTTATAAATCGGGTCGGAGAAACTCAAAAAAGAAGGCTGCTCTAGATCCCTGATCCAGGGATAGAAATAGACTGGGAAGAAAAAGAATATAAAAGGAATCCCTGATATGAAAAAAAGGAATGGTTCAGATGTTCTTAAGGCATTATGCATATGCATAAGCAGGGGTCGGCGCGAGTCCCTTTTTTCAAAAATTGGTCACTATTTTCACTTTTTTGCCCTTTCTCTGGCAGAGCAACCAAAAAAAGTTACTTTGTGTGTCTATGAGTTAAGAAAACATTGCAATTTTGCATAAAAATACGTGTGCCAGGGTTGAAGCTTCTGCATATCCGCCATCTTTGGTTCTGTAAGTCCGCCATTTTTGGTCCTGTAAGTCTGCCATTTTTGGTCCTGTAAGTCTGCCATTTTTGGTCCTGTAAGTCCGCCATTTTTGGTCGTATTTTGAAATTCGGCGTGGCGCCAGCCCCGAGTGTGCCGAAGTTAAGGTTTGATATTGCAGTGTGATGCAACCAGAAGGGGAGGCCTAGAGGGCCCGTGACCTCTCCTCCCATCTAGAATGATAATTTTAATTGTTTGTAATTTTTTTCTACTTGAGAAAGCAAATCCTAAGAAAATTAAGCGATATTTAAATTTGAATAGAAACTGAAAATTTTTAGCAGTTGCAGATTATATCACTCAGAAAATTAGCTTAATTTCTCTTTTCTTTCACGCCTCCCCCCCCCCCCTCCCGAACTAACTGTCATAATCACAAAAGAAAATTTTTGGAGGGGAATTCTCAACGAAAAGACATTACGCAATTTTGAGAAAATAAAGTTATATTCTTGTCAAGAAATCATTAAATAATGATGCAGGGGAGGGGGAAATCTAAATTCTTAAAAAAAAAACTTTAGATCTGAAAAATTCTTAGCAGTTGCAGATTATATATATTGCTCAGAAAATTACATTATGACCTCTTTTTATTTCCATCCCCCCCCCCCCCAAAAAAAAAGGAATTGCACAAAGTTCAGGTAGGGGAAAAAATAGTGCACCCTCGCCCCCCCCCCCCCCCCCCCTAAAGATTTCTTCTAATTCTGCCACTCATACTGTCATTAGGTATGACAGTTATACCGTGTAACTAAAATTATAAAATCACAACTAAACTTATCACAACTAAAATTATAAAATCAGGGAATTTTTTGGAGCTCAATCAGGGAATTTTTCTTGGATTTTGTTACTACCATGAACTTACAAAAACAGTATCGAATAATCAAGCGGTTTGTTTTCTACAATGGTAGAGAAGATTAACACAGTAATTTCAGTCTGAATAATTTTGATAAAATATCAAATTTAGATTTATTTCAAGTGGAATTTTCTAATCTTTAAACAAGTATAAAAAAATATTTAAAAACGAGCATTTGCAAAATAAATTTTATTCAATGTTGAACATAAATTAAAATTCGAAATTTCTGTCGATTTGAATAAATATTTATTCATTTATATTTTTAAATAAGTAACAATTTGAGAAAGAAATTAATTAAAAGAAATAACTTCTGTCTTTAAAGTTAGGTGCAAGCTCTATTTATTCAGGATTAGTGTTCAAAAAATGTCGAAACTGCTCTTTTTCAAGTTATATTTAGTTTAAATGAAAAAACACACACACGTTTACATTTAATGGTCACTATTTTGGTCACTTTTTTTAAAGCTGTGGTCCCTGTTTTCACTATTTTGAAGACTCTAAAGTGCGCCGAGCCCTGATAAGGGCATAATTTTAAAACAAAAATTCAAAGAAAAACCCTTTCAAAATTGATATTTTGTAAATTGAAGAAGAATTGATCATTTAAAAGAATAGGAAAACAAAATTGCAACCTTCCTTTAAGGAAAAATTACTTAAATCCTTCCAAAACATTTGAAGGGAGAAAACCATTAGTTAATGAACTAAAATTTTAGTTTCGCATAAAGGAAACATCAGAGTGACAAGGCTTTCAGCCTTTTACATATTTTCAACCACTATTTTTATAACATTTTTTGCTTCATATATTAACTGCTGAAAACTTATTAAAAATATTGCTGTCCTACTTAGGTGCCTATGTTTTCTATGCCTGAAATGTTATGAGCATCATTGCAGAAATTTAAGTGCTTACAATGAAATTTCAAGGTATTTGTTTCAAGAGCAAACCAATACATACACACTTAATTGCTATGCATTCAATTTAGCTAGTACTGCTGATAAACTAGTAAACACTTCTAACAAGGACCAAAATCTAAATTTTAAAGTAGAGGGGAGAGCACATATAAGGTTTACATATTTTCTGTTAGGAGAAAAAACAGCAAAACTATTTGATTTTTTTCTGCCTTTTATGTATTAGTTGATTATAAAAGTTTTTAAATCTTAGTCAAGAATAAATTCTACTTCTAGTAGAAAGGTATACTGTACAGTGGCATAAAGACAATTTTCTCATTGTGGGAGGGGGGTTATAACAGTCCTTTACATATATATTACCATACTAGAATTCAACACTTGGCAACCCTACAGAGCAACTCAAAAAAAGTAGCTGATTGAGATCCCTGCTAAAACATTTTTTTGATTGTGCCACTGACAAATAATTTCTCATTTTTTGATCAAAAACTTTTATGACATTGTACCACTCCATAACAGCTTTCCTCTTTACTTCAAAAAACCATGTACAGAATAAATAAAAGATGTTTTGAATTGTATCAAATGAAATAGGGTGCAAATTAGAAATTGAAAGTAAAAAAAAAAAAAAACTACATGATAGAAGTGCAAGCTTAAGTTCAAAAACTTCGAAAAGTGCCCATGCACTGAATCTTTCACCACTCAATGGTGCCAGGCAAGGCATTAGAGAATGAACAATAATACGTATACCATTCCTCAAAAAAAAAAAAAAAAAACCTGAACAGTAATAATAGTCTTTGAAAAACATGAAAAGAACAATGATATCTTACTTTAAGCAAAAAACCAAGCCTCCATTGGGGCCATAATGCAAGTCTGTATCTTCCATAACATCGTCCAAATGGATCAGTTCTCGTATATCTACAGTATACGAATTCCATTTTAAAAATAAGTAGTTACTATCACCAATTGATTTATAAGATTATGATACAAAGAAAACAAACAACAAAAATGCAAGTAAACCATACAAAAAGATACAAATACATAAAAAGTGAAAAATCAATAACAGACTTTGGGCTGAACTAGGCTGATTCCCATTGTCAGTGTCAATTTTCAATGAGGATCTAAATTCATTTCTAAACGTTGCACTTTAACATAATTGAGAGCTCTCTTAGGTAAAAAAAAAAAAGATTCTGAAATAGGGATGCACTGACTAATTGGCAGTAATTGGCAATCAGCCATAATCAATCACTTTGCTGATTATTTATAATCGGCCATTGTCTTACTTATTAATTGGAAAAACAATTATTTCTTCATTAAAATTACATTTAGTATCCCAATATTTACATTTAAAACGCTGAATGATTTTATTAATTAAGAAAATTAATTTTTTTGCAAGGTAAGATGTCATGCAATACAAAAATGTACAAAAACTCTGAAAGAAATAGTGTTAAAAAATAATCCTCACAACTTACTGATATGACACCAGTCCGGTTTAAGGTTTAATAATGTGAAAACATGAGCATTACGATATTACCAGCGCATATAACCAACTTTTTGCATGTTCATATTGCACTCCCACCTAAGCCAAATAATCTTTCATTTTCTATGAATGGTGCTGTTGCACTTAAAATATTTCAATGCCAATTTACTCAGATAAATAAATTTTTCCTTCCCAGGTTTTTACCACAAAAATTGATGTTCACTTTCTTGGTTGTAATAAATTTGAATAAAGTTTGAAAAGATTATTTGAAAAAAAAAAATGAAAAGGAGAAAAGTAAATTACCATTCACAGAAATAAACAAATAGTTAACTAGTTCTGAAAAGTAAAAAAACAAAAGCACAAAAAGAATAGTGATGGAGAAATTGCAGCATTAAAAATAACCACTATAATTAATCGGCCGATTACTTTTCCCTGATTCAACTATTGGTAATTGGTCAATGTTTACGGGGGCATCCCTATTCTAGAAGCAATTTAATATTTAAACTTATTGCTTGCAATTTGCATCATTCTTTTAGGAAATAAGGCAAAGATTGGATTTGATAGCTATATAGATTAAATCAGAAGTTCTCAAACTTTTCCAGCAAGGTTACAAATTCAATGTGTAGCACTGCATTTTATCTAGCAGCTAAATACTATATATTTAGTAAATAGAGTAACAAAATAGCTTTGACAATACAAGGCAGCTTCATCATTTAAGCCTGCAGGACATTAGATTTTTACTGTTTTTATTTCAGCTTTCCACACAAATTTTCCATTGCAGGAAGAAAAAAAATTGATATTATAAAAAAAACTACCTTTAGTTTTAAACATGTAATTTTGCTAAGTACTAGCAATTGTTTTGTGCAATTGTTAGGGGTGTCCGTTAAAAATCATCCCTTAGCTTATAAATGAAACAACCCTACATTGTGCCAAACCATTTGTTGTTTTCTTTTTCTCATTTGCATTGCTTTATCGTTTGCTGTTATGACTTTCGTTATCATTCTACACTCTAGCTAGTTCACTATATTTATTTTAAAAACTGCTGTTTTCATAGCAAAATGTCCTTCAAAGGGAAAACTACTCACTCAAAACAGAGAAATTTAATAAATAATGTAATTAAGTACTGTGAAGATGAGGCCCAAAGCTGGAACACTTTTGATGCCCATATCTCAAGCTCAGAAACGTGTTGCTGCAGCCACTGGTGTTTCGCTTCGAACAATTAAGCTGATCAAAAAAGAAGCTATTGAAACAGATGGACATTTAGCTACTCCGGGGAAGAATCGAAAGCGTCCAGATGCTAGAAATGCGATATTAGATAGTTTCGATAACTGTGTTCTTCGAAAAGTAGAGAACGAATTTTCTGCTGCTAAAAAAATTCTACCTTTATCCCGTTTGCTTCCCGTGGTAAAAGAAGCGATTAATTTCCCATGGAAAAGAGGAACTCTTTGAAAATACCTTCGCATTGCAGGTTTCAGGTATAAACGTTGCAAAAACCAAAGGCGGATCATAGTTGAAAGATCACACATTGTAGCATGGAGATTTCGTTTTCTTAGAAAAATGAAAAAAATTCGACAAGCGAAAAGAACGATCGTTTATATAGATGAAACGTGGCTGGACAGCAATCTTTCTTTCCAAAAATGTTGGATGGATGAAAAAATTGGGGCTGCTATCAAAGACGGCGCAGGCTATCGTCTGATTGTGGTTCATGCTGGAAGCGAATCTGGTTTTATTCCAAACGCCGGATTGATATTTAAAGCTGGATGTGCTTCTGGAGACTATCACGGGCAGATGAACCTTGATAATTTAAAAAAATGGATTGTTGAAAAGTTGCAACCAAATGTTCCACAGAACTCAGTCATTGTTATGGATAATTCCGCTTACCACACAAAAGTTCAGGATCCCGTACCCACGAAAAGTTCTACAAAGGATAAAATGTGCACCTGGCTAGAGAAAAAGCAGATTCAGCATGATAAAAAGGAAAGTTCGATTAATCTTCAAGATCTCGCTTCAGAAGCCATGCAAGATATCGGAATAAATGAGAGGTGGGAAAGGCATTGCAAACACATAGAACACATTGAAAATAATTATTGGGAGATTGATAATGTTGTCGAGGAAGTTGTTGAAAATATTCGTTTCTATTGGTTCTGATTCCGACACGGAGAGCAATTCAAGTAGTGATCCTGATAGTTCTGACGAAGAACCTTAACTTTACTTGTTTTTTTAAAAGTCTGAACTCTTGTGCCTGGAACTCTTTTTTCGTTTTCGGTGCAAAATTTTTATTGATTAATTTTATGAAAACTAAAAATATGATGTTTTCAATCAGTTCAGGTAAATATTTAATAATACTTATTCCATTATAATTTAGACATTGAAAATAAAATAAAATATTTGAAAACTACTATTTCTATTCATGAAATAATTTAAATCTGTATTCTACTATATTATCATGTAGCATATTCATCTTGGGGACCGTTCATAATTGATGTCACACGTTTTTCAATATATTTGACTTTGTCACATGTTACGCTATATTATATAAGCATAAAATAGGTTTAATTTGTTGATTTTAAGTTTTTATAGAAATCAAAATGTATGATGTCACACTTCTTGTTACCCCCTCCCCTCGTCACAAACTGTCACTTTCTTGAACCGCCCTCCCCCCTTGAAGCGTGACATCATTTATGGATGATTCCTTATTAAAAATTAATTTCAGCTTTAAAAATCTATTAAAAGAAACATTAATACTGCATTGCTACCCTTCTAACAACAAATCAGAATATATATTTTTTAATTTGATATTCTAAATAACATTTGCTCAGCACTGTTTCACAAAAATGTGCTGGATTACCTTCAAAATGAAACTAGAAGGATGTATTTAAACAGCAAGTGGCTCAGCATAAAAAGAGTCACTATGCACATTGTTAAACATCAAAATATTGCTAATGAACTTCTAATAGAGACGAAATATATCTTCATTCAAAAACGTGAATATTATAACGGGATATTATCAAACTTACGCAACATGTACTTAAAATCAAACAGACATTTTTTGCAACTACTGCTACTTTTAAATAATGTCGAACTAAAATAATTTTGTATCTATAAAAAAAATGATAACGATTGCCAAATGGCAACCTTTCTCGAAATGTACTAACATTCTCCTACCGAAAAATGCAAAATAGTATCGTCCGATACCACGTGACGAAGGCAGGCCGAAGTGCCATCTCGTTTGTGAACGCACTATACAGGTTGATGTTATGAGTCACATTTATGATATCTTATTGCGGGGGGGGGGGGGGGGGGAGCTGTCTGTTCTGAATTTCAAAACATTCCAGGAGGCAAAGGGTATATAGTAGGGTGGCCCTTAACCATATGTAATTTTTTGAAGGTAAAAATTTTGCTGCTCCCAACCCCTGATCCTATTCAAATGATGAAAAAAAAGGGCTATGCAAAATTTCAGCTTAATCAGTTGACGTTTAGGCGAACCTTTAAAGAGCTTGAAGTAATGCATATTGATTAATTGCATTACAAACATGTATATTCTTCCCTAGCTCCTAGCTTGTCCTTTTCGTCTTTGACAAATGTATGTGGAATTGTCTGGTCTTCCCAGCAATTGTTTAAAAACATTTCAAATCAAATTTCCCCAAAGTAAATTATAAAAAAATTTTCAAAACAGCATGAAAAATTAAGACACATTTGATTTTTAAAAATAAATCACATAACTTCGATAAGAGCAAAGCGTTTTTATTTACTATAACACTTTTGATAGAACTACAACATAATGTAAGCGAAATAACAATAAATATTATCTTTTTATAAGTGAGGATTTAGTAGCAGTTGGGGTTTTTTTTACACTCTCCGGCAACAATTTGTAATATAAATTGTTTCTCAGCTTCATCTTTTGTAAGAATGTTATTATAATCTTGAATGAGTTTGCTACCTCTTTCTGCAACGTCATTCACAACAATGATGGTCTGAAGTCTTTCAATTCCACTCTTATAACCAACATCATCTTTCCATGTTGAAGGGTCTTTGTACAGAAAATCGGAGCTAATAGAAAATCTCGTGAAGAAATTTTTTGTACTAGAAGTTACAAAAGACGGAAACTTGATTTTTGAAAATGATGAAAAATCGTTTGGGTGAAGAATGTATCGCTTAAATTGATTTGTATCTTCTTCCTGTTCTTCACTTCCTTCAACCTCCAGCATAACTTGAGCCATACTTGTATTAACATCTATTGGAACATTGTCATCAAAAAAGGAAAGAGTCACAGTTTCGGGAACTAAGTACCAGATATGTTTCGAAATTTTTTTTGCAGTAGCCTTACTGATATCTGGATCAATAGCCTAATAATTTAGCAATTGATACATGAAAAGAAAATCATGATAGGGGGTGCTTTAATTGCATCTGGTGACAAGAACCATGCTCGAACATACACTCGAGCAAGAAAAGTACATATTCTTCTTAAGGAATTCTTCTCCCTATGAGATAATTTAAATTGATCTTGAAATAAGAATATTTTAAATGCATAGATTGCTTGACTTACAGCTCCTAGTATATGAAAAGATATGCCATTCTTTGGAATGCCTCCAAGAAAGATCACTGTTAACTCCAACAATTCTCGATAATCATCCCGCAGTTGTTTATGAGTAGCAAGCTGATCTTCAATAAAATGAATAATAGTAGAGCGGACATCATAAGGCACTTCATTTTTATCAGTTATGTAAACACTTTTGTCAATTTTAACCCAAGTTTCTCTAAATCTTTTGAAAAGTGGCATGTCTAGACCAGTAGTCGCATCCATCAGCAAGTCGAAACAGCTTCTCAAAACTAATTCAAAAATGTGATGACGACAAGGGAGGTACAACAGGTCTCGATTGAACAACTTTTCTAGATTTATGCATGCACCATTTATTCGGCTTGTGTTGCTTGCTGTAGTATCACAGCAAAGTGTCTGAATTTTATTAGTTCTACTCCATTTCTCGACTGCATGGTAAACAGCCAACGCTTGCTCTTCCCCTGAAGATGTTGGGATTTCAGGCACTCCCAGCAGTTGCTCTTTGCCTTGAAAGGTGACTGTTATTTCCAGTCTATCAACCTTTTCTGCACCTGCTAGTGCTGGGAGGAGCTTTCCATCCCAGTGTAACACTAATTCTTGGCAGTTGACTGTTTTAAATTTGTTCTGGATTTCTGTGTATCTTGCTTCCCTAAATTTTTTTCTGAGATTTTGAAAAATGTATGATTTATTACTAGCTGTTCAGTATCATGCCCAAAAGCTTCTGCAGCAGCCATTAATATGAAAACTGCATTTCTATCAGTAATTTTGCATCTATCAAAAACTTCACACAAATTTATACAGTAAATATTAAATAACAGTAATATCTTGAAAAATAACTTTACAGATGACAATTTCAAAAACTCATGGTCGATGAGGGCCGCCAGAATGAAGTCCGGTTAAGCTAAAATTTTGCACATATCATTTTTTTGTTGATTGGAACAAGATAGGGGGTTGGGAGCTAAGCTTTTCGAAAGTTGAAAAATAAGGCCACCCTATAATATAGGTAAATAACAACAAAATACACAAAAACATGAACAAATTCAATGTATTTCCAAAATGCAGGAGGGTTCAATTGACCGGACAGGTTTGCCTGAAGCCTAATTATTTTCTTGAAATGAAAAAGAAAGTCTGCAGGGCTAGGCGCACTTTGGAGTCTTCAAAATAGTGAAAAAGGTGACCACAGCTTTAAAAAAAGTGATAAAAAAAGTGACCATTAAAATGTAAACTTGTGTGAGTGTGTTTTTTTATTAAACTAAATATAACTTGAAAAAGAGCAGTTTCGACATGTTTTGAAACTAAACCTAAGTAAATAGAGCTTTTACCATACTTTAAAAAAAAATAATTCATAGCCTATTCAAAAATAAGAATTTTTATACCTGTAACTATGTTCATAAATACCTTTTTCAAAACCCATAAATGACTAAGAGTGAGAGAGACAGAAGTTATTTTTTAAAATTAATTTATTTCTCAAATTGTTACTTATTTAAAAATATAAAAGAATAAATATTTATTCAAATTGGCAGAAATTTCAAATTTTAATTTATGTTCAACACTGAATAAAATTTTATTTTCAAATGCTACTTTTAAAATATTTTTTATACTTGTTCAAGGATTGGAAAATTTCACTTGAAATTAATCTAAATTTGATATTTTATCAAAATTATTCAGACGGAAAATACTGTGTCAATCTTCTGTATCACTGTAGGAAACAAACCGTTTGATTATTCGATACTGTTTTTGTAGTTTTATGGAAGTAACAAAATCCAAGAAAAAAAATCCTTGACAATTCCCTGATTTTATAATTTTAGTTGTGATAGTTACACGGTATCACTGTCATACATAATGACAGTATGAGTGGCACAATCAGAAAATTTCTTTAGGGGGGGGGGGGGGTTGCACTATATTTTCCCACTTGAACTTTGTGCAATTCCTTTTTCTGGGGAGGGATGGAAATAAAAAGAGGTCATAACTTAATTTTCTGAGCAATATATGTAATCTGCCAATGCTAAGAATTTTCCAAATCTTAAGTTTTTTTTAAGAATTTAGATTCTAACCTCCCCTCCATCATTATTTAATGATTTCTTGATAAAAATATAACTTGATTTTCTCAAGATGCATATTGTCTTTCGTTGCATATTGTCTTTTTGTTGAGAAATCGCTAATTGAGCTCCAAAAATTCTCTTTTGTGATTGTGACAGTTAGTTGGGGAGTGGAGGTGGGGGGGGGGGGGGATGAAAGAAAAGAGAAATTAAGGTAATTTTCTGAGTGATATAATCTGCAACTGCTAAAATTTTTTAGTCTGATTTTTTTTCTTTCATAATTTAAATATAGCTTTATTTTCTCAGGATTTGCTATTCTCGAGTAAAAAAAAAAATTTAAAAACAATTCAAATCATCATTCTGGATAGGTGGAGAGGTCACAGGCCCTCTAGGCCTCCCCTTCTGGTTGCACCAGTACAATATCAAAGATTAACTTCGGCAAACTCGGGGCCCACGCCATGCCGAATTTCAAAATACGACCAAAAATGGCGAACTTACAGAACTAAAAATGGCGGATACGCAGAAATTTCAACCCTGACACGTCTTTTATTGCAAAATTGCGATGTTTTCTTAACTCATAGACAGAAAAAGTAACTTTTTTGGTTGCTCTGCCAGAGAAAGGGCAAAAAAATGAAAATATACACCAATTTTTAAAAAAGTGACTAAAAGTGACCAATGCAAAAATAAGTGACTTTTAGTGAAAAAAGTGACTCGCACCAACCCCTGAAGTCTTTAATAAAAAAACACATGTTATTCAAGTAATTAAAAAGGCGAAAAGTAAGAACTGCCCTTTTTTGAGACAACAGAACAATTTATAGATTTTATTTATAAAATCATTGCAAACAAATTTGATTTATAATGCTGAAGAGTTTAATCTCCCGATTGTGAAAAAGGAAAGAAAGAAAAACATAACATATATACATACAATATAGTTTTCTTAAAAAAGTAAATATTTCTTTTTTACAAATACTAAAGAAAAAATATTCTATTTATTTTTACTGCCTAAGGGAAAACCCTGGTCCCATTGTTTTTACTGTCTAGGGAAAAACACGCCCCCCCCCCCCCCATGGCATTCCTATTATTTCTGTCCTTTTATGAACATATCCTTTAAAAAAATAAGGCAACTATAAATGTAAATTTTGCTATAGTACTATAATTATCATAAGCATGTTGAAAGATATTTTGAATGCGTACAAGGAAAATTGACTTTTAGCGAAATTCCTAGCACCCTTATTTTAGATGGCAAAGCAACTGAGGGCTTATTTAACAAAGATGTTTCTTTTGACTTGTTATCACTTGAACACCTTTTTCTCCAGCTAAGATACGGTTTTCAAACCGCAATATGGCATTAAAAATTTTATTCTTGAAAGTACACATTTTTAGATGTATTCCTGAAATTTTAGGATAAGTGGCATAGAAAATTATCGAGGAAGAAGGGTATGAAATAAATTAAAGTTTTTAAAGCATCTAAAGATTTAAATTTCAGGAACATTTGCATTCATCTCTTAAAGGTAAAACTGGGGAAAAATATGCTGAAACTGATTTCTGAAAAAATAAAGAAAACAAGATTTAAATTACTTTCTAATGATTCAAATAATGACAAATTAAGCCTAACCTCATCATCTAAGTCTGGAAGACCACTTACCAACCTAGTAGCCCTCCTTTGGATCCTACAAGTGCCCAATTCTTCCGAGAAGATTTCCCACCCTCTTGTAAACTAACAAGCTTGAACTCATGGGGCATGGAGAAAGGATTAGAGCGCAACAGGTAATGAGAAGGTGTGTGTGGGGGGGGGGGGGGGGGGCAATAGAAAGAAAGGATAGTGCTATATTGTAGTTTTACTTGAAATTCCCATTACTGCTGCTCTACTTTAGAAGAGAAGTCTTATTTCTTTTTGAGGTTGTTTCAGTGTTTTTATATTATTTTTAATAATGCAGGATGAAATTGATGCAATATTATTCAATTCAGATTGTTATGACCCTGACATTGAAATCAAAGAATTTTCAGGAAATGACGTTTCAAGTGTTGCTCATTCAATAACGTAGATTTAAAAAGTGAAAAATCCGAAAATGAAATATAACTAGCAGAATCTGATATTAATGGTTTAACCTGGAGAAGTTCAGGATTTATAAAAAAGATTTCATGGTCCAAAATATTCACTACAAACAGGATCAAATGAAATAAAATACTTCAAATTTCAAATTACTATTTAATGATGTAATGCTGGAAAATATTTTAACAAACAAGAATATTTATGCAGAGTTCTAGGCGGAAAAAAGAAGTCTTGAGAATCATTTAAGAAATTGCTAAAGTTTGAATAAGATAGCAGACAGATAATTCATACACATACATAAAGTTTTAACAAATTCTGGGAGCCGGATTAACTAGATTTTAACTGCAGAAAGCTAAAATTTGAGGATACTTGTATATTTACTTATGTGGTATGCCTGTATATATATACATATACATTTCCACACACCTTAGAAGCCTTTTTCTGCTTAGTTTTATTATTAAATTTCTACTTGGCTGTTTTTTTATTCAGAAAGGAATGATAAGCACAGAAATTAATATAAAAAGAAAAAAATGCGTGGAAAAGTTTTAAAAGCTAAAAATAGAAGTAAAATTATAGTAGAAAAAATATGTGAAAGTCTAAAAGTAGGCATAATCTTGGTTTAAAATACTGCCAACAAATGAATAGTCAATAATAAAAATTGATTCAAGAAAATTCGGGAAAAAATAAAAAGAAAAGAAACACTTTACTTCGTTAGATGAAAAACTGTGAGCCGTTTTGCCAACATGTGCACCCTTCCCCTCTCCATTTTTGTGGGCATTATGCAAGTAGGTAAAAAAGACATTGTTCAAATGTTATTTGATTGGATGCCTATATTTCAGAACATTTTTTTCATTAATAGACAGATTTGATAGGGACTAATTTTGTCATACAGGACTTACAACGCAGAACAGTTGTGCATTTCAGAGATTTTTTATTTGATCACTAGGGCAGTTTTTAGAACAATTGATAAAGGCAATCAATTTGAAATAATTTTTTTACAATAAATTAATAACAGTTTCTCTACTTTGAAAAAATATTGTGCTTAAAAATATTTCAACCATTTATACCAAAGATTTGAAATAATTTGGAGTACCAACCTACATTTAAACAGGGTCCTATTTTTGTGTATTTTAAAAACATTTTTATGAAAAATCAAATAGTTTTGTGAAAATTCAGAATTCAAACATAGTGATAATTTTTTTTTTAACCGCTTATTTAATAAATAATTCTGTAAAAAGTAGGATTTGGTTGATCAGAATTTTGTGAAGGAGCCATTTTGATTGATTGGAATTTTGGGAAGGGCCCAAAAGTGGACTTGAATTTCCTCTGGCGCGACACCTGATAATCATTAATCTAGTAAAATAACTCAAAACATGCATGTGACACATTTAGTACAGCAGTAATATAGCATATGTCGCATTTATTCAATTTTCAAATAATCTCACGCAGATATATTTCTTCATCTATTCTCGTTGCGAAGTATTTTGAATTTGATTATTTAATTCTCAAACGAGAACAGAAGAAGAGTGGCATACAATATCATACGAATGCTGGCTATTCTCTTACAACTCAGTCATAACTCACAAAAGTAAGAAAAAACCACCATCTTAAATCACAAGTGTGAAATATAATCCAAGCAAAAGCTAAAAACTCCCAAGCCACTCCTCAAAGTTCGGAAGGGAGGAAATATTGGAGAATACATTGCGATCTTATTGGTTAACCAAATAGTCATATGGAAGTAAAGGAGCATAACAGTCTAATGAAGTATCTTGGAAGGGGACAAAGGACAACCAGTTTTACCCAGTGCTTTCCACCCCGTGGTGTTGTCGAGGGGAGAGGGTTTTTCCCAGTTTTTAATTTTAAAACAGGTGTGCCCCATTTGTTTTGAATTTTAACATAAACATCCCCCATACATTTTGATGTTTGCATATCTAAGCATCCTACCACTTTTTTTACAGGGCCTACACCAGTTTCCACCCCCTCCAAAAGGAAAACAAAATAAAACCCAAAGAAGGGAATGTTTGGGAAAGGAAATAGAATGAAATGGAAGTTATTAAATATTTAATGCAGTGCAAGTAATTTATACTTGTATTGCCTAAAACTAACAAATCAATATGATATAGGTGATAAAAACGCCTATATAGTTATGAAAAGAAAATCATTGCATAAACGTGCTTTAAATAGTAGCTTTGATTTTACCATTAATTTTTCTGCACAAAGGTATTCATTTTTATTTGTCATACAAAATGATTTCAGTGTGTAACACGAATTAATGAATATGAAATATACAATCTAAACAAGCTTTAAATTATAGTTACCAACAAATTTCAAGCCGATCTGAATGAGGGTTGATGATTGACTAACATATCTCACGAATTATATTATCATGCCTACATAATCTAACTATTGCAACAAACTTAAGTAGTTGCTCACATAAATATTTCTTCTTTTCTGGTTTCATTCAACTAAGACAATTTTTGTGAGAATGAGATAATAGGAGTAATATATAGTTTTTAAAAATGCATTTTTCTACAGATTAGACAAACATGTTTAGATTAAAAATAAAATAATAAAATATTTCCATTTTAAAATTTAAAGATATTTAAAATACATACCAATTATTGGATGATAATCAAAATATTCAGCTGCAGGGTCAAGATTTACAACCTTTACCATTCTTTGAGCATCTTCACAATATTTAACAATGGATGAGCAGTAAGTTGACTGTAATTAAAAATTCAAAGCAATAAAAATATGATTTTCAATAATCAAAATTTTTTTTTGTAAAGATGGTTTATCAAATGGCACTGGAAGCAAGAAGCAGTAATTTATACACATTTAGTACTCCATTTGGCTGCTATAAGTTTTTGAGACTTCCAATGGGATTTTCATGTGCTCAGAAATCTTTCTAAACACAAGTGACAATTTTGGGGGTATTCTAGGAGTTTCTTTAACATTTTCATAATAAAAAGAAATAAATACTTCACAATTTTGCTGTGAAATGTGTACTCCTCATGTTACCAATGGTACATTTTATTCAACATTTTCATTTTATTTAATCAATGTAAATTTGCACATCATAATGAAATTAATGTTTATCTGATGATTGAGTCAATGTCTACTTAAAAAAGAACCACCGTCATTGCGAATTTTCCAATTCTCATCCCTCTTATCCTGCTCATCACTAGACCAAGATCCACTATCTTTGAGAAGTCAATCAATGGGTAGTTTAAGTTGAATTTAAAGTGTACCCCATGGCAGAAACGCGGCGACAATGTCGCAGAATGGCAAGGATTTCTCGAAAAAAGATTTACATTTCAGCAAAAAAAAAAAAAAAATCATATTTTTCGAAGAATTCACATGTTTATGCAAAACTGCTGAGATCATTTTGTATAATCACTTTGTTTTTCTGCAGACAATGAATCACTTTCTAACATCTTGAACTAGACAAAAACACAAAAGTGGCTATCATTTAGACTATTTTCAAAGCGTTCCATGCCCTGCCGCTTTCTTTGCAGAAGTCTAAATCATTCCCTGATTCTTGTTTTTACACTTTCTGTTCCGTATTCGGCAGATAATTCGTTGCTGCCGTACAATTCGCGCATAATCGTACCACGTGCCGATCAATGCAATGAAAAATCATGTTTGTATAAAAAATAATATTAAAGTGTTGCTCAATATGTTTTTAATGCAAACAATTAATAAAAGAACGAAAAATACTGTAACCCGAAAGCAGAGGCAGAAAGATTTCTGCATTATAACAGCAAAACTTCAATATTATGCATGACACGTGGCATCAAAGGAACTCAAAAATAAGCTACTAACTCAATGTTTGTAGCGTGTAAAAGCCCAAATACTTTGAACCCTAAAAGTTTAAAACGTTCAAGTCTTTAGCTTTAAAAGTTTTAAGAATATTAAGTTTTTGCAAAATGGCGTTATTTATTCCCCTCTTTTTTTTTTTTGTAGTGGGTAATTCTAAAGCAAATTATCTGGATTTTTACAATATCTCAAAGAGTCAACTTTACTTATTGAAGCTTTAAAATATTAACTCATTTGTGCAAAAAAGGATGCTCAGCATTTTTTTCTATTTTGAAGCAAATATGTTACTCCTCCATTTAGAAATGCAGTTTAAAATTAAATGTGTTTTCTTTTTCATCAAAGTGATAATTCTTGAAGAGTATAATTGTGAATTTTCAATTAGTTTTGAAATTTACTTCAACTTATTCAATTAGTTAAAAAAATCCTGAATGGTAATAAAACACAACAATCAAAACATAAATGAAAACTTAGTTTAGCATACCTAACATTAATGATACGCAAATGGCCTTACGAAAGACATTAGGCATTTACAGGCCTTCGATGGCTGCGGCAATTGCGCAAAACGATTTTCCCGCTACATGCTGCTTACAAAATGAATTTTTTCGGAAAATTTGCGCCAAATCGCGATTTTCAGGGGGAAATGAAATAAATTTTTAGATTTTGCATTTTTATCATTTAAAAATCAACATCATTTATTTAAGTTTCATCCCTGATCATTTAATTTTTTGCTTTGGAGTAGTTTATCAGCAGATGCTAGCTCTACCCTCTGTTAAAAACATCAAATATGGATGAGAAAAATGAACAGAATAAATGATGTATCCCCCTTTTGTAGCAGATTTATTTTACAAATATTTTATTTAGTAAATTTTTCATGAAATAGATAAAAAAGTTAACCATTTCATGAAGCGTAAAAAAAGGGCATTTTTCCTTAGTGCACTTTGTATCTTTTAATATTCAGGAAATAACAATCAATATGAAAACCAATAACAGATATTAGAAAGATTGTTGATACATTACAACAATACTTTAAAATTCTTTAAGCCTAATTTCTACATGCAAGCGAAGGAACGCGTACGTTCTGCAATCTTTTTGCATCCGCCACAAAAATCGGATTTTTTTCATTTCATCCATTTATTTTGTTTCTTTGCAAAGTAAATAAATGAAATAAATTTTTAGTTTAATTAAATACTTAGTTTGAAAATATATATTCGTCCCAACTGTTTAGTGGTGGGCTTTAAAATGGTATAAAATTAAATATTGAATTGCAACTTTTTTCTTTACTCTTTAAGTTCTATAATATAATATAATCGCAAGCAATTCAAAAACATTAAACATAAATATAAAGAAAGAAAAATTAGATTAGACAATAAATTATAAACATATAATAAGAAAACATTTTTGCCTTTCTATTATAGAACTGAAAAATATATCTGAGAATTTAATTTTCTTGCTGTAAAATTATGAAAATCAGCAATTTTCTTTTGGTGTCATTAATTACTTCCAAACTAAGTGAGCATTTAGGGTTGAAATTTTAAGGAATATTTCTTAATCAGAAAATTAGTAAATATTACTACTGATAACCATTTGGGTAGACTTATTATTATTTTTTTTTGATCAAATATGAAATAAGATTCAATTCAATCAAAATTTTATTGTTATTACAATCACAATGGTTGAGCCTGAAATTATACTCTGGAAAATAAGTGCCATTTAATGGTAAAGTATTTTTTAAATAATTGAACCTTTTATATTATAAGAAAAGAAAAGAGTTTTAGCTAATTAAAGAAATTTGAAAACGTGTCTCGTGGTGTGCATGTTTTCAAAAAAAAAAAAAAAAAAAAAACGAAGAAGGACAATTTTAAGTCCTCTTCCTGCTAGCAATTTTTAACTATTAGAAAAAAGAAAAAAAATCAATAAATAATCCATTTCTTGAGAAAAGTGTTTCAAAACCACATTCACAATAGCTATAAGTTTATTTAGTATCAGATTTTGAATAGATTAGGTAATGAATATTTTTAAGGAGTGTAAAAACAGTAATCTAATCCAGTTACTACTGCCTTTAATAAGGGTATAATCATATTTCCCATCATTTTGAAAACTTGAAACTCCCCTTTAGCATGTGCCTCTGAAAATATATTGTTTTAAAACAGCCATTCAATTCTAGGGGGTGGGAGGGCCTCCAAAAATTCTATAAAGTTGATATTTTCCGCTCTTAGGCTAATACAAAAATTAATTTCTTCTGCTCCAAACTGATACAAAATGATATTTTTTTATCTGCTCCAAAATCTGATAGAAACTAGCTGCATTTCAAAAAGTTTTTATGCTGCAAAAGATTATTATTTACCATAAATACTAAATGAGTCTGCTATAAAAACTCAAAATCTGCTTCATTCTTTCTGGCTCATTTATAGTTACTAATAGAATTATTCAAAAAATAAAATATAAAATGGTCTGGTATGAGTTGTATGTAATGTGTAAAATAGGAAAACTTAATTTAAAAGAGGAGTTTGCCCCTTTTGTTTACAGCCACTTATATGTATTGAAATGTGCAATCCTTTTACACCTTGATATGAAGTCTTTATAGGGTGAGTGAATATTTTTATGCAATATTTACAGCCCAACTTAAAATAGTCGACCATTTTATCATGCATGAAAACGAATCGCCAATGGAGCTTACGCAACCTTTTTTTTCCTTTAGTGGCACTCAACTTTCAAAATTTACATTTGGCTAGGATTTAAATCTTTTAACAAAATGATTAGATTACATTTATACACACACATATATATATACAGTAACTACAAATTTTGAATAAAATTAGAAAGGATTAAATAATTTATGAAAACATTGAACAAACTTTTTAAAATATGAAACCTTCTTGCAGAAAGATTTTAGCTTTGAAAAAGTTTGTCGCTGAAAGCATAACAAATTTCTGCCACAAGGAAAGTGCATAACTTTAAATGATACAAATTTGTGGTTGGATATATATCGTGATGAAAATCCGCTCATAAATATCATGATATATATTAAGTGATATATATACAAAAACGCTGCTTGCCATCGGATGAAAATATTAAGAGCCATGAAACCAGACAATAATAAAAAAATGTATATACAACATTAATTAAAGTAATTTAACCTTTCCAGATCCAGCAGGTCCAATGACAAGTTGAGCATACCTCATGATGTAATTTTATTTTTTTTCACGTACTTTTAAAATAGGGGAAAAAATGAATATTTCCTTCAAACCCTTTGGTAGAATTTTTTCAACAGGCGATTCAAGAACATTAGAGAGATAATATATGTTATTCTTTCTTGTTTATATTTTTAACGTCCGCGCACATTTTTGCCAATCCCGCCTACAAACAAAAGCAAAATAATACAAAGCTGGCTTTCCGTGTGAAAATTATAAAAATATATCACAACATCTTGTGGTTAAACACCCGGCAACGGCATAGCAACCCCAGAATTGTTTTGTTGCCAAAGTTTGAAACTAAAATTCGTTATCCTCCTCCTTAATTTTGACACTGCAAAGTAAACTAAAAAATAAGGAAGTGTCTATGTTGCCTTATGTAAAAGCGCCAAAAACGAGTAGAAGGCAGCAGAAGGTTCGTAAATTGGCGCGATTTTGACAGAAGGTTCGAAATTTGTAGGTTTACTGTAGAAACACGAATGGCGTTGGTTGACATGACTTTCAGGCCTAGCCTACTAACTCTTCTAGAAACAAAGTAGTTTTGTAATCCAAGGAAAAAATAATTTATTTATTCTTTTTTATCTTGTAAAATATCAGTCTCAATCTAGTATTGTTTTCTTATTTTCCCTCCTTGCAGCAGCAAGTTTAAAAGAAATATGAGAAGACTCCAATTTGCTGATGCTACAGAAATATTACCTGGCGTCTCAAAATGAATTCAACCAAGTAAGTCCTAATAGATTCAACTTATTTTCTATGAAATAATCTAATGTGATACGTGTCTTATGTATTTAAATGTGAGTAATAAGTGAAATAATTTTTAGCATTCTTACGTTAACATGGTAGGCTCGGCTTATTATTGAATGTGCATTTGTCTCTAATTAAAGGTTTGTCGCACAAGGTCTTGCGTTTTTTTATTCAAATATGTCCAATGATGTTTTTTTTCGCAATATTAAGCTTTAAATGTTGATGCATTTGATGAAAAGATGTAGTAAATCAGTTTGAGGTAGCTCATTGAATTAAATCCGTGTTCACGTTCCATGGAAAAGTTGATATCCTCTTAAAGTTTTATCCGGCCTTGATTTTAAATTTTCGGCAAAACCTCATAAACAAAGGGTACACACTTTTTCGAATAAAATAGGAATATACTGTGCTCTCAAATGCATCATTTAATGCAGTTAATTTGCACTATTTTAATACAAGTTTTCAGTTTAAAATGCAAATTTTGTTGCATCAGTTATCCAGCTTAATTAGGAACTTTTTTGTGCTTCAACTATAAAATATAGGATGCTAGTACGTACAGCAAATAATGATCTGCAATGAGTTTCTAGAAGCCGTCATCAATATTATATTAATTTGGAAGGGTACAATCCTGACAATTAGTTGAAAGACAACCCTATGTTTTTACAGGGAATCTGATACTTGCCCACTAAACCAAGTATTCTTCCTCCTAGTGTCTTAAGAGCTAGTGTCAGACATGGCTGATTCATGGGGCTCAGTCTTTGGAAAGGCCCATTTTTGCATTGTACTAGTGATGAGAGTAAAATGTTTCTGGCTATAATGCAAGCGTGAGGGGGGGGCAAGGGCGTAACCCGGGGGGGGGGTTCAAACCCCCCCCCCCATTGGGTATTTAGTTATTTATTCATTTTTGTTCCTCGACTTGGTGGAAATTCTGTCAAGTTAATCGGGTTGTGGGCTTGGAAAAATCTTTTTTTTTTTTACTTCGTGTGAACAACATAGGAGACAAGCTGTGGAATTCCCCTCATCTCTTTCCTCGGACAAAATCGTGGAGATGGACGTTGAAGGAGAAGAGCGGGTAAGACTCTCGGGGCCTGGAGCACGGTCCACCACTAGTTCAGATTCGTGAGAAACTGAAACTGAAACGGAGAGTCAAGTGATAAGGGGGGATGCATCTGTTAATCGTCATTTAGGGGCGAGTCTGCACTTGTAGCCAAAGTTGAACTGGAGTTTCTCGGAATTGGTGGAGGGGTTGCTATTTCTTTTGGTTCTAAAATTCCGAGAAAACCGAGGGATGTAAACTTGTTGGGAAGGGGGGGGGGGGTTAAGACGCAACGGGATAGCCTTTTGTACCGTCTATAGCTTGAAAGAAAATCGCAAAATAGTTACAGATGTGCAATGTCTTTCTTTTCTTTTTTACCAATGTGCTGTGAGAGCCATGTGCTTCAGTTTCTGCAGTTGAAAAATTCAGATTCATGCATCACTCATTTAGTATCAAAATGCGTAGCATTTTCCTTCCCTTTCAGTTTAACTTACCTTTTCAGTTTAATAACAGTAATATTAAAGGATTATAAACATAATTTTAAGTGACTTCTGCCATAGGCGTAACCAGGGGAGGGTTTTGGGGATTCAACCCCCCCCCCCCCCTATTTTGTATTTAGTTATTTAGGCACATTTATTAGGCACACAAAAAAAGTTCTGGCTACGCCTTGCAAAGCACATATCTATTTTTGCCCTAAGAAAAATAAACACATATGCATATGATTTTATTTCCTCTTTCTGAAGGGTTGTGATCATGACCAAAGTACGTAGCTCATATTACAGAGGACTTTTCATCTGGTTATAATCAACCCCCTTATCACCTTTAGGAATTTTACAGC
Organism: Octonoba sinensis; assembly: GCA_038502835.1. Taxonomy (NCBI): domain Eukaryota; kingdom Metazoa; phylum Arthropoda; class Arachnida; order Araneae; family Uloboridae; genus Octonoba; species Octonoba sinensis. The sequence goes on along the minus strand of CM076606.1, from coordinate 602,652 downwards.
GAAAGGTCAATCACCGTACCTCACAGACAGACAGCAGAGATCCTTTCAATCACTCCAGATGGTTTTCTTACCTTCTTGATGTCTTTTTTACCCAAAGGTAGCAATTTGGGAACACAATCGCACCAGTTTCCTGGAAAATATTCTCCTCTTTGATGGAGGTTTGTTTTCTGATAAACTGGTGTTGTAGGCAAATCCGTAAGCAAGGGGGGGGAGGCAACAGACCCGAGCCCCCCCCCCCCCCCGAAATACTTCCGAAATTTTTAACCTGTCTGAAAAAAAAATTTACACAAAAAAAAAAAAATAATAATTAGATTTTGTTCTTTGAACCAACCTGTTTGGGAGCGGGAGGGGGGGTCCTCTGTTTTACAAATGGGGAAACGACAAGACGGCGCTTCAAACATTTAGGGCCTACAAACCAGAACTCAAAAGAAGACCCTTTTTTCTCTCAATTCTCCAGACGATAGGTCCCGCGTGTCATCAACAGAAAACGGATTGATTCCTTGAATAAGGACTGCATATGGTTCTAATCACCCGACCACACAAAAACAGGAAATATAGTGATCCTTTTTTCGCAAAATGCGAGCCTCAAGGAACCACATCTGCCATAAATATACGTACAACAGTTTGGTGCTTTGTCCATCCTTGCCCGAAGGTAACATTCGTGGAAATGGCGACACTCTAACTACCCATATTGTGGAAGTAAGCTAATGCCTAATGAACCCCTGCTTCTACGATTGCGGGATATGGATGTTTGTGCTGTTATTGCTGGAACAAATCTGAGTTCTTTTATTTTCTTTTTTAAACTAGCAATTCGTAAAATCGAATCACATAGAAACGCTTCCGACAAGGGGGGCGGGGGGAGGGCTCTTGCCCCTTTGCGGATGCCTCTCCTCGAATCATATTCTCTTTTTTTCCCAACCATTTTGCACAATAAAACAGAGACCTTGATTGACCTTGGCAGTTGGGAATTTAGTGGGTTCTTGTGGTCTTGCAAAAGTCTCCTTTGCTCGCCTGCGCACAAATTTTGATTATGAGTAAAAGAAAAGGTGAAAGTATTTTGTCCTATTTTGGGAAGAAACCCTGAAGCAGGAAAGGTATGATTATTTTTATGTAAATTTTTCGAAATAATATTTTAGCTGCCCCCTACTCTTTTTTTTTTTGCATTTTTAGTTTCAACTTTTTATTTCTTCCTCCCATGCTGAGAAACTGCTTATTAATCCTCCATTTTTCGTTTTTTTAACTTCATAGGGGATGCTGTCACACTACTTCGAGTGGGGCGGTGGGGGGGGGGGAATCGATAAATTGTGACAAGGGGGGATACCAAGAAGTGGGACATTACACATTTTGATTTCTATAAAAACGTGTAAAAAACCAGCAGATTAAACTTATTTTTGATGATTTTTTCTTTTCATAATTTGATTTTAAAGTTTCATTGATTTCATTTTATATTGAAAATACGGATGCTTATTAAGGTTTGAAGTCACTTCTAGTTAAAGTTTTAAAAGAAACTCTTCTTAGGTATTTACTTTTAAAATAAATAAGTGCGGGTCATTTTTCAGAAGTCAATGAATTATTTTTCACTATTATGCACTAATTATCTTTTTCTTATTTTAACCTTAATCTAATTTTATGCTATTTAAGTCCACGTGTAATCATTATCATTCATTGTTATGCCCACAAATGTCGTTAAAAGTTAAAAAAGAAAATGAAAAATGTGATTCTTTAACGTAAGTACTTTATTTCTGAACTGCAGGTACATGTGTTCATGTGATACAGCGTGACACGTGGCAAGGGGATAGGGGTGTGTTGGAGAGTGTGATTTTGTGACAAAGGGGGGGGGGAGGGGGCTCAAATATATTGAAAGAAAGTGTGACACTGTTTATGAATGGTCCCATAGAGCGTTTATAATAATATTGCGAAGGTGAAAAATACCGTGACAAAATTACTTTTACTAACCTAATCATAAATGTACATTGAACAAAAAAGATCTGAATTGATTGGTTCTCATGGGCTGCAATAGTGGCACAACTCAAAAAAACACGCGTTTCGGACTAAGAACAGATTGTAAATATGAAAATACACATTCTTTTCAGCAGCAATACTAGTACAACTCATAATTCAATATTAGGCCTTAAGATGTTAAAAGCGTAATTTCTCTTTTCTTTCTTTTTTTAAAAATTGTGATCTGATTTTTTTCGCCGATGGGGGGGGGGGGGGAGTTGACTTGCTCCGAGGGGGTAGTCCCCCCGAGAGATGCCTGAAATAAACACGGAGTATATCTGTAATGACAAGTATTGATGACTAGTAAATTTTGAACTCTTGTGCACTGCTTATTGGTATTTAGTCTACATTTTTAGAGTGACCCCCCCCCCTTTCCCCAACCCTAGTTACGCCTATGGGGGGGGGGGAAAAATTAGCTCTGGGCCTGCCTTGGCTTTTGACGGTCCTGACCTCATTTGAAGTTTCCCTAAATCTAAGTTATTAAAAGTATGAAATCATTACTTTTCAATTGATGTGATTGTGTCAGGCTTCATTCATTACTTTTTTATTATGTTTCCTTATTGACATTTTTGAAAACAGTATTTGCTGGAACAATCTTTGCTCAATGCAGTGGTGAAGTCAAGAGGCCATGGCATGTCCCTCCTCCACTTTATATTTCATTGACTTTATTTATATCTGTAAGTATTCCTCTATCTTTTATTTTCCAGGACTATGTGGACTGGCTGAGTGATAACCCGTGGTATGTATAGAATATTGTTTTTAGGAAGGGCCGTGGCCCAGAGGGAGTGTTTTAAGGGTTAAACCTCTCCCATTGGTAGAAATGAAGGAAATATATATTTTAAAACTTCCTTTAATGTTAATTTGCAATTGCCCTCTCTTTGAGAACTGCAGTCATATTTCAGAGGCTACAGAGCCGTCTAAAGCATCCACTTCAAAAACTGTTCCTTATAGGAGGTTTATGATAAAATTGATTTCGCAAAATAGAAGAATGTTGTTGCAATGAAGTAACAATATTTGTTTGGCTGTATAATTTGCATGTTCAATAAGCTTCTGCAAAGATTATCGAGCATTTCTGAGCTGTATAAAACCTGATAGATGGAAGATGTTATAACATACAGTGTCAAAGAATTATTAAGAGTATTTATGAAATAAAAACTAGTAATTATACATTTTAAAAAGTATTTTTATTCAAAATAAGCTCCTTCGGCCTCATTACATTTGTTACAGCGGTTTAACAACGATTGAAATGCATGTTCCAGCTCACATTGAGGGACTGCCTCCAAAGCTTGCCTTTACAGCTGTTTGCATAGTGTGTCAAAGAATTTTTAACCCTACTGCTGGAACTAAGCTTAGAGGTGCTATCTGTTATCGAGCATTCTTGAAACTCCTTAATTATCAACTGATTCACTGCCAAAGCCTCAGTTCATTTGTTTACTATTTTCTTTTGCTTTGATGACATTATACAAACTGGTTGGACGTGAGCTTTGGAGGCAGTCCCACAATGGGTGAATTGGAACAAGAAGTTGAATCGTCGTTAAAACACTATCAAATGAATTGAAGCCGAAGGAGCTTATTTTTAATAGAAACACATAAAAATATATAATTGCTAGTTTTTATTTTATGAATCTAGTCTTAAAAATTCTTTGACATACTGTGTGGAACTGTAAATTATTTTTATTTTATTTACAATCTTCTGCCACTTGAATAGATAAAAAAATATTGTTCTAAAGAAACTCTCAAGTAAATGAACACTGAAAACAAAATTATTTTTGTTGGGACAGCAGTATGTTTCTTTAGCAGTTTGGGAAAAGTTGAAAGCCTTCCTTTTATGAAATCCTGGCTAAGTCCAAGGATTAAGAGAACTTTTCAATTTGAAATTTAAAAGTATTAAAACCTTAATGTTTAAATTTATTTCGGAAGTGGCTTAAACCTCCTCAGTTGAGGCATATGTTATTCTGGATATTCAACTCTGATGTTAGAAACCTGAAAATTGTAGGCAAATTTTTAAACACCCCATAGCTTTTAAATACGCAGTAAGTTAGTAGTTTACACATATTTTCAAAAGATGCTAGTTGGTGGCAACTCATCATTTTGGCAAGAAAATATTAAATTCTGGTACTTAATGTGATGGTTGAAGCATCGATTGTTCCTTCTAACCATTATCAGCAGCATAGGCGTAACCAGGGGGGGGGGGGGTTTGGGGGTTCAAACCCCCCCCCCCCCATTGGGTTATGTACTTATTTAGGCACACACAAAAATTTCTGGCTACGGCCTTGCAAAGCACAATTTTTTTCTAAGAAAATTAAACACATATGCATATGATTTTTTTTTCCTTTTTCTCCGAAAGGTTGCGATCATGGCCAAAGTATGCAGCTCATAATAAAGAAGACTTTTCAGCTGGTTAAAAGGTTATAATCAACCCCCTTATCACCTTGGGGGGGGGAGGGTTAACAGCGAAAGGTGGCTTCAATCACCGTATCACACACAGACAGAGATCCTTTCAATCACTCCAGAGGGTTTTCTTTCCTTCTTGATGTCTTTTTTACCCAAAGGCAGAAATCTGGGAATACAATCGCACAAGTAATAAGTTTCCTGGAAAATATTCTCTACTGTGATGGAGTCCTAAAGTCCAATTGTCCTGATGGGTTAAACCCTCAAGCCAGGAAGGGATAATCATTAAGAAACTTAAAGAGCAGTTTGTATTTATTTATGACTTCCTGTCCAAACACCCATTTTGGTAAAATCTTTTTTGTAGATGAGCCGATTGGAAAACTGATGAACTGTATTTGCATTGCATTCTCATTTACAAATGTTCTCTCATCTCTTATATTTTAAATGTTTTTTTTTATTATTATGGTCCATCACTGATTGCATTACGACTCTAGAAATCATCCGTTCAACGTTTCCAATCTCACTGCTACGGTTTAATGCTGCATTTTAAATTACAATCAAGTATTATTTATATTTTAGCTAAATTTTTAATTATTTTCGATACATAATAATGTTTGCACTTCAGCGATGGACATGTTCGTCATCCAAAAAGAAAAGAAAATTTGATTCAGATGCTTCCACTTCTGAGGTATGTTTTGCTACAAATTTAACAATTTTTTTAAAAATTTATTGTGGGGATGAGCATTTTTGTAGGGGAATTTGGATTTTTTTCTCTAAAATTCGACTATTTCCCGGTTTTAATATTATGAATGCCTGGACATAGAAGATTGCTTAGCGCTAAATATTGAATTTTCTATTGCGTTTGAATTAAAAAATAAACTAATAGATCTAGTAAGGAATGTTTAATGTTTTTGTGAATGAAGGCCGTATCCAGAGGGAAGGGGGACCCATGGGCAGCCCCCCAGAAATCTTTTGCAAAGTATTATATATTCCTCCCTAAAACTTTGCTTTACATGTGTCGAAGTCTGCCCCCCCCCCCCACCCCCCGAAAAAAAATTCTGGATACTGCCTTGGCTCCAGAGCAGGGGGAGCATGTTAAGAATTAGGAAGGGCAGTGTATGCTTCAAAATCATACCCTTTATATGTACATATATATAGATATATATGATTAGAAATGATGTTGATATGAATTTTTTTACATATATGATAGCTTTTTGATGTATATATAGTAGATGTATGTTTAGATCTTTGGTGAAGTTAGAGGAGTGGGTGTTTGGGGCTTCTGCAACTTAAATTTTTGTAACTGGTCTTACATGTATAATGCTTAGGATAACTCTGAAGGCAAGGCTTCGAGTCTCTCCCCAGGAAACTTTTTGAAATCTTCCTAGCAATGCAATTTCGGGATACTTTGGTAATGTTAGAGGAAACAGAAAGGAGTTAGGTTACTCTCCCCCTCCCCCCCCCCCCCGCAATTTTTTTAATAATAAAGTCTTATATCTTTTAAGTTGCTTTTGGTGTCGCTCGTGATAGTGTTCAATGTCCTTTCCCTGAAAGTAAAGTGTCTTAAAAGCGTAATTTCTCTTTTCTTTCTTTTTTTAAAACTTTTGATCTGAATTTTTTTGCCCCGGGGGGGGGGAGGGAGGAGTTGACTTGCTCCGAGGGGGTAGCTCCCCCCCCCCCGGGAGATGCTTGAAATAAACACGGAGTATATCTTTAGAGACATGTATTTATGACTTGTAAATGTTCAACTCTTTTAAATTTCGTATTGGTGTTTAATCTGTACATTTTTAGGGTGACCCCCCCCCCTTTCTCCAATGTAGGTTAACCGGCCTTTTAAATTATCAGCAGGGACGTAACTAGGTCATTTTCCGACTGGGCAGGAAAAATTATAAATTTCTATATACACACCCCTTAGTCAATCTGGCTCTGTCTGCCCCCCCCCCCCCTCTTGTTACATCCTTGATTAACCTCAAGTAAAAGCAAGCACGGATGAAAACTATTTCAGTAAAGAAGTTTTTAGTTTCACAATGATGAAATTCAATCTCAATTAAAACACATTGTGACTATGTAAACGTATGGTTGCCAATAAGTGTTTTTGAATTCTATATGCTTACTCCTATTAGTTTTTTTTTTTTTCAATCTTCCAGCAATGAAAGTCTTTTTTTTTTCTTCTGTACCACTAGTGAAATTTTATTTGTGTGCATGAGTTTTGAGGTGTGTAACTAAATAATTATGCTTTATTTTTAGTAAGGTAGGGTTTTAATCCTTCCAACATAAGTAAAGCAGTGATTATTTCACCTTTTGTCTTGTATCAATTTGTTGCACATGCATTAAATTAAACCACATTAAAAAAACAATTTTATTATGAAATTCAAACTTAAAATTCCATTATAAATTTATAATTTGCTTATTCTCCCTTTTAAGCTCCAAAAGGAAAATAATTAAAGCTAGAGTTAATTTGTGTTTCACCATCATAAGGGTCCATAATATTTATGATGGGGTAGCAGGGCTCCCACGGCTGCGCGAATTGCGCAAAACTACGCCAAAACGATTTTTCTGCTACATGCTGCATGGCTGCCTGCGATCTTATAGCGGCTGTCCAAACGGGCGAAAAAGTGCGTGCAAGCAGAACTTACATTTTCTGCCACTTCACAGTCATTTGGCGCTGTAAGTATGTACTTAAAAGCGGGGATTTAAAGGGCTAACCATAGCAATATCATCGCGTATAAAGGCTTGAATTTCAAGACAGATAAACATTTAAGTGTTTAGGGCAAAAGTAACTATCAAAATAAGTTGCAGGGTTATGTGTTTGCCATTAAAACGTTTTTAATACAGAGGAAATAATAAAAATATCGTTTTTTTAGTAGTAACACATGCGGACTTTGAAGCTGCTCGTTAAGATACAACTTTCTTACTTACGTATATTTTTATATATAATGAACACGGAGAAAATTTTCTTCGCAATTGGCTGATCATATTATGCGTTCAGATTTATTTTTATTTTGAACGACAGTAATTGGGCATAATTTTATGAAATACATTTATCTTCTCATATTGTGTAGCTCAAATAAGTTGGTTAGCAGGTTTTTGAAAGCCGTATTGAATAGTCTTTAAATGGTTATTAGTTACTTTATTATATTTATGATAAAGTTATTTTAAATATATGTGTTAATTGAATTATTTCAATTCCATTTATTGTAAATTTAATTATTTTAGGAAAGTGGAACAGTTAGGCTGTGAAGTGACTTAACAAATAAAGATCAGATGTCATTAAGTAAATGATTAATGCAACAATTTTTAACTGTTTGTTATTAATAGACTAATAGCATAATACTAATACTTAGTATTGAATTGTATAGTGTAGCTGACTTCAGTTAACTTCATTAGATGGAATATCATTTAAGAGTGGCGACTATTTTTGCTGATCTCATCTAAAGCAATTACACTAGTTAAATATTTAGAATAAAATCCTAAAATATTAAGTAAGAAAGGTCAAAGATTAGGCCTTGCAAAAGAAAACGCTTCAATAAAATAAACAACCAAGAGAAAATATTTTCAAATATTACAAATAAGTACAATAAATGAGAAATTAAAAATAATTATTTAAAACGCGTACATTAAATGCAGTTCAAAGTTATCAAGTTTATTTTTAAAACTTGTAACTGATAATAGATGGGTGCCAACCCCCTAAGCAAGATGGAGCATACTAATAGGTACGAAGGCCCCCAAAAACGACAACCACCCAAAAGGGCTAAAACTCAATGAAAGCATGCCCCCCCTGTCCAGGGGGTGTCAAAAATTTCATCAAAAAATTAAATGTCGCAGTCTACGCCATGAACTTCCCTCGTGGACACCCCTGGATAAGAGCAATTTTTCTTTAAATATCCTTTAAACATTTTTATTTAGATGACATACGCTTGACAACAAAAAGAAATGTGTATTCTCAGTCGGGGGGTGGGGGGATGGGCAGGACCGTCCGAAAACTTTTTTATTTTACACGATCGTCCCTCCACTTTTCAAAAGCCCCTTCCTCCACCACTATTTCATTACAATAACTTATGCTCTTATATGTAAGCCTCCCCCCTCTCACATCTTTTTTCTTTTTTTCTGGACTACACGGAATATTCTCAATTTTTAATACCAAGACTTTGCAACCGGCATTTCTTCGATGAAATCTACCAAAAGCTTTCGGATTCTCTGATTTTCTGTAACCTGATTTTCCTTAAATCCTTTCTTAAATAAATGTTTCCCCACTTTTAAATTAGAAATCAGAAATACGCTTTAGGGGTCATTCATAAATGATGTCATGCTTCGAGGGTTAGGGGGGGGTCATGAAATTGTGACAAAGTGTGATAAGGGGAGGGGAGAGGGTAACACGAAGTGTGACATCAGGCTTATACAACATAGCGTGACATGTGACAAAGGGGGAAGGGGGTCCGTTGAATTGTGACATTTTGTGACAAAGGGGAAGGGGGTCAAATATATCGGAAAAGAGCTTGACATCATTTATGAACGGTCCCTTTGATAGTTTATTTACTTTTCTATGTTTTAAGACTGTATGGTGTACAAAATGGGTGTACTCATGAACGCGTGGTCAACAACAAATCTTAGTTGGAAGTCTCCCTTCCTTTTAGGTATTTCAATTGTAACCCTTGTTCATCTGGCGCGAGTTTAATTTTAAGAAGGTACATTACTAGATTTATAATATAGATTCTCTCTCACTCATTTTACTTTTAACTTTATCATTCTATACAAGCATAAGAAATTTAAACGTCTCAGAAAAAACAATATTTAAAAGCATAATCTAGACATAATATGAAGTTCAAAGTTTACTTTTGAGTGGTAAAAAATTAATGAGCGAACCAACGTTCTTATAGCGCCAGTTGCAAAAATTACTCCATACACATGTTTTGGAATTAAAAGGAACCCCTTTATCAATGCGTAAAGATTTGATCTAAAAAATGTAAGTAATCTAAGTGAGTGTAAATCACTCGTTTGTTTTCTTATTAATAACCTGAAGTACAAATAAATAAAACCAATGCATAAATAAATAAAACCAGTAAAGTTCGAGACATAAGGGGAAAATGCAAATGTCAGCCCTCACTGGTTAAAAATATCATCTAAAGCATCAAACTCACGATTTCTATTTGCAGAATAATTGAATAGGTGACATAGAGTGAAAAAACAAATAAAATATATGCACATAAACCAAACGTAAATTTAGTAAATCCCTAAAATTATAAAATGTATCCATTCACTAATTTAATGCTTAGAAAAAACACTCTACTGCTTTCTGTCGTTTTATTTCATTTACGATGAAAAATTTCTTGAAAATAAATATATATAGGTTAGACACAATTAAACATCGGGAGACATACTTCCGATCAGTAATGCATGAACTAAAAATTTACCAAAAAGAAATCTTCATGATGCGTGCTGCAAACGCGGCAAAAACAATGCTTTCGTAATGTATTTCCATACAAAACTAGTACATGCTTGCAGCGCACCAGTGAGGAAAAAAGTAACTATCGCTTGAACGCTTATTCCTTTGTTCTGGCGCCGCGTCTGGACAGCCGCTATATGATCGCAGGCAGCCATGCATGCTGCTACAAAATGCGTTTTTTTCGCAAAATTTGCGCCAAATAGCGATTTTCGGATATTAAATTTTTAGATATTATATTTTTTTAACCTTAAAATCGACATCATTCGAAACATTTTTCCTTTAGTCAACTAATTTTTTACCTTTGAAGCAGTTTATTAATGAATATTAGCTCTACCCTCTCTTAAGAACATCAAATATGGATGAGATATTTGAGCAGAATGAGTGATGTATCCCACGCCTGTAGAAGAAACAGTGATACGATTTCTAATATTTTGTAGTATTATAGAGAGAATAATCATTCCTCTTATCATTATTTATTTTGAACATTTTATTTGGTAAGTTTTTCTTGAAATAGATAAAAAGTTTAATTTCATGAAACGTGAAAAAAAATAAACTTGGCGTTTTTCTTCAGTGCACTTTGTTTTCTAATATTTAGGAAATACTAATCAATGTAAAAAATAAATTACAGAGCAGATGTTAAAATGATTGCTGCTCTATTATACCATTTTTTTTTTCAAATTCCTTAAGCCTACTTTCCACGTGCGAGCAAAGGAGCGCATACGTTCCACAATCTTTTTGCATCCCCTACAAAAATCGGATTTTTTTCATTTCAACTATTTATAATGTTTCTTCTCAAAGTAAATAAATAAAATGTATATTTATTTTTTTCAATTTTTTAACTATATTTGAAAGTTATGAAATTATTAGGCATTACCTCTTTTCTTTTAATTCAATTTAGTTTCTTTCGGCATCCATCAATTGCTGTAACCCTAGGACTCTTGAAATTTAATTGTAACTATTACACAATTTTTGAAAGATGTAAAGATAAATTGTTGGAAAAAATAAATAAATTATTAGACATTTAATTATCAACATATAATAAGAAATGCATTTTGCCTTTCTATTATAGGACTGAAAAATACAATTTGGTTCTTGAATTTTCTTGCTGCAAAATTATGAAACTCAGCAATTTACTTTTAGTGCCATTAATTACTTCCAAAGCATCTAAGTGAGCAATTAGGATTGATATTTAAAGGAATATTTTTTAATCAGAAAAATAATAAATATTACTGCAGGTAGAAAATAGGATCGACTTCAAATATATTTTTTGATAAAATATGAAATTATATTTAATTCATTCAAAATTTTACTGTTGCTATAATCACAATGATTATACCTAAATGCGTACCATTTAAAAAACAAATTTTAATTAATAATAAATAGTTTAAAATAGTTGAACCTTTCATATTAGTTTTTGCTTATTTTCTTGAAAGAATAGTGTTTTAGCTATTAAACAAAACAGAGAGAATGCAATGATTTTTGAAAAGAAGGAAATTTTAAGCTTTCTTCCAGCTATTTTTAAATTTAAAAAGAAAAAAAGCAGCAAAAACATTTTTTAATAATCTTTTTTCTTTAAAAAAAATTTTCTTAAAATAAATATTTTGGTTAAACGCTTCATGGGGGAAAATACTTCCCGATAAATGTAAACAAAAATGTGCCCAAAGAGGAGGGGAAGGGCAAATAACATGTTTCGTCATGTTTTTATGAAAAACAGTAGTTTGCAGTGCACCAGGGGGGCGGGGGGGGGGGCCGCTAATGTGACACCAATGTGACAAAATGCGTGAAAGGATTGGTCAAATACATTTGGATAAAATTTTTAGTATTTTTTTTTAACCTTAAAAGTATTAAAAACTTTTCCTTTGGGGTCAAGGTTTATTTTTTACCTTTGAAGCGGGTTTTTTAAAATAATTTTTTAAGAAATATAAAAGGATCCAGATATTTGAAAAGGGATGCCCCCTTGACGGTGTACATTTCCAAATATTTTGTAGATTTGAAAACTAATCTTCCCTTATATTATTTTTTTGAAATTTTTTGGAATTTTCTTTAAAAAAAAGTTTAATTTCAAAAAAAAAAAATAAATTCCTTTTTTCCAAATTTTTGGTACAAAAGTGAAAAAATTACGGGCTTTTAAAAACTGATTGCTGCTAATCCGATTTCTTCTGCTTCCAAACTTTATGCAGAAAGGACCTTTTCCCGTTCCAAATTTTTTGCTTAAAAAAATTTTTTCTTTAACGGTTGAAAGTTCCTCAAGGGTAAATAAAAAAACATTTATTTATTTTTTTAAATCTTTTAACTATATTTAAAAATTTGAAAAAGGCTTTCCCCCAATTCAATCCAAAGGAAAAAAGTCGATTTTTTGCCCCAAACTGTGGGCTTTTACCTTAAACGTGAAAAATTTTTAAGGGGTATTATTTGGTAACTGCTCAACATTAACTGTAATGTTGCCCATATACAAGGTTATTTGGCTATCCCGTGTGTGGCTATTATGTGTAAATAGAAGAGAAGGAATGATTTTTTTAACCTTATGACTAGTTACTACAAAAGAGGTTAAAATAACTAATTAAAAACAATAACCATATTCAACTGTATATAAAGTTCTAAAATTGTAAATGAAAAATGACTTGCATATTAATTTGATTTTATTTATTTATTTTCAGAATAGTTACCATTTTAATTTGTCAAGATTTGAACTATTTAAGCTTGAAAAATAAATGAAGACATATCAGAAATTTGCGTTAAAAATTACAGCTTACTAGTTAAATTTTTACATTGCATGTCAGGTTAATGAAGTACCTGCTGCAAGGTTGAAGTTTTGCTGGTAATAATGCTTTGAAAATGTAAACTTCAAGTGCATTTATCATTATTAATGTAATAAAACTTTTTTGGTTTCCATGTCATAAAATAATATGGAACATTTACAAGAAATATTTATATAAACTAAGAATTCTTATTGCCATAATATGTGCACCAAATTTTACCAATCACGGCTTGATTTTAATCAGGGTGCGTAGCGGTGCTTACAAGTGCTTATAAGTGCTTATATTTTAAAATAAAATATAAGGGCCCTTATAAGTGCTTACTTTTCCTTAAAATGTTTATTTTCTAAAAAAAATTACGAATGTTTAGTTCCCCCCTAAGCAGAAATCGAACGTTAGTTTACTTATCGGATGCATAAAATGGCGTTGCGATTGCTAAACCAACTGGGCCAGATCGCCATTCATAGTCAAAATGTAAAAACATTTGTCTATGCGTAAAGAAAATATTGCAAATTTGTCGTAAAAAACGCGTGTCAAAAGCCGATGCTTCCGGGAATCCGCCGTTTTTGGTTCTGTAAATCCGCCATGTTTGGTCGTGTTCCAAAATTCTACATAGCGTTGGTGCTGAGCTTGCCAAATTTGAGGTTCGGAACTGCATACTTGCCAAGTCCAGTTTTTAACGGGAAACTCCCGTTTTTTGCGTCTGTCTCCCGATTTCCCGTTTAACACGATTTTCTCCCGTTTTTTGCAATTTTCGCTCGAAAATAAATCAATGAAGCTTCAATATTTTTTTGCTCAATAGACGGCGCTCGTGATCGTAGTTACTCGCCGAGTAGTTTTCATGTGATTTTCCCGTATTTTCCCGAAATTCTATATATTTGGTTATTTTTGAAAAGTCAAAATTTCGGTTCCGTAAATATTCGTAGTTTTAGAATTTTTTTTTTCTTTAAATGAGAGAATCTTGAAGTAGCATGCTTAGATACTTACTTAACAAAACTTTTACAAATTAGCAGTGAAACTTCCGCATTTTGTCTTTCATATGCTGTCAAGTGTCAGTCCCGATTTTTTCAAAAATCCGATTGCATCCGCTTCGGTAAAAGTCCCTAGTTCTTGTGTACTATCTCATTCCATCTCTTGGACATCAATAACTTCTGGTTTACCATTATTTTTAACGATTTAGCCCCTGAAGTAGAGGATTTGCACTTCTCATTTTTCCACACCCACTCGAAATTTCAGTGAAAAATTTTAGCCTTTTTAAAAAACTTTAGTGATTCTATTATTTAGTTATAACTATTAAATATTGCATCCTTATTAATAATCTTGTTTTTAAAATATTTTTGCATGGAATTAAATTTGTCTTTTTTTTTCCCTTCAACTTAGGGTTTAGGCTTTTTCCTTTTTGGAAGTCATTATGTATTGTTACAAAATAGATAAAGAACATTTCTTCCTACTTTTATTCAATATATAACTACAAAACGGCTAAATTAAAAAAAATATATATTTTGGGATAATTTATTTGTTCAGTGCACACCAGACGTGGTCATGATATTTTGTTTGAATTGTTGTGGTGTAGATGTAAGCTAATAAGTATTTGGGAGAACTGGCTTTTCATAATCTAACTAAATGTAATTCTGGGGATTTTGTGCATTCCGCACAGGAGTGCATTTTCTGTGAAGTAAAGCCAAGCTTCGTCCAATGCTGTCAAATGAAAATCTAGAGAACATCCTATTGCTCATAAAAAATAGTTTGGCTGGAAAATGTTTCGATCAAACATTTGGATGATAAAATTTTATCAAATACTGCTGTAATGAACATTAGTTTTTTTTATTTGTAAGTCAGTTTAATTGTTCATTTTGTGTGTGTGTGGGGGCGGGGGGTCATTGAAAAAATCTCCTATTTTTTTCCCCCTCCAAGGTTGGCAAGTATGGTACTTTTCTCCACCAGACCCCTACCTGTTAGCCGAGGCCTTAGGATAGCTTACGCACGGGAAGAAGTAGTGGGGTCTGCGGATTTTACATGCACATATCCCCAAGGGGGGGTCATTGAAAAAATCTGTTGTTTCCCCCTCCAAGGTTGGCAAGTATGGTACTGTACATGATATTGCAGTAGCGCAACAAGGGGGGTCATAGTAGGCCATGTCCCCTGCCCCCCCTGAGTGATTTGAATTTTTTTAAAATTATTTTTATCAACAAAAGACAATATGCATCTTGAGAAAGTAAAGTTATATTTTTATCAATAAATCACTAAATATTGATGGCAGGGGGATCTAAATTAAAAAATAAACTTTGTTTTAAAAAATTCTCAGCGGTGCCATATTATATTACTCAGAAAATTACATTATTACTCCCCCCCCCCGAAAACAAGAATTACACAAAGTTCAGGGGAAATAAACTGCCCCCCCCAATAAAGAATATATATATATATATATATATTCATTATATTAAGTTAGCTTATTGGAATATTACTTTCAATACCTGCAATTTATTACTTTATTTTATCTTTTCGCTAGATTATCAGAATAATACCTGCAATAACTGCAATTTGTTACTTTATTGTATATTTTTGATCAGTGTTTTTTAGTTAATACTACAATTAAACAGGCTCTATAAGCAATGCATCTGTTAAATAAAACTTATTTGTTTTCCCTATGTAGTGCAAAGCCTCTCTTCTCATTTTTGTTAGCTATTTCTGTTAGAAGTATTCAATTTTGTCAAGTCGTATTTTTCCTCTTAATTATGCAAGAAATAATGTATATGTGTACTTAAACATGTGCTTATTTTTTTTCTGAAAATGTGCTTACAAAGTGCTTATAAGTGTTTACTTTTTGAACGAAAACGTGGCTACTCGCCCTGTTAATGCCTTTTCATTAAGTCTGTTCTGATAGCATGCATTTCTGCTATTATATTTTGTAATATATAAGACATTGTATCGAAATACATATACAGTAAAATCTGTAAATTTGACCACCTGCCTGAGGTGACCACTTTTGTCAGGAACTGAATTAGCCCTTCACACTCTCACCCTCTATAACTTGACCACTAAAGTGCTGCACCGCAAGGGGACAACTTACACAGGTTGAACTGTATATATATATATATATATATATATATATATATATTGTAAATAGATTAAAAGAAATGAAAGTTCCGGGACATGTAAACAAACATTAATGAAACAAGTAAAATACTGATACACAAAAAAAGTCAAAAAGGAACAAAAACAAAAAACTCTCCTCATCAATGGGCGGGGAGCATAACGTAAGAAACCAAGAAAAATTGTCCTACAGGTTTCGGAATGTGTCGCAGAAATGGCATGTAAAAGGAAGCATTATAAGCATATTGAAGCGACGATGTTGCACATAAATTAAAAAACTGGTAAATAACAAAAAAAGGAAACGTTGACGGTAATAACGTAAAAGGCTTAAACTCAAAAAATTAGAAATTACAAAATTCAACTGACGTGAAACATGCCACCAATACAACACACCCGCCCATACCTGCAGGACGTTGGCACGTAGTAACGATTATACTCACCTACACCCAGAGATGAGGGGTCCAAAGATGCGACGACAAAAGCAGAAAAACACGAATATTTTCATTGTTGTTCCTTATCCAAATCTCCTGATCCAACATTCGTGTCTGACATCATTCGCTGCAACACATCCAGGTTGAGGCCTTCCATAGATTCAGAGGACTTTAGCCACGACCCTTCATAACATTCACAGCGAACAGTATTGCCAGTACGTCAGCAACCACGTGCGTCGTACATGAGCACAGCCCTCTTGAATATATTAACATAGTATTTAATGAATTCTAGTGGAAAAAGGTTATTATAATATAGATTTGCGGTATTAATGAAAAAGAGCTCGACCGTCGTACCCGTTGAGATAGGACGTGCTCTATCATCGCTCCGCTTGTTAAGCCTGCAGATCCGGTTATCCGGTTCAATCTGCATCAAGTGTAATATTTTCGGAAAGCTCTTGCCGAGACCTATCCAGGAAGTCCTGGTTGGTTAAGTTATGACCAGGGGTTCGGAATTTGTGTTATTGTTGATTTCTGAATGTTTCGATTCCAACTTTAACATTGCGTTTACAATTATTATACCATCGCCTCGCTTGTCAAGTCTGCAGATCCGGTAATCCAGTTCAATCCGCATCAAGTGTAATATTTTTGGAAAGCCCTTGCCGAGATCTACCAGGGGAATCCTGGTTGGTTAAGTTATGAACAGGGGTTCGTAATATATGTTATTGTTAGTTTTTGAATGTTTCGATTCCAACTTTAACATTGTGTTTACATTTATTATAACATTGTGAAATGTTGTCAAGCTGTAATTATTTTTGAGTTTTAGATAGAAATTGGTATCATATATTGAATGATAGAGTTATTTTTTGTGTTTCTAAATATGTATTGCATATTAACGGATGATTGTTAGTTGTTAAGAGGTGTTTTTTTTTTTTTTTTTTTTGAAAATTGTAATTGTTTTATTATTGTAGTTTTGGGACGCCTCGGGTAGACGGTGCTTTCGAGTCATCTATAGTTTGCCCGCGAAAAGTATTACTATGGTGTACTTTGGTGCCCTCTGAGAGGACTCAATAATTTCAAAATCATTTAAGCATTTAAGTGTGACCCAGCATTGTAATCAGCAGGAGATTTCACGTGGGCCAGGTGACGTCAGATTTTTTTTTTTTTGATGATGTAAATACAGTTGAAGATATTTGCTTAATTAGTTAAAGTTAATTAATTAATTTTTTTTTTAATTTGGTTTTAGAGGGGGTTGTGAGTACTCTTTGTACTCGCATTAAAGTAAGGATTAAGAATTTTAAATTTTGCGGGTTCTAAATTAATTAGGTTAAGAATGAGAAGCCTAACTGGTGTTAAAATTATGAGTTGTGACGTCACTGAAAATTAAATTTAGGATTTACCCCACGTTGTAGGTACTTATTTTAATCAGGGTAAAATCTCCTACCAGCACAGTGCCGTCAGCTTTTGGATAACTTGACTAGTTCTCCTAATGTTTGGGTTTTTGTGGAATTTTGTTGGAATTTTTTTTTTTTTTTGAAATAATGTAAAAAGGCAAAAAGTAGGACATTTGGTGAATCTTGAGTAGCGGGCCATTAGGTCCCATAAATTATTTGTTCATTTTGTTTTAAATATTTATTTACTGTGTACCCGAGCAAACATGAGTGCGAAAAAGTCGAAGAACGGTAGGAACACTCATAAAATTGTTTTAAACAGGATAACTTCTACTCCGCAGACTCTCGCGGGAAAACTTCTCGTACGTAGAGACTCTCCCTCTCCCACTGCGCTAAATACTTTTACTTCTCAGTCCCATCCGTCAAATGTGGACTTCAAGTAGTGGGGAGCCCAACGTCAGAACTGTTGGCCCTCTAAAACGCTTCTTTCATAGCTCCAGTCAGCCTGCCCTGGACTACGTGTCCGTAGTCAACACAACAGAGGAGATCTTTGGGTTCCTAAGAACACTCGTTGAATCTAAAGATCCTAATCAGCGCGTTTTTTTTTTAAGTCGGGGATGAGGAGCGAGTTAATCAAGGTGTTGGATACCCTGCAGGATAAATTTTCTCTCACGTCGTCTTCACCCCACTCTACTAACACTCAGGCTCCAGTTTTAAGGGCCTCCAGCCAAGATCAGAGTACTCAGATGGAGGCGGGGGACTCCCCTCATCTTCCTCCGAGAGTCACCTGCGATGTTGGTGTCCAGGCCGACTCCCTGGAACGGGATTTCCCACCTCTCGTCCGCACAGGCCGGGTTTCCCAAGAGTTGGTCCAGGAAACGGAGTTGGAGCATGGTAACCGTCTCCCCGCTGTTCCTACATTTGCTCAAGCTTTGCGCAGTGAAAGCCCAGTACTAATTTACCCTCGCAAGGATACACCAAACGTAACCTCCGGGGATCTCAAAAAGGTACTCAAACATAATTACGACCCAACGCGGGACGGTATTAAGGTTTCTAGCGTTCGCTATGTGGGAAAGGGAGGTCTGGCCGTGGACGTCCCCTCGGTTGAGGATTCAGTGTATTTGTTAACAGCAACTTGTTAATACTTTGAAACTTAATATCAATTATGGCTAATAATATGGATATAATCGATTTAAATTCTGTTGATTCTTTTGTTTTGCGTTCATCCTCTGACAATATATGTAATGTAAATTTGTGTATTTCCGATTTTAATACTGCTGCTCCACCCACTTACTGTAAGTCGACGGCCCCGGCACTTAGGCTTCTTCAAATTAATTTGCAGCGCGGTAGAGCACCAACTTCACATGTTTCTGTAGTTGCTAACAGGGACAAATACATGTAATCTTGGCTCAGGAGCCATACCTGATTCACGGTCAGGTCTCTTGTATTCCTTCTGGCTGGGGCCGTTTTCTCTCGGGCAGTGGTCGTGCAGCTCTGTTTTTTCCCTCTGGTGTGATTTGTCCTTATTCAACGTACCAGGCACATGACTTCGTCGCAGCAAAAATCATGGTCAAGGACGGCCCTCTCGTATTAATTTCGGCATACGCTTCCCCCCTTGAGCCCCTGGAACCTCTTTTGTCGGAACTGAACACTTTCCTTCTGGCTCTTTCCTCTGCGCCTGTGATCCTCGCGGGCGACTTTAATGCTCATTCCCGCAGTTGGGGCTACAGGGAAAATGTGGAAAGGGGAGAGAGTCTTCTTGATTTTATTGCTTTACATAACCTAATGGTTTTAAATTCACAAAAATTTCCCCGACTTTCGAGACGCCCCATGCTAAGGGCTGGCCCGACTTGACCCTGGCGAGATTTTTGCCTGTGCCGGCGTCTTGGTCGGTCTCTGAAGAGATCTCACTCAGTGATCACAAGTTCATTAAAATTGTTTTAGACGCTCCGTTTTCACATTCGCGTTTCTTAAGATATAAGACAAATTATAATGCAGATAAATTAAAAAAGTTAATATCAAATAAGATTTATCCTTTTGTTGCATTGTTAAATTCTGTTAAAACTAGGGAATGCCTGGACAGGCTGTACACCGGCCTCACTGAAAATTTACAGGGCTGCGCGGATCAAACTTTTAAAAAAAATATTTCGCACCACATTCCCCCTCCACCTGGTGGAATGACTCTCTAACTATTCATAAGAAGAGGGTCTACGCTGCTCGTAAAAGATTTCAACGATGTGCGAACCCTCTACTTAAGCCAGCCTACAAAACGGCGTACAGCAATGCCCTGGCCATCTTCAAGAAACTAGTGAGATCAACAAAGAGAGTGGCCTGGCAACGTTTCTGCACAAACTGCTCGGAGTCCTTTGGCAAACCGTATCGCGTATCTTTTGGCAAAGTCTTTACTCCCGCAGCAATCAGGGAGCGTTTTCCTTCCTCAACCCCAGAGGAGACTTTTTGTAAATCTGTTCTAAATCATTTTTATCCTGCTCCTACTGTTACCCCTAAATCACTTCAACCAGAAATCAGCATAGCGAGGGTATCCGTACCTTTTACGCACCCCGAGGTTGACAGGGCGGTCCGCCTCCTACCACGCAAGAAGGCCCCGGGTCGTGACGGCTTGGACGGAGTTATTTGGTCAACTTTCCATTCGACTTTCCCTGATTTCCTTTGTACCTTATTCAATTTATGTTTACAGCTTGCCTATTTCCCTCCAGCATTTAAGGAAGGTGTTCTCATTTTATTTTTAAAGAATGGTAAGGACCCTTCGAGCTTTGCCTCCTACAGGCCTATAGTCCTTCTCCCCACAATCTCAAAGATTCTTGAAAAACTAATGCTTTTTCGTCTTCAGAGCCACTTATCCCTTAATAACCTTCATCATCCACTGCAGTTTGGCTTCGTACCTCGGCGCTCGACCGAGCACGCCCTTCTTCACTTCTACGATAACCTATTGCAAGGTATCAGCTCTGAATCCCTAATGGCGGCAGTGTCGGTTGACATTGTGTCGGCTTTCGACAATCTCCCTTGGGTAAAAATTCTACAGTATATGTCTTCGTGTAATTTCGACCCGGCTGTCTTGAACCTTTTTGCCAATTTCTTATCCGAACGCACAGTTTATGCTCAAACCTCCTCCGGCTGCGTTTGGACATCACAGTGGAAGGGTTGCCCGCAGGGTTCCTGTAGTGGTCCGGAGCTATGGAACTTGGTGGCAGCATCGCTCCTTTCCATTGACTGGCCCGGTCACACTAAAATACAGGCCTTCGCGGACGACTTTCTTCTGCTAATTCATGGCCGCACGAACCAACTGCTGGAGGCTAATGGTCGCTTTTCTCTTTCTTTACTGGATGCGAGCACGACCTCGAGGCCTCGGGCAGCAAGTCAAGGGTATTGGTTTTCAAGGTACCGCGGGACCTGGTGCTACCACCATACTTACGCATCGGTGATTTATCAATTAAACGAAGCCCTACTTTAAAATATTTGGGCGTGGTATTTAACCAATTTTTGACTTGGGATGCACACATTGATTACATAAGGAATAAAGCAATTTTCATTCAAAGTGGTCTCCAGCGTCTCGCGGGGGGTAACTGGGGCTTGAAAATTCGCCAACGGGTTCTCATCTATAAACAGGTCTTTGAGACGTCTCTCCTTTATGCGTCGGGACTGTGGGGACGCACTCTAACAGTCCGCCAGACTAAAAAGGTTCTCACTCTCCAACGCAGAGCACTGCTCTCAGTAAACGGGGCGTACGCAACGTGCCCCCACTCAGCACTATACATTCTGGCGGGAGTGCCCCCTATAGACCTGACGATAAGGGAGAAGATCTGGCTCACCCAGTTCTATGTGGAGAGGAGGACCATCGTTTTAGATGGGGTAGCATTCGATCCCTCTTTGTATGAACACGCGGCACCAAAATGGTTTCAGCGTTCGTGGGTGCAAATTTCTGACTATCCTTGCAGTGTTGACCGTGACCCCCCAACTTTATCATTTAATCGTTTTTATACCGACGGATCCAAAACGCCCGTCGGCGTGGCTTCGGCGGTGGTTCAGTACAAGGGACACCGTTCAGTGGGGGAGTGTGCAATGAGGCATGCTGTTGGTAATTCAATTTTTCAGGCGGAACTTTTTGCTATTAAGTCAGCGGCGAACCTGTCGCTCACAATTCCATCCTCTAACGTTCAAATTTTTTCAGACAGTCAAGCTGCTATCCTTTCTATCAAAGACCCACTTCAGCGCAGTCCTCTAGTAAATTCAGTACAAAGCATGCTAATTTCGAATCCTAGAATTTCAATTCACTGGGTCAAGGGTCATTCAGGGAATGTGGGAAATGACAAAGCTGACCAATTAGCTCGTACGGCAGCTGAGGATCCCGCATTTTTACCCTACACGGCCCTTCTCCTTCCTAAATCCAATTTCATACAACAAATTAGAGCCAAAACTAGAGAGGATTGTCAGTACCGCTGGAACGAGACGGATACTGGTCGCCGGGTTTTTGAATTCTTACCAATCGTTCGTTTTTCTCCAAGGGTCAGCCAACGTTTTGAAACAATCCTGGTTTCTGGCCATGACCCTTTCCCGAGCTATCTTCATCGCTTTGCTCTTTCTGATTCTCCTTATTGCTCCTGTGAAGCGATGGGTTCGCCTGACCACTATGTTTTTCATTGCCCTTTAACCAGCAAGTATCATATTCGGGCTAGCAGCCAAATTTCACCCATTCAAGCTATTCGTAACGCGTTCCAGCATCCCCATGCACGCTCCCTCCTTGCTTCTTTGTTTTTGCATTTATCAAGCGAGGGGTATCTATTTCAGGGAACTTAGTGTTTGTCTAAGTTTTGGCTATTATCTTCCTTTGTTTTTGTGTATATTTTTGAGTGTACCATTTCACATTGTTTTGATATTGTATGATTGATTTTGGTACTTTTTGATAGTGTTGCACGGTTTCTCATTGTTGTCTCATGTCATATAGCGCTTAATGCATACTCTTTAAGTTTTGCATTCTACTGTGATTTAGTGTTTTACAATAACCTGTTTTTTTTTTATGTTTTTTTTCTTTTATTTTTTCTTTAATGGTTTTCATAAATTTGCGGTTGGTCGAGCTCTCCCAGAACTCCATTTGCTCCCGAGGGCTTGCAGTCGGGGGCATCTAAAAATACGATAGGCCAGAAAATGGCAGGTGCGGGGGGGTTTCTGCGCGCACTATCACTATTAATGAAAATTTGTTTATTTAGAAAGATATTATTGCTGCAGATTTTTGAAAATCTGTTTAATTGATTTATAATTACGTTGACAAAAATTCTTTTGTTTAAATTACTGTGCCAATGCGGCATTTGTATAGTAGAAAAATTAAAAACTTTACGTTTATCGTAAAGATCGAGATTTAGTTTGTCAGTTTCAATATTTATACAGATATCTAAGAAATTAGCGCTGGTTGCAGTGTTATTGGTTTTAGTTAATGTAAGGCATTTTGGATATATTTTACGATGGATATTGCAAAAATTTGAATCGATTATTAGAATATCATCTATGTATCTGTAAATCTGTAATTTTTTGTTATAATTGATCACATAGTTGTATTCATAAAAAAGCAAAAATAAGTTAGCAGCGGTACTGGAATAGTTAGTACCCATGCCAATACGTAAATTTGTTTGAAGATATTGTTTTGGAATAAAATATAATTGTTATTAAAACAGAAATGGCACATATTTATGAAATAACTTCTGTTAATTTGAAGTTCAAGTTCTATACAAAATGTATCAAAAAGTTTTTCGATGACATCATACAGATTATTAATCGGAATATTGCAAAACAGGTTTTCAAAGTCAAATGTTTGAAGCATAGTACGCACAGAATAACGCAATTTAGGAATGACTTCAAAGCTGTTATCAATAATCCAGAAGTAGCTAGAGTGTTTAAATTTATTTTTAATGAAATTATAAATAGCTTTTAGAAACTGTTGAAGTTTTTGTTGAGATGTTTGCTAATACTATTACTTGTACTGCAAATGAAGCGGAATTTAATTGGATTTTTGTGAAATTTGGGAGTAAGAAATAAGAAAGGCAGTTTAGAATTGTTAGACGTGCTGAAGTTTTTTGCAAATAGAGTTTTAAATTTTTTGTGTTCAGCGGAAAATTTGTTTTTTAAGATACTGAAGTCCAGATGGGTATTGCTGTAGTAAGTCAAATTATTTAATTCCTCGTTGATTTTTTTGTGTGTAGAAGGTTTTACAGATTATTGTATAATTATTGAATGTTTGTCTACAGGGACAAAGACAAAGTTATCCTGTAATTTTTTAATTTAACTGAAATCCTTTTTGCTG
The DNA here is from genome assembly GCA_038502835.1 of Octonoba sinensis. Lineage (NCBI taxonomy): Eukaryota > Metazoa > Arthropoda > Arachnida > Araneae > Uloboridae > Octonoba > Octonoba sinensis. The sequence continues at coordinate 578,836 of CM076606.1, read as the reverse complement.
ACATTGTGATAAAGAAAAGAATTGTTGTTGAGTTTTGACATAGTGAAAAGTTTAAAAGTTTTTTCTATATGGTGTTTCCATTCAAAGAAAGCTTCTTTAGCTGCTTTATAGCGCTGATCATTACATAATCTTCATTTTCTTTTTCCGGGCATGATTTTTCCCTGTTTTTTCAGTTATGTTTTTCAGCAATTTAGCTTAAGGCTAACAAAAACTTTCAAAAAAATTAAATATTTCCTCATTATGTACAAATGTAAGGATAAAAGATTTAAGACTTGCGTTAGCAGCAATGCAGTCGCTAATGCATGCGACCAGCCTCTTTCTTTTTTACCTTTCTGTAAGCAAAATAACATTGTATATAAAATCACTTGCAAAGCTTGCTTCCAAATATATATTGACAACTACAAAACTGCACCTCAGAATTAATCTTCATAGAGCACAAATCAACAAATGTTCTAACCCGTCTTTTGAGATTTTACATTTTCGCAAACACTCTTTTGATAACATATGCATTAAAATGATTGCCCATATCGACAATTATGAAGAAAGACTAAATGCAGAAAACAATTTCATTTTAGCAAATAGATATGTTTACCCATACGGTCTCAATACAGAGCTGAACAATTTAAACGTTTCTAAAATTTCAAATATTTTCAGTATTTTCCACGAATTTAATGAACCAATGAAAATTCGCAGAGGCAAAAGAGGCTCACGTAAAAACCTTATTTATAGCAAAAACTTTTTCAACAACGCACGCTGGCTTAAGCGACTTGAATCAGATTTCATCGCGAACTTGAACACTATGCGCGTAAAAAATGCAGTCTTCGAGCTAAAGTTAATTCTGTTGCGTAATATCTATAAACTTTTTAATACCTATAAATTCCTTAACGCGCAATTTAAAGATTTAATATATGATTTAATTAATTTCAAAACCAGGCAAAAAAAAATAGCAACGAAACGATACCCGAATATTTTATCGTACTTTTTCAACAAAAGTCTTTCAATGATTTTAATATTTTTAAGTGCATGAACGACTACAATCCTTTCTTCCCTATTAAAAGCATTAAAATGCAGATAACTTATAAATACAATAAACCATTCAGCTCAAAGGTCTTTAATTACAAAAAACTGGAATACGATACAGACATAAATAATCAAAACTGTCTATGACACAAAGATGAATACAAAGAATTCATAGACAGCCACCACCAACATATAATTACTGGTAACTTAAATATCATTAAAAGCAATAACATCAAACAACTCCTCTCGTATGGTACCAAATTCAGGCTAAACAATAAAATTAAACCAGAAAACTCCATTCACATACTTAATAAAAATTTGAACAATTTCATTCAACATATGGCATACAAGTATTGCATGCCCTTCGAAGCTTTCTTTAAATGGAAACACCATATATAAAAAACTTTTAAACTTTTTACTATGTCAAAACTCAACAACAATTCTTTTCTTTATCACAATGTCAGCAAAAAGGATTTCAATTACATTAAAAAATTACAGGATAACTTTGTCTTTGTCCCTGTAGACAAAAATTCAATAATTATGCAATAATCTGTAAAACTTTCTACACACAAAAAAATCAACGAGGAATTAAATAATTTGACTTACTACAGCAATACCCATCTGGACATCAGTATCTTAAAAAACAAATTTTCCGCTGCACACAAAAAATTTAAAACTCTATTTGCAAAAAACTTCAGCACGTCTAACAATTCTAAACTGCCTTTCTTATTTCTTACTCCCAAATTTCACAAAAATCCAATTAAATTCCGCTTCATTTGCAGTACAAGTAATAGTATTAGCAAACATCTCAACAAAAACTTCAACAGTTTCTAAAAGCTATTTATAATTTCATTAAAAATAAATTTAAACACACTAGCTACTTCTGGATTATTGATAACAGCTTTGAAGTCATTCCTAAATTGCGTTATTCTGTGCCTACTATGCTTCAAACATTTGACTTTGAAAACCTGTTTTGCAATATTCCGATTAATAATCTGTATGATGTCATCGAAAAACTTTTTGATACCTTTTGTATAGAACTTGAACTTCAAATTAACAGAAGTTATTTCATAAATCTGTGCCATTTCTGTTTTAATAACAATTATATTTTATTCCAAAACAATATCCTCAAACAAATTTACGGTATTGGCATGGGTACTAACTATTCCAGTACCGCTGCTAACTTATTTTTGTTTTTTTATGAATACAACTATGTGATCAATTATAACAAAAAATTACAGATTTACAGATATATAGATGATATTCTAATAATCGATTCAAATTTTTGCAATATCCATCGTAAAATATAACCAAAATGCCTTACATTAACTAAAACCAATAACACTGCAACCAGCGCTAATTTCTTAGATATCTGTATAAATATTTTGAAACTGACAAACTAAATCAGGGGCCTCAGTGGCTGAGCGGTCAAATCGACTGGCTCCGGTGCCTCCCTGCGCGGAGAGAAAGAGGCGTGGGTTCGATTCCCACCTTTGCCCTTGGTGTATTTCCTTCTTTGTATATTTTAATATCTGTTGTGCTGTCTTGTTCTATCTGTCATATTGGACGAGAGTTTGAGTCATATCCTTGAGAATAGCAAATAAACTCGAATATTTATGTGACCTGAAATGGTCGTAAACAAACAAACAAATTAAATCTCGATCTTTACGATAAACGTAAAGTTTTAAATTTTTCTACTATACAAATGCCGCATTGGCACAGTAATTTAAACAAAAGAATTTTTGTCAACGTAATTATAAATCAATTAAACAGATTTTCAAAAATCTGCAGCAATAATATCTTTCTAAATAAACAAATTTTCATTAATACCGCAAATCTATATTATAATAACCTTTTTCCACTAGAATTCATTAAATACTATGTTAATATATTCAAGAGGGCTGTGCGCATGTACGACGCACGTGGTTGCTGACGTACTGGCGACACTGTTCGCTGTGAATTTTATGAAGGGTCGTGGTTAAAGTCCTCTGAATCTATGGAAGGCCTCAACCTGGATGTGTTGCAGCGGATGATGTCAGACACGAATGTTGGATCAGGAGATTTGGATAAGGAACAACAATGAAAATATTCGTGTTTTTCTGCTTTTGTCGTCGCATCTTTGGACCCCTCATCTCTGGGTGTAGGTGAGTATAATCGTTACTACGTGCCAACGTCCTGCAGGTATGGGCGGGTGTGTTGTATTGGTGGCATGTTTCACGTCAGTTGAATTTTGTAATTTCTAATTTTTTGAGTTTAAGCCTTTTACGTTATTACCGTCAACGTTTCCTTTTTTTGTTATTTACCAGTTTTTTAATTTATGTGCAACATCGTCGCTTCAATTTGCTTAAAATGCTTCCTTTTACATGCCATTTCTGCGACACATTCCGAAACCTGTAGGACAATTTTTCTTGGTTTCTTACGTTATGCTTCCCGCCCACTGATGAGGAGAGTTTTTTGTTTTTGTTCCTTTTTGACTTTTTTTGTGTATCAGCATTTTACTTGTTTCATTAATGTTTGTTTACATGTCCCGGAACTTTCATTTCTTTTAATCTATTTACAATATATTAAAGTTTGCTGTATAGTGCTGCATTTGCGCCTGGCACAAACTTTGACATTTTCATATAACTAACAACTTGCTACCTATATATATATATATATATATATATATACATGTGCTCTGGCTACTTCTATAATTAGCTTAGTAGCTCGAGAATCTTTCCCAGTACATCATTTGGTCTTCAAAATAGGTGTAGTACAATATGGAAAAATCTCCTTTGAATGTATAAAAAATATGAATTTATTTTAACATATTATACTTCAATAAACATAATTGTTTTGCTTAGTTTTCTTGTGTTGTGTAATTGAACTTAATGGCAGCATTCTAAAGGAGTTACAATCTTTTGTTCTCACACTTGATAGACAATTTATCATTTTGTATGACATGAATCAAACTTTGTTGTTTAAATTTCCAATTAGTAGAAAACACTAAATGGAGGGGAAAAATAGATGCTTTAATGTAAATGTGTGTTTTCTTTATGTTTTCCAGCAAAGAAGCTCAATTTTTACATTTCTTAAGTGATTTACATCTTTTTTCTAAATTGTCTGTTCAATAGACATATTAACACAGATGTTACTTTTGTTCTGATTTCTATATTTTATTTATACTTTCTATTTTCAAAATAAATTTCATTTTTCGCGCTGTTTTTGAAACGATGTTTTCTAACAAAGCATTTAGGTCAGTAGGCAGCATATTGATGTCAATTTTACAGGTCTCCAGAGAATACTAGCAATTTTGTGAAATGTACTACCCGATCATTCATAAATGATGTCACGCTTCAACGGGGGGAGGGGTTTACTGAAATTGTGGCAAAGAGAGGAGAGGGGGGTCCGCTGAAGTGTGACAAAGGGGGGGAGGGGAGTCAAATACAGTAGAACTTGGATAATTCGAACGTCTTTAATTCGAAGATTTCGCTTGGTCCCTTGAACTTTGTATTCAAATCAATGTTAAAATGTTTTGATAATTCGAAGTTCAACTTCTTTAATTCGAAGATTTTCTCATCCAATATTGACAAAAGTAAATTGAAATAATTTTTTTTTTTGTCTGTAAAAATTTTATCCTACTTGTTTGTTTGAAACAAATGGTAGATTAGTGAGATTTCTGTCTTGATTTCTATTGTGAAAGATTCCTTTCATTCACCTGTTGGGAACGTGACAACTGACTTCCCGCATTTATCCCTGAGACCGAAAGTCTTTCTGGTACTCTTTTAACACTGTATTGGTTACTGGTACTGGTTAACAGTAAATTACGCCTAATCCCTCTCCCTTTACAATGTTTAGACACGTGACTGATTACTATTGATTGCTCGAATGGTCAGATCATGCATAGAAAATATATTTTGTCTGTGTTAAAATCAAAAGACTCAATTTGGAGAAGCAATCCCAAATTTCTCAATGTTTTTTAATCTGTAGCAGGTAATTTTTTATATAATTTTCAGTATTTAGCCAAAGAATATTTTGTAAAAGTAATACTCTACTTATATATTCCTGTTTTCGTATGTATATGCTATAGTTTTATCTTTTATATTATGTACAAAACTAATTTTATTTTGTCAACAAATACAATGTTTAATTATTTTATATACATGCCTTGACATTTTCCAGAAAAGATTATTGATGTTATTTTTGATGGTATAAATATTACCGGCATTTGTGGGTCATAAATTATGCTACAAAAATTAAGACTTGTGTTATTCGAAGTTTGGCTGTGGTCCCTCCAGCTTCGAATCATCCAAGTTCTACTGTATATGGGAAAAAAGCGTGACATCATTTAGAACGGCTCCTATATGCCTTTGAAAAACTGAATAGATGAATAGATATGTGATGAGATGATGAGAAATATTAGAGGAAATAATAAGCCAAGTATTCATGATTTTTTTAAAATTATGTAGCAAAGAATTTTGGTCATTTAAGAGGATTGTTTTCATATTAATAATTTGATAAAGGGGTAAAGGGCCTGTACTTGCGGTTGCCAATAGAAGGTCTCATGAACAGAGCTGGATTTATGCCTTGGTACCCCAGAGAAGTCAGAGGACCCCTAAAAGTTATTCATTAATGTGTTAAAGAAATTATTTAGATGTATCCAAATTTGTTATTTTTAAATTACTATCTAGTATTTATTGTGTACAGGGCCTGATTAACGAACGGTCCCGTGCAGAACCGACCTTAAGCCGATTGGAAAATATCTCCCAATTGGGCCCCTTGCTTTTAAGGAGCCTTTAACATATGTTTAACATGGTTACAAGCCTTCTGCATTGTACCTCAATAAATGTGCTAAAAATTAAGCACAATGCAGAAAATGCATGTCTTTTTTTTTTTTTTTTAAAGTACACATTTTGATTTCTTCATATTCTACCGCAAAATCATGAGCTCAACAAAGGGAAAGATCAGGAGTAGGAGGGGTGTACCGAAATAGGGACACTGAAAATTACCCCCAAAAAGGGGCCTTGCAAGTCTTAAGGCCGGCTCATCTGATCCCATAGGTCTATTGGGCACTACAATTTTAAAGGTGCCAAAAGTTTTCTTTTTTTCCTTCCTGTTTTTACAGGATACCTTACATTACAACAAATTTGCGATGCAAAAATGTTCACGTGAGCCTATTTATTGTGAGCGGAGCAAATGGTGGGGGGGGGGGGGGCAATTTGTATCAGGGATAAGTGTGGATTTTCTTGTGAAGGGTTGCACCAATTTTTTACTTTTACCAACTAGTCTTTTAGGCATCATTTTTGGCATAGGTGCCCCCTAAAAGCAATGGCGCACCCCCCTAAAAATTAACAGAGCCCCCCAAAACAATGACCCCCAAACAGTCGACCATGCCCCCAAAACCCCTGAAAGCCACCCCTGATGGGCACCCTTGACTTTGGCTTAATCGCTGTAGCAAGGCAGGCCTCGTGTCAGTTTTGCCCCCCCCCCCTCCCAATGACCTTGCATCTTTTAGCCATAGAAACATTTTACCCTCTGCACAACTCCGTTGCTGAACCGGGCCCCAAGAATCAGTCATGCCTGATATCCCCTCTCGATGGCCCGCTTGATCGGGCACTTTTGGTTTATGCTGTTTATTCTCGCTGTGCACGTCCTAAGGCTATAACCTATGCAATAAATGTAATGAAAAAAGAAAAGCATTGAAATACCAAATGCAGCCCTTTCCTCAGTTGTACTTGTATTATTTAACGGACCCCTTTAAAGTGAGTGGGCCGGTCTTGAACTTCCTAAATCGGGCCCTGCACATGAAAAGGAAAAAATTATATTCACAGCATCATCAAAACAACTGCAAACATTTATCATTTATATTTACTTATAAAAGTTGCACGATGAAATAGTAAAAAGGACAAGTTTTTCGACGTGGAAATAACAGGAAAAGGAAGAGGGCCTACGAAGAGAGGCCCTCTCCGAGAAAAAGGCTCCGTAGCCTTTTTTTTTGGGGGGGGGGGGGTTAAGGCCCGCGTCATCATGCTTAGAGGAGCACACCACTAAAAACGAAAATAGATCTTATAACAAACTTGCTTATCATTCTTTGCAAGTGGTTGCAACGATGTTTTTCCTTGCGAGTCTCTCTTTTTAGAATGTTTGCAAATATATCGATGTTTATAAGGAGGCATTATCGGGGGGGGGGGGGCACAGAATATATCGCAATGAAATTATTAGGGGACGGGGCTGCGTTCAGGGGAGCTTAGCTGACAATTTTGGGGGGCGGAGGACTGCTCAATCGTGATTAGGGGAGATAATATGTAACCCTGTTTAATATGTGTGTTTTAGAGATGATTTATCAATATTCATTTCAGACTGCAGATTAAACCCTAATATCGTAGTATAGCAAGAAAAAGGCCATCGTTCAAAATTTGCAGTCGTTCTACAGAACAACTATTTTTAACACAGCTAAGTCCATTGAAATATTTAATTTACAACCTACTATACAAACTGAAGGTTTTTGTATTTTTGAATCCAGCTTTGCCTTTATGTACGAATTTCCTTTTATATTTTCCTTATTTGAAAATAAGTTGGCGACAACAGTCCGAAAAAAAATGCAGTTTTTAAAGAAGGAATATAGTTGTCAAAAGCGCGATAAAGTGCGCCAATCTGGGAGACGGTTTCTTTTGTTGTTTAAGGCAACATAGACACGTCCAAAAAATAATTGCCTGTAATTAAAGCACAAACAAGTATAAAAATGCAATTGTATTTTAATGCTCATTTGTGCGCTAATTACGTGCAATTATTTTTTACAGTGAAAACATCGTTCACTAGCAGGAGGCTTATAAATTAACGAATTCAGCATTCCAAGTTTTACATTTTTTTAACTAAGAAAAAAGGAGTGTGAAAGGAAGTGTCTACTACTCCAGCAATTTACTAGCAACCCTTGCAGTAACTTGGCGTGATTTCAGTACTCCGACTAATTTGGCGAGTATTACGTGATTCATCCAGCCAAAAGTAGCTAATCCTCGTGGTGGTGTTGTCCTGTTTTTTTCAACGTGGTCTTACTTTTTCGAAATGACTTTGGAAGATTCCAAAAAGGAAAAGAAAACAAAAATCAAAGGAAATCTAAGTGAGTAAAATTATATTTCTATTTATTTTTGTACAGGAAGTGTCGTTTATTGTTTTAACTCTTTTCTTGCATATTGCTGGCATAAATTTTATTTAGAAAATTAAAAATGTCTTTTTGTACATATATTCTCACCATATACTAGTAAAGAATACTCTTTTTTGTTTTGTTTTTTATCTCGGTAAATATATGAATTTTTAAATGTATTTCAACCTATATCCCTTGCATTGTGAATATTTTTAATATACATTTTATTTAGAAATTATCATACATTTTATTTAGAAATTGTTTTAAGAAAAATTCTTTTTGTACATATATTCTCACCATATTGCAGTAAAGATACTTTTTTTTTTGTTTTATTTATTTTTTATCTCGGTAAATATGATTTTTCATATGTATCGTGAATATTTTGTTTGCCTGAAAACAATAAATATTTTTGTACAGGAAGAGTCTTTTTGTTTTACTCTTTTCTTACATATTGTTAGCATACATTTTATTTAAAAAAAGTAAAAAAACTTTTGTTTTACATATATTCTCACCATCATGCTCTAAATTGAGTAGTTTGTTGCTAATTTTTGAAGGGCAAAAGACGTTTGTAATGTAAAATTGAACGTTTAATTTTGTCGCATTAAAGATATTTTTTTATTGAAAATATGTTCTAAAATGATTTTAAATTTCATTTTGAAAAGTACGAAAATTGACTTCTCATATTTAGAAGAGGTAAATTCTTTGCAAGGAATATAGATTCATTTTCATTAATTTACGGCTTTAACTGGAGGGAAAGTGCTCGCAACGCCGCCTAGTGAAATGGGCGAGTTCGAAAGCCACATCCGACAAGCTGCTTTCCACACTATCCATTCTAGACACTATACCTCTACCAAGGCCGTATCCAGAGGGGGGGCCCACAGGCTCGGGACCCCCCCCCCCGAAATCCCGAAATTTTTCGCAATGTAGCATGTATTCCTCCCTGAAACTTTTCTCAACATTTGTGTTTCAAAGTCAGCCCCCCCCCCCCCCAAAAAAAAAAAAATTTCTGGCTAATGCCTTGCCCTCTACCCTCTCATCGTGTGGGGTCCAAGTGTGCATACCGATGAAATGACAAAAAATAAAACATTCAGATTAAGAACATATTACTAAGAAGAAATAACCAACTCAGTTTTAAAGTATAATAGTACTGTTAATAAAATATTTTTTATAAAAAAAATAGAACCGACTTCAAATTATAAATTGCGCTGAAAATTGAAAAATAAATTAATTTTTTAAACAACATCGATGTGACCTTTAAACATAGTTTTAGAAGTCGGTGCAAAATTAGGACAGATGAAATCGTTTGTAATCATGAATCAATTACAAATATATATGTTTTCCAAGAATTAGCAACATTTCCAATATGTAGCAAATGGTGTAATGGTAATTAAACTCATACTTTTGCACCGACTTCTAAAACTATGTTTAAAAGTCACATCGATGTTGTTTAAAAAATTAATTTATTTTTCACTTTTCAGCGCAATTTATAATTTGAAGTCGGTTCTATTTTTTTATAAAAAATATTTTATTTTATTCTTTTTAGTGTAAATACATTTTTTATATAAGGGTCATTCTCCAAAAACCGGGTTCTTTCAGATGTCATTTTTGAAGAAAAAAAATTTCAATTACCTTTTTATTTTTAATTTTTTAAATATTCCCTACCTGGTTCCTAATACATTCCAGTGTATGGCCAAGATCGCTGACAAATATTTTTCAAGGAAAAAATTATTTATGTTATCATTGCCCATGGAGTTGACGTATAAAGACACGGAGTTGACATGCAACAGAATATTGTTGAAATTTAAGATTGAAATATGAAACTAAGCATCTTTTAACATCACTTTCAGTGGAATTAAATTTATTATTAGCTAAAACTCACGTTGTAGAGTTTCATAAATAAATAATACAGTACAGTTTGCATGAACTTCAATATTGGAAAAAAAAACATTTTTATAAGTTTACTTCAACTTAGGGGAAAAAATAATATTCGAGTCTTTAAATAAATATGTATGTCGGCGGGTAACCACAGGGTCATTTAGCACTTGTTTTATATCTTTTGAGTAAACCCAAGATAAATCTCTCTGAGGTGGAAACGTAAAGGTATTGCTTGCATTTTTAATCATAAAGTCACCATGATACGTTTTACCTCCACCCTCTGGACAATCCTCTTCTTCTAAAATCACCCAACAAGGTGATGAGATTCTTTCCGGTCTGTGAATTCTGCAACCACATACTTATTTATTAGGCTATCTTCTGTCAAAGGTAATTTGATTGTAGTACATTCACCCCATTTCTGCATTTTGCAAGGTATCTCATTCCATTCGCCATCTGTGTCAGGGTAGTCATCGCAGACTTTCAGTCTTTTTGAGGATGATTTATTCTTAAAGTTGGTGGGACATCTAGATTGATCGTGACATACTGATAACACTCCTATATCATAACCGTGAGAACAATTATCAGTTGGCACACACTGAAAACAGCTTAATCTTCTGAAACACAGAGCATTAGGTTTTGCTCTGGTCCACAAAACTTGGCGCACTTTCATTGTGCCTGTAAATTTTTTCCCTTCTTTTAGACTTTCACGAAGTGCGTTAAATTCATATTCTCTTATGGATATTATTTCGATACTGTTAAGATTTTTCTGTAGTTCAGAGACAAGCTGACTGAAGCATGAAATGTCTTTTCCCCTGGCCACTATCATGTCAGCAGTATGCTTCAAAATCCCCCCGAGCCCATCTGGTGCACCTTTCCCATGACCAGCTTCACTGTAGTTCCAGGTTATTTCCTTCACAGACAAGAGGACAGATGAAAAGTGTGTAGCAATTAAATGAAACATCTTTCGGTTACGATATTGTGTACTTGGTCCATCGCTGAGAAAATGAATAGTTTTTAAGCTAGGGATGAGATGTTTCACATATTTAAGTATGGGACTCAAATGGGTAGAGATAGCAATAGGATCACGTTTTAAATTTTCTGATAAGGTACAGAATGACTTGGTAAGTACTGAAGTAGACAATTCACTTCTATAGTAAACTACAACCGTGTGGATGCTTACTTGTTGGCGAGAACCACCAAAATGAAAAGCCTGGATTTCCCTTGAGTATTTACACTCGTAATTTTCAGAGAAATCCATATGGATTAACACTTCCTTTGGTACGAATCGATCTTTCATATTCTTCACTTCTCTTTGCTGGTGTAAAATGTTACAAATATGAATCATGAACTTTGGTATTTCTGACTGCAACGCATGAACCAATTCTGCAGCAGAACAGTTAATCTGATCTTTAGAATGCTTTTTAACTGTTTTAAGAGATCCTTTGTTTACAATATTAACTTTTTTCAAAATCCATTTATAGTATGAGACTGTGCTGTCGGCTGAATATTCTAAGAACTTAATCTTTTTGTTTTTACATTCATTGCAGTTCCTCTCGAAACATTTCTCAATATGATCTTCAGTATCACAGCCCAAACTTTTGTAAAGTTCATCTGGAGTTCGCTCTGAAATAATCTTTTGTTGCTTTAATGCAGTCACCATGAGTTTCATGTTCTCATGAAGGCCACATAAACATGTGTCTCGCTTACCTACTTTTTTCTGGACACACCAGAATGGACGAAGTTTGCAAAATGTACTGTAATGCACGAAATATTGCTTACACTTGCTGGAAAAAGTTTTATGAAGATTTTTTTAAACTGTCATTCAAGTAGCGTTTTTGTTTCTTCACGCCTTTTCTTGTTATTGTGTCTTTCTTACCAGGGCATAATGTGCTGCAAGAATCCTCCTCCAAAAAATCTTGAATGTCTCGTTTAATCAGCTCTAATTTGGCTTGGATCATGGTTTTGTCTTTATCATCTCTGCTTTTCAGATTTTTCAATTTGAATATTCTTTTTACTTCATTCATACACTTATACTTCTTTATAATTTTTCCAGCGACGTAACAGAGAAAAGATTTTCTACATTCTCTCTTATTGCGGGTTTTCTGTAAATTATCTGTCATTTGGGAAATCATAAACTTCATTAAACAGCAGTCTTCTTTTTATAGGAGACGATACCTTTGCACCTTTTGTCATTTTTTTGACTTTAGTATTTGGTGTATCAGCTTTTCCTTTGTGTTTCTTTTTCATTTCCCTATAACATCTACTTTTGTATTTGCTGTACTTTTTTTGTATGCTTTTAGTTCTCCTTCTAGTTTTTGTATTTTCCTGTAAGCCGCTGACCTATTTTTCTTAACTTTTTTCCTGCCGCTTTCTTTTCTAGATTTTGCTGATGTTTCAGGTTTTTCAGGCTGTGATTGTGAGCATGACAAATCATCTAGTGGTTCTGTAGGTTCATTTAAGATTACGGGTAACACAGGACTAGAGGGAGTGCTGTCCATACTTAACATTACTACATGTTCATTCTTTTTGGCTGCACGGTATTTCCTTGAACATTCTTTCCAATTTTTTCGTTTAGCCCTTTGCTCTCAGACTGATGTCATTTGATGAATAGATTTGCAGCGACTGACTATCGGGCAATAAAGAACTTTCCCTAGTGCGCCAGTTGTCGAGAAAACTGTAACCGTATGGACTGTCTCAAAAAGCTCTCCACATGTGATTCTCAACAGTTACTCTGTAGTCTGTGCTGTGCTTGCGTGCACGCGGTTCGGTCTGATAATGTTATACAGACACGTATTTCTTCTTATTATTTTCGTAATTAAATTTTGTTATGTTTTTCCATTAAGGCTGTTAATTAACTAATCTATTCGCATTTAATGATTAACTAATTATCAATTTTTAGTTAAAAAATGTTAATTTTATTGCACGTGCTAACGAGCGTGCTAAACTGGTGACCCGGCAAATGTTATTTAATCGTGAATATTTCAAAACGCCCAGCCTTAATTATTCAAAAATATGCTTCTCTCATCCTTAATAACTCTTTCTTTTCTATTCGTTTCCAAAAATTTGAATCGATTATCAAGATGAATTCTGCACTTGCTCTACACTTGGATTAACCATCTAACGAGGTTATGTGTTCGAAGTTTTCTTTGTGATTGGTCTTATTTTTAATACTTTGCTTTCTTCTCAAAATTGTCTGCCCTTTAGTTGAGGTTTTTGCCATATTTTAAAAATATTCCTAGTTAAAAGTGTGGTATATTTCTCCATAATTTAGTTTTTATTATGAATGAAAGCCAGGAAGTAGATAGCGGCAATACGCCGACTCAGGTATCCCATATCTCAGTCAAAATTCCTCCCTTATGGAAAACTAATATCCAGTTATGGTTTGTTCAGGTTGAAAGTAATTTTGCTCTCGCGAGAATCACAAACGATGAAACTAAATATAACCACCTCGTTTCTTCTATCGACCCTGACACTTTAACTGCTGTCTCAGATATTTTGCTTACCCCACCCGCGTCAGATAAATACACTGCATTAAAAACCAGACTTTTGGCTGAATTCTCGGCATCTGAGAACGAACAAATTCGTCGGTTAATTTCAGAGTTACATTTGGGTGATGATAAGCCGTCACATTTGTTGCGGAAAATGCGTGCGTTAGGAGGGGCACCTGTTAAGGATGATTTTCTCAAAACTTTATGGCTCCAAAGACTACCAACAGAAATGCAAGCTATTTTATCCATTAGCACTGAATCTTTAGACAACTTAGCCAAAATGGCTGATAAAATTGCAGAGGTCCGTACTACGTCAATGGATGCTAGCGTTTTCGCCGTTGGACAGGCAGCCGCGGCTACTAACGATAACATTCAGCGCGGCTCTCCATTGGATGACTTTCGCACGCTTCGAAACGAAGTCGCCGCTTTACGTAAACAAGTCAAACGGTTTTCCCGCGATAGGAGTAAGGGACCCTCACGGAACTTCGCCAAACAGGAACGTTTTCGCGGGCGCTCTTACGATCGTAATAAGGATTCCTCCCGCGAACGTCATAAAAACTGTTATTATCATGCTCGATTCGGCAAAAACGCAACAAAATGCCGATCACCCTGTTCTTATTCCGCTAGTGCCGATCAGGAAAATTCACAGTAGCGGCTGTCGACCGAAATATGTCAGCGGCAGTCGCGAAATCATGTCGCTTATATGTTTATGATAGTAAATCCCATCTCAGATTTTTGATTGATTCTGGGTCGGATGTCTCTTGTGTCCCAATTAACAAAAAGTTAAAACATTTCAAGCCAGATTCGCTACAATTATTTGCGGCTAATAATTCAAAAGTTCACACTTATGGAACCAAACTAATGAATGTAAATTTAGGTTTAAGACGAAATTTTACTTGGAAATTTGTTATTGCTGACATTCCTGTTCCTATAATAGGAGCAGATTTTTTGCAACATTTTGATCTTTTAATAGACCTTAAACGCCGCAAACTTATAGATAATATTACTAAACTTAGCAAATCCGGACTTATTCCAAAATCTACAGAGTATTTTTCTCTAAAACTCATTTCTGAAGACTCACCAAATTTTAGCAGAATTGACGAAATTATCATCTGGGGCAAAATCAGTGAAACATAACACGGTGCATCATATTGAAACAACTGGACCACCAATTTATAGTAAACCCAGAAGGCTCCACCCAGAGCTGTATGAGGAAGTCAAAAAAGAGTTCCAATTTATGATAGACCAGGGTATTTGCCGGCCCTCTAAATCTCCGTGGTCATCGCCTCTTCACGTTGTTTCGAAAAGTTCGGGTAGCCTTCGCCCTGTTGGGGATTATAGACGGTTAAATGTTTGTACTGTACCGGATCGTTATCCCATACCCCACATACAGGATTTTTCCAATGCACTTTATGGTAAGAAAATTTTTTCTAAATTGGACATAGTCCGGGCATATTTTCATATACCTGTGCATCCTGATCATATACAGAAAACCGCAGTCTGCACTCCATTTGGATTGTTCGAATTCCCCTATTTAAATTTTGGATTATGCGGAGCAGCACAAACTTTTCAACGTTTTATGAACGAAATACTTGGTGATCTCAAATTTTCTTATGTTTATTTAGATGATATTTTAATATTTAGTACTACTGAGGAAGAGCATAAAGCTCATTTGCGAATTGTACTTGAGCGATTGAATGCATACGGTCTAAACATAAATGTCTCAAAATATTTATTTGGCGTACCTGAAATTCCTTTCTTGGGTCATTTAATTACAAGTAGTGGCACAAAACCTTTACCCAATAAAGTCGAACCAATTATAAATTATCCACGTCCTGAAACTGTCAAAGATCTTCAGCGATTTTTAGGATTTTTGAATTTTTTTCGCAGATTTTTACCGAACATTGCGAAGCATCAGGTTTATTTAACGTCATATTGGAAAGGGGCAAAAAAGAACGATAAGACCAAACTCGACTGGTCCGACAGGGCGGAAGAAGAGTTCCAAAATTGCAAACAATTAATTGCGAATGCAGTCTTATTGGCACATCCAAAACCCGACGCAAAACTAATTTTACAAGTTGACGCATCCGATTTTGCAATTGGGGGACCATTATCACAGGTAGTAGATGAACAATTGCAGCCTCTGGCTTTCTTCTCCCGAAAACTTTCCCAAACAGAAAGGCACTATAGCGCATACGACAGAGAATTATTAGCCGCATATGCTGCTATCGGACATTTTAGGCATATGCTTAAAGCCAGGGATTTTTCCTTGTTCACCGATCACAAGCCGTTCACTTATGCTTTCAGACAACGTTCAGATAAATCTACCCCAAGACAATCCCGACAATTAGACTTTATTTCCCAATTTACCACTGCGATTTTTCATATAAAAGGGTCCGAAAATATTTTGGCAGATACCCTCTCGCGTATAAATGCGATTACCATGCCTAATCCTATTGATTATAGCGAAATTGCTCAAGCGCAACAAACCGATTCAGAACTACAAACTTTAATTAACAATTCTGAGAGTTTGGAATTTAAAAAAATTACTTTTCCAAATTGTGAAATTCCTCTATATTGTGACCTATCAACAGGTACAGCTCGGCCCTATATTCCTGAAGCGTTTCGTAAAAAAGTTTTTGAGGCTTTGCATAACTTAGCTCATCCTAGTATCCGAAGCAATTCAAAATTACTCAGATCCAAATTTGTATGGCCATCCATTCGCAAAGATAGCACAACTTGGGCAAGGCATTGTATCCCTTGCCAGAAATCTAAGATAACCCGCCACACTAAAACACCTATAGGGCAATTTTCAGACCAATCACAAAGATTCGACCATGTACATCTGGATCTCGTCGGTCCTCTTCCACCATCTCAGGGTAATAATTATTGTTTAACAATGATCGACCGCTATACACGTTGGCCAGAAGTTGTTCCCATACCAGACATAACGGCATAGACAGTGGCAAAAAAGTTTTTCGCTCATTGGATTGCCTGATTTGGCTGTCCATCCCATATCACAACTGACCAAGGTAGGCAGTTCGAGAGTTCACTTTTTACTGCCCTCTCCCAGCTCCTTGGTATCAAGCGCATCCGGACATCTCCATACCATCCCCAGGCAAACGGCTTAATCGAACAATTTCACCGCCCCTTAAAGGCAGCTCTCAAAGCCTACGACACAGACCAGTGGTCCGCAGTCCTACCCACACTACTCCTTGGATTCCGGTCTGTCCTGAAGGAAGATATTGGAGCAACGACAGCTGAGTTGGTCTATGGGAAGACATTACGTTTACCAGGCGAGTTCTTTAACCCATCACCTACTGACGTTTCACCCAAAGAGCTAGTGGCGGACCTGAAAAGGCACTTCGAAGCAGTAAGACCAGTTCCGACTTCCTGTCATGGCTACAGAAAAGTTTTCAGGCACCCCCAGTTGAGAGTGTGTTCCCATGTGTTTGTTCGACATGATGGAATTCGAACTCCCCTCCAAGCTCCTTACGACGGACCATATAGAGTCCTGACAAGAGGAGAAAAGACCTTCGATGTTAACGTTAAGGGTAAAAAACAAACCATCTCGTTAGACAGACTGAAACCAGCTTTTATACCGATGGACGCAGATTTTACTCCAGTAAAGCAGTCAACTCTGGACGGACAAACTCGCCCAGTTGTACCAACTGCTTCAGATACTAATGTACAGTCCGACTCGACCACACCTAGAGTAGCTGGCCAAACCATTCCAGAAACTCCCGTTCCATCCAGTAGGACAACCCGTACAGGACGGCGTGTAATTCCGCCCCGTAGTTATGTCCATTTTGAATGACACTGTTGGGGGAGTGTGCAGCGACTGACTATCGGGTAATAAGGAACTTTCCCTAGTGCGCCAGTTGGCGAGAAAACTGTAACCGTATGGACTGTCTCAAAAAGCTCTCCACATGTGATTCTCAACAGTCACTCTGTAGTCTGTGCTGTGCTTGCGTGCACGCGGTTCGGTCTGATAATGTTATACAGACACGTATTTCTTCTTATTATTTTCGTAATTAAATTTTGTTATGTTTTTCCATTAAGGCTGTTAATTAACTAATCTATTCGCATTTAATGATTAACTTATCAATTTTTAGTTAAAAAATGTTAATTTTATTGCACGTGCTAACGAGCGTGCTAAAGATTTTATTTTGCCTGCTTGCTTTTGAGCATGGTACCGTTCACGTTCCTTTCTCTTCGCTTCTTCATATAACTTGGGATCGTTTTTAATATGCGCACGTCTTTTTCTCTCACATTCTCTTTCCTGTTTCTGCCTCGCCAATTTGTACTGCTCACATTTTTTCTTGTTTTTAGCCAAAACTAAAATACAACAAAAAAAATTTGTTTTTACTCTTCCACTTGTCTAATGTAACTCAATTTTTTATAAACATTTCATAACATTAAAATTATCTACTAGACATGTATGTACCTTTAAAATCAAAGAAACCAATTGCTAGAAGTATCCTTGTCTATTATCATAGCTTTTTTTTTATTAACTGGTTAAATAAGATTCATCGTCACTAAGTTGAAGCCTAGCTGTGTTTGGCACCTAGCAGTTCCTTAAAAATTTATTTATGGGGAAACCACATTTATGAAATAGCATTCTATTTTTGTTTGCTTAAATATCATATAATGATGGTTACATAATATCGGGGGGGGGGGGAGGAACTGCAATAAAGCCTAATTTATGTTTGTAAAACCGAAGCAGTAGGTGCCAGTAAATATACACTTGTCATAATACATTAATTAATGTAAAAAGTAACTTCATTGTTAGGACTAACAACTCCATGGACAAGCATCAACTCCATGGACAAAGTTGTCCAAAGGGTGTCCATGGAGACGATGTCCATGGAGATGATGAAATTACATTTTCAGTGTAATCTAAAACACAGTTTTAATGATATAAAGTGGTCTTTAAGTTTTTTTATATCTTTTCTTTACGTACACCTAACACGATTAAAAAAAGCGTACAAAAGTTCACATTTTATAGGTTCTATAGAAGCCATGGAGTTGACAACCAATAAGCATACTCACCTAGAATATAAACTTTCTTTTTTTTCTGCAAACAAACAAAGCTTAATTCTCATCTGTACCCAGTGGAGACGCACGCAAAATGGCTGCATCTATTCAACGCTGCTAGAAAGAAGTGAACAGTGTTGCCACTTAAAAACTTTTTTACAAAATCTCTCTATCCATAGAAATGATGATAGAACCTGGTTGCAAACTTTCGTCGAACAAAACTTTCTAAATTTATCTAATTTATTTTTATTTCCACATGTAGAAATATTTTTCAAAACGTATTTATTTAATTTAACTTAAATAAAAAATAATATTTCTGGTAGTTTAAATAATGTGTCTACGTGTTTAAATAAACTATCGGCTGGTTTCAGCCCATGGAGTTGATTTTTTTCACCTGTTTAGAATTTTATCTCATAAAAACACTTTTAAATAAATTTTCCTTTTAATAGGATTAATTAGTACACATCTAAAAGTACACACTGCAACTTGTTGCATGGATATTGGGTTAATAGAATAGTTAATATTCTTAAGTTTCAAGAAAGTGCCCGAATTTGGAGAATGACCCATAAATGCTCTATTTTTTTAAAAACTCCATATCAAAGGGCAAACCTTCTTTGAATAGATGGCACTAAAAACTAATAATTTGTATAAAAAATTCCGTTTTGAAGTTGATTTTAGCAAACAAACTGATTGGATTTAATTTTTGCCTCACAGAAGCCTTCAGTCAAACTCTTGCTGTAATTGCTTTTAATGTTATAGCACAATGACAACAAACACTTTTTAAACAATGACTTTTATATTTATTAATAGTTTTCCCAATAGAGAAAAATCAAGCCAAGCCTTTCCAATTAAAATAAAAAATGCTTATTTTTCACCCGCAACGCTTTTTTAAAAAAACAAATGCAGTCAGATTGATGTACGATATTTGAGTTAGACGACCCTCTATCGATTAAAGAAAAAATCATCAAAATCGGTTCATTTAGTCAAAAGTTATGAATGAAAAAGCAAAAAAAACGTACTACATTTCTGCCCATTACTTTTGTCCTATTTATCGAATATGGTCAAACGAAGGTACGGGACCTATGGGAAACCACCCTCGATCGATTGAAAAAAGAAAATTCATGAAAATCGCTTCATCCGGTGCGAAATTATGAGTGGACAAAAAAAAACAAAAAAAAAAAAACGACATACATACACTATGAATGTATAACCTCCTTCCTTTGTGAAGTCTTTTTTACTTTTTAGCGCAATTTTTAATTTGAAGTCGGTTCTGTTTTTTTATAAAAATTATTTTATTTTATTCTTTTTAGTGTAAATACATTTTGTATATAAATACTCTATTTTTAAAAAAATCCATATCAAAGGGAAAAACTTTTTTGAATTAATGGCACTAAAAACTAGTCATTTGTATGATAAATTCCCTTTTGAAGTCTATTTTAGCAAACAAACTGATTGAGTTAATTTTTGCCACAGAGAAGTCTTTAGTCAAACTCTTGCTGTAATTTCTTTTACTATTATAGCCCATGACAACAAACATATTTTTAACAATACTTTTATATTTATTAATAGATTTCCCAACAAAGAAAAATCAATCCAAGCCTTTCCAATTAATATAAAAAATACTTATTTTTCACTCGTAACGTTTTTTATAAAAAACAAATGTAGTCAAATTGATTTGCAATATTTGAGTTAGACGACCCTCTATCGATTAAAGAAAAAATCAACAAAATCGGTTCATTTAGTCAAAAGTTATGGATGAAAAGACAAAAAAAAAAAAAAAAAAACTACATTTCTGCCCATAACTTTTATTCTAATTATCGAATATGGTCGAACGAAAGTAAGGGATCTATGGGAAACCACCCTCGATCGATTAAAAAAAGAATCATGAAAATCGGTTCATCAGGTGAGAAGTTATGAGTGGACAAACAAACAAAAAAAAAAAAAAAAAAAAACGACATACATACAGTATGAATATATAACCTCCTTCCTTTGTGAAGTCGGTTAAAAATGGAAGGAATTTTCTGAAATATTAAAAGAAAATTACGAGAACAATCATGAAAAGAATAAAAACTACAACATCTATAAATTCAATGAAATAATCAAAAAAACATCCAAAACAGTTTCTCAAGAAATCCATTACACAGATTCAGGATATAATAACTGGTGGAATCACAAGTGTGCAAAATTAAAACATAATAGAAACATAAAAAGAAAAACAGCAGGAAGATCTCAAAGTATAAGCGACTGGATAATCTATAAAAAAGCAGAGAAGCAGCTTAGAGAAGAGAAATAAAAAAGCCAAAAGAGAAAACAGGGAAAGAAGAACCTACAACATAAATAGCCCAAAAGAATTATGCAGCACAATTAATATTATTAAAAGACACCAGGAAACCGAAATTCAACCCAGCAATCTAATAATTGAATACAAAGGTGAAAAAGTTCATAATTGTAAAGATCAAGCAGACCTGTTTATTAATTATTTTACAGACAAAAAGAACAAGGACAACACAAAAATCGAAACTGAAGAAACAGACCAAAATGAAAACAACAAAATCTCACAAGAAATAACAAAAAAAAGAAATCGAATTAACATTGAAAAGAGCCAAAAACAGCGCACCTGGAACAGATGAAATAAACAACAAAATGCTTAAAAATATTCCAGATGAAACAATAGAAGAATTAAGAAAAATATATAATCTAAGTATTAAAGAAAGCTATTTACCGGAAATATGTAAACAAACCAAAATAATACCGATAAAAAAAACAGGAAAAAATCCCAACCTAATAGAAAAGTATAGACCAATAGCACTAACACAAAACACTTGCAAAACTCTTGAAGAAATATTAATGGACCGAATAACAAATTGGACTACCAAAAACAACATACTACCAAATTATTTATATGGCTTCATAAAAGAAAGAGGAACCAATGATTACTTTTTGATTTTCACAGCTACTTAACCGAAAACAGAAAAAACAGGAACTATACGTCTGC
The DNA here is from genome assembly GCA_038502835.1 of Octonoba sinensis. Taxonomy (NCBI): domain Eukaryota; kingdom Metazoa; phylum Arthropoda; class Arachnida; order Araneae; family Uloboridae; genus Octonoba; species Octonoba sinensis. Next base: position 557,301 of record CM076606.1, on the reverse strand, counting down.
TCTATTGACATTAAAGGCGCATACGACAATATTTGGATCCCCAACTTAATAAAAAAACTAATTAAGATGAAAATGGACGCAAAAGTTATAAAATGGATACAAGAATTTCTACACAATAGAGAAAATATGGTAAAGTGGAACAAAGAAATATCTAAAAAAGTAATCACTAACAGTGGAATTCATCAAGGAACAATAATTTCACCTTTCTTATTTAACAGCTATATAGCAGACCTGGGAGAATACGTAAAAAAAGCAAAGATTTTCGCATATGCAGATGACTTATGCATCATCATAGCAGAAAAAAAAAGAGACGAAGCAGAAGAAACCCTAAAAATTTAATTAGATAACCTAACCAAATGGATGGAAGACAACAAACAAGAAATTGCAACTGAAAAATCAGTTTTAATAGACTTCTCATCAACAAAAAATAAAAATAACAAGAATTTTTACATAAAAAACGAAAAAATCTCATGGAAAACAAACCATAAGATTTTAGGAGTAATTTTTCAAAATAACTTAAAATGGACAGAACACACTAACACTACATGCAGAAAAATGAACAAAATGCTAAATATTAAAAAATGGCTCACGAACACAAAAAGTGGAATAAGCACAAAACTTGGTCTAAATGCTGTAAAACAAACAATTATTGCGAAAGCTGATTACGGTAACATAATCAGAATAGAAGATACCAAAAAGAATAAAAAAAATTAGCACCATAGAAAATTGCGCCATAAGAAAAGCACTGGGAGTAAACAACTTTGCTCCAAATGATCTTATCAGATACCTAGCAAAAATAGAAGACATCAAAGAAAGAACCACATGGAATACAATAAAATTTTTATTTAAACAATATTTCAAAGAAAATAAAAAAATTAAGTGCACAGATGAACAACTAAAGAAAAACAGGGGAAGAAAAGCTTACAGAGAAACTATTTTAAAATGGGAAAAATATGAAGAAATAACAAAAATAAAACTAAATTGGATAAACAAAGAAGACTTTGACACAGTGCAAATGAAAGATAATATAGAATATATTACACAAGAAGAAGAATTCCAAAAAGAAAAAAATGAAATAATTATAAATTCCCTATTTACAGAATTCCAAGATAAGTACAAGAACTTTAATCTATGGTACACAGACGGATCAAAAAAAGATCACGTATCATTCGCAATCTCAAATCAAAAGGAAAGAAAAACTAGAAAATTAGAAATACTACCTTTTTATAAGACAAAATGATCAAAATACTTTGTGCAAAAATGTAAGTACAAAGAAAAACAACGTGAAAAGCACAAATTTAGATTAAAATTAACGCAAATAGCTATTTCGAAGCTACAAATGGAGCCTCTTCATCAGTGCATAAAAGAAGAAGAAACGCTCAACACACAAGCATGGAAGCTGTGAGTGAGCAAGTCAAAAAACCAGAGAGACACCGGTATTTATACCAAATGTGTCGGATTAGCGATTGACCAATCAGAGGCCAGGAACAAGGCAGGAACAGATCCCGAAGGAAAAGGCGGGAAACGAATATGTAAATTGCAGGAGAAAACCAAAAAGGGAGAGAAAAATTATAAAAATTGTTTCCAAATGTCAGGAAAATATGGAGTGCTGGAAAAATTATTTACTACAGAATGAGAATTTTTCCAAATGTGATAAGCTTCCCAAAAATCAAGTTCATAGACAGAAGAGCATTTGCTGATAATTCTAGCAGAAGAAAATTCAAAACAATGATTTAAAGTCCAACAATGCTGGGCAATGGAAGAACGTGCAAGTTCTTTACGCTTAACATAATTTTCATGTTCTTTCAGACGGTGCTTTAAGGCACGTTTAGTCTGACCTATGTAAAACAGACCACATTTGCAAGAAATACTATAAATACCCCAGTTGCTGTGCAAATCAATGGGATACTTCAAATTTGTAAATTTTATTTTATTCACAGGGGAAAATGCAGTATCAAACCCAAACTTCTTCAATATTTTAGCAATTTGCTGACTGATTTTTGGATAAAAAGGTAAAATAATAGTATAAGCAGGCTTGCACTTAGAAACATTGCCAGAAGGTGAAGGCTTAATTAACCTGTTATAAATAGAATCGACGACCTTAGGAGAATAACCACGATCCAAAGCCACAGCCTTAATGTACGAAAGCTCAGCATCCAAAGAGTTAGAAGAGGAACATATCCTCAAAGCACGGAGCCTTGTTCCTGGCCTCTGATTGGTCAATCGCTAATCCGACACATTTGGTATAAATACCGGTGTCTCTCTGGTTTTTTGACTTGTTCACTCACAGCTTCCATGCTTGTGTGTTGAGCGTTTCTTCTTCTTTTATGCACTGATGAAGAGGCTCCATTTGTAGCTTCGAAATAGCTATTTGCGTTAATTTTAATCTAAATTTGTGCTTTTCACGTTGTTTTTCTTTGTACTTATATACTACCTTTTTGCTCTGCTTTTACTGCAGAATTAGCAGCAATTTGGTACCTAAGAAAATTTCTAATAAAAGACTATCAACCATCGATAATTCTAACAGACTCACAAACAGAGGCGTAGCTAGAGTTTTCAGCGCTCGGAGACACCTAAAGATTTTGCGCCCCCCCCCCTGTGCCCCTGGGGGCCTAGTGGCGCCCCTAAAGGGAAGTTCAAAAACCTTTATGATTCCTAAATGATAAAGTTCTAAAAAACAGCCCTTTTAACTTTCATTTTCATTAGCGACCATTCACTTCTAAGGGAAAAATGGGACACGTTGGCTTCGCAAAATTATTTGTCTGATTTCCCACGCACTCCTGTGCTACATTGGTCATTCCCGATATTATTTGCGGTGCTCCCACTTTTTTGTCGAACATATTCACACCTCTTCAGTTCAAATAATTTTCTTTTCGCATTTAAAAATAAAATAAATTAACATTAATTTGGCGCCCCTTGACGTTGCGCCCGGGGACAGCTGTCCCTCCTTGCCCCCACCTAGCTACGCCTCTGCTCACAAAGCACCATAAATGCACTAAAAAACCCCAATAAAAAAGAGGACCTTATGATTAAGAATACAAGGAAACATCTAGAAAAATTAGCAAGTACAACGAAAATTAAATTAATATTGATCCCAGGGCATAAGGGAATTTATGAAAATGAATTGGTAGACAAATTGACAAAAGAAGCAGAAGAAGATAAAAACACCCCCATAATACCAATATGTTCATGGAAAGACATAAGAAGACTTACAGAAAAGAAAGAGAGAAAGATAAAAACAATAAATGGGAAAAATCAAAATATTATCAAAAATTTAAAGGAATAGAAAAGACTTTTGAAAAAAAAAAAAAAAAAAACCGGATTGGATCACAAACAGAAAAACGGAAACAAAACTATACCAAATAATCACTGACTCCTTCCTAACAAAAGAAAAACTATTTAAATTAAAAAAGATAAATTCTCCACTTTGTGTCAGTTGTTCAGATAAAATAGAAAACACAAATCATATCATTTGGGAATGGCCAACGAAACATACATTAAGAAATAATTTTATAGATATTATGAAGAAACACGGAAATAGACAATTTGATCCAGAGCTCCTCAGAGACCCGTTTTGCGGGAGGAGCTTGCCATCCTTATTTTAAGCACGCTTATATATTTTGCCATGCCAAAACTTTTTCTACAGACTAATATTTTCTAGCTATCTCAAAAATTAATTATAACTTTGTATTTTGAAAAAAAAAGAAGAAGAAGAAAAAAACGAAGAGAAAACACAAGACAGTTTATTTTCACCATAAGAAAGGAAGGCAAGGCTCCTCGATCGCAAGCGAAAGCTCAGAAAGAAAGAAAGAATACCATGAATAATACGCAGTTGAATTAAAGTTTTTAACCAAAAAGAGCGAATATATCGCCAATAAGTAGTCACTTCCATGGTCGTCCCTGTCGGTCAATCACAGTAGCTGCTGCTGCTGGAGTGGTCATCATTTTACCGAACTGATGCTCAAGAAGAAGCTAGTTCTATGATGGAAAATTTGGCATCATTATATGTGGCGCTGTTTACAAACATTTGTGTTGTTCGCTTTTTCCAACATTAGTGATTATTTTTCGTAATTTGGTTTGATGTACTATTTTGCGGAAAGTGTTGAAGTATATATTTTTTTATTTCGATCTGAATTATCCCTTTTTAAAAAAATTTCCATTATTTGATTTTTTGTACACTTTGTAAATAATCAGAAGATTTTATTGCTTTGGTACTATAAGACATTATTTAATGTAATACTCTGATTTCAATGTGATTTTTTATTATTACTCTTATTATTAGTCTTTATATTTTTATTTACATCATTTGATTTGTTGGCTGGTTCTTTGTCAAAGTTGTTGAAAATTTTTGATCCAAATTTTAAATAATTTATTGACAATTCAATAAGGTTTTCGTAACTTCCAACATTGAAGAAAAGAAGTTCTGCTACGAAAGCAGTCCCATTCACATTACGGTTCATATCAAGATGTAGTTCGCGAAATTCAATTTATGTCATTTCTTGGCACCAGAATGTATGTGCCTCACGACTGAGGAAAAGGATTTTGGAATTTTAATACCAATTTTGCTTTTTGAAATCCTTTTATCTTATTGAAAGATTCTTTTCTGCAACACCACTTGCTTCATTATATTTTTGCTTGATTTTGCCAAAAAAAAAAAAAGGGGGGGGGGGGGATCATTGTACGTTGCCAACCCAGCTTCCTCCAGAAATTGAAAAGTGCATGTTCTTTTTCTATTAAAACAACATCCTATTATCATAATCACACTCTAAGAAAGAGCACAAAGAGGAAATTTGGACTGGCCAAATATTGATGAACTATTCAGCCGAATAGTTCCGCTACAGTAGAAATGTAGAAAAAAAATAAAGAAATTAGTACATTTTAAACATTTAAAATTGTATTGTAGTTATTACAACAGGATACATTAATATATAAGTTTAATAAATAAAAATTTAGAAAAAAAAACTATTTGTTTTAAACATTGTTTTTTAGATTCAACTGAACAAAAATAGATTTCAAAGTTATATTGTATTTTATCCTTAGTATTTGCTCCCAAACGCTGGAAATAGTTAAATATTATGGAGAATATGAGACCTTTTTTGTTATTATTAACAAATAGAAGTCGGATTTTGTTTGGGTAGACTGAATTATTATGAATATCTGGTAAAAGATGAACAGCCTAAAATATATCATGAATATTAAGATAGCGTAAGTTATTCAGATTTTTGAAGGTAAAAATATATTACAGTTAAAAATAGGTATGTATTTCTAAAAATAGGTATGTAAAAAATGAATAAAATAAAAATATTATTTTTTTTCTTTTAAAATGTCTTCATAAAACTATTTTGAGCAAGGTAAATGTTTACTAGACAACAGTATTTCTTTAATTTGAATTAAATAATTGGTAAAATAACGCTAATGCTTATAAAACATGTCATTTCTGTTCCACTTGTGGGTGAAATTCTCAGTTTTATTTGCATTCAAAACAATACAGAAAATACATTAATTTTAGATAGTTTTAGAGTTTTAAGAAACAAGAATTAAATCATACCTCATAGATTACTGTGTGGAATTGGTGTTTGACTTTGTGAATAGTTTTAAATTTGACAAATACTTTCTATTACAACAATTTTCTAGAAATTTTAATATTCCTCCGCCGAATATTCGGTATTCGGCCTAAGATATTGGCCGAATAATCAGCTTTGGCCAAATCACTATTCGTTACATCCCTATTTATAATGTTGCATTGCGTTTCCAAAGTGAGGCAACCATGTTGTTGGGTAAGAGTGACCAGTGATTGCATTACTGTAATATCACAATGATACTGATCTAGGCCGTATCCAAAGAGGGGGCCCACGGGCCCGTATCCCCCCGAAATCCATAATTTTTTCTCAATGTAGCATATATTCCTCCCTGAAACTTTCCTCAACATAAGTGTTTCAAGGTCAGCCCCTCCCCCCCCCCCCTTGAAAAAAAATTCTGGCTACAGCCTTAATACTGGTATAAAATTCTTAAAGTATGCTCTAATTAATTTCGGTCTCTTTCATGATTCCTCAAACTTCTCTTAATAAAGTTTTGATTATTATTCAGTACCTTTCCCTTATTCTAAATTTTCTGATTGCCTTCTACATGATAACACCTGAACATTAGTCTTATTAATATATGCCTTGCATATAGAGATCTGCCAGATAAAAAGGGTTTAAAACAAAAACGAGTGGGAGTACTCAAAATTTATGGCATAGGGGAATAGCTTTGTTCTTCATGTACTGCTGAAAGCCAAAGGATTTCTACGCCATTGAAAGCCTTTTAAAGACATGGATGCTTGCAACCTTCTTCAGCTAAGCCAGTTATCAAAATTTGGAATATTTGCCATTATATTGCCAGGAGGTTAAAATAATCAAAATCAGAAATATAATATTCCATTACCCCCCCAATACACCCTATCCAAAATTAACTTTTTGAATATGAAATTCGAAATCGCAAAAATTTAAGCCCTTAGTATTCTTACAGTCCAACTCCTGGTATTTAGATGCAGGTCATCCCTATCATTGAGAAACCAATCTTGTTCGCAATCATGAACCTGATTTAATTCCTTTTGCAAAGTTTCTCACAAACATAGTTCATAGTCCCACCCACCTCACTGATTTAAACATCCCAAGTGCACCAGCACCAGGGTTCGTTGATTTAAATCAGCTTGATTTAAATCATGATTTAAATCGTGATTTAAATCAAGTGATTTTTTTAAAAAAATTGTTGATTTAAATCGTTGATTTAAATAATTTTTTTTTCAAAAAAAAAAAAAAACATTGATTTTACAATGTTAGAAAGTGTTGTAAAAATGAAACATGCTACAATGACAACCACTGTTTCAAACAAAACTTCCTAGTTCAATCTGTCTGTGTGCATAATATATTTCATAAGTTTAGAACTAATAACTATTTTTTTTTTAATTTTACAATTTCTCTTATTCTTCAAGCATCTTAACAGCAAAGCGTCATTCATTTAATCATTCAAAATAGAATTCATAATAATCATGACCCATTCTGAGTTTTTTATCTTAAAAATAGTATATCAATTTAATAAATGCCATACAGTAAATAATTTAGAATGACTGGTTAAAACAACAGTAATTAGAATTTAGATTATGTATCCTTAAGTTTCAGCCATGTCCCCTAATAGCTTAGTTTTTTCCCCTTTTAAAATATTTTTTTATCATAGAAGTTTTCAATAAAGATACTTGATTGAAACAAAATGTTTCAGCTTTTAGTAATGGTGTGAGCATATGATTTTACTGAATGAGTAAAAATATTTCGGGCTTTTTCATTCATAACATAGAAGAATGATTAAAGTACAATCAATGTAAAAATTAAATACACACTATTGTTACTTTTTACAGCTTTCAACAGCAAAATGATTCAGATTAAATTTTTTCATTTTCTCCGTTCTTATGAGTGTACTATTATTCCTGGTAGGGTTAAGTGTCATTTGAATCATGCATTTGTATTAAAATTTGCTTATCATTATTATTATTAAAAAATATTTGTTGTTGTGAAAATAGCTTAAAGTGTGTTTTTGCATATTGATTAACATGCCAAATTGTTTCTATGAATGTAACGTAATAAATATCCAAAATATTTAGGGTCTTTTCTAAAAAAATCAAAAAAATCTGATTTAAATAAAAAAAATCCGACTTAAATCTAAAAAATCACGAACCCTGACCAGCACTCTGCATGCAGTTCCAGAGATGTCAAGTTTTGGGAAAAATTCAGGTACTAGAGCAAAAAATGAGGAGAGGAGAATTGGAGAGTGGGCTTACACATAAAAAGTAATGTCGGGTTGTTAATTTCGGCAAACTCGGCACTCGATAACCTGACAGTTCCGATAATTCGAACACATCTTAACAGCAGATATTAACCGAGATGATGATAACTTGGCCATCATCTCGGCCACAGGAAAACAGCAAGACACTTCTTTGAAAAAAAAAGTAACTAGTATTTTGCAAAGTCAGCTGGTAAATTTTTGCTATTATAGACAGCCTTCATATAGTATTTTTCTGAGGTCTTTTGTATCGGTTTACTTACAGTACACTATGTATTCATTAATTTTCGTTCTCATGTAGTAAAAGTTCTATGCCTTCATAAAGTGTGTGGGTATTTGTATTTGAGCGGTTTATTCTCTGTTGCATTCTGAAGCAAACAGCACATACAAGTACAGCTTTGTATTTTCTGAGGAAACACTCATACTAATTCTTTTTCATCCACATTCCCAATAACCCAAAACTCGGCCACCCTTTGGTCCACATTAGGCTGAGTTTTCAGGACTGTACTGTATTGTGTGTTTTAACCATGAATATGTAAGAGAAATGGAGATTCCTACAACCCTCACAAATATTTGGGGGTGTGGGGAACGTCCCATTTCTGTAGCGCCCCCAATAGACTCACAATCACTTTTAGAGCTGTCAACACTGTTGTTGGGCAACATTACTTAAGTGCTTGTAGTATTTAAAAACAAATGGCCATGGTAGCCTAGTGGTTAGGACGTCGGACTTCCACCTGGAAGGTCGCGTGTTCGATACCCACTGAAGACCACCATGTATACTTGGGGATATGTGCATGTAAAATCCGTAGACCCCACTACATCTCCCCGTGCGTAAGCAATCCTAAGGCCTCGGCTAACAGGTAGGGGTCTGGTGGAGAAAAGTATTTAAAAACACAATTATATCTACAATAAGATGAATTAATATCTAATATTAATTTTGTAAATTTAATGCAAAATTACTTTTTTATTTGTATGAGCATGAATGCTATAAAAATTCTATTAAGAGTTAAAATGTTTAATATACTTTTTTCTACATCTTTCTAGAATTATGAGTAATATCATAAATCAAATATTTTTGCAACTGTTGGAAACTATTAGAAATGAGTACAGAGAGCATAACATAGGTAAGACCATTTTATGTAGCTTTATATTTGAAATTCATTTTTTATGCAACAAACATAAATTTTAATTAAAAAATTTGAAGGAAATATCTGTTTGTACATGTCTATAAGAGAAATTATATAATTTAAAAAGAAGATGGAAAGATTCTTTGTAAAAGGATATTTTGGGGGAAAATAATTTGATTAGTTCCATTACAGGCTTGCCGGAAAATCAAGTAATATCTGTTGAGTTGAAGCTGTTAGAAATGGAATCAGTATTTGTATACATTAATTTACCTAATGTCCTCCCCCCCCCCCAAAACAGGACATTAAAGTTTTTATTACTTTCAAATGGAATCAGTGTTAACCCTTCATAGTACCCCTAGTATTCAGATGCAGATATTTTTAAGTTATGGCAAGTGACGGCAGGCCCCCACTCCCTTCCTCATTTCCTCAAAAAAAAAAAAAAGAGCACTATTTATCTAGATGGCTCAACAGAAAGTGAATTTTCAAAGAGCGTATTGAATGCTGTGATTATTAACATCTTTTCGATACATTCATAATTCTAATGTAATCACTATTCAAATATACAGTCGACCCTCGATATATAATGACCATCTGCGTCCCACAGGAAAAGGTCTTTATAACGAGTAGTTGCTATAAGAGGTAGAATTTTCTAAAAAATATATACAGGCATCATGCATGTTCCATAGTTCCATTAAAATTGGTAATCTTTCAAAGATTCGAACTAAATGATATATTTTTTTAATCATTGGAATTTTTAAAAAAATCAGTACAAAATATTAAACAGATTTTAACGTAAAAAATATTGGAAGAAAAAAATACATTCATATTTCTGAAGGCAAAACTTCTGAGCTGACATGACACCTGGCATGACTCCTCTTATTTTAGAGAAACCACCCTTGGAACATTTGATTCAAACGACAAACTACCAATGCATCTGTCAACCTTTTTTCTTGGAAATTCCACCATTTGCTCCCCCTCTATTCTTTCCCTACTGTGATAAGTGGTAATCCACCCCAGAGGCGTAGCTAGGTGGGGGCAGGGAGGGACAGCTGTCCCCGGGCGCAGCGTCAAGGGGCGCCAAATTAATGTTAATTTATTTTATTTTTAAATGCGAAAAGAAAATTATTTGAACTGAAGAGGTGTGAATATGTTCGACAAAAACGTGGGAGCACCGCAAACCATATCGGGACTGACCAATGTAGACAGACAAATAATTTAGATAAAATAATGGTATAAATGATAATAATGTAGAAATCAGACAAATAGTTTTACGAAGCCAGTGTCCCATTTTTTCCTTAGAAGTGAATGCTCTCTAATAAAACTAAAAGGTAAAAGGGCTGCTTTTTAGTGATATTTTGTTTAGGAAGCATAAAAGTTTTTAAAATTCCCTTTAGTTGCTCCCCTAGGTCTCCAGGGGCACAGGGGGCGCAAAATTTTCAGTTGTCCCCGGGCGCTGAAAACCCTAGTTACGCCTCTGATCCACCCCCCTGACAAAGTTGGACTAAACACTGAAAACTCCATGCAGCTCTATGCACAATATAATCAAGCTACAAATTTGGAAACATGCTCTATTTGAAAAAAATACCAGAAATACTGTTCGCTGAATTCGGTCGCTGTATTGGATTAGAACAGTGGTCGGCAACCTAAACTGACTGGAGATCTACTTTCCAAGTTCGGCGAACACCAAGATCGACTCGGAGGACCGGGGAGGGGGGAGGGTTATACATTATTAATAGGGTATGTTGGGATTGCGCCTGTCTTCAAATTGTAGGTTAATTCTTGTCAGAACAAGTTCTGATGCTTATAAAACACCTACTTTAAAATTTCTAAAATAATGGTTTACTAACACCGTTAACTCGCATCAAAACAATACAAACATATTATTTCTTATTACTCTCACCAAGAGAATAGTTAAAGTGCTGACTGACAATCCATATTATTAGAAGTTTTTTTAGCTCCGGTGAATGGTTTGACAAACTAAGAAACATTTTCTGAAGGAAAAAATAATAATAAACTGGCCATCCAATTCAAAAGTTATTTAATTTATTTTTTTAAACTATAAACTGTCTAAAATGCTGTCGCGATCGACCGAAAATGAGCTTGCAATCGACTGGTCGATCGCGATCGACGGGTTGCCGACCACTGGAACGGTCGTTATGCCGAAAGCAAATTAACATAGAGTTCATAGGGATAAAGTTGGGACTTTTACCACTGGTCGTTATAAGGGAAGGTTCTTTATAATGTGTGGTCGTTATAACGAGCGTCGACTTTAGTTCCAAAAGTGTTAGAGAATATTTTAATTTTATACTATTTTGGCTGTCCACTGTTAAGTTTTATATTGAAATGATTATTACAACTGCTAAATACTTATATATATGTCTTCCATTCTTTTGTAGTGTCCGAGAGTATTGTGTTGAAGTAAGTTTTTCTAAGTTTTTCTCTCAACTCTGTAATTTTCTTCATTCTTTATTTATTTTTTTGATTATGAGGAAAATTCGTCTTTTAGAAAATAAATGTATTCAGTACTTCAAAAAAAAAAAAAAAAAGTTGGAATAATTGAAAGTTTGCAACTACTATGTTGTGGCCCTCACAAAACTTTCTTCTATATTTTTCGTATGAATGCTCTGTTTTTTAAAATTATCAAAGGGCCCACTCCCTTGGAGTGATTAGTGCCAAAACCTAATCAGCGCTTGTTCCTTGATTGAGGCGCACCTGAATACCAACTTTTGTTTGAGTTCTTGAAGTACTTAAGATGTACGCTTAGCAAGAAAATATGTTCGGTTACATTAATTGTGTCACATCCCTTGGATCGATTGGTGCTAAAAACAAATCGGTACCCGTTCCCACAGAAGTCTTTGTTTACCAAGTTTGGTTTGAATCTTTGCTTTCCTTCTTGAGACATAGCAATTGGGTTTAACAAGAAAAATCTTTCGATTGCACAACTCCCTCTTCTAGCTATTGGCTGTAAAAATGAATCAGCATCTGTATCATATTGAGGTGCACCTGTATACCAACATTTTTTTAATCCTTACATTCCTTGAGCTATAGCACTATAGCAGTCAGGCTTAGTGGGGAAAATGCTCGATTGCGCCAAAAACCATTGAGCACCACATCCCATCTAGGTCTAGATCCATGTATGTACAAAATTTCGTTTGATTTCATGCATTACGTTTTGGATTAGCGCACCATAAAAGAATGCTCACATACGCGTGGAGACATTTCCCAAAATGGACATCATTCTTCAAAATGCGCTTATCTGCCAAAAATTCTTCTTTCATTTTCGCGTATCCAATCCGTTTTTGCTTTGAATATTAAAGAAGTAAAAAGTTCTTTGCATATTAAATGTGTATAATATAAAATTATAACATCGATTATGGATGTGAATTGATTCTAGAAAGCATTAATAATGTTATTTGCCACTCTTTTCATATTGAACAAAAATAGTAATTGCTGAATGCTTCATTGTGAAATTTACCAGTTTAGAAGCATTTCTTTTGTTTGTTTGCTGGTCTTTTTTAATTGTTAATTAATTTATTTGTTTTCGTATTTATTTATTTATTTTTGTTAGCAATTGAGGCTTTGTTTTTCATTTATATCGAAGTTCCCATTCTAAGTTCCGCTGATACTCTGTTTTAAAATTGGTAGAATCGCCCCCTGCCGACTAAAGGTGCAAATGCAAGCAACTAACAGGGTAAAGGAGTGAAGTAGAAAAGTAGAACCAATCTCTGATGTTTCAAAACATCAGAGGTTGGTTCTGCTTGGTCTTGCCTCTCGGAACAAGTAAGATTCGGAACAAGTTATAACAATAATCTAACATAAATTTTACATATAATGAATGGGTGATTTTTTTCCCAGAGATACGCTGCAAAGACCAATCCAATCTTAAATTTGGAGTAAAGTTTCTGAACTGCCAGAAACTTATTATTTTACGGAAAACACTAGGGACTAAAATTTGATGGCAAAATGGACTGCTTAAATGATCCACTCATTGCACAAATCGATCACCTCCACTGTTTAGAAACGTCCTTTTATTATTCCAGCTTGAAACGTGTTCGATTGACGTATATATAGAGAGAATATGCGAATTTATAGTGCATTTAACTGAAACTTTACCATAGATTCACATATTTTCTCTCTGCACATCAATCGAACACTTTTAAAGCGGAAATAAAGCCGTTTTTGAGAGTGGAGTTAATCGATTTGTGCAGTTATAACGACTCAAATGTATCTTCTTTTTACTGCCAATGCACTACATTTGCCATAAAGTCTGTTCTACAGTGAAATGTTTCAGCTTAGAAGAAAAGCACCCACGATAATGGTAAGTCACAAAGGAAAAAAATATAAATTTTTATGATTTGACAATACATGTATGTGTAACTTGAAATTGTTTCTGACAAATAAAATGTTTTCGTGAATAAGGATTGGAGTTAGGTTGTTTGTTTAGCTCTACTTTTAGACCCACGTTTCCTCCCCCCCCCCCCCCTTTGTGTTTTGCTCATCAGGGCAAATAGAATTGTAAGGAGAAAATTGTGAAATCTATATATAAATAGGCAAAAACAAAGCAGTTCAAGTACCGTTTTCTCCTCTGTTAATTAACCAGTTTTCTTACTTTTTTTGTTTAGAAGCTATTGCTGAGTTTTAGTGTTATCAATATATATATATTTTTGAAACAGTTATTTTTTTTTTTCTCCGACTTTAGTACAGCATGAAACAAAAGAAAATACAATTTGAAGCTAACAATGTAAACTATAATATAAAGTGAGATAATAAGTGCAGTGACGCGTTATTTTGCTCCAATAAACGTTTTGTAAGTTTGTTGATTTCCATTAGCGTTTTCAACTCTCACTTAAAATGAAAGGGAGCGTTTGTGTTTCTAATTTATCCAATAATAATAGGGTGGCATGAGTTTTTTTTTCTATTTTCTTTACAAGAGAAAGAATGCAGAAAGATAAAATTTATGTATCATATGTGTTCTTACAAATGCATTAAATTAAATAATTAACTCGGTGGTCAATTATTCGCACTGAGGAGCGGTTACCGTGGATTGAATTGTTTAAACAAATCAAACTGTTCATCAAACATAAAATTAACTCTAGTTTTCATGAATGTAAGAAGAAAATCTCAGAAGACAGTCATTTAAATGAGAGACATGTTTTGTAGCATAAGACAAAAAGGCACAATCCAACTTTGCCACTGAGCATTAGACATAATTTGGAAAAGCAGTTAAAGCATTGCACTTGTACTGGGGCGATCGCAGATTGAAACCTTCTGTTTTGATCTCACGCCTCCCTGCACAATGCACTCAACATCTGTTAACGTGCGCCATAGTTCTGAAAAATCAGAGGAATATCTGTCGTGGTGCAAAGAAATCAATAAGCAATTTCCTTGATTGCTTAAATAAAAAATAAAAGTGATACAGAGAAATACATTCTTTCGCCATGTCGTATTAATTTATCCTGGAGCATGGAGTTGTAAAGTATACCTTCTATATTTAACATAATAATACCTTAATGCATTGGGTTGAATCATAAGAAATGTCCGTTTATGTTGTGTAAAATTACGCTGTAAAAATAAAAAGTATTGGCATCAAATTTTGTGTTGTTCGAAAGAGAATTTTTCTCTCTACAAGATGGCGTATTTGATTTTATTGTCTGAGCTAATTTTTGTTATTTTTTGGATCATTAAAATGGAATTTGAATTTGGCATTTTTGAATTTAGCAAACCAATTTCTCGCAGTTCGTTCAGGCATTGCACCTTCTCCATACACTTCACAAATCTCAACGGTAGCTTCTGCAGCATTGGCGCCTCGATTAAACGGAAAAAGAAAGTGTCGAAACTGCTTATTTTTGTCGACTTGATACTCCATTTTAAATTTTTAATGATCTGAAAAACAACAAAAATTAGCTCAGACAAAAAATCAAATGCGCCATCTTGTAGAGGGGAAGATTATCTTTTGAATAACACAAAACAATTTTACTAATACGTTTTATTTTTCCCGCGTCATTTTCTCATTTTAAAGACAACATAAACGGCCATTACTTATTTTTCAACCCAATATAAAAAAAAGGGGGAGTTCACGAGAGTCATCGGTGCTCGATTGCTACAATTAGAGGTGCACATTAAAATCGACAGCATTATGACTTCGAAACATATTAACAAACTTATTTTATTCTGAAGAATATTTTTAGCAAAAGGTAAGTCTGAAAAGTAATTTTTGTTGCAAGTACAGTGAAACCTCTCATAAAGACCACCTCTATAAAGAGACCACCTCTCGTAAAGACCATTTTTTTAAGGTCTAAAACTTCCAGCTATAGACTCGATATTAACTTTCCCTCCATTAAAAGACCACCTATTTTCTGCCTCCCTCCCAGTAAGACCACTTTTGTAGGATTATTTAGCTTTGGGAAATATGAAATAACCTTATCTCTGAGAAAAACAGGACCCAGATAGTAGGTGGAGATAGAAGCTATTGTCCCTGTTCCTGGAATTGGGTGGGTCATAAGGGTAGCGGAATTAGACTAATGAGCTTGATTGTTCATTTGGTCCTTGAAGATCCCTGTGAAGTGTGAAGTAGAGTCATTTATGGAAATGATTGGTCCAACTTAAACCTGTTACCTTTCTTGGAGAGCTAAGAACATTTGTAGAGTTCCCAGGGCATTTCCCTCTTACAATGCTTGTAAACTAGTAAACAATACTACAGTCAATATTTAAAAAAAATTTTAAGAGCTCGTTCTGATTCAGATGACGAGTTTCCTCCAGTAAAACAGCCATCAATTTTGTATCAAGAAACACTAAATGAAATCAATAGATAAATAGAAAATTCAATTCCTGCTAGAGATGACTCTAAAATGAATAATTTGTTTCAGGAAATCAAAGTTCAAAGATAAAGATTGTTAGTGAGAAATTACTAAAATCAAAGCAACTTCGATTAATTCTTTTTTTAAAGCTGTTCAGTCATAAAATAGTAATAAAAATAGGTTTTAGAATAGAATTTTGTTGCATTATTACATGAAGCGTTGTTTTAGACCTTACCTCTATTCAGAGACCACCTCTCTATAAGACCGATTTTCTACGGTCTGGTGGGTGGTCTCTTTAGAGAGGTTTCACTGTATTCTTCGAACTTCAGATGAATAATATAGTATACTCTCGTTATCTCGAAACCTTGATATGTCGAAAACTTATTTCCCCCCTTGATATTACTGATTCATCTAATGTTAATTTCAATTATTAAGTACGTCTGTGTGTGTGTGTGTCTGTCACCTCATCTCCTCGAGAACGGCTGGTGGTGCGATGTCGAGACGGGCTTCATTTCCGTAATTTGACGGAGAAGACGTTTCGCCCGGTCTCATCCTCGTGATGCTTTAATTAACGGAGATATGAAACACGCAATTATCACTCTTTTGTCGATTTGGAAATGAATTTATGCTTGCATTTCAAAACATTTACACCGCTCAAAAGGTCTTATTTTTTTGCATAAGATGGAGTTTGTTTCCAGCTTCTAACTTATATTGAAGTTATATATGGCTGTTTTTCTCTGCAGTTCGAAATTATTTTTTCACGGTAATTTGCTTTAATTTCTTTTCGCAGACGATTAATAAAAGCACGGGCTTTTTTTTTTTTTTTTTTTTATTCGTCCTATTGTTGCCATTTTGTCTACTATTCACATTTGGTATTCAGACAGAATGTTTTCAGCAATCTGAGAAGCAATCAACTCGTAATTTTTTCAATTTGCTTTTAAACCTTCTTTCTTTTTAATTTATTTATCGTCTGCGCTTTTATACTTTTCTTAGAGTGGCAGCGCTCTTCTTTTTTCAGTTCGTTAAAACTTTTTTTTTTTTGAAAAGCATCAAATTATCAAGGACCGTTCATAAATGATGCCACACTTTTTATTCAATATATTTGATCCCCCTCCCCCCCTTTGTCACAAAGTTTCCCACTTCAACATACCCCCTCCCTTCTTTGTCACATGTCATGCTATATTACGTTAGCATAAAATAGGCTTAATTTGCTGATTTTAAATGTTTCTGTCACACTCTCATGAACCCCCTCCCCCCCTCGAAGCGTGAGATCGTTTATGAATGACCCCTTATGGATATTACATCAAGTATGACTACATTAGAACGAAAGTAATTTGATAATATAAGTTTAGTTTGTATTTTTTTGCGATACTTTTTCTCCATATGTATCTTTTGATTGAAATATTTAATATTTGACGTAACTATCGAGCCCCCCCCCCCCCCAAAAAAAAAAAAAAACTTTTCGGGAGCATTGTGCTTACTCAATCTATGATTTTTAGGGACTGTTGCTCTTATCCAGGCTTGCGCAGCACCGGGTGCGAAGGCCATTGCTTAGCATAAAAATCGATTGGCAAAAAAAAAAAAAAAAAGACTCGACTTTTTGTGAGTATTTCTCCTTACTCAAGCTAAGAATTCTAGAGGCTGTTGTTCTTAATTAAAAAAAACTTTTTTTCCTGCTGTTGCTTTTTTCTAATAGGGTTTTTATCGGCACTGTTGAGATTATTTCGGAAGGTTCCTTCAGTCTAATAAAGGATTCAGGGGACTTTTGACCTTATACTTCTTAGAAAGTTTACATGGACTGTTAGCGTTATTTCAGAAATTGTTATCTTTTCTATAGTCTGTTGGGGATTTTTAAGGATTGTTGTTCTTATTATGGGGTTTGAACATGTGCCACTTTTTTCAATACTTGAGATAGCCTGTGCAGTGCTGAGCGACGCAGCTAGTTATGTCAAATATTTTTTGAAGTAAAAAATCAATCATGCCGGAAAAATCGTAGTTCGTTGTATCGAAGCAAACCGAGGTATATTTCCAAGAATCTCTCCATTCATTATTTCTCTAAAGAGGTCAGAAACGATTCCGAGAAGCTCATCTGGTCACTTGAATAGCAAACCAACGGTGGAAAAGATTCCTTGTCAAATCGGTAGCAGGGGTTGTGTGAAGGAGCGTGTGGCTGTGCGCTATAGTAATCTCGCCAGTCAAAATTTTCACTTGTTTGTTGCTTAGATGTAATTGCTCTGAATTAACTGCACATCAAAGTTAGGCGAAAACGTTAGTGAAGTCTTAAAATATGTCCGCGAATGGCCAGTTGTTTCAAAAATGGAAACTTCCAAAACAAAAACTATGTTAAGCGAACATTGAATGTCTTTTAACAATCGAGAAAAGAAAGATTTTTGCAGCCGCAGATAAAAGTGGGGAAGAGGACAATGCGGGCAAGGGATTTCAATATTCTTGCATCCACATTAGCATGATATTGAAGTTAAATTTATTATTGTAAAAGACTTATTGTCTACTATCATTACATATTTATGCTTATTCTAATCTATCATGACTAATTTTTAAGATATTATCTTATATGTTATGTTTTTACATGGATTTTTATGTTTTGGTTCTGACATTGTTATCTCGAAAACTCAATATCTCGTTGTTTCCCCCCGCATACCTTCGACTTTGTGATATCGAGAGTACATTACATATACATAGAACGTTTCTTACTTAATACAATGCTACGTTATTTCCTATTTTTTATATTATTTCATTTTATGTATATTTATTTTATTTTTTCCCCTCCAGGCTGTTGTTTCTGTTCGATAACACAGCAATTCAAGCATTGGATCTGATTGATCGACATTGCATTGCACATATTCAATCACCTAGTGGTAGAAAACTGTATCGCATTCAGAGAAGTAATAACGAATTTTTCATTTGTTTTCAAAATAGCAACTTTTGCACGTGTCCAGCATTTACTTTTCAAGGTGAGATTTATTCAAAGTTTCTGCTACCAGATGGGTTTGCACATTGGTTCTATAGTTAGTCTTGGAGATAACCATGATGATCTTTGAGGTTGGGGCTCAAATCTCGATTACACCGGGCCGAGATGAAAAAATACAAAGGAAGTGATAGCTGAACTTCATATATTTTTTGGTGCTGATGTCGAAAAAAAAAAAAAAAATTCTATCATGTCACGTTTTCTTAAAAAATTCAATTTTGCTTAGATTTTTATGAAAATTTAACTTTTTTTTTTGGCATTAAATTTCTTCTCTCCCTAGGACTGACCACCATTCTACCATGGTGAAAACAAAACCAACAGAGCACCCCTCTGTGACAGCTTTCCGTCGCTTTCCCTTCAGCCCCTACCCTTCCTTTCGGAATCTCTCTCTACCTATAGTTTCGCGTAAATCCCTAGCTGGGATCGTTGACATCGCAGGAACGAGGAACATTCCCTAGTGTGCGCTATTAGCAGTCTACTTTATCTATCTTTGTTTAGATTGATCCTGAAGGCATTATATTAATTAACAATGCATTATCTCGATTTTTCTGGAAAAGCCTAGAAACAATTGTCTTTCAACAATTACTTTTCTCTGCGTTTCTGGAGACATGGCTTCCAGTTCGAAGTGTTGTGAAAAATTCCCAGCTAACTTTTGCTACATATGGGGCAAATATAGTGTTTTAAAACTTGCATAAGAAACGTTATTATAGACCATGTAAGACCATTTTATTTTGCATATTTTGGCATGAAACTAGGAAACCAGACAGATCGTGGGCTCCTCATAACTTTTGTGTGCAGTATCTCAATGACCTAAGTTCCTGACGCAAAGGAGAAAAGAAAGCTTTGTAATTTAAAATTCCTATGACATGGAGGGAGCCGAAAAACGATTCTGATGATTCTTACTTTTGTTCCTGCCACGTCCATGGCTATAACCGCAAAAATCAAAAGCTTATTCTTATCCTCATAACATTCCATCGGCCAGTCTCACGGACCTGAGTTCAAGTGCTTTTGCCTCCAACTGAATTGCCAGTCATGTCTTCAGA
This sequence comes from Octonoba sinensis, assembly GCA_038502835.1. Taxonomy (NCBI): domain Eukaryota; kingdom Metazoa; phylum Arthropoda; class Arachnida; order Araneae; family Uloboridae; genus Octonoba; species Octonoba sinensis. The sequence continues at coordinate 537,533 of CM076606.1, read as the reverse complement.
GCAGTAGTGTAACCCTGGAAAAAAATGTTGAGGGCATGCTCACGCTTGCACATACGAAAATCAAACAGTGGAGTACGCTTATGTTGAAATTCAAAACAAGTGGGGGACGTTTGTGTTAAAATAAAAAGGTAGGGGGACGCTGTCCCCCTACGTGCCCCCTTGACTACACCACTGCTCTTCAGTCTTCAGACTCGTAACACCGAAAAGTTCAAGTCTCCGATACTAAATTACGCTCTCTGGAGACAATTCATCTCAGCCCTTGTCTCAAGTTGAACTTAATGATCTGACTAGAGATCTAAGCCTTTCGAAAGACGAAGCTGAACTGTGTTGCGTTTCAGATGGAAAGAAAAACTTATTGGCCACAGGAACCACTTTTTATTGGTACAGAAATGAAGAAAAGGAATTTGTCAGGTACTTTGAGGAAGAGGAAAACCTGGTCTATTATTCTGATGTTCTGGGATCTATGAGCAGAAACGTCAAGTGCTTCATTTTGGTCATGAAAATAAACATGCAAGCTATTATTTACAAGGTTCCATCATTAGTGAAGCAGAAGCAGCTCTGTTTATCTAGGAGTACTAATTAGTCACGACTTCAAGTTTAGTCAGCAGTGTAGCATAGTGAATAACAAAGCTTACCGGATACTTGGGTTTATCAATAAGGCTATTTAGAACATGTCTAGGAAATTGTATTGCCATTATACAGAAATTTGGTAAGACCTCATTTGGAGTATGCTATTCACTTTTGGTCTCCTTATGTAAAGAAGGATATTACCCCATTGGAAAGGGTTCAATGGATTGCTTCTAGGTTGGTAAATTGTCTCTCAGACAGATTAGGAGGTTAGGCTTAAAACGCTCAATATGTATAGTCTAAAACAAAGGAGAATTAGAGGGGACATGATTCAGTTGTTGACATTCATTAAAAGGAGAATTGTTGATCAGCTACAGTTATGTGCTGAAGGTAAACTAGAGGTGAGAGGTCATTGATTTAAACTTTTCAAACCTCAGGTTCATCTTCAAATTTGGATATGTTACTACTTCAATAGGGTTGTAGGAAGTAGGAACAGTTAACGGAAGACAACTGTTACTTGCAGTGGGGTAAAAACTTTTAAGAAAGCTCTTGATGCTCATTGGGGACTGTTAAATTGACTAGGATCAGCCTTGCTGGGCCCTGTGCCTGTTTCTGGTCGTCACTCTTGCATTTGTATTATGTTTTAGTTTAGCTAGCAGAAAAAAAATAGATGGACACAGTGAATGCTATTTTTTTCCATTTTTGCCGAGACAGTTTTTACCTTTGTTTTTTTCGCCAAACTTGCTAACCTTGCTTGAAACTGTTTTGTTGAATAGTATACTAAGTTTGATTGTTCTATATTTTATATGTTCGTAAATAACTCTCTTTTATCTTTCTTCTTTTTTTCAGTTTTAAGAAAACGTCATGTTCTGGTAAGTTTTTTTTTTTTTTTTTTTGCTATTTTCTCGAGTTAAATTTAAGAATTCTCTTTCTTTTTTCATTTTTTTTAATGGGCTACATTTGGTTTACCACCATTGCAGACTTATTGCGTTCCTCGGGGATTGGTGCTATCTAATTCAGCAGCACCACAATGTGTGTGGTGCCATCGCCACTTGAGAATTTTGATGGCCAGTTTCTTCACTTTAAAGGGAAACAACTGGGATCTATTAATGCGAAATTGCACTTGGAATTTAATTTAGCCGAGAGTATCTAAGCCAAAAAGATACGCAAGGGATCTTTTACATACCACATAATCATATTACATGCGCGCAGACAATTTTCTGTATCTTGAAAATCCATCGACACGACCAGGGTTTGGAATAGGAGGCAGTCGCCTTACCATGGGCAAAAAATGTAAAACTAATTCTTTGAATTTTACAAACAGTTTTACTCTTTTTACATAAGTTATGAAATATTCAGAATTTTAATTAAACTGTGTAAGGGATCATTCATAAATGTCACGCTTCGAGGGGGGAGGGGAGCTCATGAAATTGCGACAAGGGGAGGGGAGGAACAAGAAGTGTGACATCATGCTTATGCAACATAGCGTGTCCTGTGACAAAGGCGGAGGGCGGTCGAATGTATGGGAAAAAGGGTGACATCATTTATGGATGGTCCCTAATCAATTTAACATCCACAAAAACCTTAAATTGGGGAGAACAATTACTTAATTAGCAATACACCCTTCGAACAAATTGTTGCTAATATCAAATTCCTAATAAGGCAGAGTGGGCAGTAGTCTATTGTGGTAATTTTTTTATGAGCGGAACGTTATAATTTTTATACTGGTTTGGAAAGAGAGTTTCAGTATTTTCTTCTTTCCTGTAGGGCCACAACTCAATAAAAAAAAAGAAAAGAAAAGAAAAAAAACGGCAGTAGATTCAGAATTAAGTATGTTTAAACTATGTTCTTTGTGTACTAATGGCGTGTCTTTAATTGCATTACTTTTTAAGTTATTCGAGAATTCAAATTATAGCTGGAACTGAATTATGAAACACTTTCATAATTATTCCACACAGTTGTGCAGCTATATTTAAAAACAACAATGCCCACATAAGATTAGAACAATCCAAAACGTTATTAAATGTGAACTAAAGGGAAAACGAGATTTTAAGATTGGCTAAATGTTCCAAACTCTGCTCGTAAGAAAGTAGGTAATTTTCAGTTATAGCTTTCTTCCACTGGAGGCGCGATATTTTTGTTATTATTAACCCTTTATCTACTGATGGTACTTACAAAAGACACTCCATTTAAAATTCCATCCAGTAACAATTTTTATGAATATTCTAAAAGTACATTGCAAGAAAACTTTTTTAATTCCACTTTTGCAGAAAACTTTCATGTAGGTGCGTTTTTGTTTTTAAAAATTGCAGTTTTGTTTATTATTATATTGTTTAATATACAATTTTTTTTTTTTTAGACTTAGTTGAAAAATGTGCTACGAGTATCATATTTATATTCGTCAAATTATGTTTTACCATTACGAGAAAATGGAAAACGGCACAATGATTCGCGATCTCAACGAAGTTTTTGGCGAAGGCGGGAGTGGCACTGTGTCGTGTTTTGGGGGCAGAAGTGGAATCATACGTCAGGAAATTATTTCAAACGGCATTTGTAACTGGTAGCCCCAAGATATGATGAGCGTCGTGGGCATTCTCACGGGGGGGGGGGGGGGGAGGGTACCAGGGGTACCCTCATAAATTGACTAGGACCAGCCCAGCTGGGCCCTGTGCCTGTTTCTCGTCTTCACATTTGTATTTGTATTAGCATATAAAAGTTTCCATATAGGTGCACCTCGCCCTCGCACCTGGGACCGCCGATGGTCGATAAATCAGAATTCAACATCAACTTGATCGCCTCCGTGCTCCAATCCAGACGAAAAGGAACAAAATTGTTTTCCGTACATTACGAAAAACAAATTTTTATGTTAGGTTTTTGGTTTCTTTCTAATTATTTTAACTTCGCACTCTAAAAGCCATTCTAATAAACGAAACATGTGCTTGAAGAAAGGGGCTTTAAGGCTGAAAAGGGAAATTTCAAGGAGAAATTTTTCGATAATAGTAATAATTATTTATTATGAAATAGGTGCACTGATATTGTTAATGATTATTGTTACATTACTGATAAATTTGGTGTTGGGTTAATTCCATCTTGAAACAGATAACGATAATTTTGCAAATAGAATGGTTGGTCAATAGATACTAAGAGAATGAAAATAATTTTCGGGAAATGGGGATAAACTCGTGGCTGCATCGGGAGAGCAGCCACGAGCCGTCCTTCTTTACGGGATTGCTCCCAAAAACTATACAGCAGTTGTTCCCATCAGGGTACATGTGTGTACCAAATTTATTTCAATTCCAAGCATAATATTTTCATGTAGAGTGGACCCAAAAAAAGTGTTTGAGTAAAAAATACAATCTGTTTATCCAACGCCACGGTAAATTTGTTTATTTTGTGCCTTTGGACATTATTTAAAAAGTAGATTTTCAGTGGCGTTGGATTTAGAGACAGTTTGGAGTCTAATGTATCGTTTTTGTGTTCAAATACTTTCAAAGCTGAAGTCTTAAAAATGAAATTTCAACCTATCTTTGTCAACGTTACTGAGGCAGGAGTTTGAGGGCTCTCCACGGGAAACTTTTTGAAATCTTCCCAACAATGCAATTCCGAGGTTCTTTGGTGATGTTATAGGAAGCAGAAAGGAGTTTGATTACTCTCCCCCAGCAAATTTCTTCAAAATAAAGTCTTATCTTTTAGGTTACTATTGGTGTTGCTAGTGATAGTGCTCGATGTCTTTCCCCCAAAAGTGTTTCTAAAACTGAAGTCTTTAAAGCGTATACTCTCTTTTCTTTCTTTTTTTTTTAAAATTGTGATCTGAATTTTTTCCCCTAGGGGGCAGTATACCCACCCCTCTGAGAGATGCCTGAGAGAAACACTGAATACTTACGTAAAAGTGTGTGCACATATATGGGGTCGCGGGTTGCTTATTTGTTAAAAAACGGGTCACGACGTGAAAAAATTTGGGAACCACTGAACAAAATTATATAATGAGCTGTTAATGAAATACGGACGAAACTTGTTCAAGAAAATAGCATTGTTGATTTGGCGATGTTCCTGATGAATATTAGCGAGCTTATTATTGGCCAATAAGTACCTATCATATCAAGTTTTACTACGTACCTACTACGTTTCTACGACTCTATAAAACTGAAATGATTGCGAAAAAATTATTTATACATTGTTTTATTTATTTATTTTGTGGTTGAATGATTTAACCTTACTCTGAATAATATATTGTTTTCAAAATTTTTATTCAAGTCCTTATTAACGTTATTAACGTTACGGATTAAGATCACAGTTCGAAATAAGGACTCCGTTAGGCATAAATATCCAATGTTTCTCTCTTTGCATTCCAAAAATCGTATTGATTCATTTCAAAAGAGCCCTGAGCTCTGAGCCCTGGGGAGCATAAACAGTGGGCTCAAGCCCATTACGTTTCCACTGCTCCGTAAAACTGAAATGGTTGAAAAAAAATATTTCTTCATATTTTTAATTTATTTTTCTTTTGTATTTATATTTATACTAACAAATTATTCTTTAGTTTTCTTTCTGAATCCCGTGCTATTCATTGAAAATACTATTTGCAAACTATAGGAAATCAACTAACGATCTTTGGTGTAATAATGTGCAGGCTAAACCATTGCGAACATAAGCCCAGAATAATCATTTAAACATGTTCCTCTCAATTTTTTTTACGTGGGATTTTCCTTAACAAATCATGTTTTAAATATGGATAATTATGCATTGACCTGGTGTAAAAAGGACCACAAATTTTTAATTCAAATGTAGAAAATTAAAAAGATACATTCACTTTTGTGCGATGAACAAAATGTAGAAAAACACATTTCAAAAGACGCAAATAAGGGGATAAGAGATGGCAGACCAGTTTCGAGGGCAATAAGCCTCCTTCGTGAGTACCAAGAGTAAAAATGAAAAACCAGTGTGGGAAAGAAGTTTATATATGCAAGCTCTGAATCCCGAACTAGCCAAGTTTCAGCATTTACTAAAACACGATTGTCCGGGGAGTTATCGGAAAATGCAAATTCAAGCCTGTTTATCAAAATGGAAGAAATTTGAGGAAGAGCAAAGGACTCATAACAATAATGTTTAAGTTTTTATGAATATGGTTAGCCTGCAAGAAATCCAACTCACCGACAGAAGAAGGTCTGTAAATAATTTTAGTTTCAGAAAAATTAAATTTGTTACCCGTATCCCATCAATGTTTGGCTATTGAAGATTTGGTTGTTTCTTGTCTCTTAATTCGAATATCGTGTTTCTTGAGTCTGAATTTTAAAGCACGTCTTGTTTTTGCCCGATGTATCCAATGTTACATTCACAGCTGATGTGATAAATGCCCCAACGATTAAACGGTAAGATAGAACAGGATCCTTTAAGTTCAGAAAAACTGAGTTTATTGAGAGGTTTCAAAAGGACATGAGGGGGAAGACAAACAGCGAAAAGTTTACGATAAACTGTGATGGAATATTCTTCATTGGTTTTAAAAATGAGCACATCCAGAAAACGCAGACAATTGCTGCTTTCAATTTCAGAGGTAAATTGAATATTGGGATCAATCGAGTTAATAATAGTAGCAAAAAAAAAAAAAAAAAAAGGCCGCCTTTTACACATTATTGTCAATTGTGCAATTAACATTTGTTCAACATCCATAAACTTAAAACTCGCAACGCAACAAACAATGAATCCTGTTTTTCTAAGAATTCTATTGTCTTACCATTTTATCCTAAGGTCTCCGACAGAATTGTTCGTATCTTCAACGACTTACATTTCCGTGTCATTTTTAAACCTCTCAACAAACTCTGCTTTTTTAAACTTAAGGATCCTATTCCACCGTTTGATAGGTCGGTTAGGTATTTATCACATCGCCTGTGAATGTAACATTGGGTAGACATCGGGCAAACAAGACGTACTTTAAAATTCAGACTCAAGGAGCACGAAAATCACGTAAAGAAATAAGAAACGACCAAATCTTCGATAGCCAAACATTGTTGGGATACGGGTCAAAAATTTAATTTTTCTGAAGCTAAAGTTATTTGCAGACCTTCTTCTGCCAGTGAGTTCGATTTCTTGGAGGCTTACCTTATTCATAAAAGCTTAATTTGTAATGAGTCTTTTGTTGTTTCTCAAATTTCTTGCATTTTGATAAATAGCCCTCTTTTATCCCTTTATTTGTGCCTTTTAAAACGTTGTTTTCCTGCATTTTGAAAAATGTAGAATAATTTTTTGTTCCAGTGTAAACATATGCTTGCAGTTATGCTGTGCAGTGCTATGGGACTATGTAAAGAACTTCAATATTCCGATGAAACAGTAACCTTGATGTTGCTCGGAGCATCTTCTATGAATATGTAGTGATGTTGAATGATGTATTATTGACTTTTAAAAATGTCTTACACATTCGTTCAAAAATGCATTTTGTTGTATTTTTAAAATGAGTATTAAATGCAGTAAGTTTCAAAATTGACTTCTCTGCATCAAATTTAGTGCCGAATTTTCTCTTTAAATGTAGTTTTATTTTTGCATATATATATTATACATGGTACATGGGTTCATGCACCTCAGGGAAAAACGATGATACTCAGAGAACTTAAAATTAATCTTAAATCTTACGGGGAAACGATTTTATTACAAACCCACTTTTTTTCTTCTTCCAAAGTTGAAAATGAACAGAAATATTTCGTAAAAGTATCACTAAAATTAAGTCCATATAGGGTGAGTTGGGGCAAGTGCGCTTCCAAATCTTCAAAAATCACATTCATAAGGACTGCTCTGCTAGAAAATTTCTCTAGAATAGTCAAATTTTTAAGTTTTATACTCAGGCTCTTTTTTGAGATTTTCAAGCCTTTACTAGATCCTTTTAACCGCAAACAGCAGGGTTGTACTTGCCCCACTCGTCAAGGTAGGTACGGACCAGTCTTGTTTTGTCAATCATTTATCTTTATAGTGAATGGGTATAAGGTTTTTAATTATTAATCAACTTCAAAATATTTTTTCCCTTTAAAAACCAATAGGTATAGTTCTCGTTAAATAACATGATCGCACGCTACTGAATTTAGCTAGTAATAAACAGAAAAAAGATATGAAATGAAACACTAATGTAAAGAAAAAACACTTTATTAATTAAAAAATGAAATGAAAAATTAATTGATTAATTATATTTGGGGGGGGGGGAGAAAATATATATGGGGGGAATCATGTCACTGTACATTAAAACTGTTAAAACTTTTGAATGTAAGAATAAAGAAAGTTTTTGCGGTCCACAGTTCTTTGTGGGAGAATGAAAAACTTGATTTTTTTTTTTCTACTTCTTGAAATCCTGTATTTCAGATTACACAATAAAGGAGCACAGTTCGACCACGAAATTTTGGCATCTGGACGCTTCTGCGCATGTCAGAAAAGAACGAATTCATTCGAGTTAGGGAAGTTCGTTCTGCAGGTGCGTTTATTTAGTGCGCGAATCAGAAGGATTGCTTCTCTGATTGTTGAAAGCTACTAACTTAAAAAACTGGCATATAGCATCAGTTCGGAAAAAATCAAGTATGCTAAACGAACTAGAACTAGAAAAAGGCACAATCCTTATACCAGCAATTCCTGCCTAGAATGTGAATAGATTTTTCTTGGCCCTTTGCCAGGCAGATTGCTTTGGTTAATCGTAGAACTGTACCAGCAACACTATTTTCGCAAGAAAAAATCGACTGTCTGTCACAGCTATAATGACTTAATTTCCAATGCTGCTTTGAGGCCATCTTTTGAATACTCTACCCCACTGCCAATATTTCGAAGTTCAGTTTCCAGCATTTTATACAGACTAATAAACAACCGTATGTTAGTAGAACAAAGAATACGAATAACAAAAGAAAATAAAACAAATTTCAGGGGGGTCGCATTTACCCCACACTATTCTTCAAGAAGGGGAAGTGTGACCCCTGCTATAAATAAAGCATCTTTAAGGTATTTAATCAAAATAAATCATGCATGCAGTAGTGCGAGTCAATACCATTAAGTAGCCATCTTCCCCTAACTATAGGGCGCGCCTTTTTGCAAAGTGGAAAACAACGGAGCTACCGCCAGAAAAATCTCGGTTGTAACCCGGCCATCTACGGACCATAAGTGGTGACCCGGCAAAAACGCAAGCAGCAAAATAAATATAGGACCACCACACAGACGGCGCTACGAGACGACATGTTCGCACGCATCCGTGCCGACTGCAGGCACTCGCTCTCAGCGCCAAAATCCTTGGCGTAACTGTGGATCCAAGCAAACCAGCACAAACGCCAATCACACTGAATCGCAACTCGCTCAGAATCAGAAGCAGCAACAGCACCTGGATCTCTGGCACTAGTGCACCCATTTGTGGTTATTTGCTTATTCATTTATACCTCATCAGTCTCCGCCGTACCTACCCTGACGGGGATTTAACCGGATGTGGTGATTGAGAGGAAAAGAACAGAAAAGATAAAAAAGAAAGAACCCACTAGTGACTATGCACCCACTGGGTATCGCAGAGCATGTAATGTTAAGTATACAAACTTTGGAAAAAAAAAAGAAGGAATACAAAAACTTAAAAAAAAACAAAAAAAAAAACGCACACACACATCGTAAATAACCACAACTATAATAATTATAAAAGACATAAATATGATGAACAAAGAAAATAAGAAAAATTTGAGAGCAGCAAATGCAAGTCCTACTGAAACTGTTACGTAGGAAGTTGAAAATCATCTCCACGAGTGTTTAGAAGGAACATAACTGCATGCAAGCGCTCTTTAGAGTTACTGGATGAGATAAAATATGGATGACGTTTTGAGGGAAAGTGCTATTGAAATTATAGCTGCAATGGAAGGAACTGGTTAAAGGACAATTGAGGCAGTGAGAAGTAAAGGGGTGAACAAAAAACGAGTCTGAGAAACACGCGTTTAAAGTTTCGATCTTATGGGACCTTTAATGTTAATTGTTTTCTAAATCAAGTTGAAGCGGAGCACCTGCTGGAGATATCACTAACATTTCTTGTCACATAATAGAATGGTGCTTTCCCTATAATTTGCACCAGTTATCTCCAAATTTTCAATTTTGTCACTTGCATCCCTTTGCTTCTCACTGCCTCAATTGAAAATGTAATGATCTGGAGTTCCCCGTTGACTGCATCATAATGGCGAATTGATTATATTAAAACGATGTAAATATGGAGGAAAAGGACCGTGGGCACTGAGACGTTGTACTTCCGATGGATGTTTGCAGCGTGGCTTCAGCTTTACTTTTGGCAGGAAATCGTGAACCAGTTTTAGCTGTGTCTCATAGCTGTTTGCCTGTTGTTGAGAATATCTGTCCAAAGTAAATATTTGAATTCAGATTTAGGCAGAGGAACTTTTTAAATATCGTAGGGATGAGTAGGGTTTTTTGCTGCGGTCTTAGCCAATGAGTCAGCTCGTTCATTGCCGAAGAGGCACTTGTGAGCTCTAATCCATGCCTGTTTTGATGATTGGATGTCACGGGCTAATTTGGAAGTATGCATAGAGTCCTTTAAATCTTTGAGAGACTACATGCTATCGGAGAATTCTGTTGTGACGGAGTTTATATCATTTTTTTGTAATATAATGTAGAGCATGAAATATTGCAAAACGTTCTGCTTGAAAGACTGAAAAGTTTAGCTGACCAATCGTAGACAACCTGAGCATTGGAAATGTGAGTAAATGCTGAAGCTGGTCCCATTACTTAATTCCAGTGAATCTGTGGAAATTTCAGAATGAAGTGTTGACACATCAGGTCCTTCGAAACAAATATTCGGAGTTAAGCACTGCAATTTTGGATGTTCTGTCCATTTATGGCAAGTTTTCTTCAAATACATTAAATGAAAAAACACTATTAGGTGGTCCTTCAGTTATAACTTTACGTAAGAAGATATTACCTAGAAAAGTTATTCGATGAACCGTGAGAGCTTTTGGTGGAATTCTTGCTAGAACATGTGATGTGGCATGAGCTGATGTGTAATAGGCACCGAAAAGAAGTGGCGTTGTATAGTTGTTAAGTCTTTCTGCTGCAGCGTAAATAATTGAAGGTTCTATTACTGTTTTGTATAGCAATCTGCGTAACTGGATATTAGCTTTCTAAGATTTTCCAGAGATACATTGCAGTTTACTGAGGAGATGAATTGATTTTTATGATTTTTTTCCAAATGCGCTGTACAGTTGAGTGTTTTATTTAGCCTTACGCCAAGGTAATCTGTTTCTTTATATATTTTGATGAAATTGTTCCCAAGCTTTATTGTTGGTTGTCGCTTATAAATTCGTGGTTTATTAAGAAAAAAGGCTTTAGTTTTTAACCGACTTCACAAAGGAAGGAGGTTATACATTCGTATTGTATGTATGTCGTTTTTTTTTTGTTTGTTTGTCCACTCATAACTTCGCACCGGATGAACCGATTTTAATGATTTTTTCTTCAATCGATCAGGGGTCGTTTCCCATAGGTCCCGTACTTTCGTTTGACCATATTCGATAATTAGAACAAAAGTAATGGGCAGAAATGTAGTATTTTTTTTGTTTTTTCATCCATAACTTTTGACTAAATGAACCGATTTTGATGATTTTTTCTTTAATCGATACAGGGTCGTCTAACTCAAATATTGCAAATCAATTTGACTACATTTGTTTTTTAGAAAAAACGTTTACGGGTGAAAAATAACTATTTTTTATTTTAATTGGAAAGGCTTGGCTTGATTTTTCTTCGTTGGGAAATCTATTAATAAATATAAAAGTCATTGTTAAAAACATATTTGTTATCATGGGCTATAATATTAAAAGAAATTACAGCAAGAGTTTGACTGAAGGCTTCTCTGTGGCAAAAATTAATCCAATCAATTTGTTTGCTAAAATGGACTTCAAAAGGGAATTTATCATGCAATAGTTTTTAGTGCCATTCATTCAAAGAAGTTTTGCCCTTTGATATGGATTTAAAAAAAAAATAGATTATGTATATAAAAAATGTATTTACACTAAAAAGAATAAAATAAAATAATTTTTAAATAAAAAAAAAACAGAACCGACTTCAAATTATAAATTGCGCTAAAAAGTGAAAAATAAATTAATTCTTTAAACAACATCGATGTGACTTTTAAACATAGTTTTAGAAGTCGGTGCAAAATTATGGGTCTGTAGTAATGTCTATTCCATACTAACTATAGTCAAGGTTTTGAAGTTAAAATTGCGTGTCACTCGTACAATGATAACTCTGTCATCTTATCAAATATTTATTACATAAAAAATAAACACAATCATGCAGTATTAAACAATTAAGAATGAGGCTTCCGAACAACAAGCGTCGACATACATCGCTACTCCAACAACCGCTAAATTAAAAAATTTTAATTAGAGTTCTTTTTTTTGGTGAAAGTGAAAGTTATTATTTTTTTAGAAGTTGAAGTGCTTAATCGCCACAGTACTCCCCCCCAAGTGCCAAGGGCACTGATGTTACAAGTATTTTCTGTTGAAGCGAACTTGTCTTCCTGAGCGAGTGGTTATTGGGACAGGTTGTACTATGTCTGTGGTTTCATTTCTTGGAACGGGTTGCTGGATGTCGGTGGTTTCATTGCTCATTGGGAGAGCAACAGGGACATCAGCTAGATTATGCGTTGAGGGCGCACAGTTGCTTGCAGTAGGCAGGTCGTCAGTAGCTAAGGAAAAGCTTGGCTTGAGACGGTCAACACTAATCGTGCTTGGTTTGTTGTTGATTATCAGGGTGAAGTGTTTAGGAGTGCGCTCTATGACTTTGTAGGGGCCATCGTAAGGTGTTTGTAGCGGCTTCTTAACTCCACCGTGCCGAACAAAAACATGGGTGCAGTTGAGTAAACTTGGGTTGATGAAAGGTGTTTGTTTATTATGGGCAGATCCTGGTGTCGGGGAGAGATTTTGCATAATTATCCGGAGTTGTTGTACAAATTCAGATGGTTCTTCACTGGATATCGTGGACGGAGAGAGAAATTCTCCTGGCAGTCGGAGTGTTGAGCCATATACCAGCTCTGCAGTAGTGCACTGGAGATCGTCCTTGAAGGTGGAACGCAATCCCAAAAGCACAAGAGGCAATGTTTCAGTCCATCGATGGTTATGGTAACATTTAAGAGCCTGTTTGAGGGTACGGTGAAGTCTCTCGACCATTCCATTGCTAGCAGGGTGGTATGGGGTTGTTCTTATATGCTTAACTCCCAATAGTCGGGAAAGAGAAGCAAAAAGTGTGGATTGAAACTGCCGACCTTGGTCTGTTGTAATGATGGATGGTACCCCAAAACGTGAAATCCAGTGATTCACAATTGCACGTGCCACTGTTTCAGCACATATATCAGTCACGGGTATAGCCTCGGGCCATCTGGTGTATCGGTCGACGCAAGTCATGAGGTAAGAGAATCCATCAGAGGGTGGTAATGGACCGACCAAGTCAACATGCACATGGTCGAACCTTCGTGCTGGTTTTAAGAATGGTTGAATAGGGCTGTGAGTGTGCTTGCTTATTTTAGATTTCTGGCAGTCCACACAAGCACGTGACCAAGTAACAACATCCTTAGCCACAGACGGCCACACATAACGGTCCAGTATTAGTCGTTTAGTAGCACGGATACCTGGGTGAGATAAGTTATGGAGAGAATTAAAAATTGGCTTTCTGAAATTGCTTGGTACAAATGGTCTCACCTTATCGTCTGTGATGTCGCACCAAAGTCTCAACGTTGGAGAAATTGGCACGGATTTCAGTTTTAGGGAATGGTTGGTTGTGCCTAAGAGATTTTGTAATTCGGCGTCGGTTTCTTGAGCTTGTGATAAAGATTCAAACTGTATTGGAGTTGGACAAATCTCTTGAATGCGAGACAATGTGTCAGCGACGACATTATCTTCTCCGGCGATGTATTTGATATTGGTTGAAAATTGTGCAATGAAGTCGAGATGTCTGAGCTGGCGAGGGGAACAGGTGTCAGAATTTTTAGTAAATGCAAAAATTAAGGGACGGTGATCAGTAAAAATTGTGAAGCATTGGCCTTCAAGTGCGTGCCTAAAATGCTTTACAGCAGAGTACATAGCGAGAAGTTCTCGATCATATGTGCTGTACTTGGCTTCGGCAGTCGATAATTTACGAGAAAAGAATGCGAGCGGTTTTGGGCCATTAGGAGACTGGGAATTTAAAACTGCTCCAATAGAAGTGGTTGAGGCGTCGACCATGAGGGCCAGTGGATGCTCAGGTGACTGAAACGTCAATGTTGTGGCATTAATCAAATCGGATTTGCAATTTTCGAATGCAAGAGTCGATTTATCATCCCAAGGCACAGGACGTTTGTCGTTCTTTTTAGAATTTTTCAGAAATTCATTTAAAGACGCTTGCGTTTCTGCGGCTTTTGGCAAGAACCGCCGGTAGAAGTTTAGCATCGCTAAGAAACGTCTCAGCTCAGAAATATTTTCGGTTTCGGGAAGTTAATGATGGTCTCAACTTTATCAGGAAGCGGCTTAACGCCTGCAGCAGTTATGAGGCACCCGAGAAATTTTACGGCAGGTTTTCCCAATACACATTTGTCAGGGTTTAATTTTAGGAATGACTGATACGTCCGCACCAGTGTGAATTAAAAAGGAAAGTTTAGACTTTGAATCGGCCATTAATATGCGATTAAGGTGGCGGTCAGCATTATGGCCGGTAAGCGATCGCCTTACACGTTTCCCGAATGACGAAAAGAGCAAGGAGGGTTGCATTTTTTGGCATTCTCACCAAAATTAATATGATAGAAACATAAACCATTTTCTGGCTCTTTATAGCTTCGATTGCGAGAATTGCTACGGTAGCGAGAGTTATTTCGGTGTCTAGGATTTCTAATGTAATTGTCCCTCCGTGTACTTCGCTCCTGAACTATAGAAGTTAACTGTTTGACTTGCAGGGTTAATTGGTCAATTTGCGCCTGTAGCGCGATATTTTGTGGTGCAATAGAGACTTGTGCAGAATTAATGGACGATTGAGGCGTTAAATCGTGGATTTTATCTGCAATAGATGCGAGTTTCGTTAAATCTTCATTTAACGCTGCCAAAATCGATTGCGTGCTGTTGGGCAGTCGTCCAAGCCAGAGTGATTTAAGCAATGGCTCACCTACGGAATCGCCACCTAGAGCACGCATGCGTATAAGCAATTGTGACGGACGTTGGTCACCGAGCTCTAACCCTTGTAACAATGTCCTTATTTTAGACGACTCGCTTTCTGAGTGTAATTCAACCAAACGTGTTTTTAACTGCTCATATTTGTTGGTTTCGGGAGGTCGCATAATGATATCACTTACGGAGCTTAGTATGTCCGAATCAACAGCTGCCACAACATAATTGAACTTGGTTTCGTCAGTCGTCACATGTGCCAAGGAAAATTGTGCTTCTAAGCGGAGGAACCACAGGCTAGGATTATTCTTCCAAAACGGCGGTGGTTTCACCGCAACGTGAGAAATTTGTGGTTCGTTGAAAATTTGATCTTCAGATGTCGACATTATATATAACTTGAGTTACAAATATAATTCCATTAGGGATTAACACGTAAAAAAACACACATTAAAGTAGCACTCAAAAAGAAAGTTATCATCAAGGCGACAATTATCATAAACGACATTACAATTTATCATAAGTAAGCAAAGAGAATCTATGTCACTCAACATCGAAAGGCAATGTACCAACTCGTGAATATAAAACCAAATTCATTTAGACAAATAAAATCGTGCGGTAACTTACGCAGCTTAGATATTTTTCGATTGCACTTATCATCGTAAAAGTTCACACGTTCTTTGGTCACCAATGTAGTAATGTCTATTCCATACTAACTATAGTCAAGGTTTTGAAGTTAAAATTGCGTGTCACTCGTACAATGATAACTCTGTCATCTTATCAAATATTTATTACATAAAAAATAAACACAATCATGCAGTATTAAACAATTAAGAATGAGGCTTCCGAACAACAAGCGTCGACATACATCGCTACTCCAACAACCGCTAAATTAAAAAATTTTAATTAGAGTTCTTTTTTTTGGTGAAAGTGAAAGTTATTATTTTTTTAGAAGTTGAAGTGCTTAATCGCCACAGGTCTAATTACCATGATACCATTTGCTACTTCATATTGGAACTGTTGCTAATTTTGCGAATATATATATATTTTTAATTGGATTCATGATTACAAAAGATTTTATCTATCCTAATTTTGTACTGACTTCTAAAACTATGTTTAAAAGTCACATCGATGTTGTTTAAAGAATGAATTTATTTTTCACTTTTTAGCGCAATTTATAATTTGAAGTCGGTTCTGGTTTTTTTTTTATAAAAATTATTTTATTCCTATAGAAGTTTGTAAGTGATTTATTTTTAGCCATATTGTTGTACTCCTCTTAGCGCTGTAATGGCTGTGGCTTCTAGTTCATCCAGGGTTGAGCTTGAAACCACGAGATTGATATCGTCTGCAAAAGCCTATATTTGGAAGTCAGACCAAGATCTATCAAGTAATGGAGCTAGAACTAAATTCCTAAGTTCCGGACCACTACACAGGAATCTTGCGGGCACCCTTTGGATGGGCGCGATGGCATCGAGGTGGATCCTGAAATGATTTTAATGGCTCTTTCTGGGGGGGGGGGGGGAGAGAAAGCTCTTGTACATCCCAAAAGCCCCGCTTTCACATTTTGCACGAATAAGTTGTTGAAATATGTCGACAGGGTGGCGTAGTGGTAAGGCGCAGGTCTCGTACGCGCAAGACCGCAGGTTCGAACCTGGCCCAAGTCGGTGGATTTTCAAGATGCGGAAAATCGTCTGCGCCCATGTCGCATGATTGTGTGGTCTGTTAAAGATCCCTTGGGTAGCCGTTTGGCCAACACCACCGAAATGCAAGGCCTGAGGTCTCAAGCATAATCTCATAGTGACGTCATCACAAGTAGATGAACGATAACCGCCAATAACAGCTCTTTGAAATATTTTATTATTTTATTTAGACGAAAATTATTTTAATCGCCAAATATTTATTGTCAATATCAGAAATGGCAACAATTCTTTTTTCTTAATTCTTTGAAACTGTATAGCAACGAAGCGGCTACGTCAATGTTATAATTTCTGAAGTTTTCCAAGAAATTGTTTCATACAGCATATGTGTTTCGTTAAAGCTTCATGTACAGTATTTGCTTTCTGATTCAATCTACAGAAGCATTATTTCACGTTGTTGCTATTCTGTACTAAATTCTAATTATGCATCAAAGCATAGGCTCTCTGTATTTAAGTGGCCCAAGTACCATCACGGCTGGATAGATGGTCGAAATGGGTTCCAAGAAAAGACTTTAAACAATAAAAATATTCTAAAGTAAGTTCAGGTTTAATTTATTTTGAAACTGCTATATTAATTTTATGTATAGAATGTTGTTTTATATCTCATCTGCGAACATTTCTGTATGCCGCCAACACGAACATTGGCAATACCATAAATTCGCTACATAGCGTTGCAATAAAAATTTGGCGACTGTTTTTCAGTTCGTCTCCAACGAAAACTTTAACGATATACTAAATAGATTTCTGAAATTCGCTACAAAACATAACAATAAAAATTTATAGCACAAACTTACCTAAAATATTTCCAATAGCTCTAAGATAAAATTTGGAGTTGTTTTCATTGTGTTTAAACATTGTTTACACCTTGAAGTATGCAACAAACTTGGCACATATTGTGTAACTTTCTTTAAAAGTTTTAAAAAAGGTGACTGCTTCTTTTAAATTCACTATAATTTAAGTGGTATACGAAATGAAGAATTTAAAATTCCGTTGTCGTATTGTATATTATCAAACCATTAATAATTTCCCTTCATTTTTAGTTTTTTTCTCAATCATTTAAATTGTATCTTTTTACATAGAGAAAGTTCAGTCTGGAGTTTGTATAATTAATATGGTAGGGGGGGGGGATGAATGACACCTCCAGTCTCAAAAATGTTCAATTAGACTTTCTGTAAACATAAAAATAACAGTCAGATAAAGCAAAGTTATTCACAAGTCTGAGAATTGCATTTTTCTTCTAACTATGCGCTCATAATTCCTTAAATGTTTGATCCTAAATTAGACCTTATTAAACTCTAAAACTAGTGCACTCTTTGTTTTCTAAATGTAGCACTTTTAATTTCCCTTTTAATTTCTTCTTACTTTAACTACAGAACTACACTGCATTTTGATTTTCTAGTAGTGTTTATATTGTCTTCGTCCTATTATGTTTGTTTCATATTTTCAAAGTTTTTCTAATTTTTTTTAATGGTTTGAAGTACATTTATATTTCAACATCTTTGAAGATACGTTTTTCTCATGAAAATGTTTCAGAAAATTAAATAAACAAAAGAATTTGTTTTTTGTTTACTCTCATATTTTTTTTCCTTAAAAAGTTTCAAGTATTAATCGATTCATGAATGTTTACTTGTGCAAAAGTTTGGCTTAAAAAAGAAACAACAACATAAACGTTGTATTCTGTGATTTGAATAAAATATTTTTCTTTTGTATTCATGATTTATATTTCAACATGAACTTAAAGTGTAAAATCAATCAGTAATTAATATATATCCCCACACATATTAGTCCGAAGTACATGAAATGTTGTGAAGCGCTTAATGAGACCTATTGTTAAAAAGTTCATCTACTTGTGATGACATCATCGACGGAGATAGTTGGCCTTGTTTTTCGGTGATGTTGGTTTGGCTTGGATACTCTCGGCTAAATTAAATACCTAGTGCAATCCGCATCGAATGAGAACTCAGGTGCCACCATCCAGGGGAAACTGAGCGTCCACATTCTCAGTGGCAATGGTATCCACCGACTGTGGTGCTACTTGAAAAAATGGATGCCGATTACCGGGGTGAGCATTAGATCTGCAAAGGTTAATGACCATACGCAGCCCCATTAGAAAGAAAAAAAGTTGTTGCAAAATTGAGTTCTATATAATATTGTCGAATGCTCCTGTTACATCGTTAGAGATCAATAGGGTATGTTTGTCGCTTACAGTTGTAAGTTTTATGAAAAATATTTTGTAAAGCATTCTCTGTGGCACGTCCAGGTGTGAATCCAAATACTATTAAGATTAGAGCTGATAAGATGTAATCAGTTAAGCATAAGTTTTTCAAGGATTTTTGAAAATACTGGAAGTAATGTGACTAGGGCGATATGATGAGAATAAATTTAGTGGTTTGCAATCTTTCAGAGCTTTCGGAATGTACCTTAATTGAAGGCAAACATTGCAAAAGTTTAGCAAAAAGTCCGGAAAAACAGAGTGAACGTAATTCCAAATATAACCATCAAGACCATCACGACCAGGTGCTTTATTTTTTGGGAACTGATCCATAATAATCTGAATTTCTTAAGACGTGAACACAGATGAATCGGGTAGAGGAACTAATTGATCATTATCGCTTAGATCATCAGACGAGTGAGGAAAGAAGTGACTTAAGAGGGATTCCAAAAATATTTCTTCTGAGTTATTATTGCCAATCTGCTCTTGTAGTATTGAAGGTAAAACAGCTTTACAAAAAGTTATTATATATGGTTTTGTAGAGGCTCTGGTAATATTATTACAAAACTTTCTTCCAGGATCCCTTGCAAGTTTTCCGGATAGTTTTCTTATACAGTGAAAGTTGTTTATTGTGTATATATATGGAACGAAAATTAGCTTTTAAATCAGGCTGCGCTTGACGTTGGTATCTTCTTCTACAAATTCTTAGCTTATTCTTGAGAATTTTCAGTTCTTCACTCCACCAAGAGGGTTGAGACGGTGTTTTAAAGCATCTTGGTTTGAATCTTTTGCTTCAGCACAATTTTGTAATCTAAGGATCAAAGGCGTAACCAGGGGGGGGGGGGTTTGGGGGTTCAAACCCCCCCCCCCCATTGGGTATGTACTTTTTTAGGCACATTTAGGCACACAGAAAAATTTCTGGCTACGGCCTTGCAAAGCACAATTTTTTTCCCCTAAGAAAATTAAACACATATGCATATGATTTTTTTTTCTTCCTTTTTCTCTGAAGGGTTGCGATCATGGCCAAAGTATGCCGCTCATAATAAAGAAGACTTTTCATCTGGTTATAAGGTTATAATCAACCCCCTTATCACCTTGGGGGGGGGGGGGGTTAACAGCGAAAGGTGGCTTCAATCACCGTACCACACACAGACAGAGATCCTTTCAATCACTCCACAGGGTTTTCTTTCCTTCTTGATGTCTTTTTTACCCAAAGGCAGCAATCTGGGAATACAATCGCACAAGTAATAAGTTTCCTGGAAAATATTCTCTACTGTGATGTAGTCCTAAAGTCCAATCGTCCTAATGGGTTAAACCCTCAAGCCAGGAAGGGATGCTCATTAAGAAACTTAAAGAGCAGTTTGTATTTATTTATGACTTCCTGTCCAAACACCCATTTTGATAAAATCTTTTTTGTAGATGAGCCGATTGGAAAATTGATGAACTGTATTTGCATTCTCATTTACAGATGTTCTCTCATCTCTTATATTTTAAATGTTTTTTTTTCTTATTATGGTCCATCACTGATTGCATTACGACTCTGGAAATCATCCGTTCAACGTTTCCTATCTCACTGCTACGGTTTAATGCTGCATTTTAATTTAAAATCAAGTATTATTTATATTTTAGCTATATTTTTAATTATTTTCGATACGTAATAATGTTTGCACTCCAGCGATGGACACGCTCGTCATCCAAAAAGAAAAGAAAATTTGATTTAGATGCTTCCACTTCTGAGGTATGTTTTGCTACAAATTTAACAAATTTTTTAGAAATTTATTGTGGGGATGAGCATTTTTGCAGGGGAATTTGGATTTTTTTCTCTAAAATTCGACTATTTCCCGGTTTTAATATTATGAATGCCTGGACATAGAAGATTGCTTAGCGCTAAATATTGAATTTTCTATTGCGTTTGAATTAAAAAATAAACTAATAGATCTAGTAAGGAATGTTTAATGTTTTTGTGAATCAAGCCGTATCCAGAGGGGAAGGGGGACCCACGGGCAGCCCCCCCAAAATATTTTGCAATGTATTATATATTCCTCTCTAAAACTTTTCTTTACATAAGTCTGTCGAAGTCTGGGTCCCCCCGAAAAAAAATTCTGGATACTGCCTTGGCTCCGGAGCAGGGGGAGCATGTTAAGAATTAGGAAGGGCAGTGTATGCTTCAAAATCATACCCTTTATATATACATATATATAGATATATATGATTAGAAATGATGTTGATATGAATATTTTTACATATATGACAGCTTTTTGATGTATATATAGTAGATGTATGTTTAGATCTTTGGTGAAGTTAGAGGAGTGGGTGTTTGGGGCTTCTGCAACTTAAATTTTTGTAACTGGTCTTACATGTATAATGCTTAGGATAACTCTGGAGGCAAGGCTTCGAGGTCTCTCCCCTGGAAACTTTTTGAAATCTTCCTAGCAATGTAATTTCGGGATACTTTGGTGATCTTAGAGGAAACAGAAAGGAGTTAGGTTACTCTCCCCAGCGCAATTTTTTTCAAAATAAAGTCTTATATCTTTTAAGTTACTTTTGGTGTCGCTCGTGATAGTGTTGAATGTCCTTTCCCTGAAAGTGTTTCCGAAAGTAAAGTGTCTTAAAAGCGTAATTTCTCTTTTCTTTCTTTTTTTAAAACTTGTGATCTGAATTTTTTGCCGGGGTGGGGGGAGGAGTTGACGTGCTCCGAGGGGGTAGTTACCCCCCCCCCCCACCGGGAGATGCCTGAAATAAACACGGAGTATATCTTTCGAGACATGTATTTATGACTAGTACATTTTCAACTCTTTTACACTTCGTATTGGTGTTCAGTCTACATTTTTAGGGTGACCCCCCCCTTTCACCAACTCTAGTTACGCCTATGCTAAGGATAAGTATCCAGTTTGGTTGTTGAAGTAAGGTTATTAATATTTTGAAGAAAGAAAGTAACTGGCTACTATATACGGTATACATGGTTCAATTGGCTGCTATATACGTATTAAAATGTAAAAGCGTGATCGCTGGGGGAAATATCGTCTAATACCTCCCAAGAAAGAGATGAATAGATATGTCTTGAAAGAATTGATGAATAGATATGTCTTGAAAAAATCTGACCATCCCTTTGAGAAGGTTGGAGGAGAATTGGTAGAGTTACGCATGTTTAAGTTGTTTGTTGCAATGAAGCGCAAAAACAAACGACCCCTAACATCTTCATCATACTGTCCCAAACTCTGCTATGAGCGTTAAAGTGACCCTCAAGCAAAATTGGCAAAGAAGTAGCTCAAAAATATTGTGGCAGCTCTTGCAGGAGATTCTGTAAAGATCCTGCTGGTGCTGAATATGCTTATATTATTACATTAGTTGTCCCCTGAATGTTGATTTTCAATGAACCAAAGGCTTGACCTATGTATGAAACGAAAGGTGAAAGTAAATTTGGTGTACTCACTATTGCAGCTGTGTGATAGCACAGTGATCAGTAATATAACTAAGCAAACTATTATTAGGATATAAGACAAATGATCAAAATGCAAGTACAAAGATGAAACAACGTAAAGAAAGCACAAATTCAGAATAAAAAGTATTGCAAATAGCTATTTCGAAGCTACAATGGAGCCTCTTCATCAGTGCAGAAAAGAAACGCTCAACACGCAACTGGAAAGCTGTGAGTGAACAGGCAAGAACTAGAGAGACAACCGGTATTTATTCCAAACGTGTCGGATTAGCGATTGAATATTCTTCTCACCCTCCAAACCAAAAGTTACCTCTTAGGCTCTTGTTCGCCGTGCTTTGAATATATGTTCCTTTTCTAACTCTTTGTATGCTGAGTTTTCTTACATAAAAGCTGTGGCTTTGGATCGTTTTTATTCTCCTAAGGTCGTTGATTCTATTTATAACAGGTAAATTAAGCCCTCTCCCTCCAGCAATGTTTCTAAGTGCAAGTCTGCTTATACTATTATTTTACCTTTTTATACAAAAATCAGTCGGCAAATTGCCAAAATATTGAAGAAGTTTGGGTTTTATACTGCATTTTCTCTTGTAAATAAAATAAAATTTACAAATTTGAAGCATCCCATTGATATGCACAGCAACTGGGGTATTTATAGTATTTCTTGTAAATGTGGTCTTTCTTACATAGGTCAGACTAAACGTTGCTTAAAGCACCGTCTGAAAGAACATAAAATTTTTGTTAAGTGTAAAGAAAATGCGCGTTCTTCTATTGCCCAGCATTGTTGGACTTTTGATCATTGTTTTGAATTTTCTTCTGCTAGAATTATCAGTAAATGCTCTTCGGTCTATGAAATTGAATTTTGGGAAGCTTATCACATTTGGAAAAACTCTCATTTTTTAGTTATAAATGATTGTTCCAGTAATCCATATTTTCCCGACATTTGGAAACATTTCTTACAATTTTTCTTTCCTTTCCTGTTCCTTTCCCGCCTTTTTCCTCTTGGGCTCTGCTCCCGTCTTGTTCCTGGCCTCTGATTAATGAATCGCTAATCCGACACATTTGGTCGGATTAGCGATTGACGGAATTGATTGGTCGGAATACCGCTTGTCTCTCTGGTCCCCCCCCTCCCCTAGCAACTCGTCAAGACCGCTCTCTTATACCGGACAAAAGGGCCTTCGGCCCTATCCACCCGATTCCCATGCGTGTCTGTCTGTCTGTTCTTGCCTGTCACTCACAGCTTTCCAGCTGCGTGTTGAGCGTTTCTTTTCTGCTTTGATGAAGAGGCTCCGTTGTAGCTTCGAAATAGCTATTTGCGATACTTCTTATTCTGAATTTGTGCTTTTTTACGTTGTTTTATCTTTGTACTTATATAATTAGGGTCTAAAATAAGTTTTTCAGTTATTAGTTTTTTGTGTTTCCTGAAAATTTGTATCCGGAGAAAGCATGGTTTCACTATTTGCTCCTCAATTGTGAAAAAATAACGAAAAGAGACCAGTATCGCTTTCATAGGGCCGTGATAGCCCTAGTGGTTAGAAGATCGAGCTTCCATGTGAAAAGTCGCGTGTTCGATACCCGCTGAAGACCCACCATATACACTTGGGGATACGTGCATGTAAATTCGTGGACCATAATACCCTCGCGCCCGGGGGAGGGCATCCCTAATAAGGCCTAGTGCTTACAGGGAAGAAGGTTGGAGGAGGAGAAAGTATCGCTTTCATGAAAAGTTTTACCAATCTTGCAGTAAAGAATCACAGCTAAAGGCCAGACTGGATAACTTTATTAAAAAATATTCTAAAGCTAGTATTCTAAAGCGAGCCGGTATTGTGCAATGAAAGAGGAGAGTGTTAAATGAGCGTAAAATATTTTATTTATACTGCTGACATAAGAGAAAAAGTCCAAGTGTGTCAAAAAGCATTTCTAGATACCCTTCTTTTGTCAAAAAGTAGGCTTACTAATGCTATTTGAAAAAATGTTATTGATGGTTCTATGCCCACTGATCGAAGGGGTAGCGATACCAGCTCTTTTGAAGAAAAGCTAAAATCAGTCGTTCAGTTTATTAAAACCTTTAACGTAATTGAAAACCACTATTGTCGAACCAAAACAATTTCACGCGTCTATTTAAATCCAGACTTAAATATTAAAAAAATGTGCACATACATGTGATTATGCACCAGAAAACTCCTAATTTGTTTCATAACCAGATACATCCATTTTTTCCCCCCAAATATCCTACAAGGACAAATTACTTTTGAGTTAAAATTTCAGCAAGTTAAAAGTCTATCCCAATGCTCTTAGCTACAAAAACCTTGATTCTCTAACATTTCGAATTTCTTATATATTATTTTTTTGCCCTCCGAAAAATTTCATTTTTTGGATGTAGCTGGTTTTGCAACTAGACGACTCATATATTTTTCACAGTATTAGATTGAATATTTCAGCTAATTTTCCCCCTGCCATTCTTTTTTAGAGAATTGCGTTATGGTATTCGGAAAAGCGATATAAATCTAGTAGCTGATATTTGCGCACAAATAGGGGAGGGGGGGGGGGGCTCTCCCCCGGAATATTTTAGAAATTGAAGTTTAATCTAGGCTGTATTTAGTGACGCTAGCGAAGAGGGAGGGCTTCAGGCACTTCACCCGTCTTCCCTTCATCCTCTATCGATTAATTTCGCAGAAAATAATAGATATTGGTGCCAAAAACGCAATTTTAGCCTATATTTGGAATGACCCCTATGAACCCCCTTGAATCCACAATGTCTGCAGTTAAATCGTAAAGTTTCGCGAATAGTTTATTTTCTGAGGAAACTAAACTGAGGGCAGCACGAGAAATGTTAATTTCTGCATAGTCAAAGCAAAACAACAGAAAATCTCCAATTATTGAAGAAAAACCAGAAATCAAGAACAGAAAGGATTCCCAAATTTTATAAGTAATCTGATTCACAAAGTTGGGAATAAATTATCAAATAATTTTAAATTGAGGATTAAGTTTTCTTTGAGCAAAATACATTTGAATGGCAAAAAGCCCATCCCTTAAATTTTTTTCTCTCGCTCTCCACATTGCTAATCAAAACTTGCTTCGACTCTTCAACAATCAAATATGGCGCAAGTCTCGTGCGCCCAAGATCAAAGGTTGAAACCTGGCCCAAGTCGGTGGATTTTCAAGATGCAGAAACTCGTTTGAGCCCATGCGGCATGTTAAAGATCCATTGAGCTTGGATATTCTCCGCTAAATTAAATTCCTCGTGCAATCCGCACCAAATGAGCTCACGTGCCGCCATCTAGGGGAAGCTGAGCGTCCAAATGCTCAGTGCAATGGCATCCAACGACAGTGGTGCTACTTGAAAAAATGGATGCCGATTTCCGGGGGGACGCACTAGGTCTGCAAAGGTTAGTGACCATCGCAGTCCCATTAGAAAGAAAAAAAATATATATACTTTCCCTAAAAGTTTTACTTATTGGCTTATGTACTTCGACCAAATTCTATGTTTCAAGAACCTTATCCGTTTTTAATAGTCAAATCCCAGATACAGATTGACCTCGAATTACGTCCGATTTGAATATTTTTTTCCTGGTATTTAAAAATGCTCAGAATATTGCTAAAATAACGCTTTTATTGCTTTAAAATGTCATAACAAGGAATAAAAAAGTAGTTTTGAAAATAAGTCGGTGAAAAAACATATTTCGATAAAATTCTGTTTCAAGAATCTTATCCGTTATTAATCGGGGTTCAAATGTCGATCTATGCAGGACCAGTGTCGAATTTATTCTTGCGCTACTTGGGTTATTTTTTTCCTGATTAACTTTTTTTGTCTTTCAATAATCTATTGCTAGAATTTTAGCTGTTGGCGATTTTGTAATATGACTTTATTTTATAACACATTGAAACCATAACGGGGCATTTCACGGTATTTTAGAATGTAATGTGAAACACGCAACACGTGTATCGTGTATATATCCTTGAATTTTCTATGTATTTTAAGCAAATAAAAAAAAAGGTATCTATAAATAATTACATGTAAAATAAAATACTTGAAAAAAAGGCGTTTCAGGAAATCATGCCCGCCTACCTAAAACAATTCAGTAATAGTGATATTACTAAACTCCCTAAGTCATGCAAAGTAGATGCGTTAAAACTTTTGGAATTACTTAATGAAATATATGATCTATTATTCCAACTGATAGAAGATGTAAACAAATTTAAACTAAAGTTCAGGCAATAGGATTAGCAAATAAGTTTAAAACTTTAAGTTATATACCGTGCAATGGAGAAGTTGCATGAGTTTCTAAAATGGCTTGAATTTATATTTTTCTGAAAGATATTATTATACAGAGTGCGAATACAAACTTTGAAAAATGTTAAAAGTTTTTAAACAGTCTTAAAATTCGATTTAGAAGCAGAGAAAAACGTAAACAATGACACGTAATCAAAAAACGCTCCCTCATTGGTTTGACGTCAATCGACACGCTTCCCTCCGCAAGGGAAAACTTGCCGATTTCTACCAGTTTATGCATGGAGGTAGTATCGAGGGGAGATGACACGGCGGCTAACATCAGAGGGATCGGGGTTACCATTTCCTGCCATGTGTCGCTCTTTCGCATCGGCACAAACAAACTGTGTGCTTAATGCTTTTCTACGAGAATTTTTCAAATTTTCATTGCCTATATCTTATTCCGATTTCATGCAATCTTCCAAATAAAGCGGAAAACAAATACACCATACTATTGGCAAGTTCTCATTTAAAAACGGTTAACATTAGGTGCAATTTTATGATAGAAAATGCTGGTTTTTGTAACGCATTTTTCGATACTCTGAGCGCTTACCCTTCGATAATTTTGCCGGTTTTCTCAAGTATTGTATTAATATTAAACTTTTTATACATTCTTATTCAGAGTTTGAGCTTCCATGTCTTCTCAAGCATTTTTTAAAAGGTTTTAATAAAGATCTTGAATGCTTTATTAATATATGTACACACACACACACACATATACATATATTATTTATTTACTTACATGTACATTTGATCTGATATTTATGGTTATATAAGCAATGATATCGCATTGTAATAGAAAGCTCATTAATGTAAATATTTCAAAGAGGATATTTAATTGTTGCGTAGCATTTTATTTAAAATAAAGTACATTTGTATTTCAAGAAATAAGTAGTTTTAAAAATATTTGCAGAATTATGCATAAAAACTAGCGTCTATAATTCGAAGTATAATTTTAGGAATATCATTTTAAAAAGATAAAATTAAAATTGATATTTTTTAATGAAATTATAAATACTTTATTTCTGTTCAAAAACACTGAAATGATATAAATAATGACAAGCGTTTGCTTATTGATGTGACAAATAATTCTTGGAATTAAAAATTAAAATAATCTATTGGTACAAAAGTTAATATTCATAACAATAAAAAGAGTTTCACACGGGGAGTAAGATCTTTAAAAAATTTCATTACAAAGAAAAATGCTGATCAGTGATTTAAATTTCTGAATGACTGAACACAAATGGGTATGCTCACTAAATTTGAAGCATTCACTGGAAAATTAGGAACTGTGATGCATAAATTTTGGGGAGTTAGTGTATAGGAATGTAAATTTTAGCATCATTGAAACCCAAAGTGGATGAGGGAGAGCACCCCCCCCCCTTTTTTTTGTATTCAAAGTCAAATTTTAAGACAGTTATATGTAGATATTAAATAACAAGATCTCTTGGGAAAAATCCCACTAAGAAAAAAATTCTGGTTGTACTACTAATTAAAACAATCATTCTCAGTGACAAAGAGCATATGAAATTAGAAGGGCAGATAGAAAGGAGACTGTTATATTTAACAGTGTCGGGTCTCGGGGGGGGGGGGGGACACCCGGGCCCTTGCCCCGGGCGGCACTTCTGGGCAGCAAATTCATTTGTGATGCAAAAAAAAAAAAAAAAAAGGAAGAAGAAAGAAAAGACAATAAAATAAACAAAAAGAAAAATATATTTAATTAAGAAAATTTAACTTTTGGAAAGAGAAAATTAAAATCCTAGTTAACTAGGATTTTAATTTTCTAGCCGAACGTTCGGCGCTCCGATTTGATCATTGATCGGCTATTTTGCTAACGATTAAAACCGATTAATAGAATTATTTATTTGTATGAATTGTCGGAAACTAAAATTGAGTTATACTGAATATGTTGCGTTGTTGATCAGTCGGCAGGCTGTTTTAAAAAAGATATTAAATTAAAAAAGTAAAGGTTTTTTCCTCTTCTGATAATGAAATATAAATCATGCTATGCTAACAATATATTAATAGTTTTTCATTTACAAACTTTCAAAGCACCCTTTTGGGAAGGGGCGGAGGGGGGGGGGGGAGGGGAGAGCTTGTGATAGTGAAATATAAATCCATGTCATGCTCAAATAATACAGAAGTTCTTCTTTTGCAAATTTTCAAAGCATTCTCTTGGGAACGGGGGGGGGGGGGGGAGCTTGTAAGAGTCATTTGAGAAGGCAGACATGGCTCTTTGATACGGGCTTTAGTTGGGGGGGGGGGGGGGTCTTTTTCCTGCATTTAAACAAAAATGCTAATTTTGTTCTGCATTTTGATGAGTATTTTCGTGAGTAAAAGAGTTTTTAAAAAGTTTTTGTATGCCCTTTTTTCCCCCTAATATATTTTTGCCGTCCCAAATGCGCCTTAAGGCCTCAAGATGCACCAGTTTGCATATAAATTTTCACCGAGAGAGAAACCCCTGGACTGTCAGAATTTCATATCTCCAGTTAAGGGGGCCTTTCACATGGCTCTACCCCCTCCCAATGTTGAGCTGAAAGGACCATGCCTGGGAATATTAACGAAAGTTTCATGGATTTATCAATGCCCCCCCCCCCCCCCCCAAATAAAAAGTCCTTAAAAAAAGGCCAGTACATAAAGGCGATGTGAAATATGACCAATAACTAGATGAAGGTGGGCAGCATATTTAAGTTTGGCCCCGCCGCGGAAAACTCCGGCACTGATATTCTATCGTATGTAGAGTTAGCATTACAGACAATCTTACTTTCTCACAACATTAACGAACATTACTATTCATATTACAATTAATATACATACATATATTTTTTACTTTTTAAATATGATTTACTTATCTAATTTCATTAAAATTATAAAAAAGTTTTCCACATCATCCAAGCGGTACAGTTTATAGGAGCATTACCCCTTTTACAAAATGCAAGGCGGGTATCCCTAGGAAGTATATATTCCTTCTATATTAAGTTAAAATAATGATCCACAGTATTTTTTCCAAACATTTCATTGCGTACTGCTATATGTACAGAAGTCATTTCCAATGAGTGGCAGCTCTGGAAAAGTTTAAACGAAATGAATTGGTTGATTTCAAATTTGGAAAAACAGTCAGGGGATATGTCTCGGAAATGCAACTATAGCATTATAAAAACAACAGACATAAAAAGACAACAGAATCAATAAAAGTTACGAGAACGAGCACGAAAATAACGGTCAGTTCAGCAGAAGCTTTGGTCTCCGATCGGCACTTGCATCGGCCCTGCCACGCCCCCCTATCGGCACAAACAGAGCTCGGTAGGGTTGCTATTTGGCAGGACGTCACGTGGTACGATGTCATCTCCGGCTAGATAATAGCTCCATGAGTTTATGTCTAGGGGGTTCTACACCGCATGTAAATTTTTAGCTATGGTATTTCCACCCCTCTTCCAACCTTTCTAAGCTTAAGAATTGTTGTATTTTTACTTATTTTTAACCGACTTCACAAAGGAAGGAGGTTATACATTCAGATTGTATGTATGTCGTTTTTTTGTTTGTTTGTCCACTCATAACTTCTTACCGGATGAACCGATTTTCATGAATTTTTTTTTAATCGATCGAGGGTGGTTTCCCATAGGTCCCATACTTTGGTTGACCATATTCGAAAATTAGAAAAAAAATTATGGCCCGAAATGTGGTCATTTTTTTGCTTTTTCATCCATAACTTTTGATTAAATGAACCGATTTTGATTATTTTTTCTTTGATCGATAGAGGGTCGTCTAACTCAAATATCGCACATCAGTTTGACTACATTTGTTTTTTAGAAAAAACGTTATGGGTGAAAAATAAGTATTTTTTCATTTTAATTGGAAAGGCTAGGCTCGATTTTTCTTTGTTGGGGAAGTTGTTAATAAAAATGAAACTCATTATTAAAAAAGAGTTTGTTGCCATTAAGATGTCATATTAAAAGCAATTATAACAAGAAATAGACTGAAGGCTTCTCTGAAGAAGAAATTAAATCCAATCAGTTTGCTTGCTCTAGTGACTCTTTAAAATCGATTTAAAACGAAATTTATCTTACAAACGGTTAGTTTTTAGTGTCATTCCCTCAAAGGCTTCCCCTTTGATATGTATGTTTTAAAGCTAGAATATTTATATAAAAATGTATTTACACTAAAAAGAATGAAATAAAATAATTTTTGGAAAAAAAATAGAACGGACTTCAAACTATAAATTGCGCTAAAAAGTAAAAAATAATATTATTCTTTAAACAACTTCGATACGACTTTTAAACATAATTTTTGAAGTCGGTGCAAAATTATGAGGGATTTTGATGCATGATTCCTTTTGTAACTATGAACCAATTACAAATATAAATAGCGTAGAGTTTGCAACAGTTTCAGTGTAAAATAACGCATGTTGTAATTATAATTAGACTGTCTTAATTTTGCACCGACTTCAAAAATTATGTTTAAAAGTCGTATCGAAGTTGTTTACAGAATAATATTATTTTTTACTTTTTAGCGCAATTTATAGTTTGAAGTCGGTTCTATTTTTTTTCCAAAAATTATTTTATTAACTATGCATTACATAAGTTGATTCCTTTTAAAACTGAACAATTTAGATTATAGTAATCTTCAAGACAAAGTTCAGCAGAATTTTTTAAGGGGCAACTGACAACAGGGTTGGAAAAAACCCAACCCAGTGGGTTTTTTCAGGTTTAATTGGGCTTTTTCGGGTTTTTTCGGGCTTTATTGGGTTTTTTCAAAAATTTGAGGTTTTCTTTATTTTTATTTGTAAGGTTGCCTGCACTTAATGGTATTAATTAAAGTGAGAAAGAATAAATATTATGTATTTCTTTTAAGAACATTTTATGTTGTAATAAAAAAATTTTTTGAAAAAAATAAAATAATTGCCTTTTAAATATTAATTATTCCATTCTGTCCTTTACAACTATAAATTAACTTTTTAAAAGTCAATTACTTTGAACCTTGTTTATTGTACTTTTAGTGTTCAATAAAATCCCATCAAAGGGTCTAAGAAACAAGTTATTTTTAAGTCTAGTTAATTGCAATTATTTTATGTTTAAAGGAGTTTAAGCTAATTTCTTTCAAAATTATTGCAATCTCTTACATGCATCGATGCCGCGGACGAGCTATAGTACGTCAAACACTCGAACATCGGAGGTGGAAACGCAAAAAAAAAAAATTATTACACGTCCCCCGGGATGCATAATTTTTAGCAATTTTCATTGCCGAAAAAAAATCAAGTCAAATATATAAAAAATCGATAGGCAAAAATATTTTTGTGCGTCCTTGACCAGCATTTTGTTCGATGCCATAGATTGTTTTCTTAAAATTAGTTTCTCTTAAAACATATCTATCATTTTGAGTGAAATTCTAATATATTCTGTCTTTTGGGCATTTGTTTCTATACTTTTTTCAATAGAGAACTTTTTGTGGGAAATAAATTTTATTTTGATTATGTAGAACAATTTCAAACCCATCTAGCATTTTTGAGTTTTTATCCATGATAAAAATATATTTGGTTTAAATCGGTTTTTTTTTTCCTGTTTACATAAGTGGAGTTCAATTTTGAGCATGAAGTTTGAAAAAACCCACCTGTAGGGTTTTTAGGTGGGTTCTTATTATTGAGTCAACCCTCAAAATTTTACACCCATGACATATAAGGTATATATTATGAAAGTATGTTATGGTCATTAGTCAAAATAGGTATTTTTATTTGTTTACATAAGTAAAGTTCAATTTTGAAAAAATCCACCAGTGGGGTTTTTCAAGTGGGTTTTTATTTTTTATCCAATTCTCTAAATTTTTTAGACATTACATATAATGTATGTATTATGAAAGTATGTGTTATGTTTGGTCGAAATCCAGTATTTTCATTTCTTTACATAAGTGGAGTTCAATTTTGAACAATAATTTTGAAAAAACCCACCTGTGGGTTTTTCAAGTTGGTTTTTGTTTTTGAGCTAATCCTCAAAATTTTATACACATGACATATAATGTATGTATTATGAAAGTATGTATTATATTTGGTCTAAATCAGTATTTTTATTAGTTTACTTAGGTAAAATATAATTTTAAGCAACAATTTTGAAAAAACCTGCCCGGGTTTTTTCGGGTTGGGCAAAATCGAACCAACCCTGACTGACAATTTACCAAAGTTGTGTTTTCTCCCTTGTTTTT
This sequence comes from Octonoba sinensis, assembly GCA_038502835.1. Lineage (NCBI taxonomy): Eukaryota > Metazoa > Arthropoda > Arachnida > Araneae > Uloboridae > Octonoba > Octonoba sinensis. Next base: position 505,048 of record CM076606.1, on the reverse strand, counting down.
CATTTTTCCGATAAAATTCCGATTTTTTACTGGCACTGTAATAAAGGGAATCGAGACAAAAAAAAAAGTTAAACATTTTAACCACAACCGGTACAATCCTAAATGTATTAATAAAGAGGAAGGAAGGAGGAAGAAAAAAAAAACAGAAAGTACTTAAAAGCCTTTTGATTTTAAAAATCTGTTTAATCATTATTTTAACTATAATTTATTCTATTTTTGAATACCATTGGATTACAAAAATAATAATAATAATAAATAAATAAATACTTCAATGAAAACTTCTTTAAGCAAGATGGAAAATGGCTCCTCTAGTCTTTACATCTCGAAGTAAATACGGTTTTATCACTTCATCTTTATGTTATAATATTACAATATTCCTCGATAAATATCACATTATATTCTGCGTAAAAACAAGGGACTTAAAATGGTGTTAGAAATTTTCAGAATTAAGTACAACACAATTAAGTGTAAACATACAAAATTTATTTCTCACATTACCAGCTGTTTCCTTAAATTATAATTGCTTGATGATTTCAAAAATAAATTCTCTTGTACACATAAATAGGAACAAAACTATAAATTTTATGAAAACTCTCACATGGAATAATACTGATAAAATACTAAATTTGAAAATGATTAAGTTACGAAGCATAAGAACTTAAATATACAAATGAAATGTTTCAGACATTGAAAGTAAACATACTTTTGCTAATGAATAACAGGCAATAATTATGTTATGTACAAAAAAGTGCAAAATTTTGCAGGTACAGCATTTACACATTTCTCTTTACACATTTTAGAGAATCTTCGATTCTTTCACAAGTTACAATCAACATCCATTTCTGATCAAGTGAAACATGAAAATAAATATTGAAACAGCTTTATTAATTGCACTCATCTGCATGAAAAAAAAAGGTCCCTAGCACAATTCCCGTTGATTCATGTGTAAAATAACCTGGTGAATCTCAATATCTTTTCGATAATGTTATATCCATGAATTTGATTTAGAAGGGAGCAAAGACCTATTTTAACCATTGAATATCTTCTGAAGGGCTAGAGAGGTTAAAAGATCAAAAACATGAACAGTTGCTGCAAGAAAGAAGATTTAAGGGGAAATTCCTTTTTCTTTCCCTTGATTTTTTAACTTGTTTTCTACTGTAAAAAAAACCAAAGCATAGGCTCTCTCTCATGCAAATGTGAAATCATGTTCACATGGGGGAGGTATCAGAAAACCGTGGTTACATTAGAATTCAGTAGATCATTTTGCACAAGAATCAACAGGAATAGTGTTAAGGCATGACATTTTTTTTGTTGCAAACCAGTGTTTATGTTTAAGAATACAATTTCACTGTGCATGCCTGTTGGCGATATATGAAAATTACAGCAAATAATTACATTTAATATTTACTATCCAATTCTTGAAGAAAAATTTAAAAAACATGACACATATAAGTATGTGTGATGCAAACAATATAAAATTCAAATTACATAACACATCAAAGAAGCATACGAATTAGTGACCTCATTTTAAAAAGTGTAGAAAAACTTTATAAAAAAAGTACTGGTAAAATGCAATAATAAAAATTCAAAACAGATAGAAGTTATATAAAAACAGGGAAGCATTAAAAGATTACCGCTTTTCCAATTTATTGCTTTGTTTGAATTCTATATCATTTGTCATACATTAATTTAATTTTTAATGCATTGCCCTATTTGTACATTAATTATTTATTATTTATTTTGTAATGGAGAACAATTTAAAAATATTTCTTGTTGAAAAATGAAGTTATGTACTTGTATTTAAAAAGAACATACATTTTCCCTTAAAATGTTGTCAAATAATTTTTTGAAATTTATTAGTGCATATTACCATACTAAAGGGGTCAATAAAATATTGTCCATGCCCTAATTCAAGTGACACATTAAAGTATCTCACTTTAAATATACATATCCATGGAAACGTCTAAAAAAAATCTTGTACAAAATATTGCATCAAAGTGTCCAAAAACATGTATGAAATTGTAAAATTAAATATTTCTGTCAGGATCTAAAATGCTCCCTTTACATTGTCCACAGGCAGGAATGAAATAGTTCTAGCCACCTTATCTAATATCAATTCAAAAAAGGGAAAAATATGTATAGAAAAATTCCTGAGCAAAAAGTAATTGCAAAAATAGAAGTTTAAGAGCTCTCATTAGAGATATAACTCCACAACCATTTCTTATAAATTCAAAAATTATGTCTTGCTTTCAGATAGGAATAAGAATAGGGAAAAATAGACAACAATGAGACTAGGTATAGTGAAACAGAGAAGCACTTACAATCAATTTTATGCTTGTGGAGCTAGATATCAAGCTGTGAGTTGCCACCGAAATTTCAAGCGTGGATATTTGCTCTGTTGGAGATTATGAATCGAAAGCGATTTTTTTCTTCTAACTCTAAAAGTAAATTGTTTATCTCTCTTACATACCAAACACATTATAGCTTCAATTGAATGATTCTCGATAAAATAATCATTTCCTCAAATTAGCGATAGTTTTTACTATCTGGATTCAGGGTTCCCACCAAGAATATGATACAAAAAAAGTGACCACTTAAGAAAAAAAAGTGATCAATTAAAAAAAAAAAGTGACCAAATGAGAATAAGCTTTGCATTACCACTAAAACATATGTAGAAAAAAGGTTTATAGGTGTTTAAGCATAGGAAAATATACCATTACATTTATTTTCTTCACATGCAAAAGTTCCATCTAGAACTATACGAGCCTACTTTCGCACATTCCAAATACAGATCTATACTCTTGCAATCTCTTTCTAAATTCTCATTTAGCTTTAGTTTTTGATTACTTCAAATGTATCGTTTTCAACGGTCAATACATATTCATTCACTCATTAATTAATTAATCGTTCATGAATTTGTACACTTATTTATTTTGCGCTCATTCCTTTATTTACTCATTCGTTCTTTCACTCATTCAGTTATTCATTGATTCATTCATTCCTTGAGAAATATCCTTAAAAATCCCAGTCAACAAATTTCATTAAAAAAATAGGTTCGTTTAGTTCAGGTTGAACTTTGTATCTGTACATGTTCTTTGGCCGAACATCTTTCCGATAAAGTTTGTTCCAAGTGAATCCGTCAGCTAGGTCAGGATTTATATAGAATTGAAATTTCCCCGTAGGTGCTAAAGTTAATTTTTTTGAATTGTTCATAAATGAACAAAAATTGTTCAAATCTAAAAAATATTTCACACCGAGAGCTTTTTCCAATAAGCTTGTCCATACAAACCAGGATCACATGCATGCCCAGTATTTACGTAATGTGCTTTATTTTTGTCCATAGGCCGCTAATGTTAAGATTTTTTGAACTGTTCAAAATTAAACGAAAATTTTTCAAATGAAAAAGTAAAATATGGAAATGAGATGTCCTCGCCAAGACCTTTTGAATCGCTTAATTTCCTCAAAAGCAGCTGGGGGGGGGGGGGGGGGGGGGGCAATGGTTTTTCATCAGACACAGAAAGAAAGCAGCCATACATATATATGCCAGGGGTGACCGATTATGCTAACAATTTACAGAATCAACTTTATTTTTAATAATGTTTGATCACAAAAATAAAATTAATTATTGCTAATAAAAACATTTAGAATATCAGAGGAGCATGTACTGAATATTTGAAACATTATATATAAATTAAAAGTATGTATATACAAGGAATATTATAATCCTTTATTAAAAAAATTAATTCAGAATATTCTTTGATGCCAAAATTTAAACACGAGAAATAAACACTTCAAATGCATGCTGGCGCAAGGCTCCAAAAGAGAAAAAAAAAAACAGTTTAATATTTCAAAATTTGCTTTCATTGGGATTACTACAGAAATAAAGTTAATTTGAATATTATTTATATATTAATGTCAAATTACATATGTTAGAGCAAGTAAAAAATAAAAATCTTTAGATTGACAATTAAAAAAGCAAATAAAATCACTTATAAGTATGAAAAACAGGAAAAGGGTCAATGCCCAGTTAAATCAAGCAAGGAAATCGCTAAATTAAACGCATTCTGTACAAGAAATGATTTTGAATATAATTCTTTGTTCAAAGCTGATTTAGAAAGTACAGATACCAAAAGTAAAATACTTGAAAAGTATACTTTAAGTTCTTACTTATCCTGTAGCAAAAAGTTTTTAACTTGCAAATCGTTCAAAGGTGAAACTGAAAATGATAAGATAGAATAGACCTTGAAAATCAAAAAGAAAATCAATACAGTAGGAATGCTCAAAATTTTTAAATGTTAATATAAAAATTTCAGAGAAGAATGCTTCAAAAATTTAGAGACCTGACGCCCCTGGTATATAAATGGCAGCAATTTGTAAAAGTTTCAATTTAATCAGTCTTAGATTTCTTTTTAAAAAAAGTTGTGATTACGGAAGATTTTCTCTTCTGTAATTTTTTTCCAATTTCATGTGCCTCTTTGCTCTGTGCTTGATTTCGTCAGCTTTTACAGATTTAGCACCTATTATTGCCCGAGCAAGCTGTATTTCTGTAAAATCTTGATTTCTAATGCCCTGTTTTAACTTTTTATTTGCTTCAGAAAATAGCTTTGTAGAAGGAAACTATTTTATTTGCATTTTCCCTGGTGTTTATAGGAAAAGTTTGGTGGTTATTTAGCACTTTATGAGATGCCCCCCCAAAAAGTGATTTTAGGTGACTATTTGCTACAAAAAGTGACTTTAAGTGACCAATGAAAAAGAAAAAAAATGATTTTAGGTGAAAAAAGTGACTTGGTGGGAACCCTGGGATTGTATTTAATAAATGTTATGTCACCTTGATTTAACAACACAGACAAATGAAAAATTGGGTTATACTGTATATTGACTTTCACTGTATCCATTATTTCAATTTGGATATTAGGTAAATGCTGCACTATGTTTCTAATACCTAGGATTTAACTTAATAAAATACAGGAAGAGATAATTAACCACTTTTTCTAACAAAGTGAAATGATACACATTGCAAAAATGTTTGTGCATCCTTTTAATTATGCACTTATTTCATAACAGTAATCGGACACTAAAATTCAGAATGGGACGGTGGGATTCCCGCCCAAATTTCTCAGTTCCCCTCCTTGAAAATAAACTGGGTGGGAGTTTCCCGCCCATGGAAGATTTGAAAAGGTTTGGTGAAAACGCGCAAACTGCATTTTTTCACTTGTATATAAAGATACCAATATTTTTAAAAAAAAAAAAAAAAAAACAATTTTCCTCCTTTCCTAAAAATTTCAATCCCCTACATGCATAAAGCTTGGACGGGCATCTCTCCTCCACTTCAAAATATGAATTTTCATCCCTGGTAATATACTCATATTGCTATGGTTTTGTCTCTGTAAATACCAGTGGGAAACAAAAGGAGCCAGGATATTTCAATTTTGACCTTTAGAACTCTTTTAAGGTTGAAAATCAAATGTTTCATGAAACCTTGTGTGAAAACTAAAGCATTGCTTGTGTTTTGATTATTTTGTGTTTTTAATAAGTTCGCAATGTCTCACTGCACTAGGTGTGGTATACATTGAGGAGAATTTTGCCATTATTTTAATTTTAATTTTGTCTACTTTCTATTTATGGGTGGAAATAAATTAAAAGTGAAAGATGTTGGCAATAAGAAAATTTAAACATTTGATATCTAAATTTTTTGAACCTTGATTGTACTTGCTCTTAATTGACAATTAAAAAAAAATTGTCTCTCCAATCTCCGTGTACTAATCTCCACAACATTTTGTAATATGGAGTGACAAAAAAGGCGAAAATACATCCCCATTTAAATGTTTTTCTTCATGCCATTCCAAAATTGCTTTCCTTTTATAATGTTTTTAAAACATCAACCCATAATGCAGGCGATTTATTATCTTTAAAACCCTTTCAAAATATTGGGAACAAACTTCACTGCTACATATATTCAAACAAACAAATGCACACTAAACTCTCGTTTATCCATGAGTAGATTAACCGTTTTGTGGAATATTCGCATAGTTTGAAAATCATTTGATTATTCGGTTTTTATATTTCAAAATAAAAAACTGTGTTGCCAGAAACAGTAGCGTAGCTAGACCCAGATTTCAAGAGGTATTTCTTCAGTAGAAGAGAGCTAATTTCATGGTTTTACAACAAAAATTGGTTAAATTCCAGACAATCTTTACCATTTCAGGGGGTTTTTTATCCCCAAAACTACCGCCTTATCTACGCCAGTGGCCAGAAAGTACCAAAAAAAAAAAAAAAGGAATTTCTTTTATCTCCATAAAGTAAATTATTTTACCATAATATTTCAAGGAAAGCACCACTCAGATACCATGATTAAGTAGGATATAATTAAACGTTCAAGATTGCTGTCAATTTTATTACTTAATATTTGATTTTTTTGACTGTTGTAATTAAAAAAAGCAAGGGAATTTCATAAGCAATATAGTTTTCAGCAAACAATCAATATTCAATGAAAAATCTATTGATATAAATACAAATATAAAGCTAAGATATTCAGAATGATTTTACATCATTCATTTGTACAATATTATCACACAGAAGTCAGGAATTTCAAATTAAAAACAGTGATCTATAAATAAGCAATATTACAAACATTATATATATATATATATATATATATATAATATTTTTAAAATGCTTTTTAAAGGATGGAATATGGCTGAACCAAAACATATACACAAAAACGCAATGAAAATAAATATTAAACAAACTTGTCGATGCTAGAATCTTCTAAAAAAATGTGATACAAAAATAATTACAATATTATCAGATTGCTATCAAAATATTAAAGAAAAACTAATTTAAGAAGATTTTTCAAGTTTAGGCAGCCCGACTATATAGTCTGTGAATGAGATACATATGGATAACACTTGAAGCAGCAATAGAATATTACTAAGCCGTTATAAAATACTTGCCTTTTGAAGGGATATTTAGAATTACAGTTATAATTATCAAAAATCACTTCATATTTTGATATGTACAAGACAAATATAATCTAAAAAACAACTTTCTAAAATGCCATTGAAATCATATGCAGAAAAATTTTTAATATGATGATTAACATTTTAGGTAATAGACATTGAGATGAACAAAGCTCAATTACGTCATTTTTATAGCTGTTCTGTACAAGAATATTTTGTGATTTGAAAGAAAGACTACAGTTTAGCAGTGAACACAAAGCAACTGTTGGATGATTTAAATTCACAGCAAAACTTTTTTCTAAAAAATGGCTTTATCTCAAGAAAAAACAATGTCCACTTTTTCTTTTTTAACTTGAAATTAAAAAAAACCCTTAAATCAAGCTCACTGTCACTAAAAGATAAAAATCTTCTATTTCTGTCTTTTACATACTTTTCACTTTTCCCTTTGAAACAATCAAATGCCATTAAAAGTATGCTCATATGTATCAGTAATGATTTAGCAAAATGAAAACATACAATGAATTATGGTTCATCAATAGGAAATTTCGTTTGGCCTTCCTAGCTGTATGTTGACTTTTAGTATTTCTCTTTCCAGTGACTAGAATATGACACATCATATCTTCACACAAACTCCTACGTTTCAAAGTGCTTGTATACAGAAGTTACATATGTCATAATTGACTGCCAGTCAGGCCTCTCCTGGGAAATCAATTCGTTGATGTTCTAAATGATAAGAGAAAAAGCATTTATTGCACAAATTCATTGGTGGGATGAAATTTAATAAAAGCAATAAAAAATTAGCTCAAGTTAAGAAAACTGAAGAGCAGGAAATACTTATATATAAAATATTAAAAATGTTCAAAAAGGAATGTGTCAATTTCAGGTCTTGGTAATGATAAATATTATCTTATTTTGTGTCTGAAATAAATGTTTCTCTAAGTTTCAGTAAATTTTGCTATTTGCACTCACAAGTTTAAGATTTGTTTCTCAAACATTTCAGTTTAACCTTCACATAGATCATTTCCTTTTGAAAACATGAAAATTTGCAAGTTAGAAGTTTTGATGAAAATTACTAAAATGTATAAGGTGTTCTGCACAGATTTGTTTTTCGTCTTGTTTGTTGTATTTTTAAACTACAAACAATATTTTTATCGAAGGAGGTATACTGTTGTAACTAGCAAACACTGGTCAGGCTTTTAATTTAAGCAATTTTTTAAAATGCATAATACAATACAACCTCGTTTAAAGGGGTATTCTAATGCAGAATTTTGAAAAAAAAAAAAAAAAAAAACAAAGATTTTTTTTTCATATTTCAAAAGTTTAGACATTCAAGAATACGCCATTAAAAGGATTTTTCAAAATTTCTATTATTTCATGAGTTATAGCCATGTTAGTAACATGGCATTGGTTCCGGTCCCACCACTACAAGTCAACAAAAGGCGGTAGGCGTTCCAGAGTCCCTACGGTTGAATATCCCTTATAAAATCTTGATTGTATAGTACCCCTTTTAAATCTATATTTAATTGAAGGACATAGAAACTTGATTTGTTGGAATATTCTCCTTTTAGTTTTATTTTAAGTTAGTTTTGAGCCAACCTTCGCAGTTAGTATTTTTAATGAAGGTTTTATACCCATATTAAAAATCTTAGATGTGTTGGGAATCACGATTGGCCCAGAAGCTAATGCTTTTGCAGCAAGACGGGACAAAGCGCTCGGAACTGCGGACTTCAGAGGCATCAAAGGAGGGTAGAAATGCTCGATTTCAAATTTGGAGAGTATGTTCTTTATACATCCCTTTATCCTGCGAACCTTGTCCAAAACTATAACTTTTCATTTAGTATTTTTAAAAAATTCAGATTTTTTAAAAAAACTTTTTCAAGGGTTATACGATAGCGGCATCTATAATAATTAAGAATCCATCTGTTTTTAATTTCTCAGATCACAAGGAGGGTTGGATAAAACATCAATAAACAAATGATAAAAAATTTTTTTTTGTTTCCTTTGTACAGAGCTTCAAAAACTGGGCGAAATTCATGCCTCTACACTAGAATACCCCCTTACCTGACCCTTGTTGATCTGATCTGGGTCTCCAGCAGAGTTGGTAATTAAAAAAAAAATTGGATTTTCTAAAAAATTTTTTAAAACAGACTTTAAATGTTTTGGATATTTATTATGCTACATTTCTAAAAATAATATCACACTTAAACAACATATTTTAAGCTATTTTCATGACAATAGCTATGTTGTAATAATATAGATTAAAAAATTATCTTCAATACAAATGCATGCAAATCAAATTTAACCTCACCGAGAATCCCCCCCAGAGGTCCCAATTCGTCAAAAGGCTATGGTGTAAAAAAAAAAAAAAAAACTGTTGGAGAAGAAAAGTTTTGTAACAAAAAAAAAAAAAAAAAGACTTTCATAGCAGGGAAAAACTTTTGAAGCAGATAAACCTAACTTTTATAGCGGAACATATTGCAGCAGATTAAAACAAATTTTATGGAACCAACTTGTAGTCAAAAAGATTTCCTGGAGGAAAATAATCTGTTAGTAATTAAAAGCAATATAATTTAAACTACATTTTCAAAAAGAAACATTGTATATTTTTTTAATAAGTTGATTGTTAATGTACAAAGGGGCCGTTCATAAATGACGTCACGCTTTTTTCCCATATATTTGACCCCCCTTCCCCCCTTTGTCACAATATGTCACACTTCAGCGGACTCCCCTCCCCTCCCCTTGTCTCAATTTCACGAACCCCCCTCCCCCCTCGAAGCGTGACATCATTTATGAATGATCCCAAAGCAGGGCTGCCGGATTTTAGCTGGGCCAAAAAAAGCCAGCCGACTTTTTTTGGTTTAAACTGCTTAAAAAAGGCTGGCTTGTTTTTAATAAAAGCCGGCTTTTATTAAAAAAATTTTTTAAATTTTTTTTACAAGAAAGTATTAAATAAAAAATTATATTTATATCCTTTATACAATTAACTTATTATTGCAATAGCAAAATACTTGAACTAAGAATGAAAATTATTTAATAGAATGATACATTACAGAAATAGCAAAAAGAAAGTGCTCCTTATTAGAAATTTATTTAAATTCAATGCAATTTAAACGATTTATTTTCAAAGATTTTTTACTAAGAATTCAAAAGTTCACTTGACACTATTATCTGAACTAAATATTACCAATCATTTGCCGTAGTCTTTAACTAATAATCTTTTGTAGATCTGAAAACTTATTTTTGTTTATTTTTTTCAGAACTTCTAGTTCTCTGATCAAAATAAAAGCTATTTGTCAAATAAATTGCATAAAAATAAAAGATGCCCATCTTGAAGCAGACCAGCTGGTCAATGTTAAATTGTACTAGAATGATATTCATCTTTAAAAACTTTAATGCTATGTATATAAATAAAAAGAATCCTTATATAAAAGTGAGCCAACTACTCACCACAGACGACTTCTTTTAAATTTTTGCCAGGAGTAGTGCTGTAGGTAAAGACTAGTTTAATTGATTAGGATTATGTAAGTATTTTGTTATAGGAAAGGAGATACTTCAATTCACTGTCTTTCCTACTCTTCTCGCCTTGAGCAAAAGACTTTTTAGTGTAAAATATATAATAGAAAAATTAATGAACATAGTAGTTCTTTATTGCAAGTTTCAGTATACTGAATTATTTTAAATTAATTAAATTCTTAACATTAAAACATCAATTTTAAGTGACAAGTATGTACTTGAATCTATAATAGGATAGTTTCTCATATGTATTAAGATAAGGTATTGCGCTCTACTGTAGAATAATTTGGTTCCTCTCCCAACCTGAATTTAATTTCTTTCTTCTTTTGTATTGAAAAAAATAGATTCTGTATAGCTATAATATTAGGCAAGGGCTCAATGAGAGTCTCACAAAATTAAGCACACAAACACGAAAATGGTAATCAGTACTGTAAAATGCATTCAGGTTGTGTAACAAAATAATTCTGAATCTAATTTTAAACAAACTCCATTCAAAAAAGATTTGAGCTTCAGTTTACACAAATTAACAGTAGCAACATAAATTGACACAGTATAGGTGCAAATAGTAATGTGTCTAATTGAAACAGGCCCAATAAAGACCGGCCCTATTTAAAAAAGACCGGTCTTTTTCAATAAAAGCCGACCAGTCTGGCCTTTTTTAAAAAAGCCGGCTTTTTTTCAGCCCTGGTACAAACTAAGTTTTGCTAGGAAGCAGACAAGATTCTGACTTCTAAGCTATAGGTTCAGAAGTTGGAAAACTTTAAATTTAAAGCCCAGCAATAAGAGTTATAGCCATGGTTCAAATACAAAAAAAAAAAAAAAAAAATGACTCAGAAAACAAAAATACATAACCTATCAAATTGCACTTTTTATCTTTCATAATTGCATGTAGTTAGTTTAATCTAAAATCTATATATAAAAAAATGAATGTACAGTGATCCCTCATTTTTCGCGGTTAATGGAGACCAGAACCTTCCGCGAAAACTGAAAAACCGCGAAGTAGGATTTCCCCTAGGAATGTTCGTGCATGTGGGTCAGGCATGGAGTAATCGCGATTACGTAATCGTAATCGGCTGTAATCGATTACATTTTGACAAAATCGTAATCATAATCGTAATCTGACAGTGGCATCTTCTTATAATCATAATCGAAATTGTGTAATCCCGTAATCCCTTTTCTCCCGTAATTTTAATCGTAATCTTAAGGAAAAAATCCGTAATCTGCTGGTCCTATAATCGTGTAATCTTGACCTGCTGAAAGCTGAAATTTTTAGTTCTACCATTGAATAGAAGAGATAAGATAACAAGAAAAAGGATTCAAGCTGTGTACTGAGGCGACCTATCCTATCCTAAGTGGTTTGTAACCTACGGGCGATCATAATATAAAAGGTTCTGTGTGGCGGTCGCAGACCCTTGATGGCAGGACCATATAGTCTGCCAGAAACGCTTCTTGTCCTGCTTGTTGCGGTTTCTCAGAATTCTTAATTGCGGCTCCACTCTCCCCGGGGAATGGCTGCTGGAGAGCCTGAGAAAAAAGGGTCTAGATACAGGACTTCTGGATATGTCACTCGCATCGCCTAGGGGCTCTCAAGGGGGTCTCCTCGCGTCGTCCAGTTTCGGTTAAAAGAGCGGTAATCTGTCGGCAAGTCAAAACGATTTCGGGGTAGATAAGAAAGGGGAAGCACAAATTACCCCTTAAAAACATATGCAAACGGTTGAGCAATAGGCGAGAGTCTGGAGCCGGCATGAAATGGACGCCCCATTTTCCCTTTCAATAATCGAAGCAGACTGCCCCCCGAAAATCTAGTGGAAAGAGAATGTCACGAAATGCCTTTTGGCGTTTGTCTCCTTTCTTTAACGGCGGAAGTGAAGAATTTTTCCAAAGAATATCACATTTACACTTCAGCAATTTAGGACTAGGTGTTACATGATGCTCTATGCTTATGTATGAAATCTTAATCCTGGAAACGTGTGATTATTATTGTTTTTTTAAATACGTTCTTCGAATATTTAAAAAAATACATACATTTAAATCTTAAATTTATTTATATTTTAATGCTAATATTCTTTTTAATTAATAGGCATGTACAAGAAAAAGAGATTATGTTCAGACATTCTCATAATTGTTTTTTACATGCATGAATTCATATTTATGAATTACTTTAAACAGTTAATTATCTTTTCCTTCTTAGAATTACCTCAACTGAATTTTGTATTTCAGTTTAATCTTGTACGTTAAATTTGTATTGTAAAATTACTTGCCCTTTATTTTTTTATTAAAACAGTTACATGGAAAAAAAAAAAATTCCCACAAGAAATCATATTAAAATATTATAGTCATTCATATTATAATTATTCTTCATATTACATTTTAACGATTACTAATTTTTTAAGAGTTATTTGAATGTTCATGTTCAAATTTTTTGAAATTATTCTAAAATGCAGCATTTATTTTCAAAGGATTATTTATCTCTTACACTATCTGAATATTTTGTTATCTCGTGCAATCCATACACCTCTTATAAGTGATTTCATACAGAATCATACAAAATTATTATTTACAGTAAATTAATTGGTGTTGTGTGAAACATACTACATTTTTAGAAATTGTGGCCAGCTAAAATTTTGATTGTATGCACACAAAATAACAATGAACCAGGTAAATCACTTATGCATTATATACATTTAGTGCACCGTCTTTTTTTATATACAAAATACGATCAATGTAGTTATCCCTCACATGAATTTTAAAAGTTCGGAATGTGCCTTTCCTGATTTTATATATATATATATATTACAAATTTTTCATTTCTGCAACGACGTCATAATTCCAGAACTGTGATGTTGAAATTATTTCATTATAATTGCATTCATCATCATTTCAGTTATCTCTTATTAAATCAAAAATTTAATTAAAAATCATAACTTTTTGATTTATGACACTTGTGAAAATGAGAGTTGTATGCATAATATCGGATAATTTTATGCTAATCTAATCGTAATCAAAATCGTAATCGGATGTCATAATCGTAATCGATTACATTTTTCAACGACTGTAATCGCTGCCGTAATCGTAATTACTTTTTGGCAAAGGATTACAATCGTAATCGTAATCATAATCTCTCAATTTCTCCCTTTGTAATCGTAATCGATTACGTTTCTTTGTAATTGACTCCAAGCCTGATGTGGGTACACAAATGTTTTAAATATGTAAACATTATTTATAGTTTACACATTTAAGACAAAAATTACAATATTATACGTAGTTACTTAAACGTGTCGGTGCTAATTAATAAGGTTAACCCTTATTCTCATAAAGTAGGACATATGCTACTTTATGAGAATTAGGGCTAGCAAAAAACAATGCAACATACGCGCTGACGTCACTTAACAAATAGAATGTAGGGGAAAACCCCAGGTAGCATATATGCTACTTTATGAGAATAAGGATTAATTACAAAGCCTTATAATACAGTAATAAACATTAATCAACATTGCTTTCTGAGAGAGGTGAAGAGTCTTGTGTTGGTAGGAGCTTTTGAGAGCCAGTGGTCATGTACTATGAGTCAACTCATCTCTTTGTTTGACATGCAGAGATCCCCCTTTCCGCAATGTGGCTGCAGACATGGTTGTATTTTTTCATTTTTATTTTTTGATGAATATTTTGAAAAAACCCGCGAAGCACTGAAGCCGCAAAACATGAAGCGGGAAGTGGCGAGGGAACACTGTATATCTGTCTGTCCTTTATGCATTACTACACCATTTATTCGATCGTCATGAAACTTTGGGAAGTTGTTGCATAAATTCCTGCGAAGGTTTCTGAAAAAAATCCTACAGGTAGTTCTTTTTTATTCCAATTTTACGCAATTGTCCAAATAAATTCCCCAATATGGGGGTGAAAAAAACCTTGCATATATTTATGTAGTGTATCGATCAAAAGCGTTAATTTTTCTGCACAAGATGATATTTGTTCTAAGTTTCTAAGTCAATAAGAACGCCAGTTATGAGCTTTTTAGTGAGATTTCTTAGGCTTACCTTGATCCAAAAACAATAATTAGCAGTTTCCTCAACTCCGGGTGAATAGTGAGCTTAATTTCAAAATAAAACTTACTTTTCAAAATCAACAGACATCAGTTTAGTTATCAACAAAAAAACAATAATAATGCATACCTTTGATTTAACGTTTTTCTCAAGTTAGAAATAGGTTTTAAATTCGAGATTGAACTTGATAAAAGTATTGTCTCCCCGATTTAACGATTTCCTTGATTTAGCAATAGCATTTAAATAAATATCGCCAGAAAAGGAATACGTATGGTTTATACTAGATTTCAAATAACGTGGCAAATATGACACGCTACAATTTGACTTTTTTAATTAGTCATTGGCGATAAATCGGAACACACCAATGAAATTGTGCTTATGTTTTTTAGGTACGGTTAAAATTCAGCACGAGCAGCGCTGTGCAGGTACCGCTAGTTAGATGTAAACAACGTCTTTTTACAGTTTGTGTAAAGATATTTTTTCGTATTATTTTGTACCTTGACCACGGCCTTTTTTAAAACCCATTAGCCAAAACCAATGATACAAAAGTAAAATCTGCATAAGTTTTAATCAAAGAAATTTATGTTCTTAAAATGAACCTTCTTCAGTGCCAGCAGCAAGAGCAAAAAAATATACAGGACATTATCATTAAAAATATAGGACAAATTAAAAACTACTTTAATGCATAACAAATAGGTCTATTAAGCTAAAGTAAGAATTACTACATTCATTCTAAGTATATTTATGGCAAACTCAAATAAAAAAATTTTAAAATGAGACAGAGAAATACAAATTTAGACAAACAGCAGACTGTCTTTAACCTATTACGTAGGTTTAGTTTGCTACCTGTTGCTAAAAGCAAAAAAAAAAAAAAAAAATGTGTAGAAAATAAGTAGCATACTTTGTTTTGATTCTGCATACATAATGCTAAATTACTGGTGCTTTCAGTCATTATAAATTTTGTATATTACCAATGAATGTATATTACCAATTTCCAAATTATTAAATAAGCATTATTTATAATAAATTGTATTCTGGAGATATTTGCATAAAAATTAAGGAAGGGAAAAAATCTCTGAAGATATAAGTTGAAGAAGATTTATTTTACTTTTTTCCTTATGAAATACTTTTATTTCACCAATTGAAAACATAAACAAAATTCTAAAATGTCAGCACACACATACACTTATATACATGCATACTTGCCAAACTTGGGGAGAAAAAAAAAAAGATTTTTCCAATGTCTCCACCCCCCCCCCCCCCCCACACACACAATGAACAACTAAAATGACATACGCAATTTTTTTTTAATGTTAATTACAGCCGTATTTGATAAAAATTTCTCTTTGAATGTTTGAAGAAAACATTTTCTCGCAAAATTATTTTTTAATGATAAATATAAGTTCTCTAGATTTTCATTTGACAGCATTGAACAGAACTCAGTTTCACTTTACAGAAAACGCATTACTTTGCCGAATGCACAAAATCCCTAACACTACATTAGTTAGATTTAAAAAAAACAGTTCTCCCAAATACTAGCTTACATCCACACCACAACAATTGAAACAAAATATCACGACCACGTCTGGTGTACCACTTAAGGAACAAATTATTCTAAAATAGTAAAAAAAAAGCCATTCTTTAATTATATATTGAATGAAAATAGGAAGAAATTTTTTTCAATTTATTTTGTAGCAATATAGAAGGCGTAAATAAAAGGGGGGAACACTAACCATAAGACTGTGGAGGAAAATGAATCGAATGCATACGAAATTCTATGCAAAAATATTTTTAAACAAGGGTATTAATAAGGATGCAATATTAATAGTTATAATATAATGAACTAATATGATCACCAAAATTTAAAAAAGGGCCAAAAATTTTCATTGAAATTTCGAGTGGGTGTGGCAAAATGACGAGAGTGCAAATCCTCTACTAAAGAGGCTGAATCGAAAAAAATATCAAAAATAATGGTAAACCATAAGTTATTGATGCCCACGAGATAGAATCAGATAATAAACGATAACTAGGGAGCTTTACTAAAGCGGATGCGTTCGGATTTTAAAAAAATCGGGACAGACCCTTAAAAGCATTAAAAACAAAACGCGCAAATTTTACTGCTAATTTGTAAAAGTTTTGTAAATCAAGTATTTAAGTATGCTGCGTCAAAATTTTGTCATTAAAAAAAATTAACTCTTCCAAAATTACGACTTTTCAAAAATTTCCAAAAATACGGAACTTCGCCATAATACAGAAAAATCACATGTCTGCTACTAACATCGGCGAGTAACTACGATCACACACGCCATCGATTGAGAAAAAATGAGGCTTTAGTTATTTTAAAAGCGAAAATTACTAAAAACGGGTGAAAATTACGACTAAACGGAAGATCGGGAGATAGACGCAAAAAACGGGAGTCTTCCGTTAAAACAGTAGACTTGACCAGTATGCATCAATTTATTTTTGCGGAATAAAACTTATTTTTAATGGTCAAAATTCATACAAGCAATTCAGCAACTCTTTCAAAATACGAACAACGGGAACGAAGCACGAAGCGCGCGCACGTGGTTAAATCGCAACGAAAGATGGGCAGGGTTGCCAGCTTTTCCAGAGAACAAGAATCCAACTCTTTGTCTACATGTTTCTCTTTTATTTAATGCATAAATATATATATGTTTAACTTTAGTTCTTTTTGAACGTTATTTTAAAAGAATCTATGAATAAAAATAATTTAACTTTGTGCAAGTAAACAATAATAATAATATAATTACACGTTAATTTAAAGCACAAATGAGCAATAAAATGGCTTCATTTGGATGTTTTGCATCTAGAAGCTCCCTGTCGCATTGAAAAAGGGATTCCAAGCAATCCCGAAACATATGTCTGCATTTTATTGCTCATTTGTGCTTTAAATTAACGTGTAATTATATTATTATTATTGTAATCTATGAATATTTGTTTCCGAAGTTCAAGAAGAAGAAAAATAATACTTAAGCAAACAGACGATCGATTCGCTCAAAAAAATAGCCTATATTGGGTATATTTTGCCAAATCTGGCAGTAAATGGTTAGAGTCTCTTCTGAGGTACTTTGCTTACTGCCAAAATAGTTTTTTTTTTTCCATTTCTCTCTCTCTCTCCACTTTTTCCTTCCATTCAATGGCGCCAACTCGACGTCGGTGCTTGCTTATCTTTTACCGCGTTCCATAGCTTTTTTGTTTGGAAATTTTCGGGGTGCATTTCCGAATCGCGCATTTAATTGTCAGAAAAATAGGACATGCTATAGCTTTTGTAAATATAGGACAATTTTGGAGGGATTCCTCAAAATATAGGAAATATAGGACGGCTGCGCGCACTGCCTTTTTAGATAAGAAAAATAAAATAATTTTTATAAAAAAACAGAACCGACTTCAAATTAAAAGTTGCGCTAAAAAGTAAAAAATAAATTCATTCTTTAAACAACATCGATGTGACTTTTAAACAGTTTTAGAAGTCGGTGCAAAATTAGGATAGATAAAATATTTTGTAATCATGAATCAATTACAAATATATATATTTCCGCAGAATTAGCAACAGTTCCAATATGAAGTAGCAAATGGTATAATGGTAATTAGACCCATCATTTTTCATTCTATAGCTGACAGCTAGTGTGTTTTTGCTTGGGATTTGTGAAGTGCTCTGCATCACTCATTCTTCAAGACAAACCAACACTGTGGAGTTGGTTTGTCAACTCCACAGTGTGTGTCAGTGAATGAGACAAACAATGATAATTGTTTGTCTCATTCACAAACTTAATTTTTTTTTTTTTTTTTTTTTTATTTGCTAACCTTTCAAAAATATTTTACTACATTTTTGTTATATATATACATAAATATAAACACAAATCAAAACATGTTATGGAGTGTGGATAAAACATTTCTTTAAAGATATGTATTTAAATTCTAAGCAATGTTCTTTTCAACACTAATATTCTGAATCTATACAACATTCTGGATTACACATTGTGAAGTATTCTTTAACAGCTCTCAAATACTATGATTAAAATTAAAAACACAAAGTCGATCATGATTCTTATGAATTGCAATGCAAAAGGTTGAACGAATTATGCTTTATGGTTAAGATGACTGAAAAATAAAAGTAAAATTGTGAAATTTGATTTTTTAAAAAATCATTTGATTTAAATCAAGCATCTCCGGATTAAGTTTGTTGGTTTATTTTAAATTTAATATTGAAGAAAGATGATTGGATTATGATTTTACAATCAAAATGTCAAGTTTGCTTTTGTTAAATCATATTTTACAGGGGCGCCAGAGGAAATTTGGGTCCGTTTACGGACCTTTCACAAAATTCCAGTTTATCAAAACCAACCCTTCACAGAAATCCAATTGATCAAAATGTACCCTTTACAAAAATCCAATTGATCAAAACGGACCCTTCACAAAATTCCGATTTACCCAATCGGACCATTTCCCCCATAATTGATTACATGCAAGGGAAAAGAAAATCCAAAATAAAAATACTGTCTTTCCAAAGTTGCATTCTTATTGAGAACCCAAATAAATTTCACAAAATTATCTGACTTTTAACAAAAATTGTTTTGAAATTCACAAAAATAGGATCCTGTGAAAAATGCTGGATTGACTCATGTTTCAAGAAATTTTTCCTATATAAGAACATTAAAATGTACTGTAACACAATAAATTGAACTACAAGTAAAAAATGCAAACAATTAAAATTAAGCATGCACAACAATGCTTTTTTAAAAGTATGTTTTCTGAATAAACTTTTTTTGTTTCTATGCATCTTACTGCAATTCTTACTGTTTTCTAAAGTAAATTTTGTTTAAATGCAACAAATTGGAATTGTGGTAGTTGTCTGGGGTAATATCCCCTGAACTAAGATTTGTTTTGTTTTACCCATATTGTTTTTGGTAATGGTTGGTATGAATAAACAAGAAAGTATTTATTTGGGTAAAACATAGATGCATAATTTTAAAGTGATACATAGCTTGACGAAATGTAAAAATAGCAAAACGATAGTTTGATACAATGCTTAAATTTATATTGAGATTTAACCCTTTATCTACTGACGGTACTTATAAGTACCATTCTCTATAAATTCCATCCCAGCAACCATTTTTACCAATATTCTGATGGTAATTTACCGGGACAGTCTTTAAATTCCCCCTTTTCAGGACAAATATCAGCAAGGGTTCTTTCTATAAGGAGTATTTAGCAAGGAAAGGAACAGAGATAGTTTTGAAACCGATGCTGTGTTTTGAACTTTCATTTTGTTCAGATTGCTCCCTTAGAGTTTCACCCCAGAAAAGTAGTAAAATTCAAGAATCAAGTCACTGATTTTTTTAAAAAATGTGTTAGTTAAGAACTTAGAAAACTAGTTGACGAAATATTTCGATTAAAAAGTGTACAGTGCTCCCACCAGCCTCACAGAGTTTGGGTCAGATTTTGGAGCAGATAAAAATAGGCTTTTGTATCAGTTTGGAGAAGAAAAAAATGGGCTTTTGTATCAGTTTGGAGCAGAAAAAAATGGGATTTTGTATCAGTTTGGAGCAGAAGAAATCGACTTTTGAATCAGTCTAGGAGCCGAAAATATCAACTTTGTAGCATTTTTGGAGGATTTCTTTTTCTTTATTTATTAAATATTTAAATGGCTGTTTTAAAGCAATGTTATGTTCATACATCAAAGGTAAGAGCAGTTTCAAGTCTTCAAAATGATAGAAAATTTAAATGTCAGTCATCCTTCAAAAATTGGATTATTTTTATATATTTTAAGAAATTATTTATAACCAATTCAAAAAGTAAGACTAATTAAACCAATAACCCTTATAAAGGTGTTTTTCAATACTTTTCTCAAGAAACGGATGATATAAAAATTCTCGTTTTTTCTTCTTCTAATAGTTAAGAATAGCTGGAAGAAAGCGTAAAATTTTCTTCTTTTTAAAAATCATTGCATTCCTTTTTTGTGTAATAGCTAAAACACTATTCTTTCAAGAAAATAAGAAAAAACTAATATGAAAGGTTCAACTATTTTAAACTATTTATCATTAATTAAAATTTGTTTTTTAAATGGTACTTATTTAGGTACAGTAGAACCTCGATATCTCGAAGTCGAAGGTACGACGACAAAAAATAGAAAAGCAAAATGTACTTTTTATTATATGTTGATAATTTAATGTCTAATGATTTATTTTTTTCCAACAATTAATTTTTACATCTTTTAAAAATTGTGTAATAGTTACAATTAAATTTTAAGAGCCCTAGGGTTACAGCAATTGGATGCTGAAAGAAACTAAATCGAAATAAAAGAAAAAGGAAAACCATGTTAATTTCATAACTATCAAATCTAATTGAAAAATTTAAACTTTAAGCAAGAGTACTTTTATGAGGTCGTTCATCCACATTAAAATTTCCATTTTCTCTAATAATATTGCTTAACATGTTTGCTAAAGATCATCAATTCATTAAGATATACATGCTTTTTTAAATGATTTTTCTAACTTAACTGTACTTTTTTTACTTATTTTGTTCTTTATGTTTTCTGTTTTTTAATTGCTTGTGGTTATATGATATAGATTACAGAACTTAAAGAGTATTGAGAAAAGAAAAAAAGCTGCAATTCAATGTTTAATTTTACAGCGTTTGAAAGCCCATCTCTAAACCCTTTCGGGAACAAATATATATTTTCACACAATGTTTTTATTTAAAATAAAAATAAATTTTGTTTATTTACTTTGAGAAGAAACATTAAAAATGGTTGAAATGAAAAAAATCCGATTTTTGTAGCGGATGCAAAAAGATTGCAGAACATATGCGCTCCTTTGCTTGCACGTGGAAAGTAGGCTTACGGAATTTTTAAGAATTGTTATAATGGAGCAGCAATCTCTTTAACATCTGTTCCGTTATTGATTTTCAGATTGATTAGTATTTCCTAAACATTAGAAAACACAAAGTGCACTTACGAACGAAATTTTTTTTTTCCACATTCCATGAAATTGTAAACTTTTTATCTATTTCAAGAAAAACTTACTAAATAAAATGTTTAACATAAATAGTGATTAGATGAATGATTTTTCTCTCTATGATACTACAAAATATTAGAAATCGTCTCACTTGCTTCTACAAGCGTGGGATACATCGCTCAAGCTGCTCAATTTTCTCATCCATATTTGATGTTCTTAAGAGAGGGTAGAGACAAAATTCATTAATAAACTACTGCAAATGGTAAAAAATTAGTTGACTAAAGGAAAAATGTAACAAATGATGTTGATTTTAAGGTGAGAAAAAAATAATATCTAAAAATGTTTCGATTTTTTTCCGAAAATCGCGATTTGGTGCAAATTTTTCGAAAAAACGCATTTTGTAGCAGCATGTAGCAGAAAAATCGCTTTGGCGCAGTTTTGCGCAATTGGAGCAGCCATGGGAGCCCTGAGTGTATGTAATTAATTTTACAGGGTAAATACTCAGTGGCACTTATTAGCTGTAAAGAAATAAATACCTATATATTAATCATTTTATTTATGTAAATCCCTTAATTTTCAGTGTAAATACCTAGACAAACTATTTCTGTAAAAAACATTACTGCAGATTATAATGCAGTAGATTAAAGGGTTAAAAGTTTCCTGAAAAAATCCAAAACAATCCCAGGTTTTCATAAAAACTCCAAGTTTGCTGGGCTTAAAACACACACAAAAAAAGAGTTTTTTCAAACTCTGAGCTTTCCACAAATTTAAGATAACATTACAAATGCTAAATGTTTCGGAAGAGGGGACAGTTCATTTTTATTTATTTATGTGTTTAGGGGGGGGGGGGAGGGTAAAGCTCATTCTTATAGATAATATGAAAATAATTTCCAGGGTTTTTGCTTCTGTGTTATAGCGCATAAAATATCCCAAAGTTGAAAATGAGGGCACAAAACATTGAAGTCCAAACATCCTGCAGGACAAGTAATTTTGATCCTACCAAAATGTTCCCTTTTTTCTCCATGATTCTAATCTGTAACTATATTTGTTGAATTAATCCACATGCCTTAACTCCTAATCCCAATAAGGTGCTAAAAAAGATTGGGGAAATATGGTTTAGAAAAATTTCAAAAGGCTTATATTTCAATAGTGAAACCTGTGTACGTTGACCACTTTCGTTGGAGCTTCAACTTATAGAGGATGGAGTTATTTTTCCTTTTTGTCATTTCTTACACTATGCATTTGTTCATTTGTAACTGATTAAAATATAGCTTCATGTATTACTTTAAAACAGTAATTAGCTAATTTTTTTTTTGTTCAAAATTATCTAAAATATTATTAGAGAAATTTAACCTGAATGACTTACAATATATCCTATATAACTTTAAAAGTAAAGTACTTAGTTAAAATAAAGATAAATATCTTATTATGTAAGTTACTTAATAGTAAAAGATTTTATAAAAATACATAATTTTTCGAAATGCTACATCAGAAGAAAAAGGAAGAAACTTATTTAAAGAATAAAAGAGTGCTTATAGTAGTTTTCCCATATGGTAAACTTACAATAAAGTTCAGGAAAGCTTATATTGATGTTTCATCCAACCAGACAAATAATGGTCTAACATCATAGCATAAAAAATATCCCGGAGAAGTTTTTTTTTTATCTTTGCAAAAATAGATAAACAAATAAATATAGTAATAATTAGGTGGTCAACTTACCCAGAGGGTTTTTCATAATACTCCCACCAAAATTTGGTGTACATCTGTGGTAAATATAGACAGGTGGTCAAGTTACAAAAATTTCCCTAGATTATATAATAAAGGGCAAATTCTGCTCCTGACAAAAGTGGTCAACTAGTAAATAAATAACTTAAGCATTTTAAATATACATTTCATCTGAAGAGTCATGTTACTAAAATAATACTACATTTGTAAAATATTCAAAACTGGCCCGGAAAATATTCTTATCTTCAGATTTTTATGACATTTTTCAATTTTGAAATCCTATTTTATCCTAATAAGACCCGGGTTTATACAAGAATGCTAGAGTCCTTGGGACCCCGTTTGAATGTGACTCAGCAGGAACCCTGATTACTACTGTAAGAACAGCCAATCAGAAATTTTTATTGCCATACTGTGGTTTGCAGTATGTTTTCATGTTTTGTGAGTTACTCTGAAAAAATAAGCAAAATGCTCTTTATTTGTTTGTGCTTTTAGACCAGTAGACATCATACATTTTCTGATTCTGTTTGAGTGACTAAGACAAGTGTCATTGACCAAAACATTTGACAATAAATCAAGAATAGGCTGTTTGAAAAACAAAAATCCATGCTTAAAATATCTAAGAAAAAACTTGCTCAAAAAAATCTTTTAAATTAAACATTTAAATTATCAGTGTTGAGTTTGAATATTGTGTGTGTATGTTTATTGTTTGTTTCTTCTTGAAGAAATGAAGGTAATAATATATCATAAAATCAACACAGCTTTTGGTCCCAAGTTCGTCAGGATTAGGGATGTAAAATTTCCGGAAATTTTGAAGTGGTGGAAAAAAAAAATTTTTTTTCGTTTTTTTTTCTGGAAAAATTGGAAAAATTGATTTTTTGCAAGTGAAAGTGGATTTTTTTGAATAGTTTTTGGGATCGGGGGTGTTTCTATTGAAAAAAAATGTGTAAATGTTTTTTTCAGTATATCTTTGTAACCTTACTGATCCTCTGCCCTTTTGTATTATCATTACAATAACATTTTCTATTTTAAACTGCCATTAAAGCTTTTTTTTTTTTTTCAAAAATAGAAAAGTAACAATATTACTATAGTTTGAAAGAAATATTTAATTGTAATGTACATTCCATAATCCATTTACACTATCATTCCTTTTAGCAAGATAAATACTGCCAATTTAAAGAAAGAAAATGTGGCTGTCAATATAAATATTGTCAATATCAAATCTTTCATTGTTTAAAAGTTTGTTTTGAAAAAAAAAAAAAAAATCTTGCAAAATATTTTTTTTGGTCTGTAAAAAGATTTTATTTAGTTCTAATTTATTTTCCAGTCTAAATACAAACCAGAACTAAATTAGTTTCTGTTAAGCTTTCTAATCTAAACCCAAACCAAAACTGTATTTGTATTGGTTTACGTTTAGAATTTTAAAGCTGAAGCAAAACTTAAATTATTTTTAGTTCACATAAAATTGGTTGCTATTCGCTGCAATTTAGGATTTTTTAATGAAGCGTCCAAGTCCTGTATTGCAATGGAATGTGAATGTTCATCTTCCAGCAGTGTTGCTTCAATAAATTCAGATACTGATGCGGATTAAAGTTACTCACAAAAATTACACTTGAATCCAAAGTTAATTATAAATTTTAAAGCAACATTTTTTTATTGATTTATCATTATTTTTAATGTAAAAGTAATTAACTCAGAACAGAAGTAATGGTTATAAAGCAGGTAGATTTTAGCATATGTCACTTTTGTAAATTATCAAATAAATTTTTTTACAAAGTTGCTTAGTTTTTTTTCCTCCAAAGTTTGTTAATGCATTTATATGTATGTATATATACAGGGTGCAAATAGAAGTCCTTAGGAGGCTTTTATCTCAGCAACAGTTGGTCACAAACATATACTTCCAGTTATAAAATTAAAAAAAAAATGTAAGCATTTATGATAATAGCATTTTTAAATTTAAAAAAATCAATTTTGTGAAAATTACAGAAACTAACTTTTTATACAGTCCCCCAGTCTTTAGAGTCATATTTTAGTAAAAGTTGATGCCCGCCCATCCAAACGAACATAACACAAAATGTTTCCCTTCTGTATGACAAAAATAAACAGAGATATTTAGTTTCAATGTTTGGGATTTTTTCACGATTTTTTAGCTTGCATTAAGGGGTTGGTTAAAATTTTTCAATGAAGTATTCATTCAATTCATTGTTCAATGAATACTTCATTCGGATTTTTTAACCGACCCCTTAATAAAGTCCGAGAAAATGAGGAAGAATTCCAAGCTTTGAAATTAAATATCTCTGTCCATTTTTCTCATACAAAACCGAAACTTTGTGTTATGTAATATTTAAATATACAAAATATTTAAGGAAAAAAAAATTGGAATGTAACTATTATAAATTTCTGAATGCTTTATTTTATACTAGAAATTTCAAAGTTTTCAATTTTTCCGGGTGGACATAAACCCCTTCGGAAAAAAAACGAAAAAAACTGGTTTTTTTCCCAAAATTTCCGTTTTTTTTCCGACCATTCCCATCTCTAGTCAGGATTGAAAGAGTTAGGAGTGTACAGGGAAATAGAGCTACATCTTAAAAAAATTAATAAAGACAAGTGTCATTGACAAAAGTCAAACCAAAAACCCCAGGCATTTGTTCAAAATGCAAGGTTTATGGGTGCCATTTATGACCACAGAAAAACAAACATAAGACACTTAATCAAGTCCAAAAAAAATTGATTTTCACGTTTCAAACACGATAGAAGGGTTTTCTGGTTCTGTCTTGCTCTTCCGAGTTTAGCTCATGTAAATCGAATATAATTATAAGATTGCTTTCATTTGGATAGAAATTCACTGTCATTTATTGATTTAACTGCTTCTTAGATTAATATTTTCTGAACTTACAAAAAAAAAAAAGGGAAAAAAAACAAAAAACAGGAATTTTCGTTAAAAGTGCCAAATTTTATGGTCTTTCGAATTTGGGGGTTCGGTTCTGTATATACATACGCTTTAAACTCTGATAGATACACATAGACACATACTAATATGTAGACACATACATACCAGGGTTGTATCGGTTTTAACCATAGGGGTTAAACCAGTGGTTTAAACCGTCCTGGTCAATATCAATTTATTTAATACCAATAAATATTTTTTTGCTATCATATGCACAAACTAAGTTAACATTTGTTAAAAATGTCATAATATAAATAAAGTAACAATAAACAGCAAATATAAAAAAGTCACAACATAATAATATAACACAAAGATGCAACAAAAATGTTTTAATTATTTTTTTACACAAGCTCTTATATAATTTATGTGTAATTTAAAAAACGATTACAAGTAACAAGTTTTGCTGTTGTCTTTAAATTTTGACGGTTTCGTAATTTATTTTGGATTAGTCCAAACTTAGAAAATATTCTTTCTATTGATGAAGAGATAGCACTACAGTTCATTAGATGTAATGCGAATTCAACAATTTATGCTTTTAACTGCAACTCATGTTTTATGTTTTTAATTGCAACTTGTTTATATTTTTACAATTGCATGGTCCATTTTTCAATTTCTAACATTCTTTTTGTATAAGCATATTTTATTAATGAGCCTTGGAAACTTGTCAGTGCATTATTTATTAACTACATTGTTATTTTCATTATTATATTAATTTCAAAGAAAATTGCTAAAATTAAGACTGTTTCTGAAAACCAATTTTAAGTTTTGACCACTTTTGGACGGTTAAAATTACAACCCTGATACATACACACATAGAATAAATTTGTTCATCAGCATGAAAAAAATACTTCTGACTTTTTAAATTACTTACCAAAGTGGTTGCTATTCCAACTGATTCAGCAGCTTGAAATGCTACTGTAAAATTTCTTCTCTGAAAAATTAAAAGTTTGAATATTTCTTTTAAAAATTGGATACAGTATTATTAGATTCAAAAGACAAAAACCACTTTATTGCTAATAATCGATTATGAAAACTAATTGTTCAAGAAAAGTTAATTAATAACGGAACCTTGTAAATAATGGCTAGCACATTTATTCCCATGACCAAAAGGAAACACTTGACATTTCCCTATATTAAAAGACATACCCCACTTAATTTCCCACTAAGAAATTTGATTTAAATCCCCTTGAAACTGTTTGACATGTTCTTCTGTGTCAACAATTCCCACGACTTCAACATCATACGCAGAAATACTCTCACTAATATTATACAAAAAAATAATGTATAGTAATGGCCCTAAAATTAAACCTTGTGGAACATCACTTAAAACATCAATCCACTAAGAATAATTGCCCTTAACTACTACTTTTTGTTTCCTCCCAGTCAGCCTATTTTTAACCCAAATTAAAGTTTTCCACCAATAACGAAAGAACGTTTGCTAAGAGCTTCATACGGTACTTTGTCAAGTGCTTTCTGGAAGTCAATATAAACATCTATGTACTTTTTCTTTTCTAAAGCCATGGCAACCTTGTCATAGAAATGCAACAAATTAGTTGTACAGGAGCTACTCTTTCTAAAACCACACTTCAAACCAGTTAACACTCCATTTGCCTCCAGGAAATTCTCAATCTTGATTTTAATCAGAGTTTAAACATTTTTATAAATTACTGAAGTAAGGCTCACACACCTATAATTTTCTGCCTTAGCTTTAGACCCTTTTTTAAAGAGTGGTGTCATGTTTGCCAGCTTCCAATCCACTGGCACAGTACCAGAGTTCCATGAAGATATGAAATTAGTTAAGGTAACATCCACTAATTCCCCTGCACATTATACTAAAATTTTAGGGCTAACATTATCAAGTCCTGGAGCCTTATTTGCTTTAATCTTTTTCAAATTAAACAACACATCATCCCTAGAAAATACAAAAATCCTCAAGTTGTGCATTAGCTTGCGTCTCGCTTATGTCAAGTACTGAAATAGTTTCTGTTAACCCATTAACTGCCAAAAGTCGAAATCGTTATTTGTTTTCGATACAATTAACAAAAGCTGTTATTTAGGTACATACAATAGTAATATGCTGCAAAAAGGAGAAAATTGTAATTATGTTTAGAAATATGGGGTGTTGCGTTGACGCAACGTCAGCGGAAAAGGAGTATGAATGCAAATAATTCTCGTCAAAAACTATGCTGCTATTTGAATGTGTTTTAAAAATTGGAAAATTTTATGAGCATTATTATAGTTTTAAAACATGCATTACACGTTATAGCAGTATTCCCAAACTATGAGTCGCGAGCGAATATTGAGTGGGTCCTCGTCACTGTACACATGAATTTAAAGAAATAGGAAGACTGCGAACAAAAGTAACTAAAATTGAAGTTGAAGAGAAATAAGAAAAAACTAAATCCTTCCCCATTGAAATAACTTTGTAAAAAAAAAAAAAAAAAACTATTTCAACCGTCTTTCATTCATATTGGTAACACTAAAAATTTTCTTTTTTTAATTTCAATTAGAACAAATAAGACAGCATTAAGTAGTTTCACAACTCGCCACTAGGGAATCTGAGCATTACCAATATTTATGCCCTGTTTTCTCTAAGACAGCTAAGACGTGGGTCCCAAGATTGGAAATTTTTGTTAGATGGGTCAGAGCCCAGTCAACTCTGGGAACCACTGCCTTATAGGATACTAACATTTATTAAACATAAGGGCATAAGCGCACTTGAGAAATTATACATCTGTAAAATATACAGTAACTATTTTTCACACCATGATATGCTGCAATCATGTTGTAAAGCAACATTACAAACACTGAAGCAATAAATTGTTTGGCTGTGGCAATGCTTGCAGTGTAGTCTTTTCTTGTCGGTTGACTTTATAATGAAATGTTTTCCAGTTACTGGCTTTGGAAAGCTGAATTTACTTGGCTGTCCCATCGCTGATTTTTTCTGATTTACATCCCTATCAGGGGTTCAGGGGATGCAGTAAAAGTAAAAGATGGTGCAACTACCCGTCTAAATTAAAGCAGTGCCTTCTTATTTCCTTCTTCAAATAATCTTGAACGTTTCCAAGCATCTGCCAATGCAACATAGATATAATTTGTAAATACTGACCACCACCATTTTTACTTCAAACTCTAATTCTGTAATTTGAAACCACGTTTGTCACAGAAATCAACATCCCTCCCCCCCATTTTCAGGTTATATTGCTCAATGATAAGAGGCTGAGGAATTATAACCTTTCCCTTCTGGATTTTGGAGTAGCAAGAAACGTTTTGTACAGGTTCAATATTTCCAAAATCCTCCTTCGCATTCCATCCTCATAGGAGTTTTCATCTAAAATCCATGATAATGCTTCTTCTAATGTTAGATATTTTGTTCTACCCATTTTTTACAAAAAGGAGAAGAGAATAAAATTCACATTCAAATTGCACAAAACAGAAACGAAATGACTTCACCACTAGAAAATGAGTAGAAGTATTTTACCTCTTTTCTGCTGATGTTGGCGAGCGCAACACCTGTCTTTGCTTCCCCCTCCTCCCCCATACAAACAGTTGATTTGCAAAATATGCTGATAAGCTGTGACCTTGAACAAAAGTATTTTACTTCTAAGCCCTATTTTTTGTTTTTTTTACAATCTTTCTAGAAAAATATGAGATCTCAAATTTGGATAAAAAAATCAACAAAAATAGCACTTGTTTTTAGAAGCAAAAAAATTTTTTTTAGGTTTTTCTTTTTGTCGCGGCCCTTCTATTGATAGTACTAAATCTAAAACTGGAATCTATACAAAAATTACTTTATTGGTGAATTTTTTATGATTTTTCTTAGTACCTGTTGCGTGAACACAACACAACACCAGGGGTAATGCGTTAAATAAATTGGAAAAAAATTTATTTAAAATATTAGCAATATACCCATAATTTTGACCTAAGTTCTCGTACTCATCTACTAGTGGGGCTACCTGAGCATTACGAGCTTTCCCTTAATTAGCACGAGCAAAAAACTTCCTAAGATTTTTTCCCATGTTATCTGCAATCTTTTGATCCCAATCCTTCTTCTTACTCTGTATCAAATACTTGAAATTACGTCTAGTCTCACAATACAAAACCCTCTCAGCATGGTACCAGTCTCTTAAATCGCTGAAAAACGGCTTGCTTATAATTAAGAGCTTCTTTTCTCTCCATAGAGTACCACATGGGTCCAATTTTCATAAAAAAACGTCTTTTCTCCTAAAAAACATAATCCCTAACCGTTTTCTCCTTAAACTCTTTCCACTAAAAATCAGCTTCACTATTCTCTTTTCAAACCTCTAAGTGCTACATAATCAACATTTTTGAAGTTGGGTACAAATCTTAGATTTTTACCTTTGTAAGCATAGAAGTTGGTCCAAAAATGTTGGTAAGCATAGAAGTTGGTCCACTTATATTGTGATCACAATTTCTAGTATGCTCCTCAGGGCCGGATCTGGGGTAGAGCGAGTGGAGCGGCCGCTCTAGGCGCCAGATGGCAAGGGGCGCCAAAAAGCCAAATGCGAAAAACAATTTGATAGCCATAAATGTCTAATTTTTAAAGGATTTTTCTTATCATTTAATTATATATTATTTTGAAGAAAGTTATCTTCTTTTTTCATAATAATTTGCATAATGTGCATGCTCGGATGTAAAATAGTTCTTGGAGCATTCTGCCCATGCGTAGGAGTGCCGATTCTGCACATGCTTGGGAGCCCTTTTGGCAGCATAAAAGCTGCGTACAGGAGCTCCTAAGGCAGATCCTTTTTCTTACGGGGCTCTTGCGAGCACTCGCCGTATTTTTCGTTATGTTCTTTTAATTTTTATACTCATGTTCATATTTTTTACTGTTGTTATTTTTAGCCATGTCTCTGACCAAATAAGTGTTTGTTATAAGTTAAACGGATTCAGTTCCAATTTATTAGAAATGCCCAACACGAAGGATTATGGGGCCCAGGAACGCCCTTCCCTTGCATAAACGAAGCCGGCTGAATATTTTCGTCGGGGAGGCCGATTTTTTATAGATCGGATTTTTGTGATTTTTGCTGAATTCTTTTGTTGGAACTGTGCATTATTTTTGCGTTAAAAGAAAGAGAAAATGGCCACTCAGACGTTGCAGATTGAGAAATTAAACAATACAAACTACGTTGAGTGGGCTACGAACGTAAAATTTCTGCTTCTGGACAGAAATTGTTGGGATATTACTGAAGGAACTGAAAAGGAGCCTGTTAAAAGTGCTGAATCAGAAATTACAGACAAGGAAATAAAGGACTTTAAAGAACGTAAACGAGCGGCCCTTTCGATAATTTTTTTAAATGTAGAACAGAATCTCAGAAAAATAATAGAAAATTGCACGGAGCCCGCAGATTCTTGGAAAAAGCTGAAGACTCACTTCTATCCAGAAAATCGTTGCGTAAGTATGCAGATGTTTGCAGAACTGAACAACTGTAAACCAGAGAAGAATGAAAAGCTGAACTTGTACGCGGCCCGTTTGCAGAGAATTTATGACAAGATTAAAGTTGCATATCCGGATTTTCCTGAATATTGCGTTTCTTTTCAACTTTTGCAAAATTTAGCAAAAAATTACGATCATGTGGTACAATCCATCCTTACAAGACCAAATAGCGTGTTTAAATTTGAGAAAATAATCGTCGATCTAATTATTGAAGAAAATCGGCAAAACTTGAGAGAAACTAGCAGAAATGGAGCTGAAGTTCTTTCAATACGGAGCAATATTCACTGTTGGAAGTGCCACCAGTTGGGACACCTGAAGTCAAATTGCCCCAAGTTTACTCAAGAGCCAAGCCAGTGGACTTCTTTTAGCAAAAAAGCCGGACCTAACTTTGAAAATCAGCGACAGCCGAGGAATTTCCGAAATCGCAGAGGTGTGAGCCAACATCGAAATCGCCGATGGAGTCCTCGAAGGAGATGGAATTCCCGGGACAGGAGAAGGTCCCCTTCACCAGCCGAACATTGTGAGTATCAGTCGTTTTTTCTCACTCAAGCAAATAATAGTGAAATGTGGGAAAAATCCTCCGTGTGGCTTTTTGATACCGCAGCGGACCATCATTTCTGTTCCAACCGGGACAGGTTTAGGACATTTGTTCCTGTAAAAGATGTTAGGATGTCTGTAGCTGTTAAAAATCAAACGTTTTCAATTATAGGAAAGGGGGAAATCAAGCTTAAATTTGGAAATAGACATATTGTACTGCGTGATGTAATGTATTCACCCCGCCTGCGGCGGAATATTTTGTCTGGTCCGAAATTCGACCAAGGTGGTGCCAAATTTCGCGGGGGAGGTGGTTTCGTGGAGATTTCAGATAGAAATGACAATGTCCTTTTAAAAGCTCAGTTAAAAAATGGTGTATATGTTGTAAATTCTGAAAAATCTAATCAATTACCTTTAAAATCTAGTCATGTAAATATGAGTACTTCTACTGAAAATAGTCATGTAAATATTGAAACTTGGCATAGGCGATTAGGGACCGTAAATACCGAGTGTATACGTAAAACCGGTGATTTATCTGCTGTAAAAGGATTACCTAAGTTTTAAAATGTTAAAATTACATGTGATAATTGTAAATTGGGTAAGTTTAAACGTGTTAGTTTCAAGCCTATTGAGAAAATAAGATCTAGTCAACCGTTGGAGTTGCTCCATGCAGACATATGGGGGAAATGCAACGTGGATGGTAAAAACGGGGAAAGATACTATTTATCAATAATAGATGACTATTCTAGGAGAAGTTCAATTTATCCCATTAAAAGTAAAAATCAAGTGCCGGAAATTTTCAAATATCACATAATTAGGGCAGAAAAGTTTCTTGGGAAATCAGTAAAAGCTATAAGAACAGATAATGGGACCGAATTTGTGAACCATGAACTAGATAGTTTTTGTAAAGAAAAGGGGATAAGACACGAATTGACTAATATTTATAGCCCTGAGCAAAACGGAATTGCTGAGAATTTCAATCGTACAGTTGCTGATAACACCAGGGTAATTTTGGAGGAGAGCGGTTTGCCACAAGAATTTTGGCCAGAAGCAATGCTCTATTTTACTTACACCTGGAACAGAGTCTGCCATTCGAAGCAGGAGAAAACACCGTTTGAACTATATGGGGGGCGAAAACCATCTGTACGGCATTTAAGACCGTTTGGTACGGTAACTTTCGTAGGAATCCCAAAGCAACTAAGAAATAAACTTGATTTAAAAGCTCAAAAGGGTATTCTAATAGGATATGCATTTAAAAGGAAAGGCTACCGAATATATATTCCCGAAAGTAACAAAATTATCGAATCCATAAATGTTTCCTTCAAAGAACTCATTCTTCAAAAACGAATTCCAAAGCGAATCATGAGAAAAAGATAAAAGCACCCTTTTCTGGCCTATCGCGGAAACCCCAGCAGACTCTGAAAGCAATTCGGATCTTGAGAAAGAACAAATTTTATCATCGTCAGATTCTGACGCAACAGACGCTGGGGAGGGGTTATCAGAAAGTGAATCGGATTCAGAAAGTGATAGGAAACCTTTGCGAGAAGTTTCATGGACTCGAAAAGTGGTTCCTAGGAAGGATGGTTCTAGGGTGGATGTTTATTATTTTGAAGAAGGTAAAAACAAAAGACTTAGATCGCGGTACAAGTATTGTAAAAGAAATAATATAGCATATTATCCCGATACATTTAATTTCAGAGCTCAAAAGGAATCAAGAGGGGAAACTTCTAGTCAGCCTTCATGTTCTAGTGTAAAGGGAAATTTTTCATGACTAGACGGGGACATTAAGATTCTGCAAACTTTTAAGCAAGTTTTAAAATCAAATGAAAAGGATAATTGGTGGAAAGCCATGGAAACAGAATATAAAATTATGCGAGACAGAAATGTCTGGACATTAGCTAAACTACCAGAAAATAAAAATATAACTCCTATCGGTTCGAGATGGGTATATACAATAAAGAAAGGCGAGAAAGGCGAAATTTTGAGTTTTAAAGCCAGACTCGCAGCTCAAGGTTATACTCAAGTACGGGGTCTTAACTATGAAGAAACTTTCAGCCCCGTAGTTAATTTTGCGGTAATACGCTTTTTCTTTACTTTGCTGGTAGTTTTCGGAAAATAGCTTAATGTTCAGTGTGATATCAAAAGCGCGTATCTTTATGCCCCAATAGATGAAGTTATTTTTATGAAACAACCCCTGGGATTCTCAGTAAAAGGAAAGGAAAATTATTTTTGTAAACTAAATAAAGCTCTTTATGGGTCGCACCAAAGTGGTCGTCTTTGGTTTTACGAATTGGATAAAGTTTTGTTTTAGTGTGGTTTTAACAAATTTTTATTTTGTAATTGTGTTTATTTCAATTCTATGGTTGTATTACTTGCATATGTAGACGACATTGTCATTTTTGGAAAAGAAGAAAAAGATATAAATAGTGCGATAAATTTACTTTGTAAATACTTTGACCTCAAAATTCTCGGAAAGACTAAGAAATTACTAGGAGTCGAATTTGACGAGAGGGGAGGATTTGAGATTGCATCAACTCGATTATATTCAAGAAGTATGCGATAGATTTTGCAATTTTAAAATTCCTCTAACATCTCTACCAATAAGTAAAGGCATTATTTATTCTAAGGACAATTGTCCAAAAACCGAAAATGAAATTTCAGAAATGTCAAAATACCCATACAGAAATCCGTTAGGTTGCCTAGCTTTTATTGCGAACAGAACGCGGCCTGATATTGCGTATGCCGTGAACATTTTTAGCCAATTCCAGAATAATCCTGGCATTGTTCACTGGAACGGCCTTTTAAAATTGTTAGGATATGTTTCGCCTACTAGAGAGCTGAAATTAAACTTAAAATGCAACAAAATTCAAATTATAACTTTTTCTGATGCTGACTACGCGTCAAACCGAGATGATAGGACTTCGCTAGGTGGTCAACTCGTATTGCTAGATAACATGCCCATAGAGTGGCGTACTTTTAAGGAAAGATCTGTCAGCCTTTCTACTATGGAAGCAGAGTTTATCGCGATGGCCGAATCAGCAAAAGAACTAGTATGGTTTGACAGAATAGTTAACGAATGCATCGAAAATAGAATTTTTGAAAAAGGTAAAATTAAATCTATCCTTTATGTAGATAACCAGGCCACGTTAGATTTTGTTAAGTCTCCAATAGAAAATCATCAAAGTAAACACATTGACGTAAAATTATTTTTTGTTAGAGATCTAGTTTATAAGAATATTTTCAATGTGAGCCATGTTAGCAGTAAGGAGAATATGGCCGACATCTTCACGAAACCACTTTCTAGTCAGGAATTGCAAATTTTTGTAGAAAATTTTTTTGTATAAGATTTAACTTGGGAACTTGTGTTCCATTCTTTCTGTAAAACCAATGTATCATGAGATGTCTATATTTTTGTAAATTTAAAGTATTATATTAATGCAACTATATTAATTTTAACTCTTTAATTCCCGGGCGACAAAATATTTTTTCTCCTTTGCTTACCGGAGAAATAGCCCAAATCCACGAGCGAATGCTTTCCCCCTTTAGTCATTCATATGCCTTCAGCGCTGACAGGTTGTATCCCGCCTTTGACGGGAAACAGAAACATCGAAGTACGAGGTTGGCCCTGAAATTCCTTTCGAATCCGTGCATTTTCTTAAAATTCGGCTAAAAAAATAAATACTAGATAGTGCTACATCCGTTTCTTTCTATTTTTTTTCCTTTCTAACCTTATTTTACACATCATTTGTATATATTGTTTCGTATGGGCTTTTTGTCTTTTATTTAAATATTCAGAACTAAAGAAAAATGATTTGTTTCCTTATTTATCTAATATTCAAGCAGCTACTTCCCAATTTAGCACAGTAGAAAACGTTGTTAGTTCCTATTTTAGGAAAATAACTTATATTACGGTCAGGAAATAAATTTCGATATCGTACCCTGAAAACTCATTTTCAGGGTACGTTTCTCCAAAAGATGTTAGATTTTAATATTTTCTATCCTGAATAAATTGCGTCTCAAAACGTGTGTCAATGTGCGAAGTTTCGATGTAGAAATTATAGGTTACACAAGACTAGATAAGGGGGGTTTGTGGAATAACCCTACTGAAATGGTGAAAAATAGAATTGGACCAATTTTTCTTGTAAAACAGGGAAATTAGCTCATTTCTTCTGAAGAAATCCCCCCCCCCCCCAATCCGGGTGCAGCTACGCCACTGATAGATTATATATATATAGCAATATATAATAGTAATAATAACGGTAAATTGTACATTCCCTCTTTGAATGAATTCAAAAAGAATGGAATTATATTAGTTTTTTTATTGGTCATGAAAATGTTTCGCATTTAGTTCTTTGGGGCCGTCTATAAATGATGTCACGTTTTTTCCCCATATATTTGATAAATGGGGAATCAAATATAATCTCCCCCCTTTGTCACAAAAAGGGCCACTTCTACACACACCCTCCCCCTTTGTCATATGAAAAGGTGTGTTGCATAAGCATGATGTAACTCTTCTTATTAACCCCCTCCCCCCCCCCCTCGATGAGTGATATCATTTATGAATAATCCCTAGAGAAGATTTGGGTAACTAAGAAAAACTGTAAAATAGCGTTGTCTGTGTTTAAACGATTTCCTTTCATTTCATTCATGTTTCAGTGTTCGATATTTATATTTCATGCATATATATCAGTTCATTGGTCACTCCAATACTTCAAGATTTTCTATAATTTCATCAATATGGTAGAGTACAGCTATATTCTTATATAGTTATACAGGGGTGAGTTTATGTATACGGAATTCTTCTTATCTTAGACATTTTTGCAGCAGTTCGCAAACGTTTGAAATCAATCGAAAATCAAGTTCGAAATTAAAGAATGGTCAATAACAATTCAAAAAAATTCCAAAGGCACGTTTTCCGCAAAAGCTGCAAAAGTGCACACTATTTCTCTCGATGTTGAAACAGGGTGAAATATTTGTAATTGTCCTAGAAAGAAAGAAACCAGTTTGGAGGAGGTATTGGGAAGCAGCTGAATAGGGCTTTTATCAGGGGGTCGACACCTGTCATTTAACGATTTCACGCTGGTCGCTTCGGAGGGGAAAGAAATGCTTCTGGCTGCTTTCGGCTATAACGGGAATGTAGTGGTTGGGCTATTTCGGCTATTACGGGTTTTAAAGAGTTAAACTAAATATTTTTTTCGTATAAAAATATTTTAAATAACTTTTTATTGTAACTTATACAGCATGAATAATCTTGTACAATGTATAACAGTGCTATTCTCTAGTCATATTTTTAAATTTGGCTGCTATAATAAGTGTTAATCATTTTTTTAAAGGGAAATTGTTAAATTGCAAAAGAACTTATTTTTCTTTCTTAAAATGTTCACTATATTAATACTGTTTGCAACTTAAGATTATATAGATTATTTTTTTTTAATGCTGATTTGAACAGTTTACTTGCATCTTGTTTTTGGTGTTTCAGATTTATCTGATGTTATAAAGAGATATTAGAAGATTATAGAAGGTGTAAGACATCTAATGATGATTGATTTTCGGAACTGCTATTTTTGAAAAAAAAAAAAGTGTTATCTTTTTGAAGATTTGAAGTCTCGTAAGAAGGATCATGGACTCAAGTGTCATTGAGTGGAACTTTTGTGACTGTTAAATGTTTTTCAATTGCATATGTGTTTGTTTTTCAGATTGTTTCTAAAGAAAAAAAAATGTATCATCTCATGGAAATTAGGGCAATATCTGAAAGAGGTTTTTGTATGTTTGTTAAATTAACAATTGTTTGTAGAAAGAAAGTTGTAACTAACCTAAGGCTAAAATTTTTTTATAAGTTAATTTTTTTTAAGGTTGAGTTAATTTAAAGCTTTTTTTAAAAATCTTTAAATGATAAGAGGGGAGGCTGTGATAGCCATAAATGTCTAATTTTTAAAGGATTTTTCTTATCATTTAATTATATATTATTTTGAAGAAAGTTATCTTCTTTTTTTATAATAATTTGCACAATGTGCACGCTCGGATGTAAAATAGTTCTTGGAGCATTCTGCCCATGCGTAGGAGTGCCGATTCTGCACATGCGTGGGAGCCCTTTTGGCAGCATAAAAGCTGCGTACAGGAGCTCCTAAGGCAGATCCTTTTTCTTACGGGGCTCTTGCGAGCACTCGCCGTATTTTTCGTTATGTTCTTTTAATTTTTATACTCATGTTCATATTTTTTACTGTTGTTATTTTTAGCCATGTCTCTGACCAAATAAATGTTTGTTATAAGTTAAACGGATTCAGTTCCAATTTATTAGGAACGCCCAACACAATTTCCAGCACAAAAAAAAAAATTGATGGCGCCTTTTAAGAGGCGCTGGAACAGTGTTGCCAGATCAGATAAATCCCTGCCTTTTTAAAAGCTAAATCTGACTATTTGGAACGCCTAGTCCTAACCTAGTCCGTAGTTAAATTACTTCCGCTTTTACATGATGATCCATATAAATCAATACCAGGCTTTCCGATTGGCAAACAGAAATAACTCCTCAGTCTGCTTTACCATTAAAAGTTTCAGAAGATATATTGAAATGACCAAATCCTCTGCCAAATAGGATAGTTGATGAAATAGTACTGCAATGGTCTAATAATCATAATAATGGCAAAATTCACGGGCAATGAAGAAGACTATATGCGAAATGAAAAAGGTCGCCATTTTAAAAACAAACATTTCCAACGAATTATGCCAAATGGAGAAAAATATGCCAGGAAATGGCTTGTTTATTCAAAATCTGATATTGTTATTTATTTCACCGAAATTCAATATCAACTTGAGCAAATGAGGGTTATGAGGATTGGGCCCATATTGCACTAACCTTGCGAAACCACGAGACTGCTAAGGATCATCATTCAGCAACATGTATGTGGTTGGAAGCAACGAAAATATTAGGAACGCAAACTGGAGTGGATCAACATTTAATCAAACAAATAGATGAACAAAAACAGAAGTGGAGAGCAATACTTGAGAGAATGAATATTTTGACACATGATTCACAGCGATATTTCTGGAGCAGATCTGGATCAAGAAATACTAAGCCTGAAGCAATTCTTAGACACATACCAAGGACATCCGAAAGATGTTGATAATGTCTTAAACAAAAATAATTGGTGCAATTTGTTTCCAAACACTTGGACTCCTTCGGATACTACAAACTATTTCAGTAAGAGTCACAAAAGATGAGCGATGTGTTAGTAAACTTAAACTGATAAAAACCTACCTAAGATCGACCCAGGAAAAATTGTCAAACCTGGCAATTTTTTCAATTGAAAATGATATTGTTCAATCCATACCTACAGCTAATTTAATTGAAAAATTTGCCAGTGCAAAAGCAAGAAAGGTAAACTTTGTATAGATTAATGTAAATCTAGATCGACATTAGGAATGTTTTCTTTTAATTAGTTATTACAATACCTACATAGGTAACAGATTTATTTAGTGACTGATTGAAATTCACACCAAATACTAACTTAATTATATAGCAGTAAAAGCTTTCTTAATATTAAAGTCAATAAATGTTAATATTTGCAATAAAAGTTGATTTTTGAAAATTTGTTAATTATTTATTTAACATAAAACCAAAGTAGAATTTACGTGAAGTGAAAGCGTCAACCAAAGGGCGCCGAAAGACAATCTCGCGCTACCCTGATCAAGGGATAGGGCCGGCGCTGATGCTCCTCCATACTCAATCCCCCAACATCACAAAAAAAAAAAAAAACACACAATCAGGGCTCTCGACATATTCTAGCCCCCCCCAAAAAAAAGGGTAAAAAAGGACCAATTACTGCTAAAAGAGGACTTTTGAGGACCATTTATGCTTTAAAAAAAAGAAAGATTATATGTAATTAAAACTATTTATGAATTACTAGAGTAAGCATCTTAGACTGATATTTCTGCACCACTAAAAACAATTAGTTACACAAATTACGATTTCATTGTTTAGATTCAGTATCCTACTAACATCATAGAAAATTCACGATAACCTCCACATGCTTTAACAATTTTATTTTTAAGCTTCAGCATTTTAGAAATTGACACTTTGAAATTTTTAAAAGAAAGCTTGAATTTTGTGAAGTGAAAACATTTACATTTAATCCACTGAAAAAAACTAATCAATCCAATTTATGTGTAAGTTCTCAAAGCTCATTTATCTGCTCATAAATGTCAACCATAAATTGACTTGCTACAAAAATGCTTGATAAACATGGCCTTAGGAATGTGAAAAAATGTAACCAGTAAAAAGTACATACTTCCTCCCCCCCCCCCCCTCCTGACCACTTTCAATTCAAAATTTGCTATAATATAGAAATTAAAACTCCACAACCAAAAAGTTACAGCAAAATTGAAGTAACTATTTTATATCTGCCAAGACATGTCCCCTTCTGGTCGCCATGGTTTCCGTGCTAGAAACTTTTTCCCCACTTGGTTTGTCGAACATAAGTTTGTTGTTTTAGTTATAATAATAATAATAATAGACAGATTAAAATCAGTCTATTTATTCTCTTCTATCATTTATTTCTCAATGGGAAAAATAGATTGCGTGAGATAAAGTACTCTAATATTTTGAACCAATCTA
Source organism: Octonoba sinensis (assembly GCA_038502835.1). Taxonomy (NCBI): domain Eukaryota; kingdom Metazoa; phylum Arthropoda; class Arachnida; order Araneae; family Uloboridae; genus Octonoba; species Octonoba sinensis. The sequence goes on along the minus strand of CM076606.1, from coordinate 464,287 downwards.
AATCTTATTCTTATATTTTGATGTGTTTCAGAAAGCTATTGTATAGCTAATTTATTGTATTTTATATTTTGTAAAGGTTAAAATCTTATCTAAACATTTCAGATTTAATTTATGAGAAATTTAATTGCATTTACTTAGTATCAAAAATAAATAAATGGAAAATTAATTCTTTCTTGCTACTTTTTCTCAATTATTCTAATATTTTGAATCTGAGGTGTAGTAATGCAATGGAGAAGTTGCATGATTTCTAAATCTTCGTGAAATTGAAAGAACTTGAAAAAATATGTCGAACGGTACCATTCTTAACTCGGAGAACGACGTGGAAGTATTTTAAAATGAATTTTAAAAGTGCTGTGACGTCACATCCAGCGCAAACGCGGTAGAAAGGATGTGACGTCAATCGACACGAAGGGGAAATGGGTAGTTCTACTGGTTCTACGAGCTGGGCAAATTTTGCCGGGATGCATGTTAACCGCTTTGAAATATCCTTAAAAATGATTTAAAGTATCAGAATCCAAGAAACATGCATACAGATGCTGCATAGAACCATGTTGTTCAAATTCGAGTAATAAGAGGCATGGAAAAAAAATACTCTTTTGGGTTCTTTAAAAGCCACGAGTCAAGTAGGTATTCCTTAATTCTCAATCACTTATAGTCTTGCTGTAATTTGATTTTTTTTTCGAGGTACTAACAAAAATAAATAAATAAAATAATAATAAACACATATTTCAGGTATTCTTTAATCCTCAATCACTTATAATCTTGGTTTAATTTGATTTTTTGGATTCGAGGTACTAACAAAAATGAATAAATAAAATAAAAACAAAACACCTATTTCATGTTTGATTTCTTTCTTTCCTTTTCTTTTTCAGGATTTCATTTTATTCATCATCTATCACTTTTCAACTTTTTTATTTTTTGGATTCGAGAAGGCAGCAACAACAAAAATAAATAAAAATAAATATAAAGGAAATGAAATAAAATACTCGCATTTCAGGGTTTTAAAATTTTAAGGAAAATTACAAACACAGAGGTCGAACGATATGTTGCCTACAGTCTGCGCTATGATATACAGGGTTAAAATGAACTTATTTTTGTGAGGATAGGGCCATAATTTCAGGGGAGGGGGGGGGGGGGGTTTAAATCACTACTCTTTTAAAGATGGAATTCAGAGTTGTTTAATTTGCGCCCTTAGTTTTGAAACAAAGAAGTTTTTTTAACAGTTGACGAAATAGTAGTAACTTAAAATGCAAAATAATGCCACTGTTTATAAAATAATAAAACTCTTAATTAGTGTACTTATTCCATCAACGTGAATGTTAGATATACGTATAACAGGAACTATCTTGTACTGTGCTTCTAATAAAATTTCAGCTTAAAGTAAATCCTTTTTTTTTTTTTAACTTCACTAGTTTATTTACTTCTGTAAGGGCTCGGAAGTATTCAAGTTTGTCGAGAATTTTTAGCAGGTGTCTACTTGAATATATTCCAGTGTGATTTTGTGTCACGGCAGACGAAACGATGAATCAAAGGGTAAAGCCATGGTACTAATGATCACCTTTAGTGTTACCAAAAATAGCCTAAAATTGTACTTAACACTTCAAGTTCCAAAATTTTCCGATGGAGAGTTCCCATCTTCCCATCAAAGATAGTTTTAAATAACGTTTTTCGGGCTTCAGTTTGAAAAGAATTGCGGTAGAGAGCCCCGAACCTCTATTAATAATTCAAATTTTGCTGTTAGTTTTTTCTTCGAAATGCACTAAATTGAATGAAAAAATGTTTGAATAAAAAAAAGTGAAGCATGGAAATGAGGTGTTAGGTCTGAGATCTTTCAAATGGATTCTTCATTCGCCCCCGCTCCTTACTAGCACAAAATAAAAAAGAGAAAAGAAATAAGACGGGGGGGGGGGGGGGGGGGGGAGTAGAAAGAACAGGCAGACACACATATCCCTATTTCATAGCCATACTTTCAGTATTTTTAATTTTCAATATTTATTAAATTACTTAATGAACTTTTGCTACATTAGCCTTCATGATTTTTTAAGAATAACTTTTATGGGAGAGTCTGCAAAAAAAGAAAACATTGTAGGAAGGGATAGGGGAAGAATTAAGTAAAAGTAAGGTCAGTAATAGGTTTGGTGTTGACAAACAATATAGCACACACAATTTTTGGAGAAAATAAAACATTGCCTTAGGGGCAATATGAATAGTACTGAATTTATCTGGTGTTTCATAAATTATTGACATTGAATTAATAAAACTTAGATACCTACTGAATGAAAATTTATTTTCTATATATAAAGAAGAGCGCAGCAAAGGGGAGCATTTAGGAGTTAATTCCATTTATCCTTGCAGGGAACATTCCTAAATGACGTCATGCTTCAAGGGGGGGGGGGGGGAAGAAATTGTGACAAGGAAAGAGGAGGGGGTAACAAGAAGTGTGTCATCATGCTTATACAACATAGCTAGTCATGTGACGAAGGGGAGGGGCGGGGTATGTTGAAGTGGGACATTTTGTGACAAAGGAGAGAGGGGGTCAAATATATGGGGAAAACCTTCACATCCTTTATGGATTCGCTTTTCAACCGTTTCAAAAAATTGGCAGAATGATGGAAAACATGAACATTGATCCAAGTGGACAAAACTAAATTTTAGTTAAAATATTAATTAAAACAAATTTTTCAAATCATAAGATTTTTTAGTATTTGCTGACTTTTTTCTTCCTTCCTTTACTTATTTATTTTTATTTTTTAACACATTTGAGACTATTGCACTCGTGGTTAAAATGGTTTTTTACTTCTTTTGTCTTGATTCTTTTTATTACACTGCTAGTAAAAAAAATCGTCAGTTTTAAAAAATTGACAGAATAATGGAAAATTAACATAACAAACATTGTATATTGATCCAAGTGGACAAAGCTAAATTATAGTTAAAATATTAATTAAACAGATTTTTAAAATCAAAAGGCTTTTAAGTATTTTCTGATTTTTTTTCTTCCTTCCCCTTTATTAACACATTTAGGATTATAGCGCTTGTGGTTAAAATGTTTAACTTTTTTTTCCCTTCATTTCCTTTATTACAGTGCCAGTAAAAAAACGGGACGTTACCATAAAAATAAAAAAACTAGGGAGAAAATACAGCTTTGATAAATTGTCAGTTGCCCCTTAAAAAATCTGATGAACTAGATCGTGAAAATTACTATTATCTAAATTATTCAGTTTTAAAAGGAATCAACTTATGTAATGAATAGTTAAAAATAAGTAAAAAACTATTCTTAAGGTTAGAAAGGTTGGAAGAGGTGAGGGTGAAATACCATAGCTACAAATTTTCATGCGAATGCGGTAAAAACACTAGACATAAGACGGGTAGAAATCGGAAAGTTTTCCCTTGCGAAGGGAAGCGTGTCGATTGACGTTAAACCAATGAGGGAGCGCTTTTTGATCACGTGTCATTGTTTACGTTTTTCTCTGCTTTTAAATCAAATTTTAAGACTGTTTAAAAAGTTTTAACATTTTTTAAAGTTTGTATTCGCATTCTGTATAATAATATCTTTCAGAAAAACATAAATTCAAGCCATTTTAGAAACCGATGCAACTCCTCCATTGCCTTAACTGCAGTGCAAAAAAAAAAAGTCTGGCTCTGTTATTTTTCTCGCAGTTGCAATGGTGGCAAAGCAGGAAATGGGACCTTGATGAGCCTATTCTAATTACACAGACTATAATAGTGGCAATATTATTAATATTTATTTTGATAAATGAAAGATTAAAAATACATAAAGAAAATATTCAATTTTTGTTTATGCTCTACTCCAGTGGTTCCCAAACTGTGGTACGCAAAGAATCTCCAAGTGGTATGCGTGCAGGCAAAAAAAAAAAAAGAGAAGAGGTTAAAACAAAAAAACTCAGGATTGAAGATTGAATTTGCCCAATTAAAGTTGGGAGAATGTTGACTCACAGTTAAAAATAAATACCTGTTATTGTCAAGAAAAGCATTGCTGCTTTTAATTCAGTTCACAGCCACTCATCTTCATGAAACTGCTTTTCCCAATATATTTATTAAAAAACAAAAGAGAAGCAAATTAAATGTTGACCCAACTTTGAGGTTAAAACTAACTTCTACAGAACGAGACATTACCTCCTTTGTACCTGCCATGCAGCAGAAACTTTCTTATTAATTTTGTTTTTACATAATAGGTATTTTGTACTTAAAGACATATTTTTAATGCTGTTTTGGAAGTATGTATTAAAAATATATTTTATCTATTTCATATATTTTATTTTATACATACAGCTTTATTTTAATAAATGCTTTTTTCTGCATTAACTATAAAAAATGGTCTGATTGAAACAACCTACTCATCGTCGTATTTTTCTATAATCTATTAGTGTTCTACTCAATATAATAAAGTAAATTAGCAGTGGTACGCAAATGGTTTGCAAGAAAAATGGTGGTATGCATAAAAAAAAAAAAAAGATTGGGAACCGCTGCTCTAGTCTAAAAAAATAAGTTTTCAGCACCCTATTTGCAGCAGTATTCTTTACCAACGTTTAGCAACCAGCAAAGAAACATCTACTAATTATATAAATTTAGCAATTTACAGAAAATTCCTTCAAAATTTTTGATAATGCAAAGTATGCATTTTGTTTCCCACATTCTCATCCCCCCATCCCGACTAATTCTCATTTTGTTAGTTGAAAAAACATATTAGTGAAATTTAATAGTACTACATCTCCTCACCAGTGCTTAGAAAAAAAGTCATAATGTACTTACTTTGTCTTTATTATCTAACTCATGGTATGGGATCATGTTAGGCAGATATGAATGTAAAAGGGCACAGAATGCTAAGCCATCATTCCAGCTACTGCTAAAATTGGTGATATCAATTCCCTGAAAATCATAATCATGTTACACATCAGTGCTCTGCACACTAAACTATAAACAAGCATTTAATATTTTTACAAAAAATACAAATTAAAACTTTGAGCTCATATGAATCTTTTAACTTTATGATTGTTTATTGAGGCATAAAAAATTATATTTTGCTAACAAATAATATTAATCAAAACAAATTTCAGTAGTGATTCTTTTTATTGGGTAAACAAACAAAAAATTTTCCTTATAAGATACCAAAGAAATTCATTGAAGTTTAAAATAAATCCATTAAATGCACTTGGGTGTGTGGAAACTAAAGGTATGACAGTCGTTCCTGTTACAGGGTGGCTACAGACTCTCTCAAGCAACACAGTTGTGGACAAAGCGAGCAACAATTTTTCAATTTGCTGCAAAAAACCGTATGCCAATATTATCAAAACGAATTAGAAAACACCACTACATATATCACATCCTTACTTACTGAAAAAACTATTCTCAATAAATTTAAATATGCTTATAAACCTTTTCAACTTCCCAAACCCAACTCAGGTTCTCTGCCTTACCTTTGCGGCATTCCCAAATTTCATAAAAATTGTATTTCTTTTCATTTCATTTGCGCAGCTACCAACACCATTGGAAAAAAACCTGGCAATCCACCTTGAAATTCTTCATAAAAAATTTATTAATTACCTAAATAACTTAAACAGTAAATGGTTTTGGATCATTGACAATAGCGCTAAACTTATCAACCTACTCAATATTTTTGATATGCATCATCTTAAAGTTAACAATTTTGAAAACCTGTTTACAAATATTCCACTCAATGATCTTTTTTTCGCCATTGGTGACTGCCTCACATCTTGCCCCGCCTACTTGAGGGACGAGCAATCAATCACATGGGTTATCTGCAGCACTGTTTGCTAATGGCCATTCTTCGTCACTTTATGAGCAGAGCCCAGAAGAACCGTTTCATTTCAGACTCATGGTTTGGATATAGGAACTCTAGGTTTGGAAAAAGATGAGCTATTAGCATTGCATTTGTTTTCTGTAATGGAGAAAATTCACTTTGGCAATGCAAATTGTGGTCTATCCTTTAGCAATAGCTCTGATGAGCAACAGATTTAAATATGTAAAGCGGGTCGGGTTTTACTATTACCATGCTTTTATAATATTTGTATACAAAAATCAGAATTGTTAATTATTTACTGATTTTGTTACTACAGTACAGAACCTCTTATTCGGGAACCAAAAAACCGGAAAGCCAGAAAACCGGGAATATTTTTGTGAATTTCTCGCCATTTTCGAAATGTTTCTGTTTTTTTTGTTTTTTTTGTTTTGCCCATTTAATAAAAATAGGATTTTTTTGAAAATACCTTTAAAAATACACATTGTTTCATTACAAGTAACATATTTAGTGTTTATGTCAAATAGCTTAGTCTAAAAATGATGTGTTTTCAGGCAAAAGAGCATAAACTTACTTACAGAAGAAAATTAGAAAAATAATTTTCTCCAACGAAACTTGAGAAAACCCGACGCTTTCTCTATTTTATTTCAATAATTAAAAACAAAAGAAATATGTATTTAGATTCTTATACATTTATTTCATTGTCTGGTGAGTATTTGAAGAATAATTGCAACAAACGTCAAGACTATATGAAAGTTTGGAAAATTGCTAATACCGCAGATTTGCGAATTTTCCGTAATAGCTGATTGTGTGAAAATTAGAGCTCGTTTATTTTTGTTTAATATTTTTTTTGACTTATTTAAAAGCTGCAATAAGGTAATAAGAATTTAAAATTGATATTAAGGCAAAAAAATTGCAGCTGTAAAAATTAATTTCTTATTAAAATCGAATTTGTAAAACCAAAGTCGTTGCACACAAGTATGAAATTTGCATGTTTTTGCATCATGTAAACATGCTTCTTAAAAGAAAAGGATCTCGAAATTGAACTTTGTGAGTATTCTAGAATGTGGATGGAACAGGGTCTTTTAATAGAAACCAATGTCGACGATGCAGATAAAAATGTCCGAATCAGAAATCATTCAAATGGTGCTACAGCCGAACGATGATAAAGAGCAAGATAGCGATGAAGACGAAAATGATGAAATTTTGCCTGCTATATCTAACGAACGTTGCGTTGAATTAACTAAGAACAGCAGGAATGGAACAAAAATCTTTTATAGACCAAACGCACATAATGGCTGTTCGAAAAATTCAGCAATTGTTTTTACAGCAAAAGCCTAATTTTTGCCAACTGAAACTTCATGAAATGTTTAAAAAATAAATACTAATTATATATTTAAATCATTTATGTCATTTTCACCCCCCCCCCTCCTCGTTTCTACTTGTGAATGCTATTGATTTTTATCTTTCAAAGTTTTTTTTTCTCAATATTTCTCAATTCAAAAGTATTTCTTTACTACTTTCTACTTATTTTGAAATATTATTACCATTTATTATTGTAATTCGGGTTCGAGTAACCTCCGAATATCGGCATTTTTTACCAATCCAAAAAACCAGGAAATTCAGTTATCCGGGATAGCGTTGGTCCCGAGCATGCCGGATAACACTGGTCAACAAGTGTTTTGCCCCAAGAATGAATTTCACTTTTCCTAAGGTAGTTTTGCACGAGGAATCCATATCTGCCATAAAAAATTTTCCATCACATATAGTTTTTTAGTTATGAGGAAAGAAAAGTTAGATTTTTAAGTTCTTTCAGAGTTTTTCCAATCATGCAGCATCGTTTTTATTGATAAAGTACACAAAAGAGCTTTAATGTCAACTGTTAAATCAGTGGTCATTCTTTTTCTGGAAAAAACTTAGTGGAGTGTCGTAAACAGCCCCCGCAGACCCCCCGAACGGAAGTGCGTATCAAACTACTGCACCGGGTGCGGGTCTCCGTAGAAATTTCGCGAGAATTGGGATACAAAGGCAAATAGGCAAAAGATTGATACTGTACGACACGTTTAATGAGCATGAGCTACTATTTTTTTTATCATAGAACTCCCCTATTGTGTGCAAAAATGCCCCCTGAAAACATGGTAGCTGTATAAGTGATGAACATGGAGAGCGGTTCTATCAGGACATGTCAGTTATGTAAAAGAAATATCAAGGGAAGTGGAGCGCAACTATGTTAGCAGATTACTGCTGGACGTTAAAAAGGGACATTCCTGAGGCAAAGTATGCCAGAACGTGTCAAAATTGATCCCTTTATGGTAAATAGAAAATTACTTGGTTTTTTGGTGGAAATGCTTCTAATGTAAAAATTACAATGCCCTTAAAAAGGGAGGGGGGGGGGGTCCTAAAGACTTTTTTGATTGATGTTAGAAGTATTTTTCATGCTGAATTCGAAAATGAAAACCATGTTCCTTATCGCGTAAGGATTTTGATTGTAAGGTGCTCTAATAATTTAGGATAAGTGCTATTAATGTAAATTATTATAGCACCTTGCACAGAAAATCCTTACGTGATAGAGAAAAATGGTTTTCCTTTTCGAACTCAGCGTGAAAAATACTTCTAAGATCAGTTAAAGTCTTTGGGGCAGAAAAAAAGTTTTTTTTTGTAGACCAGTGTAAGAGATTCTGTACTGCATTATTTCTTGCTTTTATTTCATTTACTACATCAAAACTAATTTTTTGGAATAAATTATTCCAATTTGAGAACTTTTCTATTTTTCAATAATAAGTACAATGAATTAGAATATTTTGTAAAGATCTAAAAGTAATTGCTCTTCAGACAAATTCTTTACAATTAAGTTCATATAATCCTACTTTTCATTGATTGCCTAAATTTCGTTGCATGACTTCAAAGTTCAATTTTATGACAGAAAATATTGTTCAGTTCCCAAACATTGGAAAAATAAATGCATTTCAAATTCAGAAGAAAAACGATTTTCAAAACGATTTTTTTCTGTTGTAAATGTAATTTGTGGGTTTTCAAATTAGTTCATTATACTAAAAACAAACAATTACAAAATTCCATTCAGAGCTAATAAAACTTAGAAAAAGAATTAAAAATTTGAAAGTAGAGTTTTGAGATCGAAAAAAATATGTGTCTCTTGGTCTGCCCCTCCCATCCCAATAACTTTTAAGGGAATTGCCAGATTTGACCAACCTTTATTCAATTTTGAACAGTTCAAAAAAATTTAACATTATAGTGCACATGAGGAAATTTGAATCATACCTAAATCCTGTATAACACACGGATTCGCTTGGAACAAGTTTTATCGAGAGGAGCTTAAGATGTAGAACATGTACAGACAAGAAGTTCATCCAGAACTAAATGAGCCTACTTTTCCATGAAATTTTTTGATCTAGATTTTTAGGAATATTTGAATAAATGAATGAATAAATATACAAATGAATGAGATAATTGATTGAATAAGTGAATGAACATGTATTAACCATTCAAAAGGTACATTTGAAGTAATTCCACATAGTTGAAAATTAGCTGCTCATGGTAGTCCAATGTATTTAAGCAACTTTATTGCTGTGTGAAAAACACATGAATTAAAAAAAAACTATGGGAAAAAGCAATGCATTCTGTTTGTTTAGTTACAGAACACACACAAAAAGTATGATAATTAAGCATTCAAGCACTTGAAATTCAAGTTAAAACCTTCAATTAAACAACAAATCAAAAACCAAAACAGAAATAAAATAAACTCTGAACAAAAGACCAAAAAACCTTTCTGCCTGGAATAGGTAAATGGAAATGTTTTCACTATGTTTAAGGGAACAATAACATTATAAAGTAGAATTAGTTAGGAATGTACAGAAGGGAATGCATTTTAAGTATAATTAACAATTTTTAATTTTTATCTATTATCCCTACAAAGTAAGCCACAAAATGACAAAATTTTGTTGCTTACAAAAACTAACATCAATGTGCATAACTTAAAAAGACAAAACGAAAAGAAACCCTTCCCCTTGCTTAAATGGTGAAATATAACCCAAAATGTATAGGGTAGAACGGGGAGAGTCCGAACAATTTTTCACCCCGATACCGCTGGAAATCTTAAGAAATCATTTTCTTGTGACCTGAAGATTCAGCTTACGCCCTGTATAGGGACAGTATGAATTTTAGTGCAAAGAGAGAAAGTGTCTGCGGTCTCCCAAAAATGGGGTGATCACGGACACTATGCGGGGAGACTCAGGACACATGGGAAAGTATGGACATCAGTGTTTCAATCAAATTACTTCTAGATAAACAATGAAGGCTGGGTATACTATAAAAGAATATGACCAATGACCCAATAATTAAATATTTAAGAAAGTTTTAAGTAACAATGAGCAATAATACTAGAAATATATTTGCGCAATTTGGGTACGGTGAAAGTTTGACGAGTTTTGCTGTATTGTTGAGGAGGTTCAAGATGTCCTAAAACTGAGGACCATCCATAAAAAATGATGTCATCACGAACGGGCCACCTCCACAATAAATCGTTTTTTGTCATGGCTTTAACCTCTAGTCCGTCATACAGCACGTTTACAGTCACGCTCGGAAAGATGTTGCGATCAGATTTAACTGTGACATATTTTCCTATGATTTTTTGAATTGGCACTTTCTTTTGATGTTCTTTGCCCATCCTGAATATTCCGAAATGTCAAGATCAGATGATGCAGAAGGTATGTCGATGACGTTATCCGAGTTTGTCGTGTCACAGTTGGGTCTCCTTTTTTTAAATATTGCTTATTTTGTTGTTTGAAAGTCAGTGTGCATTTTGGCTGGGGTGCTTACTCCTGTTCCCTTTCTTCCTTGGATTCAGCATACGTGAAATGTACAAATAGAATACAAGGGAGACTCGCGACAAATGTCTCCCACGCATATAAATAATAGCTTAAGTACCCTACTCCCATGATAAATGCGAAAAAAAACCATGACTTGCCAATTTACTTAATGAAAACTTAGCTACTTAACGCAAAATTTTAGATCAGACTATGCCAAATAACTTTTTTTCACTTCACTGCCGTACTTTAACTTGACAGGTAGCCATTTGCACATGACAGTAATACAGAATACTACCAACATAACAGAATTATTTTTGCATGGGAAAACCTATAGGTTAGATGAAAAACGGACCGTCCATAGTCTCCCCTGATAGCTTTGTCCCCCCCCCCCCTTTGAAAAAACAAACAAACATGAAATACAAGAGCAAAGTGACATAACAACAAAATAATAAGTTATTTTTAACTGCAAAAAAGAATCCAATTATAATTTATATTTTTATTGTCGAGCAAAATTAAAATCGTCTGCTTAGGAAAATAAAAATTTGGATATAGAGAAATAATAATTTGGAATAGCAACTAGGTATAAAACAAAATGCAGGTAACACTCCAAAAAAAGGGAAAAAAAGAAGAAAGAGAAAAGAGACTTAACCATGACAAGAAAAAAATAAGTTATTTTTTGGCCATGAAAATGAATTCCATTTAATTTAGATTTTTATTATTGAGCTACTTTAAAATAATCTGCATAGGAAAATAAATATAACGTAATAAATTGCAACAGCAAAACACACTATAAAATAAAATGCATATAACGTTGCCTCCCCCCAAAAAAAGAAAGAAAAAGAAAAACTTGCAAAAGAAAGTAAAGAGGTGTAAATACAATAATTAAACCAAATTATTTTTAGCCACGAAAATGAATTCCATTTAATTCTTAGAGCTGTTCTAACCTCATCAAACGTTCTAAAAAATTTCAATTCATGCAGAAAATTCCAATTATTTGAATGACATACAAGTGAAAAGTGCATGAAATATTTTGTCCTCAGCAAATTTATATGCAAAATGAGCTTAAAATTGGAATAAGAAAAGGGAACAAAATCGAATTTTAGGAAAAACTCCCTGAGGTGCACACACATTTGGTCCAAACAAATGTTTTAACACAGACAAACATACATACTTTCTGCATTATTAGTAAAGAAGCTTGTTAAAGCCATTAGTATTCAAATTTGAATTTTAATGTGCATACACTTGAACTTTCTTAATACGAATACAGTTAATACAAAATCACAGCTAAAACGAACATTTTGCTCATCAAGTTTGGTTTACTATTTAATTATACTAAATATCTCACGCATATTACGAAGGCTAAAATAAAAATTTCGGCTAAGACGAACAAAATTTCTAACCTATTCACGAAAAATTTTCTCGATTGCTATATAAGTAATTTTTTTTTTAATTTAGAAATTGGTTATTTTGAGTCACTGCAAACCCCCAAATACGCATAAGATAAAATTTAATGTACAGTAGAGCGTCGGTTATCTGAGCTCCGATTAACCAAGTTCACCTAGGTACATTTGCCCTTGAATTTTTTTTTTTTTTTTTGGGCAATGACATCCAATGGTGTAAGTTGCACTTTCATTTTATTTTCTGGTGATATAAAGACAAAGACCTAGAGCAACAGTCAGAGACAAGTTCAACAGACCCTTTTACGGCTACAACCATTGCATAAAACGGCAGCAAATTTTTCATTTCATAATATGTACAGTAAAAGCCCTTTTTTTTTTTAACATCTTTGACGACATTTTTATTCATTTCAACCCATGTTTTCCTCTTGATTTGGACAGAGTCCATGTTATCCGAGTTTTCGATTATCCGAGGTGCCCTCAGTCTACATTACCTCGGATAATCGAGGCTCTACTGTACCTAAAAAAAACAACGGACCATTAAGGATTTTTTTTCAAAATTGTTCAATTTTAAAAGATAAGTTCACTTTTTCTCAAAGTACTAAAAATATTTAAAAGTGTTAGAAAAAATAAATCATTAGTTTTCACTACTTATTTTACTTTGTATTATAAATAGTAGTAATTATTTTAAAAATATAAACATGCATTTCCAATAGTTTTCCAATTTACGTATTCACGGTTGCTATGCATAACGGCTAATACGAACAAATTCGCGAATTTTTGGCATTTCGTATTAAATGAGTTCAACTGTACATTTATTGGCAATAAAAGGTACTAACTACGAAGTTCATGTTAGAGACATTTCAAAAAACCGATTGCCGACGTCAGTCAATTAACCAAAAAAGTACCCATCTAGAAAAAACTCCTATGATTTTACATTAATCTGTGTAATCCTAAAACATATCTGGAATTTTATTTATTTCTGCTTTCAAATCTTTGTTTTCTTCTATAAAATTTTATGCAAAGCTATAGTCTTTAATTCGTTTTAAAGCCGAGATCAATGCACACTGCACATTCTGTTCCTCCTAACAGATAGCTCTCAAATGCGGACATCTTTCAATTCTTTGCCAGCAAGGCATTGCTTTTGAGGACACGCTCTATTACAAATATTAGTCCTACTGGTGTCTGCTATAGAGGGTTTGTACTGTATAACTGTAGTGCCAAAGGACAATTGCATCTCACTATTTCTATTTTCTAGCAACAATTAGTAACAATGTAAAAACTTTATGGGTTCCATTATCTCCAATTTTTGCTTTCCATTATCTTTTCTGAATAATTAAAAAGAAAATACAAATTTAAATGTACCTTGTATCCTAATGTTTTATTCTGGCACCATTTCAAAAGAGCATTACGTTTAGATCCGCCTCCTTTAACCAGGGATGATAACGGATCTTTCTTCTCATTGATATCTCTAAAACAGAAAAGAAAAAAAAAGGTAAATCAAAAAGCATAGACACTAAGCATAAGGGGTTTGCAATATCTTAAGTTCAAGATAACTGAAAAACAATTACCCGTAACTATTCCTTCTAATTGGATCCAGTTTTGAAGCAAGAATTGAAACAGGATGAGGAGTTAAAGGTTTCAAGCCATCAGTTTCGATTTTAGTAGTTACCATTACTTGATCGACAGATCCATTGTTTAAAGTTGATTGACCCAAATTATCTGAATTTGAATGCTTCACTAAACAATATCCAACTTTATTTTCTTTTGGTACAGATTCAGAAGTACTGCAAAGATTTGGCTGCTAAGAAGATATTTGAAATTCAGTTGATTATACATTTTCACATAGCATTAGTTCAATTAAAGCTATTTATTAAAAATTGAGTAGAAACTTAAAAAAAAATAATTTAAATAAATAAACAAGAAAACCATATTCAGCAGTTGTACAAATAAACATAAAAGAAGTATTTGTATTATATCTCTAAAGTATACATAGGAAAGTCATCATTTGTAACTGCTTTCTCTGTATTAGAAATAACACTTAAAATATTTTTTATGCATTTACCAGAAATAACTGTTAACCCTCCTGGCGGCAAGCCCAAGTATACTCGAAATATTTTTTATATTAAAAGCGGCAGGCCACGAATATACTCGAAAACATTTTCATACTAAAAACAGCAGAGCACGAGTATACTCGTGGCGGCACATTTCCCTTCCCCCATCAGTTGGCTCTAGCGTGAAATCAGAGGTGGGGTTCCGATTATACGCTGGAGTACACTGAAGGGATTTCGGCTACCAAATTGAATAGGAGAGTTGTTGCTTTTGTCATTGATGAATGCAAGCGTGGTTTGTGGAGGAATGTTGCATTATCAGTTAGTTTTATTTTTAAGCAAATGACTTTTATGAGACTGTTTTAGGTGAAGATACGTTAAAACACGTATATTCACCTAAAACAGTCTCATAATACGTACGTGTTTAAATGTGATAGTAAAATTTAATGCAGACATTTTCTTATAATGAAAAGTTAATCATATTCTTTTTCTAATGAATATCTTTTCAGTCAAAAATTTCTCTGTGTGTTATCAATTATGATTATTGGGTATAATTTTTCCCAACAGACAAAAGCATAACAATAATTTGAAGTATATATGAGGAGGAAAGGCAGTTTTATTTTTATTATATATATTTTTTAGTTTATCAGCACTTTTATTTTTTGCATTTTTTTTTTCTCATTCTTAAAAAAATGAGGTAAAAGCGATTTTCTCAATGCACAGGTTTTATGTAGTTTTTCTCTAGTGATCTCGTTGAATTAAGAGAAGCAGAAATTCAATATACATTTTCGCGTTTTACGATAACTTATTGATTTTCTTTAATACTTAGAAAGTAACTAATGTTGAAGTAATTATTATCATCATTACTTGAGATAGTTAGAATCATTTATAATAAGGAAGGAGCGGGTAGTATGGGGAATGAAAATGAATTATAATATTTTTGTTAGTAGTTGAGCTAAAATCTACAAATATCCCTTTCTTATATATTTTATCACACCGTTTCTCAACCTTTTCAGAATGGCGACCCTCTGAAAAGCCAAAACATGCATAAAAAGCCATGCGATCCCCTCGATTCAATATTTTCTGTGTACAACAACACTGAATTTTGTAATTTAAAGTCTTTTGCCTAATCAGTGCTGGATGTAGGGGCGGGGGCAGCGGGCGGTACTTCTGGGCAATTCAGCTGTGATGATTGAAAAAAAGAAACGAAAAGAAGAAGAAAATAAAATATAAAAAAGAAAATAATTAAGAACATTTAACTTATGGAAAAAGAAAATGAAAATTCTGTTTCGGAGCTCCGATTTGATTAATGATCGCTAACGATTAAAACCGATTAATAGAATTATTTTCTTGTATAAGCTGTCGGAAACTCTAAAATTGTGGTATACTGAATATGATGCGATGTTGATCAATCGGCCACCTCCTCTGGCAGGCAAGGGCTCTGGGAGGAGTGGTTTGGGAGGCGACAGATTTTGCACAGTCAAAATTTAAATTTCAAAAAGTCAAGGTTCCCCCCCCCCCCCCCCCCCCCCGTAATAGTGAAATATAATTCATGTGATGCTCAAACCGTACGATAGTTTTTCTTTTACAAATTTTCAAAGCATCCTTTTGGGAAGTGGTGGGGTGGGGGGGGGGGGAGCTTGTAATTGTCATTTGATAATGCAGACACGTGGCTCTTCGATATGGGAGTTAGAAAGAATGTGGGGGCCTGGATTAAAAAAAATTGCGAATTTTATTTTTCATTTTTATGAGTAAAAGCGTTTAAATTAGAAAAAGATTTTGCTTGTTTATTTGCTTTCTTTCTTTTTTCCTTTTACTTTTGCAGTAGGGCTTCAAATGCACTAGTTTGCATATAGTTATCAAAATTTTCTGGGGGAGGGGTATTATTCCCCCGGACCCCCTTCATATGGCTCTCCTTTCTAATGTTGAGTTGAAAGGGAGGGCTATGCTGTATGAACATTAATGAAAGTTTTATGGATATATAAGGGCCCAACCCCCTCCAAGTGAAAATATTTTTATCGTTTTTCCTGCTGGGCATGAAAATATAAATAAATAAACATGATAATTCCTTGTCGGGTTGCCAACAGTTTTATATTTCTATGTTTATGTATTTTTAATTTTTGTAATTGATCAATATGTAGGATCATTAAGGAAGCACTGCAAAATGTATACAAATTAATGGGCCGCTGACATACGTTTCAAAGTGATGAGAAACAAAAGAGAGACAGAGAGGGAGAGATTAAAAATAATTGTAATGAAATGTTACACCAACAGTTTGTTTGAAGGTAAAACAAAGCAAGAGTGAAACTCCTAAAGTAAGGTTCAGAGGGCATAATATTTAAAATAAAACAAGCTAGAAAAAATTCTTAGTGTCACAGCAAAATACTACCCCAGTCCGAAATGTTAAAAAAAATATTTCGGGGCCACAAATGTTTGTATTTTAAACAAAAAAAGAAGGGATTGAGATTAAAATTTCATAATAGGAAACCAAAGCAATTAAATCTTTTTAGAAAAAGAAAAATGAAGAATGAACTATTACAAGCAGCATTTTCATTTGAAATACATGAAAGACATCGGCCAACGTGATTTGAAAAAGAGTCAGAACCCCGCCCCGCCCCGCCCCCCTCCACACATGCACCATTTCCCTTATTCAGTGTTGGTGTGTGTTTGTGAAGAATAATTTCAGATGTTTTTTAAAGTCACCAAATTTAGCCTACGTTTTTATGACTTGAATTTCAAAATTTCAGAAAAAAAGCCTTGAACCCCCTCTCCCTCTCGAACATCAGCAATGGACGCCCAAAAATGTGAATTTAGACCTTCAGTTTCGAAAAATTTTCGGGGGAGACCACAGGAATCTATCTTTTTTGATGTCACCCAAGAGTCATAGAAATATGCATGCTTAAAACTTTTTCGGGGGAGAACCCCCCCTCCCGAACCCTCCATCCGTCCCCTCATAATCCTCGAAAATCATCAAAATTTTATTTTTAGAACTTCATTACAGCTGTCTTTTAAGGTGACCAGACATAGCCTAATACGCGTTTAATGACTTGAATTTCAAGAAATTTCATAAAAAGAGCTCCCCCTGTTCTCCATAATCAACGGACGTTGGACGTCCAAAATAGCGAATTTAGAACGTCTTGCGGCATCGACATATTGAAATAATATTTTTGCCATTATTTTACTCTATTATTGGTCTCTACAAAAAAGTAAAATCCACAGTGGCATGTTGCATTAAAAAAATTAAAACATTTTTTTATCTTACTAAACTTTCTTCACGAAAAAAAATTGCATATAGTTTGCTACATAGATATTTTAATATATTGTGACATATCTCCGACATATAACACATATTTGGTATAATTATGGCATTTATTTCCCATATGAAATTGTTGCCATTTCATATGGGAAATAAATTTCAACTTATCAGAAGGTGTTATTGAATCTAATAGCAGTGCAATTTACTCAGGACTTGTATCCCAAAATGGATGGGCACTAAAGCCAAAAAGAAAGGTCACTTGTTTGTTCAAGAGTGCTTTTATAAAGTCAAGAGGGCTTTTATATAGAAATTAAAACAGGCAATAAATTGACAGCCAGAATGCTGTAATAATGATAAGATGTCTTACTGTAGATGAGAGAAAAAAGTTTAACCCAGGAGAATATTCACAAGAGCAAGTAATGTCCAATTTTAGCAGATTTAAAGCTAGAGCTAAAATTCTGGTGTAGAAAGAGATAATGAAAATGAAGATGAACTATTACAAGCTACAATTGAAGAAAATGAAAGTGCAGAGAGAGAAAATGTTAGGAAAAAAATCCACCTTTTGCCAGAACTGAAATGTAATAAAATAATTTTTATAACAAAATAGAACCGACTTCAAATTATAAATTGCGCTACAAAGTGTAAAATAAATTAATTCTTTAAACAACATCGATGTGACTTTTAAACAGAGTTTTAGAAGTCGGTGCAAAATTAGGATAGATAAAATCTTTTGCAATCATGAATCCCCCAATTACAAATATCTTTGATGCACCAAGAAATGGGGGGGATGGGGCATGGACCAACCATAATTGTAAGCTATCTGACAGTCAAATTATTTACTATAGTATCACATTACATAATTTGAAGTTACCTTAAATATATCATTATTATTTCCAAGAAGAATTGAATTAGCATTGATTCTGGATTCAGAAGCAAGACTGTTGAGACTACTTGAGGAAGAGCTGCAACTGCTACTTGGTCCTACAAGCAAAATTGAAGACTCAAAGCATGAAAATAATAACAAAAACCACAATATAAAAATAAACAATTGATCTAATAAATTTAGTAATAAAAATTGTTCAAAAGATATCGCTGAATATGTTTTTGAAGAGTAACATGTTATAAAAAAAGGTGTTCAATTGTTAATTCTTGAAAGTTGAAGTTCAAAACACTAAAGATCCTCCTCCCTTTGCTTACAAAAGATCCAATTCAAAGTTGCCATTTAATTCTCCATTTCAAAAATAAAAATAATAACAATTGCTAAATAATTAGTGTGCCATAGCATAAATGGAACAGTTGAGAAAACTATCACTAGAAAAATGACTCCTTGTGCACTTAAATAGAAAAAAAAAAGTTAAACACAAGTCAATGATGATTATTGTTGTTATTTTTCTCAAGATACATATTTATACACAATGCTTAACATTTCTGTCATGCTCAACCATTGAACTAAACAGAGGCATCTGGAGTGAGGTGGGCGGTCAAACCTCTTCTCTCTCTTTCAGGCAGAATGTGCAAACTTCCGATTCTCGTTATGGTAAAACAGCCAACTTTAATTTCTTGAGTCCCTAAATTCTTTTCCCGATAGTTTTCAATTTTTTAGTTACAATACCTAAAATGTAATAATTTAAAATTCGTATTTTTTTTTTTTCATGATTAAAAACATTAAGTATTATGAATGTTATAGAAACTTCTTATCTTGGATTGCTATGTTAGACTGTGGCAGACTTTAAAAATGCCTATTCAAATAGGAGGCGACCTTGATTTATAGGTTTATTTTCCTTATCCACTTATGAATAAATATTTTATACAATTAAATTACAAATCTCATAGGAAATTTCAGGTAACAACTTCGAACAGGGATAGTATAACAATTTTTATTGATGGAAACATGTTTTATAGAAGATTTAACTATTATCATACTACGATCTGTAAACAATCGAGACATTAAAACCTATCCTTTAGTGGTATATAACTATGGTCCGCAGGTCAAAGCTAGCCCGGAAATTACTTTTGTGTTTGGCCCATTCTAGCTTTAAAAATAAGTTACTCATTACTATATAATTGAATTGTTGTCTAAATGATCTCAAACCGTTGTTTATCAAAATTACGGTACTTTCTACATTTTTTCCCCTTTTGTGCAAAAACAAGCATTTTTAAACCAGAATAGTTTGGCATGCAAAACAGTTTTACATATATATTTTTAAAAAGTACACATTACAACATACATACAAACCCACTGTTTTCAATTTAAATTTTGGAAAAGCACTTAAGAAAGAAAATTACAATAAAGAATTTCATTCAATAAGACTAAAGGAGAAAAAGTGAAATTTATTTAAACTTTCCATTTTTTTTAATTGAAAAAACTATTAGTTAAAATCTGAAAGACCTTCAAGAATTTACAGCTTCTTTTCCCGACAAAGATGACATGTAAAGCAGCAAGATCATAAACAATGCATTATTTATAGAGAAGAATGTTATGTGTATCTACAAAAAAATAAAACATATGGAATTTTGTTTATAATTTATGTAAAGCAATTTAAATTTCAGTGCACAGTTTGTAATATGCAAAAAGCTATACGAAACAAGGTGCAGGACTATTTTTTCCTTATACTTTGACAATGCATTTAAACATAACGCAATTTAAGAAAAGAAACACTTTAAAAAAAGTCAATTTTCATGTCAATATAATATATTTTTTTCTTCATCATATGAAAATAAGGTATATTTTTTAATTAAATAAAATTATACGAATCAGTTAATAACATGCACTAAAGCAGTATTTGCCTCCCTCATCAAAATAAAACAAAACAGAAATATATTTTTGTCATAAGCTTTTTTTTAATTTTGAGAATGCTCCCTCCAGAGGGATTTTGTTGGGATTTCAAAGTCAGGGTAGGTTTTTTTTTTTTTTTTGGGGAGGGGGGGAGACAGCCTTCAGTTTTAACCACAGGTGGTATGGAATTTAATTTGGCTCTGGCAATATGTACTATGACTTTCATACAGTTGTTTGGGCCCTGTGTTGCAGTGGAATTTCCAGAAAAAAAAAGTTTTTTCTTTGTACAAAATAACTTCAGATTACAGCATTTAAGAATGGCTACCCTAATTAGGCTCTATTATGATAACTAACTTGTGCAGAGATAAACTTCACACTCTTGAACTTTAGTAGTGGCGAAAAAAGGTTCATGCGTTTAGGAAGGGGAAAAAAGGGGGGAATGATTTAATGATATTACTAAACTCAGCAGCCTGCTCTGTCCGTCCCAGCTTACCAAACAGAGGGCTCAAGGGACGAGAAGCAGATGTTCCAAACAGGTGGTCAGTCTGGTGCGAAACCTCCTGTGCTTAGTTCCCAAGCATGCTTGCTCTTTATTTTATCGACCCACTGAAGAGATGAAGGGCTGCGTCGACTCTGCCCATCCCAGGGAGCGAAACTAAACCTGCGGCACGGTGTGACGGAATGTAACCGCTAAGCCAATGGATTTTGATTTAATGATATTAGTAACATTTAATATTCTACTCTTAGAAATTTTTTTATAATCAGTATTTAAATGATCAAAGAAACAGCATCTTTTCATGATTTAATCAACCTTTCACATTTTCCTAACCATCGCTGACTTTTCCACAACTTTCCAGCCCTATATTTAATATATCTGAGCATTTAAAGTTTTTTTCAACCTTGTTAGAGCTCTGAATACTCATTTATCAACGGAAAATATCTCTGCTTGAAACAGCTAAATCTTGATTAAGTCTGGGTTATGGGTTACAGCATCAATTCACATTCCATTCAAAAATATTTTTTTACATTTTTCCAGTATTTCAATAAAACTCCCTGTATCAAAAAAAAAAAAAAAAAACTCCAGCATACTTCCTCAGTATATTTAAAACTCATTGTAATGCCATAAAGAAATCTTTCACAAAAACACACCACATAGTAAGAGCAAACACACGCATTATGAGAACACAATATTCACACAACATTATTCTAACATGCTGGCTCAGCAAAATGTTGCCTCACTGGCTAAATTGAAGGCCCAGGCCCCTTTCCTAAGTTGTTTTTGAAATTTTTCTGCTACATCATTAAAACAAATGTGACAAACAGCTTAAAAATAACCCATATTTCTCCCCTAAGAGCTTGCGATGACTGACGTCATGTCACACCATTTCTGCACCAGGGGGTGTGATTAGAGTCATTCATTCATATTCACCCTATACCTATCTTGCCACCTGGCACACACACGTTTCAATTTTATTTTGTACTTGTAATTTTTATTTTATAAGACAGATATCAACTCACCTTGCCCTTTTGCTTGTTTTGTAGCATTTTCTATTGATTCAATAAGAGAGCGAACTGATTGCTGATTAGCTCCTCTGTCATTTCTTTTGACAGTAGCTAACTGCCTATGGGAAGTACACAAATCTTTTTCTGATGTGGTAAAAATGCTAACTTCACCGCCAGAGATAGCTAAATTATTCTTAATGAAGTTAGCAGAATTACTTTCTGTTTTTACCTAGTATAGAATATAAATTAAACATTAAATGTTACAATATTAAGAGTAACTTGCACATTCAACAGAATATTTTATTGAGGGAAGATGGGTGGGGTAAAGAGGAATGGAATGACCAACTATAAGCATGTTATTATACTTTACATAAACATAATTAATACATAGCAAAATACTACCTTAAATACTGAAATGGTAAAGACAAGAAAAGTGTCAAAACTATTAAATTATGCAAAATGTTTAATACTCTTCACTAGCCAAAGAAACAATAGCTTTTCATATAGGTACTTAGAAAGCAAAAACAGGAAATGTATCACAGATTTCATGATCAAGTAAAAATATGTGAAAAGCAAAATGAAATTATGAATTAAAGTTGGAACAATAAATCATACATGAAAGCTGATTTTTTATGAATAAATAAAAGAACCATATACAATAAAAATATTAGACATGAATATTTAAAAAAATACTTATGAAAAAAACAAGTGAAACAATTATTTCTTGAAACCCCCCAATATGTCGAGATTTTCTCCATGGAAGTAAGTTTCAATTCTAGTTTTTTCCTTAGCAGCAGCAACTTGAAAGACATTTGCATTTATTTTTTCATTCCCTTTTCTAAGAAAACAGCAGATTAGGGATATTGGGGCAAGGGAATCAGGGCATGTGTGAGGAGGGTTCTATAGTATCACCAAAGTAGATTCTTTGCCCTTTTGTTTTGGAACACATGCACACTTGACCACAGTCTTATTTTTCCTCAAGGACATATCCAGAGGCTTTCATTAAGAGCCCTCCTCCATGAAGCTTTCATTAAGAGCCCATATCAGTCGGCAATTTTCCCGCTGCTCAACTTTTTCTAGTACAGGGTTCGTACGCTTTTGGCAAAACCGAAAATAAGGACTTTTTAAAGACCTACAAAAAATTTTAAGGACATCACAAATTTTTCGCAACATACAAACTGTTATGTTTATTTCAAAAGGAAGCATTATTGAAAGAGGGAATTGATTTACCATCGCATTTTTATTAGGAACACAACACAAACACTTTTATGGAGCTCTCTTTGTCTTTTTGCTTTTCTAATGTCCAATACAGTCAGGGAGTTAAATAATTATTGGAGCTAGTAATAAGAAGCACACAGCACAAGTATTAATCATATATAAGCAAGTGAAAAATTATCAAAAATGGTTAATGCTATAAAATATAAGTTAAATGAAAAGCAATGTAAATAAAAAAAATTGTTAAAGAAAACGCTGCACTTTGTCTTGAGAATTTGTGTTTAATTTAGATTTTTTTCATTTTACTTAACTTATGTTGCCAGAATCTCAATTTAGACTTACTTAAATTTTTATCTCTGACATAAATAATTTTTTTAAATTATTTAGAAGAGCTTACAAAAATTCTGAAAAAACTTTTTCAACTTGAGAAAAATATTTCATTTTGGAAACAACATACAAATAAAAAATGGAACTTATTCGCTTAAAACTTTGTACATTACCCTCAAATAGTAACTACCAAAATTTAACTAAAATAAAGTTTCAAAAAATTGAACAATATTTTTAAATAAAAAATAAAAGAAGCAGACTACAGGCTGCAAATACTAAAACAACTGTCAACTTTTTAATTTATTGATATATTTACAGGATGCAAAAAGATAGAAGTCTCAAAAGCTGCGTGCAATTTTCGGCGAAGCACGTGCTAGATGTTAGCAAGTTTCCGAAAAATAGGCTTTTACATTTTCGCGTTATAAATTATGAAAATTCATGTAAATTAATACATGTCTTTTTAAAAAGTTTCTTCAAAAATTTTCTTGTTTTGTAATACAATCCCTTTAGATAAAAATACTTGTACATCAGCTTGAAAAATCGGATCTTTTTGCAAAAAATCGAATTTTCGAAGTCCGAAAAAAAAAAAAAAACAGAAAAACTAGGGGAAAACGGAGCATTTGGCAACTACGGTGTATAGGTTTAAGAAGAGGTCGATTCCTTCAATTTACTGCAAATTAAAAAAATTTCACGAGATACAAATTTTGATTAACACAGCAAATATCCATCATCTCCCACACAACGAACGATCGCGAAGCCAAATTGCTTGATAAAAATTTACTAAATATTAAAACATTACTTTAAAAGAAATTAATTTTTTAGATATATATATATTTTATTTGATTTAAAGAAAAACAATGGGAGAACAAACTGTTTAGCGAAAGATCAGCTAAAAAGCGATCGGGAGAGTAGGCAACTCACCGCTTATTATAGTGTAAGATGTAAGAAAAATGATAATAAAAATAAATTATTCTTTTACCTTTAACAATATAAAGAAGTGATAATCATACATGCGATTGGTCAAACGCAAAAAAAGCTGAAATTTTTTTTTAAATCTACATATTAGTTAAGTATTCACCCCCCCCCCTTAAATTAAAAAAAAAGTTTCAAAAGCAATATTTATTTACTGATTACTTGTTAAGAGCTGCTCCCACTTGCTTTATCGATAATTGTTTAGAATGTAGATGATTTAGTAACAATTTTCGTGCAAAGAAATATTTATTTACTTTGAAACTAAATTTAATAAATAGTATGGCATCCCAAATTTGAAATCCCGAAATTCAGCTCTTTTTCGAATTCCCGATTTTTGTTTATTCATAAAAAATTTTTCCCTCGAGTCCTTAAAAGTCCGTTTTTCAAATTTTATTCCTTTTTCTTTTCTCTTTTAAAAGCGAAACGAGAGAACTTGTGTGATTTATTTTTCTGTGGTCTTAAATGGTGCCCAGTTACTGGGCACCATTGCATTTTGTACAAATGCTTGTGTTTTGATTCGACTTCTCTTACTAATATTTTAATTTTTTTTATAGATGTAGCTAGATTTTCTTTTTCATACAATTGCAGGAAATAGCAAATTGGGAGCTGCCATGTGGCTGGGTACAAGTTAATTTTAATTGAATTAGGTGTCGTAGTTTGAAGCATTTTATCAAAATCCATGAACCTTTTCTTTTTGTCAAAATATATAACACATCAATTTACTTATAACTTTTCAAAAAAATTAAAAAGACAAGAGTTAATTATTTATTTACCAGTTGAGAAAGCACTGAAATTTGTAGTAAAAATGCGATGATGTTTATGTAAGTCCGCCATTTTTGGTCCTGTCGATCCGTCGTTTTGGGTCTGTCCGAAAGCCGCGATAGTACCGAACCCGAGCAAACCAAATTTGAGGTTGTCGTTGAAATGAAAGAAGTTTGATTCTTGTAAAGAATACAAAACATAGCAAAACAAATAGAGCGCATGGGTACCTTCTTAGTTGAACAAAAAAAAAAAATAAGCACCTGGAATAAAAAATAAGGACTATTTAAGGACTTTTTAAGGCCTTAAAAATGAAAATGAACATTAAGGACTTTCTAAGGACCTTTAAGGACCGTACGAACCCTGTAGTAGATCTAAAGCTTTTTCCTTCCCCTCTCGATGGTCTTTGCAAGGCTTTCAACGCAAAATTTATTGGCTGTGTCCCATTACACCCTTCGAGGTGTCTTGTTACACCTCGAAGCATGAACCGGTTGGATGTTTTATAATTTTTGTTGGTTTGAAGTTTGCCTGGTCAGACTTCAGTACAGCCAAATGCTTTTTGCCTTTAACGTATTATAATTTCACGATCCAGAAGTACTATTTCACAATCAGTTTGTAATTATACATAACATTTCTTACATAACTAGTAAATTTCGTCTTTTCTTTTCTGGATTTAGTTTAAAAAATGAGTTTTCATCAGGTGCTATTTTACGAGTGATATACTACCAGAGGCGGACTGGGAAGAAAATTCGGCCCAGGCATATTTCATAGAGCCCTTGGAGGGAAGGGGGGAGAGGGTGACAAACACAAGAAACGGAAAATAAATGCGAATCAGATATTGTGTACCCCACTCCGAAACTTTTAACGAGATTTAAAAGCATTTTAAAAAGAATTTTGGCTTTCAAAATTGCAGTAATTTACATGAAGAGGTAGAGTTGAAGAATAAACATGAAAATTATGTACCCATCGTGTATTGAGTGTGCTACAATCAGTATGTTAACATCAAGTAAAAATTAGTTCTAGTTATGAAAAAGTTAAAAGAAATGTTTATTGTTCTGGTTCCCAGTACTATATAACTATAACATACAATAATAACAGATTTGAAAAGAAAAAAAAAACTCACCCACTATCAAATATACATTGCAATATTTGCTTAAAAATTATTTTCCTTTTGAAAGCCATTTAGTATTTTAAAAGCTATTTTAAAAGGGGACTAATTTGATACATCATCTATTCGACTTTCCATGTCAAGCTTTACTAATATGTCTTTTCACATGACATTTACATAAATGATTCCAAATTTGTCCTGAGTTAAATTACTTCTTAATCTGTTATTAATATACTTAAAAATTAGAAAAACTTGGCAATCAGCCGAGACAACTGGCCGCGAGAAATTCTCTGGGCCAGCTTAAGGATTTCTCAGGAACGGCCACGTGAATATCTCACATTGGCCCTGAGAATTTGTATCACCTGGATTCAGAAATTCTCTCTTTCTAAGCACCTTTCTCGGAACACAGTTGGTTTATAACCTATCGCTCGATAGACTAATTGCGCAGCTGAGATGTGTGCTTCTTGCACAGCAATTACAGTGAATCAAATGGCAGCAAAGACTAGAAAAAATTTTACTATAGGGGAAGGAAAAGTTAAGAGTAATTGATAAAGTTAAAAATGATCTAGCAAAAGCAAGAATTATTTCGTGAATATGGTTCCGCGGTATAGTGAAACTATACCGCGGAACCATATTCACAAAAATCAGTTTTTCAGTGTTTAAGCTCCTATATAAAGTAATGATAATGTGACTTACGTTAGTGTGGCAAGAAGGTACAGAAACATTACTTGAATAACCTCTTTCTCCATAAAATTATTACGAAATATCTTTAAGAGAAAAGCAATTTACTACTTACTTTTACAGCTTCCTTTTCAGCCTCTAAACTAGACACTTTTTCAATCAATTCTTTATTTTCGGCCACAAGTCTTTCAACATCGCGTTGAGCTTCGGTTTTAAAATCATTAGCAACTCTAACAGTAGTCAATAAATCCGCTTGGAATTTATTCCATTCATCAATCTATTATAAAGAACACACAAGAATTATCATTAAAAAAAATTAAGGAAACTATCTCATAAATTATATAGTCTATACATTAACGGTGCCATGGAACCCCATTAGTTCACTTTCAGAGCCACCCAGCAAAATCTTTCTCCCTGAAAAGCATTCTAAAAAAATATTATTGAATGCCACAGAACCTTCAGATTTTCTGATTATGTAATGTAAATTGTCATCATATATGTTTACACACCGATGTTTCCTTGCCACACTTTTTCTTGTAGTAACCCCCCGCCCCATAGAACGATGGCACATCCTAATCAAGAGTTACAAAGCCCTTCTAAAAATGATGACGCCCCCAAAAAATCGATCAAAACTGTTGTCAATTATTATCAACATCTACCACTCAATTTTTTTGGAGGGGGTTTTGAAAGGTTTTGGACATTTTTTGTTGGTGTGGTTTTTTTTTGGGGTGGACAGTTAAAAAACTGTTTGAGGAGTGTTTTACGGGATCTTGGCTGCTTTTTAGGGGTACCACTGTTTGTTTGACGGGGGGGGGGGGGGGGGGGGGTCTACGAAGCCTGTAGGGTTTGGATAATTAATATATGGGAGGTGTTTCCAGGGGGGTTCGGCCGATTTTTGTGGATGTCATCGTTTTTAAGGGGGGTTTGTAGCTTTTTAGGGGTGGAAAGTTTATTCCTGTGGGGGAATCTGTTTTTAGGAGATTTTGGCCAATTGTTGTCAGTGTCATTGTCTTTTTTAGGGAGGGGGCTCCGGAACTATTAAGGGGACAGCAATTAAAAAACTGGGGGGGGGGGCTTTAGCTAATTTTTGGGGTGCCATCATTTTGGAGGGGGGTTGTAGCCTTTTATGAAGGGTGTCTTTAGGGAGTCTGACCAATTTTTGATAAGGTCATTAATATTCTTGGGAGGGGGGATTTAAAAACTTTTTAGGGGGTTCGCCATCATTCGCGGGCACCCCTGATTTTTGTATCTTGGTTTTCAAAAGAAAAGTGAAATAAAAAGCATGTGCAGAAAACGCTCTCATTCCAGAAAAAAAAGGAATTGGGGTGTTATTCAGGTAGTCTTTTTTTAGGGGGGCGGGATGATTGCATCATCGTTCTGAGGAGAGATGGACATCCCCGATTAAAAATTTACTTTTCTTATCCAAAAATACCTTAAACATCGTGTAACACATGAAACGGAATCCCTCATGTTTCTTATATTCTGCCAAAAACCTCTTTTTAAAAAAAAAAAATCGGCTCTCGTGACATCACTATTCCAACATGCTTCTATTAGATTCTGTCAAAATCAAACGTCCCTTATCAGTCATGGCACCCTAGTTATATAATACCTATGTATAATAATTGTGTATTTTTACAGTTTTTACAACCCCAGGGTGCTGCGAAACTCAGTTTGGGAAGACCTGATTTATAAAATTAAGTGCATTTAAAAATGTATTGCTATAAATTGATAAAAAGTAGTAATTGGAATGCATAAGTAGCAGTGTCGCATTTAGGCACTTAGAATGTCATATTTAGGTTTTAGCTACCCTAAATGCTACAAAAGTGTCCTAATTACGACAATGATAATAATTTTTTCTATAACTATAATTAAAATTCAATTTCTTTGGTACAAACTTAGTTTAGCACCAGAAGAATAAGTGCATTCAATCATTGTTTTCTTACATGCCAATATGCCATAAATCTGGTCAAAAACTTCCTAAATGCAACAAACTTAGGGAAAATCGCATTGCATTTAGGCACATTGACCTTACTTTAAAATTATTCAGAATACTGAAACTTGTAATAAAGAACTACGTTCACTGTTTTTTTTTCTAGCATATATTTTACACTACAAACGAAAAAGACTTTTGCTCAAAGCAAAAAGAGGAAGTAAAACAAAATGATTTCGAAGTTTCTATTTTTATATTTACAACTTCAAATATTTCCTTTCCTTTCACAAAATACTTACATAATCCTAAAAAGCTAAACTAGTGTTCTCCTACAGCACTACTCGTGCTGGAAAGTTAAAAACCTTTGATAATAAATCATTTAAACTGGATTGAATCTAAATATATTTCTAAAAAGGAACACTTTTTGTTTTGATATTTTTGTAATGTATCATTCTCTTAAATAATTTTTTTTAATATTTTTTGGCGGTAAAAATTTAAATATTTTTTTAAATAAAAGCCGATTTTTATTTTCCCTGCTGGGCTGGGTTTTTTAACTTAAAAACTCCACGGGTTTTTTGGGGAAAATGGGTTTTTTTAAAATTAAAGCAAATAATCCTTTGTAAAATATTTCTTTCTGATGAAAATTCTACATATGTTAATAGTATTTAATATTTATTTTATTGTTTTTAATTTCTATAACTCGCTTCTTTTATTTCTTCTAACTTTCTACAATCAGCAGTTAAATGGCAGAGATTAAATGGTAAATCCAATATCAGAAATTACTAAGTTACCTATCTTTTTCTTTCAGCTACCCAATTGAAATCTTAGGTAGATGCTTTTTTGTTTTGTCTATATCTGTCTCCATCATCCAATGGTATCACTTTTGTAAAAAGTTTTGGCTTAGACTTTTCAGACAAAAGCAGTTTTTTAGATTTCTTTTCCTTTATTTGACAAAAGTAAATTTTTGTTTTGATGTGATCAAAATTTATTTAATGGAAAAACAGTTTTGGTTTAGATTTGGAAAAGTTAAGTGTTAGTTACATTAAAAAGGATTTATTTTTAATGTAAAAACACTTCAAGACATCATATATCTTATATAAAAATGTATAAATTTACATTTTCTGTACTTTTCAGACAAAAGCAGTTATGGCTTAGAATTTCCTTCTTTTTCATGATAAGAATAGTTTTGTTTAGACTTGGGAAGAAGTTAAAGCTTTAGCTACATTAAAAAAAAGAAGAAGCAAAATGAAAAAAAGCACTTCAAGACATCATATATTTTATATGACAAAACATAAATTTATTCTTTCCGCACTTTTCAAAAGTAAAAAAAAATTTGGAAGCTAAATTTACAATTTGTAAAATGCTAATACCCTCTATCTTTCTTAAATATTTCCTTATTAAGATTACGCTTAGACTTGTTGAATAAATGCACTCCAAACTTGCATAAAACTGTATTATTGTACAAAAACTAAAGTGAAATGTAGTACACATCTTTTTATGTTAAAAAAAAGTTTAAAAAATAAAATATGTCATTGATTATTTATTTATTGCAGAGGGACATAAAAATGAAAATTATGGTAGAATGCTTCATAGGCAACACATACATACATAAAATAAAAAATAAATACATAAAATTTAAAAAGCTCCAAGAATATATACGTTTTCCTAGAAATACCTTTAAGAAATGCTTACATAAAAGATCACGATTTCCCAAAGCCAAACATGGCAATTGCAGATCGTGGTGATGAAAGATATTACACTTATAATATTTTTGCTTTCAGAAATAAATGTTTTCAATGTGCAGTAAATTCCGAAAAAACCCCTTTACTGCGAAAAATTACTTCCTTTAAAATTTGAGATACATGCAACATTAACAGCTGTAGAGAGTTTAAAAGGGGAAAGGGTGTAACCATCAGATTATCTCAGTAAGGGACCGTTCATAAATGATGTCATGCTTTTTTCCCACTTGTCAAAAAAAAGTCACACTTCAATGGACCTCCCTCCCCCTTTGTCACATGTCACGCTATGTTGCATACACAAGGATGTCGCACTTCTTGTTACCCCCTCCCCTTGTCACAATTTGACGAACGCCCCTTCCTGCCTTGAAGCGTGACATCAATTATGAATGATCCCTAAAGTATTTTTTAACTACCTACAAACTTGACTTTTCACATTGGAACAGAGAAGGTAATTTTCAAGAGTTAAATTTTCAAAAAAAAAAAAAAACAAAAACATGAAAAAGCTGATCGATTTTTTCCGAATTTTTTTTTGATTGGTAGAACATTCTCCCCTTTGTAATTAACTACTAAGGAAAAAAAAATTGAATGTGATAAGATAAATTTGAGATATAGGTACATGTAAATATTTTTACTCTAAGAAGCAAAATATGATGAGAGTAAGTAGACACAACAAACCTCTGCTTTATGTTTCCTTTTCAGATCTTGTGTCTCCTTTTGTGCCAAATTTAGTTGAGAAGTTGTTTCATTAATAACTTTCTGTAGTTCTCCTAAATTGGCTTTTAGTTCTCGTTTGTCTTCTAAGTGATGCTGACATTTTAATTTTAGTTGCTGTAATGTATCTTCTAAAGTAGTCATCTCTCGACTAGCATGCTCCTTTTCAGAGAGCAGTTGCTGAAGATGATATTCCAAATCAGAGATTTGTTTATGCGCATTATTTTTAGCAACCTGTAAAAAAGTAAGTAAAAAAATTTAAAATCTAGATAATCTGATATTACATCAATGTTGTGAAGCAGGTTTTCCTATTACGTTAGTTTCAGTCATCTAACAGAATTGGAGGAAAAAAATTCAGGTTTATTACTCAAAAATTAATTGAAAAAGAAATTTAAAAAATCATATATAACTCAAAAGAAAAACTTAATTGCTAGAAACTTCATTCCAACATCAAATACAGCCTGCAACGAATGAGGAGAAAAAGAGGGAAAGGACTTTCATATATATATTTTTATTTTTACATCAATTGCTCTATATTTACTAATGTCAAATATGGAGCAATTTTACGGGGTAATTCCTGGACACATTTTTTTTCTACTTAAAAGTACTTTTTCTTTCTTTTAACTGATTGCTTATCTTCTGTAAAATAACATTGACTTTGGTTATGGTACATTTTTAAAGATAAAGCTCACAAAGTTTCAATTTTTTCCCTTTTGGCAGAAATTTTATTCATTTTCAATACCAAAAAATGGTTGCAGTTTTTCTCATAAATATTTCACATAAGTTACTAAAGCGTGACTAATATTGCCCCTTATTCCTGAGGTAATATACCAGGGCTCGAAAATTATGTTGCACATGCCCGGGTCATGTAAAAATTCTGATCGGGCACGAATCTTCTAACCTTACATGCCTGGTAGGGCATGTAATTGTTTAATAAAATATTTTTATTCAATACTTTATTACTTTGTATTTTATTGAAAAATCCCCGCATCCTTTCTGGAACTGAAAATTTACATGTTGATGGACATGCTGGTCAACAATAAATTTGGTAATACAAATTAAATTTTGCAAATTTTGACTTTTAACAACTTTATAATATTTGTATAACGTACTTTTTTAATGATTTAGATTAATGTTGATATAATTCTTGATTCAGATATAAAGCTGTTCATTTAATTTTGTCTGAATAATGCTGTATGACAAATTCAAATGTTTTTATTAATATGCAATAAAACAACTTCTGGGCATGTATATTTTAGACAAACATGCCCGGGTAGGCAGGTAAAATTTTAAAGAATATTCGAGCCCTGGTATATACCTATTTTGACCTTTTCTTTGCTTTAACTTCCGATGCTTGTATGATTTTGAATGGACAGGTATGGAGTACGATACGCTTGACGTGGTGACAAAACTTGGCGATATAACACCAAATTTGTAGCCAAAATAGCATGTGGAATCCGCCGCCAACTTGGGGATATGTGGCGAGATTTCTTTAGGACACCATGACATATATGAAATCAAAATTTACAACAATATTGTTTCGTGCTGAATTTTATTTCAAAATTTTTTCTCCTTATAACTTTTACACAATATTTAATTGGGCAGTTGAATTTACAATACATGAATGCAAACAACCCTTAACATGATAGTTTTAAAGAGGGAAATATTCCGATGACCTTTTATAAAAATACATTTCATACATAAATATGTAATTTAAAAATAAAAGTCTTATGATGTTGTTTTAATTATTATTTTTACTCTTACAATTTTATGAAATCATACAATCAATGAACATAAAAGTTTTTATGAAAAACAAATACATATTTCAATTTTAACACAGATTACGGATTTTTTGGAAAACATTTTCGGAACGTAAAATTTTGGCATGATTGCTTATCTGAAAAAACTAAATTTCAGTTAAATGTTAAAATTTGAAATACCATATTTTCTTCTTGCAGTTGAATTAATTGGTCCTTTAAACGAGCAACTTCTCTTTGACTTAGCGCTAATTGCTCTTGAAGCCGAACTGCACGCTCTTCAACTTTTTCTTTATCTTTACGAGTTTCCTGCAGTAATGCATTTAACTCTGACGTGGCACCAGCTTCTCGTTCTCTTTGAAGCTCAGAAACCTTGAAAAGAATTTCAAGCAACATTTTAAGCGACAAAAGAACAAAAATCTCGAGTTAAAAATATTTAAATAGAAAGTATTTCAGTTCCAAATTGCTCCTCCATTTTTACAGGATTACAAAGTTAAAACATTTTTTAGCGGAAAAAATGAGTGTTCTACAAGCTGAAGAAACAATCTGGTTAAACTGAAGATTAGCTCATTAAAAAAAATCATATGTTCTAATATTAAAGTGAAATTAAAACTTAATTAACAATGTATGCATGTTTAACAGATTACAGAATTTTAGCTAATATTAATGCAACATCAATGGTTAAAACTATACAAATCTTGGATTCATACAGACTATATAAATTCAGATATAAAACTGGTTAGAAGGTTTAAAATACTAACTTTACTGACCAAAATTGATAAAATACTGACCAAATAATGATAGAGTTCTTATAACTATTCTGACCTACTTTAGCATATTAATCAACAATATTGCAAATACCTCCTTTCATTATGTAACATAAACCGACTTATAAAGCAATTTTGCATTAAAGTTGTAACATACGAGGGTTGTCTGAAAAGTTTCCGACCTAACAAAGAAAAAAAGACATTTTCCTCAAAATGACTTTTATTTCTCAACATAGTCTCCTTGCAAGGCTATATATTTTTCCCAACGATGCTCCCATCCTTTTAACCCCTCCAAATAATAGGTAGCATCTTTTTCTGCAAAATAGTTACTTACGAAGCTGATTACCTCTTCATTTGATGCGAATCGGTGGATCTTCAGCAGCTCAGATATCGAACTACAGATCCTTCGATCCGAAGCACTACGCTATCATGGCCCTAAGTAGTAAGTAAGCGCAAAAGTACTATAAGATACCTATTCAAGGAAAACATATAGGCGCAAGTCTTACTTTCTACCACTTAAAATTTTAAAGGGAGAAATGCAATTTCTTGTTAGGTTAGTAGTTTCAAGCATTATTTTGGCAAATTTTTAAAGAACTGTCAGAAAGCAAACCATAATCAAAATTTAGTTCATTTTTTGCAGAATATAATGGTTTTTAGATCATTTTAATACATTCAAAAATAAAAGAATTATATAGAGTTTTGTAAAGTAGTATTTTAACAAAAAATCACGATGCAACTGAAAAACGGCTGTAATAAAAAAA
Source organism: Octonoba sinensis (assembly GCA_038502835.1). Taxonomy (NCBI): domain Eukaryota; kingdom Metazoa; phylum Arthropoda; class Arachnida; order Araneae; family Uloboridae; genus Octonoba; species Octonoba sinensis. The sequence continues at coordinate 429,975 of CM076606.1, read as the reverse complement.
TTCCAAGGATTTAAAAGCTTTTTAACTCTTGTTTTAAGGTCTCAAGTTAACAATTAAATTGACTGACAAAAAACAAGAAAAATCAAAAAGATCAAGCAACATTTTTCCTTTTTTCTGGATAATTTCACACGAATTGAACCAACATGATTTGTGAAAACTTTACCTTTTGTTGTTCATTTTCTAACTGAAGCTTTAACTGTGAGATTTCTATCTGATTTGCAGACAACTGTTCTCGACTCTCAGTCAATTGAGATTCTAGAAGACGTTTATCTGCCTTCATACTCTCAATGGTCGACTCCAAAAATCTTGTTCTATCTCGTAGAAGTATTAAATCAGACTGAGGACCTGAATTATTTTTAGCAGCATGAAGAGCAGAGGAGAGTTCTTCCTGCTTCATCAAAAGAACATCATGAGCTTCTTGGGCTTTCTAAGAGGAAGAAAAAAGAAATGAAATATGTATATATATTTGACAAACAGCTCAACTTTTACTATGTTCTAACTCTGCTACAGGGATGCAGTCGGAGTGAAAAAGTTGGGACTGGAAAAGTCAGATTCGCAAAAGCTTAACTGCTCTCACTATATATTTAAAATAAACACATAAAAAGAAAAAGATGTTTAGTAATGCATAAAAAAAAATGAATAATCATTCATTTTATTATGACAAATTAAAGAACACTACATATAATTTCCCAGTGCTCAAAAATATAGATGAACAAATAGCAATATTTACAAAATTAAAAAAAAAAAAACATTGATATTTAGGGTCAGTTGGGGTAATTGTAAACGCTTTTTCAATGCTTTAACTTTTGATCCTTCCCAACATCTTGAATGAATTCATAGTTAAAATTGTGAGCATTGTAGCCAATACTGTGCTTCTTGTGAGTAAATGTGTACAAAAATTTTGACTTTATGACTATTTGTTAGCGAATGAGCTCGTGTTTACAACAGGGTTGGCACGGTTTAAACCAAATGGTTTTTTTAAAAAAACCACATGGTTTTTTTTCAAAAAAACCACATTAATTTTTTGAATATTTTATAATAGTTTTGGTATTTTAAATAAAACCTTTTTATTTATGAACTTCTACTCTCATGAAACATCTCAATTCTACAAGAACATGTAGTATTATTTTCAAACAATTTCCATCCATTCTATGTTCTGAATCAAATAGCCATGGGTAAAGTATTCAGTCTATAGGCGGATTTCCGTCTCTTTTTTTGTTTTTGTAAATTGTTAGATGGAAAAGGACAGAATACTTAGAACTAAAGTATTTCAATACAGATTTAAATGTGCTGTAAATGTTTTTCCGATTTCTTCATTTAAAAGCTTAATATGTTATGATGTTGCTAATTATAGTAAATTTAGTAATTTGTTAAAATACTTGAGGAATGATTTTTAAAATGTTAGACTTGAGTTCCCACCTTAATTATTAAATATTGTTATTGCTAATATTAATCTATTATCAGGGGTTTGGGAAGATAATTAATTTATATATGCAATGCAAACAAAATTTCTAGAAAATGCATGTTTTTGGAGTTACGGAAATTTATTTTAACTTCTGTCCTTTGAAATCCTCTTACTTTCACCCATGCAAATAGCTAAATTCACAAAGATTAAATTATAACAATGTCTGGGTCAAGCATAAAAAAACATGAAATTTGGATTAATTTTACTGAAATAAAATCAGATAAGAGGAAAGGTACAACAGCAGTTTGCAAAGTATGCAATAAAGAAATTGAAGGCCAAGGTTCGGCAAATGAAGAAACACATGGAGAAATGTTATGTTCCTGAAAATTCCAGCTTGAATGAATATTAAAATGCAAGTTAAAACTAGGGATGTAACGAATATTCGGCCTGGCCGAATAGTCATTTCATCACCAAGCCGAGATATTCGCTAAGGTCAAACTCGGCCTGGCCAAATATTGATGGACTTTTTGTTAGGCAGAATGGTTCTGCTACGGTAGAAATGTAACACTTAAAGAAAGTAGTAGATTTTAAACATTTAAAATTGTGTTATAGGTATTGCAAAAGCGCGCATAAGTACATAGTTTTAATAAATAAAAATAATAGTTATAAAAATATAATAGTGTATAGTTATTTAAAAAATACTACTTTTTTAACCTTTTGTTTTTGGTTTGATTGAACAAAAACAGATTTTAAAGTTATAATATTGTATTTTATACTTAACATTCGTTCCCAAAAGCTAGCATTTTTAGTATGTCATTTTTAACAAAGTGGAAGTCCGACTTTGTTTGGTTAGACTGATTTATTGTGAATATTGGGTAAGAGAGTGTGAAAAGCCTAGAATGTATCATGAATATTAAGATAGTATAAGTTATTGGTGTTTTTGAAAATAAAACTATATTCCAGTTCAATGCATTAAATTTTAAAAAAACTTTTAAGAACAGGTATGTAAAAAATCCCCATAAAATAAAAACATTAATTTCTATAACTTTTAACATATTTTCATAAAACTATTTTGAGCAAGGTAAAAGTTCATTAAGCAATAGTATTTCTTTAATTTGAATTAAATAACTAGTACAGTAATACTAATGCTTACATTAAAACCTGTCATTTCCATTCCACTTGTGGGTGAAATTCTCAGTTTTATTGCATTCAAAACAATACAGAAAATACATTAATTTTAGATAGTTTTAGATTATTAACAAACAAGAACAGATTAATGTGTGGAATGGGTGTTTGACTTTGTGAATGCTTTTAAATTTGACAAATTCTTTCTATTACAACGATTTTCTAGAAATTTTAATATTTTGGCCAAATCACTATTTGTTACATCCCTATAGTTAAAACTGAAGTTTTAATAATGAATAATCATTTATTTATTCCCAATTTCATTAAACAACATTCACTTTTAAAATATTACAGATTAGCTATCATTGTTATACAGAATTTTTGGCTTGGTATTACATAAAGTTGATTCTTTTTACTATATTGACAAGAAATTAATTAAAATTAATTGATATTTTAAAGAAACATTAACTATTTATTTTAAATAGTGACAAATAGAACAATAACACACAATAACTAATCTTTTAAATAATTTCTTTAAGCTTTAAAAGTGCTGCATTAGTTTAAACCAAAAAACCTGGTTCAAACCAAAAAAACCTGGTTTAAACCAAAAAAACCTGGTTTTTGGGGTTTTTTTTGAAAAAACCCGGTTTTTTTTCCAACCCTGGTTTACAATTACTTTTTTTCCAACCCTGGTTTACAATTACCCCAGAGATCTGGGGTAATTGTAAACAGTGATTTATTTTCGAATAAGGTTGGTGCAAATGAAAAACTGTTTCATACACAGCAAAGTTCCCATTAGAGCGCGAGACCGCGAGATTCTCGCATATTTTTTAATTTTCTTGCATAAAAATTTTTACATTGCGAGAAATTTGCGCATTCTTCCCCCCCCCCCCCCCCCCAGGAAACGATTTCGCATGGACCTCTATCTGTCCTACTACAGTAGAGTAGGTTAAAAACAATTTCTTGCACCTGCGCCTGAAACACACCGGACCCTTTTTCTCTATCCATTCAGCGAAAATCGAGCAAAGTAACATGGGGGTGATCCAGAAATACAATGTTAATTTTTTGCGATTACGCTATTGTTTTTTCTTTTTTAAATCCCCCTCTCTGCCATATAAATCTTTTAAATATAGTAGGAAACAATCTTAATCTTGATACTTTTTTCATAGCTTTCATTTTACTTACATTTTAGATCGGCCATTTTCACTTAAACTCATAAAATCGGACTTAAGTGTTGCGCCATTTTGAAAATGGTGTGAAAGCTTTAAAAAAAAGTTTTGAAAAGATTAAAAATTAAATGTATTGAACAAAACCAGAACTGGAAATATACATTTTTTTATACTTTTATTCGAAAATGGTTCGTATTTGTGATCACGGTTTTTGTAAAAGGTTCGTTTCTGTAAGGGATATTTTTGTTATCTGTTGCTTCTATGATGAAACAATTAAAATTTTGCATTTACATCTTTTGTGCTCTATAACATTAAACATGAAAAACTATATTGCAAAAATTCATATTCCCTTAATTTACCATCGCCAAGGAAGCAAGTTTTTTCTTTTTCCAATTTGAAAGTCATATACTTTTTTTTTTTTTTTTGAAGACTTGATAGTTTTAACAAAATATTATGTTTTCTTCACTGAAAATAAGACACATAAGGAATTGTAGTGCATTGATGCACCATTCACTGCCCCCCCCCCCCCCCGCTTTGCACTTTTACACTTTTACTTTATGACGTGTAGGTGTCCACTGGCTCTTCCAAAATTTCTGAGTGTTGACCTTTACTGCCCCAATCAACCACTATAGAGAAAAGACAAATGCACCTCCCACTGCATAAACATTTATTGAAGTGACCAGTTGAAGTCTTTTCCTCGTAAGAACACTAAATAAGTGTATTCTACGTTCTGCAATATTGCAGAACATAGAATACACGTGGTTGAAGATATCGTGTTAATGCGAGACTTTGCGCATTCATTTACCATTCAGCGAGACACAGCGTTCTCTGCCAGAGCATTATGGATAAATATTTTATAAAAAGGTCATCAAGCGATGTGTATATTTGTGTTCTCTTAATTTTTCAGAAATCTTACTTAAATTTTAGAAATCTCACTTTGTTTTCCAGGAAGGGTGAGAAATTCTCACTCATTTTTTTTCCCTAATGAGAACCCTGCACAGTCTGCTTGGAAGCTTAAGAAGTTCCGGAGCAATGGTTGTCAATCTGCGGCCAATGGGCCGCATGCGGACCGCTGAATTATGTCATGAGTTGGCGGAGATCTTTTAACGAGAAATATCTTGCAAAAAATCAAGTAATGCGGCAAACTTATGTAAAATTTGTCCCGCAGTGGATCAGTTGGTTAAGCTTGGATCCCACAGAACACAGAAAGTGAAGCACAACTGGCAGTGGTCAACGTTTAAGAGGGTGACCCCCTCCCGCGACTGATTACTTAGAGATCGAGTGCGCTAAAGGGAGCTGTGCACGTAAAATACATTGTCGCTTCAAATGTCTACTAAGTTAGAAATAATTTCCGCTGGGGGACCATCCTAGGTGACGATCTCTCATCTATGAGTTGGTTCAAAATCATTGGCCCCTCTGAGCCAAGTTTACTTCATTCTAGCGGAGCTCATTAATAATCAGCAGGAGCTTCCTTAATTTATGGTCGCCCTGCAAGGAGGGCTTGGATTTCCAAGTGGCATTAGCAGCAACAACATTTATGTAAAATAGACACAAAAGTGTAATTTAAATCAAAATTTAATACTTATTGTCTCCCTAAAATATTGGAAATAGGATAAATTTAAGTGTTTACAATTACCCCAGAGTACGAAATATATGGGGTAATTGTAAACACCTAACTTGCACATGAAAAATAACAGGGAGGATTAAATTCATAACTAAATGTTTTTAGCAGCATTCCATATGACAAATAAAAATGGTTGAAACCGCTTACATAACCTTTGTAGATGATCTAGAGAGGAAAACGTAAGATCATTAAATTTTGTTAAACAACTTTTTTCACTGTGCCATTTTCAAAAAATAGTGACGCCTCCACAATTGTTTCGAAACTTACGAAACTCTTTCAATGCCTTCCCTATGCTGCCGGTTTATCACTCACAAGCAGTCAAGTTTTGAAAACCACCACAAGTGTAGTTACGAAGTTTGTTTACAATTACCCCAACTGACTTTAATTCATAAGGGTATAGAGAACAGAATTAAAATCATCTAAAGTGCCAAAATGTAAGAAAATATTGTGTTTAATGTTTCTTCACATACAAGTAAAATTTTAAAAACTGGAACTCATTTCAATGTTAGCAGTTTGAAATTTTTGATAAAAAGGTTAAAATAATAAATTTTAAGTGCGATAAAACTCAAATAAAATTCTCCATTTCTATAAGAATCTGAAAAAAAAAAAAAAGTAATAAATGCACGCAACTGGTCAATTTCCAGCAATAAAACCCTCTATGTAAGTGTAGACTGGAGGCAATATACCGTTCAATCACTATTTTTATGATTGTTTTTATAAATACTTGAAAATTTTCAGCTTTTTTTAGATGAAGAGCGAGTAGGGAAACAACGCCACCCGTTTCCTTTCCCGAACTTCCCCGTAGCAGCGGCTCATCAGATAGACAGATGGGCGGCTCTGAACAGAACCGATTTCTTTTGAACAATACCTAGAATCAATGCCCAAAGATTTTTTTAAGGATATAATCAACTTGATGTTTAATAAGGTTGGAAGTATGAGGGATTTTTTTTTAAAATAATGTAGTGCGAAAAGGTTTAGTTTTTGCGACAGCGAATTTTCGTAAAGCCTTCGTTTTCACGATTAAGATTTTTTTCTTAGCTTTTATCAGGGTGCGTACACTATTCTCTGAGTAAAAATCAAGCACTTTCCAGGACTCTTCAAGCAAAAATCAAGTAAATCTAACCACTTTGAATACAAGTTACATTACAAGCTAGAAAGATTTCTTTAATACTATTTAATTTAGAAAACTCTAACTGTAATAAAATAACTTCATATTCAATACTATAAAAAATTATCATATCGCACATTGATTAGATTTATATGTTGTATAGGCTGTGTATGAAACGAGCCATAGCTTAATTTCTTGTCAGGTCAGACATGTGCCTCACTGAGAAAAAAAATACTGAAAAATCACGACATAACTCTGTGTATAAGCTTATATAAAAGTCTTATATTACAAGCATAAATTACTATGCAATAGAATTATTAAATACTAAGCAAGTCAACTCATTACTTTAATATAAAAAAATGATTGGAGCATTATGTCTAACCAAAAAAAGGGTGGAAGTGACATGGCATTTTTTAAAGAAATAAACATGTTTCTGAGCAATAACTTCTTAAACTGAAATAACTATTTCATACTTGATAACTATAAAAATTTTAATGAAATAAAATAACTTCAAAATTAGGTGTGAATATTTTTTTACATGTTTTTATATATTGAATTAAAATAGAAAGAAATATTATTTATTTATTTTGTAACAATGTAAAATGAGTACTTGAAAGGGGGGGGGGAACCCTAAAGCTAAAGATGATCTAAAATTTAAACACATTTTAAATTACATGCAAAAAAAAAAAAAATTTTTAAAAACGAAACATTTTTGGCAAAAATATTTTTAAACAGATTTTTAATAAGGCTCTAATATTTAATAATTATAATCAACTGATGTATCACTGAAACTTAAAGGCTAAAAATTCCTTGATTATCGGCGACATTTAGAGTGGGCGTGGCAAAATGACGTTTCTGCAAGTCCTTTACAGAAGCTGAAACTTAAGAAAGATTAAAAATAATGATAAGCTCAAATTTATTGATGTCTGAGGGGAAGAATCCGATATTAAACGAGAACTAGGAAGTTTTGCAGAAGACGATGCAACCGGATTTCGAAATGCTTAAAAAGTCCGGATTGACACTTAAAAGCGGAAAAAACGGACAGAATGTGTAAATTTTACTCGTAATTTGTGAAACTTCGCAGGAACGCAAGCAGGCTACTTTCAAAAATGTTCATAGGGTTAAAAAAATAGAGAAAAAAATCCAAATTACAAATTTTTGCGGAAGCGAAATTTTTAATTTCCAAAATTACCAAAATTACGGAATTCCATCAAAATACGGAAAAATCACATGTCTGCAGGTAGGAATTTGAAGAAAGGTGAATTTTCCTGTTGAGAAGTTGCAAAGTAATAAGTAAAAATGAGAAAATTAAGGACTTTCCAGACATTTTTGTACATTATTCCAAATTTCCAGGACTTTCAAGGCCTTGAAAAAACATTATGTAATTCAAGGACTTTCAAGGTTTTCCAGGACGCGTACGCACCCTATTTTATTTTGAATTAAAACAATAAATAAAATTTTCCTATTTAATTTCTTATACCCTTACTGCATTCCCTAGTTACTACTGTCCATGTAATCGATATTGCGAAAAATTCACGAATCCGACATTCAGCCAAAAATTAATCATTTGATTTTTGGCTTTTAAATACGGGATTTTGGCTTTAATTCTTTGTGAAATTGCTATTGAATCAATTGTTAATTGCATTGAAAAAAAGTCTTGCCATAAAAGCGAAAGAACCGAAAAGAGTCATAAAAGAGAGAAGAGGAGTTACCTCAAAACGCCTGCCAATCACACAAAGAAACCCTTCCCGTGCCACAAGAACAGAGGATGACCGGTATTCTTTGACGGTATAAGCTCATATGGTCCTCATAAATGGCCCCCATAAAAAAAAAGGCCAAGCAAGCCTTGAGGCAAGGTGAACTAATGTGATTACTGGAATTCAGAAAAAAGAATTAAGAAAAGAATTCTGAAAAGAATTAATTCAGAAAAAAGCTTATCCGAAGGAAAGCATGTGTTCAAGGTTTTCCATGGGTAGCCACTGATGAAGTCATTTTCTGTCCTCCCCTCCCCTCCCTTTGTAGTGGAGAGAGCTTTGTTTAGTCTCTGCAATTCCCAGGGAGCTTCTAATCCCTTCTGGGAACTGATAATGGAAGGCATGAGTTTCTCTTGGTCAGCGCAATGAGAATCCAAGTTTAGGGGTGGGGGGGGGGGGGGCGCTTATTCAGTATTTTCACAGCAAGGAAATTGAAGGAAATCACTGGGCGGGGGCACTTGTTCCATACTTTACGGTAGTGAAATTTATGATCTGTTGTTCCAAATAATAGAAGATGTAAATAGAGTTAAAATTAAGTTCAGGCAATAGGATTAGCAAAAATGTTTAAAACTTTAAATTATATACCATGCAATTGTTCGACATTTTATTTGAAAGAAATTTTTACTGAAAGTTAATGCAATATTGATGGTTTGACAGATTATGCAAGAATGTTACCATAAACTATAAATTGATGAAAAAAAGGATAGATGTTGAATATGATCAGCTAAAAATGATTGCTAATCAGATTGCATAGACACTTGAATGCAAAACGAAATTTCCTGCGGAAACTTAAGTTAGAGCGGAAAGTCGAAAAATTGTCAGTTTGACAATGAAAGCTAAAACTTTATTAACAGATGAGAAAAATATTTTTTCAGTTGTATTGTGGATAGATTACCCTTTTTTTGCAAATGAATGATTCACGCTCCTAAAAACACAACAGCAAACATTTCCAGTTTTTACATGACATTTGAAAGCTTAAGCATATAGTTTACAGAACGCTAAAAATTCTTGTACTAAGGGACCATTCACAAATGCTGTCACACTTTGAAGGCGAAAGGGGGGGGGGGGGGGGATTATGAAAGTGTGACAAGAGGGAGGCTTGGGCTGGGGTAAGAAGTGCAACATTACACATTTTGGTTAAAAGAAAAAATTTAGAGGCAGTTTGTGACAAGAGAGGGTTGGGGTTAACAAAGTGAGACATCACACATTTTAGAAGTAAAAAAATTTAGAATCAGCAGGTAAAATAATTTTTTACTTGTTTTTATTTATTTATTTATTTCATATTTTTAATTTCATTTATTTTAGAAATAACATTGGCAGTTTGATCAAACAAAACTAATGTTGAAGCTTTTTTTTTTTAATATAAAAAATTCAATTTGTTCAACTTATAATTTTTTTTTTTAAATACATTAAATATTTAAAATACTTTATTTTTTAAATTGAAATTTAAAAATAAAAGCACCTTCAATAAATCCATTAAATTGTTCTCTCTTTCTGACGATGAGAGTGCTTGACCATCTTGATTATGTTGTTGGAATAATAATTGTTTGAGTTGAATCACTTGAGTTCGACACTCTTCCAATTTTTCAGTCTGGGTGCAAAGGGAATCTAAAAGCACAGACTTCTCCTCAGACATTCTTTCATTTTCGATTTGTAAATCAGTTAACTGGTCTTGTAAATCAGTCAGCTCCTGAAGAGTTGCTTGTAGCTCTTCATTTGTGCTAAAAAACCAGATACATATATTACTATTGCCGATTACCTTTTTCATGATTAAATATATTATATCTTAGTCAGGGTTCACACTGGGGGAAAATGCAAGGTGGGATTTTCCACCTTGACCAAAATTTTGTGGGATTTTTAAAGTTAAAGCCCAGAAAATAATTTTTTTGAGTGGGATTTCAAAAAATATTGCGGGAATCGCGCGATCGCGCGAACCCTGTTAGTTGAGCTTTAGGTCAAAAACTCATTGTGAAAACATGCATGCAAAGACATAAAAAGAAGACTTCAAAATAAGTTTTAAAAAAAAGAAAGAAATATTGATACTTGCTTACCTGTTGTAGAGAAACCAGAAAAAATAAGAAGTAAATAAAACTATACAAGAGTATAATATACGTAATTTCTCGAATTTAAGCCTCAATACATTGAAATTAGAACTACTTACATAAATAGATGAAGGGGTGGGGGGAGATTCTTCAAGATTGGAGTATATAATGCTCCCAAACTTAAAAAAATCCTTAATACGAGAATGAAATAAAACAATACCTACACCAGAGAGTTTTTCAATAGTAACCTCATTTTTGAGAGAGTATTTCTCTTCTTAGAGGAGTAACTTTGTAGAAAAAGTTTGTGGGGTAAGAGTGTCCTCTTAATGTTATCTGAATGATAGCATGAAGAAACTTCTGCTATATATTGGATATGTTAAGTAACTTCCCAATGATAATTCCAACTACTACAGACCAGCACTAGCTTACAAAAATAAAACACAATTAGTAATATCCCAAGTGCCTTGAGAACAGGTATAGTCTGAAGATTGAGAAGGTTTCACTTTTGTATTTTTTGTTGCCGCATCCAACAGTCAAAGTCAGCAAAGGTGAGTTCTTTCTAGTTATTAATAGTTGATAATAATATACTTGATTTATTTTGATTAGATATTATTAATAAACTATCAAACATATTATCATTGCAGCTGCACATGGAAATATATATATCAATGTTGGAAATCTCCAAAAATTTACACAGAAACTTCAACAAAAAAATAGCAGATATACAAGTAGTCCAATTAGTCCCTTTCTCTCCTATACTGTGGTGTAGCTATCGGATAAACTTTCTTTCTTTCGTTTTTTTTTCTTTTTAAGTTGATTATCCCATGTGTGGCCTACATACAAGGGTGGCTTTCTCATTCTAAACCGTTAAAGTAAAAAAAAAGCTATTTTAACACCTAAACCAAGCAAAACAAAATCAATGCATGAAAATATTTGTTTCAAACTAGTATCAAGTGAATGACATTGGTGTGAAATATGAATGTTGATTATTGCCAGCTCTGGGAAATAGTCTAGTGTTTTATTTGATTCTCAAAAAATGGTGTCTTTACAAAAATTGTGATAAACATTTATGCTTAAAAAAAGAAACCATCAAATAACAACAATGTAAAAATTAATTCTTGATCGCTAAAATACATTACTGACAGACAAATAAGTTTTCATATTTGAGATTTGCACATAGGGTGCTTTTGAACAAAGATAAATATTTATTATTTAGGTTCTCAGGTGTTTGTAAAATAGTATGCATTAAAAATAAAACACAAAATGATTTTTTATAAACAAGAAAAATATAATAATAACCACTGAGAATCAGCAGAAAAATAATCATTTGTGGATTACAGTAGTTGTAATAAATATGAGGTTCCAGAAATCTAAACTTGAAAACTTATTGATGTAAATGATTTCTTTTGCAACCTTTGTCTTACGTTTATTTATAAAATTTTGGTAAACACAAGGCCAGTTGGGAAGGTCAAAAATATCAGTAGCATTACTCATAGTAAGTTAGAATCTATTGCAAGGGGATTGCATACATTGTTTTGTGCACTGACTTCCAGCATGATTAGCAAGATGTATTTGGCAATATGAGAAGTTCAAGGATCACTGTTAAGATGCAAGGAATATGGTGAATGTTAAGTTAAAAGTAAAGTCTGTCCTTTATTTTATCTTAGGAAAAAAAACTATATTTCTGTAGCAAATTCTTTTTTTTTTTTGCTTTCTTTATAGGTTATAACTTCCAAGGTTTTTTGTAGTACACGAAATTCTCGGGGGAAAAGCCAAAAATCAACAGGGGAAAAAATCTTGGTATAAGAGTAAATTCTAGATTTGGTTGGCCTGATTTAATTTGTAGTACTGAACTTCGCAAAGTTAAAAGCACTTAAAGAAAGTAAAGAACAGAAAAATTCGACATTGATACTTGCAACTAATATTTAAGGACATTTGGTGTCCGAGATGATGTGTCCATCAATGCAATTATTGGAAAATCGGTAAAGCATTATTTGAAATTACGGGAATTCTGGGGTTCTGCTGAAGCACAACACCTCTCAGCTTCATAGCCAAACAATGTGACCAAAAAAAAAGAAAAAAACACACACATACAGAAAAATTAATGAAAAGTCTTTTTAAATAGTAAAATATGATGGTGCAAGAATGCTGCACTGAAATAAGAAATGAAAGTTCAATTTCTAGACATTGACTCATTATTAATAACTTTTTATATGAAAAATGCACCTGTGATGTGTTTCTTCCATCTGCATGATCCTATCTTGAAGACAAGCAACAGACATTTCACTAAGACTAGAGCTGCTACCCCTTTCCCACTCTGGAAGGCTCGATCGTTCCACATGTGAAAGAATTCCTGAGGCTTCTCCTACTTCTGTTTCTAATGACTTAGCCCCTCCATCCAGGGATGAAGGATTACCCTGTTGATAAGAATTAACAGGCAAGTCTAACAACACACAAATAAAATAAAAATCCAAACCAATACAAGAATATTAGTGTTGCTGTTAGAAATTACAGGGGTCCTTGGGAACCAGGACCTTCCACATTTCTGGGGCTCTTTTCCCAAAAAGTGGATCCCTATCCAAAAAAAAAAGCATAACATGGTTTTAAAGATGCCACATTCCGAAATTGACAACATCCTGAATTAGAGAGCTGCATGTGCCTAGTCGGTGTGTATAAAACAAGTGTGCTTCTGAAGAAGAGTGTCAGTTGAGTCAGTTGGTTCAGTGTAGTAATAGTGTAATATTAGGTAGCTTTGGCTATTATTCCCTCATTTGTAGTTGGAGGAGTTGCCTAAGAATTTAGTTGTCATTCAGATTTTAAAATGATTTTAACAAGCTAGTTTGAAATAAATATTGGATTTTTATCAAGTTAGATTTTTCATTGTTTAACTTTCAAGAGTTACATTTTAGTTTAGCAATTTTAAAGAAATGCTAACACTCCCTGACTTTTTTTTTCACAACGTATGATATTATTTTCCTACAGGTAAATGTTAGATCACTCTCGTCCCACTCTTTTGTAAGCAATTGTAGTTAGGTTTGACTTTGAAAGAGACTTATACTACAAAATCATTTTCATGTGTATTTGACAAGAGAGAGAAAGTTCGACAATAGCCAATATAGATATTTTCAGCATCCAGATGTGGAACTTCTTCAAGTTTTGCATCAATTATTTCAGCTATCCTTGGAACATATTTAGTGCAGCTAACACTTTTGAAAAACTATCTTTTCCGTTTCACAGCTTACATTGAGATATTGTGCAGCCAACTTTTTTTATGGCCATTAAAGAAGATGCATGTGGCATGTTGCCCCACTCAAGAAGAAATTCCATAAGAATTACACACCAAAAATGAAGAACGTGCCACACTTCTAACAGGGTTCCCACTCTTTTCACAGAACAAAAAATAAGGACTTTTTAAAGACCTTTTTTAAAAAAAATTAAGGACTTCAAAAGATTTTCTTTTTTATCTAATATGCTGATATTTTACAGGCTATTTGTATAACATACCTCAGCCTTTAAACATGCTTTTTCAATTTAGTCTCAAATTCTGATTTGGTCATTACCAAAACAGACAAGAGTGGTCAAATTGTTGTTCTTAATAAATCATCTTATGTTGAAAAAACTGATGACTTAATTGCTTCTGGTCCTTATTCTGAAATTTATAAAGATCCTACCGACAAGGAGTTAAAAGCTATTTCTTCTGCTGTTAAGTCTGTTCATTTTATTCCTTTGATTGCTAAACGGTCTGTGATTCCTTCTGTTGCTAATTGTGCGCGTTTCTATGCTTTACTGAGGGTACATAAGGCAGGTATTCCTTTCAGACCAATTGTTTCCAATATTGGCACTGCCTCATATAAACTTTCCAAGTATTTGGTTTCTGTGTTTTCTCCACTTAGGAGTCTGAATGTTTTCACTGTTAAAAATTCCACCGATTTTGTTAAGAAACTACATAACTTCATTCCGAATAATTCAGTTATGGCCTCTTTTGATGTCAATTCTTTGTTTACTAATGTTCCTGCTGATGGCGCTTTGACTTGCCTCAAGAAAAAGATTTCTGAATTCTATTTTACTTCTGTGGAAATTGAGGAATTAGTTTTTCTTACTTGTGTGTGATTCAGTGCTCCCACCGGCCTCACAAAATTTGTATCAGATTTTGGAGCAGATAAAAATGGGCTCTTGTATCAGTTTGGAGCAGAAAAATTAGGCTTTTGTATCAGTTTGGAGCAGAAAAAAATGGCTTTTGTATCAGTTTGGAGCAGAAGAAATAGACTTTTGTCTCAGTCTAGGAGCCAAATATATCAACTTTGTACCATTTTTGAACGATTTTTTTTTTCTTTATTTTTTAAATATTAAATGGCTGTTTTAAAGCAATGTTATTTTCATACATCAAGGGTAAGAGCAGTTTCAAGTCTTCAAAATGATAGGAAATGTAAACATCAGCCATATTTCAAAACTGGTTTATTTTAATATTTTTTAAGAAATGATTCATAACCTATTCAAAAAGTAAGACTAATTAAACCTATAACCCTTATAAAGATGTTTTTCAATACCTTTTCTCAAAAAACAGATTATATTAAACAAAGTTTTCTTGTTTTTTCCTCTGCTAATAGTTAAGAATAGCTGGAAGAAAGCTTAAAATTTTCTAAAATTATTGCATTCCTTAATTTTTTGTTTAGCAGCTAAACACTATTTTTTCAAGAAAATAAGCAAAAACAAACTAATATGAAAGGTTCAGTTCAACTATTTAAACTATTTATCAATGAAAATTAGTTTTTTAATGGTACTTATTTAGGTTTAACCATTGTGACTATAGTAACAGTAAAATTTTGCATGAATTAAATATGCTTTCAAATTTTATCGAATAATGTTTGAAGTCTATCCGAATTTCCACCTGCAGTGATATTTATTATTTTTCTGATTAAGAAATATTCCCTTAAATTTCAATCCTAAATAGTCCCGTAAATGCTTTGGAAGTAAATGGCACCAAAAGTAAATTGCTGAGTTTCATAATTTTGCAGCAAGAAAATTCAAAAACCAAATTGTATTTTTTTATTATATGTTGATAATTTAATGTCTAATAATTTATTTATTTTTTCCCAACAACTTATTTTTACATCTTTTAAAAATTGTGTAATAGTTACAATTAAATTTTAAGAGCCCTAGAGCTACAGTTATTGAATTCTGAAAGCAACTAAACTGAATTAAGAGAAAAAGGAAATGGAGGATAATTTCATAACTTTCAAATCCAATTGAAAAATTGAAACTTTAAGCAAGAGTACTTTTATGAGGTCGTTCATCCACACCAAAATTTCCATTTCTTCTTATAACATTGTTTAACATGTTTGCTAAAGATCATCAATTCATTAAGATATACATGCTTTTTTTTAATGATTTTTCTAACAACTGAATTTTTTTACTTATTTTGTTCTTTATAATTATGTTTTATGTTTTTTAATTGCTTGTGGTTATATGATATTGATTATAGAGCTTAAGGATTAATGAGAAAAGAAACAAAAGCTGCAACTCAATGTTTAATTTTACAGCATTTGAAAGACTACCTCTAAACACTTTCGGGAACAAAGATATATTTTAAAACAATGTTTTTATTTAAGATAAAAATAAATTTTATTTATTTACTTTGAGAAGAAACATTATAAATGCTTGAAATGAAAAAAATCCGATTTTTGGAGCGGATGCAAAAAGATTGCAGAACGTATGCGCTCCTTTGCTTGCACGTGGAAAGTAGGCTTAAGGAATTTTGAAGAATTATTATAATAGAGCAGCACTCTTTTAAATATCTGTTCTGTTATTGATTTTTCAGATTGATTAGTATTTCCTAAACATTAGAAAACCCAAAGTGCACTGAGGAAAAACGCCAAGTTTTTTCCCCCACGTTCCATGAAATTGTACATTTTTTAAACTATTTCAAGAAAAACTTACTAAATAAAATGCTTAACATAAATAGTGATAAGATGAACGATTTTTCTCTCTATAATACTACAAAATATTAGAAATCGTCTCACTTTCTTCTACAAGCGTGGAATACCACCACTCATTCTGTTCAATTTTCTCATCCATATTTGAGGTTCTTAAGAGAGGGTAAAGCTAATATTCTTTAAGAAACTACTTCCAAGGTGAAAAATTAGTTGACTAAAGGAAAAATGAAACAACTGATGTCAATTTTAAAGTAAAAAAATATATATCTAAAATTTTTTCGATTCCACCCCCCCCCCCCCCCCCCATCCGAAAATCGCGATTTGGCGCAAATTTTCCGAAAAAACGCATTTTGTAGCAGCAAGTAGCAGAAAAATCGTTTTGGCGCAGTTTTGCGCAATTGGCGCAGCCGTGGGAGCCCTGGTGATTGCAACAGAGCACTTTTGTATTTAATGGTAAATTCTATGCTATGGTAGTCGGCCTGGCTATGGGAAGTCCTCTTAGTCCTATTTTAAGTGATTTCTATATGCATTATTTTGAGGAAAAACTATTCCAGAAATTGCAATTTTAATTTTATGTTGGTTATGTGGATGATTGTTTTGTCCTAACGGACAATAACTTGTTTGGTATTGATGATGTTCTTTCTATTATGAACTCCGTTGATCCTAATATCCAGTTTTCTTGTAAGAAAGAACTTAATAGTAGCCTCGCATTTCTTGATGCTTTGATTTCTAGGAGTGAGTCTGGTTTCACTACTTCTGTCTATTGTAAACCTTTCGCTGTTTTTTTACCTCCTCACAGACTGTCGTCTCATCCTCCCAACCAAAAATATTTGGCTTTTAATGCTCTTGTCCATCGTGCTATTAATATTTGCTCTTCCCCTGAGCTTCTCAAGATTGAACTCAACTATCTGAAAGCTGTAGCTGTTTATAGAGGATTTTCTCCCTCTTTAATTGATTCTATTCATAACAAACTTTCTAAGAAAACTTCTGGTTCCAATAATGTGGTTTCTAGAAAGAATTTGGTTGTGTTACCATTCTTTCATTCTGTCAGTTTTCGTATTCAGTGGCGGATCCAGAAAAAAATTCTGGGGGGGGGGGGGGGGCACAATGTGGCTGATGTGCGTGGTTTCAGCTTAAGAACAAAATAGAGGGGGGGGGGCACAACTCCAGAAACTGTGATCCGTTTTAATTTCCAAATATAATTTAATCAATTATTTAATTAAACTTAATTGATTTATTAAATTTAAATTATCAATAAAATTTGAATTAATTATTCCCTAATTAAATACAAAAAAACACATTTTTTTTTAAACTGGACATATATAATAAAGGAATATAAACTGTGAAAGCACTTATTTTCTTGAGCACTTTTTTTTAACTTTTGGTTTTGTTCATATATAATTCGCGAAATTTTCAGCTCGCAAAATCACCAGTAACTTCTTTTTCACGAAAACTTAGGGGGGAAATGGAGTCTTCTTCAAGTCTATTGAAGATTTAACGTGAGCATAAATCAACTGTCTAAGTGATTTTGCAGGTGTCTGCTTCTTTCTGTCTTAGCAATTACCCGGTTATCTCAGTTTGTCACATAGAATTGAAAGAATAGAAGTCACAGAATAGAAGTTTTATCGCTCCATCTGCAAAATAGTTTCTTTTTCCTCGTTTTTAGCGTAAATGAAGAAAAGAAAGTCAATTCTTTCTAGTCCTTACCTAAAGCGTCTGGAGGGGGCACGGGCCCCCGTGCCCCCCCCCTCTGGATCCGCCACTGTTCGTATTGCTAAAATCCTAAAAGGTTTCAATTTCAAGTCGCTTTTGCCCCTAGTAACAAACTTTCCTTCTCTTCTCTTAAAGATCCTGTCGATCAACTTAACACTTGGGATATTTACCAAATTAGTTGCCGTTGCGGCCTTTGTTACATTGGACAGACAAAACGTGCTCTGAAAATTCAGTTAAATGAGCATAAAGGTTATGCACGAAAGCAAGAGTTAAATAAGTCTAGTATTGCTCAACATTGTTGGAATTCCAACCACTCTTTTGATTTCAATTCTGGGAAAATTAGTCAAAAATGACCCTTTAGAGCTTGACTTTTGGGAAGCTTATGATATTAACAGGAATAGTTCTAATTTGGTTAATGATTCTTCCTCAACTCCTTATTTTTTACAAATCTGGCATAAATTCCTTTAATATGTTGTTCTTTCTTGGTTTTCTTGTTAGTTTTTCCTTTTTTGTGTCTGTTTTTCTCTTTCCCCCACCCCTCCTCCTCCTTTACATGTGTACTTTGTTTTGCATTTTATTTTTATTTCTATTTTATTCTTGTATTTTATTTTATTATTTTTGCATTTTTCATGTATTTTCACATTTCTATGCATGCTGTCGTCTTTTTTGCTTTGTTCTTATTTTATTTATCCTTTTTTACTTCCTGTACTTTCAACTGGATTCGTTTGTTGCTTTTTTATTGGTGCCTTTCCTACTACTTCCACTTCTACTTCACGCTGCCTTTATTCTCATTGGTTTACAGCTAATTCTTAGGCTATATGAGCTTTGTTTTTGTTGTTTTGTCTGCTTCATTTGGATGTTTTGCATCTAGAAGCTCCCTGTCGCATTGAAAAAGGGATTCCAAGCAATCTGGAAACATATGTCTGCATTTTAATGCTCATTTGTGCTTTAAATTAACGTGAAATAATTTTTTATTAGTTTACCTACACAAAGTTAAATTATTATTATATCTATTTATAGTTTAATAGCATAAACCATATGTATTATTGCATCTATGCATTTTTTACTTTAGTTCATTTTTACACCAATGTTAAGTTTAAACCGTTCCTTATATTATTTTGCACTTACTTAATGTAGGCAATGACGTGAGAAAATAAAAAAAATTTCATTATTCAGAAGAAAGATTTACAGAACGTACAATTTGATGTTCGTAAACTACCAAAAGGATACTTTATTATTTTATTTAGTTGATACAAATGCCAAAACACTTAACCTTCCTACCCTGTTGAAAAAAGTTTTAGTTTACCTGCCTGGGTCAATAAAACCCAGTTTAGTTTTTATCGATTCTAAATCATAATAAATATGTTTTGCAGATTATTTTTAAATATGCTTAGTGTTTATTGATTTATATTGATTTAATAAACATTTGTGACATATTATTATTTTGTGTACATCGATAATAATGCACACTAAATAATGTAAATATATTTTAAATAAGATGCAAGTTATTCAACGAATGCAAGTAAAATAATGGTATAAAACTTATTCTGAAACATGGATTACTACTAAATAAATGAACAAATAAATAAATTGGCAAAAATATTTCATTTATCTTAAGAAACATCATAACTAATTTCTGCATTTACCAAACATCTGGAAAAGTGAATCATAACATATTAATGAAATTACCTGGCTTTTATCCATTGTAAGAAAAGAACCTGATAATGATCTCTGAATAAGAATTTGCTCCTTTTGATTGTCAGAAAGAGTTGTCATTTCTAAAGGAACACCAAGCTGAACAAGTCGCTCTTTAAGTGTTTGATTCTCCAATTGTGCATTTTCCAGTTCTTGTTTTAACTGTTCAACAGCATCATCACTTTTCAAGTCCTAAAGCACAATAAAATTCTTTAGGAAATCACTAGCAAAAAAACCGCTTCAGAGCTAATTATTTAGTATTAGCTCTGGGAAAGTACTCTTATTCCTGAAAGGAGCAAGATATTTTGCTGTACCTTTTTAATTTGAAAAATAATTATATTATGTTTAAAATGCGAGAGGCTACATTTTAAAATATCTATTCAACTTTTTTCGCAGGAGCTTGCAGAATTTTTTGTTTTTAAATCTTTTACTACTAGATTATTGGTTCTAATAACATAGTATTAGCTAATAATCTAATAGTAAGCAGTCCAAGCCAATTCAGGCAGGTGAAGAAAAAAATCTTACCTTCACTTACCTTCAATCTCAGAAATTTTTGAATATTAAAATTTAAGACAAAGTAGGATATAAGTTTGTTTTTGCTTTGTCCAGAAAAATTCCTGTCCCAGGATTAGAGACGTGGGGTGGAAAATTTTCCAAAACAGAAAATTTACCGGAAAATTTTCTGCTATGTTTTTCCCGATAATTTTCCATCTCAAAAAGTATATTTTACACTAAATTTTTTGTGTGCTTAATAAAACTATTTATGTTTTCTGTTATTAACACAGCTTTATTTCAACAAAAAATACTGAATTTCATTCCAACTTAGAGCTAAAAATTAAAAAATTTAGTTTGACTGTTTTTACTTCAGTTTTGAATATTCCTTCATTTTCATATCATAAGAAAACATTTAACAATTGGTAAATTTAAATAATAAAATAACATTCACTAAAAAATAATAATAATAACCTTTGCTCGTGGTGTATGCAAAAGCTAATCCGTGAGGCGATATTAAAATCCAACAGATGGCGCTATTTATAGCTTCGGCCATAACCTATCTTATTAATAGCAATAAGTTTTGATTTCAGAAGCTCTGTACTATGCTTTATCTCTATCAGCAATAATGCCAAACCAAAAAAAAAAAAAATGTGTGGAAGCACTTTGTTGAAGTTCCGAAAGGTAGTAAAATTCTTGGTAAGTAAATATTGACAAAACATATGCTAATAATGCCACAAGGAGGAAAAGACACTTGGGCAGTGCTGTAAAAACTGTAGGTGCAATCGGTGCGTTGCACTGGGGCCCAGGGGATAGGGGGCCCATCTTCCCTTCCCATCCGTCCACTATTTCTAGACTAATGATTTGTGTACGGGAAGGAGGGGGCCTTAAAATCATCACTCGCACCGGGGCCTCCAACAGTATGGTTATGGCACTGCACTTGGGCCAATGTCAGAAATGCCCAGAGAGAATACAGTCCAGTTTTAATAAGTTCGTGCAATTGTGACACCTGATCCTATATTTTAAAAAGCAGTACACACAAAAACTTCTTATCATACTGGGGAATACATAGCAGAAGTTTTAGCAGCAGAGATTGAAAGAGTAGGTCTTTCAAAAGTATTGGCTCTTATAACTGATAATGCAAGTAATATGAAATCAGCATGGCAGGCACTGAAAAAAAAAAATCCTCATTTAATCATATTTGGTTGTCTTGCACATGGTTTGAATCTTCTTGCAAAAAGGGAACTTTTACTGGTACAACAGTTGTACCAGTGCCATAGGAAAAAAAGGTGCTGAAAAGGCATAAAAAATGTAAGAGGTGCTTTAAATTAGGCAAAAGATTATAAGTTAAAGCATAAGGCATGATTGGTAATATTTAGTTCATATAGCAGTGTCAAGTATACCTTTGAATTATTAGTGAAAATCTTCGAAAATAAATTGCATTGAACCTAAATAAATTTCTAATAAGGAGCACTTTTTTTTTTTTTGTTATTTTTGTAATGTATCATTCCGTTATATATTTTTCATTCTTATTTCAATTATTTTGCTATTGCAGTAATAATTTAATTGTATTAAATATTGATATAAATATAATTTTTTACTTAATATTTTTTTGGATAAAATTTTTTAAACAATTTTTAATCAAAAGCCAGAATTTATTGAAAAAAGTCGGTCCTTTCCTAAGCGGTTTAAGCCAAAAAAACGGTGGCCGGCTATTTTGGCCTGGTTAAAATCTGGCAGCCCTGAAATTTACAGTATTAACTTGCTCAATAATTACCCTGTTTGACAACATATACGAAGTAAAGTACAATATATTACATTTCTTTTGTAAATTTTTAATGCAAAATTATTACTTGCACTTAAAAAAATATTATATCCATCTCATTTTACTCAGAATGTCAATTTTAGGTTATGTTTATTGGTGTAATTAAGCAATGTAATTTAATTTTTTTTTTAAATCTGAATTTTTTTATTCAAAAAAAAAAAAAAAAAGATTTTTTCCATACACTAATATTAAGAATTAATTGTCATGTCAAAGAAAATTTAATTTGGATAATTTTGATTTCATGAGACCAATATATGACTGTATACAAATACAAAAGTGACAACCAGCAACAGGAACAAGTCCCACCTAGGCTGGTCCTAGTCAATTTAACAGTCCATAATGAACATCAAGAGCTTTCTTAAAACTTTTAACCCCACTGCAAGTAACAGTTTGCTTCCTATAAACTATTCCAACTACCTACAACACTATTGAAGTAGTAATTTTTAATAATTTCAAAATTAGCTTGAGAGTTAAAAACCTTAAAGCAATGACCTCTCGTTCTACCTTCAGTGCATAACTATAGCCCATCAACATTTCCCATTTTAATAAATTTAAACAACTGAATCATGTCCCCTCTGACTCTCTTTTGCTCTAGACCATACATACTAAGCCTTTTAAGTAGGGTGGTCCAAAATTTCGAAGGAGGAAATTTTTTTGGTGCTACCCTTTCATTTGGTTCCAATACATTAGAAAATAAATCAGACAAAATTTGAAAACATTTCAATAATATTAAGAGGTAGCTCAATGCAGATGAAGTTTGCATCATTGCAGAAGGATAGTGTATTGACATAGGACTAAATTAATCGCAACTAAGCTTGCTATTTTTATTAACAGAAAGTAATTGCATTATAAAAATGCTATTTAATATATACTACTAACTAGGGATGTAACGAATAGTGATTTGGCCGAACAGCCGAATACCGAATATTCGGCCATTTCATCCAGGCCGAAGCCGAATATTCGGCCATGTATGATTTAATTCTGTTTGACAAGAATTTGAAATTATTTAAAATTAATCTTAATTTATTGTTTTGAATGTGATAAAACTAAGAATTTCACCCACAAGCGGAATAGAAATGACAGGTTTTATGGTAGCAAGCATTTGCATTAGTTTACTAATTATTTAATTCAAATGAAAGAACTACTATTGCTTAGTGAACTTTTACCTTGCTCAAAACTGTTTTATGAAGATATTTTTAAAGTTATAAAGTTAATATTTTTATTTTACGGCGTTTTTTACACCTATTTTTAAAAGATCTATTAAAATTTAATACACTTAACTGGAATAGATTTTTATTTTCAAAAACCACAATAACTTATGCTATCTAAAGATTCATGATCTATTCTAGGCTTTTCACATTTCTCTCATACCCAATATTTACAATAAATCGGTATACCCAAACAACGTCTGACTTCCATTTTGTTAATAATGACTTCCACTTTGTTAATAATAACAAAATTAACTTATCATATTCTCCCTCATAATTAACTATTGCCAGCTTTTGGGAGCAAATGCTAAATACAAAATACAATATTACAACTTTAAAATCTGTTTTTGCTCAGTCAAGTCTAAGACAAATTTTAAAAAATGTACTTTTATTCTAAAATATTTATATATATTAAAACTATATACTAATGTATACTTTTGCAATAATTATAATGCAATTTTAAATTTTTGAAATCTACTAATTTCTTAATTTTTTTTTACATCCCTACTGCAGCAGAACTATTCGGCCGAATAGTCATGAATATTCGGCCAGGCCGAATATTCGGCTAGGTGATCAAATGACTATTCGGCCTGGCCGAATAGTGGCCAAATATTCGTTACATCCCTACTACTAACTGTAGCCATAAATATATTTTGTAAATATAAACATAAAAATATTTCCTATAAGTGTAGTGTAAAGCGTGGGGCTAGTTGAGCATAGGGGTAAACTGGGCAATCGAAATATCTTGAAAATTTCACATTGTAAACTAACTTATCAACTGGAGGAAAGAAGCGGCCACAAAGGAGGAATTAACAGCACGACCCCTAATGACGATTTGTCAATCGAGTGACGTACACGCAGGCGTTGTTTGTTTTGCTGTGAAGTTAGCTTCAATTCATATTTCTTCTGTATACGTCAACGTCAATAAATCATCGGTTCTTGATCATGTACGTTTTAAATCTTCATAAATCTATTACAGAGAGGATTTGTACACTGAGATGGTCCTTTCATAACCTCACTTTGGTCTCAAATACTAGTTGATGCTAGTTGGGCGATAGCTTATTCTCCTGAATTTGTTTGAACATACTCAACACAAGTTCCAAGATAGATAGACAGTTGTCAGCACAAAGATGAAAAATGCTGCTTTGGCAGAAACTCTAGGAAAAAAATGCATTAAAAGAGGAAAAATATAAAAAACTATTAAAGTAAAAAAGCAAAAGAAAAGAAACAAGTTTCTAAAAAGTTATTTCTTCAGTCAAGTAAGGATGGCATTGAAGGTGAGTATGACTGCCTGGATAGACTGCTTATAAAACAAGAATTGATAAAGCAACTGTGGCACTAGTGGTTGATGTAAAAACAATTGAATTAAATTTGCTGATAAATTACTGCAAGGCTCCCACTCAAGAAATGATTATTGAGTATTTCTTGAACTGATTTTAATATGTTTCGGCAAAACCCCTGCTGTGGAATCAGCTATGTAGCACTTGGAGTTATGCATCTTGTTCAGTGGGTGTCAAAATCTTGTACTGACTTAAAATAGGAATGTTTTCTGCCAGTTCACCATCACTTCAATAGAAGAAAAGGGATTGCAAAAGATATGTATTTTTGCTACATGTGCATATTTAAAAGCTAGGATTACAGCTTCTTCACCTCAAAATGCCCCATATAATGGTTATAATTCAATGAAATCTTTATCGTTGTAAAAAAGATTAATGACAAATTTAGCAAAATTGCATCAGATAAATTAGCCAGTCACTTTTGGTATTTATCAGAGGATCTTGCAGCCTTGGCTGTTTTTGACAATCAAGTAGTAGCTATGAAAGAAGTAAATGAAAAAAGTAATACTGAAAATCATCCCCAGATTATGCTGCAGAATTTTATGGATATGAAAATTAATGGACTTTGTAACAAAGTAGTCAGCTTCATTATTTAACAGAATGAGTTGACTCGATAGATAAATCCACAAATCTGGGAGCTTCAGGAAGATTTTCACAAAGCACTAAAAATTTTTGAAGGAATCCCAGTTGTTATAATGATTATGCTGAAAGGGTATATCTCTTGCAGAAAAGCTTAATGGGAAAATAATACACACTGAAGATCAATTACAATTTTTTTTTGCAAGTTGTCGAACATCGAATTTATACATGTTTTTATGTTTTTTGTTGTTTTTACCCATAATATGCATTGAAAGTGTACCCTTTACCACCACCCCCTGGAAAATTTTGAAATGACAGGCCTGTGTGCAGCATTCTTTCATCTAGTACAGTACCGAACCCCAAATTCGGCATGCTCGGGACCGCCACCATGCCGAATTTCGGAATCCAATCCAAAATGGCGGATTTGCGGGACCAAAAATGGCGGACTTAAGCATACAACACTAAACATACGCAATTTCCATCAAATTGCAGTTTTCTCAACTGCTAGATAATTAAACAGGGTTCGCGCTAAGCTGCGGGATTCCCGCAATATTTTTTGAAATCCCCCTCAAAAAAAGTTCGTTTGCGCGCTGTTCCCGCAACTAGCGGACATGTGTTCAAAACATTGCGAAATGAAACTATTCGAAACTGATAATTCAATACAAACTAAATAGAGTATGTTGGTTTCCAACTGCCATCTTATCCCCATTAATGAAAAGAAGAATCTAGGAGCCCTATTTATCATATATAATAACATGGGGGAAAGATTGACAACTTTTTTATTTTTTGGGATTATTGAACAATTTAAGCCCTTTGTGAATGCAGACATCTTCTTTCATTCTATTCACAAAGGCCAAAATCAAAAAAAGTAGTGGAAAAAGGGAATCTTCCTTGGCCACTGAAAAGGTTTGTATTTAAAGTAAAACAAATTCAAACCACTAAAGAACCAGTTATTTCTAATGTTGACCTTAGAGCAAAAAGGTGGAATGCATACACTTTTTAAAATAATCTTCTCCAAAAGGGCATTTTATTTATGTTCTAGAATAAATTCGTTTCAGAATTTACGATCGTAAAAAATTAATCTTTCCATAAAACCAGGATTGAAAAAAAGATGCATATGAAAGTACCAACGCTCATTAGCATACCTCCTACGTCCGAATTGATCACCCCTCCCTCCTCCCCCCACCAAAGAAAAAAAGAGTAACATTGGCGAATTTGCTCCACGGGAAAGAACTGGAGAGCTAGAATTTCGTCCTTGAATTCACCTCTCCCTCAGGAGCCACTGCATCTTCATCTTAGGCCATAAACTACATGGTCTAAGATAAGATCTTCATCGCTGTAGTACCAAGTTCGTACGCACGTGACCTTGCTTCATCGTGAAAGCAGAAATTTTGATAAATTGATGAATAGACATTGCAATCCCCTCTTCCTGTCCAAGAAACCTTATTTTCGCTTTTCAACATGGTTTAGGAGAAGGGTTCTCAGGAACTAGCTCGTTCTCCTACTAAGTTTAGCTTCTGTAATTTAGCAAAATGTCTTCAAGATCGCTTCTATTTGAATGAAAATATATAGGTATTTGTTGTTTTGACAACTTCTTAGATAATATTTTCCGAAAAAAAAAAAAAATTTTGTGGAAAAAGTGGCGAATTTTAGGTTTTTTCGAACTTCGGGATCCCGAATTTGGGGTTCGGTACTGTATTTCAATAAATTTATTTTTAACCTATGAATATGCAGTAACACCCTTCTTCACGATCCCTCTGTTCCACAGCTATCCCTCCAAGTCAGTGGTTCCCAAAGTGATCCTTGAGGATCCCATGGAGTCTCTTTCTACGAAGGGTCCATGTCAACGAAAGCAAAAATTGGGGTGCATGAAATGTAACTATGGATTTACGAAACTGGATCTCGGTTAAACAGGTTATTGCCAAATTTTAACCATATTGCACCCAACACAAATTTTGCCAATGTACTTGCATGCTACTTATTTACATAATAAACTAATGAATTAACTAATTATATATTAATTACACATATTTGATATATTCCGTAAGTAAGTACCCTTTCTCTTTGTGCTTGTAACTAGTAAAACCTTGTACTTTTGTTACTAGTAGCAAGGCGTTGTTACTAGTAGCCATGGGGGACCTCTTCAGGGCATGTTGATGCATAAAATGCAAATTTCGTGATAGAAAAAAATAAAAACAAAAAATAATTTTTTTCCTTTTTTTTTGTTTGTTTGCTTGAACTTTTTAAAAATTTGAAGTTAAACTTTATCAAATGTTTACGCTACATTTAAATACATTTTGCTCCCTCCACTCTTTCGGAGCGGCTGGGGTGAAACGTTGCCCTCAGTATCGCTGTTTCGGTACTATGAATAATGGACTAATTAACTTCTTTTAGATGGTCTCCTGTAAAGCAGCACCACGAAAAATCGAAAACCTTGGCAAGGGATCTATGGAAGAGAGAGTTTGGAAAGCACTGGCCTAATCATTTATAGTTGTTTAAATGTCATTGTTGCATTATTATCAGGCTTGGAAAAAACCGTGCTTTATTGGGCCTTTTCGTGTTTTTTCGGGCTTTATTGGGTTTTTTCAAGAATTTGAGGTTTTCTTTATTTTTATTTGTAAGAGGTTGCCTACACATAATGGTATTAATTAAAGTGAAAAAGAATAAGTACCGTATATTTCCGAATATAAGCCGATCCGTGGATAAGCCGAAAATGCATTATTCCTTCAAAAATGTACCAAAAATATTGATGTTTCCAGAAAATGCTCTGACTAATATCATTAATAAAAATAAAACCAGCCCTAAAACTGAACCTGAAAGTGGAACACCACTTGAAACATCAACAGGGTTCCCACCAAGAATATGATGCAAAAAAAAGTGACCATTTAAGAAAAAAAAGTGACCAAAAAAGTGATCAATTTTAAAAAAAAGTGACCAAATGAAAATAAACTTTGCATTACCACTAAAACATATGTAGAAAAAGGTTTATAGGTGTTTAAGCATTAGGGCTCGACCGATGGCATTTTTTGGCCGATGGGCCGATGCCGATTGTTGGCCGATTGTTCCGAGATCGGCCGATGGCCGATGGAAAAAAAAGTCGCTTTAAACCATTAAAACGTGTAGAATGCTTGTCAAAAATGTCATTTAAATCATTTACTATTTATTTTTATGTTTATAAAAGCATAAATGCACCGTATTCAAGCACCGTAAAATTGTTTGGGGGAAGTTTACATAATAATTAAAACTGAAAGAATCACTCGCGATTCTAGTAAAGTAATTATACTATTTGGAGGTTAAAAAATTAAAAAATGCTATATCAGAGGATTTTCAATTCTTTTTTCTTATCTTTGCAAAAAAAAAATACTCAACAACTATTGGATCGGCTCGGGTCTAATTCCCTTTCCTTCAACATTTTCACTTTATAACATCAGCACTGCAAATGCCAAGTGCAGCTGCCTTTATTTTCTTATTTTTTTCATGGAGAGGAATGCAGATGTTATGACACAGACTAACAAATAATGTGGATTTGTATTTTTAACGAAACTGTCAACCCCCTCCTCTCAGCTTTTTTTCATGATCCCCCCCGTTTTTAAAAGAAAAGCGGGAACGATTACATGTTTATTTTTCATTAAAAAAGTTATTTTAAGCTCTTTTTCTGAAATAAAAATAAAATTTTTAAAAAATTCGCTCGCAGTATTACCCCTTGTATAGTATATCCCTTGTTCATAGCCAAAAAATACTGAATATTGCTTTAAAAACATAGACGTGAGATTTTTTGTCATTACAAATGAAACCTGGGTCTTAGGAATTAAACTTATTAGATCTTTTTTTTCTTATGAGTTGAAAATTACACTAAAATACTTGACATGTTCTTTATATTTTCATGAGCACAATGTAAGGACACCGAAATAAACCAATATTTTGAGCACCAGCAGTTTTCTGTTGACAAATAATCTTCTGAAAACACGTGATCGTTTATAAAAATTAAGATGTATTTTGAAAAAAAATATACATATTTTATATACGTTGACAATTTTTTAAATTAATGAAATTGTAGCATTTTTATTAAGGTATTGTTCCACCCTGTATCCCAAACTCGTTTTTAAAAATTAAATTTTTGAAAATTGCAAGTCGAACTTGGACACATAAAATTTCGATCAATAAGCATTTATACTGAAAAATTGATTCATATTTTTTATCAATATGTTCTATGTTGTACAAGAAATATTCTAAACTGAAAGCAGATGCAACGAGATTGTTGTACAATAGCAGAAAAACTGTCAACTGTCTAACACGTGGCATCAAAGAGGCCAAAAAACAACATGTATAAACGGGGAAAAATTAAAATAATTATCGTACAAAAAGTGCTAAGATGTATTTTGAAAAAAAATATGCATTGATCAATCTTTGAAAATAAAGAAATTTTAGCATTTTTAATAAGAAGTTTAAATAAATCCTGTCGCGCGAACTCGCAATTTTTAAAAATTGCGACACATAAAATTTCGATCAATAAATATTTATACTGGAAATTTTTTTCTTATTTTTGACCAATCTTTTCTATGTTGTAAACTAAAAATGAAATAAAGAGAACAACCGCACACAAAAAGCAGATGCAACAAGATTGCTGCGTAATTGCAGAAAAACTGTAACACGTGGGTTCGAAGAAGCAAAAAAAAAAAAAAAAAAAACCGCAAAGAGAAAAAAATTTACGCTGGTAAAAATTAAAATTATTATCGCACATTGATTGAGTTGACTTTTTATTGTTTACAATTTTGGAATAATAAGAAACATGACAAACTAAAAGCAGATGGTATAATATTATTGCACAATGACGTCGAATGCACTAAGTCAGTGGTTCCCAACCTTTTTCGCCTTGCGAACCCCTTCTGACATTCGAAAGTTAAGGGCGAACTCCCTTCTGCAATCGTAAATATCTGGTAACAAAACTATAAAATTTAATAGATTTATTATTCATGTTGCACATTACTTTATGAAAATATAATTGGAAAACATCAAAGTTTAACTACAAACTACAATAACTTTGTTTATTTTTTAACTTATTAACTAGGCAGTAAACAGGTATTCGTAAAAAATATCTATAAAAATTATTTTCAAGATAATGTAAAAACGTGTAGAATGGCATGAGAAAAAAAAAACGTAAAATTTTGAATCGATAAATAAATACGAGTATCTTTCGGTTCTACTTACGGGTTATAATATACAAAACTCGCAAGTTGGGAAATTTACTACAGTATTGAAACTTGTATCAATTTCTCATTGTGATAAAGCAGAAAAATTTGAATAAAGTAGGTTAAATGGGAGTACAAAATTTAAATTTAATGTATAAATATCTTCCAGTTCCACTTTGGGGTCTGTATAAAAGAAAAAAAAATAATTTTTATAAAAAAATAGAACCGACTTCAAATTATAAATCGAGCTAAAAAGTGAAAAATAAATTAATTTTTTAAACAACATCGATGTGACTTTTAAACATAGTTTTAGAAGTCGGTGCAAAATGAGGATAGATAAAATCTTTTGTAATCATGAATAAATTACAAATATATATATTTTCCCAGAATTAGCAACTGTTCCAATATGAAGTAGCAAATGGTGTAATGGTAATTAGACTCATAATTTTGCACCGACTTTTAAAACTATGTTTAAAAATCACATCGATGTTGTTTAAAAAATTAATTTATTTTTCACTTTTTAGCGCAATTTATAATTTGAAGTCGGTTCTATTTTTTTATAAAAATTATTTTATTTTATTCTTTTTAGTGTAAATACATTTTCTATATAAATACTCAATTTTTTTAAAAATCCATATCAAAGGGTAAACCCTCTTTGAATGAATGGCACTAAAAACTAATCATTTGTATGAAAAACTCCGTTTTGAAGTCGATTTTAACAAACAAACTGATTGGATTTAATTTTTGCCTTAGAGAAGCCTTCAGTCAAACTCATGCTGTAATTGCTTTTAATACTATAGCACAATGGCAACAAACACTTTTTAAACAATGTCTTTTATATTTATTAATAATTTTCCCAACAAAGAAAAATCAAGCAAAGTCTTTTCACTTAAAATAAAAAATACTTATTTTTTACCTGCAACGTTTAACGTTTTTTCTAAAAAACAAAAGTAGTCAGATTGATGCACGATATTTGAGTTAGACGACCCTCTATCGATTAAAGAAAAAAATCGTCAAAATCGGTTTATTTAGTCAAAAGTTATGGATGAAAAAACAAACAAGCACAGCCTTTTCAATTAAAATAAAAAATACTTTTTTTTCACTCGTAACGTTTTTTTCTAAAAAACAAATGTAGTCAAATTGATTTGAAATATTTGAGTTAGACGACCCTCTATCGATTAAAGGAAAAATCATC
This sequence comes from Octonoba sinensis, assembly GCA_038502835.1. Lineage (NCBI taxonomy): Eukaryota > Metazoa > Arthropoda > Arachnida > Araneae > Uloboridae > Octonoba > Octonoba sinensis. Next base: position 398,582 of record CM076606.1, on the reverse strand, counting down.
AAAATCGGTTCATTTATTCAAAAGTTATGGATGAAAAAACAAAAAACGTACTACATTTCTGCCCATCACTTTTGTTCTATTTATCGAATATGGTCAAACGATGGTACGGGACCTACGGGAAACCACCCTCGATCGATTGAAAAAAAAATCATGAAAATCGCTTCATCCGGTGCGAAGTTATGAGTGGACAAACAAACAAAAAAAAAAAAAAAACGACATACATACAATATGAATGTATAACCTCCTTCCTTTATGAAGTCGGTTAAAAACATACTACATTTCTTCCCATTAGTTTTGTTCTATTTATCGAATATGGTCAAACGAAGGTATGGGACCTATGGGAAACCACCCTTGATCGATTGAAAAAAAAATCTTGAAAATCGGTTCATCCTGTGAGAAGTTATGGGTGGACAAACAAACAAAAAAAAACGACATACATACAATATGAATGTATAACCTCCTTCCTTTGTGAAGTCCGTTAATTACCCGAAAATAATGCAAAACTTTTACGTTTCACTAAGTTTTCATATTTTCGACACATTTTCGCGATAGCGTGGAAAAAGTGGTAAATGATAGTAGGAAAAAAATTTTAAATTTAAGGTAAAACAATGATTATCTCTCGATACTACTTTAGGACCTAAATTTTGGAAATCAGGTAACAGCAGAAATAAGTGCATTTTAAATTTTGTAGGTATGCTTCGTATACCAGTCCACAACTTTTACTTATTATCTGAAAAATAATTTTGTTCAAGGGGACTCGGCACTAAAAATCGGTCAAAATCTCGATTTTGGGATTTTTGCTTCAAATTATACTTCATATCTTAGAGAACGCTTGTGCAAAGTTTCAAAGTCCTACGTACACTCTAAGATATCTTATTTTGGATTTTATATGAGCATTTTAACACTTTTTTTACTTAACCAAAAACTTTAAATGCCTTCTCAGCTTCGCTTCTATGCATATTATGTGATAGTTAAAAAGCTAAGGTTTTTTCAAATATGTATCTATTCACTTGAAATTTTTATTGCTTGTTCCAAATGTTCAACTAAATGTAACCTTGGAATTTTTGATAAATTTATTAGAAATTATTTTAATGCAATTTAACTTTAAATAATCTTGCAATACCGAGAGTTTTCTTAGATTTTTTCAGTTAAAATTTTTTTTTTCACGAACTAATAAAGACATCAACAATTCCATACTACAAAGGGAGGAGTATAGTTTCTTCTTTCTTGTAAAAAACATCCAGGCAAAAATCTCCCATTTTAAAAAAAGAGTAGCGTTTTAAAAAATTTTTAAATTTTGTGAAATTTTTTTAATTTTGAATTCTTTGGACTATTTTTTTTATGTTTTTCTTCTATAGCACATCAAGTTAGATTCGTAAACATACATTACCAGTCAATACACCTTGAATTATGTTCAATTTGAGACGGTGGATTTTTAGGTGCCGAGTCCCCTTAAAAGGAAAAGTTATTTTTACACTTTGTTTTAATTGCGTATATTTATTTATTATTTCGTTTTTTCTTTACGTTAGCAATTAAAAATTCCGCCATTGCAATATTATTTTCGCGAACCCTCTTTCTACATCACACGAACCACCGGTTGGGAAGCGCTGCACTAAGTCATTATTAAAAGAAAAATGGACAAAAATGAGGCGACTAACCTAGTGCGAAAAACAAATACGTAGCACTTATAAGAAGCCTCTATGACTTTTACTTTAACATATTATATTTCGTGAGCATTCTGCTCAAAGAGAACTATTTTAATAATGAAGGTTTTCGGTCAGCGATCGCTTAAACTTGTTTTCCGAATTTTTTATCAAATACTTTTGTAGAAAGACACTATTTTTGTGTTTTATTTTTTTAACTTATGTGCTGCCTGTTATTGTATGGAAATAGAAATTGAGTTATGGAGAAAAAAAGAAAGTGAAAGACAGAATGTTTTCTGGAAAGTTGTCCCTGCGAAAAACATCGGCCTTGCATCGGCTTTTAGATGTTTTTTAAGGCCGATGGGCCGATGTTTTTCTAAAGTTAACATCTGCCGCCGATGCCGATGGCAACTTCGTTGAACAATCGGCGCCGATGCATCGGTCGAGCCTTATTAAGCATAGAAAAAGATACCATTACATTTATTTTCTTCACATGCAAAAGTTCCATCTAGAACTATACGAGCCTACTTTCGCACATTCCAAATACAGATCTATACTTTTGCTATCTCTCTCTCTCTAAATTCTCCTTTAGCTTTAGTTCTTGAATACTTCAAATGTACCGTTTTCAATGGTCAATACATATTCATCCACTCATTAATTAATTTACTTGTTCATGAATTTATATACTTATTTATTTTGCACTCATTCCTTTATTTACTCATTCATTCTTTCACTCATTCAGTTATTCGTTGATTCATTCATTCCTTGAGAAATATCCTTAAAAATCCAGGTCAACAAATTTCATTAAAAAATTGGCTTGTTTAGTTCAGGTCGAACTTCGTATCTGTACATGTTCTTTGGCCTAACATCTTTCCGATAAAGTTTGTTCCAAGCGAATCCGTCAGCTAGGTCAGGATTTATATAGGATTGAAATTTCCCCGTAGGTGATAATGTTAATTTTTTTTAACTGTTCAAAAATGAACCAAAATTGTTCAAATCTAAAAAAATATTTCACACCGAGAGCTTTTTCCAATAAGCTTGCCCATACGAACTTGGATTATATGCCCAGTATTTACGTAATGTGCTTTATTTTTGCCCATAGGCGCTAATGTTAAGATTTTTTGAACTATTCAAAATTAAACGAAATTTTTTTCAAATGAAAAAGTAAAATATGGAAATGAGATGTCCTCGGCAAGATCTTTTGAATCGGCCAATTTCCTCAAGAGTTATTGGGGGAGGGGGACCGACAGACACATTTTACCCCATTTCAAAACCCTACTTTCAAATTTTTCATTTTAAATTCCTTGTTTAATTACTTCTTTGACTTTTCTTTATTTTTAATGATATTTTTACAATACATTAAGCCTTCTTTCACACTTTTTTTTTGGGAAAGTAGGCTAAAAACAGCAGAAAGTTCAATCCTTAACTAAACTTGCATAAATAAATATCACTATCATCTCAAATAAAAAATTTCTTTAAAAAACCAATGGTTTTTCATCAGACACAGAAAGAAAGCAGCCATACATATATATGCCAGTGGTGACTGATTATGCTAACAATTTACAGAATCAACTTTATTTTTAATAATGTTTGATCACAAAAATAAAATTAATTATTGCTAATAAAAACATTTAGAATATCAGAGGAGCATGTGCTAAATATTTGATATAAATTAAAGGTATGTATATACAAGGAATATTATAATCCTTTATTAAAAAATTTAATTCAGGATATTCTTTGATGCCAAAATTTAAACACCAGAAATAAATACTTCAAATGCATGCTAGCGCAAGGCTCAAAAGAGAAAAAAAAATTAATATTTCAAAATTTGCTTTCATTGGGATTACTACAAAAATTAAGTTAATTTGAATATTATTTATATTTATGTCAAATTACATATTTTAGAGCAAGTAAAAAATAAAAATCTTTAGATTGACAACCAAAGAAACAAATAAAAACAATTATAAGCATGAAAAACAGGAAAAGGGTAAATGCCCAGTTAAATCAAGCAAGGAAATCGCTAAATTAAACGCATTCTGTACAAGAAATGATTTTGATTATAATCCTTTGTCCAAAGCTAACTTAGAAAGTAAGATACTAAAAGTAAAATACTTGAAGAGTATACTTTAAGTGCTTACTTATCCTGTAGCAAAAAGTTTTTAACTTGCAAATCGTTCAAAAGTAAAACTGAAAATTATAAGATAGAATACACCTTGAAAAGCAAAAAGAAAATCAGAAAAGAAAATCAATACAGTAGGACTGCTCAAAAATTTTAAATGTTAAAGTAAAAATTTCAGAAAAGAATGCTTCAAAAATTTAGAGAACTGTGTCCCTGGTATATAAATGGCAGCACTCTGTAAGAGTTTCAATTTAATCAGTCTTAGATTTCTTTTTTAAAAAAGTTTTGATTACAGAAGATTTTCTCTTCTGTATTTTTTTTTTTTCAATTTCATGTGCCCCTTTGCTCTGTGCTCGATTTCATCAGCTTTTACAGATTTAGCACCCTCTATCATTGCCCGAGCAAGCTGTATTTCTGTAAAATCTTGATTTCTAATGCCCTGTTTTAACTTTTTATTTGCTTCAGAAAGTAGCTTTGTAGAAGGAAACTATTTTATTTGCATTTTTCCTAGTGTTTATAGGAAAAGTCTGGTGGTTATTTATCACTTTATGAGATACCCCAAAAAAGGTGATTTTAGGTGACTATTTGCTACAAAAAGTGACTTTAAATGACCAATGGAAAAAAAAAGTGATTTTAGGTGAAAAAAGTGACTTGGTGAGAACCCTGCATCAATCTATAGAGAATAATTGCCCTTAACTACTATTTTTTGTTTCCTCCCAGTCGGTCAATTTTTAAACCAAATTAAAGTTCTTCCACAAACCAAACTGATAGATAACTGGTAGTTCAAACAAAACTGGTAAAATATATTGCAAAATCTTAAAATTGTTTTTAAAGATTGTTCAACTCAAAATTGGAAGCTCTCCTTTACAGGAAATGTAGTACTCGATAATATTGACCATCTGCAAAAAATAAAAAGTTTTGAGATTGGCTTTTTTGAGGAAAAAAATTTCAGAAGGCTGCAGCAAAAAAAGTTGAACAGATATTTTAAAATGCGGCCTCTGATTTTAAACCGAATGTAATTAGTTTTCAAACATAAAATACCACAATAAAATATCTTGCACCTTTCAGAAAACAGAACACTTTAAATATTTTGTCGAAAAATGTAAGTGAGAAATTGCGTTGGAGGTCCCATCTTTGGCGGCCTGTATCTCAGGTCAGGAGTTTTTCTCAGCAAAACAAAAATACAAATGCATCTTACTTTGGAGTTAATTTCAACACGTGCTCAATTCAAAAACTTTGGGACAATGAAGGTAACCCCCGCGCCTGAATCTACATAGACCAACCATTAAGAGAGTTCAAAAACGTTAACACAATAGAAATCCATCGAGACTGACTAAGTGCACGTGTGGGTCGTCGTATCATTGAACCCTGGGAAATTCATGACATCCCTATTAGGTGCCTGCTGAACTTTGCGTCAGCTACTGGTCTCTTCTAGAGACATGCTCATCTTTTTGGGGTTTAGTACAATAGACCTCTGGTCGCAGTGCTTGGCCGTTTATGCCCCCCTTTCCCTCATTTCATTTCATTTCAAGTGCACGTGTCATTATAGATTGTCGCCATGGTTATCAAACTAACAAAGAGTTATTCTGTCAAAGTGGCGACACAGCATAATCAACAAATCACAGCCCTCTGCGTAAAACTATTTCTTAATACTGAAATTAAAAAATGCCAATGAGAAGGTTACAAGAGGAAAAGTATGTTATAAGAGGACATGTAACTTAATTTATGCAGAACAAATAACATCTGCTAAACACCTAAAACAAATATTTTATCTTTGTTGCAATTGGCGGCGTGAATCTACAATTACTAACACACCATCTACATATATTTCATTTTGTAATACAGTACCGAACCCCAAATTCGGCATGCTCGGGACCGCCGCCATGCCGAATTTCGGAATCCAATCCAAAATGGCGGATTTGCGGGACCAAAAATGGCGGACTTAAGCATACAACACTAAACATACGCAATTTCCATCAAATTGCAGTTTTCTCAACTGCTAGATAATTAAACAGGGTTCGCGCTAAGCTGCGGGATTCCCGCAATATTTTTTGAAATCCCCCTCAAAAAAAGTTCGTTTGCGCGCTGTTCCCGCAACTAGCGGACATGTGTTCAAAACATTGCGAAATGAAACTATTCTAAACTGATAATTCAATACAAACTAAATAGAGTATGTTGGTTTCCAACTGCCATCTTATCCCCATTAATGAAAAGAAGAATCTAGGAGCCCTATTTATCATATATAATAACATGGGGGAAAGATTGACAACTTTTTTATTTTTTGGGATTATTGAACAATTTAAGCCCTTTGTGAATGCAGACATCTTCTTTCATTCTATTCACAGAGGACAAAATCAAAAAAAGGAGTGGAAATAGGGAATATTCCTTGGTCACTGAAAAGGTTTGTGTTTATAGTAAAACAAATTCAAACCACTGAACCAGTTATTTCTAATGTTGACCTTAGAGCAAAAAGCTGGAATGCATACATTTTTAAAATAATCTTCTCCAAAAGGGCATTTTATTTATGTTCTAGAATAAATTCGTTTCAGAATTTACGATCGCAAAAAAAATAATCTTTCCATAAAACCAGGATCGAAAAAAAGATGCATATGAAAGTACCAATGCTCATTAGCTTACCTCCTATGTCCGAATTGATCACCCCTCCCTCCCCCCCCCCAAAGAAAAAAGAGTAACCATTGGCGAATTAAAGAAGGGGAGAGCTAGAATTTTGTCCTTGAATTCACCTCTCCCTCAGGAGCCACTGCATCTTCATCTTAGGCCATAAACTACATGGTCTAAGATAAGATCTTCATCGCTGTAGTACCAAGTTCGTACGCACGTGACCTTGCTTCATCGTGAAAGCAGAAATGTTGATAAATTGATGAATAGACATTGCAATAACCTCTTCCTGTCCAAGAAACCTTATTTTCGCTTTTCAACATGGTTTAGGAGAAGGGTTCTCAATAACTAGCTCGGTCTCCTACTACGCTTAGCTTCTGTAATTTAGCAAAATCTCGGCAAGATCGCTTCTATTTGAATGAAAATATATTGGCATTTGTTGTTTTGACAACTTCTTAGATAATATTTTCCGAAAAAAAAAAAAAAAAATTTTTTTTTTTGGAAAAAGTGCCGAATTTTAGGATTTTTTACGAATTTCGGGACCCCGAATTTGGGGTTCGGTACTGTATATATATTTAACGATAACTAAATTACTTTTTATAAGAAAGAAAGGGGGGAAAGAGAGAGGAGCATCTGTTTTACGATTTAAATTTTTATGCTCTTACATTGTATACAAAACTAAAGAAATATACCAGGAATGTAGATAATAACATATCAACACTTATTGAAAACTACATAAGTTAAAAAAAGTATGACATAAAAATTTTCAAAATCAGAAATTAAATGCACAATTAGCTCACAAAATACCTTTAATTTATTGATTTCCATCTTCAGTGTTGCTATTTCAGCCTTCTTACTTTCAGCATTTTTCACTAGTTCAGAAATCTGCTGTTCCATTTGAGCTTTTTCTTTTTCCATCTGCAGTATTGTAATGCAGTTATTGCTGTTCTTATTACGAGCAGTTCCAACTTTCACATTCTCCTTTTCTCGTTCCCTCGAAACTATATCTACACTATCTTTACTAACAGCACGTCTCATATTGGTTTGGTTATTCTTCTTCAATGTACTTTTCTTCGCTGTGGAAATTGGAGTAACAGTTATGTTACTGATCATTCGAATAGGTGTATAATCACTTCTATTAGAACCTGGTTGGGAAAAAAAAAATACATACTAAAAACATGCTTTATAAAATGTATTCAAAAAAGTGAATTGTTTTTTTTAAAAAAAAAAGATAAAGCCAATGAAATTTGTGTCATGCTGTTGGATTTGGTAATGCATTTCGTTAGTTGGTAATTAATTATATTTTCTCCCGCCATCACAATGAAAATCTCAACTCTGGAAATGATTCCCAACCCTATGTTTTAGATAAAATATAAAATTGTCAACAACTTCCATCTTAACCCAGTTTCCGCCAAAGGGCCTAAACATACCATTACTGTAAATATTTTTTATTAACAGTATCACATATATTTTTTTACTAATTTCATTTGTATGCAATTTTTAAGGGCTTGAAGGCAGTGGTGTAGTAGAGGGGGGACGGCGTCCCCTTACCATTTTATTGTAACAGAAGCGTCCCCCTACTTGTTTTGAATTTTAATAGGAGTGTACCCCCCACTTTTTGATGCTCATATATGAAAGGGTCCCTCCACCTTTTTTTCCAGGACTACACCACTGCTTGAAGGCATTTAAAAAGTAATAATAATTCAACTGGAGTACACATTTTCTGTTAAGAAGTTTTCAAAACAGATCTCGGTTGAATTCAAAAATGGTGCATTTGCTAAGTAGCTTTACAGTGTGGTGACCACTGCTGTAGATGATGGCAAATGGGAAAAAACACAATTTATTCATGACTCAAGTGGCAGGTTTATTTGAATCCAGAATGTTGCGAAAATATCCATAAAAAATATATATAAATTCAACTATAATACCATTGTTCAACTAAATGACTTTTCTCACTTTTTCTTTATTTAGTAGCTATTAATGACTTTTAGTGTTATCAATAAAAAAATTTCAGAAATAGTTTTCCCCCTATGTAATACAATCTGGATTTGTAGCTTTTTTTAAGAAGTCTTCATTCGTAATACTTTCATATTACCCCTTACATCTACCAATCTACAATATTTGTACCATACTAAATACATTTTTTTATTTATAATTCAAAGAAGAAATGTTAAGAACAAAACAAAAAAGAAAATTTCATCTATTAACACTTTGCCTACAGGAGTTTAACTCACTGACGGTTTGGGCCGTGACATCATGCCATGAGGAATGGACATAAAAGCAAAGCCTCCAATGCACCAAGGAGCAAACAGGGCAACAAGGAGCCTGTTTGGGAAAAGGGGAAGGAATTTTACAAATATAAGTTCCAGACCATCTTGACGCGGAAAAAGCGCATCGTAATATCACGTCTTCGACCATTTCGAAAAAGATTCATCATGACACGACATCACGGCCTAAACCGCCAGTGGGTTAATGAGCAGGGCCGTGGTAGCCTAGTGGTTAGCACGTCGGACTTCCACCTAGAAGGTCGCGCGTTCGATACCCACTGAAGACCACCATGTATACTTGGGGATATGTGCATGTAAAATCCATAGACCCCACTACCTCTCCCCGTGCGTATCCTAAGGTCTCGGCTAACAGGTAGGGGTCTGGTGGAGAAAAGTGGGTTACTGAGCTTCATTACATATTTCTGCTATTATATATCGGTTGATCGACATATTCGTGCAATTTTTTCATGCAAGATTTATACTAGTATAGGCATCAATGGTAGAAATCTTGTCTGAATACTATATTTATACTAATAGTAGCAAAAGTGATGAATAGTAGCAAAAGGTAGCCCAGCCCCATTCTGAAAAGGTTATGAATGTCAAAGTAAAATGATACTAATCTTTAAGTGTCAGTTAATCCATTTCCAATATGTATGTATAAGATAAGTCAGTCAGATTTTTTGTCCAATACAATGTCAAAATATATATATATATAATTTGTATCTAACAATGTCTAACATGGTTCACACTGCAGAAAAATACAAGGTGGGATTTCCCACCTTGACCAAAATGTTGAGTGGGATTTTTAAAATTTAAGTGCAAACAAATTTTTTTTGAGTGGGATTTTGAAAAATATTGTGGGAATCGCGCGAACCCTGTCTAACATAATATAAAGTGAGATAATAAGTGCAGCGACCCTTTATTCTGCTTCAAATCAACGTTTTGTAAGTTTGTTGATGTCCATTAGTGTTTTGAACTCTAGGTTAAATTGAAAGTGAGTGTTTGTATTTCTAACTTATTCAGTAATAATAGGGTGGCGGGGCCTCTGTGGCCTAGAGGTTTTAGTACCAGTTTCCGCCCGCTGCTTGTGCGCAGTAACAAGGTCATGGGTTCAATTCTCACCTTGCCCTGGGTGTATTTCTGTTATTTCCTCTCTTCGTGATGTAATAAAATCTCTCATGTATTGTCTTGTGATATCTGTCATATTGGACGACAGTGCATAAGCGAGTCCCGAGACTAAGCACACAAACTGGAAAATAAATGTACTTCAATTCAATAGGGTGGAAGGAACATTTTTATTTTATTGCTACTTTCTTTACAGGAGAAGTGCAGAAAGATAAAATTTATGTATAACTAGCTGCGATGCCCGGTCTATTTTAAATTATATTTTGCAAATACAGCAATGCCTCATCAACATGCTAGAAGCGTTGATTATTAATATATTTGATTTGTTTAACAATGGCAATTGCATTGATTTGTTTGTTCACAGTGCATCTGTAACAATTGTTGAAAAGATGCAACAATGCAAATAAAATAAAACGGTCATCATCAGAGTCAAATAAAATTAAAGTTGATTACCCTGAAAAAATACTTTCAAACTACAGAGAAAAACGCTCATAACTTCTTTTCTATTTAATTTAGAGGCCTTCAATTTTAGCATGAAGGACAGAACTCTTTCTAGGATAGTTTTTTACGTGCTTTTCAATGGTATCAAGCTCGAAAGCATGCGATAATTTCTTCCAATAGAAAAGGACTATTTTATGCAATTTTCGGAACTCCGCTCCTATTGGTCTTAGCGTGATGATATATATAGAGTATAGCCTTCCTCGATAAGGGTTATCTAATACTGAAAGAATTTTTCAAATCGTACCAGTAGTTCCTGAGATTAGCGCGTTCAAGCAAACAAACTCTCCAGCTTTATAATATTAGTATAGATTTGTGTTACAAATGCATTAAATTAAAAAATTAAATAACCAACTCAGTGGTCAATCAGTCGCACTGACGAGATATTATCGCTAATTGAAATATTTAAATTTTAAACAAAACAAACCCTTGTCCAACACAAAAACTAAAATGTCTATGCGTTGTTTAAACGTTCGAGGCTAAACTTGAAAAATTTAATGAGTTTCAGTTGAATTTCAACCTCTGTGAAACTCTAGTTATAGGAAGAAGACTCATATCACATTTCAAAAAAAAATAATAGCAAATGTAAAAAGTAATTTGCAGCATAAATTTGTTTTCAGGGATAAAGTTTTGATGAATGAACAATTTAAGTTATGAATAATTATTTGGAACTTAACTCATTCACATAATGGTGGGTCTGTATGTCTATACTTGTTGAACTGCAGGCTGGGCTACAGAAATGCCGGCTTTATTTAGAAAAGACCAGAGAGGCTGGCATTTATTAACATAACACAATTCTGAATGTATTTTACAATACTGATTTTACCGTTTTCGAGTTTCTATGCTTAATTTGATGAGACACTCTCTTATTAACCCCTTAAAGCACGAGTTATTTTCTGAGAAACTAGTATAATATAAGTCATTCTTTACAATTTCAGGTTGTGGGGGAGACTAGGGAGCGGGAGGGGGCGCTGTAAAAGTTATAGAAAAATGCATTATACAAAAAGTGTAAACGGAGGGGCATTAGAAATAAAATAACGCACGGGCAAACTTTCCAGTAACTTTCGCCCGTGACAGACACGGGCAAATACGTTAGGTAATTAAACCCTTGCCTAATTTTATAGCTATACTCGGTTTCACCCTAAGTTGGCAGTGGGCAAAAGGCTACGGGGGACATTTTACAGCGTTGGCATGGAAACCGGGTTACTCTATACATTTAGTGGGTCGCCAATAAACAACGCTACTTGCCAAACTTGGCAGGAGAAAAAAGTACGTTCGCATAAGATAAATGAGAGAGCTGTTTTTGCGTAAATCAGGGAAGAAAATAAAATCGAAAAATATTAATAAAAATGCATGTGTGCATGATTTTAGTAAACTAAGTTTAATGTTTAAGCCTTTCAAAAAATCGTAAATATAAATTTCAAAAATGATATTACATTTTTTTTTTTAATTTGCGAAAGAAAAAAAGGAGTTTGAAAATATGGATTTACAGAAAGTTAATATTATTTTTATCACATACGAAATGTCAATGAGGTACAATTTTAGGGAATAAGTCAACCAGATGAGGTACAATTTTAGGGAATAAGTCAACCAGATGAGGTACAATTTTAGGGAATAAGTCAACCAGACAGTATAAGCATGACATCAAGTTGTTTTCAAGCAATTACCAATATGTATCATTTTTTTTATTACTACATAAATAATTATAAACAAAATAAAAAAATGTTATTGTTAAAAATATTTTTGAAAACCTTTCTGCCTAATGATAGAAATGGTAAGGACTTTGAAATATATATAATATTCATTTCGATTTCCGAGAGGTAGGAGGGAACCGGATTTCTCAAGCCTAAATAAAACTTCTTGAAAATTTATTATCTTATCAATTTCTATTTGTAATTGCTTTAAATACATCAATATTATTCGTAAGTAAAAAAGTATTCATTTTTTAAAAACTGGCATAGATTTTGGATTGGGATTATGCTTGATTTTCAACATTATTCAATTGTTGCTTTAGAATGAAAGATCGAAATTATCTCTTTATCTTTAAGTGATCTTCTGGTTTCTTACCCCGGGGGAATGAACTTGGAATGTGAAATGCATATATCAGCCCCAGTGGCGTAACTGGACTTGTTTGCGCCAGGGTGTAAATGATTTTAATCAAATGATTAAAATCATTGATTAAAATCATGATTTAAATCAAATGATTTTTTTAAAAAAATCACTGATTTTAATCAAAAAAAATCAATTTTGTGTATAGTCTTGAACATTTTTTGTATATTTTTCTAAGTTTCAAACATAAACAAGTAAGTAGACTGTTCTATATATTTCTCAGATCTCACTCATATAATTCAACATTTCTACTTTCAATGTGACTCATTTGCTGTTAAAAACAGTTTACATATGATTACAGCTATGATAGCAGCATGGAACATTACAAAACAAAAACAACAACAGCAGCACCAGGAGTGGAAGTTGTAGTACATATTGTTAGTTGAAGTATAAGTGTATATTTTTTGGTAGAAGTTGTAGTGCTAATTTTGAACTTTATTTTTGTTTTGCACCATTATCATTCTTTGAGTTGTGAATTAGTGTTTGTTAGCATACTTAGGGTAGCTGGGATAGTCATTTTTACTTATTATTAGCTTTAATTATAATTTGAAATGTCTGCTGGAAGGAAAAAAGATCCCATTTGGGTCTATTATAATGAAAAAATTGAGTTAGGAAAGAAAGGATCTAAAGCAATATGTAAATTATGCCAAAAAGAAATGCAAGGATTGGTATCAAGAATGATAATGCATCATGAAGTGTGTGTAGCAAAAAATGAAGTTGAAAAGAAGAAAGATTGTGAACAAGAAAAAGATGCTTTAGGTAATAATTTTTTTATTATTATTATACTGTTATTTTTTAATTCATATCATAATATTTTAAGTTCTTTTTTTACATTAAAATAAAAAATAAATAGAATTACACTTATGGCTCCTTTTCCTTTCTTACACAGATGTTACTGCTACTTACAACAGAGGAACAGATAATAAAGCTCAAATTGAAAGCCAAAATCTGCCAGATCCTTGTAATAAGCGTATTCAGTGTGATGAAGATTTGACTGCTACTGATACTGACATAAAGATAAAGAAATTCAAGACTACAGATATTAGCCCATTTATTGTGAAAACACCAACCAATCTCAAAGATACACTAGATTTACAAGTAGCCAAATTCTTTTTTTCCTCCAACATACCTTTTCGTTCTGTTGAAAATCCACATTTTCTTAAGCTAATACAAATGCTAAGACCTGGGTATAAACCCCCGAGTAAAATTGATTTAGGCAATCGTCTCTTAAATGCTGTTCATGAACATGAGATAGAAAAGATTACTGGTGAATTATCTGAACAAACGGTATGTATGTCAGTGGATGGTTGGTCTAATATACACAATCAACCATTACTTTGTGCATGTGTTACTACTATGGAAGGTAATACTTATTTAGTAGACACAATCGACACATCCTTAACATCACATACTAGCCAAAATTTAGCTGCTGCTGTTACACAAACAATAATAAATGTAGAAAAAAAATTTAAATGCCGTGTACGTAGCTTTGTTACTGATAATGCTTCAAATATGGCAAAAATGAGGGACGAATTAAATGCAAAATTTGATATAATATCATATGGCTGTTCAGCTCATTTGCTCAATCTTTTGGCAAAAGATTTGCAAGATTCCATGCCTAATGTAACAGAACATGTTTTACAAGTTATAACATATTTCCGAAATCATCAAATAATTAGAGCTAAATACAATGAGCTTAAAGGTACTGGATTAATTCGGCCAACTGAAGTGCGCTGGAATTCTATGTGTGATTCATTAGAAAGCTACATCAAGAATTGGTCAACTTTCATGCAAGTTTGTGAGGATAATAGGGATGATATCGACACCAATATCAGGTCAAAAGTCATGAATATGGCAATTAAAAGAAATGCAGAAGATATGCTTTTAATGTTAAAACCCATTTCTGTGGCATTAGATAAAATGCAAAAAGATAATTGTAGTTTATCAAATGTTGTCAACATCTGGAAAAATTTAAAGGAAACTCTGAAAGATTCTAATAATAATTTCTGCAAAAAATTTTTTACTAAACGATATGAACAAGCGTTAACACCAGCTCATTTCCTAGCTTACCTCTTGGATCCTAATTCTGAAGTACAATGTTTAACACTAAATGAAAAAGATCAAGCTGTAAACTTTGTTAAAGAAAAGTATGGAGAAACCTCCTTATTAAGTATTTTGCTAAAATTCATTGTACGCTCTCCTCCGTTTAATGGAACTTTGTTTGATAAAGAATCTCTAGAATCTTTAAATATCTTGGAATGGTGGAAATCAATTGGGCTTCTAAAGAACTGTGTAGGTCAAAAAGAGTTTGATGCAATACAGTTGTTATGTACTGCAAAAGGAACAACTGCAGGGATAGAGAGGATGTTTTCCACTTTTGGACTTGTACATACTAAACTACGGAATCAATTGGGTGTAGAAAAGGCAGCTAAATTAGTCCTTATGTTTAAATCTTTAAATAAAACTAATTAAATGATTGTTTAAATAATTTGATATTGTAGATGTAGAATTAATAATTATCACATATTGTTTGATAAACAATTTCTTTCTTGATTTGTAGTTTGAAATCATTTTGTTATTGTTTATTTCTTATTTCACCTTTTGCTTTTAAATTATTAAGAAATATTTTGTTGATAATGGTTAGTAATGTTTATTTCCAATGTATACCATAAGTAACAATAGTAATACAATACAACTTTAAATCTATGGTACACAAAATTGATTATGTTCCATAGAATTGGAATTATAAAAAAATCATGATTAAAATCAAAAAAATCCGATTAAAATAAAAAAAATCCGATTTTTTTGATTTTTTTAAAAAAATCATGATTTTTATACACCCTGGTTTGCGCCCCCTGCAACATGAAATCTTGAGCCCCCTCAACTGTAAATTGCATACTTAAAACTTGTCCAAGCTCCACTTAACCTTCTGTGCCCTCCCGCAGTCGCGAAAGGTTGCTATAGATAGGCCACTGATCAACGCTTAGAATAATATTTTTTTTTATAGGTAGATGATTTTTTTTAAATAAAGGGGAAAAAAGTGCAGTGACTATTTTACCGATTCAATACGGAGAAATGCGTTTAAAACTTAGACATAAGCGAAAAGCAATGTTTAACTTTAGGTTTTATACACTCCTATCTGAACTAATAAAAGTTATCGGACAATTGAGAGAGACGCCTGCAAGGGGGGACGCATAAGCAGGAGTGCTCGCCAGAGAGCGGGGGGCGGCCACGGCATAGAGTGCGCAGTTGGATTTTTTGAGTGCTTTCTTTCAGGGGCTTCAAGGGGGGGGGGGGCGTTCGAATATTTGAGCCGAGGAGGGGAGGTCATCATTTCTGGGGGTGGCCTCCGTAGTTTTAGGGAAAGGGGAGAGACTGGATTTTTGCTGCCTTTGAAAAGATGCTTTTGAAATATATTCCAAAAAATGTAAAAGTTAGAGACCCACACATTATAAGGCATGTGTGGACATGAGCAAAGGAGTTGGGATAGTATGGAGAAGTTTTTCGCGTCAGGCTCTTTATCTTACCTCTCTGGGAGGGGGGGGGGGGATCCCTGCAATAAGTGAGAAATTACCAACAGAGTGAAGCGGAAATTTGGGCAACAATAAGAAGTGTTAGAAGTTTACCTTCATACCGTGGAGATTTTGGTGGCGCGAACATAAATTTAAAAGTTAAAAAAAAAAAAAAAAAATTTAATATGTCTTGCAAAATTGAAAATTGAATGCACAATGATCGAACCACGCAAGTGAAAGAACAAAAAATAAACAAATAAACTTATTTTTCTACTTATTATTATTTTTTTTTCCTTTTTTAGCTTTTATAAAACAATACGCTTTTGTAGCAATATCAACAAAAAAACTTGAATCCTATGATAGCAATGGTATATCACACAAGTAAGGGACCTTCCACAAATGATGCCATCCTTTTTTCCCATATATTTGACCCCCCCTCTCCCTTTTGTCACAAAATGTCACACTTCAACATACCCCCTCCCCAATTTGTCGCATGCCACGCTATGCTGTATAAGCATGATGTCCCACTTCTTCTTACCCCCTTCCCTTCCCTCCCTATTCGCTGAATCCCTTTTTTGGCAGGCATCTAGATCGAAGCATGGAGCAGTGGAACAACGAGATTTAGATCGAAACTTAAATGAACAGGGAAAGCAAAGAAAATTCTTTGTACTCCGCTGATCCGATTAAAAAAATGTTCTTTTTTTATCATACTGTGAACAAATTAGGTAAAAAGTGGAAATGAATAATGTAATCTATTAAAATTGTTCGAAGCACGAAGTGGAGCCAGAAGAAGTATTTAAAAGTTGGAGCAATTCAAAACTGACTACTCCAGATTCCTAGTTTTTAGCTCTATATGTATTTTTAAATTGTTTGGCCTATAGTTTTATTCTGATGATTTTTAGCTTATTCAAAGCATTAAATTATACAGAGTTATGATTCATCCCATTGCTACTGAATATGTTTTGGTTTAACTTTTATGCTCATATTGCAATAAAACTATTTGTGCTAGTTTTTTTAAAAATTTTATTATGATTTTATATTATGACAGCAAAGGTCGTGTCATACCAATTTATTGAAAACAATTTTTTTGAACATCAGCGTCATTATGAAAAAAGAAACTAAATTGTAATTTAAAACATTTTGTCACACCAATAAATATGTACAGCAATTGCAGCATTTAACGCATAGAAAATTAAGGTTAATATTTGAATATTTCAAAAAAAAAAAAACCCTGGAAATCTCTCTTTACGGAAATTATTCTAAAAGGAACGATAAAGCTGACGAAACCAAGAAAAGGAAGCACACTTGTCAATGGTGACAAATGAGAACTTGACTTCGGGCGATGAGACAATGCGACATGTGGGTTTAAGGGGGGAATAAGTTTGGGGATCTCTGGCTCCGTTCTACGTCGACCGCGCCATATGTTTAACCTTGAAGACTTCATTTTCCACGCGTTCGTATCGCCAATGTTGTAGCGGATTTATTTCGCTTTAGTAAGTAAAAATTTCCAAACTGACTGCATTTAACATGCAGTAACTTCAAATATATGTTTCAATCACATGAACTCTCGATATTTTGTCACCATTTCATTAATTTAGGCCTCTTTTAATCACAAAAATAGAGGGAACTATTTTTCAAGGCGGAGCATCACATGCTCTACCTTCCACAGTGCTGCCAAGTTAGGGTGGAATAGAGTATAGTACAAAAAAGTAATTTTTTTGACACAAAAGGAGAAAATTAAATCCAGGTTGCAAGAGGAATCGAATTCTGCTTCTTCTATAGTCAAGTGTGTCAGTAAGCAAACCTACAAACCACAATAACTTACGTTAATACAGTTTGTGCAGACAACGCAAATCTAAGCGTTTCTTTGCATAAGATTAATCAGGAATGGAAATTTAGTATTATTATAAATTTTCAGTCACAACTTAAAATTAACTATACTATGCTAGAAATTCTCACCAAGGTTTACAGCAGAAGATGTTTTGGCTGGAGTCTTTCTTCGTACGCTGCCAATTCCTCCAGAGAGACTCTCTTGACTGCTAGAGCATGGATTTGCACGGGACTTTGCAATGGGTGGCTTCCGAATGCTGCTAGAGATGGAAGCAGCCTTTTCTGTTTTATTAGCAGCACTTGAAAGTGCTTGTAGGTGGCTTTTTGAGGCTACAATGTTTCCACTTTGTTTGCCACAGACTGGCTTGATATTCTTCATGGTTTGTTAAGAATATACCAAAGCCTCTACCACCTTCAGCATTCAAAAATATATATTGGCCTGAAATGAAAAATGACTAATGCAAGCTAACATCACAACATAAATAAACAAGATTTTTTTTTTTTATTAAGTAGTCAGATACAAAAGAAATATGTAATTTCAAAAGTGCATGGAAAAATTTCAAGCACTATGATCGAACGCATAAATATTAGCTTATTTTAAAAAACACTACATTACAATAAAATTTAAATGAAGAATTTTAAAGGCTTGAAAATTCAATAGATACATTTACACATAGAGAGACCAATCAGTTTAAAACAGGAGTTGCAAATAGAAGTTAAAAGTTACAGAATGCAGATAAGCGATATTATTATAGTGAGTGCTGCAGAAGTGCAGAACAACAAGTGTTAGTTTGAACCGGGAGTGGTGAAAATTTTAATATTAGAATTTCATTCTGAATCTTAAAACACATTAAATTTAGTACTCCAGGAACAAGTTACAGAATCAAAGATCTTTTATTTGCAGTTTCATTAAAAAAAAAAAATGATAAGAATTCAAAACAAAATTTAAATGCACTTTTAATGGATACTTTTTTCCTTGGGTTTTGCGCTAATTAAATGCTTTAATATTGCTTTTATAATTTCATTTACATTTTTCATTTGATTATTACATGTAGTATTTATGGAACATATTCGAGTACCATAGATTTGCAGTCTCATTAATGGGGTATTCGTATTCAACGATCAATTACCCTATTAAGTGCCCACATAATTGTTAAATTTATTCCTTTATGATATTCTTTTAATGCTCATGATGCTATACAAAAGTATGTTTTAATAGCAAAGAAAAATTAAACAAAGATTGCAATGTCAGACCCACTATTTTCGTGATGTGAAAAAAAAACAGGAACTTCGTCTTTACATAGACATATCACTTTTTTGAAAAAATGCCGTTTCCGGTTTAAAAACATAAGAAAATAAATAAAGTGTTCCGGTACAAATGTTTTGAATACTAACCATATACTCTTGGTATTTCTAGAGAAACACACGACGCAAAATTTTTAATTTCTCAGAGGGAAGCGAGGTAAAAATGAGAATCTAATATTCTGTGTTGTTAAAGGTACTGTCGAATCTCATTTTGACTTTGGAAATAATTCATTTGTGAAAAATCATTTCGATTAACTTCATCACTTGCGATTTGCATTAAACAGAATGTCATTTTAGTGCGAGTGAAAAACAAATTTGAACAATTCGTACAGCTAAGCAAGGATTACAATTCGTTATCAATTATTATTATTCGATATTCAAATTCATCAAAGAGAAAACAACAACGGGAGCACCTTTCTTCTGTAGAGTTATAAAATATTGTATTAAATTAAACTTTAAAAATAACTTTTTTCCCATAAAAAAGTTCCAGTCCACTTAAGTATTTCATTGTGTATTGATTAGATTTCACCTTACAGCAGAAGGGACTAAGGGACTTTAATTTTAGCTCAATCATTGAAAGTTTTATCCTGTAGTCACGTGAAATTGTCCTGCATATTGCCCGATCCCGTACTGTAGCGTTCAAGCCACGCCCTCCTACGGACGTCTTCCAAGACGTACCGTACGTTATTCTGTCACTTATTAGATGGCATTACTATAATAAAAAATATAATTTTACGTTAAGAAAGCACAAATAAGCATTAAAATGCAGACATATGTTTCGGGATTGCTTAGAATCCCTTTTTCAATGCGACAGAGGGAGCTTCTAGATGCAAAATAGAAGCTCCCTGTAGCATTGAAAAAGGGATTCCAAGCAATCCCGTAACATATGTCTGCATTTTAATGTTTATTTGTGCTTTATCTCTCTCTCTTAACGTAAAATCATTTGTGCTTTCTTATAACGTAAAATTATATTTCTTTATTACAGTTTACTTGCACAAAGTTAAAATATTATTTTATGGCATTACTAGTTTATTTATCGAAGTTTTCTTCAAATTTTATTTTGATAATTACATTAAAAAATAATAAATAAATCATAATAGTAATAGCAATAATAATAATAATAATAATAATAAACGAAACGTAATTTTGTGCATTAATGCACAAAACCCATTTCATATATTTTATCATCTTTTATTGTAATTTTTTAACGAATTTGTTTTTATTGCTTTGTCAAAAAATATAAATAAAAACGCTATTTGGATCACGACAACATTCCTAAAAGTGGTTATCGCTTTTTAGTTTAGTACCAAATTGATTTTCTGCTGAAGTTGCGGACATTAAATCATTAGATTTAAACTTGAAAATGAAATCATTCAGATTTAATACACTATCAATATTATTAAATCACTGCAGAAAAGATTTTGCCTGTTCCACGCGTAAATATCTGAGTTTCCACATGGAAAGAAAAAAAAAAGCAAATTAAGATTTTTATTGTGATCGAGTATACTATAAATAATTTTTACATATGAAATGTAACACATAAATAAACAATTTAACTAATTTACGTTTTATATTGCATTGTTATTATCATTATTTTTAATAGATTTTAAAGTTAAGTTATAAATGTTATATTTATATCTCATAATGTTTTTCAAACAGTTTTGTTTTGTTCAACACATCATTATGAATGTTTCTAAAGGGTGCAATTTTCCAAAATAACTGATTTAGTGAGTTAAGAAAACCCTTTATCTATCTATAGTAAAAACACGTATTGACTAACTTTGAAAAGTCATTTAAAATAGTATTTATTCTTTTTAGAAAATGACTATACATTTTAAGATGCTCATTATGAAAATTAGCAAGATTTCCCGTTAGAGGTTTTATTTATTATACTTCTTTCTCTCCCCCTCGGTAACGCTAACATAAATTTCTTCTTCTTTTTAATTTTTGTTATTAGTACATATTGTATATTCTTGTCAGTCTGACAATTACTTTACAAATGCAGAGGTCACACGACATCGTGATATAATTAATCTATTATTATTTACTTAACCATACCTAAGGTGTGATTGTGTATTCCGTTCCACAACACAATATATTTTCTTTAATGACTTTATTGTTGTTTCTGGTTTTAGAATTTTCGATGAATCTGAGAAACAAGGTAAATAAAAGTTTCAAATAGTGAAGATTACTACGAATCATGTTCTGTATAGTATCTAATAATATTGTTTAAGTTAAAATTTTTACATTGTTATTCTGTAGGTTACTCTTGAAAGATGAATAAAATACAATTGTTTGCAGTATAAAATTTTTGCATGAACTGCTTTCTGAATCAAATATAATAAATACATGAATATTTATTTATTTATTTAAACAGATTTTATAAACTGAGATTTTAATTATTTTAAGATCTGAAAGCTGCAAATAATTCTTTTCAATAAATTTTATCCCCCCTCCCCGCTCTCCTATGAAAGAAAACCTGATTTCAGCTTGGACTGGAGTTTGTTGAGTTTTAAAAATTCATCCGCCATTTTCTTCTTACAGATTTTTGTTGTATATGTTACCTTAAAAAATATTTCAATTATGTAAACAAATTTACACAACACAGCTGTGGGCAGGGCAAATGCCCACTGGACTGGACATTTATAAATGGGCATTTACCCAAAGCATTTTTAAGCACCCAATCTGGGCATTTATAAAAAATATTTTTATTTCTACCTTTTGACATTTTTAATGAGAATTATGTAATATAGTGACATATGTGATAAAGGGATGGAGGGTATGATGAAGTGTGACATTTTGTGACAAAGGGGGGAGGGGTTAACTAAACCTTTGGACTTGTCATGCCCGATATTATCTCGGACACAGCGATGGTGTTCCAAAAGGAGTGGCAAGTCGCCTCAAGCGAATGTGCAGTGTCTATAAAACCTTAAAATTTTCATGCATGTAATTCAAAATATCAGTTTTTAACTACTAAGTATATTTTATTTTGTACTAAACACAGTAGCGGATTTAGGCTTAGGCCCAGGAGGCCCGGGCCTAGGGCGGCAGATGGGCGCCAAAACTTTTAAGACGACTAAAATTAAAAATCGATTGGGTTTTCTGTAAACTGTAAGACCAAATTTTAAAGTTTACTTCATTGCGCGCGCTCTTATTATCTAAACATAGTACCATTTTGAGGGTAGAATTTCTTTGTTAAAATAATTAATCAGGCTAGTACTAAAATCCGAAATTAAATCTGTGTGACACATTAACTGTGATAGCGCTGTTGTGGAAAATGCTAACAGTGAGGGAATAATTGATCTTAAATTTAATAGGGAAGAGGTTATATACCATCTAAGGAATTTAAAACCTTTCAAAGCTCCTGGGCCTGATTCTATCTATCCAAAATTTTTAAAGGAGTGTGCAGATGAGATGGGGGGGGGGGGGTGTTATGCTCTATATTTTAATGCTCTTATCAGTCAGGAACAGTGCCGATAGATTGGAAATGAGCAAATATTACTCCTCTGTTTAAGAAAGGATCCAAGAGTGAGCCAGGGAATTATCGTCCAGTTAGTTTGACATCAGTTATTTGTAAAATTTTTGAGACCATGCTAAAGAGTCATATTACTGAATTTATTGAAACAAAAGATTTGCTCGCACAAAACCAGTACGGATTTAGGAAGGGAAAATCTTGCACGACTAATCTTTTAAATTTTTATGATGCAATAATAAAGGAGTTAGACCGCAATAATAGCATAGATGTAGATTATAATGACTTTCAGAAAGCATTTGATAAAGTTCCACATAAAGCTCTACTACTAAAATTGAAAAGATTTGGTATTCAGGGTCAAACCTTTGAATGGATTAAAAGTTGGTTAATCGGGAGAAAGCAACCGGTGCAAATCAAGGGTAATAGTTCTCGATGGATAGAAGTAGAAAGTGGTGTACCACAAGATTCTGTTCTTGGACCACTCCTATTCATTATATTTATTGATGACATAACTGATGGTATACTGGGCAAAGTTAGTATATTTGCTGATGACTTAAAAATAATGGGAATTGTCAACACAGAGGAACAAATAGAACGATTTCAAACAGATTTATCACGAATATCGGAATGGGCTGCTAAGTGGGGTATGTCATTTAATATTAAAAAATGTCAAGTTCTACACATGGGTCATAAAAATAAATGCGCAACATATAACTTGCAAGGATAAAAAATTAAATCAGGGAATACTGTGAACGATTTAGGTGTAGTGGTTTTTAGTGATCTTAAAATGGGGTATCAATGTAGAGAAGCAAGTAATAAGGCAAATAGAATGTTGGGTTATATTAAAAAAACATGTTTCGTTTAAATCAAAAGACGTTATTTTGCCATTGTACAGGGGACTAGCTACGCCACATCTAGAATATGCAGTACAATTTTGGTCATCATATTTAAAAAAAGATATTGACATATTAGAAAAAGTTCAACGCAGGGCTATTTATTTTATTTATTTATACCTCATCAATCACCACCGTACCTACCCTGACGAGGGTTTAACCGGATGTGGTGATTGAGAGGAAAGAACAGAAAAATAACAGAAAAGAAAGACACTTCGAGCGACGCCCAATGGGTGTCACAGATCATGTGATGTTACTTATACAAATTTTGAAAAAATAGAAAGAGTACAAAATTTAAAAAAAAAAAAAAAACACACACACACAGTAAATAGCAAACAGCAACAATAATAATAAAAAATGATGACATAAATATGATGAGCAATTAAATAAGAAAGATTTCAGAGCTGCAAATGAAAGTCTTATTGAAATTATTACGAAGGAAGCTGAAAGTCATCTCCATGAGTGTTTAGGAGGAACATAACTGCATGCAAGTTCTTTCGAGTTACTGGATGAGATAAAATATGGATGATGTTTTGAAAGAAAGTGCTATTAGAATCATATCTGCAATGGAAGGAACTGGTCAAAGGACACTTGATAATGTAATGATCTGGCGTACCCGGTTGGCTGCAAACACATACTGGAGAATTGATTATATTAAAGCGATGTAAATATGAAGGAAAAGGACCGTGTGCACTGAGAAATTGTACTTCCGATGGATGTTTGCAGCGCGGCTTCAGTTTTACTTTTCGCAGGACATCGTGAACCCTGCGACCAGTTTCAGCGGTGTCCCATATCTGTTGCCAGTTGTTGAGAAGATCTGTCCAAAGTAGATATTTGAGATACGATTTAGGTAAAGGAATTTTATATACTAATGGATGAGTAGAGTTTTTTGCTGCGGTCTTGGCCAATGAGTCAGCTCCTTCATTGCCGAAGTGGCCTTTGTGAGCTCTAATCCATGCCAGTTTTATTATGGGATGTTCTCTGCTGAGGGATTGAATATCACGGACTAATTTTGAAGTATGCATAGGGTCCTTTAAAGCTTTAAGAGAAGACATGCTATCGGAGAATATTGTTGTGATGGAGTTTATATTATTCGTTGTAATAAAATGCAGAGCGTGAAAGATTGCAAAAAGTTCTGCTTGAAAGACTGAATTATTGCAAGAAAGTTTAGCTGACCAATCGTAAACAACCTGATCATTGAAAATGTGAGTAAATGCTGAAGCTGTTCCATCACTTAATTTCGATCCGTCCGTAAAAATACCAGAATGAAGTGCTGACACATCAGGTTCTTCTAAACAAATATTCGGAGTTATGCACTGCAGGTCTGGATGTTCTGTCCATTTATGGCAATTCTCTTCAAAGTCATCATATGAAAAAGTATTATTAGGTGAAACTTCAGTCATGACTTTGCGTAAGATGATATTACCTAGAGAACTTATTCGATGAATCGTGAGAGCTATTGGTGGAATTCCCGCAAGAACAAGTAAGGTGACGTGAGCTGATGTGTTATAGGCACCCAAAACAACGAGAAGGAAGTGGCGTTGTATAGTTGCTAATTTCTTTAGGTCTTTCTGTTTCAAAAATGGACCCCATACTGCTGCTGCGTAGATAATTGAAGGTTCTATTACTGTCTGGTATAACAATCTGCGTAACTGGATATTAGCTCCCCAAGATTTTCCAGAAATGCATTGAAGTTTACTGAGGAGATGAATTGCTTTTTTATGAATTTTTTCCAGATGTGCTGTACAGTTGAGTTTTTTATTCATCCTTACGCCAAGATAATCTATTTCTTTATGCCTTTTGATGAAATTGTCGCCAAGCTTTATTATTGGTTGTCGCTTATAATTTCGTGGTTTACTAAGAAAAAGAGCCTTAGTTTTTTCTATTGAAGCGTGTAAGTGGTTTATTTGGAGCCATTCTTGAACTTCTCTAAGTGCATTATTGGCTGTGGATTCTAGTTCATACAGGGTTGAGCCGGAAACCACGAGAATGATATCGTCTGCAAAGGCCTGTATTTGGACGTTTTCAGACCATGATCTATCTAGTAATGGAGCAAGAACTAAATTCCAAAGTTCTGGACCACTACAGGAACCTTGCGGGCATCCTTTGGATGAGTGCGATGTCACCGAGGTGGGTCCTGAAATGATTGTGATAGCTCTGTCTGATAAAAAGCTTTTGTACATCCCGAAAGCCCCGCTTTCACATTTTACACGAGTAAGTTGTTGCAGTATTGAGTTCCATGTAATATTGTCGAATGCTCCTATTACATCGAGTGAGAGCAATAGGGTAAGTTTGCCGTTATTTATGCAGTTGTAAATTTTATCAAACAGATTTTGCAAAGCATTTTCTGTGGAGCGGCCAGGTGTGAATCCAAATTCATGAGGACTATTAAGATTAGAGCTGATAAGATGATATTGTAATCTGTTAAGAATAAGCTTTTCAAGAACTTTTGATAATACTGGAAGTAATGTTATTGGGCGATATGATGAGAATAAATTTAGTGGTTTGCCATGTTTATGAAATAAAAGATGAACTCCTTCTTTCAGAGCTTTCGGAAAGTACCTTAGTTGAAAGCAAACATTGCAGAACCTTAGCAAAAAGTCGGGAAAAACAGAGTGAACGTAATTCCAAATATAACCATCAAGACCATCGCGACCTGGTGCTTTATTTTTTGGGAGCTGATCCATAACAATCTGAATTTCCTGAGATGTGAACACTGATGAATCTGGTAGAGTAACTAATTGATTATTATCTCTTATTTCGTCAGACGAGTTAGGAAAGAAATGACTTAAAAGGGATTTCAAAAATATTTCTTCAGAGTCATTGCTGCCAATTTGCTCTTGTAGTATTGAAGGTAAAACTGCTTTACGAAAAGCTATTTTATATGGTTTTGCATAAGCGGTGGTCATATTAGTACAAAACTTTTTCTAGGATTCTTTGCGAGTTTTGCGTATAGTTTTCTTATACAGTGAAAGTTGTTTGTTGTATATGGAACGAAAATTAGCTTTTAAATCCGGCTGCGCTTGACGTTGGTATCTTCTTCTACATGCTCTTAGCTTATTCTTGAAAATTGTGAGTTCTTCACTCCACCAAGAAGGTTTAGACGGTGTTTTAAAAGATCTCGGCTTGAAACTTGCTTTAGCACAATTCTGTAATCTAAGGATAAGACCGTCTAAGAACGTATCCAGACAGGTTGTTGAAGTTAACTTATTAATATTTTGAAGAAAGAAAGTAATATCCCGTTTCATTTTACATTTGAAAAATGAAGAATTATATTTTGATTTAAAACGCACAAATTTAATGGCTTCAACTGGCTCAAATATACGAATTAAAATGTACGAGTGATCGCTGAGTGAAAGATCTTCCAATACCTCCCAAGAAAGAGATGAACAACGCAGGGCTGCAAAAATTATCAAAGGAACCTCAGGTATGGCTTATGAAAACAGATTAAAGAAATTTAACATGTATACGCTACAAGAAAGAAGGAAACGGGGAGATTTGATTCAGTTGTTCAAATTTATAAAGTTAAATGAAACAGAAGGTTTACAATTTTCTCATAGTAATAGGACTCGGGGAAATGGATTGAAATTATTTAACTCACAATTTAAAAGGGAGTGTAGGAAACAGTGTTTTTTCAGTAGAGTTATCGACGATTGGAACACTTTGCCATCGTACATTGTTAATTCTAAGGATGTTAAATCGTTTAAGGAAGGTCTGGATCGTCACTATGGGATTGTGAAGAGCGCAGCCAGTTGAAATCTGATAATGTTTCTCTCTTAGCTTTTGTTCAAATAGTTTTATATGTAAATTGATACTGCTTTTCCTTTTTCTTTCATGCAAATGGGCGTTCAAGATAATAGTTGGGACAAGAAGAAGAGGAAGAGGAGCATGAAGAAGTCAAGCAGGAATTGCTCATCTGTTCACCAACCTTGTTGGGCCTAGCGCCTGTTGTTGGTGTACTTTTTGTATTGTATTGTATTGTACTGTGTGACACATGAGGTTTTATGTCTCTTTTGGAAAATTTGAACTCTTAATATCAGTCATACAAGAACAACAACTACTTCCGGCTTAGAAACAGAACTTCATGGCATAACTTAGCTTTTGTTTTGCATGAAACGCTTATGCTGCAGTTTTAATTGAAATTTTGTTTTAACTGGAAAACGGGGCGACTACTTTAATTTATGTAGTAAACTTCTACAACTAAATGCACAAAACAGACTTTTGCTTTGAAATCATTGATTCTTTATGTGAAAATACTATCGCCTGCCATTCTCACTCAGATACGATAGTTTTTTTTAAAGGAGCAACACAAATACTTTAATTGCTACGCATTGCTTTTTTTCACCTTTTCAAAAAAAAAAACCAAATTTTTAACTTGCCTTTCTTGTTTTTTTTTTTTTGCTCAGACCAAAATTTTTAAAACTTACCAAGAGTAGTGGTTATAATATTAACAAAAAATCTATAATAATCTATATATATAAAATGGAAATTTGGTGAACTTTCGAGTTGGCAACGCCCTTGTGGCTATACGCTCTACAGCAAAATCTACGTAACGAACGATTACGAAAACTGGCCCAAAATTCTATCATATCTTGATCGTTTGCACCTCGAAGCTTTTTGTTTTAAATTCGTCCTATATTCTTTAAATTTAACAATTAAAATTTAAACCTTCAGCATCCTCAAGCCATTTTCTTTACTTCACGCGAGTTCTTCATAGCGAATTGAAATGAAGGGAGCTATAGCAATCGTTGTTGCTTTCGTCAGATACCGAGATATCGATGAGATTGATTTCAGTATATCCTTTCTTTAAATTTATTTCTATGTATTTCCATTAATTTGATTTGTTTTGTTTCTATGTATTTCCATTAATTTGATTTCTTTTGTTGTCTTTTTGTTTCAGCTGTTCTTTCAATTTATGACTGTTCTTTATCACTAATCGTGTAGTTTATGATAATGTTTACTTAAGTTTAGTTTTTTTTTCAATTCATGATTGTTCTTTATCGCTAATCGTGTAGTTTATGATGATGTTTACTTAGGTTTAATTTTATTGCTCTTCGTTGATCGCTAATCGTGTAGTTTTTTTCATTTCAGCTCAGCTTTACCGTGCTGTGTTTTATTTGCATTAATTGTATACATTTGTTTTGTTAAATTTATTTATTTATGTGAGTTTATCCATGGTTTACTGGAAAGGTGAAAAATTTGATTTCCTTTTTTAGAATGTTGCTGCTAGATTTTGATCATTTATTGAAATGTTCGATATTTTTTTCGTTCAGCATTATTTTTTTAATTTGCAACCTCCCGTGGATACACACATTCAAAATAAAATTAGTACGTTGTTTTTAAATAAAGAATTTAAAATATAGTTGGTATTTATGCATTTTAATGAATTTTGGCCATTGATTGCTATGTTTGATATTCTTTTCTTTCAGTATTATTTTTTAAATTTGCCTTTTATTATACAGAAGTGTCAATCGCTTCCGCTCTTTATTGTGTTGAACCTAGAATGTTCTTGGGCCTGCTTAAGCAATTTATATCGAATTCAACCATTATTACTCAATTAAGTGACTCGACCAACCAGTTTAATTCATCTGAGCTGTTCATAAAAATAATAATCATTCATTACAAAAAACAAGTGGCAAACAACTTTCACTCGAGTGGTGAAGAATTTATTTTTTCTTTTGACAGGGCACTCCTTCATTGACATTGACGTTATGGGGGGGGGGGGGGGGGTTGTCCCTCATATGATACTCACGTTTAAAATAATATAAGTACGTTGTTTTTAAATAAATGATTTACAAAATAGTGAAGATAATTTTAGATATCCCACAGATGAATGTAAACAGCATTGGGGTCTCTGGTTGTTTTGTAACGATTCATTGTCTGCCGATTTAATTTTTTCATTCTAGATGTTTGCCTTATTACGAATAATCCTGTTAAAATTTGATGCTGCATGTATTGGAATAATTGTCTTTTTTTTTTCAAATGCTGCTGGATTTGGATCATTTATTGAAATGTTCGATATTTTTTTCTATCAGCATTTTTTTTTAAATTTACCTTTTTTACACAGAATAATAATTTTAATTGTTCTTAAGAACCTCAATTCCAAAAAATTTTGGGTGGAGACTCTTTGGTCATTCTCCTGTCTCCTAGAAGTAGACTAAAAAATTGATCTTCAAATTTCAATGGCAAAAATTTTTCGGCCAGTTTTCGTAATCGTACGTTGCGTAGATTTTGCTGTAGAGCGTATAGCCACAAGGGCGTTGCCAACTCGAAAGTTCATCAAATTTTCATTTTATATATACAGATCTTCACTATTTTGTAAATCATTTATTTAAAAACAACGTACTTAAATTATTTTAAACGTGAGCATCATATGAGGGACAACCCCCCCCCCCCCCCCCATAACGTCAATGAAGCAGTGCCCTGTCAAAAGAAAAAATAAATTCTTCACCACTCGAGTGAAAGTTGTTTGCCACTTGTTTTTTGTTATGAATAATTATTATTTTTATGAACAGCTCAGATGAATTAAACTGGTTGGTCGAGTCACTTAATTGAGTAATAATGGTTGAATTCGATATAAATTGCTTACGCAGGCCCAAGAACATTCTAGGTTCAACAGAATAAAGAGCGGAAGCGATTGACACTTATGTATAATAAAAGGCAAATTTAAAAAATAATACTGAAAGAAAAGAATATCAAACGTATCAATCAATGACCAAAATTCATTAAAATGCATAAATACCAACCATATTTTAAATTCTTTATTTAAAAACAACGTACTAATTTTATTTTGAATGTGTGTATCCACGGGAGGTTGCAAATTAAAAAAATAATGCTGAACGAAAAAAATATCGACCATTTCAATAAATGATCAAAATCTAGCAGCAACATTCTAAAAAAGGAAATCAAATTTTTCACCTTTCCAGTAAACCATGGATAAACTCACATAAATAAATAAATTTAACAAAACAAACGTATACAAAACTATTTAAAATTAATCTATTTTCTCTATTGTTTTGAATGTAATAAAACTAAGAATTTTACCCACAATTGGAATAGAATTGACAGGTTTATATGACAGTAAGCATTAGCATTATTTTACTTATTATTTAATTCAAATGAAAGAACTACTATTGCTTAGTGAACTTTTACCTTGCTCAAAACTGTTTTATGAAGATATTTTTATAGTTATAAAGTTAATATTTTTATTTTATGGCGTTTTTTACACCTATTTTTAAAAGATCTATTAAAATTTAATACACTTAACTTTAATATATTTTTATTTTTAAAAACCCCTTCATGAATATTTAGATAACTCATGATATCTCAATATTTTTGATATATTCTAGGCTTTTCACATTTCTTTCTTGCCCAATAGTCACAATAAATCAGTCTACCCAAACACAGTTTGACTTCCACTTTGTTAATAATAACAAAATAAATTTCTCATATATATCATAATTAACTATTGCCAGCTTTTAGGAGCAAATGCTAAGCATAAAATACAATATAACAACTTTAAAATCTGTTTTTGCTCAGTCAAGACTAAAACAAGGTTTAAAAAAAGTAGTTTTTTTCTAAATTATTTTTATTTATTAAAACTATATACTAATGCATTCTTTTGCAATAATTATAATATAATTTTAAATGTTTAAAATCTACTAATTTCTTTATTTTTCTACATTTCTACTGCAGCAGAACTATTCGGCCAGGCCGAATACTCGGCCAAAGGGCCGAATAGGCCGAATACCGAATAGTGGACGAATATTCGTTACATCCCTAATTTTATATACTAATTTATTAGCGATATTCCCATATTACTATTATTATTATTATTCAGAAACACCTTTCAAAAGAATAACACTAACAATCGGTTTACATTTAACAATGATAGACGTTTCTGAAATGTTATATTTGAATCTAGTGTAAAAATAATATTTATAGTTTTATACTGTTAGTTATTGACTGTAACGGATTTAAAATATGAGACAAGCAATGTATGTGCAGTTTATATTTTGATGTAATCTTAAAAGTAGGTAGTAAGAGTAAAACTAATCTACTTTGACTCTTAAAAGCCTATTTCTTACTATTATATTATATAATTTTTTCTAACATTATGAATTTTCTGTGGCAAAAGTTTATTTAGAGCAGTGTTTCCCAACCTTTTTTCCCTTTCGAACCCCTTCTAAGTTCCAAAAGATGGCGAACCCCCTTCTTGTAGTCGTTAGTAAACAGTTAGTTAGTCGACAAAACTAAAATTTACTAGCACGTTTATTTGCCACATTGTACATTACTTCTTAACGAGGAATGAAAACATAATTATTGCAAAACATCTAAGTTTAAATAAAAATTAAAATACAGCTACAAATATATTTTTTTGATTATTACATTTTTTGTTATTTGTTCTTTTTGAATTATTATTAAGGCAGTAGACGTATGCATTCCTAAAAAAAATTTAAATTATTTTTCCGACAGTTTCCACTTTGCGGTTGAAATATACAAAATTTTGGAAAAGTTGGAAATTTAAAGGAAAACTAAAATTTACGTACTTTCGAAATTTTAATTCTTATTTTGTGATAATGCAGGAAAGTTGGAATAAAGTGTTATAAATGTGAGTCCATATTTTAAATTAATGAGTCATTATCTTCTGGTTCCTGTATTATGAAAATTAAGCCTAAAATATGCGAAATTTTACATTTTATGTAGTAAATTTTCATATTTCCGACTCGTTCCTTCCCTTGCAAAGAAAAATTGGTTAAGGCAGTTTTATTAATAAATAAACAAATGTTTAGCATATTAGTTACGTAAATGACACGTTAAAAATTATGTGTAAATAAATATAATACTTTTACTTCAGTTATTTCAAATATATCGATTGATTCTTGTGAAATATTATATTTGTGTAAAAAGTAATAATAATAACAAATTTCAGGCAAATTTTAAATTTTTGATAAAAATCATGTTTTTTTTAATGATTTAAAACATTGATTTAAACACTTCATTTAAATCACCGTTTTAAACACTTCATTTAAATCACCGATTTAAAACACTTGATTTAAATCACCGATTTAAAGCACATGATTTAAATCACCGAATCCTATAATTTTAATTGTGCGAAATTAATGTACAATAACTTTACTTTTGAGATAGTTGCGATAAAAAATTATGTGCTATTTTTGGTTATCAATACAAATAAATAAAACTAGAAACAATAGTTAAATTATTGTTTCTATTTTTATTATAAAATTAGATACACCATCTTAAAATGAAAATAACTAAAATAAGATTTGAACTGAGTCAAATTTAGTCTGTTTTGGAGCGAAATCCAGATTCTAAAACAAATATGACTCAGAATAAAATATCGGAGCAGAGTTTAATAGAAAAGTGTAGAAACGCCTTCCCTGCATATAAGAAAATTTTTAAATTAAATGAAATACCCTATAAGTTTCGTCTAATAAAAATCTATAAACTTCAATTTTGGAATAATTACTATGTTTTTATTAGTTATTACCAAGTGACGTGTCACTTGCTTTTTGAAATTTAGTATACATGAATCACTTTTTGAAGAGTAAATGAATTTGTTTCTACTGTAGTAACTGCGTCCCTGTGTTTTATTTTAACTGAATATCGCCCATATGCCTTTTTAAATTTGAACATAGCTCTTATATTCGCGTCTGTTTACACTGTGTACGTACTCCCCCTCCCCCGCCTCCGCCCAACATCACAAAATAAAAGATGTTATAAGGCAGGAAATATGGTCAACAAAATTTCATACACGTTTTTCAATGTTACACCAGCAATGATTCCCAAATTGTGCACCGAGAAGCTGAGAAGTCTTCACAGGGCACCACGAAATTTTAAAATAAACGTCAAAAATAATTAAAAGTTTGCTTATTATGAAGCTTTAGCAATACTTCGCAGTGCCCTATAACAAAAACAGGGGGTGTCCTATAATAAAGAATGGAGGATTATGCAATTCAGGTACACTAGTTTTATTTAATTTCATACGTTATTTATGATTAGCAAGGGCGCTAACACTTTCAGAGCGTTCGGGTACCCCCCTAAAAATTACGGAGCTCCTCAAAATAGGCAACGCAGTAAACTGGCCAAAAAGGAAACTCAGTATTTTCCAGAAATATATGAAATTCCAGTGAATTTTTAGCAATCAAAGAACTCACAAATCAATAAGACAGATTACAATTTTTTCATTACTGATAAAAATCCCCCACTTACTTGTTGCATCAATCCCTTTGTTGTTGAGATACTGTTCAATGGGGACCCCCCCCCCCCCCCCCGTGTCTAGTCAAACTTTTATTTAGGAAAGGGAATCTTTATTCCAAAACGGGCGCCTCGACTCGACCCTCGGGACATGTTCGCGAATCCTCATAGACCTATAGATCATAACACTTATGCTCTCGACTGTCCCCTCACCCCTTCCCCCCGAGCCTTACCAAACCATGTCCCTGAAGCATATAAGTCCTAAAGTGTCCACAAATGTGGTTTTGCCTGGGAAAGTCATTTTTACCTTTCTTGAAGCTAGATTTTGTCACGGATTAAAAGTAGATTAATTCATTTTATTTCTATTATTGTAAATTATTAGGAGTAAGGAAAAAATGTCGCAAAGAATATTTCTTTTTTGGAGGCGTCTAGCTGAAAGGACGCACCGACATGTCCCGGTGTCCCGGTGGGCCAGTCCGCCCCTGATCATGGGCAACAACAGTACATAAGATTCGAGGTAATACTGTAGACTATGCAGTAATACATCTAGGACGAAAACTTCGCAGAAGGTCATGCATATGTCGCCTTGAGTCGTGCGAAATCATTAGAGAGAATATTAATTAAAAACTGGACTGCTCGAAACTTGCTGGAAAGGCTCCTTGCAATAATGAAGCATTACAAGAGACCAAGAGAGGGATATAGAATGAGAAATTCACCACCATCAGCTTCATAAATTATAAACGAAATAAAATAATTTTTGGAAACAAATAGAACCGACTTCAAATTATAAATTGCGCTGAAAAGTGAAAAATAAATTAATTCTTTAAACAACATCGATGTGACTTTTAAACATAGTTTTAGAAGTTGGTGCAAAATTGGGATAGATGAAATCTTTTGTTATCATGAATCAATTACAAATATAAATGGCCCAGAATTAGCAACAGTTCTAATATGAAGTAGCACATATTGTAATGGTAATTAGGCTCATAATTTTGCCCGACTTCTAAAACTATGTTTAAAAGTCACATCGATCTTGTTTAAAGAATTAATTTATTTTTCACTTTTCAGCGCAATTTATAATTTGAAGTCGGTTCTATTTTTGTCCAAAAATTATTTTATTTTATTCCTTTTAGTGTAAATGCATTTTTATATAAATACTCTATTTTTAAAAAATCCATATCAAAGGGCAAACCTTCTTTGAAATGAATGGCACTAAAATTTAATCATTTGTATGAAAAATTCCGTTTTGAAGTCGAATTTAGCAAACAAACTGATTGGAGTTAATTTTTGCCTCAGAGAAGCCTTCAGTCAAAATCTTGCTGTAAATGCATTTATTATTATAGCACAATGGCAACAAAAACTTTTTTAACAATGAGTTTTATATTTATTAATAGTTTTCCCAACAAAAAAATAATCAAGTCAAGCCTTTCCAATTAAAATAAAAAATACTTATTTTTCACCCGTAATGTATTTTCTAAAAAACAAATGTAGTCAAATTGATGTGCGATATTTGAGTTAGACGGCCCTCTATCTATTAAAGAAAAAGTCATCAAAACCGGTTCATTTAGTCAAAAGTTATGGATGAAAAACTAAAAAAATGACCTTATTTCTGTCCATAACTTTTGTTCTAATTATTGAATATGGTCAAACGAAGGTACGGGACCTATGGGAAACCACCCTTGATCGATTAAAAAAAAAATCAAGAAAATCGGTTCATCCGGTGAGAAGTTATGAGTGGACAAACAAAAAAAAAAAAAAAAAAAAACGACATACATACAATATGAATGTATAACCTCCTTCCTTCGTGAAGTCGGTTAAAAATTTTAATAATGTTAATAAAAAGGAACTAAAATAAAAAAATGTCTTAGTTGACCTAAGGCAATTGACTTTAAAAAAAATTTATATATTACTTGCTTTTATTTGTGTGTTTTTGATAACATGATATGCCATTTTTCGATTCACGCATAACAAAATGGTAGCAGAGCGTAGCTGAGTGGTTTAGTGGTTGCGATATAGTAAAGTATACAGTTTGGTAATTCCTCATTAGTGTTAGCTTTCATATAAAAGTGAGGGAAAGAAATATTTATATGACATCCAAAATAGACTAACCGCTACACTGTTAGAAATTCCATCATGAATTTACGGTTAAATAGCCCGCAGCAGTCTGTCCATCTATTTAACCGTTAAATTTACGGTTTTGAACATTTTTGTATCTTTACGGGTTCTAAACTGTTTCCAATCAGCTTGGTTAAAAAGCCATAAATAAAAAAGTTTTCGGTTTCATGACAATTTAGTAGCTCTTATGATAACATACGGCAGGTTATGGTAATTAACTATATGCGAAGAATCTTCGAAGCGTAGAAACCATTCATAGCTATTATATTGCGGCGAACGACGAGGTGCGAGGAAACGGTGGAGCAGGAGGTCTGCCGGAGACGGGGATAGAACCTCATACCTCCTCGGTGGACAGCCAGCACTTCCATGCTTTGCCAAGAGGTACCTACCGGATGTCCAAGATTTTGAGATTTTTTTTTATTCTGAGAAAGATAAAAAATGCAATATGAAAAAATAATTGAATGGGATATGTTTCCACAACCAGTTTTTATGACTATTACTAGGTTCATCTTCTCTTCATTTCCCCCCTTCGGATAAAAACTATACAATGTTATCGACGGAATTTTAATCTTCACATCTTCTTCGATTAACAATCAAGATAGACGCCCGATTCTTATTGACTACGAGACCTAGGTGGTGCTCGTAAATTACGGTAAATTAAACGTTTTTTAGGAGAAACCATATAAATATTGTTGCAAATAATATTGCGGTTGTTATCTATTAAAATAAACTAAACGCGCAACTTGTTTGTAGATCACAGCAAAACAGGTAAACCCCGATGCATAAGACCAGATTGTCTTGCCGTCTTCGCTTCTGCCGAACGGTGGGGAGAAATCGGCTCGCGTTTTCACCCTCGGCAGTCATTCCACCTTCAGTGTAGTTCAATGGGAGAAACACACAGAGAATAAACGATTTTTTTCAATTAGCGGTTTGAGTATCATCTTTTTAATGGTTATTCGACTGTTGTAATTAAATTTGGTATGGAAATTTTTAACAGTGTATTTCAGATTTGTAATACGGCTGACTCTAGTGTTGAAATTTCGAGGATTGAGCCCCTAAACAGCAAAAATTCTGCTTTATGGAGCACAAGAGTAGGGAGTACTAATTAAATCTTAGCGTTCATATGATGTTATCACAAAGGAAAAACCAGTAGTAAATGAAAAAATGAAGTGAGCTAAGTTATGTAATGAATGGTGTGTAAAAAACGATGAAGCCTATGGATTAATTATTTTGACTTTGTCCGAAGAGCAAGTTAGGACTGTTATAGAAGAATTATTAAAGCTAATGAACTGTGGAAGCTCTTAAAAAGACGTCATGAAGGGGTAGAAAAGAAACTAAAATAAAGTTTAAAATTAGATAAGCGAGGATTGGGAAGAAGTAGGGTGTACTGGACCGGTGTACATTAAGTATATTCAAAATATACTGCGAAAATGTACACTTGACGCGCATATACTTTTCAGAAACTCTTAAATCCTTTTTATCTGTAATCCCAGAGGGTGCCACAAATGTGGGGCGGATCGCCCCCATATATTGATCTGTACACATAATGTTATCGGATGAGAATTACTAGTCCTCACCCAAGTTCAACTGCATACATTTTTAAATTGCTTATCACGCTTTCTTTATATCAGTAACATAGCCATATATTGCCACCTAGTGGTATGTGGTTTCATGCCGAGGGCCCGGCTAATATTAATTTATTGGAACGAATCACCGGATATTATTATACTAGTGATTCTGATCTTAATTTAAGTGCAGCTTTTTCAGCGATATTTTTAGTACACCTTCTGCTTGACCTACATAGTAATACATAAGTTCATAAAAAGGTCGGTCGGTCGTTTAGGTTACGAAGTACAAATACTAACCGTATGGTAAAGCAGTGTAACGGAAAGAGCAGTGAAAACAACCAGAGTATATAGCACATGTGAAGGGCGAGAGGTCTATGATACTAAGTAAAAAAAAAAAGTCTTCTTTCACTATCGCCTCATTAATAAAAGAAAAAAAGGAGGCCTGTCGTTACGTCAATACTCCCCCCCCCCCCCCGCACAGCTGTGAGTTTCTAGAACCTTTACTTTCTCTTCCCAAAAGGGTAAAAAGTCATTTGATTGAGTCACGTGTGAATCCATGCTGCAATCGATACGAGAAACCTACAAAAAATCGATTTTTCTGCACGGGAAAATACTTATTTATGACCCCGCAAAAGCACTTTTCTGGTATGGCTTTCTGTCTAGCACAGAAACATTCTATCAAATAAACTTCCCGAGACAGAATGTCTGGACCTGCGCCCCGGCAACGGGACTGAGCCAGAGACACGCCCCAATATTGATCGAACAACAGCGTCACTCCACTAGTCATTGGAATTTACCTCGAACAGTTTAGAGTCACTATTTTTACTTCAATAATGATTTCCAAATTCAGAGTCACAGGGACATTGGACATTAACTTAACTTTTGTCAAAAATATTTTCATTTTTTGCTACACAGACATTGTGCGCCTATGTATTTAAAAATAAGTACAGAAAATACCAAATTTGTCTTTATATTTCAAAAATTTTAGAAAATAGTTTTGTCAAATAATATGAATCTAGAAATTTCACATTCAGAAGGATCCTCTTCTCTCCTTAATGAACGGCATAAATAGAATTTATGTTACACGTGTCTTAACTAACTATAAGTATCTGTCCTACTGGAAGGCAGTGAGGAATTAAGTACATTAGAGTTCGCTCAACAGGTCGAAATTCTACCGTAATAATTCAATTCAGCATTGAAAGCATTATGCTATTTATATAATTATATAACGGTTTTTCATTCAGTTTGGCGATTACAACGTGGACTTTATTTTTATCATATTCATTTAAAGCAAACGTATCATAAATCATTGTCGCCGCTGGGCTAATTGCGCCCATAAATGCAGCCGCTTGTACTTCTGCCGATTTCGTACTAAATTCAGTGGCAGTTGACTAAAACTTAAATGTTTGCTTCCATACATTAATTCTCATTTTTCATTTTATTTTTTCAGAGAAGCCCTCCTCAAACTCTTATTATAGTTGCTTTTAATATTACTGCATAATGGTAACGAAGTCTTTTTAAAAATCAGATTTATAATTATTACCTAATAATTTACTCAACCAAGACATGTGGCCATCTGCTATTTATAACAATATAGCATTACAATTATTAATGAAGCTTTTCTGACAAATGAAAAGGGAAATAATTGACTAATAAAAAACTGTTTCCAAAATTTTTTAATTGACATCACTAAAACTCGTCAATAGCTACTAAACAAACAAACAAACATAAAAAGTAAGAAAATCGGTTGAAAACAGAGAGTAAAATGGTTCTTAACGGTTTTGCCCTTGCGGCAAAGGCAAAATACAGAGATATATCAATAGGCCTATTTATATATCTCTGTAGTTAAAAAAAGTAACTCGCGCTGTTGCCTCTGCCGTCGTGAAATTAGAAAAATTCTGCCTTGCGCATTTCAAACTCTTACACGTCAAAACTATTCAATGAAAAACTTTGAAAATGCCATGGATTATAAAGAACTTTCTGGCGATCACGCTGATGTGAAACATTTATAGAATCAAATAGTAGTTTTAGAATTATTTAATTTGAAAGTCAACGAATTTATTTTCCCTATGTTTGCTCTCTCCAGGGCTCAATTTTAAATGGATCAATACGACTTTTGGAGTGAAAGAGGTAGACCTGCATGTTTGTGCATAACGGAGCCCTTTTTTTGAAATTCGAATTTTTTAATCTGAAAAAATCCAATTTGAATTTCAAAACTGCAACTTTTTAATACTGGGTAGGCAGCTATTCGAACCTGTAACGTCAATAAGAAATTAAATAAAAATTTTGAAAAAATATTATTTAAAACAAAGCTTAACCGTTTGAGCACAAAAACAAAATTTAAAAATATGAAGAAATAATATTTTTTTGTAATCATTTCAGTTTTACGGAGCAGTGGAAACGTAATGAGGTTGAAACAACGATCTTCCACTCGTAAAGATTAGACACTCCGGTAGAAACCTATGTTAAATTCTTCGGAGCTGCGTTGAACCCTCTGTTTACGTTCCTCAGGGCTCAATTCTAAATAAATCAGTACGATTTTTATAGTTCAAAGAGAGAGACATATATTTTTCTGCCTAACAGATCCCTTTTCTTCGAAATTTACATTTCTCCGTAATAAGTCCGTAAGTCCATCTTTAAGTTGAAAAGTTCTGTATAACAACTAGACTGCATTCTTTGTACTCAGCTTGAGTTTAGCCTCAAGGCAAAAAATTGAAGCAGAAAGTGAATTTCATGCAGTAATTATTTTCTTCAAACCGCGAGAGAGTTGCTTATGTGAACGGCAGAAAAATATGGTTGCAGTTAGAAGTTGTTAGGTTTGAAGATACTTCGAAGATAATGTAATTTATTGAAGTTTCGGATTTTTTCTTTATAGTATATGCTAAATTGTCTACCTTGAATGTCAAATTTCAAGCGTCTAAGTCACTTAGAAGTGGATTAGGTTTTTGATAAGTGAGTCAGTCAGAGGCACTTTTCAGGAAGTAACTTCGAACATAATGTACTTTTTTGAAATTTCGAATTTTTTCCTTTATATATGCTTAATTGTATAAAAAATATTCTTTTTTTAATGAATGAATTTGACGCCTATGAACGTTTCCCAGGTATCACAGCAGCGTAATAAGCCAAAATTCGGAGGAGTACTATTATAGGTACCTGTCGCTATTTTGTATGCGTGTACTCAGTGTTATGTACTATTGTATTAATAACTAACTGTAACCTAATATATTGTAACCGCTGTAACTGTGTTAACGGCAACCGGGGCTGTGTTGTGTTTACTTCCACTGCTAGCACGTTAGCTGCTTGACCATGCTAAACTACTTAATAAAGTAATCCTTTTTAATCTAACATGATAATGTATTTTTCATCAATATACATCTACCAACAAATCTAATATGGTGTCAGAGTAAAATAGAGTTTATATTTTATTGCAACTATCGTATCTTGATTTTTTTTTCCTCCTTGATTTTTGTTGATAACGCTAACAGACAGCATGGCACATCAATTCCTTCAAACAAAACCGTTCGTTCCGGGCGACAACCCTGCAGAAGCTTGGACTGACTGGCGTAAAAAATATGAACTTTTCGAAACAGCAATGAAGTACAACAACGAAGATGATGAAACTCGCATCGCATTCCTGCTGAGCGTGATTGGAAAGTCGTCGTACAAAGATTACTTGACATTCGACTTTCCCAATGTCGCAACTGGTTCGACCAGAACGGTAAAAGAAGTTCTGGACAAATTCGATGAGTTCTACAAACCATATCGCAACGTCACGCTTTCCACTTTCGTGTTCAACAAAATGCATCAAAAGCCTGGACAGAATTTTGATTCTTTCGTCACAGAAATAAAACTTCAAGCCGATCAATGCGAATTCGGTGCTGCATATGATCGAAACATCAAGGATCGGATAATACAAGGCCTTCGTGACGATGTTTTGCGTGAACGACTTCTAAGAGAACACGAACTGTCTCTTAAAAAAACTGTGGAAATCTGCAAATCTGCCGAACTTTCAAAATTGCACTCGCTTGCAATGTCACAGTCATCGTCTATGCACGTCGATGCAGTTAGCCACCAAAGAGCCAACAAGTCCCACAGTCAAGGAAATGCGAGCAACCAGAGCAACAAACAAAATATTTCGAACAAGAATCCTTCTGCTCAACGTAAACGACCATGTTCCAGATGTGGATCACAGCACCCACCTAGAAATTGCCCAGCCTATGGAAAAACCTGCCACCGTTGTCAGATGCTAAATCATTTCTCCAGTGTCTGTAGACAGCCAAAAAAGCATCAACCAAAACAGAAATATAAAGTTTCAGCAATTGAGTGCAATCCCGATATTGCATATATTGGTACTATCACTACTTCTAGTAAATGTGATTGGCTTCAAAGAGTACAGGTTAATAGCTGCCCCATCATCTTCAAGCTAGATACAGGTGCTCAGGTGAACGTCCTTCCATTACCTATTTTTGAAAGACTTGGAAACAATCCAGCACTTTGTCCAACATCCCTTCAAGTTTGCACTTACACTGGTGATGCTATACCAGTTGTTGGTGAAAGTTTTTTACAGTGTGCAGTAAATAATCAGTGTCATAATCTGAAATTTCACATTGTAGATCTTAATGTACAACCAGTGTTGAGTACAACTGCATGCACACTTTTAAATCTGGTACAACGAATGGATACCTCTTTAGAAGTAAGTGGGAAGTGTAGTGTAAATAGTGTAAATTCATCTTCTAGTGTTCATCATAATACATCTGATTACATAATTTCTCATTCACCTAAATTGCAAACAAATCATTGAAGAGTTTAGTGATGTATTTGAGGGTACAGGTCGCCTACCTGGCAAACATAAAATTATTTTGCATGAAGATGCAACACCTGTTATAGCTGCTTCTCGTAAAATACCCTTAGCATTAGAAAGTAAACTTAAAGATGAACTTTTACGAATGGAGCAGAATGGCATTATAGAAAAAGTGACAAAGCCTACTGATTGGGTGAATCCAATTGTTGTAGTTCCTAAAAAAGATGGCTCATTGAGAGTTTGTCTAGATCCTCGTCCTCTTAATAAGTATATTAAAAGACAACATTATCAAATTCCTTCACAAGATCAATTATTGTCAAAGCTTAAAGATGCCAAAATATTTTCCCTTGTTGATGCAAAAAATGCCTTTTATCATATTCAGCTAGATAATGCAAGTTCTGATCTATGTACTTTCATCACTCCTTTTGGCAGATACCGCTTTCTTGTAATGCCATTTGGGTTAAGTTGTGCACCTGAAATCTACCAAATGGCAATGGATAACTTATTTGAAAAATGCCCAGATATTACTCCCTATTTTGATGACATTATGGTATACAGTAAAAATTTAGATGATCATTGTGAAAAGTTAAGAAAAGTACTTGAAATTGCTCGACATAATGGTCTTAAGCTAAATAGAGATAAGACTAAAATTGGTGTATCTAAACTACAGTACTTGGGTCACACAATTTCATCTGAAGGTCTTTCTCCTGATGATAATAAAATCTCAGCTATTAATAATTTTCCTGTACCAACAAATAAACAAGAACTGATGAGATTCTTGGGCATGGCCACCTACCTAATGAAATTCGTCCCTAAATTCTCACAAGAAACAGCAGTTCTAAGGAATATTCTTAAAAAAGATACAAATTGGCTATGGGATTCTCACCATGACACAGCTTTTGCTCGAGTTAAAGACTTGCTACAGTCAACCTCTGTTCTGCAATTCTTTGACCAAAACAAACCAATTGTCCTTTCTGTTGATGCAAGTTCCTTTGGTGTTGGTGGTGTACTTCTTCAGAATCAACAGCCTGTTGCATATACTTCTGCTACTCTTTCTGAGGCTCAGTCAAGGTATTCGCAAATTGAAAAGGAACTGTTTGCTATTGTTCATGCTTGTGAACATTTTCATTATTTTGTTTTTGCAAAGCATATCCTAATAGAAACAGACCACAAGCCCTTACTTGGTCTAGTCAGCAAACCATTTGAAAACATCTCACCTAGATTGCAAAGACTGTTGCTACGGCTGCAAAGATATAGTTTCCAACTAACACATGTTCCTGGAAAACAGTTAGCTGTTGCTGATGCTTTGTCCAGAGCACCCTTGCCAATACCTCCTGTTTCAACATCTGACATTGACAATCCTCCATTAATGATTTCCTTATTGGTACAAGCTTCAAAAACCAAACTTGATGAGATAATGATTGAAACTGAAAATGACCTCGAGCTGCAAAGTGTAAAGCACTACATAGAAAATGGTTGGCCTCAAAATAAACAGAGTGTGGCTTTGCATGCAAGACCTTATCATCACTGTCAATCCGAACTGCATATAAGAAACGGTCTCATATGTCGTGGTCAGAGATTAATAATTCCCGAGTCTTCCCGAAAAGATGTACTGCAACGTCTTCATATTGGTCATAGAGGTATTGTGTCCTGCAAAAATCTAGCTCGCCAATCTCTGTATTGGCCAGGTATGAACACTGAAATTGAAAACATGGTATCGCACTGTGCTATAGCCAACAAAATCAGAAGCTCAACTGCAAAGAACCACTGTTAGACAGAAAATTAGCTGAACGACCATGGCAGAAAGTTGCTATTGATTTCTTTCATCTTTCTACAGTGACTTATATTATAGTTGTTGACTTTTTCAAAGTATATTGAACTTCAGCATCTCCACCAGACAACAGCTTCTACAGTGGTCAACGCTTTAAAAACCTGCTTTGCTCGTTTTGGAATTCCTGAAGAAATTGTTGCTGATAATGGGCCACCGTTTGATTCCAAGGAATTCAGTGATTTATGTTTAAATTGGGACA
Source organism: Octonoba sinensis (assembly GCA_038502835.1). Taxonomy (NCBI): domain Eukaryota; kingdom Metazoa; phylum Arthropoda; class Arachnida; order Araneae; family Uloboridae; genus Octonoba; species Octonoba sinensis. Next base: position 354,458 of record CM076606.1, on the reverse strand, counting down.
TATTCTTCAACCCATCCAGTCCTGGATATCCTCGCTCTAACGGTCAAGTTGAAAGATGCATCCAGATTGTAAAGTTAAGCCTCATTAAAGCATCCCAAAGCAAGAATGATGTACATCTTGTATTGATGGAATATCGAAATACTCCCATGGATGGCCTACCGTCCCCAGCAGAAATTTTAATGGGTCGTCGTATACGTACCTTGATTCCTACACTTCCATCACAACTAGGACCCAAGTATAATTGTAATGCTGTACGAGAACGTCTGCAATTCAGACAGCAACGTCAGCATAAATATGATCTTCATTCTCATCCATTGGTACCACTACAAGAAAACCAAGAAGTATTATTTCGTCTGAATAATCAGTGGTGTTAAGGTAAAGTATCTGAAGTTGGACCTCAGCCTAGATCCTACATCACAACATCCGAGAATGGTAGAGAATATCGCAGAAATCGTATCCATATCAAAGTTTTTAAATCTCATGAGTCTGTTGAGCCTACAACAAGTACACCGCTTGTTAATTAAAAAACAACTGCAGATGATTTATTTATAACCTCTAGCAGTAAGCAAGGAAGTGTTGCAGTAACTCAAAGTAACCCACCGGCTATTCTGCAGAGTAGCCCCCCTCTCACTAACCTAGTTCCTACAAGTTCACCAAGTAATTCTGCTCAAACAACTCGAACCGGTCGAGTAATTAAACCACCTTCACGTTTTAAGGACTATGGACAATAAGACTTATTACTTTTTTTTTAAGAATATACAATTATTTTATTATTAATTTTTTTTTGCTACCATTGATTTAAAAAAAAAATTTGTCTCATTTCAATATGTTCAATAATATGGTTTTTTTTACATCTCTTTAAAAAAAAAGAAAAAAGGGAGATATTATGTACTATTGTATTAATAACTAACTGTAACCTAATATATTGTAACCGCTGTAACTGTGTTAACGGCAACCGTGGCTGTGTTGTGTTTACTTCCACTGCTAGCACGTTAGCTGCTTAACCATGCTAAACTACTTAATAAAGTAATCCTTTTTAATCTAACATGATAATGTATTTTTCATCAATATACATCTACCAACAAATCTAATACTCAGTACCGGAGTTTTCTGAGGCGGGGCAAAACTTAAAAATGCCGCCCCCCTCCATCCAATTATTGTTGATATTTCATATAACTTTTATGCTCTGACCTCTTTTTTTTTAGGCTATTTCACTTCGGGGCCACTGATAAACTCATAAAACTTTCGTTAATGTTCCCACGTCATGTCCCTTTTCAGCTCAACATTTCCCCCGGGAAAATTTTGAAATTTATATGCAAGCTGGTGCATTTTGAGGCCTTAAGAGATGCATTTGGGACTTCAGAAATATTAGGAAATAAAAACGTTTTAAAATTTAAATGCTTTTACTCATAAGCATATTCATAAAAATGCAGAACAAAATTACCATTTTTTTTTAAATACAGGGACAGGACGCCCCTTCCTTCTTACAGACGCCCATATCGAAGAGCCACGCGTCTGCCCTCTAACACGGCACTTACAAGCTCCGGCCCCACCTTTCCCAAAAGGATGCTTTGAAAATTTGTAAAAGAAACTCTGTCGTATTGGTTGAGCATAGCATGATTTACGTATTTTACTATTCTTACAAGAGGAAAACACCTTGACTTTTAAAAATTTAATTTTGACATTGCGAAATTTGCCGTCCCCTAACCTCAATTTTAGCTTTTCCGACAGTTTATACAAATAAAAAATTCTATTAATCGGTTTTAATCGTTAGCAAAATAGCTGATCAATGATCAAATTGGAGCGCCGAACTAGGATTTGAATTCTCTTCCAAAAGTTAAATTTTCCCAATTCAATGTTTCTTCTTTTTGCTTTTCTTTCTTCTTTTTCAATTGAATTTGCCGCCCTTTAAAAGTGCCGCCCGGTTCATGGGCCCCGGTTGGTCCACCCTAGATCCGGCACTGCGTGGTAATCCTACGGCTATACGATAAAGGTAGGATGTGAAGAAGAGAAATGTAAAATGTGTGGCAATCTGCATTCACATCCTTGATAAAGTTATTTCATTTATTGAATAGCATTTTGGGAAGCTTTTCAGTTACCTGTATTCTTCATACAACCTAGTAAAATTTTAATCATACACAAATTTTGAGTAGGAGTTTCATTTTATGGAGATGATTAAGGATGGCAGTATTATAAAAAATGCGTATGAAATGTGGAAGATGAACTGAGCTTGTTCCCTAATGGAATACTTCCATCAAGAGCAATAAGCGTTCAAAAGTCGTGAAACAATTTTATGTTAGACATTTTTAAAAATTTCCTAAGAAATACATGAGAAAATGTTTTGGAACTTCGACCATATAAAAAGCATGCTTCACTTCACACTTTCCGACAAAACTTTCTTAGTGTTCCCGATGTCTTATTAATTTTCTTCTACATTTGTGCATTGACAGAACAAATATTTTGTTATGTTAAAGCACAGATGTACATTTATTTTTCTTCAGATATTAATATTTCTATTTAATTTCAGAAAATTTCTCCTTTTTTTTTTCTGCTTTATACCTTTAAAATGCTCTTCAATTGAACGTTCGCTGCCAGTTACTTTAAGGACGAACCTTTACATTACGTAGTATCAAGAGACACCTAATATACAATACGGATTGAAGAAGATTGAAACAAAGGCGAAGCCTTCCCTCCCGCGAACGGCTGGCTGGTTACTGAGACATCACTCACACCACGCTTAAGCCTCTTACGCTCGCTGACGGTCACTTAGGGATGAATGTTTACGCAGTAAACACACCTGAAATGCTCACTGCAGCGGAGAGCAATTGAACCTGTGCAGTGTTTTTTCGCTCGAGGTTGTGGTTGGCTATCTGAGACATCACTTAACACAACGCTGTAAACTCTCGCACGTGGTTGGCACTGTGGCAAGAAATTGACATCACGCGCTGGCGCGTGGTCGGCAACGAACGTGTTAATAAACATAGCAATAGTAAAACGTGAATAATGTTTATAGCCAGCAATTTGTGCAATGTGCAATCTCTAAAAATAAATAAATAAATAAATAAAAATCAGCTGCCTTTGAAATAGGTTTCTATGTACGCCTATGATATATATCTACTATATCTATCTATCTATCTATCTATCTATCTATCTATCTATATATATATATATATATATATATATATATATATCTCGAAATCCAGGGTTAGAACTGACTAAACAATAAAAATACAAATTCAAATCTATTGTACATTATTTTGCTATAGCGCATTTGCATTAAAACCTTTGTTAGATAAAGGCATAAAAGAAGATTCTGCCGTATATTTATTTTATGTGTATATGTTACGGCGAATGTCCAAAATTGGAGAATGTCGACATTCTCCTGTCTGATAGATGGTAAATGTCAACATTCACCGGTGATTGCCGAAATTTTCCGATTTTGGACATTCACCATAATATATAGATATACAGCTTAGGTCGATGGTGTTGTGAATTTGTTTAACTCTTGTAATAAACTAGACTCAGTGACGTGACAGCCATGAAGGCCAAACCTTCTGTGCTCCTATCAACTTACGAAACAGAGGGCCCTGGGGTGCCGAAGCACATGTTCCGGTCAGGTGGTCGGCATGACGTGGAACTTGCCCTGGGTTTCGCGTCGAGGAGACAAGGCGGGTCCCATGTCAATTTTATCGTCGACTTCCCGCTTCCTCCATTTCGCTTGCATCTTAACCATAGCGGCTTTTTAGCCTCTGAACTACTCCGATTCTAAACGGGCCCCCCTCCAAAGGCCGGGCCCCATGAATCAACCCTCTCGACGGCCCCCGGAGAACTCCCCCCCCCCCCCCCCCCCAGTATTTAGTTCCCAAAGGCGGTGGTAGCCTAGTGGTTAGGACGTCGGATTTCCACCTGGAAGCTGGAAGGTCACGTGTTCGATTTCCGCTGAAGACCTTCCCCTTGTACATTTGGGGATACGTTCATGTAAAATGGGGTGTACCCCACTACTCCCCGATGCAATGCATCCCTAAGGCCTAGTGCTAACAAGGAAGGAGGTTGGAGGAGAAGTGTTTTGTTCCCAAGTATGCTTTGTTCTCGTTTCATCGAAGCACTGCAGAGAGGAAGGGCTCAGTCGACCCTGCCCAGCCCGGGGATTGAACCCGGATCTGTGGTATGTTAGTCCCAATTGCCCTGTTGATTCCATAAAATAGATACGTAAGAAGTAAAGCGTTTGTCTTTCTGCAAAAACAGTAAATAGGAAAATTAACATAATTGAAGAAAATATTGCAAAAATGAGGTAGACACGACCGACATAACATGTTTGCAATATAATTTACTTATGTTGACTTTATCAGTAATGAACGATTTGAGGTGCTGTTTTTAAGATCAGCCATCGGAAGGTTTTCCCATTCTTGATCAAAATTTTCGAAGTTAGCAACTTTTTTAATTTCGTAGGCAATTTTTAATTAACAGCATGATTTTTACAGTCGATGTAGCAGTTATTGAACCTAAGATAAATGTGAATGAAAAAGAAAACGATATTTTAAGAGATAATTGTCAAAATTTTCCAACGCCTCTCTTGCGAAAACAGTCGATTTTGAGCTGTGCCCCTCTTGTACTGGAGGTACGATATGCCTTGCAGTTGTTGGGAGCGAGAGTTGAATAATTAGTATCAAAACTTATTAAAGTATAAGTTTATCTCGTATTGCCCTTTGCGCTAATACTCCCGTATCGGCGGTGCTGTTTCGTGGACAAAAAGAATTCCCCTTTCTAGGTATGTTATTCTTTTTAGAGAAAGCTAAAAGAAGACGTATAAAAAAAAGACTTACCATTCTCCATGTTGATTAGTAATCCGCTATTCTTCAATGCCCTTGTTGCTCAATTTTGATAATAATGTATCACAGTTGACGGTCTCTGAGAAATCACGCAGAATGATGAAAAACAAAAAGCCTCAAGGTCGCCTGTACTATTCCCATTTAGTTATTTTGAGTTTGAGGATTACGTTAAAATGACGTGTTTTGACATTTCGCAATTCGAACAAGGTGGCTGGATTTATGTCAGACAGCCCATACATTGGTTTCGACACCAATATTTCAACTATTTTATGATTGTATTCATTTCACGCCTTCTGCAACAGTTTTTACACATTTTGTATCACGAGCATATTTGTATTGTTCGGATTTTGTCACTTACGGCTTAGGCCACTAAAAGTCTTCCGATTGTTGGATTTAAATAAAAATTAAAGTTTTGCCTGTAAAATGTCTGCCACAGAAACTCGTAAAAATAAAATGTTCTTCAAATATATTTTCTATGAAAACGAAGTAATAAAGAAACGCAGTCATTTGCGAGACAGTCCAAAAACATGTGTTTATCTGTTTGGCAGGCGAAAGTATCCTAATCTGCAAACACGCGATCTTCCGGAGTGGTTGAAGTCGTTGCGAACGGTATTGTACTCTGCCGAGCTACCCCGGAAAATCGAAGTGATTTCTGCCGCGGAACCAGCAGACGATGTAGAGATGGCGCTGCGAATGGCCATACAAATTCGGAAATTGAAATGCGTGGGGAGCTCTCCTCTAATCCGCAATGGAGCGTGAACTCAGTGAGACGAAGGGCGAAACATACGTTCTAAAGACGTACATTCGATGCGGTTCGGGAACTCTCATCTAAAAATAATTTTACTTCTCAAGGTTTTTTTGTCGTTTTAAATTTTAAAAGTCGTAAAAATTTGTCGTTTTAAATTTTAATTCTTCTAAAAGACATTTCTGTGTTTTTACAACCTTTTCCAGAAGAGAGGGCAAAGATCATAAACAATATATAGCCATACGCATTAGTTAATATAGGAGTAAGTGCGTGTGTGCATTTAAAAGCCAAGGAAAGGGAGAGCAAAAACTGCTCCCTCTTGACAGTCCAAAAGGACCTTTTTCTGCAGAAAGCTCCCAGAAAGGCTACCAAGCAGCCATGAATAATACTTTTTTCGACTTCATAATTTCCACTTCTCTTTCGTATATAGTTTAGTGCTTTCGTGTAAGTTCTCGGACTAATACTAGTATTAGGAAATGCACAGAAGAGATGCTGTTTGAGTCTTCATTTCACTTCTTTTGGATTTCTTCCATGTTCTCAAAATGTTCAGTTTTCAACTTTAGCAAAGACTGCTTTGGAACCAAATTAGACGATTACAGTTGATCATTGTAACATTCCCCTCCCACCCCAAAAAAAACCTAACGAACAATGAGCGAAAAAAATTCTAGCTAATATCTACTTCGTCAAAATAATATGTTATAATGTCATCCTTGTTCTCTCCATTTTTGATCAGAACATAGGCGTAACCAGGGGGGGGGGGTCAACCCCCCCCCCCCCCACTGGGTATTTACTTATTTAGGCACACAAAAAAATTTCTGGCTACGGCCTTGCAAGGCACATATTTTTTTTCCCTAAGAAACTTAAACACATATGCATATGATTTTATTTCCTCTTTCTATGAAGGGCTGTGATCATGACCAAAGTATGCAGCTCATAATAAAGAGGACTTTTCATCTGGTTATAATCAACCCCCTTATCACCTTGGGGGGAGGGGGGCTTTACAGCGAAAGCTGGCTTCAATCACCGTACCACACACAGACAAACAGAGATCCTTTCAATCACTCAAGAGGGTTTTCTTTCCTTCTTGATGTCTTTTTTACCCGAAAGCAGCACAAATTGGGAATACAATCGCACAAGTAATAAGTTTCGTGGAAAATATTCTCTACTGTGATGGAGTTTTGTTTTCTGATAAACGAAACCGGTGATGACTTCCTGTCCAAACACCCATTTTGGTAAAATCTTTTTTGTAGATGAGCCGATTGGAAAACTGATGAACTGTATTTGCATTGCATTCTCATTTACAGATGTTCTCTCATCTCTTATATTTTAAATGTTTTTTTTTCTTATTATGGTCCATCACTAATTGCATTACGACTCTGGAAATCATCCGTTTAACGTTTCCTATCTCACTGCTACGGTTTAATGCTACATTTTAATTTACAATCAAGTATTATTTATATTGTAGCTAAATTTTTAATTATTTTCGATACATAATAATGTTTGCACTCCAGATGGACACGTTCGTCATCCAAAAAGAAAAGAAAATTTGATTCAGACGCTTCCACTTCTGAGGTATGTTTTGCTACAAATTTAACAAAATTTTTAGAAATTTATTGTGGGGATGAGCATTTTTGTAGGGGAATTTGGATTTTTTTCCCTAAAATTCCACTATTTCCGTTTTAATATTATGAATGCTTAGACATAGAAGATTGCTTAGCGCTAAATATTGAATTTTCTATTGCGTTTGATTTAAAAAATAAACTAATAGATTTAGTAATGAATGTCTAATGTTTTTGTGAATCAAGGCCGTATCCACAGGAAAAGAGGGACCCACGGGCCGCTGCCCCCAGAAATCTTTTGCAATGTATCATATATTCCTCCCTGAAACTTTGCTTAACATATGTGTGTCGAAGTCTGGGCGCCCCCCCCCCCCCCCCCCCCCCAAAAAATATTCTGGATACTGCCTTGGCTCCGGAGCAGGGGGAGCATGTTAAGAATTAGGAAGGGTAGTGTATGCTTCAAAATCATATCCTTTATATATATATATATATATACATAGATATATGTGACTAGAAATGATGTTAAAAGGAATTTTTTTTACATACATTGATAGCTTTTTGATGTATATATATTAGATGTATGTTTAGATCTTTGGTGAAGTTGGAGGAGTGGGTATTTGGGGCTTCTGCAACTTAAATTTTTGTAACTGGTCTTACATCTATAATGCTTAGGGGGGGGGGGGGGGTAACTCTGGAGGCAAGGGTTTGAGGGCTCTCCCCAGGAAACTTTTTGAAATCTTCCTAACAATGCAATTTCGGGATACTTTGGTGATGTTAGAGGAAACAGAAAGGAGTTTGGTTACTCTCCCCACGCAATTTTTTTCAAAATGTCTTATATCTTTTAAGTTACTTTTGGTGTCGCTCGTGATAGTGTTCAATGTCCTTTTCCTGAAAGTGTTTCTGAAAGTAAAGTGTCTTAAAAGCGTAATTTCTTTTTTCTTTCTTTTTTAAAAACTTGTGATCTGAATTTTTTGCTGGGGGGGGGGGGAGGAGTTGACTTGCTCCGAGGGGGTAGCTCCCCCCCCCCCCCCGGGAGATGCCTGAAATAAGCACGGAGACAAGTATTTATGACTAGTAAATTTTCAATTTTATACTTCTTATTGGTGCTTAGTCTGTACATTTTTAGGGTGACCCCCCCCCCTTTCGCTAACCCTAGTTACGCCTATGGATCAGAATGAGAATTAATATCTAAAGTTAGCTTATATTGATGACTAGACTTTTTCGTGTCAACGACAGAATACACATGTCCGATGGGTGCTTTAAAAGTTCGGAACCCTCATGCAGCTAGCGACTTTGTCGTCGGTGTCTGTATGTCTATTTAGTGTAAACATATAGAACAAAAAATCGAAAATGGACCTAAGATAATTTCAGGTGCAGACTTATTTTGGGGTTCTTTCATTCTAAATTTCACACAAGCCTTCATTGGGAACACAGCTCCATACTGTAGCAGACAAATAATTCTTCCACTTGCCGCAAAAGAGAATACAATGACGTGACCCTTAGATAACTAACTAGACCTCTGAGTCTCTACCGTAAAATTAAGCATTACGCATGTTCTATCATTAGTTACTTGAATAGCGTTAATATGTTTAATAAAGCTTTCCAACATGCTAAGGAGGTTTTTAGTATACGTTGTTTGCAATGGCTTAGCATTTTCTTATTACAGTACTACTTACAAATTCTGAGCGTTTAGGAAAATTGATTTTTTTTTATTTTTTATTTTAATGTTTGGTTGTCAGAGGATTAAGGAACAGTAACCTTTCTGTTTTTACACAGTAAAAGAGCAACAGAAAATGATCGTAGAGAGTTATTGTAGCACGTGAAGGAATTATGACAGGCCTACCTGAAATTGAATATTCAGTGTCATCCATATCCAAAATATATCGAAGATGGTACATTATTCGTGAAAGTTTTCGATTTAAGAATTTTAATGAATTTAAACTTTTTAAGGGTTGCTGAAGTTATTTTTATCATTTCGGGAAAAAAATCTTTGTCTGTGTATAGAGCAAAAACTGCAAAGTTGACCATCTTTGCAAGTTGATCACCTGTTGTTGGCCGCTTTTGAAGGGAACGGACTCAACCCTGTATTATAAAAGGTAGAACAACCTTCGTAAATTGACCATATCTGCGTGTGCATATTGACCAGTTATAAGTGCCAAATTTGGGTGGAAACATACTACCATTATTAGGATATTTATTTTCGAAAAGAAAAAAAATTAAAATAACTTTCCCAGGATATTTTTTATTCTGTAATGTTATACCAGTATTTGTCAGGATGAATGAAACAGCAATATAATTGTCTGAACCAAAACCTCTTGGTAAGTTTAGTTAACACCATATGGGAAACTATTATTAACATCCTTTTATTCTTTAAATAAGTTTCTTCTTTTTGATTCCATCTGGGAGAGCCATTTTTAATAATTACGTATTTTTAGGAAATCTTGACCATCAAATAAGTAACTTACATAATTAATAAGTTTTCCACTTTTGACTAAGTTTTTTAAAGTTGTGTGATACATTCTAAACCGTTCAGATTAAATTTTTCTAAGGATATTTTAGATAATTCAGAAATAAAATGGCTACTATTTTAAAGTAATGTTAATACATGAAGATAAACTTAAAAGCATTTGAATTAATTAAAAAGAATGAATGCATAATGGTAAGAATAAGAATGGAAAAATAAGAAAAAAAAATCATCCCACCCTCTATATAAGTGTACGTTGACCACCTGCCTACGTGGTTGTCTAAGTTCACCACTAAAGTTCTGCACTACAAGTGGTCAACTTACACAGGTTTTACTGTATGTGGTCTTTATATTTTATCTTTCTTTTTATTTTTCTTCTTTTGGCCTCTCTAAGTCAATACATAACCGTACCGAATCAAACAGAATTTGGTACACACATGCACCGCAATGAGAAGTGGTGTGCTGATAAGTTTTTCGCACGAGCCAAGTTGAGTGGGTCGGGGAAATTGAAAATTTTTTTTATTTGGTGGGACTGCTGTACCTCAAAAAGTAATGTAAGAATTCAAAAATGAAAAAAAAGCTGGTATATAGGTGGACCTTAATGGGAGCAGGTGTTGATTAAATTTTGGCGACATTCGCTTTAAGAGGGGTGGAGCAATCGAACTTGTTTTCGTGACTGCTATGCCTCAAGAAGTAATGCAAATAGTAAAAAAAATTGGTATACTGATGGGCCAGTGGAAAGTAATGGAGATTAATTTTTGGCGGTATTCGCAAAGGGGAGAGGAACATTCACTTAATCAAGCATTTTTCTTGCTAAGCGTATTGTTGCAAACTGTATCTCAACTGCAAGTGAGCTCATCTACCCGATGGGCGTTCCCTTGCTTCGTGGAACATTCATTCCTTTAGTAGAGCAATAAAGAGTCCAAAGTACTTTAAAAATAACATAAAAACAGTTTATTGAAACATTTCAATCTGAACTACATAGCACTGCCCCGCTGACACTGCAAGGTTAGTATTTATACAACTTATTCGGTGTTGCCAACAACAAAATAGTAAAAGTTAACAAACATGAATAAATTATCAGAAACATGACACAAAACAAAATCTACAATATTTCCAAAATCGAATCGCAACTTACTCCCCACTTTGAGTCAGTTGGTAACGACTCAAAAACATAATTACCAAATAATTCCAATTTTGCTGTATTCTTAACCAAAGAATTCAATGAGGTGAGATTTCGAATTTTCCCTTCATTAGAGATTATTTCTCTTTGATTCAATTCCAACGGAAAAACACGTTGAATAGGTCGCGCAATTATCACTGACTGAGTTTTTACTTTAACAGTTCGGATTTTCCCGTCACGACCTGGAATTAACTCCATTACCCTAGCTAAAGGCCAATACAATCTCCTTTTGAAATCATCACCGACTAAAACTATTTCATCTAACTTTAGTTCCCTACGATCTTTAGTCTGAACCTGTCTCTGAACCAGCCGACTTAAATATTCTCTTCTAAACCGCCCTTTCAAATCTTTCAGAAGTTTAGCTCTGTAACTTATGCGTTTTTGTAAATGTTTACTGTCTATTTCATCCAAATCCTCAACGTTAGAATTATGATTCTCGGCCAGAAACATGGACGGAGTTAAAGGGATCAAATCATGAGAACTCGACGATACGTAAGTTAAAGGTCTAGAATTTATAACCGCTTCACATTCGCATAAAATCGTCACCCTTAAAAAGATTGCCACTATCAGTTATCACTTCAACTGAATTAACATTTTTAACATCGGAAAACCAGGAATTCTGAATTGAACGAATCACTGATTTTTTAGCATGCTCTATTTCGGCAAGAGAAATTTCAGAATCTTTAATAGCAATTGAATTCTTTTTACAATTGTTAACGAAACTTAAAACCCAGCCAATTACACGAATCATCTTAGCATAATCAAAAGTTCCTAGGGCATACCAAGGGGGAGAACTTTCGGACATTAATATTTATCAATTTGACTCTTTTCCGTTCTAAATCAACATCTGCCGATGGGCACTCAATTTTACTATCCGGCCAGAATTCCGATTCTTCCTTCAACCAAAAGGGACCGCTCCACCAGTTAGAATTTACCATCCTCTTTATCGAACACCCTCGAGACAATACATCCGCGGGGTTCAGGTTACCAGGAACGTGTCTCCAAGATTGAAATTGAGTCAATTCATTAATTTCCCTGACACGATTGGACACAAAAACAGCCCACTCCCCTCTTTCCCTGATCCACCATAAGGCTACAGTAGAATCAGACCAAAATGTTATTTTAATTTCGGATAAATTAAGTGCATTTTTTACGGAAAAAGCAAGCCTAGCCCCAATGCAACATGCCATTAATTCCAAACGCGGAATACTTAACTTTTTCAAAGGTGCTACTCTTGCCCTCGCTCGCATAAGTGTTACCTTAACTTCCGCGTTTTCCACGGCTCTCATAAATACGCATGCCGCATACGCATCCTTGCAAGCATCAACAAAAACGTGCAATTCAATATTTACATTGGAACCGACATAACGCGGTATTGCTACATCTTTTAACAAATGAATATCCGCTATCCATCTATAAAAATCATTTTCAATATCAGGTAGCAATATCTCGTCCCAAGAAATCCCGAATCTCCATGTATTCTGCAACATGAGTTTAGGAAGCAGCATTACTGGAGCTAACAACCCAATCGGGTCAAAGACTGATTCCACTATAGATAAAATATGTCTTTTAGTGAGCTTCATATCACAACCTAACACATTTACATTAACCTGAATGCCTAGTTTTGTGTTTACAAGCGACGTTACTTTCCCAATTTCGCAAATTTAAACAACCTTTCGACATAAGACCCTGAGGCTTTTCAATAAAACACTCTTCCTCAGTCACATCAAATACACCAGTTATACAATTGTCAACATAAAATGAGCATTTTAACTTTTCAATGACATCTGCATATTTCAGAGGAGAATGATCCAAAAGATGCCTAATGGACGCATTAAGCAAAAACGGGCTTGACGAAAGACCGAAAACAACTTTACAATGTCTAGATATTAGTTCCTCATTGTCAGAAGGATAAAAAAAGCGCAAAAAATTTCTATCTCCTTTTGCAATTCCCAACTGTAAAAATGCCTTCTCAATATCGGAACTTAAACCTATAGGGTACATTCTAAACCTGTCTATAATATCAGGTATCAATTCTACAAGATTAGGAACCTTAATTAAACATTGGTTCAAGGAACATTTCCCCCTCTCGCTTGCAGATGCGTCAAATACCGGCCTCATTTTTGTTGTTTCACTACTATCTTTAATAACGGGTCTATGCGGTAGAAAATGACAATTATCATTTAATTCATTTTCGGGAACTTTTCAATAATGTTCAAATTTTCCCATTCATTGAAAATGCGTTGATATTCCTCTAATATATTATCATTCTTTAAATGTTTTATCATTCGCACATGCCGCCCCCATGCTAAATCTGTTATCTGATAATTCTATACAATCATTTTTCCAAGGCAATTCCAATTCATACCTTCCCGTAGGTAGAATGGTTAACTTATCCTGAAAATTAATTAAATCTTCAACATCTTTTTCATTTCTATCCCTAGAAATAATCGGATCATTAATACCCAAACATTCTAAATCCCATAGTTGTTTTAAACAACTGTTACTGAGATGCATAGAAATCACTGTTAAAGCCTCTTCATCTCTATATTTAGAATCAAGTTTTCCCATTATTACCCATCCCAATTTAGTTTTACAAGCAGTTAATCCCGTGTCTAGTTGTACATGTTCCCCCGTTAACAATTTTCCGAGAACATCTGCACCTATCAGCAAATCAATTTCTTTTTCCTCACAAAAAGAATCAGTTAACTCAATATTTTTACTTTTTAACCCTTAAAGCGTTTGCGACGTAGAATTCTGTCACCCAGTGATGTACCTAAAAGCGCGTGCGACGTAGAATTCTGCCACCCAGTGAAGTATCTAAAAGCGCGCGCGACGTAGAATTTTGCCATGAGATTTCTGGTCCAAAAGCGTTTGCGACGTAGTTTCTCGTAGTGCTTTCCCCTTCTTTTCAACTTCAAAGGTGACAACTGCTGACACTGGGGGTGTTCCCTTGTCACTCACAGAAGTGGACCGCGTGCTGACCTTCCAGAGTAGAAGGGGTATTCGGGTCACACATTATAGAATAAAAGTGTTTGTATTTAAGTGATTTTTAATGACCATGCTCATACTTGTGCTATTTTTATTATTCTATACAGTGAAATCCAAATACTACAACGAACTGGAAGGGACCGGGAAAATACTTCGTTAAGTTATGGTTTAATTTGCTGACAATAACTAAATGAATAAAATAAAATAAAAGGACATTGATAAAAAAAAAACACCGGTAGCTATTTATTTTCAATAAGGAATAAATTAGACTTGATTTTGTTGAGTTTTTATTCAATCAATCCATCCTAAATTTCGTCAAGCTATTTCAGGTTTTGTTGAAAACTTTTTGTATTTCTCAAAACAAAAGAACAACAAATATATTCAGAGTTTCAGCATTTATGTGATTTTTAAATGTTAAAAAATTAAGTCGGTGTTTTTGGTTTTTTAAGTAAAAAAGGAAAGAATTTCTTCCATAAATGTTAGTGTAAAGCTTTTTTGAATTGCTCAAAAATTGACCTTATAAATAAAAAGCAAAAAAACCGGTTTTGTTCATGTTCTTAGATATTACTATTAAGTTCTTTTTTTTTACTGCCCAAAATAGGCAAATAATTGTTCTAATTAGAAAAGCCATGAGGATGGCGTATCGTTGTGAGATCCTTTGAACCACAAAATAATGTGCTTCTAATTGGGTTATTTCTTGGGAGACACATAGACATACTGTTACACCCCCCCCCCCCCCCATATTTCTCATCTCAAAACCTTAGTTTCAACTTTCTTATTTTTCAATCTTTAATTATTTGATGCATTTTTGACTTTCGTTTTTCCCTTTTAATATTTTTGTGACACAATGAGCTATTTCATTGTTTTTCACTTCAATATTTCAATCACAATTTATTATATGCATCAGGTTATAGAAAACCACAAATAAAGAGTAAATAAATAAATAGCAGCTAAAAACTGAAACATTCAGCATTAAAATTATTTACGGACAACATGCAGTGATTGATTCCTGTGGCACTTCGTAGCTACTGTGCTAAGTTGGAAAAAGCAAAAGCAATCCTCACATGGATGAGATTGTACAGAAAACTTACGAAAATTTGTAAAATTCAAGGCAATTTGAAAATACATTTATAGTGGAGTTCCTACGATGCATTTATTACTTCCTGTGAAGGTCTGCATCGTTTCTTTACATGCACCAGACACTGGAGTAGATGGGGGGGGGGGGGGGATAATCCCCTGAAATCGTCCAGAATTTCTCCAACTTTTCTTGGAAAACAATGAAATTAGTTCTCTCTCCCCGAAGAACCCATCTCTGAAATCCGGGCCTTGCTACGATAATGGAACCTGATAATTATTGAACAGTTTAATAAAAAATCAAGGCAAAGTATGAAGTATAAACTTGCTGAATATTTCTGAAACTACATAACTGTTCATATGTAGAATACAGATCATGGGATTTGCGGCTTTCCCCCCCCCCCCCCTCCAAGTTAAAACGCTGAGTGAAAAGAGATTTTCGAAACTGGAGCAAAGCGGCGAGAAAAAAAAATATTTTGCTACTCTACACTGCTCCGATTTTTTTTCTTACTTTGAAATATTTGGTCATATTAAAAAATTGCCAAAAAGAAATAAATAGTGAGTTTATTAAAATTATTTGAAGCATGCAGCAGAGTAGGAGCAAGTGTTGAAGCATTGCAACTCAAAAAAGTGACTGACTCAGATTCCTGATAAAAAGGCTTTATTAACGACATATAGCAGTAAAAAATTTTGGGAAAAAAACTACTTTTAAGCCCCCTAAAATCAGCCCGACTCCAATTCCACAGCCTAGGTAATTTAAATATTAATTGGTTAAAACTATGCGCTTATCTAACGGATTTTATAAAAAATGTTTTTAGTTTGATGGATTATTTAATTTTTTTAAAATTTTTTCATTATATCAATGAACAACATTTGATAGAGGTAACGCTCCAGTGATGAACTTTACAGTCTTATCAATCCAACCATTTCATGTAGAAAAATGAAGAGGTTTTCATTCATTCATTCATTTATTTTTACAGTTTAATGCGACCACCAATAAACGTTTCAGCTTCAAAAGCATTAAGAATTCAAGAAATTAAACGAGACTTATTTAGCTTTTTTCAAAATATTATTTTTACACATGAAACATCTTTCTATTAGGCAAACAGAAGAATAAATGAAATCATGCCGTTTGCGCTAATACAGAAAAATTAATTTGAAATGAAGATGGTCAAGGTCAAGGTCAAACACATGTTGCTACGTACACTCGAAAGAGCTTTCTATCTGAAAAGGGGTGGAAATAAAAGAAATTCTCGGAAACCATTCACTGTAAACCTAGTTTTTGAATTGAAGAAAAAGCTCGCTGTCAAACACTTATCAGAACCTCCCATTATTTCTTTTCCCCTTTCTTTACACCCTTGTGTGTTGCAGTTGCACAGTAACAGGCTTCAAGAAAATAAAATAAAGCAGGACTTTTGTATTTGACACTTTTGTAAAAATTCATATGAAGAAACAATGGAAATATGAAAATTTATTTTAAAAAATTTTATATATATATTTTTTTTTCAGTAGTGAGGGGAAAAAACGGGGCATTACAAAAGAACTTTTGTCAAATTAAATTTTTATATTTTGCTGTTAATTACATCCATTTCAATAAACTTTGGAAGCATAAGGACAACATAATCATTCTACGCCAGTTCAAAGACCATTATTTAATTTATTACTTTTTATTTTCATATCATTTTTCATTGGATCCCACTCCTTTATGTATTCAGGGCCCGATTAAGACGGTCGGGGGTCCAAGGCACAACATGATATTGGGGCCACCTATGGTACGAAAAGTAAAAATACTGGGTATAATGTATAAAGTTAAATAAGCTTGGAGATATTCTATTAGGGTTCAGACCCAATTGGCGGGGGGGGGGGGGGGGAGAGAAGCACCTACTGACATGACATACTACTATTCTGCATTCCATATTGCTTTTATTCAATATTATTTTTGCGTTATTCATTGAATAAGCAAACTTTTTGAATGCCCATTTTGCATTTTAAAATTTTACTGTTTATAATATGAAATAAATAAAAAACGTCGAGATGCCTCAGCAAGTAAAGGATACTATTTAGCATGATAGTCAATGAAGATATTGATCTGATTTTGCATAGTTTACCTTGTTTATGCAAATAGTCTTAGCTCACCATTTAAATAAGTTATTTTTTTTACAAAATAAAAAGATTTTATCTTATAACAGATATTTTCAGAAATCTTTCTTACAATTTGGGGGCCCAAGGCCGCTGCCCAGTTGGCCTATGCGGTAATCAGGCACTGTATGTATTACAAAGCCTAGTTCAATTCCAGATGAAGCTACTATTACAAAAAATTTTTAAATTTAAGGTGTATCGGATATAGTGCTTTAAATGTTTTGTGCCCAACAAAGGGAATTTAAAAAAGTAAAAATCAAGATATTTCAACAGTTTCTTCTAACAATCAATTATTGACTTAACTTTCCATAGCTTATGTTCCGTCACAGACTGACGTCAGTTATCCAATTATTTTCTGGTGATATAAAGACCTAGAACAACCGTTAAACAGAAAACAATATATATACTATATATATAGACTTCTTCAAGAGACAACTTTAACTGGAACGTATTCTATTGATGTGTGCATATAAAATTAGATATTTGTGTGTATGTAACGTCATTTTTTCATTTCATAATAAATGTACAGTAAATGCCTTTTTTTTACATCTTTGACGATATTTTCATTCATTTCAACCCATGTTTCACTTTAGATTTGGACAGAGTCCGTGTTATCCGAGTTTTCCATTATCCGAGGTACCCTCGGTCCACATTACCTCGGATAATCGAGGCTCTACTGTACATGTATTTCTTCAAAATCTTTTTAATTTATTTCGTGTGGGATCCCTTAACGCTTCCCAAAAGGTGTCCTGCAGATGGTGGATATCTCGCCCCCCCCCCCCCTAGTAGTGACACTACTGTATATAATGTGCGTGTGTGCGCGTAGACCATGATTACGGCAGATTTATTCCACCCCCCCCCCCCCCCACCTACACAAACACACACATATATATATATCACTTTGATGATGAAGTATTATATTTCCGTTTTATATCCTGTGGAACTGTGGCGCACACATGAATTTTTCAAGGGGGAGGGGGTCAAAAAGTCCACTATTATTGTTTCAATTTACGTCATTTTACGCACTATACATAGGATTGTTATCAATCGAAAAAAAATCAAGGGTGCTAGGGAGTCAGACCTCCAGGCAGTGTGTGCACCACTTCTGTAGAATTATAGTTTAGGAAAATTATGTTTAGAAACATAGTTTTTTTTTTTTTTTTTCAGTTTGAGAAAAAAAAAATAATTGACTAAAAGTTTTAAAAATACTCAAACAAAATTTCCTTAAAACATACAATTATTTGTTTAACATTTAGTGAAAAATTCAAAAATTTTAAAAATACTATAAAATATTTTTTTAGCTTATCAGAAGAAAACTAAAATGAAAAAACTTTACTAACTCTCATATAGTGCATTTATCAAAAATGTTGAGGATATTTCTTTTTTGAATAGGTTTTCGTATTTATTTTATTTTGTAAAGATGGTTCTTTACTTAGCATTTTACATGGCTCATTACATCATAATAGTAATCATTTGCTTTCGAGCAGCATACTGCACATTTTCTGGACGTACTCTTTTTCCGTGCAGTATTCATTGTTTTCTATATATATTTTTCTTCGTTTTCTCTTATATTATTTGACAATTAAATGTTCTCTTTTATTAGTATTTAAAAATGAAATTTTAGGGTTGCTTTAACTTTGGTTCTGAATTACTGTTTATATTTGCTCTAATATCACATTAATGAAAAATTAACGTAGTCATAAGATTGCTATCTAAATATAAATATTTCATTTATTATTATTATTATTATTATTGACACATTTATTTCATTACTATTATTTCTTTGAGAATACTGAATAACTGAATTTACAAGAATCAACAAAATATATTTCTTCGCGCTTCATTAAGGAACTTTTGATGACTTATTTCTGTAATCAAAGTCCTGCTTAGGTTTCTTTTATAATATCACTTCGTTAACATAAAACCATACGATTTCAGGTTTAAAAAAAATAATAATTTCTGACTTTCTTCTTATGTATATATATGTACATTCAATTTGTATTCTCATTTTTAATTTTTAGTTTTCAACGAGCAAAATTTTTCAGATTGATTATGGATTTAATAAAACTTGTTTTCTGGGTTAGATGGATGATTTTATGTGTCACAACCATTGCAGTATTTTAAATCCTTGTTTACATATTTTTCAAATCCGTGTCTTTAAATGAAAAGACGTTAGTAAAAAGTAATTATTACAGCAGAAAAAAAAATTAATCCTTTCACATGTAACCTTTTTCAGTATTAGAAAGTTGTCTATAAGAGCTATTTACGAATATCTGATGCATGTTATGTAACGTATGAATATATTTTGAAAGATGAGCTTCAGAAGGTACTTGTGTTTGACATCCACATGATATATAATGGTACCACTTTTTATACAACAGGGACAAAAATTGGAGTTTGCTTTTTTAGGTAACATTAAGAAATATATTTTAATAATATGTTTATTAGCCGTAATATACAAATCAGTGTTATTCAACCTTTTTTACAACACGAGCCACATCTACGTAACAGTTATTTAGCGCATCGTTTCTAACGTGAAGTTTTGTTTTTGTTGTTAAATTGTTTTTAGAAGATTTTATCACTGCAAAATCAAACTACAGCTACTTTTGCTAAAGGAAAAAGGGCTATTTTAGGGTGTTTCTAAATTCCTCTTTATTATAGCGATGCCTATGACTTAAGTGCTTATAAAATATATACACGTCAGGTTAGCAGAGTTATATGCATAATTCGTTTCCATCAAATTTTAAACCATATTTCATCAAATAAACGTTACTTATCAAATGAACGTAATTTTAGTTACAGTATTGCACCCATACCTTTGCTTTAAAAAATTTGCTTTCTGAATTTGTTTTGATTCATATTTATTATTCGTAATCAGTATAATAGAATCATTTTTTAAAAGTTACAACTAACTTATTTTTACTGTATAATAAATAGCCAACTGTAGTTTGATATTACATAGAAACAAACGCTGCGACTGTAATTTTCTAAAATTTTAGTAATTCATGTTCAAATGAATGAAACACGATGATGTTTTCATTTCTAACTTTTCAACATTTAGGGAAATTTCAAAATAGAACCAGCAAACAAGAATGTACTCACTGATAATAGAACCGGGGTGTGAATACCGGGCTGTGAAAGGGTTCGACATTACAATGGAGGGATTAGCTTATTGATTGACAGTAGAGACCCGCCCTAAGGGGGGAGGCAAAAACAGGCACGCGCTTTTAGAACCAAAGCCACAAGAGCTTTCTTGGAAAGAAAGTTGCATTCAAGAAGTTTTCTCCCCCTCTTTTTCGCGCAAACAAGTAAAACGAGGTCCACGCTTGAAGGGTTAACTCTTCAAGAATATGAAAATCACCGACATTTGGTACAAAACCGCAAATTTTTCCTTCAGAAAAAACCTCAAAAGAACATTTATAAGTGTCCTTCAAGTCAACAACTGCTATAACAAAGACAGAATGAAGTAAAGGGGCAGTTTCCCTACCTCCAAACAACCCGTGTACAATTCGTTCTTTACGAATAGGCTTTAACTGGAATTGTTTTATAATTCCTTCCGATAAATAAGATCTTTGAGACGCAGAATCTAGTAACGCTCTAACTTTTATTAGTTTACCTTCAAGGTTTACATTTACGTATAAAATCTGCAAAAATACCCTTTCGCGGTTGCTATTATTTGACAGTGACACATCGACCTTTGGATCATTCTCTTTACACTTGAAAAAAATTCTCATTATTAAAATTAGGACACATTATCTTAAAGTGATTCTCATTGCACTTAAAACACTTTATATTTGCTCTACATTGACTTTTAAAATGACCGAATTTTAAACAAATAAAACAACATTTCTTATTAAAAATAATCTTTTCCTTATCTTTTAGACTCCTTCCTTCGGCTTTAAAACATTTATAGCTCGGATGCTGTTTTTCACAGAAAATGCATTGCGAAATGAACTTATTCTTGTTAAAATTACGTCGTAAAAAGCATAGAAGATGTCGGAATTTCACTATGTCCCTCATTTACGTTACCGGTAAATTTTCCCGAAATGTTAGCGGTCTTAGCTCGTTTTGCAGGGGTACAACCAAATCCAGAGCGGGCCAGCTTTATCATTTCTTCAGATTCAACTTCATGTCGAAGAAAGCACATAAGTTTATTTAAACTTCTTTCCGAACTTTTAGAACTTCCATTCCTTTCCCACGCGCGTAATATCTTCTCTGGTAGACACGACTCCCCAAGGGGACCGAGGAAATCAGCAAATTTCTCTTTTGTTTTTCCCAAACTCTCTAAAGCCATTAACTTTCCTTCAATGGCATCGTAAACTGAAGACAACTCAATTTTCGAATGACCGGACACCGCATTTTGCATTACGAGACTTAATAAATCTCGCACATAAATCTGAACAAGTAAATCATCCCGTCCAAATCTTTCTTTCAATTGTTCTATCGCCTTTGGATAATTTTCAGATGTTGGGGGAAAACTGTTCAAAAGTTGCGCAGCCCGAAAATTTGGCACAACGCATTGCCATAGGTACTGAAACTTGTCTTCTTATGCGATATCAGGATCATCATGAATCTTCGAAAATTGGCTCCAAAAACCCAGGTAGTCTCTTGCCTCTCCAGAAAACCTCTTAAACTCCAGCAAGGGTAGTTGAAATTTCCGACTCGGACGAGTAGCAGACTGCCGGCTTACTACCGAGTCATTATCATCTTCCGAGCTCTTCATTAACACTGAAAGTTTATTCTCTATTCGCACTCTCAAGGTTACGAAAGTATCACGGTATGTCTCTGACTCGGCATAATCACTTAAGTATTGCGCCTCTTCTTGCAATTGTTCAAGTACACTTTGCTGTGTAGCATCCAACCTTTCGAATTTATCACGGAGTTGAGTTAATAGGATTTTCAACTTTTCGCCATCACAGACTTCCTTAATCAATTCATCTTCTACTGTCTTCTTAAACAAAGTAAACGCAATTCGTTGTCCTTTACGTTGACCTTTAAGCAACTCCATGTTTC
Source organism: Octonoba sinensis (assembly GCA_038502835.1). Classification (NCBI taxonomy): domain Eukaryota; kingdom Metazoa; phylum Arthropoda; class Arachnida; order Araneae; family Uloboridae; genus Octonoba; species Octonoba sinensis. Next base: position 332,461 of record CM076606.1, on the reverse strand, counting down.
ACAGTTCCACAGAAACAAAAGATATCCAGTGCAGACGCCAAAAAAACCTATCTTGCAAACTGTATCTCAACTGCAGGTGAGCTCATCTACCCGATGGGCGTTCCCTTGCTTCGTGGAACATTCATTCCTTTAGTAGAGCAATAAAGAGTCCAAAGTACTTTAAAAATAACATAAAAACAGTTTATTGAAACATTTCAATCTGAACTACATAGCACTGCCCCACTGACACTGCAAGGTTAGTATTTATACAACTTATTCGGTGTTGCCAACAACAAAATAGTAAAAGTTAAGAAACACAAACATGAATAAATTATCAGAAACATGACACAAAACAAAATCTACAATATTTCCAAAATCGAATCGCAACACGTATATCAAGAACTTAAACAAAATTAACTTAAACACAACTAAGCAAGAACTTAAACAAAAGTTAACAAGAATAACTTAAACAAAACTAAGCAAGCACTTAAACAAAAATTGTTATTTTCGTGCACTGCAGAGGGAACAGAGGCTGTGATTTGTCTTTAGTGCCAATCGAAGCGGGGTACATTATACAATCAGCACGCAATGGCTGTTAATGTATCAAATAAAAAGCCTGCGCTTGTTTACCACTGTCTTATTTAAAGGAGAGCTACGAAATTAGCATGTGATAAACATACAGGGTTCGTCCGGAAAGTAATAGGACTGAGTCTATTTAAAAAAAAATATTGAGCCAATCGTTACAATTCCTTAAAAACTTTCAAAATAGGCTCCTTCTGCGTCGATGCAGAGCTGCCAGCGCAATTTCCAAGCATTGAAGGCGTCACGGAAGGCATTCTCCGGAATAGCCTTGAGCGCCGCGGTGCATGCTGCTTGGATCCCCTCTGTCGTCTCAAAATGCTTGCTTTTCATCGGCCTTTTCAGGCGAGGAAGCAAAAAAAAGTCCGGGGGAGCCACATCTGGGTTGTAGGGCAGCTGCGGAAGCGTTGGGATACCGGCCTTGGTCAGGTAGCTGTTCAGCACTTTTGGGACCATCTTCGCGTACACCTTGCGCATGTTCAAATGCTCCGTCACAATGTCATGAACCACAGATTTTGGTAAATTTAACATCTGGGCAATTAAACGAATACTTAGTCGACGGTCTTGCTGTTTAAGCATAAAAAGCACTAGGATTCATAATTTAAACATCGACGAACTTGTTCAAAAATTTCCTAATTGTAAAAAACAAAGAGGGAAATCTATTAGCACAGGTTAATATAAGATATATTTTCTTGTCCAATTAGTGTCTAATTTGTGAACAAATAGTTTGTTTCCCTTGTATCATTACTGTTACTTAATTCACTTTATAAATAAATGACAGAACCCTTAACGAAATTTTAAATATTACTTTAAGACAGTGTGTTATTTTCTCGTATTATTAAGATAAATTTCATTCCGAACTGGTAAGTGCATGCAATGTTTCAATTCGTTACGTTTCCGAAAATCCGCCTTTTAATGATAAATATGGTTTTAATTATCTTAAATAAACTTAATGGTTATAAATACCCGAATATACCTTCACCGTAGTGTTTTTGTTTCAATCTTTTGCAATAAGCCAAAGATAGGGCGCACTTCTAAATCTTGCGGGGATGCGCACCTAATTCTATGTACGCCACTGGTGTAAGGTCAAATTTGCACTTAATGTCTCACATCAACAAGCGAGTGCGAAAGGCAGAAGTAAAAAGGAAAGTTGAATGCTAAAAAGAAGAAAAAATCTTCTAATGATTATGTCCATAAAAGACATCCCCCCCTTAAGCGCAATTTCGCCCCTTCCCCTCAAAAAGAATCCCCCCCCCTTCCTAAAAATGCTAATAGTGCAGTTGCTCAGTTGACGCAGAAAGACGGAATTCCGTGCAGTTGAAATTTATTCACTAAATATCCAAATGTTTAATAAATACGATTTTCGTTTGTTTGTATTTAATAAATTATATATCGCATTTTTTTTAAACAGAAACTTACAGAAATTTATTCCACTAAAATTTGTTCATGCGCATTTGCTTAACGCATACGTTAATTCAATTAATAAAACACATATTCATTTCATCCCATGGTGTACTACAGCGGGTTTGTTTCCCCTTGTTAAAATTAATATGAACCGGACGAGAATAATATTGTATATCTACATTAAGGGGTGGGAGTGGAATTTTTAAGATCTTCAGACATTAAATTGAATTAAGGTTTAAAATAAAGTTAATTTAAAAACATTTAAAGCAACTAACATCCCAAACGAACAAGCAAAATAAACACCGCTACGTTTCGCTCTTGTAACCCCATATTTCCTTTGAAACATTCTAACAAAGAATCAAAACCAGATGTCACACTTTTGAAGACTCCTCAATGACCGGATGTATGCGAATCAATTGTACGCCAGTGGAGGAAGATAATTATGAAGAATGCCACAGAGGAAAGAAAGCTATTAGGGGTGCAAACAGGGAAAAAAGGGAGTGTGTGTGGGGAAAACCAAATCAGGGAATTTAAACCAAAACAAAAATTCCCCAAATTAGCTTTTGATTGCAGCGCCATCTAGATGTCAGAATAAGCTACATTCGGAGCTTTCAATTCCCCTTAAGAAAAGAATCGAGAAATTAGCTCATTTTGAACTTGTCTGGAAATAATTTGTTTGGCGTTTTGGATTTTTAATAAATTTTAATACTTTTTGAAATTTTACTGACAATTTTAACTTTGTAAGGGGGCAGCAAGAGGAAGTTGTTGAAGAACTTTCTTCTTCAGAGGACGAAAGTAGTAATTAAAGCATTTCCTTTGCAGAAGTTAAAGAGCTGTGCTACCCCTTCGAGAAAACACATATAGTGGTGGAAAAGTGGCTTCCCAACACTGCTGTGGTCAACAGGAGCATCAAGTTGTTCAACGACAATGGTATTGACCATATTAGAAAAATTCTGAACAGTCGTCAAAGTCAGACAACATTGGACAGGTTTTAGAGAAAGAAACCCCAGATTCTTCTGGTGCAAAAAGACAGAAAAAAGAAAGAACAGCAAAAGGGGAGAAAACAGCTGAAGGGATGTTACCTCATATTTTTATAGAAGGGGATTCCTCTTCCAACCATTTCCCTTCCTCCTCTCAACATTCCACTTATGCCATCAGCTCACCTCAGTACAAGTAAAGTGCAGTTAAATTTTTATTTATCTATAATTTCATGTATATTGCTGTACATTTGTTTTTCAGTTTTAAATAATAAGCAACCATCTGTGGGTCTAGAACGGATTAATCCAATTGACATTGTATCTTATGTGAAAAAATAATTCGCCATTCGTACAAATCATTATTCGAACTGCCTCCTGGAACAAATTGTGTAAGAATAGCGAGGTTCCACTGTTATAGTAAATACATTATTAAATTTAGTTTTTCAATTACTTAATATAAATAAATGAATGAAACTAAATCCTATTTCTCTTATCAGTTCTACGTCATTCTTATTTCGAGGGATCATTGATTCTTGCAAACAATTTTGTTTTAATCTTCTAGGGATTAATATATAACGTTCGAACAAACGCGCAGAGGTTGACCTCAAGAGAGATGAAACGATGCGGGAGGATAGAGCCATTTGTTGTTCAGTCGTTCCGCAAGGAAGGACAGACCTGGTCGTTGTGGTCTATCACACACATACCGGGCAGTCGTTCTGTTTGGCTGATGCCAGGTGACGGAATTTGAAACAAGGAAAAGAAATCGTCTCATTTGTGTGGATTTTTCGGTTGCGGCATCTCGAAGCTAAAAGGAGCGTTTCTGTCTTCAAAGCCTTTTAAAGAGAGTCATTATGATGAAGGGTTATAATACAGAACAAATGTCATCGTTGAAAAAGTGAGCTTTTCACCAATTTTAAAAACAGTAGAAGAGAAAAAGCTTTCAGAAGAAAAGTATAAGCAGCTAAAAATCGTAAAGTTGACTTGCGGAAGGGTAACATTCAATTCAAAGTGTACTGTAATTTAGCAAAATGGAGTGATGAGTGTGCTGGACACGTCACTCTTCTAGGGGCGTATACACCTGGGGGGGGGGGGGGGGAGTCAAACCCTTTCCCATAGTCCGATAGACGAAAAGTAAAAACATACATTTTTATGTCTTAACGAATTATAGAAAATTCATTTGAAATTTTCGAGTCCTGATCAGTGTTTCTTTCAGACCTTTTGCTCCGGGAGGGCAAGTGAAGAATTAGGAGGGGCGGTGTATGATCCAAAGCCGTATTCTTTCTTTACAGAATAGAAATGATGATAATATGGAGTTTTTTACTATATATAATACTAGCGGTATCCGCACGGCTCTGCCCGTGTTAAAAAATAAAAAGACCAGTCGATTAGCCATTGTGTATATAGTGATAACTTTTTAATGTGTAAATTAAGTTATTTTATTAAAATATATAGCGTTCCACATAATTAAAAATTATCTGCCCACGGAAATCAACCAGCGATCCTACACATTTAAGCATTTTTTTTACAAAACACACACAATAAAAAAGGAAAAAAGAAAGAAAGAAACGAAACGAAACGGGAAAAAGAAAATATTTTTAAAAAAAAAACCATTTTGTTTGTTTGGTTCAAGTACCCACACAAAAAGGAGGATTATAATAAATTAGAATAGTTTTAATTTATAATTTTTTAGTATAATTAATTTTTATCTATTATTCATTGACATTAAAACAGAAAGACGAAATTTTGTAGCTTGCAGAAACAAACAGCAGCAAGCAAAGCTTTGAAAGCGGAACAAACCTTTCATCTGAGCTGCTCAAATAGGAAAATAACATATGTGCTAGTTCACTGGCGAAACAAAAAATAAAATAAATGAAAAAATAAATAGTAATAATAAGTTGGAATAACAAAAATCGCTATAAAGGATAACATTTGTTTTGAAAACCCTTGTGCAGTATGGAAATTGGTCCCGTAAAATACATGTCAAAATAAGGAAATCAAAATAAAGCTATCAATCGCTTGTGAGCAGCAGGAAATAAATTTTAGTTCGTTTTTAAAAAAATAATAATCAAATTCCAAAAAAATAAATAAATAAATTAAAAATCGGCTGCTCCTCAAATTGCTAAAAGCCGCAAGCACTAAATTTTAATTCGTTAAAAGAAACAAGAAGTTCCGTCTAGAACTATACGAGCCTACTTTCCCGTATACACCAAATTCAAATTTATAATCTAGCTATCTCTTTCTCCTTTAGCTTTAGTTCTTAATTATTTCAAATATACCTTTTTCAACGGATAATACATATTCATTCACTCATTCATTCTTTCCTTTATTCAGCCATTCATTCTTTCCTTTATTCAGCCATTCATTCATTCATTCATTCATTCATTCGTTTACTCATTCATGTCTTTATTCATTTATTTACTCATTCATATATTTATTCCCTCATTTATTCATTCTTTTCCTCATTCATTTATTCATTGATTCATTCTTTCACTCCTTCATTTATTAATTCATGCTTTCACTCATTCATTTATTCATTGAGAAATATCCTTAAAAATCCCGATAAAAAAATTTTATAGGAAAATAGGCTCGTTAGTTCTGGGTGAACTTTCTATTTGCACATGTTCTACGTTATAAGAGCTTTCCGATAAAGTTTGTTCCAAGCAAATCGGTCCGTTAGGTCAGGATTTATATAGGATTGAAATTTCCCCGTAAGCGCTATGTTAATTTTTTGAACTGTTCAAAAATGAACAAAAACTGTTCAAATTGATATTTCACGCCAAGAGATTCTTCCAGTAAGCTTGTTCATTGGAACATGGGTCTTGTACCCAGAGTTTACATCATTTGCTTCATTTTCGCCCATAGGCGCTAATGTTAAATTTTTTTGAACTGTTCAAAATTGAACGAAAAAGTGTTCAAATCAAAAAGTAAAATATGGAAATGAGATGTCCTCACCGAGACCTTTCGAATGCAAAAAGAATTTTTCGAATCGGACTATTCGTTCAAAAGTTATTAGGGGGGGACAGACCGACAGACACACATTTTCCCCATCTCAAAACCCTACTTTCAAATTTTTTATTTTTCAATCTTTATTTAATTACTTCACTTTTTTTTTGACTTTTCTTTATTTTTAACGATATTTTTCCGATACATTCAGCTTTCTTTCATGCTTTATTATTATTTTTTTTACTTTTACGGGAAAGTAGGCTAAAAAGGATCAATAGTCAGTTGGCATGGTAACAATTAAAATCTATACTAATAAAACCTGTCCGCGTCTGTCTGTCTGTGTGTCTGTCACCTCATCTCCTCGAGAACGGCAGGTTGCCCGACGTCGGGACGGGTATCGTCGGATTCGGAATTTTCCGGGGAAGCCATATCGCCCGGTCTCATCTGTGTCCGGCTTTAATTAGCGGAGATATTAATTAAAAACGCTATTTTTTGCAAATTTTACTTTCCTTTTTCATTGCATTGTTGGCATCGTTCCAACAATGTATAATACAGCAGTTGCCGTTTGAATTAAAATCAATGCAGTTGTTGCCATTGTTATAACAAATCAACAATACTAATAATCAGCATTTCTAGCGTTTTGAGTGAGGCTTCACTGAATTTAATAAATAAAATAATGTACGCGAATTTAATCCTTTTTTTTTTCATTTATTTATCGTCTGCGCTTTTCATTATATTTCTTAGAGTGACAGCTCTCTTTTTTTTCAGTTTCGTTAGAATTGTTGTTTTGAAAAGCATTAAAATTTTCAAAGTTCTTCCGATTTGATTACATAGTGAATAATATTTTTATTTTACAGAGTTTTATTTTACAGAGAACAAGAAAATGAAGAGGAAAGTAGTAGGAGAAGAATTGAAGATGCCGAACGGCATCGAGAAGCCCGAGAACAAGAAAATGAAGAGGAAAGCAGTAGAAGAAGAATTGAAAATGCACAACGTCTTTAGGCAGCAAGAGAACAAGAAAATGAAGAGGAAAGCAGTAGAAGAAGAATTGAAAATGCACAACGTCTTCAGGCAGCAAGAGAACAAGAAAATGAAGAGGAAAGCAGTAGAAGAAGAATTGAAAATGCACAACGTCTTCAAACAGCAAGAGAACAAGAAAATGAAGAGGAAAGCAGTAGAAGAAGAATTGAAGATGCCGAACGGCATCGAGAAGCCCGAGAACAAGAAACCATTTCAATTCGTGAAAACAGACTGCGCACGTCCAGGGATCGTCGAGAAGGGAACGCTCTTCACAATATTGGAAGATCCGGATCTACTGCTGATGTCACTCAGCACAATTGCGGTTTAATGACTGATTGCTGCAATTTCTGCAGCGGACTCTTTTTTTGGGTGAAATGAACACAAGAGGAAATTATGTTAATTGTTGTCACAGTGGAAAAATAGTTGAAACAGAAAAGAGTTATCCCCAAGAATTACGTGATTTAATGAGTGGGATTCACCAATTTTCAAATGAATTCTTTAAAAAAATTAGAAATTATAACTCTGCGTTTAGTTTCGCTTCATTGGGTGCTAATGTTGAAATGCCTCCAGGTTATGGTCCCTACTGTTTCAGAATTCACGGAGCCATTTATCATAAAACAAGTCACCTTCATCCAAATGAACCAGGACAAGAGAAATTTGCGCAGTTGTATATTTTGGACTCCGATCAAGCACTAAGGCAGAGGATGAGTTTTATGGAAAGCGTCTCTTTGAATCCGGACTTTTAGGGCTCTACCACGAACGGTTCGGAAAAGTTCCGAATCGCTAATTTTCCGGCCTCGGAACTTTGCTATTCCGGTACCGAAAAACCGTTAACTCAGTCTTGGAAATGTGATTGACAGCTGGCTTCGAGTTTCCGATAGTGACATCTCTTCAACCAATCACAGAACGATTTCAAGTTTGCTTATATATTACGGTAACCCTTGCTTTCGTCCGCCATTGTTGTGTACAGCAGATTTCGATAGGTTTTGCAATATGTTTAAAGGCAGCTGAAAGGATTAAACGCCATAAGAAGTGGTATAAAGGTTCAACTAACAAAAAGTTAGTTCTTTGTTGGTATTTGAATGAGTATTTTTAAATCTCTTATCATTACTTTGCGTTATGTTACTTACAGAACAGCTAGCAATCGTTCTGCTAACAGCAGAACGACTTTGCATGAATTTCATCAAAATCCTCTAAACGTTCGTGAACCGTGTTTTAAATTTTTAATATGTTATCGAATAAATATTCTATTAGTTAAAAATCATTATATATGTATTTGAACTTTAAGGAATGGTAAACGTTCCTTTTTTGATGAATAAACATATAAAACGTCTTTGATACATAAACACATAGTAAACGAAAGTAAATCATGCATCTAGTTCAGTGCTTTGTAATTCCAAATAATGGAGATTTGTTTTGTTCTTAACATGAATTTTTCAATTCGAAAAAAAAAAATACATAAATAATAATAATTTGATCTCATGATTCGAGTGTTAAATTTTTTTCACTGTGGTATACATATTGTAAATATATCTGAAAGTCAGTTTTAAAAGTTCTATATAAATTTTACATAAAAAAAAGTTATCAAAATCCACAATATTTAACTGCAAAATAAAAACATTTGCAGCATTCGGCTAAACTTTACTTTACGGTAACCCATGATTTATCGCCAAATCTGGAAACAATTTTTTAAAGAAAATTTTGTAAAGAATCCGTTTTGCAGCATTCAAACAGAAAGACGTTTTTCATCAAAAAATGTTTATTCATCAAAAAAGGAACGTTTACCATTCCTTAAAGTTCAAATACATATTAAATGATTTTTAACTAATAGAATATTTATTCGATAACATATTAAAAAGTTAAAACACGGTTCGCGAACGTTTAGAGGATTTTGATGACATTCAACCAAAGTCGTTCTGCTGTTAGCAGAACCATTGTTAGCTGTTCTGTTAGTAACATAACGCAAAGTAATGATAATTTATTAAAAAATATTCATTAAAATACCAACAAAGAACCAATTTTTTGTTAGTTGCACCTTCATACCACTTCTTATGGCGTTTAATCCTTCCAGTTTTCTTTAAACATATTGCAAAACGCATCGAAATCTGCTGTAAACAACAATGGCGGACGAAGGCAAGGGTTGCCGTAATATATAAGCAAACTTGAAATCGTTCTGTGATTGGCTGAAAAGATATCACTCTCGGAAACTCGAAGCCAGCTGTTAATCACATTTTAAAGACTGAGTTAACGGTTTTTCGGTACCGGAATAGCAAAGCTCCGAGGCCGGAAAGTTACCGATTCGGAACTTTATAAGACATGGAATAAATCTGGAATCCTTTATGTTGAAAAAGTACTTTATTTAGAAGATTAAATAAGATGGAATTGTAGTATTAGATTAAGACATTCTGTACTGTTTACATTCTTACAAGCTTAAGAATAAAAAATCGAACAGAGTTGAGTTGTACAGTTGTTGTAAGATAGAATAATAAGTAGTGGCTTAAAATAGATAAACATGAAAATTAAATATTGAATTAAATATTCTAACACTCCCCCTCAATATTTCTATCCCACCAACCCCATTCCTTGAGAAAATTTTGCAGTCTTAACCGCCTCAAGAGGCTTTGTTAATAAGTCAGCTTTCATAACATCAGTTGGGCAATATAATACTAACAGAAAATTATTAGTTACAAGTTCACGAACAAAGTGATACTTAATGTCTATATGTTTTGTGCGCTGACTAAACCTTCCACACGTAAGCATCTTGATGCAGCTTTGATTGTCCTCGAATATGGTTATAGGTAATGTAGTTACTTCATGAAAGTCACTTAATAGTCTGCTTAACCATATAGCTTCTTGTGCTGATTCTGCAAGAGCTACATATTCAGCTTCTGCACTCGATAAAGAAACTGATGGCTGTATCTTGCTTGACCAACATATTGTCCCTCCATATAGTTGGAACAAATATCCACTCTGTGATCTTCTTCCTTCAGATCCTGCCCAATTGGCATCCACGTAGCCTTCCAAAATGCTAGTTTTACTTTGTAGATCTGAGCCTAACTTTAGTCTTTTGTGCACTGTAGTTTTCAAGTATCGAAATACTCTTTTCACTTCTGTCCAGTCACTTTGAGTTGGTCTGCTAACTTTACTAGCTAATATTGATGTACTAACTGATATGTCTGGTCTTGTATTAGTAGAAATGTAAAGAAGTGATCCTATAGCTGCTCGATAGACTGTATTTGTTTCTAATGGATCTTCAACTTCATTTCTCTTTTGGTATCCTGGCTCCAAAGGTATTCTTGATGGTTTCGAATCCTCAAGACCAAACTCCTTTATTTTCCGATTGATGTAGTTTGTTTGATGCACATAGAAAAGTCCTTCAGCATCTTGATCAATTTGCAAACCCAAATAAAAATTTAAATGTCCCAGGTTCTTCACTTTGAATTGGCTCATTAGGTCCACTTCAAATTCCCTTAGGTTTAAACTTTCTTTGCTGGCTGCAATAACATCATCAACATAGACAAGAATGTAGGTCCAGGCTCCATTGGAATGTTTAGAATATAAACAAGGGTCTGTATTACTCTGCTTGAAGTTCATTTTCATGAAACTGTCATGAAGTTTCTTATTCCATTCATTCGCACCCTGTTTCAAACCATATAAATTCTTCTGAAGTTTACAAACAAGATGTTGCTTTCCTGGTTCTTCATATCCTTTTGGCTGTTTCATATATACATCATGATGAAGATCACCATTTAAGTATGCTGTCTGAATGTCATAATGATTAACTTGCATTTTCCTTTTTCCTGCAATAGCTAACAAAGTGCGAAATGTAGTCTGGCGTACAACAGGTGCAAACACTTCATCGTATTCTTCGCCAAATTTTTGAAAAAATCCCTGTGCAACCAATCTGGCCTTGAATCTGTCTACATCTCCATTTTGATCAATTTTTCTCTTGAAGACCCATTTGCTGCCTATTGCTACTTTATTTGGTGGAAGTTCTGCTAATTCCCAAGTTTTGCTTGCCTTTAATGAATTTATTTCCTCTTTCATTGCATTACTCCAAGATTCAGCATCTTTAGACTTGATCGCTGCTTCATATGTTTTTGGTTCTGCTTCTTGAGTTTCACCTTCCTTAGCTATTTGGATTGTTTCAATTAATCTTTCTGGTGCTTTTCTAGCTCTATTTGATCTTCTGAGCATATTGTTATCTTCATTACTTTCTTCATCTGTTGCATTTGCTTTTTCAGTTTCCTCAAAATCAAAATATGCTGAAGAATTGGTCTCCTCTTCAAGTTCAAATTGACATGTTTCTTCTGCAACAAAGTTTTCGGATATGGTTTCCTGTTGACTTTCAGACTCGAAATCGTCTACAAACTTTACATGTTTACTGATAGTAATCTTGTTGGTCTTTCTGTCCAATAATCTGTAGGCTTTAGATCCTTCTTGATAACCCACAAATGTCATCAATTTTGCTTTGTCATCTAACTTTAATCTTTGTCCCTCTGGGATTAAGGTGTAAGCTTTGATGCCGAATGTCTTGATTACTTCCAGATTTGGTTTTTCTCCATGCCATAACTCGTAGGGTGTAACTTCATGATGTTTTGTTGGCAGTCTGTTCTGTAGGAAGTTGGCAGTCTGAATAGCTTCTCCCCAATACTTATTTTCAAGACCTGATTCTAGGAGTAAACATCTCGTCATTTCAATAAGATATCTGTTTTTGCGCTCCGCTGTCCCATTCTGTTGAGGTGTATAGGGTGCCGAGGTTTGTCTCTGTATTCCCTCATCAATGAAGATTTTATCTACTTCAGCATTCATGTATTCTCCACCTCTGTCTGATCTTATGCACTTTGGTGTTTTCCCGAACATAGTCTGAACCTGTTTCACGTAATGAACTATGTTTCTTGAAACTTCCGACTTATTCTTCATCAAATAAACTTTTGTATATCTACTAAAATCATCAATTAGTGTAAGTATATACTTGTTTCCACTTGGTGTAGCTACATGAATCGGTCCGCACACATCTGAATGAACCATCTGAAACAGTTCTGTGGTTTTTGTTGATGATTTCTTTGGAAAAGATGTTTTTGTCATTTTCCCTTTAATGCAGATCTCGCATACATCAGTGTGTTTGCAAGGCTTTATCTTTAATCCTGTAGCTAAATATTTATTTTCTACTTTCTTTATGGCTTGAATATCTCTATGGCCTAATCTTTTGTGCCATTCATGTATGCAGAGAGACTTGCAATCAGTTGCACTTAATGCCTTTTGTGAGTTTAGTACATACAAACTGTTTTTAGTACTTGCTATAGCAACAATGTTTTCTTTTAACTTTATAGTACACTGTTCATTACTAAAGTCAACATTAAATCCTTTATCAACTAATTTCTTGACAGACAATAAATTTCCATGCAATTGAGGCACGTAAAGAACATCTTGAACTTTTATTTTACTTACATGGTTCTTGTCATCTTCATAAAATATCCAGCCTTCACCCTTTCCACTGGTCACTATGATTTGACCATCTGCAAGGTAAACTTTATCTTGAATGGTTTCATCAAGTGCTGTGAAGAAATCAAAATTGCTGGTCATATGCGAAGTTGCGCCAGAGTCAATGTACCACGAAAGAGTTTCTGTTTCACCCAAGATAAAACAAATATGTTCTTCATTGTTGATTCTTATTTCTGAACTGTTATTATCTGCTAGAGTAACTTTCTTAGCTGTATGTTGATTTTCTTGCTGATTTGTTCCTTTCCGTAGTAGCCATGCTTTATACTTTCGACAATCCACCTTGTCATGTCCTGGCTTCTTACAGAAAAAACAGCTTCTTTTTGTATGCTTCTGAACTGTAGAATTGACCTTTAATACTTTTTCTTGGCTCGGCTGGCTCCCATGGTTCTGTTCTCTTCTTCTTCTGTTTTCTTCTATCAACTTATTTTTAACCAGTTCTTGTGTTAAATCTGCTTCTGGTCTGGTTTCCAACGCTGTAATCAATGTTGCATAGCTGTCAGGAAGGCTGCTCAACAATAATGCCACAGTTAGAGGTTCTGCCAAATTTTCCCCCAATGCAGTCAGTTGATCAATGAGATCAGTCATACTGTTGATGTGTTCTTCCATATCACTGTGTTCATCCAGTTTCAAACTACACAGGCGTTTTAGCAAGTTGACTTTGTTGGACAATGTTGACTTTTGATGATATCCAAGAAGAGATTTCCACATACCATTCGCTGTATTGTGCTTCTTTACATGGCATAGTTGGTTATCTTCAACCAGAAGTCCAATGGTAGCACGAGCCTTTCCATCCTTCGTAATCCAGTCCTCATTTGCATCCGCAGGTTTATCTTTTTCAACAGTATTCCAGAGTCCTTCTTTAATCAAGAGAAGTTCTACTTTGTACTTCCAGATTTGGTAATTTGAATTATTTAACTTTGCTATTGAAATGCGAGCACCTTCAGCCATTGTGACTTCAGCAGAACAGGATAAACAACTTTCGTTTTCGAAAAAAAAAATCGCAAATTTCTTTAAAATATTTCAAAAATTGCAATCAGTCTCATAATCTATAAGACATGGAATAAATCTGGAATCCTTTATGTTGAAAAAGTACTTTATTTAGAAGATTAAATAAGATGGAATTGTAGTATTAGATTAAGACATTCTGTACTGTTTACATTCTTACAAGCTTAAGAATAAAAAATCGAACAGAGTTGAGTTGTACAGTTGTTGTAAGATAGAATAATAAGTAGTGGCTTAAAATAGATAAACATGAAAATTAAATATTGAATTAAATATTCTAACAAACTTTTCCGAACCCTTCGTGGTAGAGCCCTTATTAACACTGTTGGGGTATGACACTGTATACTATTAAAACCTCCTCGATGATTAAAGCCTGTCCGCGTCTGTCTGTCTGTCACCTCATCTCCTCGAGAACAGTGGACGGGTATCGTCGGATTCGGAATTTTAAGGGGAAGCCATATCGCCCGGTCTCATCCGTGTTCGGCTTTAATTAGCGGAGATATTAATTAAAAACGCAAATTTTTGCAAGTTTTATTTTATTTTTTCATTGTTGCATTGTTCCAACAATATATAATATACAGTTGCCGATTGAATTAAAAGGAATGCAGTTGTTGCCATTGTTAAACAAATCAACAATGCTAATAATCATCATTTCTAGCATTTTGAGTGAGGCTTAACTGTAGTTGCTCTACGTTAAAAATTAATGTAGTTTAATCCTTCTTTCTTTTTAATTTATTTATCGTCTGCTAGGTAATAAAAACTATTTTTCGTATTTTAACGGGGACTTTTAAAGATTGTTTTAATTATTCTGAATGCGCAAAACGAAAATGGCGTAAAATCGAAAAAGGATAGAAAGGGATAATTAATTGTTCTTATTCTGATGTGGATTTTTTGAATTCTCTATTATTAATAGTGGTCCGTGTCTGTATGTCTGTGTATGGATTGGATAGACGATAAAGAATTTCAATGCAGTGTTGTATTTAAGCTCGCGCAGCACCGGGCATTCAACGGTTTCTTAACAAAAACCGAACGACAAAAAGAAAAAAAGCAAATTTTTACGAGTTTTGTACTTAATTAATCTACGATTTTTAGGGACTGTTGCTCTTATTTAGGCTAGCACGAAGGCCATTGCTTCTTACTATCGGTCCGGATCTGTATGTCTGTGTTTGGATAGATAATAAAGAATTTCAATGCCGTGTTGTATTTAGCTCGCGCAGCGCCGGGCGTAGCCCGGCTCCCTCAATCTATTATTTTAGCCCGGGCAACGCCGGGCGGCACGTCTAGTCTATACTATTAAAACCTGTCCGCGTCTGTCTGTGTGTGTCTGTCACCTCATCTCCTCGAGAACGGGCGGCGGTGCGACGTCGAACCGGTTATCGTCGGATTCGGAATTTTCCGGGGAAGCCATATCGCCCGGTCTCATCCGTGTCCGGCTTTAGTTAGCGGAGATATTAATTACAAACGCAATTTTTTGCAAGTTTCATTTTATTTTGCATTGTTGGCATCGTTCCAACAATATATAATACAGTTGCCGTGTGAATTAAAATCAATATGCAGTTGTTGCCATTTTTGTAACAAATCAACAATACAAAAAATCAATGTTTCTCTAGCATTTTGAGTGAGGCTTCGCTGAATTTAATAAATAAAATAATGTACGCGAATTTAATCCTTCAAATTTTTTTCATTTATTTATCGTCTGCGCTTTTTATTATATTTCTTTTAGTGGCAGCTCTCTTTTTTTTTTTCAATTTCGTTAGAACTGTTGTTTTGAAAAGCATTAAAATTTTCAAAGTTCTTCGGATTTGATTATCTTGGACATAATTTGATTACATAGTAAATAATAATTTTATTTTACAAATTATAACTTTGTTTTACAGCTTCGTAAGAATATGTTTTCCGAAATTATTATATGTTTATTCATTCAGTTTATTTATTCAGTCAAATATTTAAATCAAATATTCAATCATATTATTAAATTTTGATTGAGCATTTATTTAGATTTTATTTAATATCTCTTTGAGTTGATATAACTTGCTTTAAAAATGTGAATTTATTACAGTTATTTTTCTCAAAGTTCTTCCGATTTGATTGTCTAGGATATAAATTGATTACATAGTAAATGATATTTTTATTTTACAGATTATTATAACTTTGTTTTACACATTGGTAAGACTATTTTTCCCGAAATTATTTATATGTTTAGTTTTGAAATTTCGTTAGAACTTTTTCTTTGAAAAGCGTAAAATTTTGAAAGTTCTTATCTTGAATATTGATATATATTTTGATGATATAGTACTTGGATATTAATATATATTTTGATGATATAGACATTTGATATATAGACATTTGATGATATAGACACATAGATGATTTTCGACATTGATTTACATCCTGAATCTCATAAATATCAATTTAGCATTTGATATATATAGTATACTGATTCAATTTAGTATTTGCAATAATAAATTTAATCCTTCTTTCTTTTTAATTTATTTATCAACTGCTATCTAACAAAAACTATTTTTCGTATTTTAACGGGGACTTTTAAATTAATTGTCCTTATTCTAATGCAACTCTTTTGCATTTCTCTATTATTAATGTCGGTCCGGGTCTGTATGGCTGTGTATGGATAGATAATATAGTTTTTCAATGCCGTGTTGTATTTAAGCTCGCGCAGCGCCGGGCGTACAACGGTTTCTTAACAAAAATCAAACGCCAAAAAAAAAAAAAAAAAAACTACTTTTTACGAGCATTGTACTTAATTAATCTATGGTTTTTAGGGACTGTTGCTCCTATTTAGGATCGCACGAAGGCCATTGCTCATTAATATCGGTCCGGGTCTGTATGTCTGTGTATGGATAGTAGATAATAAAGAATTTCAATGCCGTGTTGTATTTAAGCTCGCGCAGCGCCGGGCGTAGCCCGCCGCCCTCAATCTATTATTTTATCCCGTGCATTGAAGGGCGGCAAGCCTAGTTAAAGTTAATTACCGTGAAAAAATAATTTCGAACTGCAGAGAAAAATGCTTATAACTTCTTTTCAAGTTAATTTAGAGACTTCGAATTTTCGCACGCAGAGCGAAACTCTTTACGGGGTACTTTTTTACGGGCTTTTCAATGGTATCAAGCTCGAAAGGTTGCGATAATTCCTTCTCATAGAAAACGACTATTTTATGAAACTTTAGGCTATAAATTGAAATAAAAAAAGAACAAATTAGAACTTCAGAAAAAACTCTCCGAGGTGCACACCCCGATGTTCCAAACTAATTTCGTTCCAAATTTCATGAAAATCCGCCGAACGGTCTTGGCCCTACGCCGGACACAGACAGACAGACAGGCAGACACACATACTTGCTGCTTTATTAGCCTACTTTCCCGTAAAAGTAAAGAAAAATAATAATAAAGCATGAAAGAAGGCTTAATGTATCGTGAAAATATCGTTAGAAATCAAGAAAAGTCAAAAATATGTTAAGTAATTAAATAAAGATTGAAAAATAAAAAATTTAAAAGTAGTGTTTTGAGATGGGGAAAAAGTGTGTCGGTCGGTCTGTCGGTCTGCCGGTCTGTCTGTCTGTCTGTCTGTCTGTCGGTCTGTCCCCCCCTAATAACTTTTGAACGAATTGTCCGATTGGAAAAATTCTTTTTGCATTCGAAAGATCTCGGCGAGGACATCTCATTTCCATATTTTACTTTTTGATTTGAACAATTTTTTGTTCAATTTTGAACAGTTCAAAAAAAATTTAACATTAGCGCCTATGGGTGAAAATGAAGCAAATTATGTAAACTCTGGGTACAAGATATAACTTCCCATGAACAAGCTCACTGGAAGAAGTTCTTGGCGTGAAATATTGATTTGAACAATTTTTGTTCATTTTTGAACAGTTCAAAAAAAATTAACATACCGCCTACGGGGAAATTTCAATCCTATATAATTTCTGATCTACTGGACAGATTTGCTTGGAACAAACTTTCTCGGAAAGCTCTTATGACGTAGAACATGTACAAATAGAAAGTTCATCCAGAACTAAAGAGCCTATTTTCCTATGAAATTTTTTGATCGGGGTTTTCAAGAATATTTTTTAATTAATGAATGATTAAATGAATGAGCAAAAGAATGAATGAATAAATGAGTGACTAAATACATGAATGACTTAATAAATAATGATTGAATGAATATGTATTAACCGTTGAAAAAGGTATGTTTGAAGCAATTAAGAACTAAAGTTAAACGAGAAAGACAGAGAGAGAGAGATAGATAGCTAGATTATAAATTTGAATTCGGTGTATACGGGAAAGTAGGCTGGTATAGTTCTAGACGGAACTTCTTGTTATTAGTAGAGATAGAGATATGATAGATCCCTGATAAGATACAGTAGAAGCAATTTTAGACTATGCTTAATGAAGTTAGGGGAGTGGGTTTTTTTAGAGCTTCTGCATCTGAAACTTTTCTAATGAAAATCTTAAAAATGTAATGCTTAGACTGGGTTTGGGGCGGGGAGTTCGGGGGCCCTCCCCCGGCATTTTTTTTTTTTTTTTTGAAATTTTAAGTCCAGAGAACGCAATTTTAGGCTCTTAGGAGACGTTTGGGGAAGGGAGCGAAGGAGTTCTCTCCAGAGAAAACTTCAAAAGTATTCTTTAAAATGCAGTTTTACTCAATTTTTGTCAACGTTACTGGAGACAGGGGTGCGAGGGCTCTCCTCAGGAAACCTTTTGAGTTCTAAGTCCTAACAATGAAATTTCAGATACATAGTTTGGAGATGTTAGAGGATGCAAAAAATAGTTCGGGCACTCTCCTCCCGCAAATTTTTCGAAACTGAAGTTTTACATTTTAGGCTACTTCTGGTGGAAAGGAGTGAGTCCCTGCTTTGAAAAACTTTCCAATCTAAAGTCTTAAAAAGTGCAGTTTTAGGGGGGTTTTTTTGGTGGCAAAGGGGGGAGGTGTCTAAAGTACTTATAGGAAAGTTTTAAATTGAAGCCTTAAGTCACAATTTTTGGCATCTTTCTTAACATTAAAGAGATGAAATGTTTCAAAAAATATGGAGCACATGTACATGTTTATGTTTTTACTTGCATGCAAAACGATGATCATTGGTCAATGACCAGTCATGAGTCAAGTAGAAGATTACCAGAATCTAGATTTAAATGTTTTAAAATAAAAATGTACATTTTTTATAAGATATTTGTAATTGTTTCTGGGAAATTTCCAAAAGTTCTCTTAATGTTGACCTGAAATAAACGATACAATTTCAAAGTAACAGTGTGAAACATTTCATTGAAAACCATTCTCTCACTGCAACTGGATATCGAAATATTCGTACAACAGAAGTATGGATCAAAAGGTTCCTACCATATGTAAAAAAAAATGAACCAATACTAAATAATAAAAGGCAGCTTCTTTTAGGAAGGGGTTATATTCATGAAATTTAATCGAATAAATGGAGATTGTATTGTTTATCCTGTACTCTGAACCAGGGCCACCGAGAGCCAAAGGCGGACCCAACGTTAGTTTTGTCCCCCCCCCCTTTCCACCTCCCATTATACTTGCCATCTTAGCCATAGAAAACTTCCACTTCACTACTCTGATGCCGAACCATGCCCCATGAATCAGCTATACCTGACACCCCTCTCAACAGCCCTGCTCAGAACCAAGTCTTCTCTGAAGGAGGGGAGCTTTGGCGTTTCACATTTTGTTGGCCAGTGGGAGACCAGTTTTATGACTACCCAAAACAGAGGCCACTTTATTTCCTCTATATACTTTAAAATTTTAATTTTTCATTCTTCCCTCCTCCCCTTTTCTTTCCTTCTTTTTTTTCTTTTGAAATTGTGATCTGAATTTTTTTCTCCCGGGGGGGGGGGGGGGGGGCAGTTGACTTGCTCCGAGGGGGCAGTGCCTCCCCGGAGAGATGCCTGAAAGAAACACTGGTCCTGATATTTTCTGAGCACGAGTAATTTCAAGCCTGTATCTGTTTCTGCATGCTTTTACTTTTTTTTAAATGTTACCTACCCGATTTTTAAAAAAATTTGTTAAGAAATGGATTTTATCATAAACGGGGCAATTTCGCTCTACAAAATATTTTCAAAGCATGTTATCGAAATTTTAAACACAGGCAGAATATAACAAATCATTTTCAGCTTTCTTTTAAAATTGTTTGAAATATTAAGCATTTTTTAAATTTTTTTAAGTGCGTCCAAAAGGTTTGGAAATTTGTTTAAATAGCCCAATTTCTCAACTCGTTCCAACTCCTAAGGGCAGAGGATAACTGATGGAATCGTGATATGTGATCATATTGCTCACACATGACCACAGGGGCATCATGTCGACGCGCACCCAATGCTCATGCAACTTCCACCTGCTGTTGTTTTTCTAATTCCACTCGGGTATTTAAACTCCCTTCGCAGAGCAACCAGGAATTAAAGCAGTAAGGAGCGACTTCCGTTTGAAGATGAGCCCCGCAACGGAGGAAGTACGACTTACACCAGATGGCGCCACCACAAATATGCCATCTTCCTTTTTGACCTAAGAAGTAAGGGAAGGGAAATTCTCCACCCTCCGGGGTACCTACGGAACTGAAGAGTTGATGGATTTTACATGCACGTAATAACAACTATGGGGAAAAACAATTTGGGGGGAGGGGGATACTTCGTGCTGTGGGAGGGCCCAAGCAAGCCCCGTTACGCCACTGCAATCAACATAGATGCAGTAAAAAGCTTAATTTTTGATTTTTTCCCCCAAAGGAAGAGGCCTTCTTGCCCGGCACTGCCTGACCTTTAGCACAGGACTCGCGTGTACACACGTTTGACACGTAAATCGATATTATTCCAAAAACACAGACATATTTTAAGAAGATGCGAGTCAAACTTTGACTCTCAAAATTTCAACCAAAAAATATTCTTATATTGAAAAATTAATTTGTATTTTTGCTGAATAGGCTTTAAATTGTGAAATATTGATAAAATAACGACAAATATCGTAAAATGACAGGAGATGCGAAAAAATTGCTGTACGCTTGCAGCAAAACGCAAAACGTATCATTGTACCTTACACGTTACATCAACGAAAAAAAAAAAAAAAAAGAAAAAGATGCTAAAAGTACAAAGTTTTCAACAAATATATTTGTTGAAAACTATGTACTTTTAGCTTTTTTTTCCTACCCGACGTGTATGATTTTGAACATTGCAATAAATAAATGAATGAATAAACAATAAAAAATTAAAAAAGAAAGAAAGACTTTTAACTTTTATCATTCAAAGTTTAACCCTTAACAGCTGTCACAAATATTTTCGCACAACTGCCGTAAGCGGTCTCATAGACCACTTGCAAAGAAGCTTTAAATTAGTTAAATTTTACCTACTAAATGACATGCTATGATTAAATTCAGGGCCGCTGTAAGCGGGCGTGCAAGGCGTGCACCGCACGCGGGCGCCATGCGAAAGGGGGCGGCAAATTCAGCCTCACAATCCTAAATTTCATCACAGATTTTTTGAAAATATTAAAAAACTTTTTGCCCTCACATGGGATCTTCCTCTCGGCTATTTTCTCCAGCTGTGACTCTTGATAAGCTTCTTTTGTTTTCTCAAAACGAAGCCCCCGCCCCTCCCCTTAGACTAAGGGCTCCTCCGCACTTACAGACTCCACCAAGACACGACCAGTGTCCCCCACCTCATTAGGGCTTTGATTGATGGGCTATTAAGAGAAACTCCAATGTGAAGAGGTATTTTGCAAAGGGACGACTTTTGCGGTAGACATGAAAGGCGAGCAAGTTGGTTGCTGGCCATGGTTTACTTAAATGCCATGAATTTTTCAAATGCATACATTTGTTGCAGTATTTTCTGTTTTTTTTCTTTTTGCCTTATTTAACTGTTTACCAACCTATTTCAAAAAAAAAAAAAAAGAGTGGGTGGAAAAGGGGGGGGGGGGAGGGCGAAAAAGTAAGTCTTAAAAATAAATAATTGCACATTAAATGTGTACTGTAGTGTAATAAAAGCTCACTTATCAAATCACGGGAAAAACTAATAACTATTTATATTAATAAAATGATTTTTTTAAAAACATTTTTAAGAGAACAAAACATATTGTACTGATTTTACATTGGACGCGCAAATAAAACTACAAAAATTGACATCAAACAGGCGAACATAACGTTTCAGTGTTTATATTATGCAATAAATAAAATAATTAATAAAAGCTTTTTCACATTCTCACATATTTATTCCAATCGCAGTTTTATAAACAGAGAACAAATATTTCTGCATTTCGATGAACGCAGAAATATCTGTTTTTCTTATTTCACATCTATAATTTTATTCCTACTTATTATTATTACCTTGTTTATTTTTTAATTTATTACATTTTTTCGCTGCACATAATTAACACTTAAGAATTATTTGTTTCCGAAAATTTATTTCGAAATTGACATCCAATGCTTTGTAAATTCGGAACGGGGAAATTCTCACTTCGAGGGGGGGATTTCAGGCAATGGTGACAGTTTGTGGCAAAAAAAGGGGGGGGGGGTAGAGAGAGGGAGCGTGACATCAGACATCACATATTTTGGTTAAGTTACAAACGCTTAGATTCAGCACACTAGATATTTTTAATTTACTTGTTTTTTATTCTTATTGAAAACTCTAAAAAGTATAACTAATATCATTGGCGTTCCTAGCATGGGCGTGAGCAATGCGGAAATTTGTGCTATCCTCCCCCCCTCCAAAAAAAAACTCAGCTGTGTTGTACAAATTTGTAGTGTGTAGTTTATATTTACAGCAGTGCAAAAAAAAAAAAAAAAAAAAAAATCTCAAGAAATTTTATATTTTATTTATTTGGTGCAACTCGCATTAAACTACATTTCTAATCAGCAAAGAGATGTTGAAACGGTACCACTAAAATCGAAAAATGCAAGTGTATGTATTTTTAAAGAACTCTTAAATTTAATTTGGGTGTAACCCCCCCCCCCCCCCCCCGCAGTGACGCTACTGCTAATATCATGGCATTTTTTCTTTTTATTATTCAATCTGTTGCGGCAAACCAGTGAAATTAAATTGGTATTGATAATTTGAGGAATGGGGGACTTTCCGAATGAATTCAAAGTGGATGATATACTTAAAAAACAGCCCATTCAGTTAGACATTAATTCAGAAACACATGAAGTATGAATTGCCAATAATTCCCCTGATTGCAGTTGTTAATGGTAAAAGGACTGATAGGAAATTGATTCTAGTTAAACCATGAAAACCTCAAGATGGGGCCAGGATTTTTTTTATCGCGGTCGGAATAATCCGCAGTGGAGAGGTCCCAAAGACAGCTATGCTCTTTCACCGCAAGAACAAATTTTTCGGTATCAAATAATAACATATCTTTATTAGACATTGCTAACTGGTCGGGTCTGGTCGGTTCTAGTGCGGCTACAGTGCCTTGTGCTTGAAGAACGCTCTCTGCACCGACTCACTATACAGATCCGATTTTGCCCCGACCGAAAGTCTGACCACGGTCGTGCAACAGAAGAAAAAGCAAGTGCGGAGAGCTCAACACATATTCGCGTATAGCCCGTCGGGGATCATCAATCACAACCCTAATGAGGTGGGGGACATTGGTCTGGTCTTGGTCTTAGACCATAAACTAGATAGACAAGGTCTGGGGGCGTGGTCGGTAAGCAGGAGTCTTTCCCCGGAAAACAGGTGACGGAGTCCTTCGGTGAGAGAGGGCTTCGTCGTGCCATGTTAATTCTCGTAGAGATTTGAAGAGTGATTTATTTTAATTTCTTATTGTATGACAGACACATTTTAGCACAATTATTTTCTATCACACGCAAGGAAACAGTTCATAGATTAATGGACAAGTGTTTTTTTATTGGTATTATCAATAATTAATTAGTAATAGTGATTTGAAAATGATCTTATATATTGAGCTCATTGAGAGTAGGAGTTAGTTTCTTGCCCCCTTTTGTGAAACTTAATGTCATACAGTAAAGCTCTTTGCAATGAATACAATTCGTATTGCTTTTACAAGGTTTTTAACTGACTTCAACCTCATTATGTCTTGCCCTTGAGATATCAATGCGAAAAGTAAAAACATTTGTAATATTACGTTAATAAGCCAAACATCAAATATACCTATTCTTTTCTTTTTCAGTTCATTGAAAAATAAGGAAGGAAAAACAAAAGCGTTTAAGCTGTTTTTCTTTTCAAAATCTGAAATAAATTTAAAGAAAGCAACAGCATGAAGAAAAAATTTTAGTTTTGAAAATAGTTTTTTAAATTTTTTAAGTTCAAAAAATTATTTTCTTTAGAAAATTGTCAGTTAAAACTTTAATGTTGCTCCGATACAGTTCGTAAATCTAAAATTAATAGTCATGTGACATTAGCCTGTAGGACTGAAAACATCGGATTGGGATCATTCATAAATGATGTCACGCTTCGAGGGGGAGGGGGGTTCGTGAAATTGTGACAAGGGGTGGGGAGGGGGTATGTTGAAGCGTGACACTTTGTGACAAGGGGGGGAGGGAGTCAAATAACTGGGAAAAAAGCGTGACATCATTTATGGACGGTCCCATTGTACCGTTAATTAAAATGCGATTGTTTTTTTAATGAATTACAGAAGATGAAGTTTGTTCTAAGATTGCAAACAAACGGAATAAATTAATTTATTATCTAAGTGTTGTGCAATACAGTCAGAAATACAATATATATGTAATATATTGGTAAGGGGGAAGCATGAAATGTATTTTAAACATAATTCTGAAAATTTAACAATTTTACTTACATTATTAAAAGTAGAGAATAAAAAATAAACTGGAGCGAACACAGACATATGTATACTTGGTGGTGCAACGAACGTTCGGCCTTTCTGCGAGTATATTTCAAGCATCGTTCATGTCTTTTAAGATTTAATATTATTGAAATGTTAATTTCAACGTTGCATTTATTATTTAGGGGGCGGGCATCATTAATAAAGCAGAATGGAATTTAACTACTGGAAAAAATAGTTTAATTTCTATTGAAAATTGCTCTTGATTTTTAAATAAAATTAATGTTGTGTATTTGTTACGCATTTTTGGTATTCTTTGATATTATTTTAGAAATGGTGTAGTCATATTTTAAAGTATTTCTCAACAATTGCTTTAGTTAATTTATATATATGACTTTCTTGTTCTTCATAATCAAGAATATGATACTCCAAAAATTTAAAAATAAAATTTAAATTCACGCTTTTCATTGTTAATATTGCTATTATGTTTAATAAATCAGGTTAGTGCTTTTGTGCACAGAATGGGCCTTGATCGTTTGCCTGAAAGCAATCTCAGCTCTTTTACAGATCAGAAGCAAGTTCAGAAATTGAGAAGACTCACCCACGTGGTATAGGACGGCGAAAAGCTTTGATCTCCGACCCCTGTCAGTCAAACTGGTCCCCACTATTCCTGCTTAGGAACTAACAATGGCGAGTGAATAGAAGGGCTCGTCTAGATACTATATGGTCTAAGGTCTTGGTCGGGTCTGTAAGTGCGGAGGAGGCCTAAGAAGACAGAAAAAAGAGAACTCCTTTAACTTATCGGACTGTTGCCGAAATATGAACATAAAGAACCGCCTCTGGTTCAAAGGAGGGGACACACTCGGAGATTACCCTAAGACCCTGCCCTTTACTGACCTCTGGTAGCGATTCTTTTGGTCTCCATAGTCATTCTAATGTTCTCCCTCGGGATGTTCAATTTAAGATTAGGACTAGATGGAATTCTAATGTTCTTGAGAGGTTTGATAAGACCAGTCAACTTCGCCAGTGCGGTGCGCCCTGTCAATTTGCCGCCCATTCTCTTGGGAATCCAAGTAAAGGTAGTAATGTACAAACAAAAGATGTGCTGTCCTACAAAGAAAAACTGATGTATGACGGTAAGTTTACACCAAAACCAGGAAAATGCATTTTTAAGCATTTATTTTCTTAAAAAAATAAATAAATGAATAAAGCGTCGTCATTAAAAATGTAGTGCCCGCCGCGGAGCGCGACTTCGCCACTAGTTTAAGTAAAGATTCAATTTAAAATATTGACGACCTTTTGATCCCCAATTGCTTTCATTTAAAAAGCATGATCATTATTTTATTCCTCTTTTTCTTTGACAGGGCTGCGCAGTGTTTATTAAAGAAAAGAAAAAGATAAGAACGAAATAAACAAAAAATAAAATTAATCTTAGATTAAGATTTTTTTAAGTGTAAAAGTGGAAACTTGCCATTCAAATGAGCATACGATTCCCTAGCGTTTCGATGTAGTTAGGTTATGTTCCAAAGCTTATACTAGAAGCCATATAGAAAATACTATTAGTTTAATGCTATATCGAGTCTCTCTTTGAAAGGAATAGGGATCAAGATTAAAAGCATTATGGAACTGTTAAAGTTATACAAACAAATAAATTTCATTTACCCCCTTGGTTATCACCCCTTTGTGGGAACAGTCTGCAATTAAATCTTTTACCACATTTAAAAATAGCTTATCGGGACCACCTTTTGCGAATTTTATGCTCATTTCTCACCAATTTCAAAAAAAAAAATCATCCAAAATATTTTATATACCCTTTGAAATGAGCAATAAACAAAATATTTTTGTGTAAAAGAAAGGAAACGATAGAATCAAACCACAAAATCTGCATAATTGGTGCACATAATGCTCTTTGAGATTACAAGTACATAATCCCGCTTTTAGCAAAGAGGAAGAAATTCCTTGTAATTTCGAAACACATGGTACGTACGTTTTTGTAATTTTGTGCTTTAATAACGTTGAGTTTCTCAATTAGTAAACATTTTTTTCATAATTTTCATTAGTGTGTGAAGTGCATATAGTATATACTTTTCATTTTGAAAGTGTAGACATATTCCCATTTTGGAATTAAAAATTTTGGCAGCCTTAGTCATCTATTCTCTTTGTCAGAAACCAGCACAAAAAATTCTATAACTCTACATTTACTTGGATGTGCTTAAAACACTTTTTTAATTTGGAATAATAACCCGTGATCCAATTTTATTTAAACGTTTTATTTTATTCATTCGGATTTTAACTTCGTCTTCCGTCATATACGTATCGTTATAATACGACTGTACGTTTCTAAATAGCATAAAGACTTTCGGCCCACTAAAGTGATTTTAGGGCTGTTAGCACTAATACATAAAATGATTTATGAGGAAGGTCTAGGTATATAACTTGTGTAAATTGGTTGAAATATAATAGAAATATAATTTAAAAACCTCAAATTTAGAACCATTTTCATCGTTCATTTATTGTTCTAACTGATGAAAATTATTTTTGTATTCAGTGGCACACATTATACACTAGGTTGTTAGGCTTTCGATATCGTTGATTTTTAATGAAATTTCAAATCTCGAAGTGGCGAAATGGAGACCTTTCCCCCCCCCCCCCCCAGTTAATTGTTCTCAATATGTTATTTTGCGCTATGTAACTTTTCCAAACTGCGCCAAAAATCCTTATTAGTAATATTGTTCTCCTTTAATTCAATACGTGATGTACACTATGAGTAGGATCATGGCGCATTTGCCCTATGCTTCCATTACTATAGTGCAATTTAGCGATCTTCTGCTTTATTTCAGACCTTTAACGTAGCGGTTTTGATTGATTTATTCATTTCATATTTTACTCAAGTGATTTATTTTATAGCATTTATTTAATTTTTGCACTGTCTATTTAAACCATTTGGACATAATTTAGTTATTTCTTTCTATCAACTTAAATTTTACACGTCAGTTTTGGTTCAGTACTGAACATTTTCTAACATAAATGAGCAATGTGCATATTTATTTGCCTTTGGAAATAATGCTCTTATTTATTCCGCTTCCACTGAATTTTATAAAAGTGCTGTTTTATTGAATTTTCACGAAATGTTTTGACAATTTTGCAAGTGGGGTTTATAGTAACTGGTGTCGTTATTCTGATGGGGATTTAAAGATGGACAGTTGATAATTTTAGGAACAGCAGCTCTTAAAGTTCTGTAGTCTAATGGGTATTTTTAGTAAGTATCGTCTTTATTCTAATGGAGATTTTTTCGGATTGACGTCCTTATTCTAATAGGGATGTTTAGGAATTGTCTTTATTCAAATGGGGGGCTTTAAGGATTGTTTTCTTTATTGTAGCAGAAATATTCAGGGATCGTTGTTCTACATATGATGGGAATTTTTAAAGAGAACACTGCTGTTTTTCTGATCGGAATTTTTAGATGTGGTGTTGTTCATATTGTAATTGGAATTTTTATGGACTTGATGTTATTTTGGAATTATTGTTCTGCGTATGCGTATCTTTCTTTTGCTGCTCTTACTCTGTGTAGTTTTTATTTTAATAAGGATTTTTATGAACTGTTATCTTTAGGATAAAAGGAATTTTTAGACTGCTGCTTTTAATGTAATCCTGATTTATAAGGAGTTTTACTGTTTAAATGGGATTTTTTAGGACTGTTGCCCATCTTCTACTAGGATTTTTTAACTAAGTTTTTCCTTATATATTTGCAACAGAATTTCGGACATGTGTCACTTGGCCTGGGAATGATGCAAAATGTTACTCCGCGCAACGCTGGGTACTTCATCTAGTGTGAAATAAAACATGATTTATCGTACGTATTTATTTAGATATAACCTTTACTAGTGTGATAAAAATGTGGTTCTATAAATTAATTATTTTAAAATTTTAGCAAACTTACTGAAAAATTATGCTCTAAAAGAATGTTCTTTGTTCTTGTTATATTGTGAAGAGTAAATAAAACGTTTTATTACTTAACTTAGAATAAGAAACACACAAAAAAAAAACTTTTTTAATCTGCTTTCTTGGCAAAGGCGGGAAAAGGCTGCTTTTAAGAGCTTTCACTGAGGCATAGAATACGAGTATATCGAAATTACCTTTAGCTGTATCAAAATAACGTTTTCTGATCGCAATTTATTACAGTCAAATTTTTATTGTCCATTTTTTAAATCTTTCGCTTTGGCGGTTGCTCATAAATGAAACACTTTTTTCAGTAACATTTTTGATCCCCCTACCACCTTTTTTCATAAAATAACTGGAGGCAAAGGGTTCTGAAAGTGGGGTGATTTCCTCCTCTCAAATTCGCCCATATTTAAACTTAAAGTCAAAATTTTCTAAATTCTGTTCCGAGATCGTCAAAATAGTCAATTTTGAGCTGTGTCTTTCTTGTGTACATTGGAGGTGCGATACGTTCAATGCTTGATTTACGGCAGATTAGGTAAGTGTAAGTGCCACCAATCGAAAAAAAGACGAAAAAAAAAAAAACAGATGCTGGAAAGGTATGAATGCAGAGCATTTAAATATTATTTAATTTTTTTTTGTCTCAAACAAAATACACTATTATCTATGTAAAATAATAGTAATAATGATGATGAAGACACTCCCCCCCCCCTCCCCCACCTTCTCATCGAAGGGGCGGCACGATAGGTTTGGCACGCGGGCGCTCAGAGGGCTAGAAGCGGGCCTGATTAAATTATAATTATGTTTTCAATTTTAACTTATTATAACCAATTTTTAAAACATAAATAATTTAGTTTTATGGAAATAAAGTCGAACAAAAGAAGTAATTTTTGATTTTTAAGATATAAACTTAACTATTTGAAAATGTAGCTCGCTCTCTCAGACCGCACACAGCAGGATACGATGAGACTGAGAATCAGAAAACCGACAACAATAGTGGTTTTCTTTTTTAACTTAGACTTTGAATCACTCAACAGACAAGTAACAACTCATATAGTGTAACAGGGTTCATACAAGATTTGTTTAATTAAAAGTAAGGACTTTATAAGGACCTCGTCAAGGTAGAAAATAAGCAGTGTTAGCGAACATATATAATGACATTTTTTACCAAGCTATCAACTCTGCATAGAATTCTTATCAAATGTATCTTAGACACTCCATTGATTCACTTCTAAAAAGCTTGTGCTAAATGCAAAATATTGAAAAATTTTAAACTGATTATTCTACAAGAAAAATCGCATAAATCAGTTAAACAAATGGGAAAAAGAATTATGACTAAAAAGAGTTTAAAAACAAAAATAATGAGAAAATCTTTCTTCTCCTTACAATCATATATTTCTTCTTTACATACAAATGGAAACAATATTACTTAAATTTATATTAGTATTATTAAAAATACTTACATTAACGATACATGAAAACTATTAAAAAAATACAAGTGTGTAGGTTTTAATTGTGTTGTAAATGATAGCGATATTCTTTCTTTTGAGTTGACAGGCAAGTAATGCATTGAATTAAGAGTAATTTATAATTTTGTAAAATTAAATATGATACTTATAAACAATACATTATTTTTCTATTACATTGTTTTATTTTGTGGTATGTTAAGATTGTCATTTACTCATGAACATGAAGAAGAAATAAAAAGTACGAAGAAATATAATATTTAATTCTCATTATACTGTGAAAACATTTTAGCCTGAGTGAAAAGAAAAGTCTGTTATTTGTGAAAAGATATCGATACTATTGATATTATTAGTATAATTTTAGCAGAAGTAAATTTGCACTAGCAAAATAAAGTTTATTAGTTAACACTAGATTTAACAAACCAGCCATTTTGACTGTTTCGAAGCTTCCATTTAGCATAATTTGTTACTAATTATAGTGCAAGTTTCAATTGCATTGGCCTTTTCTAATGTAGGACAAGTTAAGGTGACTGAAAGTTTTATTATAATTATTAGTAACTTGATGCAAAATGGAAGTTTAGAAATGGTTGAAAACGGCCCGGTAAATCTGGTGTTGGAGGATGTGAAATCAATTATTTCTATCCCATATGAAATATCACTTTCTATAAGGCTGTTGTAAATAATGTTTAATAATATTTCATGTTAGTTTCTATATTCCGTTAGTTTCTATATGGCAATAGCCGGTTGAACTCGAGTTTGTTTTACGTCTGAAACAAAACTGAAAACGCTAAACGGTGTTCCATGTTTCTTTTTTTTCTGCTTTCTCGTTCCTTGTTATGCTTAGTTAAGATATATTTGATAAAAATGAATAACCTGGAGAGCCCGGGGCTCAGGTGAAGTTTTTCGTAATAAATATTGTTATGTTTTATAAATTCGAGTAGCGTTTGTTTTGTGCTATATCAACACCTGGCGTCCGCGACAGGATTAATTATTTAAGACTAATTATGTTTCAAATTGCCAAGGGCTTTTTTTTTTTTTTTTTTTTTTTTTTTTTTTTTTTTTTTTTTTTTTTTTTTTTTTTTTTTTTTTTTTTTTTTTTTTTTTTTTTTTTTTTTTTTTTTTTTTTTTTTTTTTTTTTTTTTTTTTTTTTTTTTTTTTTTTTTTTTTTTTTTTTTTTTTTTTTTTTTTTTTTTTTTTTTTTTTTTTTTTTTTTTTTTTTTTTTTTTTTTTTTTTTTTTTTTTTTTTTTTTTTTTTTTTTTTTTTTTTTTTTTTTTTTTTTTTTTTTTTTTTTTTTTTTTTTTTTTTTTTTTTTTTTTTTTTTTTTTTTTTTTTTTTTTTTTTTTTTTTTTTTTTTTTTTTTTTTTTTTTTTTTTTTTTTTTTTTTTTTTTTTTTTTTTTTTTTTTTTTTTTTTTTTTTTTTTTTTTTTTTGTACACACCTTTTGTGATGCAAGTAAGGATGCCTATGCCGCCGTTTCTTATCTTGTACAGGAAGGTGGGGATAAAAATATGCATTTTTTAGCTTCTAGTTCCCGAATAGCTCCTTTGAAGGGTGCAACCATACCAAGATTAGAACTATTGGCTGCGCTAATGGGAGCAAGATTAACAAAATCCATAGTTGATGCCCTTGGTTGGAAGATTGTCAAATGTTTTTATTGGAGTGATTCTACCACTGTTCTTACGTGGATAGCTAAAAAAGAAAACTGGTCTGTTTTCGTCAATAATAGAGTGCAAGAAGTAAGGAAAATTAGCCAGATTTCTTGTTGGCGACATGTGTCTGGGATTCAGAACCCAGCCGATTTACCTTCCAGAGGATGCAAAGCTAGTTACTTCGTCAAAACCAGATGGTGGAAGGGACCACAATGCTTAAGTTCATTTCAAGACGAGGGACCCTCCGAAGATTTTGAACTGGACGAAGATGAGATTCTGAAAGAGCGAAAGAAAAGTGTACTGCCTGCTTTAGCTGCTGTGGATGCTGAGTCCTCAACGGAGTGGCTCTGTCAAAACGCTTTTCGAAATATGAAAATATGGTAAGGTTGGTCGGATGGATAGCAAGGTTTATTCAAAACGGCCGTTCCAGAAAAGAAAACAGAACGATAGGCGAACTCACAGCAATTGAATTTGGAAAAGCGGAGGTATTAATTCTTAAATTGGTTCAGAGGGAAACATTTGATGGAGAGGATGACAAGAAATTAAAGTTTTTTTCTGTTTACAAAGATGAAGATGGGCTGTTAAGAGTTAAAACTAAAATCATCTATCGGAAAGACTTTGATAACTTTAGAAAACCTGTCCTCCTCCCATCAGAACATGAAGTAGTGTCAAGATTGATACTTTTATCATGAAAAGAATTGTCATTGCTGAGCTCAAACCTTGATAAATATTTTGAGAGAAAGTTATTGGATTTTGCGTGGAAGAAAATCTGTTAGAAGAGTCATTTCAAGCTGTGTTATCTGCAAAAGATATAGCTCCAGAAAGCTCGAGTGTGTGCCATCCCCTCTCCCAGAAAATGGGGTGCGTGATGCGGCAGTTCTTCAAATTACTGGTATTGACACTGTAGGACCCCTATTTTTGAAAGGCAACCAAAAGGCTTGGATACTGTTGTTCACATGTGCAATCTATAGAGCAGTACATTTGGATCTTATGTCCGGACTTTCTACTGAAACTTTCCTGATGGCTCTAAGGAGGTTTGTAGCTAGACGAGGCAGGTGTTCCACAATTTATTGTGATAATGGAACGAATTTTGTAGGCGCCATAAACTTCCTACGTTCCCCATGTTTATTCAAGACATCCGAGAGTGGCCTGTTCCTGGCCTTGATATAGCTGACCATAATAGCCTAAACAAAAGGATTAAATACAGACAAGCTATTCAAAAAGAATTCAGAGAACGGTTTAGGTCAGAGTATTTGGGTCAACTGGTGCAAAAAAGATCCTGCAAAGCATCTAGACCAGTCTCTGTTGGAGAAATAGTAATGGTAGGAAGCGACAACCTCAAGAGAATTCACTGGCCTTTAGGGAAAAATCATTGAGGTTCTATCTGGTAAAGACAAGGAAATAAGGCTGGTTAGAGTGAAGACCGCTAACTCCATGTTGCTGCGACCTGTTCAGCGAATCTACCCTTTAGAAATTTGCTCATCTACAGAGCTCACTTCTAACTTTATTCCTCAGACCTCACCAAAGACCTTGACGACCATTGAATCAGAACAATTAGAGACCGAAACAAAATTTGCTAGATCCGGTAGGAAGATCAAAATACCTGAGAAACTGAATTGATGAACAATTTAAAAATTTGATAATTTATTGTTTTTTTGCATTTACCTGTTTATACACTTCCTAAAATTGATTATGTACGTTTTTATTATGTGATAATCAAAAGGTGGGAGGATGTTGTAAATAATGTTTAATAATATTTCATGTTAGTTTCTATCTTCCGTATGGCAACAACCGGTTGCGCTCGAGTTTGTTTTGCGTCTGAAACAAAACTGAAAACGCTAAACGGTGTTCCATGTTTTTTTTTTCTGCTTTCTCGTTCCTTGTTATACTTAGTTAAGATATATTTGATAAAAATGAATAACCTGGAGAGCCCGGGGCTCAGGTGAAGTTTTTCGTTTTAATATTTTTGCGTTTTATAAATTCGAGTAGCGTTTGTTTTGTGCTATATCAACAAAGGCATTTACAAATTAAAAAACTAAAAATGAAAATTAATGAAAGCATCAGAACTGAACAAAAACTTTTCAATTAAGAGTCAATCTTTTTCTTCTTTTCATCTATTTTCCTACATAAATTACATTTCTTCGCTTTTTTCCTTTGATCTTTTTCTATAACTATTAGATTTTATAAACAATTGAACATCTTTTGCTGCTTCTACTTTTTCGGCCAAATCCTCCACCATATTTTCTAACTCGGTTTCTCCTTTTGCTTTAAAAAATGTATGCTGTCAATTATTCTTTTTGGTTTCATTTTCGCAGAGGCAGACTGTTACTACTGTCTTTGTTCTGTTAGATGTTGCTCATATTTTATACTGGAGGACGCCACGGGCCTTCTCATTTCCTCAGTTATAACCACTTCATGTAGGAGTGTCATATATTTAATATTTAACTAGCATTCTTAACTGTAACTGTCCTAACTGTAACTGTTAACTGAGTATCATAAAATAATGTTCTTGTAACTTAATGTGTTGTTTTTCATGGCTGCATTCATTAATTAGAAAATACTTTAAAATAACAACGATATATGACATGGCGCAGCCGGATTAATTGGTAATTATGTTTTAAATATTCATTGGAAATACTGGTGCATTTGTCTTGCTCTGTTCAAAGAATACAATGAAAACCCCAACGAGATTGAAAACCCCGCATCATCTATCATTTAAGGTAATATTGCTGAAAATTTGAAGCAGTTCAAGCAAATTGTTTGAAATACTTGATTGCATCAGGATATAAAGCGAAAACTTCGGAAGTTCATGCAGCCATTTTTCTAAATATCGTTGGGGAAGAAGCCATCGAAAAATTTAATACTTTCGGTTTGTCGGATACTGACAGAAAAGATGCTGAAAAAGTTATGAAAGCAATGGAAGACTATTGTATGCCGAAATCGAATGAAAGTGTTGATAGGCACATATTCTTCAATCGTAAACAGAACCCGGGAGAAAATTTTGATGAATTCCCAACGTCAGTAAAGAAGCTAAGCAGCACTTGTAATTTTGGTGATTTGAAAGACAGCCTTATTCGAGACAGAATTGTTAGCGGTATTTTTGATAAAAATTTAAATTATCGATTACTCAGAGAACATAATTTAACGTTTTAGAAATGTATAAAAATGTGTAAAACCATTGAACTTGCGGAACATCAAATCAAAAGCATGAACCCTGAGAACAAGGTAGATGCAGTCAAAAATAAAAGCTTCGTGTATAACAGAAATGCAAGTAAGTTAAGTATAATTCTGATGAAATTC
Source organism: Octonoba sinensis (assembly GCA_038502835.1). Classification (NCBI taxonomy): domain Eukaryota; kingdom Metazoa; phylum Arthropoda; class Arachnida; order Araneae; family Uloboridae; genus Octonoba; species Octonoba sinensis. Next base: position 297,958 of record CM076606.1, on the reverse strand, counting down.
CTGGTGATAATTTTATTATTCAAGATCCTCCAAGTAAGACAACTCCTATTTCGCAATCTCCTGAAATGCAGTTTAATGACTCTAAAAATTATACGCGATCTGGAAGACTTGTACAAAAGCCATCTTATCTAAAGGACTATTTTTAAATTTTCTCTTTTGTGTTTGTTTGTGTTATTTGTTCATTTTATTTTATTTTTTTTATATGTAAAAAGGGAGATGTCATATATTTAATATTTAACTAGCATTCTTAACTGTAACTGTCCTAACTGTAACTGTTAACTGAGTATCATAAAATAATGTTCTTGTAACTTAATGTGTTGTTTTTCATGGCTGCATTCATTAATTAGAAAATACTTTAAAATAACGATATATGACATAGGAGATCAATTTTCTTCCAACTTTGAAATATGATTTATTAGGTTGGAATTTATGAAAAGTATTTGAATAAGACAGAAATGGATAAAAGTACTTATTATTTCCTGCATCAGTTATGGCTTTTGTTACTTCAATAAATAGGAAAATTTTTTGTTTTAATCCTGCTTGTAGTCTTCCTTCCTTCACTTATTATCACCTAACTATGTAAAAAATGCAGAAAATTGTAACTAGACTAATGAACTTCTAAGATCAAGAAGAGACACTATCAAAAACCTTAGACCTATTTTTTCTAACACTTCACACTTATTTTATTATTGAAAAAATCTCCAAACAGAAGATTGCAGATTTTTTTTCATGCTTTTTAATTATGAATGAAAGCAGAAAGAATTGCTAATCTATTTTGCAACAATATTATAATGAATACTTGAAAGGAAAAACCTCTAATGCTAAACACCGCCAAAAATTAAAAAAAAACCTTATAAAATTACATACAAAGGGGGGGAAGGCATTTTAGACAAAAATATTTTGTTAACTAGATTGATAAGGTTGTAGAGAGTTGTTGTGAGGTGTAGCTGAGTGATTATAGTTAAAACTGACTCCAATCATGACGAAAATAAAACTTTAATAATCACAAACATAACAAAGCACTCATGTCGTAGCGAGCGATGAACTTCTACACACGGCGGGGATTTCCCAGGCTGAGGTAAACAGAGTGAAGTTGTAGTAGTTAATCTTTCATTAAAAATATGACCAATAGAGGTCGTTACAGGTGTATCCCCCCAGTGAAAATTGAGAACGACAAAATGATACAAAATACAAATGCTGATACAAGATACTGATGCTAATACACACAAAAATATTAATATACAATGCAATAACACAATAAAATATTACAATGAAATTTATATGTGCAAAAATTACATAACAGTAATTAATCTCTTTGAAAAATGGACATGGCGTCCACTACGAGTAGTAGATTTAATATCAGGCTTAGATTCATCTTTAGGAACTATAGATTGTTCTACAGAAGTAGGTATAGGAATTTGTGAATCTATAGATTCTGACAATACAAAAAAATACGCAGGTTTTAATCGGTCTATGGAAACCGTGATATTTTTATTATTGATTTTGGGGACACAATATTTTTCTTTCCTAGAAATCACAGGATGTGGACCAGTGTAAGGAGGTGAAAGAGGTGGTTTTACACTATCAACACGTAAAAATACATGTGAACAGGTTTGCAAAGATGGATGAATATAAATAGGTTTTACAGAGTGTCTAGATGTTGCAATAGGATTTAGAGATTGCATGTTGGACTTGAGTTGTGATACATATGTGTCCGTTGGTGTTGATGAATCAATTTTTGGATTTAGAATGTCAGATGGTAATCTAAGTGTCGTTCCATATACTCATTCTGCACATGTAGTATTGATGTCACGTTTAATGGCAAATCGAATTCCAAGTAAAACTATGGGAAGTGTGTCAGTCCATTTAGGTTGACTATGGGCTATAATTGAACTTTTTAGGTGCCTATGAAACCGTTCGACTAATCCGTTAGATTGAGGATGATAAGAAACTGTTCGTATGCGATTAGTACCTAAAATTTCTGTCAGATGTCTAAATAAATGTGATTCGAATTTTCTGCCTTGATCAGTGGTTAATGCGACAAGGCATCCGAAACGAGCAATCCAATTATGAATCAGAGCTTTGCAAGTTGTTTCTGCTGTTATGTCCGTTGTTGGGATAACTTCGGGCCATCTTGTAAAGCGATCTATGATAGTCATGCAATAAGCATAACCATCAGATGGTGGAAGTGGACCAATGAAATCTATATGTATATGGGCGAATCTAGCATCTGGCATTGAAAAAGTACCTATAGGAGATTTGGTATGTCTCTGAGTTTTTGATCGTTGACAATTTTGACAGGATTGAACAGAATTCTTAATAAATGAATTCATATTTGGCCAAAAATATCGTTTAGTAATTAATTCTCTAGATGCTCGATTGCCAGGATGACAAAGGTTATGAACATTTTCAAAAATCTGTGAACGAAAAGATATTGGAATGTATGGACGGGGTGCATTTGCGGACATGTCTCAATACAAAGTTACATCCTCTAAAGGAAAATAATGTTTTTCAAGGACATAATTGGAATTTTGAGAGCTAAGAAAGGTTTGAAGCTCAGAATCTTTCTCTTGTGAGAATGAAATTGCATGAAAATTTAGAATTTTGTTAGAGATTGCTTCGATTTCTATGCGAGATAATGCATCTGCAACAATATTATCTTCACCCTTGATGTAGCGAAGATTAGTACAGAATTGTGAAATATAATCTAAATGCCTTAATAGGCGAGGTGAGCATTTATCGGGCTTTTGCTGAAAGGCATGAACTAGGGGTCTTTGATCGGTATAGATCGAAAATTCCCTACCTTCCAGCATGTGCCGAAACTTTTTTATAGATGAGTAAATAGCCAAAAGTTCTCTGTCATAGACTGACCAATTTGTTTGACTTTTAGAAAGTTTCATGGAAAAGAATGCAATGGGTTCCCACGTTCCATTTAAAAGTTGATTTAATGAGCTACCTATGGCATATAAAGAAGCATCGGTCCAAAGACTGAGAGTAGCACCAGGAATTGGATGTTTTAGAAGAGTAGCTTCTGCAAGGGCTGTCTTGGCATCTAAAAATGTCTTTTCAGCGTCCTCAGACCATTGAAGAGGATTATCTAATATTTTTGATGGGCGCGATGATTTATTTTTATTAGTATGGCCCTCAAGAAATTTGATTAGGGGTGATAAAATGTGAGCTGCTTTCGGGACAAATCTGCGGTAAAAATTAAACACACCCAAAAATCTGCGAAGTTGAGTAAGAGTAGTGGGTCTAGGAAGATTTTGAATTGCATTGACTCTGTCGGGTATTGGTGAAATGCCCTCTTCTGAAAAATTAAAGCCTAAAAATTCTAAAGTAGGAACGCCAAACGTACGCTTTGATGATTTTATTGTGAGTCCGTAATGATCTAATCTGGCAAAGAGAGCTCGAAGATGCAGAACATGCTCTTCATACGTTTTAGAGGCAACTAAAATATCATCAATAAATGCATGTACACCATCTAATCATCTAATTACTTCGTCTATGAACCTTTGAAAAGTACTTGTAGCATTGCACAAACCGAATTGCATCCGAGTGATCTCGAAGAGTCTGAAAGGTGTACAAATAGCAGTTTTGTGAACATCCTCGGGAGAAATCAGAATTTGATGAAATGCTTTTTCAAAATCAATATGAGAAAATATTCTAGTCCCATGAAGTTCATGAGTAAAATCAACAATGCAAGGGATTGGATATTTGTTCTTTATGGTTTGAGCATTAAGGGCTCTATAGTCACCAACCGGACGCCAATCGTCACTACCTTTCTTTGGGACCATGTGTAAAGGAGAAGCGTAATTACTGTTGGAGGGCTGCATGTGGCCTAAGTCCAACATATGCTGAATTTCTAATTTTGCAATTTTGAGACGGTCGGGAGCAAGCCGACGGGGTTTCGCACAAACAGGAAAGCCAAAAGTTTCTATATGATGCATAACAGAATGTTTGACAATTTGGTTTGCGCATGGAGCTTTGACAATATTGGGAAATTCGTTCAATATTTTAGAAAAACTATTATTACAAAATATAGATTTAACAGAATATATATAAGTATCATTGAGAATTTTTGTGCAAGAGTCGTTTAAACGACGATTTCTCAGATCAGGTTGTAAATTAAAATGGTGTAGGAAATCTGCACCAATAATAGCTGTTTTAATATTACATATATAAAAGGGATAAACAAACTGTTTTCTTAAACCTAAATCTAAGGATAATAATTTTTGTTTATATACATTTATAATAGTGCCATTAGCAGCAAGAAAAGTTTGCATCGGAACAGTCAATTTGTCCGATTTAGAGGCAGGAATGATACAGCAGTCACTACCAGTATCTATCAGAAAGTTGACATTTGTCTTACGGTCGCGAACAAAAAGGCGGCGGGAATTGGAAGGCGAGGTGAATGTCGCCGCAACTCCTTGCCTGTTGAGTTTTCCTGAAAATTGCAGGGCTGATTGCACTTTGTAGCGCGAGAACTAAATTTACGATGATACCAGCACGTGCCATCATTTTTAAATGGACTTTTCTGCCGAAATTGCAATTGTAGATTTCGAGAAGCACTTCTCGATCGACGCAACTGAGCCATTTCTTTACGAAGATTTTAAATTTCTTGAAGCAACTCTGATTCTGCAGAAACTGGAGACACAAAACAAGAATTAGAAACGGTACTCACCTGAAGAAGGCGAAATTTCCAATATTTTATGTTATTTCTGCAGCCTTTTGTGGATTCAGAGGTGATATTGAAGCTAAAATAGATTGAACGTTAGAAGGTAATTGCTGCAAAAATAACTCTAAAAGAAGGGATTCAGCTACATTGTGATTTTCAGCACGTCGCTGCATTACACGTAGAAGCTCCGAAGGTTTGCGATCACATAGCTGCTCTCCTGCAAGTAAGCGCCGTATTTCTTGCGATTTGCTTTCTCCACATCTGGAGATTACTTCCTCCTTTAATTTTCCGTAAGGATCTGTAGCATCAGGAGAAATAATAACATCGCGAACAGTGATGGCGACGTCCGGAGGTAAATTCGCAACACAATGGTTGTACTTCGTTTTTGATTCCGTAATTGGTTTAGGAACAGCTAATTGAAAAGTAGATTCAACCATTATGAACCAAAGAGATGGATCCGAAGGAATAAATCCAGGTATTTTAACTGCGGAGACTTCTTCCATAATGAAAATGCACAAAGATTAACAAGCGAAACTTCGAAACGAACCCTGAACTTCAAAGTCTCAAATGCATTCTTTGAGAAAAAACAGTCAGCATGAATTATCAGAAGGATACGAATGTTTCTGTGCGAGTCACCACTGTAGAGAGTTGTTGTGAGGTGTAGCTGAGTGATTATAGTTAAAACTGACTCCAATCATGACGAAAATAAAACTTTAATAATCACAAACATAACAAAGCACTCATGTCGTAGCGAGCGATGAACTTCTACACACAGCGGGGATTTCCCGGCTGAGGTAAACAGAGTGAAGTTGTAGTAGTTAATCTTTCATTAAAAATATGACCAATAGAGGTCGCTACAAGGTTGTAATCTATATAAATAAAACCGAAAGTTTGTGTGTGTGTGTCTGTCGATCGCATATTGGAGAGATGGAACGGTCCAGAAGTACGAAATTTTGGTTACAAGTACCTTGGGTCAGGTCCTCGTGCACCTAAGAAGCGTTTTTTCTAAAATTCGAATTTGTTCTTTTTTTATTCCAATTTTAAGCAAAACTGTTGATTTTGGGTTTATCTTATTGAAGAAACATCCTACGTTTTCTATTTTTGCAGCGTATGAATGCTCGTAAAAAACTGCACAAGATAATCTCTTTCTGAAGTGCGTAGGACAAATAGAACACGGGCAATATTCATTTAAAGTAGCTTTCGAACTTTAAAACGAGGCTTACCTCTGAATTTACCTGCCCAATTTACGTGTTTTCGCCGAAATAAATACTACTTTAGTCGCCAACTAGATGGTTTTTGTAAACGTTAAGATTGAAAAAATGATGTTTCATCGTTATTCATGCCGTTTTATGAGGGAAACAAATGCTAAAAATTCATTTCATTTTTTAGCATACTGCAGATGATTTTTTATTGCTTCTTGAGGTTGATTCTTCTTTGTTTTTTGGCGATTTAGTATTATGGTACCAGTTCAACAATTTCATGAAACATATTATTTCTTATGGTAGAGTGTCCGTTTTATCAACGAAACAAATTCTAAAAATTCATTTCATTTTTATGCATATTTTGTGGATTATAAACTGCAGACGATTTTCAATTACTTTATCTTGAGGTTGATTTTTCTTTCCATATTTTACTCACGTGATTTATTTTATAAAACATTTAGTTATTTATTTTTTTTTTTTACTGTCTATTTGGCACTATTTGGACGGAATTTAGTTATTTCTTTCTATCAATTTAAATTTCACACGTCAGGATTGGTTCAGTACTAAACATTTTCTAACTTAAATGTGCATTTGCCTTAGGAAATGATGCTTTCCTTTCTTTAGGTTTTATCCGAATTTTATGAAGTGCTATTTAATTGAATTTTCAGGAAATCCTTTGACGATTTTGCAAGCGGGATTTATAGGAACTGTTCTTATTTTGATGGGGAATTTAAGATGGACAGTTGGTAATTTTACGAACAGTAGCTCTTGAATGGGTATTTTTAGTCACTGACGTCTTTATTCTAATAGAAAATTTTTGAGACTAATATCCTTATTCTATTAGGGATGTTAGTAGATAGAAAATGAGAGTTCTGGGACAGCAGGCGGATCGCGGATTGGCCACGCCCCCTTCCTCACCTTTATCCGCCTGCCACGCCCCCCCCTTGCGCCTGCTCCTCCGCCTGCGAGTAGGGTGAGTAGAGGGTTCTGATGCTGACGCCGTAGAAGATGACGAGGTTTTCTGAGTGGAGTTGAGTTGTTTTTCTTACTTGTTTCCTTATTTGTTACACTGCGTCTGAAGTTTAGCTTTTAGGGTATGGCAACGTGATACTACATGTAGCCGTTGTCATGACAACAGTTACCAACTAAAATTGCTCATGGCGCCACCTAGTGAGAGATTTTTTTTTTGATCTGGTGTTATACATATGGCGCCATCTAGCGAGAGAAACATTAATTCATTCATTTAATTATTTTTGGACTTGGAATTATTTTCAGCAATTTTATTTAATTTCTCTTTCCTAGATCGGGAATCGAACCCGCATCGTCAAAAGATCTTCATGGCAGTCAACTTGTAAACGCGCAAATTGACTATGCCATGAAGACCTGATAGCTACAGCGCTAAATTGAATGTTAATATAATTTTTTTTCCAGTTGTTTTGGAAAGAGTGACCATGCTGCCATCTAGCGAGAGAAAAATTATTATTATTATTATTATTTTTTTTGGACTTTATCGTTTTCCGATGTTATTTTTAATTTCCAACTTTGGTTTTTCACGAGTGGTAACATTAATTTATTGTTTTTTAATTGGTAACATGTTTTTAATTTTAATTTCAAGAGTTGAAACGCTGATGCTATCATCCAGTGAGAGAAATTATTTTTAGACATAGAATATTTTACTCAATTACTTCCTGAAAGTGAAAATTAATTTAATTTTTAAGTTGATGATCCCACCACCATCACGATGTGACTTACATCACACACCCCAAATCAACTATTTTGTACATGTTTATTTAATTTAATCATTTCAAAACAATTGTAAATATTCAAGCAATTAAACATAACGGTAAAAAAAATTGACCCTAGAAGTGGAAAAAATATAAGTATCATGCAGTGAGACTTCACTTCTACAGTCAATTTTTTTTAGGATACTTAAGCATAAATTTACTCACAAATCGACACCACTTCTTCTAAATTCCTGAAACGAAATCTCTAACAGAGCACAAAATTTTAAATGAATCAATTATTTAAAAGTAGATCATTGGCCATACTAAATGTATTTTTTTTCCAGAATATATCAAGATTTAACTGTCGTGTTAAAGCGATAATAATTATTGCCATCAGAATTAAATTTCACAATTTTTAATCAACTCCTAGCATTAATTTAATTTTAAAATCATCTCAATAAAGTGTAATAAACAACTATCTTTTAATTTTAAGCATATTTCATTTTTACATTTGTAATTTTTTCCCCTAAAATATCAAACTCAGAATTAATTGTGAACCAATCAAATAGCTTCTTGAGGTTGACTTAATGTAAACCAATCAAATCAATCCTCGGAAATTACAAAATTTAAGTCAAAGTTAATTTTGAAATGTTTATGACTTATAAATTTTTTTAAAAACTTTTTTCCTAAAGTATTAAAGACAGAATTAAATGAGAACCAAACAATTAGCTTCTTGAAAAGGTAAAGACTTAATAAAAATCAATCCAATCGATCCTCGTAATTTACTAAATTCAAATCAATTAAAGGGTTTATTGAAATATTTGGAACTTAGAAAATGAACAGCAATAGGTTTATACATGCTAATTTAACAATAATTTTACAAAAAAGCGATGATTTCTTCTATACGTAAACAGGTTTACACCCATTTTTACTGTTTTCCATGAATACAAATCAATGTATTTATATTAACTAAGAATATATTTACATTACATAATCATCCTTTAATCAATATTATACCGCTAGATTTTTTCCAAGTTTAAGAGTTTGCATGAAATAAGAGAAGTTAGAGTATGTTCGGCAACTTGATTTTACATAGAATAATAAGCGAAGGTTTTATGTATTTCAATATTATTTTTTTTTGTTTTCAATTTAGATTTTTTTCTTACACATTTTAACGTTTCAAGCGAATACAATCTACGAGATTATTGTAGCCATATACATCATGATTAGAGAAACTTTAAAAATAGTCAAGAGAATATTGCTAAATTTGTAACTGCGAAGCAACTCAACAACCCGATTGACGTACAATACGATACATTTAACGAACATTTCACCTATTCAAAAGAGTTTCAAAACTTTGTCTTTAACATTTAACGAATTTTTCATTTATTAAAAGAGTTATTTATTTTTAGGATTTACACAGAACTCATAATTTACAAAGATTTTATGATATACCTACAACCGAGAAAAATATTTAACATAACTATTTACAACACGATTTTCACACACTGAAAATGTTTATTACTTAAACACGAAGAAACTTTAAAACTGTTCACACCGCAAATTTCATGCATTGAAAAAGTCTATTACTTACATACAAACTTAGAGTCTTTGAAACTAAGATCACATGAATACAACTTAATTTAAATACGGTAATTCTTAAAATCATTGCTACATAAACTACAGAAAATAAAGAAGAAAGTTAGAAATATTATACTCAAAGACATAAAAAACACACACACAAGATGTAACATCTTTTGAAACTTCTATCATTAAAAATAATTAATAACATCCATTATCAGAACTTGGAAGAATGAATGCTAAAAAAGCCTTTTAGAAATAAAGGACAATTTTACCACTTCCTACTAAGCAAAGCAATCGTTGCGAATTTTCAGTTATCCTATACACGAGCATAACGTAACTATACAACATCTAACAGTACACTTAGTGAATGAACACAGAGAGAATGCACTTAAAATAATATCATTCACACGTTGAAAATCGAAGAATTTTTTCATGCAATATAGCTATATTTCACTTATTCAAAGTTACATGAAACTAATTTTAACAGACTGCAATCTTAGAAATAAAACTACTTTAAAGTCGAAATACAAATTATATAAAACATCATATACTTACAGAGAAGGAAAAGCATGCGTCTTCCTCGTCCAAACCGCAACGTAGAAATGACTCTTCAGGCTCTTATCAGCTGACGGAGATAAGGCAGCAATAGCTCATAGGCCACCCCAATCAAGCAGTGATTCATACCAGGTTTATCTTTCACAAGGACACAGACAGTAGCTTTCAATGTGGATTTCTCAGACCTTTTAAAAATACTTCATACACACAACTACATACATATGTATAAATTTAATTACTTTTACTTTTGTTTTGTAAACTTCAGTAATTTTGCATTTCCGCTCTAAGTTTTTCTAGACGAATTAGAAATTATATGGTTTATCAAAAATTTTAGTTCTAAGTTTTGACCGTTTGTATGTAGTATTTTTTCTTTTTCTTTTTCCTTTTTTTAAACTTTTATGTTACATTGTTTTAATATCTTAATCTATGTTTGATGTTTTGTCTTTTGCACTTTAACATTTTCATTTTGCTTTTATCAAATTAGTGTATATTTGAGGTTCTATCCTTAGTACTTTTACATTTTTATACTAAGTTTTACTAGATGAATCTAAGTTTTGATATTTTGTACGTTGTACTTTTACATTTTAGTGTTGCTTTAAGATATTATACTTAATATTTTTACATCTTCGTTTCATGTTTTAGTTAAAGTTTTAACATTAGTACACAGTACTTTTTACATTTTGCAAGTGCATAACACTTTTATTTTTGAAAATTTTCGTAGTTTTACATTATTCGTTCTAAGTTTTACTAGATGACTCTAAGTTTTGATGTTTTGCGCGCAGTACTTTGACTTTTCTTATGGAGTTTATTTAAGTTTTGCATTGGTAGTAGTAGTTGGAAGCTATGTTTCTTTATTTCAGTTAGTAATGCAAGTCTTTGAGTATAACGTTTCTAACTTTTTTTATATTCTGTACTTTATGTTGCTACGATTTTAACCAATTCTATATTTAACTTGAACTCTGTATAAAGTTGTTTGCAATCTTAGTTTCAAAGTAAAGATTTCAATTTTGTATGTAAGTAATAGACTTTTTCAAAACACGGAATTTGTAATGTAAACAACTTGAAAGTTTTCTTTGTACTTTAGTAATAAACCTTTTCAATGAGGGAAAGACGCGTTGCACATAGTTTTGATAAATATTTTTCTCGGTTGTATATCATAAACCCTACGTAAATTATAAAAATTGTGTTAAAGATTGAGTTTTGAAAATAAATAACTTCTTGAATAAATGAGAAGTTCGTTAAATGTAAAAGAGTAAGTTTTGAAAGTCTTTGAATAGATCAAATGTTCGTTTAATGTGTTATGTGCTTGATTATAATATTAAAGGTGTGAATAAAGTAAAGATTTCAAGTTTGTATGTTAGTAATAGACTTTTTCAAAACATGAAATTTGCAGCGAAAATAGCTTGAAAGTTTTCTTTGAACTTTGCTAATAAACCTTTTCAATGTATGAAGCTCGTATTGGAAATAGTTTTGTTAAATATTTTTATCGGTCGTATTACTCTGTGAAAATCTTAAAAATTGTGTTAAACACTGAGTTTTGAAAATAAATAACTCATTGAATATATGAAACGTTCGTTAAATGTTTAAGAGTAAGTTTTGAAAGTCATTGAATAGATGAAATGTCCGCTTAATGTGTTATATGCTTGATTATAATATTAAAGGTGTGAATAACGTAAAGATTCCAAGTTTGTATATTAGTAATAGACTTTTTCAAAACATGAAATTTGCAGCGTAAATAGCTTTAAAGTTTTCTTCGAACTTTGGTAATAAACCTTTACAATGTATGAAACTCGTGTTGGAAATAGATTTGTTAAATATTTTTCTCTGTTGTATATCATAAAATCTTTGTAAATCATAAGTTCTGTGTGAACCGTAAAAAAAAAAAAAAAATATGTTAAAGATCGAGTTTTTGAAAATAAATAACTTCTTGAATAGATGAAACGTTCGTTAAATGTTAAAGAGTAAGTTTTGAAGGTCTTTGAATAGATGAAATGTTCGTTTAATGTATTGAATAGCTTGATTATAATACTAAAGGTAAAAAATTCTTCACTCGGAAGTAATGAATTGAAGGATTATATCTAGGAAAAAATGCTCGTTTAATGAAAACTGTCTGAGTTTGGTGAGTTAAATACATAGGTTTCCGTAAAAGTAATTAAATTTATACATATGTATGTAGTTGTGTGTATGAAATATTTTTAAAAGGTCTGAGAAATCCACATCGAAAGCTACTGGCTGTGTCCTTGTGAAAGATAAACCTGGTATGAATCACTGCTTGATTGGGGTGGCCTATGAGCTATTGCTGCCTTATCTCCGTCAGCTGATAAGAGCCTGAAGAGTCATTTCTACGTTGCGGTTTGGACGAGGAAGACGCATGCTTTTCCTTCTCTGTAAGTATATGATGTTTTATATAATTTGTATTTCGACTTTAAAGTAGTTTTATTTCTAAGATTGCAGTCTGTTAAAATTAGTTTCATGTAACTTTGAATAAGTGAAATATAGCTATATTGCATGAAAAAATTCTTCGATTTTCAACGTGTGAATGATATTATTTTAAGTGCATTCTCTCTGTGTTCATTCACTAAGTGTACTGTTAGATGTTGTATAGTTACGTTATGCTCGTGTATAGGATAACTGAAAATTCGCAACGATTGCTTTGCTTAGTAGGAAGTGGTAAAATTGTCCTTTATTTCTAAGAGGCTTTTTTAGCATTCATTCTTCCAAGTTCTGATAATGGATGTTATTAATTATTTTTAATGATAGAAGTTTCAACAGATGTTACATCTTGTGTGTGTGTTTTTTATGTCTTTGAGTATAATATTTCTAACTTTCTTCTTTATTTTCTGTAGTTTATGTAGCAATGATTTTAAGAATTACCGTATTTAAATTAAGTTGTATTCATGTGATCTTAGTTTCAAAGACTCTAAGTTTGTATGTAAGTAATAGACTTTTTCAATGCATGAAATTTGCGGTGTGAACAGTTTTAAAGTTTCTTCGTGTTTAAGTAATAAACATTTTCAGTGTGTGAAAATCGTGTTGTAAATAGTTATGTTAAATATTTTTCTCGATTGTAAGTATATCATAAAGTCTTTGTAAATTATGAGTTCTGTGTAAATCCTAAAAATAAATAACTCTTTTAATAAATGAAAAATTCGTTAACTGTTAAAGACAAAGTTTTGAAACTCTTTTGAATAGGTGAAATGTTCGTTAAATGTATCGTATTGTACGTCAATCGGGTTGTTGAGTTGCTTCGCAGTTACAAATTTAGCAATATTCTCTAGACTATTTTTAAAGTTTCTCTAATCATGATGTATATGCATAGGCGTAACTAGAGTTGGTGAAAGGGGGGGGTCACCCTAAAAATGTACAGACTAAACACCAATAAGAAGTGTAAAAGAGTTGAAAATTTACTAGTCATAAATACTTATCTCTAAAGATATACGCCGTGTTTCTTTCAGGCATCTCCTGGGGGGGGGGGACTATCCCCTCGGCGCAAGTCAACTCCTCCTTCCCCCCCCCCCCCCCGGCAAAAAAATTCCGATCACAAGTTTTAAAAAGAGAAAGAAAAGAGAAATTACGCTTTTAAGACACTTTACTTTCAGAAACACTTTCAGGGAAAGGACATTGAACACTATCACGAGTGACACCAAAAGTAACTTAAAAGACATAAGACTTTATTTTGAAAAAAATTGCGGGGGGGGGGGGGGAGGGGAGAGTAACCAAACTCCTTTCTGTTTCCTCTAACATCACCAAAGTATCCCGAAATTGCATTGCTAGGAAGATTTCAAACAGTTTCCTGGGGAGAGCCCTCGAACCCTTGCCTCCAGAGTTATCCTAAGCATTATAGATGTAAGACCAGTTACAAAAATTTAAGTTGCAGAAGCCCCCAAACACCTACTCCTCTAACTTCACCAAAGATCTAAACATACATCTACTATATATACATCAAAAAGCTATCATATATGTAAAAAAATTCATATTAACATCATTTCTAATCATATATATCTATATATATGTATATATAAAGGGTATGATTTTGAAGCATACACTGCCCCATTGTTAACATGCTCCCCCTGCTCCGGAGCCCATACAGTATCCATAATTTTTTTTCGGGTAGCCCAGACTTCGACACACTTATGTAAAGCAAAGTTTCAGGGAGGAATATATGATACATTGCAAAAGATTTCTGGGGGGCTGCCCGTGGGTCCCCCTTCCCCTCTGGATACGGCCTTGATTCACAAAAACATTAAACATTTCTTACTAGATCTATTAGTTTATTTTTTAATTCAAACGCAATAGAAAATTCAATATTTAGCACTAAGCAATCTTCTATGTCCAGGCATTCATAATATTAAAACCGGGAAATAGTCGAATTTTAGAGAAAAAAATCCAAATTCCCCTACAAAAATGCTCATCCCCACAATAAATTTCTAAAAAATGTGTTAAATTTGTAGCAAAACATACCTCAGAAGTGGAAGCGTCTGAATCAAATTTTCTTTTCTTTTTGGCTGACGAAAGTGTCCATCGCTGGAGTGCAAACATTATTATGTATCGAAAATAATTAAAAATTTAGCTAAAATATAAATAATACTTGATTTCAAATTAAAATGCAGCATTAAACCATAGCAGTGAGATTGGAAACGTTGAACGAATGATTTCCAGAGTCGTAATGCAATCAGTGATGGACCATAATAAAAAAAAAAAAAACATTTAAAATATAAGAGATGAGAGAACATCTGTAAATTAAAATGCAATGCAAATACAGTTCCTCAGTTTTCCAATCGGCTCATCTACAAAAAAGATTTTACCAAAATGGGTGTTTCGACAGGAAGTCATAAATAAATACAAACTGCTCTTTAAGTTTCTTAATGAGCATCCCTTCCTGGCTTGAGGGTTTAACCCATTAGGACAATTGGACTTTAGGACTCCATCACAACAGAGAATATTTTCCAGGAAACTTATTACTTGTGCGATTGTATTCCCAGATTGCTGCCTTTGGGTAAAAAAGACATCAAGAAGGAAAGAAAACCCTCTGGAGTGTTTGAAAGGATCTCTGTGTGTGGTACGGTGATTGAAGCTACCTTTCGCGCGCGCGCTGTTAAACCCCCCCCCCTCCCCAAGGTGATAAGGGGTTTGATTATAACCTAATAACCAGATGAAAAATCTTCTTTATTATGAGCTGCATACTTTGGCCATGATCGCAACCCTTCAGAGAAAAAGGAAAAAAAATCATATGCATATGTGTTTAATTTTCTTAGGGGAAAAAAAATTGTGCTTTGCAAGGACGTAGCCAGAAATTTTTCTGTGCGCCTAAATGTGCCTAAATAAGTACATACCCAATGGGGGGGGGGGGGTCGAACCCCCAACCCCCCCCCCCCTGGTTACGCCAATGTGTATATGACTACAATAATCTCGTAGACTGTATTCGCTTGAAACGTTAAAATGTGTAAGAAAAAATCTAAATTGAAAACAAAAAAAAATAATATTGAAATACATAAAACCTTCGCTTATTATTCTATGTAAAATCAAGTTGCCGAACATACTCTAACTTCTCTTATTTCATGCAAACTCTTAAACTTGGAAAAAATCTAGCGGTATAATATTGATTAAAGGATGATTATCTAATGTAAATATATTCTTAGTTAATATAAATACATTGATTTGTATTCATGGAAAACAGTAAACATGGGTGTAAACGTGTTTAAGTATAGAAGAAATCATCGCTTTTTTGTAAGATTATTGTTAAATTAGCATGTATAAACCTATTGTTGTTCATTTTCTAAGTTCCAAACATTTCAATAAACCCTTTAATTGATTTGAATTTAGTAAATTACGAGGATCGATTGGATTGATTTTTATTAAGTCTTTACCTTTTCAAGAAGCTAATTGTTTGGTTCTCATTTAATTCTGTCTTTAATACTTTAGGAAATAAGTTTTTAAAAAAATTTATAAGTCTTAAACATTTCAAAATTAACTTTGACTTAAATTTTGTAAATTCCGAGGATTGATTTGATTGGTTTACATTAAGTCATCCTCAAGAAGCTATTTGATTGGTTCACAATTAATTCTGTGTTTGATATTTTAGGGGAAAAAATTACAAATGTAAAAATGAAATATGCTTAAAATTAAAAGATAGTTGTTTATTACACTTTATTGAGATGATTTTAAAATTAAATTAATGTTAGGAGTTGATTAAAAATTGTGAAATTTAATTCTGATGGCAATAATTATTATCGCTTTAACACGACAGTTAAATCTTGATATATTCTAGAAAAAAAATACATTTAGTATGGCCAATGGTCTACTTTTAAATAATTGATTCATTTAAAATTTTGTGCTCTGTTAGAGATTTCGTTTCAGGAATTTAGAAGAAGTGGTATCGATTTGTGAGTATATTTATGTTTAAGTATCGTAAAAACAATTGACTGTAGAAGTGAAGTCTCACTGCCTGATACTTATATTTTTTCCACTTCTAGGGTCTATTTTTTTTACCGTTATGTTTAATTGCTTGAATATTTACAATTGTTTTGAAATGATTAAATTAAATAAACATGTACAAAATAGTTGATTGGGGTGTGTGATGTAAGTAACATCGTGATGGTGGTGGGATCATCAACTTAAAAATTAAATTAATTTTCACTTTCAGGAAGTAATTGAGTAAAATATTCTGTGTCTAAAAATAATTTCTCTCACTGGATGATAGCATCAGCGTTTCAACTCTTGAAATTAAAAGTAAAAACATGTTACCAATTAAAAAACAATAAATTAATGTTACCACTCGCGAAAAACCAAAGTTGGAAATTAAAAATAACATCGGAAAACGATAAAGTCCAAAAAAAATAATAATAATAATAATTTCTCTCTCGCTAGATGGCAGCATGATCACTCTTTCCAAAACAACTAGAAAAAGAATTATATTAACATTCAATTTAGCGCTGTAGCTATCAGGTCTTCATGGCATAGTCAATTTGCGCGTTTACAATTTGACTGCCATGAAGATCTTTTGACGATGTGGGTTCGATTCCCGATCTAGGAAAGAGAAATTAAATAAAATTGCTGAAAATAATTCCAAGTCCAAAATTAATTAAATGAATGAATTAATGTTTCTCTCGCTAGATGGCGCCATGTGTATAACACCAGATCAAAAAAAAATTCTCTCACTAGGTGGCGCCATGAGCAATTTTAGTTGGTAACTGTTGTCATGACAACGGCTACATGTAGTATCACCGTTGCCATCCCCTAAAAGCTAAACTTCAGACGCAGTGTAACAAATAAGGAAACAAGTAAGAAAAACAACTCAACTCCACTCAGAAACCCTCGTCATCTTCTACGGCGTCAGCATCAGGAACCCTACTACTCAACCCTACTCGGCAGGCGGAGGAGCAGGCGTAAGGGGGGCGTGGCAGGCGGAGGAGGGGGGCGTGGCCAATCCGCAATCCGCCTGCTGTCCCAGAACTCTCATTTTCTTTCTACTGATGTTCAGGAATAGTTGTCTTTATTGAAATAGGGAAATTTAAAAAAAATTTTCTTTATTGCAGCAGAAATATTCAGGGACAATTTTCCTTCATCTGATGGAGATTTTAAAACAGAATACAGCTCTTATTCTGATGAGAATTTTTAGATGTATTGTTCTAGATATTGTAATTACGATTTTTATGGACTCTTGATATCATTTTGGCACAATTATCTCGCTGTATGTGCGCATTTTAGTTACTGCTGCAATTACTCTAATGTCAATTTTATGTACTGTTGTTGACATTTTAATGTGGATTTTTATGGACTATTATTCTTGGTCTAAAAGGAATTTTTCTAGGCTGTTCGTTTTAATGCAATCGTGTTTTTTAATGATTTTCACTGTTTAAATAAGGTTTTTAAGGCCTGTTGCCTATCTCCTAATCTTTGATTTTTTAGAAAATTTTTCTTTACATATTTACAACAGAATTTTGGACATGCGTCAATTAGCCTGCGAATGATGCAATATTATCCCGCGCAAAGCCGGGCGTGTTAGCTAGTATATAATAATTACAATTAATTGATATAATCACTAAAACGTAAAATAACTTTCGAGAAATATCCTATATTTTCGGGCAAATTTTCAAGTGGGCGTGGCAAAATTACGTCCGTGTAAGTTCTTTACAACAGAAGTTGAACTTAATAAATATAAAAAATAATGATCAGCTCAAAGTTATTGATATCCACAAAACAGAATCGGACGCGGTAAATGAGAACTGGGAAGTTTCACTGAAGCCGATGCAATCGGATTTCGAAATGCATAAAATATCGGGACCGAAACTTGAAAGTGCAAAAAACTGGCAAAACGCCTAAATTTTTCTCCTAATTTGTAAAAGTTTTTAGTAGGTATGTACGTTAGAGCGTTACTTTCAAAGATTTGCATAACAGAAATAGGAAGATAGTTTTCCAAAATTATGGATTTCTGCGGAAACTAAATTCTTAATCTCCAAAATTATCGAAAATACGGAAAAATCACATGTCTGAAGAAGTTAAAAAGCAAAAACTTATTTTTATTAATTCAGAATAAAAGCAACCATTAACAAAAAACATAACTGAAAAACGAACCTTTTACAAAAATTGCGATGGCAGAAATCAAACTACAGTTTTCGATTGCAATTACATTTCACATCCTTTCTTTTTAAAAAACTTATAAGAGCTAAAACTCCGCTGTAAAAACGTTCATGATTTTTCTTTGAAGGTTGGGAAATCGACTTATAGACGCGGGTTTCCGTTTGTTTGTCTGAAAGTTAGGGTTTCGGTTTACATGCGAATGGATTATATGCAAATATATACGTTAAGATTTTCGTAAAACTAAAAAGAAATTTTATTTGTTTATTTCATAATTAAACTTAAAAAATAATTGAAAGGAAAACAATATGATTCTTGTAAAGAATGCAAAACGATTACGCAAAGAAAGGAACGCATGCGTTTCTTTACTTGCACGTGGAAATTAGGAATACATATTTTTTGCTGCATTGACGATGAACTTTTACGAAAAATATGGACTGTAAATGAAAAATAAGGACTGTAAGGGTCCTTATTACGGAGTACCAGAATGTAAGGAGTTTATAATTACTTGTTATTGTAAGGACCGTACGAACCCTGTGTAAAGTCATTTTTTCTCTATGTTCATTTTCTAATATTAGCATGACACCAATTAACATCAACAAAAACTTTTACTGTTATATTGTTCTATAATTATGGTATTATATCAAAATTAAAAGTATGTATCAGATATAGCATAGTTGATATTT
Organism: Octonoba sinensis; assembly: GCA_038502835.1. NCBI lineage: Eukaryota > Metazoa > Arthropoda > Arachnida > Araneae > Uloboridae > Octonoba > Octonoba sinensis. The sequence goes on along the minus strand of CM076606.1, from coordinate 278,955 downwards.
TCTCATTATAATGAACAAATTTACACTAACTATAGATGTTAATATAAAAAAATGTACCACAGACAACACATGAGGGGTACTCATTTGTATGAACCTAATTTTTCTTTTAAGTGAAGTAATAAATATTAAAAATCTTGATATATCGCATTTCTTATAAATACAAGCAAATTTGTACTAAGTGAGGTTTAATTAGTAACTCATTATCTGGCTTATACAATATCACACGTATAAATAAACATAGTTTCTAAATAGTTTGCACATTGAAATATATTCGAAATGAGTCATAAATATCCTATATTTTGATATTTATATAAATATCATGATATTTTCCAACGCTTTATACACAATACACACCCCAAAAATGTTAAGTTTTTAATAGATTATCACACGGATTCCTCGTACTAATCTTCCATATTTTCGGATAGAACTTAATGTTTTGGGGTAGAATCATCTACTACAATATAGGGGGGGGGGGGTATTTTTACTTTTTTAAACTGTATAAATGGACTTGCATTTCCAAAAGAATTGACTCTTTTTGTTTTCTTTATTGTGATTTTTAACCCTAAGCACTGCTTGCACATAAGGAGGGCGCGCATCTGATCCTTTGACAAAATAAAAACATTTGGGCATAGGTCGAATTCGCTTCAATACTAAGTTCGTAAAAATTCTCCCCCTAAGTTGGAAGGGTTAGCCGAAAAATCTACTTCGATTAAGTATATAACATAAGTGCAGTGGTAATTATAACTTCTGTCAGAATTTCGTGCCCATTCCAAAAATTACGTTTAAAAGTAGTATTGATGTGTTCTAAAAATGTAGTAATCTTTCTCTTTTTAGCACAATTGCTGAATGCTCTGCTTTTTATCGTCGGTTTTTTTTTAAAATTATTTTATGGTAAACATAATCTCAGAATTACTTTTTTTCTCCAAGTAATTCATGTTACAATTAAAAAGAATTAATGAAAATGAAGGGAATATCGGGGGGTGGGACGGCGAGCAGAGAGCAAAAAAAAAAAAAAAAAAGAAAGAGAGAAAATCCTTTGTCTGCATTCAGAAGTTTAAAAATTTACTCTACATGCATTTGTATGTGAAACTTCACAGCTTTTTTAAAAAATATATTTTCTTTATCGGGAAAAACGGAGGGACCAAAGCGGCAACGTAAATGTGGTAACGGGATCGAACGTCCTGGGCCCTCATTCCAAACTTCGACGCATCTTTTCGAAGACTTTGCTGCTACAGAACCGGCCGAGACGTCATCTCTTCGAAAGAGTAGATTCGAAAAGCTTCTTCGTTCAAAGGCGTACAGGGGAAGATTCAATCGCAGGGGGAAAAAGGGATTTCTTGTCAAACTGGTGTAGCAGCCAATCAAAGCGTTTCTTTGGAGTAATTCTCGCGTTTGTTTCCAGTTACTCGTTTCTTGAGGGATTTGCATCTCTTATTTTTAGTAAATGGGGGTCGCCAATTTCAGTTCAGTGATGCAAAAAATGAAAATTATAGCTTATGCATTCTTAACAAAGATAAAGAGTAAGTAAATTGAAAAAAAAAAAACAAAAAGTTAAAAAATAAGAATTTTATTAGAAATAATAATTTTTATGCAAAAATGAAAAGTAAAACAAAAATTCATAATATTTTTTGACGAAAAAAATTTTCCATTTTCCAGTAAGAGAGGAAAGGGAAAGAAGAGAGAAAATGGGAGATTTTTTTTTTTTTTTGCGAAAGCTCTCCCCAGCTTCCGGGGAGGGGGAGCGAGGGCCATCCGATTTCCTCTGTTAATATGCCCTTCTTCAGAGGATCCACATCTAAGTCACGTCAAAAGTTGATTTATTACCCCCTCCCCTTCTTATATACTAATCTCATATACTAATTGAAATACCACTTCAATTATTTTTAATGAAACGTTTAAAATCTTTCCATTTGCATCTGTTATCTTTTTTAAAGTTAAAACTAAGCAATATTTCTTTTGTGCAAACCCTAAATAAAGCCTAACGCAAATAGGGGGAAGACAATTTTTCGCTTCCGCATGCTACGCATTGACAGAGCGCACATTTGCGTGATATATGTTAACAGTATATCATGTTCATTCAAATTGGATAACAAAGTTGCAACTTGTAGCATCCTATGAATCTAATATAGTTGCCGAGTTAGCGGAAGAGTCAAGTATGCTTTGCCCGATCTTGAAGATAAATGATTCAAAAGACTTTGTAAAAAACTATAACATTTATTTAAACTTCCAAAAAACTACAACATTGTTAAAATAACCTGAAGCCAAAAAAACTGGTAACTTTAAAATTTGACTAGCATCGCAAAAATCGGGCTTTTATAGCAAACGCTACATTAGCAAAGGCTCTTTCGAGCAACGAGCCGATAACTTAATGCTCAATCGATGCAGTTACAACATGGTTGAGAAAAACGGAAGAAGTGCTTCCGTCGACCAGAGCTTCCTGTTAAATACACACCTTCATTAGCATAACGTAATGTCGAATATATAATATATAACAATGCCCCTCCTCTCTTCATCTGACAAGACTAAATGCAAAAAAAATTTGGCTTCATGACTTACAGTTCCAATCTATCACTTTAGAAACACACTAAACGTTTCTGGTCTACGATGTTACAAAACACCGGCTTTTACTCTCAAAGTAAAATTTCAAAAGAGTACTAAAGGTTGAACTTTTACGAAAAATATGAATGAAAAATAAGGACTGTAAGGGTCCTTATTACGGAGTACCAGAATGTAAGGAGTTTAAAAGGACTTGTAATTGTAAGGACCGTACGAACCCTGTGTAAAGTCATTTTTTCTCTATGTTCATTTTCTAATATTAGCATGACACCAATTAACATCAACAAAAACTTTTACTGTTATATTGTTCTATAATTATGGTATTATATCAAAATTAAAAGTATGTATCAGATATAGCATAGTTGATATTTTCTCATTATAATGAACAAATTTACACTAACTATAGATGTTAATATAAAAAAATGTACCACATACAACACATGAGGGGTACTCATTTGTATGAACCTAATTTTTCTTTTAAGTGAAGTAATAAGTATTAAAAATCTTGATATATCGCATTTCTTATAAATACAAGCAAATTTGTACTGACTAAGTGAGGTTTAATTAGTAACTCATTCTCTGGCTTATACAATATCACACGTATAAATAAACATAGTTTTTAAATAGTTTGCACATTGAAATATATTCGAAATGAGTCATAAATATCCTATATTTTGATATTTATATAAATATCATGATATTATCCAACGCTTTATACACAATACACACCCCAAAAATGTTAAGTTTTTAATAGATTATCACACGGATTCCTCGTACTAATCTTCCATATTTTCGGATAAAACTTAATGTTTTGGGGTAGAATCATCTACTACAATATAGGGGGGGGGGGGCTTTGTTTATTTTTACTTTCTTAAACTGTATAAATTGACTTGCATTTCCAAAAGAATTGACTCTTTTTGTTTTCTTTATTGCGATTTTTAAGCCTAAGCACTGCTTGCACATAAGGAGGGCGCGCATCTGATCCTTTGACAAAATAAAAACATTTGGGCATAGGTCGAATTCGCTTCAATACTAAGTTCGTAAAAATTCTCCCCCTAAGTTGGAAGGGTTAGCCGAAAAATCTACTTCGATTAAGTATTTAACATAAGTGCAGTGGTAATTATAACTTCTGTCAGAATTTCGTGCCCATTCCAAAAATTACGTTTAAAAGTAGTATTGATGTGTTCTAAAAATGTATTAATCTTTCTCTTTTTAGCACAATTGCTGAATGCTCTGCTTTTTATCGTCGTTTTTTTTTTAAAATTATTTTATGGTAAACATAATCTCAGAATTACTTTTTTTCTCCAAGTAATTCATGTTACAATTAAAAAGAATTAATGAAAATGAAGGGAATATCGGGGGGTGGGACGGCGAGCAGAGAGCAAAAAAAAAAAAAAAAAAAGAAAGAGAGAAAATCCTTTGTCTGCATTCAGAAGTTTAAAAATTTACTCTACATGCATTTGTATGTGAAACTTCACAGCTTTTTTAAAAAATATATTTTCTTTATCGGGAAAAACGGAGGGACCAAAGCGGCAACGTAAATGTGGTAACGGGATCGAACGTCCTGGGCCCTCATTCCAAACTTCGACGCATCTTTTCGAAGACTTTGCTGTTACAGAACCGGCCGAGACATCATCTCTTCGAAAGAGTAGATTCGAAAACCTTCTTCGTTCAAAGGCGTACAGGGGAAGATTCAATCGCAGGGGGAAAAAGGGATTTCTTGTCAAACTGGTGTAGCAGCCAATCAAAGCGTTTCTTTGGAGTAATTCTCGCGTTTGTTTCCAGTTACTCGTTTCTTGAGGGATTTGCATCTCTTATTTTTAGTAAATAGGGGTCGCCAATTTCAGTTCAGTGATGCAAAAAATGAAAATTATAGCTTATGCATTCTTAACAAAGATAAAGAGTAAGTAAATTAAAAAAAAAAAAAAAAAAAAGAGTTAAAAAATAAGAATTTTATTAGAAATAATAATTTTTATGCAAAAATGAAAAGTAAAACAAAAATTCATAATATTTTTTGACGAAAAAAATTTTCCATTTTCCAGTAAGAGAGGGGAGGGAAAGAAGAGAGAAAATGGGAGATTTTTTTTTTTTTTTTGCGAAAGCTCTCCCCAGCTTCGGGGGAGGGGGAGCGAGGGCCATCCGATTTCCTCTGTTAATATGCCCTTCTTCAGAGGATCCACATCTAAGTCACGTCAAAAGTTGATTTATTACCCCCTCCCCTTCTTATATACTAATCTCATATACTAATTGAAATACCACTTCAATTATTTTTAATGAAACGTTTAAAATCTTTCCATTTGCATCTGTTATCTTTTTTAAAGTTAAAACTAAGCAATATTTCTTTTGTGCAAACCCTAAATAAAGCCTAACGCAAATAGGGGGAAGACAATTTTTCGCTTCCGCATGCTACGCATTGACAGAGCGCACATTTGCGTGATATATGTTAACAGTATATCATGTTCATTCAAATTGGATAACAAAGTTGCAACTTGTAGCATCCTATGAATCTAATATAGTTGCAGAGTTAGCGGAAGAGTCAAGTATGCCTTGCCCGATCTTGAAGATAAATGATTCAAAAGACTTTGTAAAAAAACTATAACATTTATTTAAACTTCAAAAAAACTACAACATTGTTAAAATAACCTGAAGCCAAAAAAACTGGTAACTTTAAAATTTGACTAGCATCGCAAAAATCGGGCTTTTATAGCAAACGCTACATTAGCAAAGGCTCTTTCGAGCAACGAGCCGATAACTTAATGCTCAATCGATGCAGTTACAACATGGTTGAGAAAAACAGAAGAAGTGCTTCCGTCGACCAGAGCTTCCTGTTAAATACAAACCTTCATTAGCATAACGTAATGTCGAATATATAATATATAACAATGCCCCTCCTCTCTTCATCTGACAAGACTAAATGCAAAAAAAATTTGGCTTCATGCCTTACAGTTCCAATCTATCACTTTAGAAACACACTAGACGTTTCTGGTCGACGATGTTACAAAACACCCGCTTTTACTCTCAAAGTAAGTTTTCAAAAGATTACTAAAGGTTAAACTTTTCTTTAGTAAATTAATTGTAGATGTAGAGAATATGTTTTTAGCGTTAAGGTTAAGAATGCCCCTCCTCTCTAATCATAGTAAGTTTTCAAAAGAGTACTAAAGGTTAAACTTTTCTTTAGTAAATTAATTGTAGATGTGGAGAAAATGTTTTTAGCGTTAAGGCTAACAATGCCCCTCCTCTCTTCATCTGACAAGACTAAATGCAAAAAAAATTTGGCTTCATGTCTTACAGTTCCATTCTATCACTTTAGAAATGAAATAAAAACATCACTATTTGATCACAATTAACAATTCTTCTTGCTTTCCATGCAGCTTCATGTATTACAGTTCATCTTCAGATAAATAGCTTAATCTAAAATACACATTTACAAATAAAGTAACACTAACAAGTTCAGTTGCATTAAAAATAGATCAGACAATTATAATAAAAAAAAGTAAATAAGCTCTCTAATTATAACATATATTTCTTTTCTCTAAAAGCATCACATTAAAAAAATTATGTATATCTTTGACTAGTATTTGCATTAACGTTATTCAACTAAGAAAAATTGTTAACTCGCGATTCAACTATCAACTATAACTAACAAAAATAACTTTCCGAAAACCATTAGAGAATAAAATCATATCAAGAACCCTTAGCAGATAAGCTTTTAATTCTCTACACAGTAATTCAATCTCATAAAATTTTATAATTCCTCAAAAATTCATTGTAATATCAAAAATTTAAATTTACACCCCCATAAAAATATTATCCCCCCTACAATTACAAATTCAAAAAAAATTTAATGAAAAATGCTGTCACAAAATTTTACAAGTTTTGCCTTGGGAAGAGGTTTCGTGAATATATCAGATCGATTATCTTCGCTACTGACGAATTTAATACTAAAAATGTCTTGATATAATAGGTCTCTTACGAAAAAAACAATTTAACATCTATGTGCTTAGAACGGTAATTCTCAATAGGAGATTTACAGAAGTTAATAGTTGCCTCATTATCTACCAATAACAATGATTTTACCTTTTCTTGAACATTAATGCCAAAATGAACGCACTCATCAAGAACCTTATCAAACCACAGCAATTCTTTAGCGGCTTCTGTTAGCGCAACAAATTCTGATTCCATAGTTGATAGACATATGCTCCTTTCTTTAAATGTACGCCATGAAATTGGAGCATTATCAAGCAATATTAACTGCCCTCCCAATGAAGTACGGTCATCCCTATTAGAAGCAAAGTCCGCATCTGAGTAACCCACGATTCGTAATTTATTACACTTTAGGCTAAGTTTGAGATCTTTAGTATGACTAACATACCCCAAAAGTTTAAAGTAATCCCATCCAGTGCATCATTCCTGGATTTGCCTGAAATTGGCTAAATATGTTTACAGCGTTACAAATATCTGGTCTGGCTCGATTTGCGAGAAATGAAAGACAGCCTAACAAATCTCTAAATGGTATCTTAGACATTTCATGTTTCTCATTTTCTGTTTGGGAACAATTTAAACTAGAATAAACAACACCCTTACTTATCGGTAGCGAAGAAATAGGAAAATTAAAATTCTCAAAACGTTCACAAATTTCAATAATATAATTCGTTTGGTGCATTTTTAATTCATTTTCACATTCTTCAAACTCTACCCCTAGTAATTTTTTCGTTTTTCCCAAAATTTTAAGATCGAAGTGTTTATTCAATAAGTTTAAAATAAAGTCAATATCTTTCCTATTTTTCCCAAACAAAACTATGTCATCAAGATATAGTAATAAAATAACCCTAGATTTAAAACTATAAACACAATTACATCCTTGAAATTTATTAAAACCCATATTTGTTAAAGTGCTGTTAATTTCATAAAACCAATTTCGTCCACTTTGGTGTAACCCATAAATAGCTTTCTTAAGTTTACATACTAAATTTTCTTTTCCCTTTTCAATAAAACCCGGAGGCTGACTCATAAAAATATTTTCCTTTAAAGGAGCATAGAGGTACGCGCTCTTGACATCGCACTGCACATTTTCCCAATTTTGAAACACGACTAGGAAGGAGAAAAAGAAACGTATTATGCCGAAATTGACAACCGGGCTAAAAGTCTCGTCATAAGACTGACCTTGTACCTGCTTATGACCTTGAGCCACTAGTCTGCTTTTCAGCCTTACGATTTCACCCGCTTCATCTCTTTTTACATTGAAAACCCATCTGCAGCCGATTAAATTAGCCTTTTCTGGTAATTCTGTTAATTCCCATACTTCTCTTTCATGCATCACTTTAATTTCTTCCCCCATAGATTCTAGCCAATTTTCGCGTTCCTTCGATTTCATACATTGTTTAAAAGTGTTTGGAACTATTAGATTTCCGTCTAGTCATGAAGAAAAATTAGCATTCGTGGACTGGCCATCCACTTCCCCTTGATAAGGATTTTTCCCCTGAAAATTAAAAATATGTGGTTTAAAACAAATTGAATTTTTATTACAGTACTTTCTAATATCATGAAAAGATCTTAACCGTATGGACTTATCCTTTTCAAAATAATACACGTCCGTTCGCGATCCATCCCTTCACGGTACAATTTTTCTGATCCACATAGCTTCCCTCCGGGGTTTTGAATCATTTTCACTCAATGAACTTTCATCTTCCGAAGTAGAATTTAACGAATCCTCCGAAGTAGCGGGAATTTCTAAATTTTGAAATTGACTCGCATCTTCGTAGATCGAACCCTCTTCGTCTGAAGATAAGTTAGTATGATTCCAATGGATGTGGCCCATCACCGCTCCACTGCTATTACTCTTAAACGAATCTTTAAAAAATGTATTCCTAAATGCAACATTAATGCTTTCCACAATGTTATCACTATCCGGGAAATAAATACGATAACCCTTTGTATCGAACGCATATCCGATGAGAATCCCTTTTCTAGCTCTCAAATCTAATTTATTACGTTTTTGTTTGGGTATCCCTACATATGCTACAATTCCGAAATTTTTAAGATGCTTAACAGAGGGCTTAAATTTTCCGTACAGCTCAAATGAAGTTTTACTTTGATCTGTATGACAGACCCTATTCCACGTGTATGCAAAATGTAACATCGCGTCTGGCCAGAACTTTTTGCCTAATCCGCTTTCTTCAAGCAATACAGTGGCCCCATTAGCTACGGTTCTATTAAATACTTCAGCCACCCCATTTTGTTCGGGAGTATAAGGATTCGTTAATTCGTGAGAAATTCCCAAATTATTACAAAACTCTTTAAATTCATTATTGACGAATTCTCCACCATTATCCGTTCTAATGGCTTTAACTTTAAATCCAGTAAATCTTTCAGCCCTCTTAATATGCTGAATAAAAATTCTAGTTACTTGCCGTTTTTCCCTTATAGGGTACAGCGAAACACGTTTAGAAAAATCGTCGATAGTAGAAAGATAGTACCTTTCCCCGTTTCGTCCCGTTATAGAACATGCTCCCCAAACATCTGCGTGAAGGAATTCAAGGGGTTGCTTAGACCTTACTTTCTTAATTGCTTTGAAAGACACTCTCTTAAATTTTCCTAGTTTACAACCTTCACAATGAATTTTCTCATTCTTAAATTTTGGAAAGCCCCTAACGCATTCTGCATTACTGGTTTTTCTAATACTATCAGCATTAACGTGCGCTAATCTTTTATGAGAAACTTCCAAGGATTCAACATTCGAAGATTCAACTTTAACATTTTTACTAGAAAAATGACTAGAATTTTGACTTTCCCGCGAATTTACGTTATATTGACAAGAATTTCGACTTTCCTGCGAATTTACGTTATATTGACTAGGATTTGAAAAATTTTGATCCACATATCTAGGTTTAACATGGTAAACACCATTATGTAAAAAAGCTTTTAAAATTATGCCTTTTCGATCTGATACAGTCGAGACTCCAACTTCCCCGTGAAATCTAGCACCTCCTTGATCCAGTTTAGGACCGGAAATTAAATTTCGTCTTAATTTAGGAGAATACATGACTTCTTTCAAAACAATTTTTCTGCTACCAAATCTTAAATACATATCTCCCTTTCCTTCAATTGGGAAGGTTTGCCCCTCTATGGCGACGGCCATTTCTTTGTTATTTAATGTTACGAAATTTTGAAAACAATTTCTGACTCTTGAAAAATGATGGCTGGCCGCTGAATCAAACAGCTACTGTGAAGTTTTGTCCATAAAACAATTAGCCTCACATAGAAAAAAGTCAGAATACTCTCAACATTCAGCCGATGGTGATCGCCGATTTTCACCTGAACTTTCCTGTCGAAAATTCTGGCGCTTCCCGTCCTTGCGACTTCTTCTCGGGCTTTCAGACCTATTAAATTCGGAACAGTTTCTTTTGATGTGGCCAAACTTCTTACAGCAATAGCACTGGATTTTTCTTTTGGTTTTCTTAACGGCAATTGAAGCTTTGGCGTAAGATTCCAAATCTTCACTTCTTAAAGAAAGTCTGCTTTCCTCAGCTACCAGGTCAGCCGCAATCCTTGAAAAGACAAAATCTTCATTCCGTCTTCTTAAAATGTTCTGTACAATACCATCAAAAGAAGAGGGGAGATATCGTAACAGTTGGTATGACAGGAATTCTTCTGAAAATGTAGTCTCAAGTTCTTTGAGACGATCATAAATTCTTCTCAACCTCGCTGCATAAATATTAATTTTCTCGTTCTCGTCCATTCTTGCGGACGTTAAGTCTGAAAATAGCTTCATTTTAACCGTTCTGTTGTCTATGAAATAATTTTCTTTTAGAAGTTTCCAGGCTTCCTGGGGATCCTCGCAGTGCTCTATAATTTTTCGGTAGTCATCACCGACATGCAAGTAAAGTACTGCAATAGCCGACCTCTCTCTGGAATTAAATAGGGCAACGTCCTTTGCTGTGACTACTGCCCTCACATTGATTACAGGTCGCTCTTATCTGCCTGTGATGATATCCCATAGGTTCCTTTCTATTAGCACGAGTTTTATATCGCTGCTCCAAGATGAATAATTATCTTCTCTGAATTTTTCTATTACAATATTGGAACAAGAGATACTTTGACTTGAAGACTATCCTTATAAGCCCCTCAGTAGATAGAAAATGACAGTTCTGGTGCAGCAGGGGGAGTGGGGAGGGTGCAAGTGCAATGGGGCGTGGTCCCTCCCCCTGCAAAGTTATGCTGAGTAGTAGGGTTCCTGCTGCTGACGTCGAAGAAGATTACGAGGGTTTCTGAGTAGAGTTGAGTTGTTTTTCGTACTTGTTACTCTGCGTGCGAAGTTTCGTTTTTAGGGATGGCAACAAACTTAACTTAAACTTCTATGAGAGGAATGGCAACGGTTTTGGTTGTTATGGTAACGAACTTGTAATCTTTTTACAGACTTTTTTGAATCGGTTGTGCTACCACCTAGTGAGAGAAATTAGAATTAAATTCAAACTTTACCGTTTTTAGTTTTGAATTTACAATTTAGTGTTTCGTGAATGGCAACATTAATTTTTTTAATTTGTAACATGTTTTTAGTTTTAATTCCAAGGTTTGAAACGCTCATGACGTCATCTAGTGAGAGAAATTATTTTTTTTTGGACTTTATCGTTTTCTGATATTATTTTAATTTCCAAATTAGGTTTTTCACGAGTGGTAACATTAATTTATTTTTTTTATTTCAAGAGTTGAAACGCTCATACTGTCATCTAGTGAGATAAATTATTTTTAGACACAGAATATTTTATTTAATTATATTTTCTTTCAGATATTCGGATTCATATACCCCAGACCTTAATGTTGTAAAACCCATTCGATCGGATCACGATTACTATGTTTTTTTTCCTTGAATTAGTATCAGACTTAACCGAAGTGTTCTAGCGAGAATTAATTAATCTTTTCCATCAGAATTAAATTTCCCAATTTTTAATCAACTCATAGTATTAATTTAATCTCAAAATCCATTCAATAATGTATAAGTAACAACTATCTTTTAATTTTAAGCGTATATTATTTTTACCCTTGTTTTTTTTTTCCCATAAAATTTCAAACACAGGATTAATTATGAACCAATAATCAAATCAATCTTCAGAACTTACAAAATTTAAGTCAAAGTTAATTTAGAAATGCTTAAGACTTGGATTTTTTTTTTTTTTTACTTTTTACTCTCTAAAGTATCAAAGACAGGATTAAAGAACACTAATCAAATAGCTTATTGAAAACGTTTATATTTAATGTGAACCAATCAAATCAATCCTCGAAATTTACAAAATTTAAGTCAATTAAAGGTTTTATAGAAATGTTTAAGACTTAGAAAATGAGCATCAGTAGGTTTATACAAACATATTTAGTGATACATTTACGAAAAGAGGTTATTTCTTCTATACTTAAGCAGGTTTACACTCATTTTACTGTGTTTCTATGAATACAAATCAAAGAATTCAGCTAAACTAATATATTTGTATTATAGATAATCATCCTTTTATACTGCTAGATTTTTTTTTCCAAATTTATAAGAGTTCGCATGAATTAATAGAAGTTAGAGTATGTTCAGCAACTCGATTTTACATTTTACATAAGCGAACGTTTCATATATTCCAAGATTTATTTTTTTCGTTTTTAATATATATTTTCCTTACACATTTTAACGCTTCAAACGAATACAATCTCAGAGATTATTTTGATCATATACATCATAATTAAAGAAACTTTAAAAATAGTCAAGACCATATTACTAAATTTGTAACTGCAAAGCAGCTCAACTACACGATTGACGTACAATACATTTAACGAACATTTCATCTATTCAAAAGAGTTTCAAAACTTTGTCTTTAACATTTAGCTCATTTTTCATTTTTTCAAAGAGTTATTTATTTTTTGGATTTACACAGAACTTATAATTTACAAAGATTTTATGATATAAAACCGAGAATTTTTTTTTTAACAAAACTATTTACAACATGATTTTCACACATCGAAAAAGTTTATTACTTAAGCACGAAGAAACTTTAAAACTGGTCACACCTCAAATTTCATGCATTGAAAAAGTCTATTACTTACATACAAACTTAGAATCTTTGAAACTAAGATCGCAGGAATACAATTTAATTTAAATACGGTAATGCTTAAAATCATAGCTAGATAAACTACAGAAAAATAAAAAAAAGTTTGAAATATTATACTCAAAGACATAAAAAACACACACAAGACATACCATCTGCAGAAACTACTAACATTAAAAATAATTAACATTAATTACTAGAACTTGGAAGAATGAATGCTAAAAAAGCCTCTTAGAAATAAAGGTCAATTTTAACCCATCCTCCACCGAGTTCCTACTATGCAATGCAATCGTGGCGAATTTTCGATTATACGATACACAAACATGAATTAACTATGCAAAATCTAGCAGTACAGTTAGTGAATGGACACAGAGAGAATGAATGCACTTAAAATAATATCATTCACGCATTGAAAATCAAAGAAGTTTTTTTTTAATATACAACATATCACATATTTTACTTATTTAAACTTACAAGAAACTAATTTTAACAGAATGCAATCTAAGAAATACTTTAAAGTTGAAATACAAATTATATAAAACATCAAGTACTTACAGAGAAGAGAGAGCACACATGTTTCTCCATCCAAACCGCAACGTAGAAATGACTCTTCAGGCTCTTAACAGCAGACGAAGATAAGGCAGCAATAACTCATCGGCCACCCCAATCGAGCAGTGATTCATGCCAGGCTTATCTTTCACAAGGACACAGCCAGTAGCTTTCGATGTTGATTTCTCAGATCTTTTAAAAATATTTCATACACACAACTACATGCATATGTAAAAATTTAATAGTTTTACGGAAACCTATGTATTTAACTCACCAAACTCAAAAGGTTTTCATTAAACACGCATTTTTCCTAGATATAACATTTTAATTCATTACTTCCGAGTGAAGAATTTCATACCTTTAGTATTATAATCAACCCATACAACACATTTAACGAACGTTTCATCTATTCAAAATGTTTCAAAACATAGTCTTTAACATTTAACGAACGTTTCATCTATTCAAGAAGTTATTTATTTTCAAAACTCAGTCTTTAACATTTAACGAACATTTCATCTATTCAAAAAGTTATTTATTTTCAAAACTCTGTCTTTAACATAATTTTTATGATTAATACAGAAAAATACAACCAAGAAAAATATTTAATAAAACTATTTCCAACACGAGTTTCATACATTGAAAAGGTTTATTACCAAAGTTCGAAGAAAACTTTAAAGATATTTTCGCCGCAAATTTCATGTTTTGAAAAAGTCTATTACTAATATAGAAACTTGGAATCTTTACTTTATTCGTACCTTTAATATTATAATCAAGCATATAACACATTAAACGAGTATTTCACCTCTTCAAAGATCTTTCAAAACTCTATCTTTAACATTAAACGAACATTTCATCTATTCAAAGAGTTATTTATCTTCAAAACTTAGTGTTTAACATAATTTTTAAGATTTTCACAGAGATTTTTAAGATTTCAACATTCGATAAAAATATTTAACAAAACTATTTCCAACGTGAGTTTCATACATTGAAAAGGTTTATCACCAAAGTTCGAAGAAAACTTTAAAGCTATTTTCGCTGCAAATTTCATGTTTTGAAAAAGTCTATTACTAACATAGAAACTTGGAATCTTTACTTTATTCATACCTTTAATATTATAATCAAGCATATAACACAGTAAACGAACATTTCATTCATTCAAAGATTTTCAAAACTTCCTCTTTAACATTTAACGAACATTTCATCTATTCAAAGGGTTATTTATTTTCAAAACTTAGTGAAAATAAATAACCCTTAATAATGATTAATATGTGATTAATGATAACCCTTAATAATTAGTGATCAACATAATTTTTAAGATTTTCACAGAGATTTTTAAGATTTCAACATTCGATAAAAATATTTAACAAAACTATTTCCAACGTGAGTTTCATACATTGAAAAGGTTTATCACCAAAGTTCGAAGAAAACTTTAAAGCTATCTTCGCTGCAAATTTCATGTTTTGAAAAAGTCTATTACTAACATAGAAAATTGGAATCTTTACTTTATTCATAGCTTTAATATTACACAGTCTAGTCACATTAATGTGACTACCACGTACTTTCCACGTCAGAGTTAAATAACCAATCACAGAAGGCAGGTGGCAGCCCAGTGCAGTTGAGCGTATATAAAGGGTGTGTGAGGGCTTCGGAAAACATTTCATTCGTTGGCGTAATGCAGAAATGAAGCGATTTATCCGACGCCCAAAGGGGCATGATCATTGACTTTCGGGCCAAGGGTGGAAGCATTTCCGAAACGGCTGAGTTTGTGAACTGTTCGCGTGCCGCCGTGGTAAAAGTGTACCGTGCATGGCAAAATGGGACTGTCCAAAATCAGTGACGTGGCAAATGTGGTGCACCACGGGCCATAGATGACAGAGGCGAACGACGGTTGCGGAGATGCGTTCGGGCAGATAGACGGGCTACCGTTGAGCAACTGACCACCAAAATGAACCAAGTGGCTACCAAAAGTGTCTCCCAAACTACTATTCAGCGAACGTTGCTGCGTCTGGGCCTCCGAAGCAGACGCCTGGCTCGTGCACCTATGCTGACTGCTGTTCATTGACGACGAAGGCTAGAATTTGCCCGCCAGTACCGCAGCTGGACGTCCACTGAGTGGCGACAGGTAGCGTTTTCCGATGAATCGCGTTTTATGCTCCATCGGACAGATGGACGTTGGCGTATAAGGCGTGAAACCTCTGAAAGCAAACACCCTGCAACCATTGCCGGAACGGTCCAAGCTGGAGGCGGGAGCATTATGGTCTAGGGAATGTTTTCCTGGCATTCTCTGGGTTCACTGATCATTGTGGAAGGCACGATAAATCAATACAAGTACGCATCTGTCCTTGCGGACCATGTCCACCCCTACATGCGCATTGTTTTTCCTCAGGATGATGGCATCTACCAGCAGGACAATGCGAAGTGCCATACAGCTGGCAGTGTACGTGCGTGGTTCGAAGAGCACCAGGATGAGTTTACCGTCCTCCCCTGGCCAGCAAACTCACCTGACTTAAACTCAATCGAGAATCTGTGGGATCATCTCGATCGGGTTGTTCGCGCCATGGATCCTCAACCGCGTTATCTAGCGCAGCTGGCCACGGCATTAGAGTCGGTATGGCTCAACATCCCAGTGAACACCTTCAGGAACCGAAGTGACTCTCTTCCTGCACGTCTCGCAGCAGTCCACTCTGCGAAAGGTGGTTATTCTGGCTTTTGACAGATGGTCACATTAATGTGACTGGACTGTGTATAATCAAGCATATAACACATTAAACGAACATTTCATCCATTCAAAGACTTTCAAAACTTCCTCTTTAACATTTAACGTACCTTTCATTTATTCAAAGAGGTTTTCTTTTTTTATTATTATTTTCAAAACTTTAACATTTAACGAACGTTTCATCTATTCAAGAAGTTATTTATTTTGAAAAACTCAGTCTTTAACATAATTTTAGTGATTTACGCAGAAAAATACAACCG
Source organism: Octonoba sinensis (assembly GCA_038502835.1). NCBI lineage: Eukaryota > Metazoa > Arthropoda > Arachnida > Araneae > Uloboridae > Octonoba > Octonoba sinensis. Next base: position 262,795 of record CM076606.1, on the reverse strand, counting down.
AGAAAAATATTTAACAAAACTATTTCCAATACGAGTTTCATACATTGAAAAGGTTTATTACCAAAGTTCGAAGAAAACTTTAAAGCTATTTACGCTGCAAATTTCATGTTTTGAAAAAGTCTATTACTAACATACAAACTTGAAATCTTTACTTTAAAACTAAGATCGCATGCAACTTATTACAGAGTCCAACATAAATGCAGAATCGCTTAAAATCATAGCAATATAAAGTATAGAATATAAAAAAGTTAGAAACGTTAAATACTCAAAGACTTATATTACTAACAGATATAAAGAAACATGGCTTTCAACTACAACTACCAAGGAAAAACTAACATTCTTTCAATAAAAATAGAAAAATGTTGATAAAAATAGAAAAGTGCTATACAGAAAGTGATAAAACTTAATCTAGTAAAACTTAGTGTAAAAAAGTGTAAAAGTACTTAAACTCGCAAAAAAATTAAATCTTTTATTTCAACACTTAGATCGGATGTATACAACCCAACTTAAATATAGAAATGCCTAAAATCATGTCAACATAAAATACAGGATACGAGAAAGTTAGAAATGTTATAATCAAAGACTTACATTACTAACTGAAATAAAGAAACACAGCTTTTCTCCACTACTACCACAACAAAACTAAGATTCTTCTTATAAAAATTGAGTTTTAAGTGCATTCATCTCTCAATGCACTTAAAAGCAATGTCAAAATACATACGGAAACCCCTCAATTTCATTGACTCTCCCCAAAACCTAATTCTGCATTTTCATTGGTTGATGCTCTTCTTTGGATTAATCCTGTCTTTGTGCATATACATTTGCGATGATTACCGTAAAGGGTCATTTGTGGTTCTGACTTTGTTGTGTTCACATCGAGTGGATTTCTGAGTCTGTGCAGTATTTTAGTGAATTGTTGAGAATTCGGGTTCATCATTTGGATTTCTGATGAAAAATCGAAGTGAGCATTCGAGTATGATGAGTAGTGATGCTGCAGTGAAAGACAGTGTCCCATCATATGTAAGTTCTGATTTAAAAGGATGTTGTATGGATTTCTTTTTAATGATTTTGTAACGAGGTTGAAGTCCTTTGGAAAATGATATATTAATGAGAAAATTTATTGATGTTTATTTTTATTTAACGTTATCAAGATGTTTTTTTTATATTTCATAGATTTGTGTGTGTATGTGTGTGTGTGTGTGTGTTTCATTTTGTAGGTAAATATTTTAATATATTTAAATTGCTATGCAATTGTAACTTCATAGATGTGATATTTAAAAAAAAATGATTAAATTTTTTAAAAATTATTCTTACAGTTTTTTTTTTGCAATTTCTTTCCTAGGTTTGTGTTACATGTATGAAGTCATTTAGTACAAATACAAACTTGATACAACACAATAAAACCCATTCTGGAGTGAAAGCGTTCAGTTGCTCAAAGTGTAATGCTTCTTTCCTGCGGAACTCTACACTAAGAAGACATTTGAAGACGCATTCTTCATTTAAGTGTGATAAGTGTGGTATATCATTAGATGGACGAAAGTAGTTGAATCGACATCTCAAGAGTCACAAGTCTGCGTTTATTTGTAAAGAATGTGGGAAATCCTTCAAATGGAATTCTACCATGAATCGTCATCTGAAGATGCATAATTCCACAATGTATGAATGTTCTGAATGCCATAAAAAGTTTAAGAGGGAGGATATTATGAAGAGACACATGAACATTCATGGCAGAAGCTATTCATGCGGGGAGTGCGAAAACGTTTTTACACAGAAATCTAACCTACTGCAACACATTCGTGTCATTCATAGTTCCTTAAAAGCAAAGGCTGTTAATATGAAACCTGTTCCTAAAAGAGAGAGACCTAATCGTCGAACCGCATTAGGAGTTTTTGCTACGGAGTTCGTAACTCCAAACCCTGAAAATTCGAAGGACTTTAAAATGTGCTTTCAAGAATTAAGGCCACAACTTCATCAAGTGTTGGTTGATGAAATGGATGAGAAAAGAGCTATTAAGTGGAGTATAGTAATGAAAGCTGAGATGACGCGCCATGTAGGAAATTATGATGATGATGATGGTGGTGGTGGTGGTGAAGATCGTATCACATCTTGTTTCGGAAGTACAATGCAAATTGAACTTATTAAAGAAAGTATATCCGATCACTTGAATGATGGCATCTCTCAAGTTGAAAATGCCCTGGAAGAGTTTACACAACTTGGTTCTGGTTGGGTACTCGATCGTATTATTAGTGTAGAAGTGCTCACTGCAAAATATGCACTTTTAGCCCCCGAATAAAAATTATCTAATATTAATAAATTAATAAATGTTATCATAGATAATAGAATGTTCATAAACATTAAATTGATATTTTCATTATATTAAAAAAAAAGGTCCATATAGATTAAATTATTTAAAATTATGTAAATGTATACTAATATGCTTTTGAAAAATGATCAATGACTGTAGTTGATCTTTCTAGTTGTTTCTCTATTCGAAAATATCGAAAGTGTAAGCAATTTAAGATCATTATTACATTTTAAATAATTTCTTTCTCATTTAAATGTTTGTGGTTGATGATTTCGGAGTGGAGTTTGGGGAAGGGCTGGCACCTGGGTTATTAAAAAAACCCCCAAATGCTGAAGCTTTGAATGAGATCTCCAGGTGTCATAGAGATGTTTTTCTCTAGATAAAAGCCCATATATTGTATGTGTGTATATGAATTTACATGTTTATGTAAGTTTTAAGTTATGTTTTTAACTATTAAAGTAGAGTCTCGCTTAAGTTTCTACAATAATAAGCATTTGTTTATGTATTTATTTATTTGAGTATCTGATGTAAGTCTTCCTGTTTCGAGGTTTTCATGTTTTAAAGCCAAGTTTCAAAGTTTAAATAAATATGAGTGTAAGTAAGAGAGACACATTTCTAAAGTTGCAAGTTTATAAGCTTTTCTATTTCTAAATTTTTTTGATTTGGTTCCTCAAATGTTTCAATTTTTTAATACTTATATGGTTTTTTCTCCCCTTTGATTTAATTTTACTAAAAGAATCTAAGTTTCTTAACGTGTTGAACTTACTACTTTTTACAATTTACCATTAACATTTGGACTAGTTTCCACTTGTATGGTATTAGTTTTAAGTCTTACAGTTTTTTGTTTCCGTATTTCAGTGCATTTAATTTTAAACTTTTAAACTTTTTATTTTTCAGTTTTACATTCTAAGTTTTTACAGATTTTATACAGTATTTTTAATTTTTCGAGTTAATTTTTAACATTTTACAAGTGAAAAACTATTTTGTTTTTGTAAGTTTAAGTACTCTTACATTTTCCATGTGAAGTTTTACTAGATGAATCAAAGTTTTGTCATTTTGTACTACTTTTACGTGCTTTGATGCGTTGTACTGTGCATTTTTTTATTTTCTGCAGTTTTAGCATTTTTGAACTTTTATATTTTTGCTGAAGATTTCAATGGTCAAATCTATGTTTTGATACTTTATACTTGTTATTTATGCATTTTTATAAAGTTTTAACATTTCGTACTTGGTAATTTTACGATTTCGATCAGTTTTAGTGGACATTTTTGAGTTGCTTTAATATTTCATCCTTTGTACATTTTGTATATAGCACTTTTCTATTTTTATTAGAAGAATCTTAGTTTTGTTGTGGTAGTAGTGGAGAAAAGCTGTGTTTCTTTATTTCAGTTAGTAATGTAAGTCTTTGATTATAACATTTCTAACTTTCTCGTATCCTGTATTTTATGTTGACATGATTTTAGGCATTTCTATATTGATGTTGGGTTGTATACATCCGATCTTAGTGTTGAAATAAAAGATTTAATTTTTTTGCGAGTTTAAGTACTTTTACACTTTTTTACACTAAGTTTTACTAGATTAAGTTTTATCACTTTCTGTATAGCACTTTTCTATTTTTATCAACATTTTTCTATTTTTATTGAAAGAATGTTAGTTTTTCCTTGGTAGTTGTAGTTGAAAGCCATGTTTCTTTATATCTGTTAGTAATATAAGTCTTTGAGTATTTAACGTTTCTAACTTTTTTATATTCTATACTTTATATTGCTATGATTTTAAGCGATTCTGTATTTATGTTGGACTCTGTAATAAGTTGCATGCGATCTTAGTTTTAAAGTAAAGATTTCAAGTTTGTATGTTAGTAATAGACTTTTTCAAAACATGAAATTTGCAGCGTAAATAGCTTTAAAGTTTTCTTCGAACTTTGGTAATAAACCTTTTCAATGTATGAAACTCGTATTGGAAATAGTTTTGTTAAATATTTTTCTCGGTTGTATTTTTCTGCGTAAATCACTAAAATTATGTTAAAGACTGAGTTTTTCAAAATAAATAACTTCTTGAATAGATGAAACGTTCGTTAAATGTTAAAGTTTTGAAAATAATAATAAAAAAAGAAAACCTCTTTGAATAAATGAAAGGTTCGTTAAATGTTAAAGAGGAAGTTTTGAAAGTCTTTGAATGGATGAAATGTTCGTTTAATGTGTTATATGCTTGATTATACACAGTCCAGTCACATTAATGTGACCATCTGTCAAAAGCCAGAATAACCACCTTTCGCAGAGTGGACTGCTGCGAGACGTGCAGGAAGAGAGTCACTTCGGTTCCTGAAGGTGTTCACTGGGATGTTGAGCCATACCGACTCTAATGCCGTGGCCAGCTGCGCTAGATAACGCGGTTGAGGATCCATGGCCCGAACAACCCGATCGAGATGATCCCACAGATTCTCGATTGAGTTTAAGTCAGGTGAGTTTGCTGGCCAGGGGAGGACGGTAAACTCATCCTGGTGCTCTTCGAACCACGCACGTACACTGCCAGCTGTATGGCACTTCGCATTGTCCTGCTGGTAGATGCCATCATCCTGAGGAAAAACAATGCGCATGTAGGGGTGGACATGGTCCGCAAGGACAGATGCGTACTTGTATTGATTTATCGTGCCTTCCACAATGATCAGTGAACCCAGAGAATGCCAGGAAAACATTCCCTAGACCATAATGCTCCCGCCTCCAGCTTGGACCGTTCCGGCAATGGTTGCAGGGTGTTTGCTTTCAGAGGTTTCACGCCTTATACGCCAACGTCCATCTGTCCGATGGAGCATAAAACGCGATTCATCGGAAAACGCTACCTGTCGCCACTCAGTGGACGTCCAGCTGCGGTACTGGCGGGCAAATTCTAGCCTTCGTCGTCAATGAACAGCAGTCAGCATAGGTGCACGAGCCAGGCGTCTGCTTCGGAGGCCCAGACGCAGCAACGTTCGCTGAATAGTAGTTTGGGAGACACTTTTGGTAGCCACTTGGTTCATTTTGGTGGTCAGTTGCTCAACGGTAGCCCGTCTATCTGCCCGAACGCATCTCCGCAACCGTCGTTCGCCTCTGTCATCTATGGCCCGTGGTGCACCACATTTGCCACGTCGCTGATTTTGGACAGTCCCATTTTGCCATGCACGGTACACTTTTACCACGGCGGCACGCGAACAGTTCACAAACTCAGCCGTTTCGGAAATGCTTCCACCCTTGGCCCGAAAGTCAATGATCATGCCCCTTTGGGCGTCGGATAAATCGCTTCATTTCTGCATTACGCCAACGAATGAAATGTTTTCCGAAGCCCTCACACACCCTTTATATACGCTCAACTGCACTGGGCTGCCACCTGCCTTCTGTGATTGGTTATTTAACTCTGACGTGGAAAGTACGTGGTAGTCACATTAATGTGACTAGACTGTGTAATATTAAAGCTATGAATAAAGTAAAGATTCCAATTTTCTATGTTAGTAATAGACTTTTTCAAAACATGAAATTTGCAGCGAAGATAGCTTTAAAGTTTTCTTCGAACTTTGGTGATAAACCTTTTCAATGTATGAAACTCACGTTGGAAATAGTTTTGTTAAATATTTTTATCGAATGTTGAAATCTTAAAAATCTCTGTGAAAATCTTAAAAATTATGTTAAACACTAAGTTTTGAAAATAAATAACCCTTTGAATAGATGAAATGTTCGTTAAATGCTAAACAGGAAGTTTTGAAAATCTTTGAATGAATGAAATGTTCGTTTAATGTGTTATATGCTTGATTATAATATTAAAGGTATGAATAAAGTAAAGATTCCAAGTTTCTATGTTAGTAATAGACTTTTTCAAAACATGAAATTTGCAGCGAAAATAGCTTTAAAGTTTTCTTCGAACTTTGGTGATAAACCTTTTCAATGTGTGAAACTCACGTTGGAAATAGTTTTGTTAAGTTTTGAAAATAAATAACTCTTTGAATAGATGAAATGTTCGTTTAATGTTAAAGATAGAGTTTTGAAAGATCTTTGAAGAGGTGAAATGCTCGTTTAATGTGTTATATGCTTGATTATAATATTAAAGGTACGAATAAAGTAAAGATTCCAAGTTTCTATATTAGTAATAGACTTTTTCAAAACATGAAATTTGCGGCGAAAATATCTTTAAAGTTTTCTTCGAACTTTGGTAATAAACCTTTTCAATGTATGAAACTCGTGTTGGAAATAGTTTTATTAAATATTTTTCTTGGTTGTATTTTTCTGTATTAATCATAAAAATTATGTTAAAGACAGAGTTTTGAAAATAAATAACTTTTTGAATAGATGAAATGTTCGTTAAATGTTAAAGACTGAGTTTTGAAAATAAATAACTTCTTGAATAGATGAAACGTTCGTTAAATGTTAAAGACTATGTTTTGAAACATTTTGAATAGATGAAACGTTCGTTAAATGTGTTGTATGGGTTGATTATAATACTAAAGGTATGAAATTCTTCACTCGGAAGTAATGAATTAAAATGTTATATCTAGGAAAAATGCGTGTTTAATGAAAACCTTTTGAGTTTGGTGAGTTAAATACATAGGTTTCCGTAAAACTATTAAATTTTTACATATGCATGTAGTTGTGTGTATGAAATATTTTTAAAAGATCTGAGAAATCAACATCGAAAGCTACTGGCTGTGTCCTTGTGAAAGATAAGCCTGGCATGAATCACTGCTCGATTGGGGTGGCCGATGAGTTATTGCTGCCTTATCTTCGTCTGCTGTTAAGAGCCTGAAGAGTCATTTCTACGTTGCGGTTTGGATGGAGAAACATGTGTGCTCTCTCTTCTCTGTAAGTACTTGATGTTTTATATAATTTGTATTTCAACTTTAAAGTATTTCTTAGATTGCATTCTGTTAAAATTAGTTTCTTGTAAGTTTAAATAAGTAAAATATGTGATATGTTGTATATTAAAAAAAAACTTCTTTGATTTTCAATGCGTGAATGATATTATTTTAAGTGCATTCATTCTCTCTGTGTCCATTCACTAACTGTACTGCTAGATTTTGCATAGTTAATTCATGTTTGTGTATCGTATAATCGAAAATTCGCCACGATTGCATTGCATAGTAGGAACTCGGTGGAGGATGGGTTAAAATTGACCTTTATTTCTAAGAGGCTTTTTTAGCATTCATTCTTCCAAGTTCTAGTAATTAATGTTAATTATTTTTAATGTTAGTAGTTTCTGCAGATGGTATGTCTTGTGTGTGTTTTTTATGTCTTTGAGTATAATATTTCAAACTTTTTTTTATTTTTCTGTAGTTTATCTAGCTATGATTTTAAGCATTACCGTATTTAAATTAAATTGTATTCCTGCGATCTTAGTTTCAAAGATTCTAAGTTTGTATGTAAGTAATAGACTTTTTCAATGCATGAAATTTGAGGTGTGACCAGTTTTAAAGTTTCTTCGTGCTTAAGTAATAAACTTTTTCGATGTGTGAAAATCATGTTGTAAATAGTTTTGTTAAAAAAAAAATTCTCGGTTTTATATCATAAAATCTTTGTAAATTATAAGTTCTGTGTAAATCCAAAAAATAAATAACTCTTTGAAAAAATGAAAAATGAGCTAAATGTTAAAGACAAAGTTTTGAAACTCTTTTGAATAGATGAAATGTTCGTTAAATGTATTGTACGTCAATCGTGTAGTTGAGCTGCTTTGCAGTTACAAATTTAGTAATATGGTCTTGACTATTTTTAAAGTTTCTTTAATTATGATGTATATGATCAAAATAATCTCTGAGATTGTATTCGTTTGAAGCGTTAAAATGTGTAAGGAAAATATATATTAAAAACGAAAAAAATAAATCTTGGAATATATGAAACGTTCGCTTATGTAAAATGTAAAATCGAGTTGCTGAACATACTCTAACTTCTATTAATTCATGCGAACTCTTATAAATTTGGAAAAAAAAATCTAGCAGTATAAAAGGATGATTATCTATAATACAAATATATTAGTTTAGCTGAATTCTTTGATTTGTATTCATAGAAACACAGTAAAATGAGTGTAAACCTGCTTAAGTATAGAAGAAATAACCTCTTTTCGTAAATGTATCACTAAATATGTTTGTATAAACCTACTGATGCTCATTTTCTAAGTCTTAAACATTTCTATAAAACCTTTAATTGACTTAAATTTTGTAAATTTCGAGGATTGATTTGATTGGTTCACATTAAATATAAACGTTTTCAATAAGCTATTTGATTAGTGTTCTTTAATCCTGTCTTTGATACTTTAGAGAGTAAAAAGTAAAAAAAAAAAAAAAAATCCAAGTCTTAAGCATTTCTAAATTAACTTTGACTTAAATTTTGTAAGTTCTGAAGATTGATTTGATTATTGGTTCATAATTAATCCTGTGTTTGAAATTTTATGGGAAAAAAAAAACAAGGGTAAAAATAATATACGCTTAAAATTAAAAGATAGTTGTTACTTATACATTATTGAATGGATTTTGAGATTAAATTAATACTATGAGTTGATTAAAAATTGGGAAATTTAATTCTGATGGAAAAGATTAATTAATTCTCGCTAGAACACTTCGGTTAAGTCTGATACTAATTCAAGGAAAAAAAACATAGTAATCGTGATCCGATCGAATGGGTTTTACAACATTAAGGTCTGGGGTATATGAATCCGAATATCTGAAAGAAAATATAATTAAATAAAATATTCTGTGTCTAAAAATAATTTATCTCACTAGATGACAGTATGAGCGTTTCAACTCTTGAAATAAAAAAAATAAATTAATGTTACCACTCGTGAAAAACCTAATTTGGAAATTAAAATAATATCAGAAAACGATAAAGTCCAAAAAAAAATAATTTCTCTCACTAGATGACGTCATGAGCGTTTCAAACCTTGGAATTAAAACTAAAAACATGTTACAAATTAAAAAAATTAATGTTGCCATTCACGAAACACTAAATTGTAAATTCAAAACTAAAAACGGTAAAGTTTGAATTTAATTCTAATTTCTCTCACTAGGTGGTAGCACAACCGATTCAAAAAAGTCTGTAAAAAGATTACAAGTTCGTTACCATAACAACCAAAACCGTTGCCATTCCTCTCATAGAAGTTTGAGTTAAGTTTGTTGCCATCCCTAAAAACGAAACTTCGCACGCAGAGTAACAAGTACGAAAAACAACTCAACTCTACTCAGAAACCCTCGTAATCTTCTTCGACGTCAGCAGCAGGAACCCTACTACTCAGCATAACTTTGCAGGGGGAGGGACCACGCCCCATTGCACTTGCACCCTCCCCACTCCCCCTGCTGCACCAGAACTGTCATTTTCTATCTACTCCCCTCCTAATGAAATATTCTGGAACACATCTTGAAAAATCACTCTTCAAAAGCAAGCAGGGCGAAATACTCAACTTCTCTGGGTCGCCCATAACCCATATGTTAACAGTATATCATGTTCATTCAAATTGGATAACAAAGTTGCAACTTGTAGCATCCTATGAATCTAATATAGTTGCAGAGTTAGCGGAAGAGTCAAGTATGCCTTGCCCGATCTTGAAGATAAATGATTCAAAAGACTTTGTAAAAAAACTATAACATTTATTTAAACTTCAAAAAAACTACAACATTGTTAAAATAACCTGAAGCCAAAAAAACTGGTAACTTTAAAATTTGACTAGCATCGCAAAAATCGGGCTTTTATAGCAAACGCTACATTAGCAAAGGCTCTTTCGAGCAACGAGCCGATAATTTAATGCTCAATCGATGCAGTTACAACATGGTTGAGAAAAACAGAAGAAGTGCTTCCGTCGACCAGAGCTTCCTGTTAAATACACACCTTCATTAGCATAACGTAATGTCGACCGAGTTCTAAAGCAGCCAATGAGAGGTTTTGGCATGTGGCATATCCGCCTACCTCCTCGGCCAATCACGGCTGACTAGTTACTTCACTCCCAACATGCACAGCCATGTTGATACGTGATTTCCTAGACATTGAACGTTTCTGGTCGACGATGTTACAAAACACCCGCTTTTACTCTCAAAGTAAGTTTTCAAAAGAGTACTAAAGATTAAACTTTTCTTTAGTAAATTAATTGTAGATGTAGAGAAAATGTTTTTAGCGTTAAGGCTAACAATATATACATTGACAGGGCGCACATTTGCGTGATATACATGGACAGGATAGGATACTGTGATAGGATGTGTAAAGCTTGGTGGTAAGGTGATAGCACCAAAAAACTGGCGATTTAACTTATATTTTGTGAGTTATTGTTGTTACCTGTTAGGCCTAACACGGCGTGCAATAGATAACGTGATTTGTTCTCGATTGTGTGCTTTATCTGCGATGGGGGTGTTGAAAAATTTAAAAGAGTTGAAGAATGGAAATGGAGTATGGTATGTTGAATGTGATGATTGTGGAATGCTGAGCCCGGCGGAAGTAGATGATAACAGTACAACAGCAAACAGGGATTACGTGTGCATAAAGTGCAGAAAAGTAGCGAAGTTGGAGGCCAAGCTGAAAGAAATAGAGAAAGAAAATAGCAAAAAGAATGATGTGGTAGTGCATAATGTGTCAACAGACTGCAAAGACTTAAACAAGGCCAGAGACGACACTACAAGAGGCGTGATTCTCGGGGACTCATTGGTCCGAGTTATCGGAAACATAGTTGGACGAGAAAAAAGTTCTATGGTGTGATGCTGTTTACCGGGAGCCAGGGTAAAAGATGTTAATGAAGTGGTAAAAAAGAATGGTGTGAAGAAGGACGACAAAACAGTGCTGTGGGTCGGAACAAACGACGTGGGAAAGTCAACAAATAATGCTTTCAGGAAAGACTTTGTTGAAGTTATCAAATGTATAAAGGAAAAAACACATGATTTGAAAGTGCTGGGTCTCCTGCCAAGGTACGGCACCACATCCGGGTGGCAAAACCAAAGGGCAAAAGTGCTAAACCACATATTAAAAGACCTGTGTACGGAGCACGGTGTAGAGTTCGTCGACGTATGGAAGGCCTGCAAACGAGATTGGATCTGCGCCGATAGAATTCACCTCAGCCGTAATGGAAACCGAGAAGTGAGTAAAATAATTTTGTGTGGTTTGGGGTCAAAAAACTAATTAGGAATGGGGGTGACTTACCTAATCAGCAGATAGGCAAAATTGCTAGGCAGATTTCGATAAAGTGTTTAAATGATAAATTAAAAGTTTTGTACTGCAATGCACGTAGTGTTAGGAACAAAATGGATGAGTTGAAAACTTTAGTAGCAATGGAAAATTTGGATATAATCGGGATAACTGAAAGTTGGGCGAACAAAGACGACTCTGCAATTTTAGAATTAAATGGTTTTTCGGTATTTAGGCAGGATATAATATTAAGAAAAGGAGGAGGGGTGATATTATATGTTCGAGATCATTTGAGCTGTAGGGAATTAAATTTTAGTCATAAATCTGAAGCTGCAGAAACAGTATGGGTAGAAATCTTACATCATAATGGAAGAAAATTAGTAATTGGAAATGTTTATAGACCGCCTAATATTAGTATTTTACAAGACGAAATTATATTTAAGCATATAGAAGAAGCATGTAGGTCAGGGGAAATTATCTTGATCGGAGATTTTAATCTTCCGGACATAGACTGGGAAGAAAATTTTTCAGTAAGCGATAGGGAAGAAAAATTTATTAATGTAATACAAAATAACTTTTTACAGCAAATAGTACAACAAGGTACAAGAGAAAGGGCAATTTTAGATTTAATATTTTGTAGTAATGAGGACAGGATTCATAATCTAGATATTGGAGAGCACTTGGGAGATAGTGACCACAACATCATAAGATTTGAAATTATTCTAAAGACAAATAGAGATCAAAATAATAGGTTAGTTCCAAATTTTAAAAAGGCTAATTTTAGTTTGATCAGATATGAACTTATTGATGTGTTTAAGGAAGAGCTAATACATGGAAATGTTGAAGAACAGTGGGTTGATTTTAAAAATAAAATAAATACAATAGTTAAAAACCATATCCCATTTGTGCAAAAGGGGAAGTTGCGTAAATTATATCCTATGTGGTTTAATAAGGAAACTAAAACAGCTTTAAAACAGAAACAGAATGCATTCGGTATATTCAAGCAAACGGTAAAAAGAGAACATAAGATTGAATATAATAAATCAAGGAAAAGATACAATTTCATTAGTAGAAAACATAAATGCGAATTGGAGCATAAGCTTGCAAATGACATCACTATTAATCCGAAAAGTTTTTTCGCATATGCAAATGGTAACAAGAAAGGGACACACACTTAGGCCCACTAATCGACAGTCAGGGCAAGATAGTAGATGATGATTTAGAAATGGCAACTATGTTAAATGAATTTTTTGCAACTGTATTGAGTAGGAATTTTAACTGTGATAGCGCTGTTGTGGAAAATGCTAACAGTGAGGGAATAATTGATCTTAAATTTGATAGGGAAGAGGTTATATACGATCTAAGGAATTTAAAACCTTTCAAAGCTCCTGGGCCTGATTCTATCTATCCAAAATTTTTAAAGGAGTGTGCAGATGAGATGGGGGGTGTGTTATGTTCTATATTTGTGTACCGATGCTTGAATTCAGTATTCAATAGCACCGGACATAATTAGAGAAGAGCAACTAAAAGTTAATTATATGAGATTATTTATTCATTTTTATATGATCATTTAAATTCTACAATCTAGGCTGTTATCCTACAGATATCTAACATTACACAATTGATTCATCAAATGGGATTTCAAAACGCCAGAGAAACTTACCCGCAGTCCAGCCGGGGAGAGAGGGTCACACCACACCAGCATGCATCGCTGGTCAGTCAAGGTCTGTGGCTCCGTGCTTTTCTCGCCCCTTCTGGGTTCGGGGTTGCCGGCTGTTCCCAGGCCAGGGGAATCGGGTGCAAGATTCATGTCGAATCGCCCTAGTGGCTATCGCCGCGTGACATCCCTCCCCCCATCAAAAAAACAACGTACTCTAAACACATAGGCTGGCTGCAGGATAAGTGTGAAAAGGAAAAAATAGATATACATAAATGTGACGAAAAAAAGGTTCTATGCAAGAAAAGGTCATCAAGCACGAAAAGTACATCAAGCTCGAAAAGTTCATCAAGCACGAAAATGCTCATGAAACCAAAACAGGACATCGACGGAGAAGCTTGCGTAGAATTAGATAGTCTTTTAAAATGAAGTGTTTGGACGACGCTCGGATACCTCCTGGACAGCGCTCCCGGGGATTGCAGAAGAAGAATGCTGGGACTACGCTCGAATACCTTCTGGACAGCGCTCCTGGGAAATGCAGATGAGCAGTGTCGCTGTGTTTCTCTAGATGACCTACTCCAAAGGGCTCATAGATCCAAGGGCTCCAGATTTCAGATGCGACGTCCCTAGGAACAAGACACAAAAAGCAGTATCCACTCTCTCTCTCTCTCTCTTGTTTTTTCACACTGGCTTAATTAGCAGGAAAAGTTTCTCTGGACTATAGTCTTAAATTTCAGATTTTTCATTTACCTTACTCATTTCAACTAAACATGATCGAAAGATTTTATTTTGGAAACATCTTACAACTTTCTCATTTGGAAGAGACATACTCAAGTATAAAAATCAACTCAAAATTACGAAATAACAGATCTCTCTCTTTTTTTTAAATTGAATAAGAACTTAATAAAACAATATGTAACTAAATAAATTAGATACAAATTAGAAGTTTAAAAAAAAAAAATTAGATTAATTATCCAAATTTAGATTGCAGTGATATTCCAACTCAAACACGTGGCCAAAGTGATTAAATTGAAACACCACTGCTACAAAATTTTAGATACACAAGTGCCTATGATTACTCCAGAATTCTAACCGGTATCGAATTCAAGAACATTCATAGGGTAAAAATTGAAACACGAAACAATCTAAAAAGTCAAAAAATACTGAAGTAGGAAAACAAATTAAATAGCAACATATCATTTCTGTAGAAAAATTCACAATAGGCAATAATTGAATACATACAAAAAACATTTTAAGCTAAAAACAAATTCTCTCCTTTTAACGAGGTCTCAAATTATACCTTTGTACATTATCTGATGTGTTCCCTCGTTGAATAGTATCTAGAGTCTTAGGTTGAGTACTTTCAATTTCACTTTCATTTCCTGTCAGATGCAAATACCCAAACCTCTGCGTAAATGGAATCAATCTGTTTACGTGCACCTTTAAAACTTTTCTGCTATTTGTAATATTTCTTACTTTATAATTTACATTTGAATATCTTTCGATGATTCTATATGGTCCTTCATATTTAGCTCTTAACTTTGCTGACATGCTTTTATTTAAATTTGGATTCTTTACAAAGCATAGAGATCCCACTTTATAATCATAACATTCATTATTTCTACCTATTTCACTCCTTTTTATATTCTTTTCTTCTTGCTCTTTTAAATGCGTTAAAACTTTTGGAAAAATTTTGTCTAAAGACATTATGAGGTGTGTGGTGTATTCAGAGTTTGTGTCAAATTTTGGTGTGTCCCCTATAAATGTATATGGTAATCTAGCATCTCTGCCGTGCTCAAGGAAGAAGGGTGAAACTTGCGTAGCTTCATGAATAGCCGAGTTTATGGCTAGCATGGTTTGAGGTAATTGAGTATCCCATTCTTCACTCTCAGAAGTGATTGCTGCAAGAATATTTGCAAGGCTCTGGTTTGTTCGCTCGACTCTCCCGTTTACATGAGCGGAATACGCTGAGATGTGTCGTTTTTCAATACCTTGAGTCTTACAAAATTCTGAGAATTCAGCACTGGTGAAATACTTGGCATTGTCAGTTATAAGAATACGTGGACATCCCCTATGAATGATGTAATTTTCAAAAAATGCTCTAGAGATAGTTTTTGACTTTAAATCTGGTAAAGGAACAAGATGAATATATTTAGAAAATGCGTCGATCATAGACAATACGTAAATATTGCCTGCCTGAGTAGTCTTTAAAGGTCCGAAAACATCCATATGGCATTTCTCTCCCGGTGACTCATTTTGATCTACCTGTTGTAAGGGTGCAGTGGGTATTTTAAATGCACTTTTCCGAGACAAACAAGTCATGCATGACCTAATAACATTTTTCGTGTCTTTATGCATGGAAACCCAATAAAAGTTTTCTGTTAGTCTGTTATAGGTTTTAAAATATTTTAAATGTCCCCCAATTTCTGAATGAACAGATTCTAACACTTTACCTTTCAGAGAATGTGGCACACAAACTTGTTTTCTAACATCTTGTCTAGGTGAACTTTATTACGTTGGGATAAATGAATTAAGATTCCCTGTTCATCAATTACATAGTTTTCGTACTTTGATTCATTTGTTCGACTTTTTAGTGAGTCTATAATAATTTTCAATTTTGGATCCTCATTTTGCATTTTTATCAATTCTTCAGTGTTTGGAAATACAATTGTTATGGCGTTTACACACCGCGATAAATGGTCCGCGACTGAATTCAAAGAACCCTTCACATAAGTTATTTCGTAATCAAATTCCTCTAATGCTAATTTCCATCTTAAGATTTTCGAGGACGGATTTTTATTCGACAAAAACCCTTCCAACGGTTTGTGATCGCTGAACACCCAAAAGGATTTTCCTATCAGAAATGGTCTGAAAAAATTTAACGCACAGTATATGGCGAAAAATTCAAGTACTGTAGCACTGTATTTAGATTGAGAGGGATTTAGTTTCTTGGAATAAAAATATAACGGCTTAATTTCCGAGTTTTGATATTTTATTACCAAAACAGCGCCTATACCTTGCGAAGAAGCGTCAGTCGTAATTTGTAATTCCCCTGAGGGGTCCAGGAAAGCTAAAACAGGAGGATTTAAAATTGCGGACTTAATATCATCAAATGAAGCTTGGGCTTCTGGTGTCCATTCGAATTTTACATCCTTACGTAACAAATTTGTCAACGGTAGAGTTCTGCGCGCGAAGTTCTTAATATAACGTCTATAAAAGTTGCAGCAACCTAAAAATGACTTTATTTGCTTTTGATCAGTCGGTGTTGCAAATTCATTAATTGTAACAGTTTTATCCTTATCAATAGAGATTCCTTCTGGTGTTACAATGTATCCCAAAAATTTGCAAGACTTTGTAAGAAGCTGACATTTACTAGTATTGAACCTTAAATTTATCTGCTCAAATCTGGAAAAAACTTTGTTCAAAAGATCTAAATGTTCATCTACGGTTTTTGAAAAAATAATGATATCCTCAATGTACACAAGGGCACCATTGTGTAGTAAATCCCCCAATGCCTCTTGTGCAATAGATTGGAAAGCTTTTGGGCTATTTTTTAACCCATAACATAATCTATTAAAGTGATATTTTTCACCGTCAGGAGTCGAAAAAGCTGTTTTATGTTTATCATTTTCATATAAAGGGATTTGGTTAAACGCGGCTTTCATATCTAAGGCTGAAATGTAATTAGCGCCTGCAATCTCATTAAGTATATCAGCAAGAGTCGGGATGACAAAATCTTGAGTAATCGTGACTTCGTTCAATTTGCGGAAATCTAAAACCAAACGCCAGTTATCTTTATTTTTTTACGAAAAGAGCAGGTGTATTATATTGCGAATTAGATTTAGAGATAATATTGACATTTTCTAAGTTTTTTATTTGTCTACGGAATTCTTCTCTCAGACTGTAGGGAATCCTATATACTGGGCATTTGATTGGGTTATTATGCTTTAGGATTATTCTGTGAGGTTCAGTTTTAGCAGCAGAAAGTTCGATCGTAGAACGGGCAAATACATTAGAATGATTCAATAATAATTCAATCAATTTACTTTTAATACTACCTGAAAGGTGAGTCAGGGAAAAATCTTTATCACTTAACGGTGATAAATCTCGAGTGCGAATGGGCATATCGTTAGGGAAATCTACATTATTTACATACATTTCAATATCCTCTAAAAAACAAATTTTCATACTCTTATTCAACAAAACGGGTTCATTAGAGTTATTACATACAGTAATCCGCATTTCAACTTCATCAGAATTAACAGTTACATAGTCATTTTCTAAGACAAGATTTTTGGACAACAATTTCACCGTAGGAATAACTTTTGCAATAACATTTTCGTGGAAAACTACAGGCAGACTTACACTAAGAATAGCATGTTGTTGGGGAGCCAAAAGTGTTTTATTTTTCAATTTAAGACACACATCAGGTGTTAATTTAGTATCAAAATTATCATATGAATTAGGAATCAAAGCAGTTTTTACTGCGGGTTTTAAACAAGATATACTCTTATTTATATTATAACTGGGAGGTTGTAACTCAATAATTGGAATTTTTATATTTTTAATTTGAAGGCAACTTTCTGCACAATTAACTATCGCGTCATGCGCTTTCAAAAAATCATACCCCAAGATGACTTGATACGGGGAAATTAAATTTTCCTGGGTAATGAAAAAAGTTTGCTCAAAATTTAAGTTACTCAATTGGATAGAAATTACATACGAGTTTTTGATGTTTACTTTACCACCATTTACCGCTTTAATACTTATTGGAAGATAAGTTTTGTACACTTGCTGCTTTTTACTTATAGTTTCAAAAATTTGTGGAGACATGATTGAAACACTCACTCCACAATCAACAAGCGAGACAAATTCGAGAGTTTGAGCTCTCACTTTGACCATGGGGAGAGTGAAAGTTCCATGCGAGAAGTTTTCTACTGTCGGGGGGTCCTGTCGCACACTGCCCTCCTGTGCATGTTCCCCCCTCTCCAGTTTAAAGCTTAGACCATAAACTAGATAGACAAGGTCTGGGGGCGTGGTCGGTAAGCAGGAGTCTTTCCCCGGAAAACAGGTGACGGAGTCCTTCGGTGAGAGAGGGCTTCGTCGTGCCATGTTAATTCTCGTAGAGATTTGAAGAGTGATTTATTTTAATTTCTTATTGTATGACAGACACATTTTAGCACAATTATTTTCTATCACACGCAAGGAAACAGTTCATAGATTAATGGACAAGTGTTTTTTTATTGGTATTATCAATAATTAATTAGTAATAGTGATTTGAAAATGATCTTATATATTGAGCTCATTGAGAGTAGGAGTTAGTTTCTTGCCCCCTTTTGTGAAACTTAATGTCATACAGTAAAGCTCTTTGCAATGAATACAATTCGTATTACTTTTACAAGGTTTTTAACTGACTTCAACCTCATTATGTCTTGCCCTTGATATATCAATGCGAAAAGTAAAAACATTTGTAATATTACGTTAATAAGCCAAACAATCAAATATACCTATTCTTTTCTTTTTCAGTTCATTGAAAAATAAGGAAGGAAAAACGAAAGCGTTTAAGCTGTTTTTCTTTTCAAAATCTGAAATAAATTTAAAGAAAGCAACAGCATGAAGAAAAAATTTTAGTTTTGAAAATAGTTTTTTAAATTTTTTAAGTTCAAAAAATTATTTTCTTTAGAAAATTGTCAGTTAAAACTTTAATGTTGCTCCGATACAGTTCGTAAATCTAAAATTAATAGTCATGTGACATTAGCCTGTAGGACTGAAAACATCGGATTGGGATCATTCATAAATGATGTCACGCTTCGAGGGGGAGGGGGGTTCGTGAAATTGTGACAAGGGGTGGGGAGGGGGTATGTTGAAGTGTGACACTTTGTGACAAAGGGGGGAGGGAGTCAAATAACTGGGAAAAAAGCGTGACATCATTTATGGACGGTCCCATTGTACCGTTAATTAAAATGCGATTGTTTTTTTAATGAATTACAGAAGATGAAGTTTGTTCTAAGATTGCAAACAAACGGAATAAATTAATTTATTATCTAAGTGTTGTGCAATACAGTCAGAAATACAATATATATGTAATATATTGGTAAGGGGGAAGCATGAAATGCATTTTAAACATAATTCTGAAAATTTAACAATTTTACTTACATTATTAAAAGTAGAGAATAAAAAAAAAACTGGAGCGAACACAGACATATGTATATTTGGTGATGCAACGAACGTTCGGCCTTTCTGCGAGTATATTTCAAGCATCGTTCATGTCTTTTAAGATTTAATATTATTGAAATGTTAATTTCAACGTTGCATTTATTATTTAGGGGGCGGGCATTATTAATAAAGCAGAATGGAATTTAACTACTGGAAAAAATAGTTTAATTTCTATTGAAAATTGCTCTTGATTTTAAAATAAAATTAATTTTGTGTATTTGTTACGCATTTTTGGTATTCTTTGATATTATTTTAGAAATGGTGTAGTCATATTTTAAAGTATTTCTCAACAATTGCTTTAGTTAATTTATATATATGACTTTCTTGTTCTTCATAATCAAGAATACGATACTCCAAAAATTTAAAAATAAAATTAAAATTTACGCTTTTCATTGTTAATATTGCTATTATGTTTAATAAATCAGGTTAGTGCTTTTGTGCACAGAATGGGTCTTGATCGTTTGCCTGAAAGCAATCTCAGCTCTTTTACAGATCAGAAGCAAGTTCAGAAATTGAGAAGACTCACCCACGTGGTATAGGACGGCGAAAAGCTTTGATCTCCGACCCCTGTCAGTCAAACTGGTCCCCACTATTCCTGCTTAGGAACTAACAATGGCGAGTGAATAGAAGGGCTCGTCTAGATACTATATGGTCTAAGGTTTAAAGGAGCATTTTCTAACCTTCCCCTTCCGTAGCCAGTATTCGGAGCTCTGCCATTGTTCCCTCTCCTATTGTGAACATACCGTTCCTCCCTAGTACGTGCTTGCTCTAATTCCTGATCTCTAAGGAATAACCTGCATTCATATTGTTTATGATTAAATTTTTTACAATAATGACACTGAACGCGTTGATGAGGAAAATTTCTGTAATTATGTCTGCTATGGTACATTTGGCTATTATAGGCATTAACTTGGGGCTCGCTTTGTTGCATTTTATCTACTTTTAAGCTTAGACTTTTAATTTTTTGGATTAAAAAATTAATTACAGGTTCTTGCGAGGGCTTTGAGCGATTTATTGAAAAAATTTCTTCGTTAGACTCTTCAGCCGAAGCGATATTCACTGCCTCGTTAAAACTAGATGGGGACCTTGACAGTACCAGCCTCTGAATTATTGGCTTCAGCCCAGCGGTGAATTTCGCTTGCAATAATCTGTCGTGGTTAGCCAAAGCTTCAGTTGTTCGTCCGCTATTCGCAGTCAAAAGGTCAGAAGCCATTTTTCGAATTCTAGCAGTGTACTGCTGAACAGATTCTAAGTCGCTTTGTTTGCACTGAGCAAAATTTTGCAAACTTGTTGCTAGAAGGGTTTTCTTTTCAAAATGCGTGATTAGCAAATTTGAAAATGTTTCAAAAGATTGCGTTGAGCTCAAATTATTATCTATTAGCAGACGACTAGCTGCAGACCCTTTCATTTTTAACTTCGCTATCGCTAGTTTAGCAGCTTCATCCCAGTTGCTAAGGGCTGAGATTTCATTTACTTTTCGTAAAATTTCCCGAACGCTTAATTCATTCGATTCCCCACTGAATTCCGGGAGTAACCCCAGAAATTCTGAGCTGTTTGTTGTTCTTAAATAACTCTGACCCTCTACTGGCGGATCCTGCTGTCTACGCGTGTTTCTACTCATTTTTTTTTTTTTTTCACCCAATTTTTTAATCAACTCAAGTTTTAAAATACAAAAATACAATTCCAATTACTTCTGCATATCATTTTCAATTAATTTCAGAACATCTTAATGCCGACATTAAATAATGAAATACAAACATCATATTATACAATAAACAGAATCAATTGCATAAATAAATTAACATTCAGCTTACAAATTAATAGGCACTATGCAATTTTAATGGCTTCTAGATTTTTTTTTTCGTAAATAAAATTTTTCGATCACGTGGGAGAAAATTCGACTAAGTTAATAAATTTACTTCAAAATAAAGGTGCAAAGACAAAGACTCATGCTTTTCAATTAAAGTTTAATCAACATACTAATGTTCTACTTGAAAAGAGACCGAATCGAGTTAGATTAGTTCGTTAGGTCATGGCACCAGATGTACCGATGCTTGAATTCAGTATTCAATAGCACCGGACATAATTAGAGAAGAGCAACTAAAAGTTAATTATATGAGATTATTTATTCATTTTTATATGATCATTTAAATTCTACAATCTAGGCTGTTATCCTACAGATATCTAACATTACACAATTGATTCATCAAATGGGATTTCAAAATGCCAGAGAAACTTACCCGCAGGCCAGCCGGGGGAGAGAGGGTCACACCACACCAGCGTGCATCGCTGGTCAGTCAAGGTCTGTGGCTCCGTGCTTTTCTCGCCCCTTCTGGGTTCGGGGTTGCCGGCTGTTCCCAGGCCGGGGGAATCGGGTGCAAAATTCATGTCGAATCGCCCTAGTGGCTATCGCCGCGTGACATTTGAATGCTCTTATCAGTCAGGAACAGTGCCGATAGATTGGAAATTAGCAAATATTACTCCTCTGTTTAAGAAAGGATCCAAGAGTGAGCCAGGGAATTATCGCCCAGTTAGTTTGACATCAGTTATTTGTAAAATCTTTGAGACCATGCTAAAGGGTCATATAACTGAATTTATTGAAACAAAAAATTTGCTAACACAAAATCAGTACGGATTTAGGAGGGGAAAATCTTGCACGACTAATCTTTTAAATTTTTATGCTGCAATAACAAAGGAGTTAGACCGCAATAATAGCATAGATGTAGCTTATATTGACTTTCAGAAAGCATTTGATAAAGTTCCACATAAAGCTCTACTACTAAAATTGAAAAGATTCGGTATTCAGGGTCATACATTTGAATGGATTAAAAGTTGATTAGTCGGGAGAAAGCAACGGGTGCAAATCAAGGGTAATAGTTCTCGATGGATAGAAGTAGAAAGTGGTGTTCCACAAGGTTCTGTTCTTGGACCACTCCTATTC
The DNA here is from genome assembly GCA_038502835.1 of Octonoba sinensis. Lineage (NCBI taxonomy): Eukaryota > Metazoa > Arthropoda > Arachnida > Araneae > Uloboridae > Octonoba > Octonoba sinensis. The sequence goes on along the minus strand of CM076606.1, from coordinate 240,560 downwards.
ATAATATTTATTGATGACATAACTGAGGGTATACTGGGCAAAGTTAGTATATTTGCTGATGACTTAAAAATTATGGGAATTGTCAACACAGAGGAACAAATAGAACGATTTCAAACAGATTTATCACGAATATCGGAATGGGCTGCTAAGTGGGGTATGTCATTTAACATTAAAAAATGTCAAGTTTTACACATGGGTCATAAAAATAAATGCGCAGCATATAACTTGCAAGGACAACAAATTAAATCAGGGAATACTGTAAACGATTTAGGTGTAGTGGTTTCTAGTGATCTTAAAATGGGGTATCAATGTAGAGAAGCAAGTAATAAGGCAAATAGAATGTTGGGTTATACCAGGGGTCTCCAAACTTTCCAGCCTTAGGGCCATATTGATTACCCTACAACATAATTATTCAACATAAAAATAGATTACTTCAGTAAACTTAATTTAATTTGCTATAAAAAATAAATATGTTCTCTAGAAGGAGTTTTCTTTCAAGTATGCTAGCTCTCCGCGGGCCGGACAAAATCTGTCCGCGGGCCGGATGTGGCCCTCGGGCCGTAGTTTGGAGACCCCTGGGTTATACTAAAAAACATGTTTCGTGTAAATCAAAAGACGTTATTTTGCCATTGTACAGAGGACTGGTTAGGCCACATCTAGAGTATGCAGTACAATTTTGGTCACCATATTTAAAAAAAGATATTGACATGTTAGAAAAAGTTCAACGCAGGGCTACAAAAATTATTAAAGGAACCTCAGGTATGGCTTATGAAAACAGATTAAAGAAATTTAACATGTATACGCTACAAGAAAGAAGAAAACGGGGAAATTTGATTCAGTTGTTCAAATTTATAAAGTTAAATGAAACAGAAGGTTTACAATTTTCTCATAGTAATAGGTCTCGCGGAAATGGATTGAAATTATTTAAATCACAATTTAAAAGGGAGTGTAGGAAACATTGTTTTTTCAGTAGAGTTGTCGATGATTGGAACACTTTGCCATCGTACATTGTTAATTCTAAGGATGTTAAATCGTTTAAGGAAGGTTTGGATCGTCACTGGGGGATTGTGAAGAGCGCAGCCAGTTGAAATCTGATAATGTTTCTCTCTTAGCTTTTGTTCAAATAGTTTTATATGTAAATTGATACTGCTTTTCTTTTTCTTTCAGGCAAATGGGTGTTCAAGATAAAAGTAGGGACAAGAAGAAGAGGAAGAGGAGCATGAAGAAGTCAAGCCGGAATTGCTCATTTATTCACCAACCTTGTTGGGCCTAGCGCCTGTTGTTGGTGTACTTTTTGTATTTGTATTTGTATTTGATGTCTACAGGTGACGAAAGTCCCGAAAACGTTACGAATTCGGAAATCGGTCACGAAAACTAAGAATAGATCACGAAAATTTTCCATCCAAAGGGGACCGATCCCCTCAGAAGGCATCGGATATCCGATATTCGACAGATTTTTAAATATTCGGAATATAATCCAGCCACAGCATGAAATATCCGGTTATCCACGTTGCATAATTTTATTAAAATTAATGAACCTGTTATGATTTTTTTTTGTAAATTACAAACTCAGTTTTTGTTTTTATGTGTATAGAATTTACTAGTTTCAAACATCGGGGATATCCGATCTCCGGCAAAATCTATATAAGATGTGTCACCGATCTGTCGCGGAAAAGGTAACGAAACTTCAGTTTGAAACCCTGCAGGGGTGTCGCCCAGGAAGGAGTTCATTGCGCATACTGCATCATTGAGATTTGGGAAGGGGCGGTTCTTTTCAAAGGGCTTTGGGGCTCTTGATCGACTTTTCAGCCGACTTAGGAGGTCATAGTTTTAGGGGATGTGCTACCTCTCAGAGTGGGGGGTTAGTTGATCTCCCCCCACATTAATATAATTTCTTTAAAAAATTTTAAGGTTAAAACATTAGCATTTGCCCATACATTTATACGGCTATTTTAAAATTTATTAGAAATATGATTAAACATTAATTATAATTAGAAAAAGATATTCATGAAAGGAATTAACGATGTTAGTTGCTTTTTTGACTCATAACCTAAGATAGTAATGATTAAACTTTGTGCAAAGTAATAGAAATAAAATTTCACGTTAAATTAAAGCACGTTATTTAATGCTCATTTGTGCTTTACAGGGTTCGTACGCTTTTGGCAAAACTAAAAATAAGGACTTTCTAAGGACTTCTTAAGGACCTACAAAAATTTTTAAGGACCTCACAATTTTTTTGAAATATACAAACTGTTATGTTTATTTCAAAAGGAAGCATTATTGAAAGAGGAAATTGATTTAACATCGTATTTTTATTAGGAACACAACACAAACACTTTTATGGAGCTCTCTTTGACTTGTTGCTTTTCTAATGTCCAATACAGTCAGGCAGTTAAATAATTATTGGAGCTAGTAATAAGAAGCATACAACACAAGTATTAATCATACATAAGCAAATTATGATATAAAAAATTATCAAAAATGGTTAGTGCTATAAAATACAAGTTAAATGAAAAACAATTTAAATAAAAAAAATTGTTAAAGAAAACGCTGCACTTTGTCTTGAGAATTTGTGTTTAATTTAGATTTTTTTTCACTTTACTTAACTTATGTTGCCAGCATCTCAATTTCGGCTTACTTAAATTTTTATCTCTGCATTAAATAATTTTTTAAAATTATTTAGAAGAGTTTGCAAAAATTCAGAAAAAACTTTTTTAACTTGAGAAAAATATCTCATTTTGGAAATAATATACAAATAAAAAATGTAGCTTATTCGCTTAAAACTTTGTACATTACCCTCAAATAGTAACTACCAAAATTTAACTAAAATAAAGTTTCAAAAAATTGAAAAATGTTTTGGAAGAAAAAATAAAACAAGCAGACGACAGGCTACAAATACTAAAACAACTGTCAACTTTTTAATTAATTGATATATTTACAGGGTGCAAAAAGATAGAAGTCTCAAAAGCTGCGTGCAATTTTCGGCGAAGCACATGCTATGTTAGCGAGTTTCTGAAAAATAGGTTTTTACATTTTCGTGTTATAAGTTATTAAAACTCATGTAACTTAATACATGTCTTTTTAAAAAGTTTCTTGAAAAAATTTCTAGTTTTGTAAACAATCCCTTTAGATAAAAATACTTGTACATCAGCTTGAAAAATCGGATCTTTTGGCAAAAAATCGAATTTTTGAAGTTTACAAATAAAAACAGAAAAACTAGGGGGAAACGGAGCATTTGGCAACTACGGTGTATAGGTTTAAGAAGAGGTCGATACCTTCAATTTACTGCAAATTAAGAAATTTCACGAGATACAAATTTTGATTAACGCAGCAAATATCCATCATCCCATAACCCATACACAACAAAACCCCACAGCAAACGATCGCGAAGCCAAATTGGTGGATAAAAATTTACTAAATATTAAAACATTGCTTTAAAACAAATTTTCGATACAGGAATTTATTTGATCTAAAAAAAAACAAAAACAATGGGAGAACAAACTGTTTAGAGAAAGATCAGCTGAAAAGCGATCGGGAGAGTTGGCAACTCGGCGCTTATTATAGTGCAAGATATAAGAGAAATGATAACAAAATTAAATCACTCTTTTATCTTTAACAGTATAAATAAGCGATAATCATACATGCGATTGGTCAAACACAAAAAAAGCTGATTTTTTTTTTTTGCCTACATATTAGTTAATGTATCTCTTTTATTGAGCTAGATGTCAACAATATGCTTCTTTGAAGTATCCCCCCCCCCCTCCTTAAATTAAAAAAAAAGTTTCAAAAGCAATATTCATTTACTGATTACTTGTTAAGAGATGCTCCTACTTGCTTTATTGATAATTGTTTAAAATGTAGATGATTTAGTAACAATTTTCATGCAAAAAAAATATTTATTTACTTTATAACTCAACTTAATAAATAGTATTGAATCCCAAATTTAAAATCCCGAAATTCGGCCCTTTTTCAAAAATTCCCGATTTTTGTTTATTTATTAAATTTTTTCCCCTTGAGTCCTTAAAATTCTGTTTTTCAAATTTTATTCCTTTTTCTTTTCTCGTTTAAAAGCAAAATGAGGGACCTTGTGTGATTTGTTTTTCTGTGGTCTTAAATGGGGCCCAGTTGCTGGGCACATTGCATTTGTACAAATGCTTTGTGTTTTGATTCGCCTTCTCTACTAATATTTTAATTTTTTTTTAGATGTAGCTCGATTTTCTTTTACATACAATGGCAGGAAATAGCAAATTGGGAGCTGACATGTGGGTGGGTACAAGTTCATTTTAACTGAATTGGGTGTTGTAGTTTGAAGCATTTTATCAAAATCCGTGAATATTTTTTTTTTTTTTTGGAAAAATATATAACACATCAATTTACTTATACCTTTTCAAAAAAAAATTAAAAAAACAAGCGTTAATTATTTATTTACCAGTTGAGAAAGCACTGTAATTTGTAGTAAAAACGCGATGATGTTTATGTAAATCCGCCATTTTTGGTCTTGTCAATCCGCCGTGTTGGGTCTGTCCGCAAGCCGCGACAGTATCGGACCCGAGCAAACCAAATTTGAGGTTCGATTAAATAGTTGAAATGAAAGAAGTTTGATTCTTGTGAACAATACAAAAGATAGCAATACAATACAAAAGATAGCAATACAAATAGAGTGCATGGGTATCTTCTTATTTTAACAAAAAAAATTAAGCACCTGGAATAAAAAATAAGGACTTTTTAAGGCCTTAAAAATGAAAATAGACATTAAGGACTTTCTAAGGACCTTTAAGGACCGTACGAACCCTGCTTTAATTTAACGTGAAATTTTATTACGTTAATTATGAGCATTAATTTAATTTTACCACGTTAAATTAATGCTCATTTGTGCTTTAATTTAACGTGAAATTTTATTTCTATCATAACCTAAGACTTAACAACAGTGCATAATTTATGGATGTACATAAAAAAAAAAAAAGCGTTAAAAAAGGATATCTTTTCTAAAAACAATATACTTTTTGTTTGATTATGGAATATTCTATCGTATGAATATGAAAATATATCTTCACGTTATTCATTAATATAACTTTTCAACTTCTTTTTTAGATGCTTTCGGGCTTTAAAGATATTTCTAAATTAAAAAACACCAAAAATATGCATAAATTGAAACCATAATTAGTAATAACATATTCATAAGTAATTAGTCTTTTAAATAGCTTTTGATTGATACATTGATATGTAACTTCAATTTATGAAAAAACAAAAAGAAACTTAATGCCTCAAAGTATTTATTTAATTTATATATTTGGGCAAATCAAAATTAATTAATTAATCAAAAATAATTCTCAATATGTGTCAAAAGCACCATTAAAGAAGGGCAAATACAACGTCCCTGTTCCTGTAAAATGCGTTTCCATATTTCGGCGACTCAACGAACCAATATCCAAAAGTCCAAACGACTTCGATGGCACAATAGCTGTCGAAGCGCGCTTCGATGGAAAAGCCGCAAAACAACGATACGAAGGATATTAGAATTTCAGCTTTCTTTGGTTTCTCTGCGGTCCTGTGAATTTTGCGTTTGCGCCATCCATCTACTGAGGGTTTGGGAACTACGATCGAATCGATGTGCGCTCACTTGGAATTAGGGCCCTGCTTCGGTTCAACGTAAATTTAATACACTGGGGTATGTTTTACATAATTTTCTCTCCTTCTCAATTGGCTCGTTGCAACAAAATTCGGTGTAATGATATTCCTTGCGCTTTTCTATAGAGGTCGATATTTTATTGCAGTTTTTTCAATTATTCCCCGGTTTTGTGTCAAGATATTTTAGTATTGTAACCATCGACCATTTACTCGTACATTTTTCAGTTGTTTTTTCGTGAGCGGAAATTTTTGTTACGGAATGAAACGATTTGGCTGACTGTCCCACGGACAAGAGACTCAAAGCGCAAACAAATACAAGAAAACACGAACTGCAAACTGATTTTACTTTTTTTTAATATGAATATATTACAAGACAAGCATTAAGTACAAAATTATGCGAAGTTATAGCAATACATACTCTAAAACATGACTAGAATTGTGCATAATAATGACATGTAAATTAACACGAAAGAAAAAAGCATGTATAAATAGCTATTTGTATATCTTTTCAGCTAAAAACATTGTTATAGTTAATAAACAACTAGTAAGCTTGAAATTACTAAAGAAAGAGTCTTCTTCAATAACCTTCAATATTATTACTACATAAATAAGTCATTAAACGTATACTTAAATAATTTACTTTTATTCACATAATATTCGACTTTATATAGTACATTTACGAAAATATGTTCTGGTTTCGATGCATAAAAGAAATAATCAATTAAATAGTGGAGTTGTATTTGAAATGATGAATCTGCAAATATCGTAATTGAAGCACAACAGATTTTTCCAAGTCTAGCTTATTATATCACTACTAACCCCATAATATTTTCCTATTTTTTTACCCCCACTACAACTGGACAATCAGAGAAAGTAAATTAAGTGAAAGTAGTTTATTCTTTTAACTGCTTTAATTTTTTAACTTCAAATTTAAATTATTCATTTTTCCTTCAACTAGAGTTAGCCCAGAGGTCAAGATGCGACTAAAATGCATCAAATTTTTAAAGTTCACTCTCGAAAGTTTATGCAACTTTTAGACATTTTAGTTTTTCTGTATGACAACAGTTTTTTTTTCAATAAAAATTATCTTTCCCCATTGGACTGATTAACCACTGAGGCTTTTGATTGACTATTATTTATTTAATTTAACACATCTGATGCATAAATTTTATCTTTCTGCATTCCTTCTCCAAAAATAGAAATAAATTTTTCACGCCGCCCTATTATTATAAAATAAATTAGAAATACAAACACTCACTTTCAAGTTAATCAAGAGTTCAAAACCCTAATGCAAATCAACAAACTTACTAAACGTTGATACGAAACAAAACAACGAGTTACTGCTTTTAATATCATGTTAGCTTCAAAATGTATTTTATTTTCTTTGACATTGTATTGGACGAACAATCTGACTAACTTATCATTTACTCATATTTTAGAAATTGATTAACCACCTTAAGATTAGTATTATTTTGTATTTTTATTTCTTAGTATTATTTTGCTTTGACATTCATTCTGTTGATTACATTTTCTATGTATCGAGTATTGTACCCATATTGTAGATTGTAGATGTAAGTAGTAGTATGAAAGTATAACTACTAATAAAGGCTTCAAATCTGCGTCGAAAGTAGGAGGAAAGAAAGAATTAAATAATTCCAAATTTTTTTATTGATAACACTAAAACTCATCAATAGCTACTAAATTTAAAAAATGTAAGATACTCGGTTGACACTCAGAGGAGAAAATTGTACTTAACTGTTGCCCATTTATCTCTTTTATTTATCTACCTAACTCTTTGCCTACTTATATATATAAGATGCTTTAGTTAATTTTATTTATTTTTCTTTCAGTCTTTATTTAATTTGACTAAGTTACTTACCATTTTAGAGAAGTTTAAATCCTGTTTATTTATTTTTGAAATTCATTTTATCATTTTTCATAAAAGTTATGTGCAAAAACAGAACATAAAAATGTTTTGTTTGCTTAACATTTTGGAAAATTAAACCACTCCTTTCTCCTTTACTGGCCATTCAGATGAAATTTTCCAAACTTTTCTCCCTTAGATCTATTTTTGGAAGTTTTCCATGTTCTGCGAGGTCAGTTAATTTGATTGATTCAGCTTTCATTCCACAATTTTTACTCTTACATCATGCATCTTTGCAATTTTAATCTTGTCTTGATTGTTTTGTTTAATCTTGTCTTGATTGTTTTGTTTAATTTTAGGTTTGATTTTTTTTTTTTTAGATTTTTGTTTTTGAATGTTTAATTGGATTTTTATGTATTTGACTTGAATGTTAATTTTGTTTCAGAATTTTTTAAAAATGTGACTTGAAGGTGTTTTGACTAATTTTCTGTGTACTTCAGGATAAGTTTGAGTTGCTTTGAAATTTGTTTTTTGAATCTTGTGTTATTTCTCAATTTTTCCTCATTAAGTTTTAGGCTTTTTTGGATTTTATGTTTTCTTGTTCTTTAATACGTTCTACAGTAATTTAAAATTTTTTTTTATCAATTCTGTTTTTTGGTAATTTGAATAATTTTTCATCCGTATCTCATTGCCTGTTTTCAAAATATGCATAAGCGATTTCCCCATGCTAGTAAATAATAATAGCATTTCGCTAATTCTTCTACCATTGACTGCAGTTATCATTTGCTAGATTTATCAATCAATAGCTTTGGTTTACTAGCTATTAAAAATATTGCACTTTTGCGCAAGCAAAAGTGCAATGCAAAAGTGCAATATTTAAAAAAAAAAATGTGCCGTAAGACATTAGTTTTCTCATTATTTCCATACAAAAGTAAATGTTTTCCTCTCAGTATTGCTAATAAGCTGGAATTTGTGTGAAAAACTAATATCAATAAAATAAAATCAAAACTTAATTATAATAAGGATTATACCAGGATTTAAAAGAAGAGGCCAAGATAAAATAATTCCTATCGGTTTTATGATGAGAATGTCCATTTAATTCCCCCTCCCTCTTAAAAAAAAAGGAAACTTTTAATCTAAGCTTTATACATCAAATAGTACAACCTAAAAAAAAGGGACACTATATATAACAGTTTATGTTACTTTTTTTAAATGAAATATTCTTAATGTAACTAGTTGAAAAAGAGAATCGAATATCAAACAAAATATATACCTACTTCATTTTTGCAATATTTTTCTGCTATGAGAAGGGACAATTCAATGCGGGGCATTGCCAGACTGTCCGTCATTGCCGCTCTTTCAATTAAAAATTGTATATTTTAAGAATAATTTCATTTAGCTAGAAAGGGGTGGGGATTACAATTTCCAGGAAAATGTTAAAGGCAGGAAGAACCAGTAGGCAAGGAGAAATAAATAGAATTTAAAAGCATACCTATTTATTTATTCTTCCAATGGAAGGGGCTAACCCCTAAAACCCTCTCCTTAGCCACATTACCAATGCTGCCTCATTTTATGAATTACTTGTTTGAAATACTGAAAGAACTAAAAATGATGAACAGAAATATTAATACTGAATTTAAGAAAAAGGAAAAAAAAATCTTAGCTAAATAAAGTATTATTAAAACAAAACCCAAAATTATTATTATTTTTTGAAGGTGCCTCCTTCATCTAATCAATTAGTCTTGTACAGTTGGGGCCCTTTTCAAACTCTGGGCCGTTAACAAATGCACCTACAGGCTTCCTGTGCTTGATTCTGCATTGCCTTAGTTATCACAAATGGCAAAGGCAGCCCCATTTCAGTACCTCTTAATTTTTCCTTAAAAAAAATTTTCAACTTTTTTAGTGCCTTTAAAAAAAAATTTTCACGATTTTCATCTTTCTTGCCCTTACAGCAGTTTAGGCCCAAGGAAATTTTTTGAAAAATAAAACAGTAACTATGTATGTTGCATTCCAGTTAATCATAGCATTAAAAAATAAATAAATGAGTAAACACATATTATAAAAATAATGAATATGACAAAAATAAGTAGTTAAAATCATTCTTGCTTTAACGTCATCACATTAAATTAAAAGTTTTTTTCAAAAATAGACCATTTTGCACATTTCATTCTAATTGCAAAAATTAATTTTCTATTTGTGTACGGATGAATTCTTAGATTTTTCAAAAAAAAAAAAAAAAAGAGGTGGATGGGAGCACTTCTTTTGCTTTCGCTATTACTTTAAAACAACTTTTACTTCAAGTACAGACTAACTGAAACACACGAAAAGGCCTCAAATTCATCATCTTACATTACAATACAATACTGAAATGACCTTTGATAGAATTGCAAAGGAGTATGCTAGAACCTAGGTATTCTTCTGCCACAAGTTATCTTTATTGTAAACACAAAGATTAAAATCATAATACAATTACAAAAGTGACAATGAGCAACAAACTCTGGGTCCAGCTTAGGTGGTCCTAGTCCACTTATGAATCCCCAAATCAAAGACACTCTGAAAACTGTTCACCCAATTGTTGACAGTTACTTCTGGGAAACTACTCCAAGTACCTACAACCCTATTGAAGCAATAATTTTTCTAATTTTAACCCGGGATTTGAAAAGTTTAAAACATTATTTTCATACAGGGTATCTGCTGCACTGCAATTGTTTTTGAATACAATTAATTTTTAAAACAATGTGTTTTAAATAACGAGAATCAAATTCTGCAAGTTTTTTGAAAAGAAGAAAGCAATTATACTGCAGCAAGACTCGGCACCAGAGTTCGCCCAAATGCGTGAACATGCATCAAGAATAAATTTCACCTCATAAAATTGACCATGTGCGTTAATTCACACATTGGCACATCACGATTAAATTTTAAAAAATAATTCACCATTTTATAAAATTTAAACAAAAATCAACTCTTCCATACTGCATGACGTTGGGGCCAGAAAATGTGTCATCAACAGATATAGAATCACATCAAAAGGGACAAAAGTACAAGATGTGATGATCAGCATGTGGAAACTTTTCCAAGGATTTCTTGCAAAGGGCTTGGTTTTAATTTTGGGAAAGACAATTATGTGAAATGTAACATGGATTTTGCTACTATTGTTAAAAAATGGACAAGAATAAATAAATGAGCAAGACTTATTGTTTTACTCATTAATTTTGTCAAATAGCTTATTTTTCTCCAGTTTAAATAAAAACCCTTCACGTTTTAAAAATACCCCTTTAAAATAGAGGGGGTGGAAATACTCCTTGGAAATAATTAACCCGCAAATATTGCTCTGCAAAAACCATGGTACTGGGGAAAAAGTCCGACCAAATCAAAGATTTGCACAAATTAGAGGAAAATTGTCTTTTATGCATAAGAAATGCCATGTGCAGCAGTTTGCAGCTTTGAATATGGCGAGCATTCCAAAAATAAAAAAAAATGTTTTAGCAATTTTATATCATAGATTTTAGAGCATAACATCTATGATAAATTTTCAATTTCTATGAATTTTGATCATTTTCGACAAAAAATCACGATTTTCCATGACATATTTTGACCATAACCAAAATACGTTTTATTCGAAGTGAGCATATATCCTGATTGTAACTAGAAGGTTTAAAAAGGATACTGCACTTTAAAGTATTATAGAAAAACAAAACTAAAAACAGATGATTAAACATTTTCCTAATCCTAAATACAATGATTAATAAAACAAAAATCAACATAAAATTAAGCACAAAATTTGAAGAGAGGTGTTCCTTGTAACCTCAAAACATGTGTCTGCAATTTTTGTGCTTAATTTTATGTTGATTTTGTTCTCACTTTATAGGTTTACAATTTCATTTAACAATGATTAATATCAACACATCGTCATTACAGAATACATACCACAGATATTCATAAAAAAATAAAAGTCAATAAGATTTTTATTATCACAGTTGTCTTTTATAACATCAAGCTAATTAAAAAACTCATAACTCCACTTTGTTTTCCACCATGGATGTTTTGGTACCAAACAATAGAGACAAATATTCCTCATTTTTTAAGCAGACTTTTTACGTTGATAATAAAACAAGGAAAATAAGTCCCTATTCCTTATTACAATACATAATTCAAATAATTTATACTTTACTATAATTATGTACAATAATTTATAAACATAATTATAAATACAGAATTATTATTACTATACTTATTAGTTTAATTTAAGAAAAACTATTTTCAAATCACATTGTGAGATTTCATCAAAAACTTTTTTCCCCTTTCAAGAAATGCTGGTCAAATGGAAGTTACGAGTAATGCTAATTAGCATGCCGATTAGTATCATTCAGTTATTGATCAGTCAAGTTTTTGCTCCAACACAACATATTAAGTATCTATGCTGAGAAGATGACTTGTATTATTTAAAGCATCAAAATTCAATAAATCTAATTTCCTCTTCTGTGAAGTAACACCTTCACTTTTTTCAAGGGGTTGGGAATTATTTACAACTGCTTGACACACTTCAATAGCAGGATATTTCCTTTTCACTGCATGTTTAATGTCACATACATGATCCAATGCTTTCTTCAGAACATTTTCATCAGCAATAGAGTCACTTGGGTTCGGTACACAGGTTGTGTTTTTATTAGAGATATTTTCAAAATATATTTTGTCGTTTCCACACACAGAGCTTCCACCGTTACGAAAGCTGCCAATGCAGTTTTCATCGTCCGACAAGGAGTATCCATCATCAGAAGATACATGATCAAATTCAAAATTTCTGCTATGAGGAAAAGGGTCGCTCATACGACGGCGACTGACCACCTTGCTCCAAGTTGCTAATTTCGAAAGGCTGGTGCGCCCAGAAGCACTTTTGCTCCAACGTGGAAACAGACAAGGGCTGTTCTCGATGCCTTCGTTCTCCATCTTCTTCGAAGCTTTCGATGATCCAGGTAGGAAGTACTCTGGCAAAAAATTAGAGCAAGATTGGAGAGGGCTGTTAGTGTGACGTTCAATTTCATTTTGAGAACTGCTACTTTTATTCAAGTCATCTTGTTCGGTCACGGAATTTGTAGCCACATAACCTACAAAATAACAAGTGGATACACGAAAAGGTCATTAATAAGAATGCAGTAACTTAAATTAAAAAAGGAATATTATGTTAAATTAAGCAGTTTTAGAAATAAACGATATATAATACACATAAATAAACTTTCAAAATGCTGGAAGGCAATGTAATTATGAACATAATACAGTCAAATCTCTCAAATCCGCGGACCTAAAATCTGCATAAGATTTCCGATGTAAACAGTGAAACTTGGTTAAAAAAACTAGTTTAAAAACTTAGCTTTGAAAATTTAAGAATTTTCTACTAAAAGTATTTCTTTAACTTGAAATGTTCACAATAACTCACATCTGCCATTTATACATTGAAAACAATGTATTTTTAGCTTATTTTGAAAGCCAAGTGTCATGTGCAATATTAGCATTTTGCAGTAATTAACATCAGTCTTTTTGCATCCGTTTTCGGTTTGTGATATTTCTTATTATTTTTTCATTAGTACACAATTCAAATCGAATTCAGCAAAAATATTAACCTATTTTGAAGGATAAATTTTGTATTTGCATCGATTTTATGGTGCAAATGTTCTTCCTTCTTGATCAAGTTGATGGAGACAATTTTGTCACTAACGTAGCGATCGGCAATGAAATATTTGGTCACCATTTAAAATTTTTTGATAGCCAGTTGGCGAGTGGAGATCACCAATCTGCATCTTTACAAAGTAGTTGTATATAAAAAAAAATCATTTAAAGTTCACACACACACACACATATATATACACGCTGTGTCTAATTTTTATAAATTTTGTTTCTTCTCCAACAACCTCTTTTATATATTCATGCCTGTATAATTAGTGATTTATCAAAACATTTTTTAAGTAAGTAAAAAGGTTAATGCAACATTATAACCTCGCAAAATGCGTACACAGATCAATGACACGAAATCCACAAAATTCTAAAATCTGCAGAACTCTTGGTCCCAAGCAGTGCAAATTGCGGAGAGTTGACTGTAATATCAAAAAATTTGCTTCTGAATGTAATAAATGTTAGCAATATTCTCACTAGAATACAAATTTAGAGAGCATGTCTTATAATATTATGATAAGTTAATAATAGAGTTATATTCGGCAGGGGCAGAGTTGCTATGTTGTCCACTATTTTGTAAAACATCCGAGATGCCAGAAGAAATCGGATAAAATGGACAAAATGATAATTCATTGATTGTCCACATGTTTGGCACACAAAATTTATGCTATGATCGGGGGTTGCACCAGAGGAAATCCAGGTTCATTTTTGAACCCTTCAAAAATTCATTTTAATCAAAAAACCTTCACAAAATTTCAATCAATCAAAATGTACCTTTTACAAAACTCCCAAACAATCAAAACGGACACTTCAGAAAACTGTGAGCTAACAAATCGCACTTTTCACACCATTTTTTATTAAAAAAAGGGCCAAATAATAATGACTTTTTAAATCACTATATGTTTAACATTTGAATTTTCACAAAACTGTTTGATTGGTCATAATTTCTTTTTTTTTTTAATTCACAAAAATCAGACGTCGTTAAAAATGCTTGATCGACCCCTGATGAGCTAACGGAATTCCATTTTTATACGATTTATTAATAATAAATATCTCTTATTAACCCTTTAATTAAAATTGACTGCATGTTAATCACTATTTAAAAAATCCCAAAAGAATTAATTACACATTACTACAACTAATTTTTTGGATAATATTTTACTGTAAAATTAACCAAAATGAACAAAATACATTGAACATAATTGCATCACTTTTTTTCATATTAGTTGAAAAAGTGTTTTTAATTTTCACCTATAAATTTTTCTGATGTAACATCATCATGATCGTGCAAGCTGAATGGTAAGAATCAATACCATCTTTTTTTTTATTAAGTAACCTTATCAACAAGCATATTTTTCTCCCCTACAAACTTCAAAAATTCAAAAGTAATTTAGGAATAAGCTTAGGTAACAAACAACTACAAATTGGTAATGCCTTACAAAATGTTTAAATTCTAAAGACAAACAACTGGATCCTGAAGCACTTGACGTTCATGGGCATAGCCATGGGGGGAGGGGGGGAGACACACAGCTACCCCTTAGATCAGGGCAAGGAGCATCCTAAGGAGCGAGTTTCCCCTCCCTAGAACAGGGCAATCCATGAGCTAAACTTACCCTGATCTTTTGCATTCGTCGCACTATGTTGTTGAAGAAAAAAAAAAAGAAATTGTTACAAATAAGCAAAGAATCTTCTGGCTGACCAGTATTTGAGTAAAAATAATTTAACTTTGTGCAAGTAAACAATAATAAAATTACACGTTAATTTAAAGCACAAATGAGCAAAAAAATGCAGACATATGTTTCGGGATTGCTTGGAATCCCTTTTTCAATGCGACAGGGAGCTTCTAGATGCAACACATCCAAATGAAAAAAAAAAAGGGATTCCAAGCAATCCCGAAACATATGTCTGCATTTTTTGCTCATTTGTGCTTTAAATTAACGTGTAATTTTATTATTACAGTATTTGAGTTTTAGTTCTATTGCTTTGAGTATTTTGTTGATGCTGTTTGAATCTTTAGTGCATCTGGCTCCATTTTTTGATTCATCTCAATTTTTAGAACCTATTCTTGCAACACCCAGTACAAATCAGCATTTAAATAATGAGTAACCTTTACTAAAGAACATATGTGTACCAACTCTTATTTTGCTCTTGCTGTAAAATGCTCCCCTTTTTTACAGAAAATCAAAGTAAAAAAGAAATTAAAAAATATTGTCAAAGTAATAGTAACAGAAAAGTTTATACAAAAATATCTTGTGCGCAAAACACTTATGCTACAAAAAATGTAAATCTCTTTAAGAACTTTCTGGAACCTTATCAACATTCTTAAAATGTGTATGCTGATAAAACATAACTTTATGAAGGAAAAATATTTCGATAACTAAAGCTCGGCATTACTAATTGCAGAGGTTGATCCAGCACTTTTTAACAGAGTCCGTTTTTGGTGAATTTTAAAAAGATTTTTGTGAAAATTCAAAATTTAAACACTCAGTAGTATTTTATCATTTTTTCCCAGCTTATTTAATAAGTAATTCTGCAAAAAGTAAGATTTGGTAGCTTGGAATTTGGTGAAGGGTCTGTTTTGAATGACTAGAATTTTGTAAAGGGTCCATTTTGATTCAATGGAATTTTGTGAAGGGGCCGTTTTGATTAATTAGAATTTTGTGAAGGGGCCATTTTGATTAATTAGAATTTTGTGAAGGGTTCGAAATCGGACCTGAATTTCCTCTGGCGCGACCCCAGAATAGGCAACATATTTTCTAGCCATTGCAAAGGATATTAAAAATAGAATATGATTTTTAATGTTTTTCTGTCACAGGGTGCCCACTGTCCCAGCAGATTAAAAAATATGCCTTTTTCACGCCAATTTATAACTATATATAGGAAAACTTTACGTACTAATACATAGTAATACATTAAGAATATACTTAGGTATATACTTAGATAAATGTTACACACATATAATTCCTACTTTACCTTTCACCTATTTAATGACCACAGAAAAAATTACAAATGATTTCATTTAAAATATTAAAATTTCTAATACTTTTATTTTTGCATTGATTGTAAATTGCACAGGAAAAAATAACAGTGGTTTACTTTTTGCCAGGGTGCTGGTTGCACTTTTAACTAAATTATGTTGATTGAAATTGCTCCATTATTGTTAATAATAAGCATTAGAACAATATTTTTATTTTAAATGTTTTCTTTCACTTATTACGGAAAAACTTATCACAAAAGAAAAACAAAGCTTTTGTGAACATTTCTTACTAAATATACAATTAGTTGATAAACATAAAACTTCAAAATAATCCATGGGAAACATGTCGTTGCAAAAAAACCAGTATAACTGAAAATATTTGAAAAAAAAACTAGAATTATTGGGTATGATTAGTTTAACTGGGAATAAAATTGGTCGATTTTTTTTCACCAATTTCAGCAATTGCTATGATTTACATTTAAGATTGAAACATAGTACAATATAGTACATTTTTATTCACATGATTCAAGCAAATGCTAACAAATAGGGCCTTTGATTACCTTTTGGGGCTTTATCTACTAAATTTGGTTTTTAGAGGGGCCCCTATAAACCAATCTCAAAAATAGGGCCTTTATAAGTCCTTTTTATGGCCCGTGGGAACCCTGTGCCATGATTCATTCAGGAAAAAGAAAAAATATTTTTATAAAAAATCAGGCTCACTTAAAATTAATTTTATTAATTTCTAAAGCTTACCACAAAGATCATTTCTTTCGCTATTTGAGTGACTCATCTCCGAGGAGTATGTGTTAGCAGCCCACTTTTTTACTAGCCAACAATACCTTCTTGTTCCTTTAAAAAGGCAAACACATCATTAAGTGAAACTAATAAAATGAATTAGCATTAAGAATAATAAATTAATAAAAATAAAAAAATCAACAGACTTCAGGACAACATTTCTGTGTTTCTTAAGAATTATGCTCCCACCCCTCCATTTCATATTATAAAACAGGGGTCCCCAACCCTATGCCCGCGGGCACCATGGCGCCCTTCGATCGGTATAGGTGTGCCCGCTGCTTGTACCCAACGAAAAAATATTTCAGTTTTCCATTTTAAACTAGGGAACATTTAGAATCTAGAGTATATGAATAAAGGGCCGTATAACTATGAATAACCCTATAACGATAAATGACAATGAATATCATAAAATCAAAATATAGATTACGACTCACAGATGAACACCTTGACAATTGCTAGCGAGCAGGAATTTAATCATGTTCTCCCAATTATGAAGCGCTGGCCAGTGAAATGCAATGCAAAGATCACATTCACTGTATTTTATATATTTTATAAATAATTTTTATACTTCTTATGTTTTGCAAGCAATTTAGTAATTATTTATTTTACACAAGAATATTAATACTAATTATATTCATACAGGGTTCATACAAGATTTGCTTAGTAAAAAATAAGGACTTTATAAGGACTTTGTAAGAACTTTGTCAAGGTAGAAAATAAGCAGTGTTAGCGAACATATATCGTGACATTTATAAACTTATCATAATGTATTTTTACCAAGCTATGAACTCTGCATAGAATTCTTATTAAATGTATCTTAAGACATTCCCTTGGCTCACTTCTAAAAAGCTTGTGGTAAATGCAAAATATTGAAAAATTTAAAACTGATTATTCTACAAAAAAATATGCATAAACCAGTTAAACAAATGGGAAAATGACTATAAAGAATTTAAAAACAAAAATAATGAGAAAATCTTCCTTCTCCTTACAATCATATATTTCTTCTTTACATACAAATGGAAACAATATTACATAAAATTTATAGTAGTATTATTAAAAATACTTACATTAATGTTACTTGAAAACTATTAAAAAAATACAAGTGTGTAGGTTTTAATTGTGTTGTAAATGATAGCGAGATCCTTTCTTTTGAGCTGACAGGCAAGTAATGAAAATCACAGAATTAAGAGTAATTTATAATTTTGTAAAATGATACTTATAAACAATACATTATTTTCCCATTACATTTTTTAATTTGTGGGATGTTAAGATTGCCATTTTCTCATGATCATGAACAAATCAAAATTATGAAGAAATATAATATTTGATTCTCATTATACTATGAAAACATTTTAGCTTGAGTGAAAAGAAAACTTTGTTATTTGTGAAAAGATATTGATACCATTGCTGTTATAATTTTAGCAGAAGTAAATTTGCACTAGCAAAATAAAGTTTATGTAAATGTTTTAGTGATATTTATCATAAAAAGCAAATATTCATATAAACATCACATTTCCCAACATTAATTACAAGACATAGTTGCTATAATATCAAAATAATTTTGTTAACACTAGATTTACCAAACCAGTCATTTTGACTGTTTCGAAGCTTCCATTTAGCATAATTTGTTACAAATTATAGTGCAACTTTCAATTGCATTGGCCTTTCCTAATGTAGGACAAGTTAAAGTGACTGAAAGTTTTATTATAATTAGTAGTAACTTGATGTAAAATGAAAGTTTAGAAATGGTTGAAAACGGCCCGGAAAATCTAGTGTTAAAGGAAGAGAAATCAATAGCTAATTATTTCTATCCCATATGAAATATCACTAACTTTAAGGCGTTTACAAATTGAAAAACTAAAAATGAAAATTAATGAAAGCATAAGAATTGAACAGAAACTTTTCAATTAAGAGTCAATCTTTTTCTTCTTTTCATCTATTTTCCTACATAAATTAAGTTCCTGGCTTTTTACCTCTGATCTTTTTCTGTAACTATTAGATTTTATAAACAATTGAACATCTTTTGCCGCTTCTGCTTTTTCGACTAAATCCTCTGCCATATTTTCTAACTTGGATTTCTCCTTTTGAATACACCTTTTCTTTTGCTTTAAAAAATGTATGTCATCAATTATTCTTTTTGGCAGAGGCAGATTGTTACTACTGCCTTTGTTCTGTTAGATGCTGCTCATATTTTATTCTGGAGGACGCCACTGACCTTCTCCTTTCCTCAGTTATAACCACTTCATGTAGGAGATCAATTTTCTTCCAACTTTGAAATATGATTTACTAGGTTGGAATTTACGAAAAATATTTGAATAAGACAGAAATGGATAAAAGTAGTTATTTTCTGCATCAGTTATGGGTTTTGTTACTTCAATAAATAGAATAATTTTTTGTTTTAATCCTGCTTGTAGTCTTCATTCCTTCACCTATTATCACCTAACTATGCAAAAAGCACAGAAAATTGTAACTGGATTAATGAACTTCTAAGATCAAGAAGAAGCACTATCAAAAACCTTAGTCTTATTTTTTCTCAAACTTAACAATTATTTTATAATATTGAAAAAATCCCCAAACAGAAGATTGCTGATTTTTTTTTCATGCTTTTTAATTAGGAATGAAAGCAGAAAGAACTGCCAATTTATTTTGCAACAATATTATAATGAGCACTTGAAAGCAAAAACCTCTAATGCTAAACACCGCAAAAAATTTAAAAAAAACTTATAAAATAACATACAAAAGGGGGGGGGGGAAGGACATTTTAGACAAAAACATTTTGTTAACTAGATCATTAATAAGGTTGTAATATATAATAATTACAATTAATAGATATAATCACTAATACGTAAAATAACTTTCGAAAAAACTCTTATATTTTCGGCAAATTTTTAAGTGGTCGTGGCAAAATTACATCGGTGCAAGCTCTTTACTACAGAAACTAGAACTTAATAAAGATAAAAATTAATGGTCAGCGCAAAGTTATTGATACCCACGAGGCAGAATCGGACAGTAAATGAGAACTAGGACGTTTCACCGAAGCCGATGACATCGGATTTCGAAATGCATAAAAAATCGGGACCGAAACTTGAAAGTCCAAAAAACTGACAAAATGCGTAAATTTTACTCCTAATTTGTAAAAGTTGTTAGGTATGTATGTTAGCGCGTTACTTTCAAAGATTTGCATAGCAAAAAAAGGAAGATAGTTTTCCAAAATTATGGATTTTTCGCGTAAACTAAATTCTTAATCTCCACTCCAACATTATCGAAAATACGGAATTCAGTCAAAATACGAAAAAATCACATGTCTGAAGAAGTTAAAGCGCAAAAACTTATTTTTACTATTTCAGAATAAAAGCAACCATTAACAAAAAACATAACTGAAAAACGGACCCTTTACAAAAATCGCGATCGCAAAAATCAAACTATACGTTTCCGATTGCAATTACATTTCATTTCTCTTCTTTTTAAAACATTTGTAATATCTAAAAATCTGATGCAAAAACGTTCCCTATTTTTCTTTGAAAGTAGGGAAGTCTACTTACACGCGGGTTTCCGTTTGTTTGCCTGAAAGTTAGGGGTTCGGTTTACATGCGAATGGACAATACGCAAGTATATACGGTAAGATTTTGGTAAAAATAAAAAGAAATTTTATTTGTTTACTTCATAATTTAACTTAAAAAATAATTGAAAGGAAAACAATATGATTCTTGTAAAGGATGCAAAACGATTACGCAAAGAAAGGAACGCGTTCGTTTCTTTGCTTGCACGTGGAAATTAGGATTACGTATTTTTTGCTGCAATGACGATGAACTTTTACGGGAAAAAAACGACTGTAAATGAAAAATAAGGACTATAAGGGTCCTTATTAAGGAGTACCAGAATGTAAGGAGTTTGTAAGGACTTGTAAGGACCGTGCGAATCCTGTCATATGTTAAATTAATTTTTGAAATCAAATTTTTTGTGCATTATATGTAGTGTTTATTATTAACTATGTCCACCAACTATAAATTTTTCTTGAAAAAATAAATGGTGCCTGCCATTCGACTGTTGTTCTGGTATGTGCTCTTAAGTACAAAAAGGTTGTGGACCCCTGTTATAAAACAACAACCAAACCCATTAACACAACCAATTTTCTCTGAAGAAAGAAACTATTGTCTTTAAGAGTTTAAGAAAATCAATTGTTTGCAAAATGGCAGCAGTTAATTTTTTTTAGACCTCATGGCAATGAGTGATTCTAAACTACTCATTTTTATATTAAAATAATTGGAGGAATAATATACCAAAGAATTATGTCTATATATAAAAGTTTAAAAGTTTCAGTATTTGACTGTTTAATTGATTTTATTAAAATATTTACGTATTTGAATGAACAGCTTACTCAACCTGTTTTGCCATTTTGATGAAAATGATGCTCTTGTATTCAGAAGTGTGACTTAAAAATAAAATACACCTTCTTTTTCTTTTCATAAAAACAAGCATTTAATTTAAAGCATCCAAAATAAGACAATGTCTCCCGAAGACTTTAAAAAAATATATCTGTATTTAAAAAAGGAAAAGGTTTTATTAAAAGCAGCGACATACAATACACACCCCGAAAATTTTAAAAGATCATCCACAGATTCCTTATACTAGCTTACATTTTTACAAGAAGAACTTCATATTTCAGTTAGAATTATCAACTACAAAAGCATTTTAGAAAGAAAAAAAAATTCTAATTTTGACTTTCATTTTCAAAGAACCTTCTCTTACTCTTTTTAAAAATGTAAATCCGCCTGACTCACAGATTTTGAAGATTAGAGCAAGCACAGGATATACAATTATGTGGTTTTGCCATAAATAAATAAATAAAAGATATAGGATATACATACTGCCATGAAAAACTACATAGAGCGCAAAGAAAAAATGGAATGTATACTACAATTAGTGAAAACAATTTTCTCTAAGATCTAACTTAAAGTGGCTCAATCTCCCTATTGACTAACAAGCCCTTACCAATCCCGCTCTGCAAAAATGAAATAAAAGAATCCAAAAATTGAGAACTTAAAGTCAAGATCAACTGGCCAATTTTCAACTTTTTTATCTCTTTTTAAGAATAAAATGCAATGGCAGGGGAAGGTGAAATTACAATAGAAGTGGAAGGGCTTATCTTCTCCCTTCTGGTTTCCAGTCCTTGCAGTTGACATTCTTTACTTCACTATATATACATAGAGTTCATAAGAGAGATTTTTTCCGGTTCTTAGTTTATATAAACAAATTGCAAATTACATTATTCAATGGAAACAAACAGATTTAATACTCTTCTGTATTTCTTTCATTTTTTTCTTCTTTTGAATGAAATATTTCAAATTTTTATTTGCTTGAAAATACATGTGAATTTCATTTTGTTATAAGTCAAAATCATTATAAATCTTTCTAAAGAATATTAGTTTATCAAGGATGAAATGTACTTACCCATTTTGTTTTCAATATTCTCACTTGCAGCTGGAATACTTTCACTCAAGTTATTGGAATCATCAGCTTTAACAGAAACGGGATTTTTAGGCCTTCGACTTACATCCCAGACTTGTAAACTTCTTGGGTAATTCATTTTGAGAATCAATTGCTCTCTTGGTATTTCAACATCTGGAGATGCTGTCAGATCTAGCATAACAGCAACAACACTTGTATTGTCAGCCCTTGTACGTAACTGGTTCCATCTTTCCAAAGCACAGTCCACAAGAACTTTTGAAGGATTGCACAGCGTTAAATGCTAAAACAAAACACTGATTATTGGCAAAAAAAGTAGAAAACTCATGCAACACAAATTAGATTGCAGCATGAGCAAAATATAGCAGAATCGCAACATATCACAAAGTGATAGATTATTTCAGTTGTTGTGATTTCCTGTGAAGTAACTAAAGAGTGGATGAACTGCTCGCGAGAGAAATATAGGACTTGTATATCTCCAACCTTGTATTGCTCCAACCACTAGGCCAGGGATGGAGAATCTTTTTGAGACGTGGGTCAAATTTTGTTCATATTTTTTTTTAGTACTGGCTCATGGGCACTAATGCCCATTTGTACCGAAGTTAAGTTTAAAATTTTTTAACTGAGTATTTTAAAAACTAAATACTTTTAAAATTCAAGTGGCTAAACTGGTAAAAATGGGAGTGGTTTGACGATTTAAATTTTTTAGTGGGGTTGAAAATGCTTAAGTGTTTGGTGCAAATGGCGATAAGCGTTTGAATGAGCAAGGAGTATCAAAAATTACATACATTTTATTTGAAGAAAGTGCTTTAAATATGGTTATTTGCTTTGGTTTGTCGTTTTTTTTTTCAACAAACAAAATGTGAGTAAAATTATACACTTTAATGGAGAAGTTGCATGATTTCTAAATCTTCGTGAAATTGAAAGAACTTGAAAAAATATGTCGAATGGTACCATTCTTAACACGGAGAACGACGTGGAAGTATTTTAAAATGAATTTTAAAAGTGCTGTGACGTCACATCCAGCTCAAACGCGGTAGAAAGGATGTGACGTCAATCGACACGAGGGGAAAGTGGGACGTCTTACTACAGTCCTACGCGCTGGGCAAATTTTTGCCGGGATGCATGTTAACCGCTTTAAAATATCCTTAAAAATGATTTAAAGTATCAGAATCCAAGAAATATGCATACAGATGCTGCATAGAACCATGTTGTTCAAATTCGAGTAATAAGAGGCATGAAAAAAATAATACTATTTTGGGTTCTTTAAAAGCCACGAGCCGAGTAGGTATTCCTTAATCCTCAATCACTTATAATCTTGGTTTAATTTGATTTTTTTGATTCGAGGTACTAACAAAAATAAAAAAATAAAATAATAAGAAATACGTATTTCAGGTATTCCTTAATCCTCAATCACTTATAATTTTGGTTTAATTTGATTTTTTGGATTCGAGGCATCTATCACTTTTCAACTTTTTTATTTTTTGGATTCGAGAAGATAGCATCAACAAAAATAAATAAATAGGTGCTAATCAAAATAAATATAAAGGAAATAAAATAAAATACTCGCATTTCAGGGTTTTAAAATTTAAAGGAAAATTACAAACACAGCGGTCAAACGATATGTTGCCTACAGTCTGCGCTATGATATGCAGGGTTAAAATTAACTTTATTTTTGTGAGGATAGGGTCATAATTTCAGGGGGGGGGGGGAGCTTAAGTTGCTACTCTTTTAAAGATGGAATTCAGAGTTCTTTAATTTGCGCCCTTAGTTTTGAAGCAAAGAAGTCTTTTTAAGAGTTTATGAAACAATAGTAACTTAAAATGAAAAATAATGCCACTGTTTATAAAATAATAAAACTCAAGGGGTCTGCCTGCCCCAAAAAGACGAGTTTTGCGCAAAAAATCGATATTTTTTTTTTATTTTATATTTAAAAAGAATAAGTATTCAAGATTTCAAAAATGTTTGGTTTTTGTTTCTACGATACATAGAAACGAAGTTACACGCAATTAAGTTAACCAGAAGTTGCATCGCAAGCACATAAAAGTGGAATTTAAAATGCGTTTTCTGAAAAACTACTTTTTTCGATATCTTTGTTCACGGCAGATCTCATAACTCGAAAAGTTTTATACCCATTACTGTGATTTTTTAAAGTATTGTTTCGCACATTGCTATCTGTGTTTTGAACTAAAATCTAAGCTCTATGTCAGTATTTAAAAAAATTACAGGCATTTATTTGTGAAATATTGTGTTTTTTTCGGTGAAAAACGTATGAATTTCTTCAAAACTGCTATATTTTTCTCAATTTTGGGCCTATTATAAAACTTTTAGTTCAGAACACAGTTAAGTATTATGGAAACATTTATTATTAAGGATTTTAAAATATATCGAGTTAAAGTGAGTATAGAGTGTTTGGCGTAAACTGTAAAATTCGCCTATTTTTTGCTAAAATTTCCCAATTTTTCAAAATTTTATAAAAATATACCTATTATTTTGTTTGTTTTCTTAATTTTAATTACTTTTTAACTAAAAAAAATATGAATTTAGTAATTATTTCACTGTTTTGAAAAAAAAAAGCCTCCGAACGTAGGCAGACTCCTTAATTAGTGTACTTATTCCATCAACGTGAATGTTAGATATATTTATTATAGCAAATATCTTGAACTGTGCCTCTAACAAAATTTCAGCTTAAAGTAAATCCTTTTTTTTTTAACTTCACTAGTTTATTTACTTCTGTAAGGGCTCGGAAGTATTCAAGTTTGTAGAGAATTTTTAGCAGGTGTGTACTTGAATATATTCCCGTCTGATTTTGTGTCACAGCAGACGAAACGGTGAATCAAAGGGTAAAGCCATGATCACCTTTAATGTTACGAAAAATAGCCGAAAATTGTGCATAGCACTTCAAGTTCCAAAATTTTCCGATGGAGAGTTCCCATCTTCCATCAAAGATAGTTTTAAATAACTTTTTTTGGGCTTCCGTTTGAAAAGAATTGCGGTGGAGAACTCCGAACCTCTCTTAATAATTCAAATTTTGCTGTTAGTTTTTTTCTTCGAAATGCACTAAATTGAATGAAAAAATGTTTGAATAAAAAAAAGTGAAGTATGGAAATGAGGTGTTAGGTCTGAGATCTTTCGAACGGATTCTTCATTTGCCCCCGCCCCTTACTAGCACGAAATAAAAAAGAGAAAAAAAATGAGGCGGGGGGGGGGGGGGGGGTAGAAAGAATAGGCAAGCACACATATCCCCATTTCATAACAATACTTTCAGTATTTTTAATTTTCAATATTTATTAAATTATTTAATGAACTTTTGATACATTAGCCTTCATGGTTTTTAAAAAATAACTTTTAAGGGAGAGTCGGCTAAAAAAGAAAACATTGTAGGTAAGCTATAGGGGAAGAGTTAAGTAAAAGTATGGTCAGTAATAGGTTTGGTGTTAACAAACAATATAGCACACAATTTTTGGAGAAAATAAAACATTGCTTTTGGGGCAATATGAATAGTACTGAATTTATCTTTTGTTTAATAAATTATTGACGTTGAATTAATAAAACTTAGATACTGAATGAAAATTTATTTTCTATACATAAAGAAGAGCGCTACAAAGGGGAGCATTTAGGAGTTAATTCCATTTATCCTTGCATAGGGAACATTCCTAAATGATGTCATGCTTCGAGAGGGGGGGGGGGGAGAAGTTGTAGCAAACTGTGACAAGGAAAGGGGAGGGGGTAACAAGAAGTGTGTCATCATGCTTATGCAACATAGCTTGTCATGTGACAAAGGGGAGAGGAGGAGTACGTTGAAGTGGGACATTTTGTGACAAAGGGGGAGGGGGTCAAATATATGGGAAAAAACGTGACATTCTTTATGGATGGTCCCTTATTCGCTTTTCAACCGTTTCAAAAAATTGGCAGAATTATGAAAAACATGAACATTAATCCAAGTGGATAAAACTAAATTTTAGTTAAAATATTAATTAGACAGATTTTTTAAATCATAAGATTTTTAAGTATTTGCTGAATTTTTTCTTCCTTTTTTGTTTTATTTATTTATTTTTATTTTTAACACATTTGGGCTTATTGCACTTGTGGTTAAAATGGTTTCTTACTTCTTTTGTCTTGATTCTTTTTATTAGTGCTTGTAAAAAAAATCGACAGAATAATGGAAAATTAATATAATAAACATGGTATATTGATCCAAGTGGACAAAGCTAAATTATAGTTAAAATATTAATTAAACAGATTTTTAAAATCAAATGGCTTTTAAGTATTCAATCCTTCCTTCCCCTTTATTAACACATTTAGGATTATAGAGCTTGTGGTTAAAATGTTTAACGTTTTTTTTGTCTTTATTCTCTTTATTACAGTGCCAGTAAAAAATTGGGATGTTATCGTAAAAATAAAGCACTAAGGAGAAAATACTACTTTGACAAATTGTCAGTTGCCCCTTAAAAAATCTGCTGAACTCTATCGTGAAAATTACTATAATCTAAATTATTCAGTTTTAAAAGGAATCAACTTATGCGATGCATAGTTAAGAATAAGTAAAAATATAACTATCCTTAAGCTTAGAAAGGTTGGAAAAGGTGAGGGTGAAATACCTTAGCTACAAATTTACATGCGAATGCGGTAGAAACCCTAGGCATAATAGACGGGTAGAAATCGGCAAGTTTTCCCTTGCGGAGGGAAGCGTGTCGATTGACGTCAAACCAATGAGGGAGCGTTTTTTGATCACGTGTCATTGATTACGTTTTTCTCTGCTTTAAAATCGAATTTTAAGACTGTTTAAAAAAATTTTAACATTCTTTAAAGTTTGTATTCGCACTCTGTGTAATAATATCTTTCAGAAAAATATAAATTCAAGCCATTTTAGAAACCCATGCAACTTCTCCATTGATATTTTGTAAACACTTTTGCTTAATTTCAAATATACTACAAATGCATTTGTCGTCATTTGCGTAACTTTAGCACTGTAATGATCAAATTGAAGGTTATAGACAACATTTAACTTACTTTTGTGTCAATGCAGTGCTTGCAAAAAAAAAAGAAATAGCTTAAGAATTGTCCACACAAATTAGAAAATTTAAATAAACTGGCATAAACAAACAAATGGTTACCCAGCAATCATAGACAGTTAAAAATTTTGCGTGGGTCAGTGTCTGACCCACAGGGTCATAGGTTCGCCATAACTGCACTAGGCTAAACTTCTTAACTTCTAGTGCCTTTAAAACTTCTCCACAACTTTATCATATCATATAATGCAGAATAAAATGTAAAATGCCCTCATATGGGGCAAGTTGATAAAATTGTGTCAAGGCTCCACAAAAATTTTCATGATGTATTTTCTTTCTTCTTAAGAACGATATGAAAAAAAAAATAAAAAAACAAATAGAAGTCCATTAAAGGTGCTTCCACACCAAATGTGACAAAGACAAAATACATGTCTTTTCTCATTTGCACAACTACAGAGCCTATTTTTGATAGGAAATGTTATTTTTAAATATTTATATTCTCACCACTTAATTTAAAAGTAAACTATATTTTTTAGCACTTACTTCTTTATTTAAGTTTAAGCTTTTTAATCTTGTAAACAATAAACGTCAGCTTACTTACAACATACCTTTGGACGCTCAACATTTTGCTAAAATGATTAGCTAGCTGAATCCACCACTTGTGGGCGTTACCTTTTTCCGATCGGGAACTTTCCCGAATGACCTTCGCTAACGTATCATCAACGCATGTGCGTACACGTGCTCCGCGGCGAATCGCTATACGCAAATCACCTTCGGGTATTTAAGCGTAGTGCTCTCTCATCTCAGTCTGTCAATCCTTTTAGTACTTCCTTTGTTACGTTCGCTCAGGAGAGCGGACGGGAAGACAACGCCTTTACCCGGTGATATGGATCGTATATCTTAGGATATTTTAAGTAGAGATTTTTTTTCTTGAGCTTCACCGACTTCGTGAAATGCCCGATAGTTTCATTTTTGGTAAAATATAAAATTATAGTCAACTTCTCTATATTATGGTTTTAGGTTATAATTTTTAATGTTGTACATTTTGAATCAGTTATAGTGTTGTTTATTTAAATAAATCTCTGCTATAACTTTAAAAAAAATGTATCAACTTTGAATTACTTTCTTAGCAAATAATGGGTCCTTTTGAAGAGATAATGACCCATCAAGGGTTATGGGCCCAGATGCCCTTCCCCGTGCATTGTTGACTAGTAAAAACCGATGCTTCGAGTTTTTTTTTTGAATAAGTAAGAGGAAGATCTGTATTTGGGTAAAGAGTCGATACATTGTGTGTAATTGGGTATTTTATGTCAATTTTTATACTTCTTGAGCATGGCAAGTCTGCCGTTTCCTATCGAAAAGTTAAATAGTACAAATTGCGTACAATGGAGTGCAAATATGAAATTTCTTCTAATGGAGAAGGACTGCTGGGAACTCGTCGAAGGCACGGAAGAACTTCCGGTAGAGAACAAAGAAGCCGAAATTATCAAAAAGGACGTTAAAGAATTTATTTCCCGAAAGCGAATGGCGTTATCCTTCATTTTTCTAAATATCGCGCAGGACTTAAGAAAAATAGTTGAAAATGTAGACGACCCTTCAGAATCCTGGAAAAGGTTAAAAGAGCATTTTTTTCCCGACAATCGGTGCATTCGTATGCAACTTTACGCAGAGTTGAACAATTGCAAATTGGAATCAGGTGAAAAATTGAATTTATATGCAGCCCGTTTAAGGCATATTTTCGAAAAAATTAAAGTTGCTCATAAAGATTTTCCCGAGGATTTTATAATTCCTCAGCTCTTGCGTAGCCTTCCTGAACAGTTTGATCATGTCGTACAAGGAATATTAGTTGCGATAAAATCGTTGTAGATTTAATCGTCGAAGAGGGTCGCCTAGCCTTACGTGATAGTAATCTGTAAAATCAAAGTCTTGCATACTGGAAGGAAGCGAAGTTTCAATTGCTACAAATGCTATAAAAATGGCCACATCAAGAGGAACTGTCCACTCTGGAATGGTGCTTCCCAGCAACGGACAACGAGGAGCTCGGAGACTACTGATGATAGACACAGAGGCCGACGTGCGAGTCCACAGTGGAATGCAAGTTTCTCCAAGGAGCGAGCCCGTTCCCCATCTAATACGCGATGTGAGTACCATGACTTTTTTTATTTCAGAATCCAACATTAGTGAGGTAAATGAAAAACATTCAAAATGGATTTTTGATACGGCAGCTTCACACCATTTTTGTGCTAATAGATACTGGTTTCGTACTTTTACCCCTGTCAAAAATGTAAAAATTGCGGTCGCCATTAAGAACTGTTTTCCAATTGAGGGAAAGGGGGAAATAAAATTAAGATTTGGTAATTGATTGGTTGTTTTACAGCAGCGGTCTGCAACCCGTCGATCGTGAGCCCATTTTCGGTCGATCGCGACAGCATTTTGAACAGTTTATAGTTTGAAAAAAAAAATCAAACGACTTTAGAATTAGGAGGCGAATTATTATTATTTTTTCCCCTTTAGAGAAGGTTAATTCGTTTGCGAGACCATACACCGAACATTAAAAAAACTCACAATAATATGGAATGTCAGCAGTCACATTAACTATGCTCTCGGTGAGAGTTAATTGAAGAATGTATTGGCATTACACATGTGTTTTACTTAAAAAACAAAGCAAAACAAAAACTAACAGTACTTTATCAAATTTAAAAGAAATAATGTATTAGCATCTGAAATATTCTTTTGATGCGAGTTAACGGTGTTAACATAGTATTATTTTAGGAATTTTAAAGTAGGTATTTTATAAGCATCAAAACTTTTTCTGACAAGAATTAACCTACAATTTGAAGACCGGTGCAATCCCAACATGCCCTATTAATTATGTATTAATAGTAGTGCACCCCCCTGCCCCCGGTCCTCCTAGTCGATCTTGGTCTTCGCCCATCTTTGAAAGTAGATCTTCAGTCAATTTAGGTTGCCGACCGCTGTTTTACAGGATGTCTTGTACTCTCCACGCTTGAGAAGAACTATTTTATCAGGTGCAAAATTTGACCAGGCTGGTGCAAAGTTTCGGGGTGAAGGAGGTTTCGTGAGAGTTTCCGACAAAAATGACGAGTTAACTTTAAAAGCTATTTTAAAAAACGGTGTTTATATTACGGATTCTACTAAGTCAAGTCAACTCCCTTTAAATTGTAATCAAGTTGTTACAAATTCTAGTCATATAAATAATGAAACTCCTGTGAAAAATAGTCATATGGATGATTTGAAACTTTGGCACAAACGCCTGGCTCATGTTAACGTTAAAAGTATTAAGAAAACTAGTGATCTAGAAAGCGTTAACGGCTTGCCTCAATTTAAAATTCAAATATATTTTGCTGCGATGACTGTAAAATATCAAAATTTAAAAGTGTCAGTTTCAAATCATTACATGGTATAAGATCAAAGTACCCGCTCCAACTTCTTCATGCAGACGTATGGGGTCCTTGCGACGTTGAAGGAAGGAACGGGGAGAAATATTATTTATCCATAATAGATGATTTTTCACGGAGATGTTCATTGTACCCGTTCAAAAATAAAAGCCAAGTTTCTGAGATCTTTAAACAACATATTTTACAATCGGAGAGGTTTCTTGGCAGAAAAGTTAAATGTATCAGAACTGACAACGGGACAGAATTTGTAAATAGAGATTTTGATAATTTTTGCAATAATCATGGGTTAAAGCATGAATTAACAAATGTATATTCACCCGAGATGAACAGAGTTGCCGAAAATCTTAATCGCACTATTGCTGATTTTATCAGGGTTCTAATAGAAGAAAGCGGTTTACCAAAGAAATTTTGGCCAGACGCCGTATTGTATTTTGCCTATACATGGAATCGGGTCTGCCATAGTAATCTGGATAAAACATCATTTGAATTATATGGAGGCAATAAACCGTCAGTAAAGCATCTTAGACCTTTTGGTACGGTAGTTTTTGCAGGGATCTCCCGTCAACGTAGATAAAACTTAGATGCTAAAGCACAGAAAGGCGTTTTGGTGGGATAAGCATTTAAAACCAAAGGCTATCGTATCTGGATACCAGAAACGGGTGAAATTTTGGAAACCATCAATGTTTCATTTAAAGAAAATTATTTTTATAAGTACAATTTAAATAGTAAACCCGATAGCATTGTAATAAAATGGTCTTTAAAACCCCCTAATAATTCCGATGAAAGTGATTGGGATTACAAAGAAGAGAAGGAAAATCAGAAACCTGATACTTCGGACGATTTTTGTAAAGAATCTACTTCTGAGGTAGAATCGAATTCAGAGGGGGAATCTTCTGATGAAGATAATAGTGTTAAGAGTAAAAGGGATACTATATGGTTTAGAAAGGTGGTTCCAAGACCGGATGGTTCGCGAAACGATATCTATTATTTTGAAAAAAGTCACACCATTCGTTTAAGAAGTCTAAATGATGTTGAACGATACTGTAAAAATAAGAACATATCCTACGATCCTCAAACTTTTTCTTTTAGTGGACTGGATACTTTTCAAGGGAAAATTCCAAGTAATTCTGTTAGTTCAAGTATTAGCAAGTCCTGACTAGACCACGAAATTAAAGTCTAATTCTTATAAAGTATCTTTAAAATCTTCAGAACGGGAGGAATGGCGTAAAGCGATGGAATCGGAGATTTCAATTATGTAGGAAAGGAATGTTTGGACTTTAGCCAAATTACCGACAAATGCTAATCCAGTAGGAAGTTGGTGGGTTTTCACCTTAAAGAAAAACGAAAAAGGGGAAGTTGTCAGATTTAAGGCTAGACTTTGTGTTCAAGGGTTCCCCGAAATAAAGGGATTGAATTTTGAGGAAACCTTCAGGGGGCCATGTTGTCAATTTCAGTGTTATTCACTTTTTCTTTTCACTATTAGTTGTGTGTCAAAAATGGTTAAATGATCAATGTGATGTTAAAAATGCTATGCTCCTATAGATGATCAAATTTTTATGTATCAACCCCCAGGTTTTTTAGAAAAAGGAAAGGAGAAATTATATTGTAAATTTAAAAAGGCAATTTAAATTTAGGCTTACATCAAAGTGGCCGCTTGTGGTTTTATGAAATTAACAATCTATTAATTGAGTTTGGTTTTAAAAAGTTATCAAGTTGCAATTGTGTTTATTTTAATTCTAACGTAATTTTATTGTTATATGTTGATGGCATTGTAATTTTTGCAAGAAAGGATTCGGATAGCAATAATGCTTTAAAATTATTGAATGAACAATTTGATTTAAAAGTATTAGGAAAAACGCAAAAATTACTTGGGGCAGAATTCGGAGAGGACGAAAAGGCCCTTCACTTACATCAGATTTTTTACACAGAAGAAATATGTGAGAGCTATAAAAATTTTCGTATTCCCACGGCGTCTTTACCCATTAGTAAGGGAATTGTTTATTCTAAATTAAAGTGTCCGAAAACCGATGAAGAAGTTAAAGAAATGTCAAACATACCATACAGATATTTGTTAGGATGCTTAACTTTTATTGCAAATCGAACCAGACTTGACATATCATATGCAGTAAACATCTTTAGTCAATTCCAGAGTAATCCAGGACTTGTTCATTGGAATGGGTTGTTAAAATTATTAGGCTATGTTTGTCAAAGTAAAGATTTAAAACTTTTTCTAAATTGCAATAAAGTTCAAATTATCGCGTTCACTGGTTCAGATTATACGGCAAACCATGATGACCGAACTTCAATCGGAGGTCAGGTAATTTTGCTTGATAATTCACCCATTGAGTGGCGAACTTTTAAAGAAAAGAGTGTAAGTTTGAAGCAAAATTTATCGCAATGACCGAAGCCGTGAAGGAATTAATATGGTTCGACAGAATTTTGGATGAATGTTTTGAAAATAAAATGATAAATAGATCTAAAGCTAAATCTTTACTTTTTGCTGATAACCAAGCTTCAATTGAATTTATAAAATCACCATTAGAAAAGCACCGAAGCAAGCACATTGATGTTAAATGGTTTTTCATTAGAGATCTAGTGAATAAAAATATTTTAAATATTAGACATGTTTCTAGTAAAGGTAAATTGTCAGATATTTTCACGAAACCGCCGACCCAAGCCGAATTAGAGATATTTGTTGAAATTTTTTTTAAATAAGTGCAATATAATCTAAATTTTTGTATGAATGTTCTAAGTACTTGTTTTTACATCAGTCAGTTTATTTTACTTTTATACAAGGTTTAACCCTGCTGTTCTGTTCGCAGTTACCACGCACAAGTACCGTTCGGGTCAATATGACCCGAAGATTAAGTACTCACTACAGGGGTGGTAAATTTTCCCTGTTTTTTAATAACACACTATATCTAGATAAAATAAACATATTTTAACATAATTCACTCGATTTAAAGTTAAAAATAAGTATCCTGGGGTATTATTGTAAGTATCTATATGACAATTACTTTGTAAAAGATTAAATGAACGAAAATTTCTGCATTGTACCTCTTTTTTATTTACAGTATGGGCAATAATATGATTATATGTGCTTTGAAGATGTGTTTTTACAATTTTAGCGCAATATATTTGTTTCTTTTTCAGACTTGATTGGCTAAACTTGCATGCGATTCATTTAGTACTCAACAGTGAATTAGAAGTTTTTTTTTTGCGTTGTATTTTTTTCTACTATATTACGGATTCCTCATTTCTATGGGGATTTTGCATTGCCTGAAAGTGTAGAGAAAATAATTACTTGTCAAGTTTTTGCAGAAAGAGCATTTTTCTTTGTGTGATTTTTTTTCCTTTCCAAGTGTTGTTTATAAATGCTCAAATCAATAAGTGCGCTGCAAGCCCAACATTCCGGCATGTTATAAAATCTAACCCTTCTCCAGCAAATTCTGCTTCTTTAACAAGTATATTAGGAACTGAAAAGTTGATCCAAAGTAACCCCCATGGCTATGCTGGCATTACTATCTAAAATAAGTTTGAATATAGCTTAAAAAGCTGTAACATTCAAAATATTTCTTTCTTCTTCATAAACAATTGCTCTTTCAATATTTGTCATTGTAATAACTTTGTTCTGCATGGTGGAATTGAACATGCATTCAAACGCACTGTTTTATCATTATTTCTCTATTAACATGATGTTGAATACGACTTCCATTTGGGTATTTTGTACCGTTCGCATTTCCGAAAACAAATTTTTATCTCGGCAAAAATGCGCGGTGCTCCCTGTATCTAGAAGCCATTCCCCGTTTTCATTCTTGGAGCTCGTGCTGTGAGCTGAAATTTCAGTATTTTCATTCACCGAGCAAAACATGCCCGCTTGAGGGCTTTCTTTAGATTTTCCCGAATTGGAATTTTGACCCTTATAGAATTTGTTTTTGCTCCAGCACTGCGAAGCAATGTGTCCTCGCTTTTTACAAAAATTACAAAATTTCTTTGAAAAATTTCCCTTATTCACTACCTGGGGTAATTTTGAGAAAACATTCATAGCAGCTGTTTTATCATGTGCATCCAAATCATTCGATAGATATTTTATACGGCCTTCTTCGGCCAACAATTCCTCTTTAACATTTAAAAAGGTGAACTTTTTATCGTCCCATCTATAGATGGATTGCACAATGCTATTAAAATTTGGAGGCAAATATCTTATTAATTGAAAAGTTCTAATCTTTTCCTCCATGACGTACCCGTTTTCTACAAGCTGCTTGTAAATTCCCCCTAATTTAGCCGCGAACATTCCTACCGATTCCCCATCGGACATTCTGCAGGAAAAATATGCTTCCCACAACGCGGCAAACCTGGCCAAGGATGGGGGCTCAAAATTTAACTTGAGAGCACTCCAAGCGTCAAAGGGGTCTTCTAAATCATCAATTAGTCTTTTTAAATCAGTTTCTAAATTGAGATAAATTACGGCTAAAGCTTGGCCACAACGCTTTTTATCCAACGTACTTACGGGCGCTTCAGCTTTAGCATGGGTTATTTCCCAAAGGTCGCGCTCTATCAAGACCATTTTTATGTCCTTGGACCAAGTAGCCCAGTTATGGGAATTTAACTTTTCTATATGCCTATAGTCCCTGTCCATTCTGGACAAACATTAAAGTCAAAAATTCTCTCGGAAAAAAGGCCACGTACTCTGCTACCACTTGTTGGCTTTAGAGAATTTAAATTACAATTAAATAAAAATTAACTAAGATATGCCAACGAAAATTTAGTGGACCTTTTGGCCTTTCCGAGAGGAATACATGACAAATATTTGTATAAAAAAATGAACGTTTATTAAACAAATGACAACATGTTAAACGACCTCATAATGTTAAAATACCGATAGGTAAAAGAGTCAACATTGAAAAATAGAGATAAAATAATCACCACGTCCTTGAATAAATCACCAGGTCCAGTCACCGGTGTCCAAGACAAAAAAAAAATCTAAGTGCACAAGGTTTCTTTGCTTCTTTCGATTCAGTTAAAGGTGAGCGGAAGAAAAACAAGCTTGGCATCAATTAGACATCCTGATGATACCCTTCGGTGAAATCCTTTCGGGACAGGAACTGGTGGCTCATATGCGTTGACAAAAATATCGGCAATTTAACATTCCCCTTGGTCAATATTCAACCAAGTAAAATAACATTTCATTTAAAATATTTGTAAAAATTAACACACGTCTGCAGAGAGGAATTAACCTCAAATGAAAAAAACAACGGCTTCAACTGAAGCCCAACACGATGTGCAATCACATCGGAGACGTGAGAGGTCGGGGAAGTTGAATAAAAGTAAGCACTGATGCCAGCTGCCGCCTGCCTTATATACGAGTTGCGATCCCCACGCAAGCACGTACGTCACATGTAATTTGCATGGGGAATACGCAACTCAACATCCGGCCGTAACTGGAAATTCTCCTTTCTTCTTTCAGCTTCGGCAGCAAACTGGCAAAAGTAAGACATCTCAACAACATCAATTCGCTTTGCGTGACAAGGCAGAGATGTCCGATGGGGAAAACGTGCAGGCAGTGAATAGGTACAAAAGGTGAGCTTTTGATTTCTCCAAGAATTTATATTTAGTTCAACACTCATCCTCCCTTTATACTTGCCAAAACCTATGACGCGAGGGTGACGTCATTTTAATAACTTCTACTTCAACCTCATTTAAATACACGTTGAGGTTGACCTTCTCTCCACGCAAGTCACGCATTCCAACAAAGTTGCCACGGTTTGGCAACACCACGCTAGCATCGTGGCGATGTTTACACCCATCACATCCGCCATTAAACTTGGCGCGTGTCGTTTGAATGCCTGAAGAGTACCCAGACCAGTCAACGGCGAATCTAGGGGGGGGGGGGCGATGGGGCGATCACCCCCCCCCCCCCCCTTGGGCTGATTCAAGTGGATACTGCATCGACACTCCTAAGTGAGTTTTTACTCTTTGTGCCCCGGGACCAGACATTTTTTTATGTTCTTGGAATCCCAGCCTAATAGGCCAGTTTCAAGTTCTATGCTTTCCCCCTATCCCTTTGTCCTCTCTTAGTATTGCTGAGTTGCTAATCCTCGGAGTAATGGGAAAGAGATTCCCTGCTCTTTTCTTCTACCTATCAACTGGTGACAGCTAGCCAACCCTTAGCACGTGGTGTAAATTCCTGCAGCATTTACGCTAAAACCTGGAGTCTGAAACATTTCATTGAACATTCATAATTACAGATGTTTATATAAATTGCACATACACGTTGATGGTTTTTTAGTACATATTTAGTATTACATTTTAAAAATTTTAGAAAATATATTACTAATAATTGCTATTATTTTGTAATTTAGACATATCAAATCAAATTTAGAAAATGTATTTACAAGCCTACATTTTTCTTGAGAAAGCTTGAAGGAAATCCTAACTTAGTTCAAACTTGGCTAAGAAGCAGAATGAGTGATGATAGACTCACTGGATTAGCGCTATTGCATATCCATAAAGATATTACATTGGACGTTGAAAAAATTATAGACAGATTTCCGAAAGCAAAAAAACGGCAGCTTGTGTTCCCTTTATAAGGGCTTTGAATAAAAGCATTTGCATTGAAAAAATGTGTTAGTAAAATTTTAAATATCACTACACTAGCATTTTCTTTTTTGTTGTTCCTGCTGTTTGAAAAAAAGGGGGGGGGGGGAGGGACTATTGAAAAGGAATGAAGCATGTCCTCCATCCATCCTTACATTGAACCCCGAGATTTCCAAAATCGCCCCCCCCCCCCCTGAAGATTTTCTAGATCCGCCCTTGAGACCAGTTAGCTTACAACCGTCCACAGAAAAGATAGTAGGTACTTAAATTACATTCAAACCTTACTAGTGGGCTGAGAATTAATAAAATTATGGGTTTCTACCCAACATATTCCCCCCTTCTCAGCACACAGTATAACTACATTGAAAAATACATTGAAAAACACATTTGAAAAACACAGTAAACATTTTGAAAAAACACTTTTGAAAACTATTATATTAATTTACAATTTCATTTTACCCCTATTAAACTCACTGAAAATAATATTACACATGTTCTCTAAACTATGGTGAGTCATTGGTTTTGTAAATAAATCTGCAGGATTTTACTCACTTCGTTCTTCAATTTAAAAGATTTCTGCTCAACTAGGTTTCTTAAAAAAT
The DNA here is from genome assembly GCA_038502835.1 of Octonoba sinensis. Lineage (NCBI taxonomy): Eukaryota > Metazoa > Arthropoda > Arachnida > Araneae > Uloboridae > Octonoba > Octonoba sinensis. The sequence continues at coordinate 202,533 of CM076606.1, read as the reverse complement.
GGTACCAGACATCTATATGTTTTGTCCTAGAGTTTTCAGTGGGTGAGTTAGAAAATTTAATAGCCGATATATTATCGCAATTTAAAAAACTTTCCTCAAAATTCAATCCCGTTATCTTAAAATTTGCAATTTCCTCCAAAATTCTTCTTAGCCACACCACCTCCTTTGCAGCATCAGCTAATGAGATGTATTCGGCCTCCATGGTGGAAAGAGCCACGCACTTCTGTTTGAAGGTACGCCAAATTACGGAACTCTGTCTATGAAAATTATTAAACCACCCATTGATATTCTATCTTCTCTATTTGCTGCATAATCTGAATCAGCAAATCCATTAATAAAAACCTTTTCAATTGTACTAATATTTAATTTATAAAAACAGGTATACTTTAAGTATCCTAAGAGTCTGAGCAGACATATCCAATGTTTTTTCCCAGGGTTGGCTTGAAATTGCGACAGAAGGTTTACAGTATATGAATTGTTAGGCCTCGTTTTTCCCGCTATATATGACAAGCATCCTAGAAAATTCCTATAGGGTAAACTGTTCATTTCTTTGATGTCGTCCTCACTTTTTGGACAATCATCTTTAGAAAAAATTATTCCTTTCGCTATAGGAAGAGTCGAATAGGGGTAGGCATAACTCTTAAATATTTCACAAACTTTCTTTATGTAAGTACTTTGGTGAATAAAAATATTCCCCCCTTCTTCTACAAATTCTACCCCTAAGAGTTTTCGCGTCCTGCCTAATTCTTTTATATCATAATGCTTTCCCAGATCATTTACAACGTCCCTAATCACCTTTTCATTTTTTCCGAAGATTAAAATATCATCTACGTAAATCAATAAAAACACTTCACTATTTCTTGCATAAACACAGTTACAACAGTTCAATTTTTAAAATCTCAAACTTAGGAGGACCTCGTCAATTTCAAGGTACCAATTTCTCCCCGACTGATGTAACCCGTAAAGTGATTTTCTCAAGCAGCATACGTGGTCTGATTTTTCTAGGTTTACAAAGCCTTGCGGCTGACGCATGTAAATTTCCTCATCCAGGTCGGCATATAAATAGGCATTTTGAATGTCCAATTGAAAGTGATGCCATTTTAAAAAACTGACTAAAATCGCGAAGAAAGTGCGGATGAGCATAAAGTTAACTACAGGGCTATAAACTTCTGAATAAGATTCTCCCTCTACTTGTCTATTCCCCATCGCAACGAGTCTGGCTTTAAACCGCACAATTTGGTTTTGATCATTCCTTTTGAGATCATAAACCATGGGTTGCTTAAAACAGGTTTCTTCTTGGGTGGCAGGACTAATTCCCACACTCCCCTTTCCTGGATTACACCGATTTCATCTGCCATTGCTTGTTGCCATTTTTTCACTTCTGGGATTCTTAGACACTGTTTATATGACCGAGGAATTTCTATTTCTATTAAATTTGCCTCGGGTTCCAATTCTTCGGAACTTCCGTCCTTTTCCTCAGAAAATTTTGATACTTCCCCCCTTTTCACATTTTGAGTGCTAAAATCAAAAACTTTAGGGTCAAAAACAATGTTGTTGGAATCGCAGTATTTTCGGACATCCCGGTGCGACCTGAGCTTTACTTTTTGCCCCTTAATAGTATAATAGATATCAACTCGGTCTCCGGTTTTCCGTCTCACTGCATCCCGTATCCAATTTATTTGACTGCAAGGGGTTGACGTAATTACTTGCTCATCCTTCATTTCTTGCTCTATTTCACTTAAAGGTTTAATAAAAGTAAAATTTTCCCTTTTAGTATTAAAAGATATATTTTCTTCCCCCCATTTCTTATTTTCTTTAAAATCTACGTTAATCGTTTCTGTCACTTTTCTCTCTTCTGGATCCCAGATTCTATAACCCTTCGTTTGGATTGCGTATCCCACCATTATGCCCTTTTTGGTCCGCATGTCCGATTTCCTCAGCTTTTGCTTGGGGACTTTCATATAGGCTATACAGCCAAATTTCCTCAAGTGCTTTACAGAGGCTTTCTTCCCTCCAAATAGTTAAAATGGGGTTTTTCCCCTGTCTTTTAGGACTGTGCGGTTTCTCACATAGTTGAAACATGAGGCGGCTTCCGCCCAAAATTCCTCGGGTAAATTCGAATCTCTGAGCACGGCTCTTACGCCATTCAACAGGGTTATATTGAACCTTTCTGCAACACCGTTCTGCTGCGGTGAATATGCATTGGTTCTTTCTATTTTTATTCCCTCTTTCGACAGATGAGACTCAAACGTTGTATTTTTAAATTCTCCCCCATTGTCAGATCTAACTGCTAGCATTTTCTTATTTAAAAACCTTTCAACTCTTCGTTGAAACCTCAAAAAAAATTGGAAGGCCTCATCCTTGGACCTCAAAAAATACACTTGTAGACTTTCTTGAAAAATCGTCTATCAGCATAAAAATATATTTCTTGCTGCCTAACGATTAATGGGGAAGTGGCCGTGTTAAATCCATGTGGATCAACTGTAATGAGGCTTTAGACCTTACACCTGGTATGGGCTTGTATGAGCAGCTTCTCTTTTTAGCCATCGTACACGGTTCACAATCAGGCCTTTGCCTGTCCTTAATTTCGAGTCCATGTACACAATCCAATTTACTAGTTTCTAAAATAGAATCACAATTTAAATGGCAAAAACGCTCATGCCACAAACCCAGGTTTAAATTATTATTTACATCCACAGAATTTACTTTTGTATAAACATGATTATTTTCAACATTTAAATACTTAAAAGGTTTCGCATAATGCAATTTGTCCGATAATTGAGAAGTAAACAATTTAACTTTTTCATCATCAAAGATACATATCCACATATCCTTCCCGGATACCATTTTAAAATAAAACCATAGCTGTCAATACAAGAACTGGACAATAAATTGCGCCTCAGTGTTGGAACGTAATATACGTTGTTTAAAGTTATAGTCAAAATTTGACCGTCTGACATAATTTGAAAAACTATTTTTCCAATCCCCTCTACTTTACTAAGCACGTTTCCAACAGCAACTTCCATTCGCGTATTCACGACTGGTTCAAATTCGCTGAATAGATCACGGTCTTTTGAAAAATGGGCAGTTGCCCCCGTGTCCAAAATCCAGTCGGAATTCGCTTGGTTCAAATTCGTGCTGTTGGCTTGTACTTCCGGGATGTTTGAAACAGTGCAAAACATTCCCGCTTGAGGAGTTCTATTTGATTTCTCAAAACTTTGATTCCCTGTTTTAGTTTTATTTTTGCTCCAACACTGAGTGGCAATATAACCCTTTTTCCCGCAGGAAAAACAACCCCTTTTCCCCCTTTTCACTTCTGTGGAAGGCTTATTTCTTGCGGTAAAAGCATTTAGCCTAGAGTTACTGGCTTCAAAATTTTCATCCCCCATATATTTTATTCTCCCCTCTTCAGCCAAAAGTTCAGTTAAGACATTTTTAAAAGGGAATTTTGCTTCCTCCCACCTATATATCCCCTGGACGATCCCGCTAAAATTTTGTGGTAAATTTCTAATTAATTGAAATGATTTTAACTTCTCATCCATATTATATCCATTATCCTCCAACTGTCTGAGGAAACTCTTCAGGCGGGCGGCATATATGCCAATGGTTTCACCATCGGAAATCCTGCATGAAAAAAACTCTTCCCACAACCCGGCAACTCTGGCCAAAGAGGGTGGTTCGAAATTTAATTTTAGTGCGCTCCATACTTCAAATGGGTCATCAATATCATCAATTAATTTTTTCAAATCTTCTTCTATGTTTAAATAAATTAGCGCTACTGCTTGGCCTCTACGTTTTTTGACCTCGGGAGTCGCATCCTCACTTAACTTTGTTTGGGAAAGTTTCCATAGATCACGTTCGATCAATACCATCTTCATGTTTTTGGACCATGTTGCCCAGTTGCAGGAATTAAGTTTGACTATGTTTCTATAGTCTCTATCCATAGTTTTCAATTTGTTTACTCGTCTCCAAAAATACCGACACCAGAGCAAAACACTCTCGACCAAGCTCTACTACCAAATTTGTTGGGCTTTTAAGAAAAAGTTAATTTAAATTTAGAATAAAGATTCTGAATTCAAATCCCAACATGAGCTGTCAGAGGTGGTGTCAGTTGGAGCCAAACAAGAAACAATTTTAACGAAAATTGGATTTATTTTAACATTTAATAATACAGTAAACATACGTTACCACAGGAACATCTGATGGGTATAACAACACAATATCTAGTCTGGCTAAACCATCTTGAAAAACTTCTCAAATTGCAGAATTTAAATATCACAGTCTTTTACTTGGTCACGAGTATAATCACATCAAATTCACGACCAATGAGAATTAGTCCATGGTATAGCGTGGTTACACTGGAACGAACACTGGTTCAGTTGAATCTACCAGTCAGCATGTAGACAGTCCAAGAACTTCACATACAGTCGTACGAATTTCTGATCATTTCCCCCTGATGAGAAGAAGTTCGAGATCGAAGAAGAGAATTTCTGATCTGATGAGCCCCCCCCCCCCCCCCCTCCCCCGAAATACTTTCGAAATTTTTAACTAGTCTGAAAAAAAAATTGTTAAACAAAAAAAAAAGATTTTGTTCCTTGAACCAACCTGTTCGGGTGTTCGGGAGCGGGGGGGGGGGGGGGGGGTCCTCTCTTTTACAAATGGGGAAACGATAAGACGTCGCTTCCGAAATTTAGGGTCAAAAACCAGATCTTAAAAAAAGATGCTTTCCCTCAATTCTCCAGTCGATAGGTTCCCCGGATTGATTCCTTGCCTAAGGGCAAGGGCTACATATGGTTCTAATCACCCGACCACACAGCAAGAACAGCAAATGCACTGATCCCTTTTTGGCAAAATGCGAGCTACATGGAACCACATCTACCCTAAATATACGTACAACAGTTTAGGTGCTTTGTCTATCCTTGCCCGAAGGTTACATTTGTGGAAATGGCGACGCTCCCATTAAGTTTGCACTGGCTGTATGGTTTTCGCACGCTTTTCGCTGACTTATCGGGGATTGTTATAGTTTTCCCGCGCTTTTTAGTTTGCCCTGGCTGTAGCCCATATTGTAGAAGTAGGAGCTAATGCCTAATGGACCGCGTCGACTACGATTGCGGGATGTGGATATTTGTGCTGTTATTGCTGGGACAAATCTTTATTTTTCTTTTCTTTTTTCAACTAGCAATTCTTAAAATCGAATCAACATAGAAACGCTTCCGACAAGGGGGCGGAGGGAGGGCTCTTTCCCCTTTGCGGATGCCTTGACCTTGCCTTGCGGAACATAGGCAGTTGAATGGGCTCTTGTGCTCTTGCAAAAGTCTCCTTTGCTTGCCTGTGCACAAATTTTGATTATGAGTAAAATAAAAGGTCAAAGTATTTTGTCCTATTTTGGGAAGAAACAATGTAGAGATGAACAGCAGAAAGGGTATGATTATTTTTATGTAATTTTTTCAAAATATTATTTTAGCTGCCCCTCCTCTTTTTTTTTTTTTTTTTTTTGCAATTTTAGTTTCAACTTTTTATTTTCTTCCTCACATGCTGAGAAACTGCTTATTAATCTTTCTTTTTTCATTTTTTAACTTCATAGGGGATGATGTCACACTACTTCGAGAAATTGTGACAAGGGGATAACAAGAAGTGTGACATTACACATTTTGATTTCTATAAAAACATGTAAAAAAATCAGCAGATTAAACTTATTTTTGTTTTTCATAATTTTATTTTAAAGTTTCATTGATTTCATTTTATATTGAAAATACCGATGCTTATTAAGGTTTGAACTCGCTTCTAGTTAAAATTTTAAAAGAAAATCTTCTTAGGTATTTACTTTTAAGATAAATAAGCGCGGGTCATTTTTTAGAATTCAATTATTTTTTTTACTATTATGCACTAATTATCTTTTTTCTATTTTAACCTTAATCTCATTTTATACTCACAAATGTCATTAAAAGTTAAAATTAAAAATGCGATTCTTTAACGTAAGTACTTTATTTCTGAACTGCAAGTACATGTGCTCATATAATATAGCGTGACATGTGACAAAGGGGGTAGGGGTGTGTTGAAGAATGACATCTTGTGATCAAGGGGGGAGGGAGGGGGATCAAATATATTGAAAGAAAGTGTGACACTGTTTATGAATGGTCCCATAGAGCGTTTACAATAACATTGTGAAGGTGAAAAATACCGCGACAGAATTATACTTTTACTTAGCCTAGTCATAAATTTACATTGAACATAAAATATCTTGATTGGTTCTTCTTATTATATCGCTCATGGGCTGCAATAGTGGCACAACTCAAAAAAAACTCTCGTTTCGGACTAAGAACAGATTGTAAATATGAAAATACACATTATTTTCAGCAGCAATACTAGCACAACTCCTTAAGTCAAAATTAGGCCTCAAGATTTAATAATAACTAAAGCATTTCTTACGAATTTTTCTTAGCAATGAAAAGTTTAAACCCACTTATCTCAAAACATGATTTTTTGAGTTGTGCCGCAATTGCAGCCCATGAGCTATATGTCTAATTTTGAAAGTGCTTTATAATTGTCCACGTCTGCAAATCAAAGTTATACAGCTTTTTTTGACTTCAAACTTAAAAAAAAAAGAGTTTGCTGCATTTAGGTTAAGGAAAAAGAAAACCTCCAGTTTTTTATTATTTACATTTAGTTATGACAAAATAGGGAAGACTTGAGAATAAGTATAATTTGCTTAAATTGTCTAAAATAAAACGGAATAGGGAGTAATTCTCAAAACAACGTATGTTTTCTGTTAACTCTCTCTCTTTTTTTTTTTGTTGAAGTAATACTTCTGTGGGCGAAATTGAAAACATAATTTCATCATGCAACATGCAACCAGTGCTTCTTTCAGGCATCTCTCCGGGGGGGGGGGGGGGGGGGGGGGACTGCCCCCTCGGAGCTAACCAACTGCCCCCCCCCCCCTGGAGAAAAAAATCCAGTTCAGATTTTTAAAAAAATGAAAGGAGAAAGAGATTACACCTTTAAGACATTAGTTTCAGAAACACTTTTAGGGAAAAGACATCGAACACTGTCACTAGCGACACCAAAAGTAGCCTAAAAGATAAGAATTTATTTCGAAAAATTTTGCGGGAGAAGACTAACCGCACTCCCTTCTGCTTCTTCTAAAATCACTAAAGAATCTCGAAATTGCATTGTTAGGAAATTTTCAAAAAGTTTACTGGGGAGAGCCCTCAAACTCCTTCCTGCCTCCAGTAACATTGACAAAGATAGACTGAAACTTAATTTTTAAGACTGCAGTTTCGAAAATTTTCTTTAGGGGAGAACTTCTGAAACTCCTTCCCCTAACGTCCCGAAAGGGCCTAAAATTGCATTCTCAGGAGCCAAATTGCGAAAAAATTCCGGGGGGAGGGAACCCCCGGACCCCCCTTTCAGAGGTAGTCTAAACATTATGGTTGTAAGATCATTTTCAAATATTTAAGATGCAGAAGCTTCCACAAAACACGGTCCTATTTACACCAAAGATAGTCAAAAATACACCTACTGTACATGGTATCAAAAATCTATCATATACTATATAAAATATATTAATATTATCATTTCTAGTTACATCTATGTATAAATATAAAAAGGTAGTGATTTTGGAAGCATACACCGCCCCTCCTTATTCTTAACATGACCCCCCCCCCCCCCCCCCCGGAGCAGAAGGTCTGAAAGAAACACTGCATGCAACGGAAGGGCTGGTAGGTATGACGTCCCCGAATTTTTTCGCAATGTAGCATATATTCCTCCCTGAAACTTTCTTCAACATAAAAGTGTTTCAAAGTTAGGGCCCCCCCCCCGAAAAAAATTTCTGGCTACGGCCTTGGATGGGGACGTCATTTTAATAACTTCTACTTCAACCTCATTTACATACATGTTGATGTTGACCTTCTCTCCACGCAAGTCACGCATTCCAACAAAGTTGCCACGGTTTGGCAACACCAGGCTAGCATTGTGGCGATGTTTACACCCATCACATCCGCCATTAAACTTGGCGTGTGTCGTTTGAATGCCTGAAGAGTACCCTAAGACCAGTTAGCTTACAAGCCGTCCACAGAAAAGAAAGTAGGTACTTAAATTACATTCAAACCTTACTAGTGGGCTGAGAATTAATAAAATTATGGGTTTCTACCCAACACTTCCGACACCACGAGAACCACTGTGGGTTCACGAACCACCAGTTGGGAAACGCTGTTTTATTACAATGAATTGAAGTGTAAAGTAAGAAAGAAATGAGCTATTAACACATGTCAGCATGCTTGACTATACCTTTCACATAAGGTGTGAGCATGTACCTTAAATGCAATAACTTACCGATTTTTGATACTTTTGCGCTACCGCAACTTGAAAGATTTTGACGGTTTAAATTTTTTTTCGTGCTTTTCAACCCTTTTAATAAAGGATTTTCACGATAGCGGTTAAAAATTGTAATGGCTGAGTTCTGCGAAAAAACTTCTAAAATGACTTGATTTTCGAAAAAAATTGAAATTTTAAGTACAATGAGCTAGCTAGGGGTTCAATAAAAATTTGTTTTTTAATTTGCATGTTACTTACCTATCCCAGAGGCAAGTTTTCCGCGGTATAGCTTTTCGAAAAAAAAAAAACATTACTCTTTTCGACCCACCCTAATGCACATGTTTGTGCGCTTGAATAAATTTTTAATATTTAGCGAAATTTTTCTCGATGCTTTTTGTCGCCGTGAGAATGAACTTTTTGAGCATAGATAACAGGAAAAATTTGAAAAATGGTGATTTTCAAACTTTAATTACTACGACCCCTGATGCCCCCAGGGGTTAGATTTTCGCATATGTACACAGGTACACCCCGGGAATATTTATGCAAAAAATCAACACCACATAACCCTGAGATATGAGGGAGGGTAAAAATCACATTTTGGGGGGTGACGTTGAGGGGGGAGGGGATGGGGGCACACCCTTGGCGCATGAGGAATGTGTGTGCAAAATTTCAGTTTGATCCGTTTTCTCGTCTGGGCTGTAGCCCTGTCAAAGAAGAACAACAACAACGACAACACGGAGAACTAAAAAAAATAGTGATTTTCTAACTTTTATTACTCCGGCCCCTGATGGTCCCGGGGATTGAATTTTGGTATACGTCATCAGGGGCCATTCAATATCGAGTATGCAAAAAATCAACCCCAGGGACCTTCATGGGGCTGAAAACCCTAACTTGTTCTGTCGTGTAAACAGTCCTTAATCGCTTTTGCCATTATTTTTTGCTTTTCTTCGTAGGTTGATCGTTCAGTTTTCTTGGCGGGCGGGACGCTCCTGCGCCATAAGATACACACATATACTTGAATGTACCAATATTTTCTTCAAAAAAGCCGAAAACTCTTGCTTTCTCTTTTATTCTTTTCTGATATGAAAACATCGTTCAATATATTTAACCAAATAGTTTCTATAATTTAGTAATTATTCAATTGTATACCTTGCTTAAAAATCATTAATAATGAAATATTAATTTTGAAACGAAGGGTAGGGAGGAAAAAAAGCACACAATATATTTTAATCTCACATCCACTTTTCTTGGTTTTTTTCACAAGACTCATGATTATTTTTTGATGTTTTCTTTCCTTTATGGGAAGGAAGAAACCAAAAACGATGAACGTTGGGGGGGGGGGGGGGATTGAATATTAAGAGTTAACGCTAATAGTTAAACATTCGTTCTAGTGATTCTTACGTTTGACCTTGTAAAACTAAAATCTTTAGTGCCTACAAGTCTCACACCGTTTCAAAAATGCGTTCATTTTAAAATAGCGCAAGGGTTGGAAATAAATATTTTGAAAATAATGTAAGTAAAATTCATTGAACGAATTTAATATTGAAAATGTTAATTTTCGTACTATGATTTGTTTTTCGATCACGATTTTGCGAGAATTTGTTTCTGCCTCTTAAAATTTAATTAATAATGCTTCTGTTCCAATTATCAATAGTAATAATTACCGGCATTGCCCAAAATTTTGAGTATATTAAAAATCCTTTTTAAAAATCGCCGATGTCGGTAATTTTCTAAATTTTGAAAATATCGAATTTCAGGTATTACAATGCGAAAAATACCAGAGTTCTGGTGTATAACCAGAATACAATCACCTCTGGTTCATTGTATTCCGGTGATTCACGATGCAAATGCTTTTATGAAAGACCGTTTTTTTTAAACCAATAATTTGCGAGACGAAAAGTTTGGTTTGGATCATCGTAAAAAGACAAATTTCCGTCCCCAAGACGGAAGAGTGGCAGCCCTGGGTATAATGTATTGCTAAAATTATTAAAAAAAGCAACATTTCTCATGTACATAAGAAAACTTATTTCAAATGTTGGCAATTTTATATTGAGAATACACTCGTCTTCAACTAAGGAAGCTCTTGCTTAATCAATTCTATTAAAAATTGTGACTTACTATATTCTCTGAGAAACCAAACTTAGTGATAAGCTTTACATTTTCATTTTCTACTTCTTGCACAAGATGAATTGCATCTTGAGGAGACATGATATTCCATAATCCATCTGATGCCAATAGCAAACACTTGTCTTTTTTCAAGTCTAGAGTCATAACACCAAGATCTGGTTCTGGACTCACAACAAATTCCTGCTGGAAATAATCATAGCTCCACAGATCCCCTTTAAAGAAAAGGTCACATTATTTTAAAATTATTTGGAATGCCAAATTTAACGACAAAACTATCTTTTTAATATTTCAATATAAATGAAATAAATACTTTTGGGGGTTTAGGAGTATGCCAACTTATTAAAAAAAAAAAAAAATCATACATCCTGAACATCTCTGAAGTTGACAAAAAGTTGATAATGACAAAAACTTTATTAAAAAAAACTTCAAGCATACATTTAAATTAAAGATAAAACATCAATAAAACTTTGAATGATAACTTTTTGGCAGTATACACAGCATAAAACTCTAACATGTAAATAACCAGCAAGTTGGAAATGAAGAATGAACTTAAAAATTCATTCCTTAAACACATTTGTTTTATCAACGTTTAAAAATCCACCCCTAATAACAATCAAAACACATTTCTGCTGAATTGTTTAAAATGCAGGAGCACTACTAACTATAAAATCCAAAACTTTCCACCATACAAGTATGTGAGTCTTAATATGATATGATGCAAAATCAGCATCAGAAAAATACAAATACGAAAGTGACAACCAGCAACAGGCACAGGGCTCAGAAAGACTGGTCCTTGTCAATTTAGCAGTCCCCAATGAAAGTAAAAACATTTATTAGCAAATGCACTACTTATACATTTAGAACGCCCGCCATAACAGTTTATACATACAATTATATTAATCTCATATGAAAAAATTCCACACAAATGAGTATTAAGATAACTAACTTATACTATGGAATTTCAAGTCTGTAGAATTTCAAAAGCAGAATTTTGTGATACGCCACTGCCAAAAGATATTAGTTTTTATATTTGCATCCATTTTTTATATATTTTTTTTAATTTAAATTTTTGAAAGCTAATTTAAAACTATGAAACATAAAATATAAAGAATAAATAAAATAAAATAAGAATTAAGATGATCCCAGTGGGGACAAATCTGCTTTTTAACTCTATAGTAATGTATGGAAACAAATATTTAGAGAAATGCTGATGTAAGTACTTTCATGGCATGGCAATATAATAAACATCATTATGTAAAGAAAAACATCCATAAGAAACGGAAGGTGAGTTAATTGAGGACTATTTAAAAAACAAAACAAATACAATACTATCTGATAATAACATCCATTAAGTGACACCTGCTCAATGGCACGGAAGGAATAAATTCGTAATTTGAATAAAAATAAGTTAATAAAAGAAAACTTAATTTTTATTTTTAAAGAACATTTAATAAAATGTTATATACATACATACAATATGTAAATAAAATATTATGAAAAAATGGAATCAATCATGTTAAATAGAATCAAAGTCAGTAGACCTCATACATTTTGGGGCAGTTCAGAAATTTGGCAGTTGATATTAAGGTTTTCAGTGATTTGCACAGAAAGTTTGTAATTTTCTTTTTTTCCCCAATGTTTTCATTTGTTCAACGCGTTGCATTTCTCAGTTTCTTTTTTGTTTAGTTCATGTTGTCCCCCCGAAAGCATTTTTTGGACGATATTTTATTTTCTTGGTAATCTGACATCGGGACCAGCTTAGGTTCCGTCCAAGAGGGGAAAAAAAATCAAAGACTTTTGCAGAGGATTTCAATTGCCATGACTTTTCCATGATTTCCAGGTGGAGTATGAACCCTGACTAGGCATGATGCTATTTTGGATCTAGTTTTTTGTGATGTCGGAAGTTCTGTTCAGGGGTTAAGTATAGGCAACATCCTCTGTATAGAAAGCCGTGCTGTAGCCACTGTGTTATGTCATGGTGTGCGGCCAATGAAACAGATAGAAAACAGTGTTTTCTCTTTATTGAAGAATGTTAAAAACAAGATACTACCCCTAATTTAAACAAAGCAACAATCATATATTAAAACCTCAATTAGTTGTTCCCGCATCTAACGATTTCACGTATGCATCGTCTTGTTTTAACAACTTACCGATATAGTCTTGCTTTTAAAAAACCCGCATTCATTGTTTTCCCATACATGTTGACCGAATTATTGGTTAGTGAGAAGCGATTGATCGAGGTCTATGATATATACAGATATATTTGGCTAAAATATTTTTAAAAAACTGAGCTTACACAACAAATATAAAAGATTACTGAGACAAATACCTAGACTTTTAGAAAGAAAGGGGATTTCTCGAAAATTTGGCCCATGGGGTTCTTTAGGGAGGTGAAAGAAATTCTCAATTATAAGCAGGCCACTTTTTGATGACTTAAAGCGACTGGGTGCCATGCTGACTGGATTTTGTATTGTGAAGCTAGACATACTTTCAAGTATTTGGTACGGAGTAAGAAAAGGGAATTGGAGCAAAAGCTTGCAGATAACATTGAAAGGAATCCTAAGAAATTTTTTGCTTATGCTAATTCAGGGAAAGCTGGTAATACTCAGGTAGGCCCACTTGTGGATGAGAACAAGAACTTGATTCAAAATAAGGGTGATATTGCTGATATTCTAATATTTTTTTTTTCTAGTATATTTAACAGAAACTGTATCTCAACAGTTGACATAAGCGAGACGCAAGCTACTACACAGCTTGAGGATTTTGTATTTTCTAGGGATGATGTGTTGTTTCATTTGAAAAAGATTAAAGCAAATAAGGCTCCAAGACCTGATAATGTTGATCCAAAAATTTTAGTAGAATGCACAGAGGAATTAGTGGATGTTGTCTTGACTATTTTCATATCTTCATACAACTTGAGGTCTGGGCCAGCAGATTGGAAGCTGGAAAACATAATGCCACTCCCCAAAAAAGGGGTCTAAAGCTAAAGCAAGAAATTATAGGCCTGTGAGTCTTACGTCAGTTCTTTGTAAAATGTTTGAAACACTGATCACAATCAAATTAGTGAATTTCCTGAAGGCAAATGGAGTGTTGATTGGTTTTCAGTATGGTTTTAGGAAGGGTAGGTCCTGTACAGCTAATTTGATGCATTTCTATGACAAGGTTACGTAGATGTTGTTTACATTGACTTTCAGAAAGCGTTCGATAAAGTACCGCATGAAGCTCTTCTTAGCAAACTTATTTATATTGGTATTAGTTGAAAAACTTTAATTTGGGTTAAAAATTGGGTGCCTGGGAGGAAACAGAGATAGTAGTGAAGGGCAATTATTCTCAGTGGATTGATGTTTTAAGTGGCGTTCCACAAGGTTCAGTTTTAAGGCCTATATTATTCGTTATTTTTATTAATGATATTACTCAGAGTATTTCTGGGAACATCAATATTTTTGCTGATGATGTCAAAATCATGGGAATTATGGATACGGAGGAACAAGTCAATCAGTTTCAAGAGGATTTAAATCAAATTTCTAGGTGGGCAATTAAGTGGGGTATGTCTTTTAGTACTGGGAAATGTCAAGTGCTTCATTTTGGTCATGGGAATAAACATGCAACCTATTATTTACAAGGTTCCGTCATTAGGGAACCGAAGCAGTTGTTGATCTAGGAGTATTGATTAGCCACGATTTCAAGTCCAGTCAGCAGTGTAGCATAGTAAGTAACAAAAGGTAACAGGATGCTTGGGTTTATCAATAAGGCAATTTCGAACAGCTCTAGGAAGTTGTATTGCCATTATACAGAAGTTTGGTAAGACCTCATTCGGAGTATGCTGTTCAGTTTTGGTCTCCGTAAATAAAACCGGATATTACCTTATTGAAAAGGGTTCAAAGGAGGGCTACTTGATTGGTAAGTGGCAGGGTTGCAAAAAAGCCGGCTTTTTTTAAAAAAGGCCAGACCGGCCGGCTTTTATTGAAAAAGACCGGTCTTTTTTTAAAAAAGGCCGGTCTTTATTGGCCTTTTTCAATTAGACACAATACTATTTACTATTTGCACCTATACTATGTCCATTTATGTTGCTACTGTCCATTTGTGTAAAATGAAGCTCAAATCTTCCTTTTAATGGAGTTAATTTAAAATTAGATTCAGAATTATTTCATTACACAACCTGAATGCATTTTACAATACTGATTACCATTCTCGTGTTTGTGTGCTTAATTTCGTGAGACTCTCTCATTAAACTCTTGCCTAATATTATAGCTATACAGAATCGATTTTTTTCAACACAAAAGGAGAAGGAAATTAAATCCAGGTTGGGAGGGGAATCAAATTTGGTTTCTTCTATAGTCGAACACAATACCTTATCTTAATACATATGAAAAGCTATCTTACTACAGATTCAAGTACATACTTCTCACTTAAAATTGATATTTATTGTTAAGAATTTAGTTACTTTAAAATATTTCAGAATACTGAAATTTGCAATAAAGGACTATATTCATTAATATTTTCTACCACATATTTTACACTACAAACAAAAAACTCTTTTGCTCAGGGCGAGAAGAGTAGGAAAAAAAGTGATTTGAAGTACAGTTTTCAAACTTCACAAATCCGAACCAATTGGGGCTGTTGCCTGTTCGTATTTCAATTCGTTCGGATTTGCCGAAGACTATCCATAACATAATAATAAACCCTCGTTATGCATAATAACGAACCCTCGTTACTTCGACAATTGAAGATTTCAAGAGAAAGGTTAAGTGATATTTTGTGAGTTTCTATTGATATTTCAATGTTTTTACAAAATGATTACCTAAAAAATTTCAATAACCAACTTTTACCGTTTTTCAATACTACAACATGACATAAGTATGTAGTCACATTTACAGTTTGTTAGGTATGATAACTGTACTTTGTTAATTTTTCAACTAATTATATAAAATAAGGTTATAGTAATTGTTTTAAGGCAAAATAAATAAGTTCATCGTTTTCTGCGGGTGTTTAATCAAACTTAAATTTGTTAAGAAAAACTCGTTCGGATTTCCCGGTATTTTGGAATACCGGGGTTCGGATTTGAGGGGTTTTACTGTATCTCCTTTCCTTTACCAAAATACTACAGACTTACATAATCCTAATAAGCTAAACTAGTGTTTACCTACAGCACTACTCATGTCAAAAATTTAAAAGAAGTCATCTGTGATGAGTAGTTGGCTCGCTTTTATATAAGGATTCTTTTTTTATGTCCATAATATTAAAATTTTTAAAGATGAACATCATTCTAGTTTCTAGTACAATTTAACATTGACCAGCTAGTAAGCTTCAAGATGGGCATCTTTTATTTTATGCAATTTTTTTGACAAATAGCTTTTATTTTTATTTGGATCAGAGAACTAGTTAAAGTTCTGATAAAAGTTTTAAAAAATTAAGGTGCTCTAAAATATACAAAAGATTATAAGTTAAAGATTAAGGCAAATGATTGGTAATCTTTAGTTCATATAGTAGTGTCAAGTGAACTTTTGTATTCTTAGCAGAAACCTTTGAAAATAAATTGTTTAAATTGCATTGAGTCTAACTAAATTTCTAATAAGCAGCACTTTCTCTTTGCTATTTCTGTAATGTATCATTCTACTAAATAATTTTCATTCTTATTTCAAGTACTTTGCTATTGCAGTAATAATTTAATTGTGTAAATGATATAAATGTAATTTTTTATTTAATACTTTTTTGGAAAAAAAAATTTAAACATATTTTTTAATAAAAGCCGGCTTTTATTAAAAAAAGCTGGACTTTTTTAAGCGGTTTAAACCAAAAAAAGCCGGCCGGCTTTTTTTGGCCCGGCTAAAATCCGGCAGCCCTGGTAAGTGGTCTTTCAGACAGATTATGAGGTTAGGCTTAAAAGGCTCAATATGTATAGTCTTGAGCAAAGCAGAGTTAGAGGGGACATGATTCAGCTGTTTAAATTCATTAAAATGGGAAATATTGATGGACTACAGCACTACAGCTATGTGCTGAAAGTAGAACCAGAGGTCATTGTTTCAAGCATTTCAAATCTCAGGCTAATCTTGAAATTAGGAAAAATTACTACTTCAATAGGGTCGCTTCCGGTAAACTATTCCAATTGCCTACAAGTAGGCAGTTGGAATAGTTTACCGGAAGCTACTGTTAATAGCAGTGGGGTAAAAACTTTTAAGAAAGATCTTGATGTTCACTGAGGACTGCTAAATTGACTGGGGCCAGTCTAGCTGGGCCCTGAGCCTGTTGCTGGTCGTCACTTTTGTATTTGTATATATCACTCATCATCGAAAAGTTTTTATTTCAAATATTTTTAAAAAAGGGCAGTTGCCCAAAAAGGCAAATCAAAAAGTTGTCTTGCAAACTTCAACTTATTTATGTGCACACCAATGGCTACCCATAATCAAAAACAGAAAAAGGTTTTTTCGATTCACACTAATTTTCTTTAAATTTATATCGGCATTTTGATGCCTATATGTGGGCATTAATCAACTTAATTGGTATATATTTCATATTTTTAAACTTTGACAATAGTGTTTTTCTTTTTTATGAAAGTTTTCCTGAAAATTAGTATTATATATACACATCCCTAAAATGATATTCAATGAAATATCTCTTGTAATGGCTTAGTGAACATTTTTCCTAAAAATATTTTAACTAGTACTTGTTTGTTTCTGATTTCATAGATATTTGATTTAAGAATGATCTAATATCTTATTAATTACCAGGAACGCTCCAGTGGTAATGTTTGCTCAGTTAGCTAAATACTCCTCTGTAATCTATTATTTTGGCAAACATTGTGAAAGAGTGCTTTTCACGCACAGGTTTTAGAAACTTGAATCTCGAAAACTTCAAAAGTTGATTCATTTTATCATTCTTTATTCTCATCTTTTTCTTTTATGTTACTAATGATTCGCCAGACTGTTTAAGTGCACTAATTAAAAATTTTAAAGTAAATGAAGCTTCATTTCATGCCAAATATATTACAGGGATGACACTCTTTAAAGATGTGTCTAAATTTAAAACCATTTTAGGTCATCTCAGACATCTAATAATTTTTACATTTGTGATATTTGTCAATTTCCTCTTTCCTGTAAATGTAAGCACATACCAAACAAGAATGGTTTTCCCAACATTGTCCAATGATTTCATCAATCTAAAGTTCTTTCTTTTAACATTAAAAAGGAACTTTTATAAAGAAAATATGGCCGCTCTTACACTGTGATTGTGAATAATTAGGTATTTGTTGTATCAAAATAGTTTTTAGACACATGCATTTAGAAATTACTCCAAATTGTTTATTTTATTTTAAAAAAGTGTTTTAGTATTTTTGACTGAATACAGGTTTTTTAGAAAAAAAAATATCTCTTATGTTTTGTGTAAACTAAGTTTTTACATACCCCTCCCCCTTGTATTCTTTTTTTCCTTTACAATATGAATAGTTTCAAGCCTAATTTTAGTTATACATCGGTTGAGCAACACTGCCTCCTCCCCCAATGGGAATCGTAGCTACTAAATTGCATCCAATAGGGTGGGTGGTGTAGTAAGAGAATCCCGTGTTCCTCCCTGTGTTCGAATCGAGCAAGACTAAGAAGTTAGCAGTATGAGAATCCCAACTCCACCGAAATAAGTACAAGTTGGTTAGCTACAAAGGATTAATTATTTTTAATGCGTACCTGCTTATGTAGTGTCCAAATGTGGTAAAATTAAACAATATCTGTTGCAAGAAAATTTACTTTTTTTTGGGAGAAATTCTATCAAATTTTTAACTGAAATTATAAGAAACTCCATGCAGAAGGGGGGGGGGGGGACGGAAGGAGACGCTCTCCCCACAAAGGGCTTGCCACCCCCCCCCCCTTTTTGTTCTCCCACTTGTACTACAGTTGATGAGTTTACGTGACTGAACTGTGCAATCTAGGAAATGAGAACATTTTAACATTTACCAAGTGATCGCGCAACTGCTAGAAATGGGACTTCATCGAAGTCCGTATTACGTAAAACTGGTCCCTGATGTCCTGGACGTGGTCTTTTCCAAACGACTCTGTCTACTCCAGATTTATTCATAACGAGACCTCCTGACTCTAAGATCCTTTTCTTTTCTTCTGGAGACTCAGGCTTGTGATCAATTGTCAAACACTCTGCTTGCCAGGCATCATTGTCTATTGTATTGGAGGAAAAAAATGCTTTTTTTTAAAACTAAACTTATAAATGAGAGATATGAAGTCACTGTCTGACGAAATCAAGGTCATACAGGCTTGTTTATTTTATCACTTTTAACTAAAATAAATAGAAAAGAATAAGCAGGAGAGAAAATGCATTGTAACATGTTTCTCAACCAGGGGGTTGCAATCTGACGAAAAAAATCAACATGCATCATTTTATAAAATAAAGTATCTTAAATTATAACGAGTCACAAAATTCAGTATGGTATGAACACAATATTTTAGTAAGGAGGTTGCAAGGCATTTCCCACATATTTTCTGTTTTTAAGGGGAAGGGGGTCTCCCCACTAAAAAGAAACAATTTTCTTTTCATAGTAATCGGCAAAGGGCAAATAGTGGGTGAGGTATTGGGCCTGTTTCCTAAACATTTACTGCACCATTAGTTGATTCATAAGAGTATCTACTGATTTAAAGGCGGCTAATTTGCCTAGTAAGAATTATAATTACTGTATTGTATTATGCATTGTAATTAGAGATGTAACGAATATTCAGCCACTATTCGGTATTCGGCCGAATAGCCATTTTATCACCTAGCCGAATATTCGGCCTGGCCGAATACTGGGCAAGGTCAAATTCGGCCAGGCGAATATCAATGGACTATTCGGCAGAATAGTTCTGCTGCAGTAAAAATGTAAAAAAAATGAAGAAATTAGTAGATTTTAAACATTTAAAATTGTATTATAATTATTTCAAAAAAATACATCTTTATATAGTTTTAATAAATAAAAATAAATTTAGAAAAATCTACTTTTTAAACCTGGTTTTAGGCTTGACTGAGCAAAAATAGATTTTAATGGTATAATATTGTATTTTATGCTTATCATTTGCTCCCAAAAGCTGGCAACAGTTAATTATGGTGGAGAATATAAGAAGCTAATTTTGTT
Source organism: Octonoba sinensis (assembly GCA_038502835.1). NCBI lineage: Eukaryota > Metazoa > Arthropoda > Arachnida > Araneae > Uloboridae > Octonoba > Octonoba sinensis. The sequence goes on along the minus strand of CM076606.1, from coordinate 182,987 downwards.
ATTATTAACAAAGCGGAAGTCAGATTTTGCTAGGATAGACAATAGATTTTGCTTGGATTGTGAATATTGGGTATGAGAAAAATGTGAAAAGCCTAGAATATATCATGAATATTAAGATAGCATAAGTTATTGGGGTTTATGAAAATAAAAATATATTCCAGTTAAGGGTTTTAAATTTTAATAGATCTTTTAAAAATAGGGATGTGAAAACCCCATAAAATAAAAATATTAACTTATGAGATTTTTAAAATATTTTCAAACAGTTTTGAGCAAGATAAAAGTTCACTAAACAATAGTAGTTCTTTCAATTGTTTAAAATAATTTGTAAAATAATGCTAATGCTTACTACCATAAAACCTTGTTTCTATTTCACTTGTGGGTGAAATTCTTTGTTTTATTACATTCAAAACAATAGAGAAAATAGATTAATTTTAAATAGTGTTAAATTCTTAACAAACAGAATTAAATCATACATCATAGTTTGTGTGTAATTGGTGTTTGGCTTTGTGAATAATTTAAAATTTGACAAACACTTTCTATTAAAAAGATTTTCCAGAAATATTAATTTTTGGCCGCCAAATATTCGGAATTCGGCCTAAGACATTGGCCGAATATTCGGCTTCGGTCTAGAAGAATTGGCCGAATATTCGGCTTCGGCCTGGAAGAAATGGCCAGGAAACTTCTGATGTAAAAACAGCAATCTTTCTAGCAAAATTATATTGGCTTTTTCATGAACATTGCCTACGTCTAAGAGAAAATTCTCATTATGATGGACAATGTGATACTCATTTTGCAACTGTTAAGAAGGGGGAAGACAGACTGTGTGGGGATGGGCTGGGCTATTGTGAATATTAGCTAAAAGAGAAATGTGAAGAGCCTAGAATACATGATGAATAAGCTAATATAACCTATTTAGGGTTCAGAGCATTAAATTTTAATAAAACCTCAGTTCACTTTTCATATTTAAATCTATAAAAGTCCATAAAATATGTAGAAACATTAACTTTTACAACTTTTAAAAAAGTTGAATAAAACTACTTTGAACAAGATAAAAGTTTACTAAATAATAGTACATACTTCTTTAATTGAATTAAATATTTATTTTAATCATACAAATGCTTACATTAAAAATGTGTAATTTACAATGAACTTATGGATAAAATTATCAAATTTATTGCATTCAAAGCAGTACAGAAAAAACATTGAATTAAATATTTATTTTAATCATACAAATGCTTACATTAAAAATGTGTAATTTACAATGAACTTATGGATAAAATTATCAAATTTATTGCATTCAAAGCAGTACAGAAAAAACATTAATTTTAGAAGTTTTTTTTAATTTTAAATAAACCTAATTAAAGCATAGAAAAAGTAGTTAAAAGCACTGATTACTTCTAAATTTAGCAAATACTTACAGTTACAATTAAGTTTTAGAAATTTAAAAATTATAATAAGTGAATATTAGGTTTCAGAAAATAAGGAGAAGACAAATATACAGCTTCAGCCTGGGAGAATTGGCCGAAAAAAAGCCTCATTTTGTTTCTCAAAAGATACACCCCTGAGAAAAACGGGGAGGGGGGGAGACCCTAAACAGTAAATTAATTTTCTTAATGCTAAAAAACATGCAAAAAAAAAAAAAAAAGAAACTATAATCCAAGAACTGCAGAAGTGGTCATTTTGATCGATCTGTTATATAATGCTATACTACAACTTATTTGCGGTTTTTACTCTTAGTGTAGCTTATTCTCCTCACCAGCATTTTCAATGTTGTATTTCCTACTTTTTATGAAAAAAGGTTCTCCTAAGAAGTTTGATATGTCTTGGAGAATTAAAAAAAGAGAAAAAAAAAGTATGAATAAACTTGGTAAAATCAAACATTAATATCCACACATTGAACGGTGTACTGCTTCCATTATATATCTAGAATAATTGTACAAATCAATTTCTGACAGAAATTAGTAACATATTATAGAAAATAACAAAAAAAGATAGAAAGAAAAACAAAGCAACAAAATATATGCATGCAAGAATACACTTAATGCAAAACACATATAACATTTAGTTATTAACATACCTGGTTCTTTACATCCAAGGACTATGCGAGAATCTCCAACATGTCCTGTATATAATTTCCCTTTTCGAATAAAAGCTACACTTGCTGTAGTTCCAGCAGTGCTGGGAAGACCAGACTGTGTCTTTGGCCAATTATCTGAACATAAGAAAAAATATAATAAAATAGTTTCCCCCAGGAAAAGAAAGAAGAATTTCATGTAACAAGGTTTTTGACTTTAACATTAACTTGACCGTTATATCTGCTAACATAAAAGAAAAAAAATGTTCATGCAATGTTTATGTTCAGCAGACAATTTGCTTTAGTTTCACTTCCTAATGAAGAAATCAATTTATTACCAATTTTAAGAATTTTTCTTTTTTTCTTGGAAAGAAAAAAAAAAGCTTTGCATACATGAATACGGTACCCTTAGTGTTGCCAGTATTTTTTGCATCCAGGCAGGGTTCATTGATTCAAATCATGATTTAAATCACGATTTAAATCAACCAATTTTTTAAAAAAATCATCGATTTTACAATATTATAAAGTGTTGTAAAAATGAAATATATTGCAATTATAACTAGGGATGTAACGAATAGTTATTTGGCCGAATAGCCGAATACCGAATATTTGGCCATTTCTTCCAGGCCGAAGCCGAATATTCGGTCCTTTCTTCTAGGCCGAAGCCGAATATTCGGCTAGGCCGAATACCGAATATTCGGCGGCCGAAGATTAAAATTTCTAGAAAATCGTTGTGATAGAAAGTATTCGTCAAATTTTAAATTATTCACAAAGTCAAACACCAATTACACACAATCAATGATGTATGATTTAATTCTGTTTGTTACGAATTTAGAACTATTTAAAATTAATCTATTTTCACTATTGTTTTGAATGTAATAAAACTAAGAATTTCACCCACAAGCAAAATAGAAATGACAGGTTTTAAGGTAGTAAGCATTAGCATTATTTTACTAATTATTTAATTGCAATGAAATAAATACTAGTGCTTAGTGAACTTTTAACCTTGCTCAAAACTGTTTTAAGAAGGCATTTTAAAAGTTATAAAAGTTAATATTTTTATTTTATGGGGTTTTTCACATACCCATTTTTAAAAGATCTATTAAACTTAATGCACTTAACTGGAATATGTTTTTATTTTTTAAAAATCCCAATAACTTTTGCTATCTAAATATTCATGATATATTCTGGGTTTTTCACATTTCTCTTTAACCCAATATTCACGATAAATCAGTCTACCCAAACAAAGTCTTTCTTGCACTTTGTTAATAATAACAAAATGAATTTATCATATTCTCCATTATAATTAACTATTGGCAGCTTTTGGGAGCAAATGCTAAATATAAAATACAATTACAACTTTAAAATGTGTTTTTTCTCAATCAAGAATAAAACAAGATTTAAAAAAAAGCAGTTTATTCTAAATCATTTTTATTTATTAAAACTATAGTGGACTAATGTATTCTTTTGCAATAATTATAATACAATTTTAAATGTTTAAAATCTACTAATTTCTTTATTTTTTTACATTTTTACTGCAGCAGAACTATTCCATCAATATTCGGCCAGGCCGAATTTGACCTTACCCAGTATTCGGCCAGGCCGAATATTCGGCCAAAGGGCCGAATAGGCCGAATACCGAATAGTGGCCGAATATTCGTTACATCCCTAATTATAACCAGTTTCAAACAAAACTTCCTAGGTCTACCTGTCTGTGTGCATAACATATTTCATAAGTTTAGAACTATAGTGAAACCTCTCTAAAGCCCCCCTTTTCGTACCGGCGAAAAGCGGTCGTTCAGGGAGGTTCGCATAATGGAGGTTGTTTGAAAATATTCAATAATAATGTTAAACATGTGCAGAAGTACACAAATTAAATAATAATTAATTAAACAAATAAACATAAATGCAGCTTTAAAGATTTTGCAATTACAATAAGAGCATTTTCTTTCTCTCCTAACGTGCAAAAAACTAAAGTTAAGAGTTTTTTTCGAATCCCGCCCCCTTTTTGCATCCTCATACTTTTCTCTTAAACTTTCTGTTGGTTAAAGCACGAGAAAAGATTCCATATTCATGAAGATTATAAATGCTTTTTTCATCATAACCTGCGAAAAGGTACCCACCGCAGTGCATATTATAGTCCTGAAATAAGCTTTCATCCACGTCAGCACTTTCTCCACGAAGTGTTTTGAAAACAATATTGTTTCAAGCCAGCCAACAGCAAAATAATTCAGATAAAATTTGTTCCTTTTCTCTGTACTTATGAGTGCACTATTATCCCTGGTAGGGTTAAGTTTCATTTGAGTCATGCATTTGTATTAAAATTTGTTCATCATTATTATTATTAAAAAATATTTATTGCTGTGAAAATAGCTTAAAGTGTGTTTTTGCAAATTGCTTAACATGCCATATTGTTTCTATGAATGTAACATAATAAACATCCAAAATATTTGAGGTCTTTTCAAAAAAATCCGAGTTAAATAAAAAAAAATCTGATTTAAATAAACTCTGATTTTAAAAAAAAAATTTAAAAAATCACAAACCCTGCATCCAGGTAATAAATGATTATTACAGCATGATTATTACAGCAAAGGTGGTTTCAAAATACCATTTCAAATAGTGATACAGTTCTTAAGCTGCATCAGAGAAAATTAATAGTTTATAATATTGTTATTACACGCTAAACGGATAACGTTATTTAAAGGGAAATTTATTTATACACTGCTTGGCCTAGGTTTGACAAGTGCAAAACTAGTGATAATTGCAATAATAATAAAATTGTTGCGGTTCTTTGTGCTACTGCGTTCATTAACACAGGCCTGCGATTGAAAAAATAATAAGGAAGTGATAACTAAACTTTATACTGGTACTGATTTCAAAAAAAAAAAAAACCAAAATTTTCTATCATGTCATTTTTTGAAAAATTCAATTTTGCTTGATTTTTATGAAAATTCCCCTTGAAAGCATTACAAATTACCCCCAGATGAAAAAAGCATTACAAATTACCCCCAGATGAAAATTAGAAAAAAAAATCTCCAACGGTACTTGAGAAAAATCAGACCTTTTCTCTATTTTATTTCAATAATTAAATATGAAATAAATAAGTAATTAGATTCTTATACATTTATTTAATTGTCTCGTCGGTATTCGAAGACGAAATGCAACAAAAGTCGGACTAACGAATGTTCGGAAAATTTCTAATACTGCAGATTCGCGAATTTTCCGCAATAGCTGATCGTGTGAAAATTAAACCTCGTTTATTTTTGTTTTATGTATTTTTTATTTATTTAAGAGCTGAAATAAGATAATAAGAATTTAAAATTGATATTAAGGCAACAAAAATTACAACTGTAAAAATGAATTCTTTATTAAAATCGAGTTCCCAAAAGCGAAGTCGTTTTACACAAGTATGAATTTAATACGTTTTAGTAATACGTTTCTGCATGTAAACATGCTTCTTACAATTCGTTTTCCTCCTTTTTGAAATCATTTATTACTGTAAAAATGATTGATGGTCAGATTTTACGAAATTAAGAATTTGATAAACAAGATTTCCGATTCGGAAAGCATCCAACAAATGATGAAACGAAGCAAGATAGCGATGAAGGCTAAAATAATGACATTTTGCCTGCTATGTCTAACGATCGTTGCTTTGAATCAACTAAAGAAATCATAGCAGGAATGGGACAAAACTCTTTTATAAACGAAATAACGCACATAATGGCTGTTCGAAAAATCCAGCAATTGAATTTTCGACCATTTTCCGATAAACTATTGTTCTGAAATTTTACATATAGCTCAGAACCAGATGACAATGCAATATTCTACCACTTTTATCATGATTTGATTAGTTTGTGAAGTATTTCCAATAAAATTAAATTAAATATGGCGATTAGTTCCGAAAATTGCGACCAAAATTCAGTAGCGGTAGTTTTTTAACTACGATTTTTTGTAAGCTTTTTTTTACAATTATTTTTTCTTTCGTATTTTTTTTTAATTTTATTATAATTATTCTTTTTTATAAACTGTATTATCGGGCCAATTCAAAAGGCTCAGCGGGCCAATTTTGGCCCGCGGGCCATAGTTTGTGCATCCCTGTTCTTGATGTTTAATGGGGATTGATGAATTGACTAGGACCAGCCTAGCTGGATCCTATGCCTGTTGCTGGTTGTCACTTTTGTATTTATTATTCAACCAGGTTGAAGCTTCATTTCATCTCTAATGATTGTCACACGTACCTCCAGAGTCATGGACCTGGAACCCCAAAATTTAAAAATCCCATTGAATTAATTATGCTTTATTTGATTTGTATATTGTACCAACCCCAAGATTTAAAGTAATTTGTAATGCAAAAATCATATTTAAAAAACTTTTTATTGCTAAGTTACTACTTTATTGATACTACTTACTAAATTCAATTACCAGGGGTGGGAATAGCAATAAGGCATTTTGGAGCAGATAAATTGCTATTTTGGAGCAGAAAATACACTACTAGAGCTGAAAAATTGCAATTTTTGAGCAAAACAATATGCCATAGATGCAGCTAAGTAAGATTAATTCAACGGATTTCAATGAAAATCTATTATTGACTGCACCATAAATAATGAATCTTTAATTAAACCATAATTAATTTATAGAATTGCATGAACTATAAGAAAAAATATTTTGGATCTATTAGATCCATCTGATTTAAACCTATTACTATGTGCATTACACAAAGTGGCCAATAAACCAAATCTAAGGCACGGAAGGAAGTTTAGGGATAGTGCTCAGTAAATTTCTGCACAAAAAATGGAAAAAGGTAGGGGGTGTCATTGGATAAAAAGGTTTACAGGGTTCCCACCAAGAATATGATACAAAAAAAGTGAAAAAAGTGACCATTTGAGAAAAACAAGTGACCAAAAAAGTGACCATTTAAGAAAAAAAAGTGACCAATTTAAAAAAAAAAAAAAGTGACGAAATGAGAATAAACTTTGCATTACCACTAAAACACATGTAGAAAAAATGTTTATAGGTTTTTAAGCATAGAAAAATATATAATTACATTTATTTTCTTGATATGCAAAAGTTCCATCTAGAACTATATGAGCCTACTTTCGTACATTACAACTTCAGATTTATACTCTTGCTATCTCTCTCTCTCTAAATTCTCATTCAGCTTTAGTTCTTGATTACTTCAAATGTATCGTTTTCAACGGTTAATACATATTCATTCACTCATTAATTAATTTACTTGTTCATGAATTTGTACACTTATTTATTTTTTCACTCATTCATTTGTTTACTCATTCATTCTTTCACTCATTCAGTTATTCATTGATTTGTTCTTTCACTTATTTATTCATTCCTTGAGAAATATCCTTAAAAATCCTGGTCAACAAATCTCATTAAAAAATAGGCTTGTTTAGTTCAGGTTGAACTTTGTATCGGTACATGTTCTTTGGCCTAACATCTTTCCGATAAAGTTTGTTGGAAGCGAATCCGTCAGTTAGATCAGGATTTATATAGGATTGAAATTTCCCCGTAGGCGCTACTGTTAATTTTATTGAACTGTTCAAAAATCAACAAAAATTGTTCAAATCTAAAAAAATATTTCACACCGAGAGCTTCTTCCAATAAGCTTGTCCATAAGAACTTGGATCATATGCCTAGTGTTTACATAATATGCTTTATTTTTGCCCATAGGCGCTAATGTTAAGATTTTTTGAAATGTTCAAAATTAAACTAAAAAATTTTCAAATAAAAAAGTAAAATATGGAAATGAGATGTCCTTGCCAAGATCTTTTGAATCGGCGAATTTCCTCAAAAGCTATTGGGGGGGGGGGGGGGGGGGGGACTGACAGACACATTTTGCCCATCTCAAAACCCTACTTTCAAATTTTTTTCATTCCTTATTTAATTACTTGTTTCACTTTTCTTTATTTTTAATGATATTTTTACGATGCATTAAGCCTTCTTTCACTTTATTTTTTTTATGGGAAAGTAGGCTAAAAACAGCAGAAAGTTCAATCCTTAAGTAATCTTCTGTAAGTAAACATCACTATCATCTCAAATAAGAAATCATGTTTTAAAAAACAATGGTTTTTCATCAAACACAGAAAGAATGCAGCCATACATATATATGTCAAGGGTGACCGATTATGCTAGCAATTTACAGAATCAACTTTACTTTTTAATGTGTGAAACAAGAAAAATTATTTAAAATGTTTGATCACAAAAATAAAATTAATTATAGGTAATAAAAACATTTAGAATATCAGAGGGGCATGTGCAAAATATTTGAAACAATTCGAAAAATTAAAGGTATGTATATACAAGGAATATTATAATCTTTTATTAAAAAATTTAATTCAGAATATTCTTTGATGCCAAAATTAAAACACCAAAAATAAGTACAGTGAAACCTGTGTAAGTTGACCACTTGCGGTGCAGCACTTTAGTGGCCAACTTAGACAGGTGGTCAACTTACAGAGGGTGAGGTAGAGTGAAAGGCTGATTCCGTTCCTGAAAAAAGTGTTCAACTTAAAAAGGTAAAGGTAGTCAACTTTACAGGTTTTACTGTACTTCAAATGCATGCTAGTGCAAGGCTCGAAAGCGAATAAAACAGTTTAATATTTCAAATGTTGCTTTCATTGGGATTATTACAGAAATACAGTTAATTTGAATATTATTTATATTTATGTCAAATTACATATTTTAGAGCAAGTAAAGAATAAAAATCTTTTGATTGACAACTAAAGAAGCAAATAAAATCAATTATAAGCATGAAAAACAGGAAAAGGGTCAATGCCCACTTAAATCAAACTAGGAAATCGCTAACTTAAATGCATTCTGTTCAAGAAATGATTTTCATTATAATCCTTTGTCCAAAGCTAATTTAGAAAGTACGGATACCAAAAGTAAAATACTTGAAAAGTATACTCTAAGTGCTTACTTATCTTGTAGCAAAAAGTTTTTAACTTGCAAATCGTTCAAAGGCTAAAAATGAAAATGATATGATAGAATAGACCTTAAAAAGCAAAAAAAAAAAAAAAAAAATCAGAAAAGAAAATTAATACGGTAGGAATGCTCAAAAATTTTAAATGTTAATATAAAAATCTCAGGAAAGAAGGCTTCAAAACTTTAGAGAACTGTAACCCCTGGAATATAAATGGCAGCATTCTGTAAAAGTTCCAATTTAATCAGTCTTAGATTTCTCTTAAATTGTTGTGATTAGTGAAGATTTTCTCTTCTGTAATTTTTTTTCAATTTCATGTGCCCTCCCCCCCCCCCCCCTTTGCTCTGTGCTCATCTTCATCAGCTTTTATAGATTTAGCACCCTCTATCATTGCCCGAGCAAGCTGTATTTCTGTAAAATCTTTATTTCTAATGCCCTCTTAACTTTTCATTTGCTTCGTCAAGTAGCTTTGTGGAAACTATTTTATTTGCATTTTTCCTGGTGTTTATAAGAAAAGTTTGGTTGTTATATATCACTTTATGAGATACCCCCCCAAAAAAAAGTGATTTTAGGTGACAATTTGCTACAAAAAGTGACTTTAAGTGACCAAAGAAAAAAAAAGTGATTTTAGGTGAAAAAAGTGACTTGGTGGGAACCCTGGGTTTAGTCTTGTATCTGATGGTCTGTGAATTGTACAAATGCTTATACAAAGTACGAGGAAGCAAAGTATTTTTTATTGCTCTGTACAAAATCAAATTCTATGTACATTGACTATCCACTTTTAAATGATTAAAATGGTATATAAATACGGACAGGTTATAAATTATTTACATTTACTGTATGTTTGATTAACATTGTCCCTCTCTCTCTTTATGTAATACACATAAATATTGATTTCATTTTTAATAATGTAGTATAAAAACAAAATGTTTTCATTACTAAATGTTAAGAATTTGATATTGTGCCTTAATAATTTAATAGTTAAAATATCTATCTTTTTCAACATTGCACAATGAAAAGAGCATATGAGTTCTTTCGCGTGCACGTGGAAAGTAGGCTTTTCATGAAAACCTGGATAATTTACCTCTTGTATCACGAGTATATTCATTGGTCCCCCAATTGCTTGTTTGGGCTAATGTGCTTTTGCCCAGAAGGAGTTATTCAGCAGACACCAAAAACTAACTTCCTCCAGGAATTTCTGGAGAAATGGCCGATTGACAGCTGAATTGGAGGGGTACCTGTACCCCAAGGGGTGTAGACTAGAGATGAGTTCGGGCTCACTTTTGCAAGCCCGAGACCGAAATGATTTTATAAAGTGTTGTTAATAGATGTGGTGCTACATCGATTAAATGTAGGCTTTTTGTTGCCATCACAATTGGTTCCAATAATTATTAATCTTTTAATTTCGAATAAAGAATATGTATATTTTTTAACTATCATGAAATGCTCCAGTTGAGAATAAATTCTGGTGAGCTGAAATGCGTGAAAAATGTTGTTGGAAAATCTTCGGTTTGGCAGCATTTTCGGGAAGTTTTTGATTCGCAGTCTAAAACTGGAATATATTCAGTGCAACTCTTGCAGTTAGACCTACTAATAAGATGGATCTCTAGTCTGGAGGAAATTGAAAATGAAAGATGACTCAAGACTAGCAAAAAAACATTAGTTCGGACTGTAGGTTGATGTATGAAGATTTTACCATGAGCCCCAGCCCGAGATTAACTTGAAAATGTAGACATTATTAAAATACACATAGATTTAAGCATTCGGATATTTTGGAAAAAATGTTTTTTATGTACAGTGGAAACCTCTCTAACCCATACAGCACACGACGACCTCCGGACGTCCTAATTTGATCCTGAGGGTCCTGCTAGAGCCTAAGATCATCAGGACTGAGCTAGGATATCCCCAGGTTGTTATGAAAGGACAACCCACGGAATGTTCTAATCCAACATTCTCAGGATGTCCTCGTTCAGGACGTCTCGTTTTTCAAGACATTAAACCTTTGTTTCGGGAAATAATGAGTCTGGGCTTTCTCATATGACTTCTTAAATCATGCCAAAAGCATTATCAATCTTAAAAAAAATTATCTCTAGTTTAAAAAATATATGAATCTTTATTGTACAGAAAAATATAAAATAGGGCTTAAAAATACTCTTGTGGAAATCGACGATAAAATGCAACAGGAAAAAAAATATAATTTCCTGGAAAAAAAGACAGAAAAAACCACTGAAATTTTAAAAGAAAGTCTTGAAAAAATAAAGAAATAAAGAAAGAAGCAAAATGAGAGGGTCCGAGCGAGCCGTGCCGCGCGCTAATAGTAGAATTTCCCCCTCACACTTGTAGCTGAAGGAAGACGATAGCCTGGGGAATACTAGATAGAAAAGGCGGGAACGTCTTTGCCGGAAGCTTGTTAATGGCGTCTACAAGTGCAAGCGTGCTTTTTACGAATGGTAGCGGTAAGTGTATTTTGTTTTATTTTGTGTAATTCATGTTGATGCGAATGTCTCTCCTTTGCAGTTGTAAATATCTATCTCAAAGCTTTTTAAAGTTAAATTATGTAAAATGAAATGAGGCTATGATAAAGAAAAGCTCTTATACGTTGTACTAAATCATTGAAGGACATTTTTTAAAAGTGAGGTCTGAATCGAATACATTTAGTTACCAAGCATTTATGATTGAGAATGTTTTGATTAATTGGTACGCAAAGCATCAAAATTTGTTGAAATTTTAGGGTTTGTTTAGATTGTATTCATATTGATTTTAAATGATTCATAACTCTTGTGTTTCTTTTCTTTGCTATATAACGGACATGTTTGATTTTTCTTTACACAAGCAATACTGATTACTTCAGCAATTTTCTTGAAATTTAATTTATGCTTACTCATACTGTTCACTATCCTTACTTCTTCATGTAAAATTTCAAGCCATTTTTTAGTTACTAAGAATTAAATAAATATGCATGAAAAGATCTGTTAAACAAGCTGCCACACATTCATTTTATTTTTATTTATATATTTATTTTTTCTGATGAAAGTGAAATGTGAAATTACTAATATAAAATAGATTGTCAGCGTTATTGTTTCCTAAGCATTTGTTTGTTTTTTTTAATTTTTAATCATAAATATTGATATACTGTAGGATTTTTTTGGCTGTATGATATTTTTTTTCATCTAGCAGTGATAAATTTAATCTGGGGAGATTTGACAGTATTTCTTAGATAATATTTTATAGCCATTTAATTTTAGAAGCATAAATATTGTAGAATAGCTTTTTACATAAGTACTGAACATTTGTTGCTTTAAATTAAGATTTATTAATAGTGTTTGCAATTTGTTACTTGCAATTATAACATTTCCAAGATAAAACTCAACTCTGAGTAATATACTTTTATTTTTTGATGTAAATTATTTGATAAGTTATTGCAACTAACATTTGTTTTTCTCTTTTAAGCTGGAATTAAGACGAAGATTCAAGATTGACATACCTCCAGTTTTACCATGTTTGAAGATTCTTATCAAAAAAGAGGTAAATATGTTTTAGGTATTTCATTAAGTAGTGGATTGTTGGGAAAATATGCTCCTTATGAGGGGGGGGGGATGTTAAATTTATCTTAAATTAAAATGATGTGCTTTGAAGTTGTATGAGTAAAGTTGGGTATGTAGCGAGAAGAGGGGTTTATTCAAAGCATGTTTTCAGTGCATATATTTATATTTCTAAACTTGTTGCACCTGTATAACTTTAAGCATTGTGTCATCTCTGTTTGAATTTTGTTATTTGTAAAATATATATTATTTTTTTCTTTCAGCTGACATTTTCAAAGCCTGCACTGCTTACATCTAGGATGAAATGATGCATGGATTCCTCACAAAAATGCAGGTATTGATTAGCAACTATATTTACTTTTATTTTTTTTTCTCTCACCTATGAATTGCAGCATTTAAATTATTGTTTTTACTATTTCTTGTTATGGGTGATTTTCTAATTTATTGATAGATTAGTATAACACAATCTGAAAATTTTTGTTGAATCAAACATAAAAACTTGTCTAGATATGAATCCCTCATAATTTACTGTATTGTGAACAGGTAATTATTTTCAAATTAGTTTATTAATGTTTTAGATATTTCAAAAAGTCTTGACAAGTAATAGTTTTCCTCATGAGTGTTACCATTATTAAACATTCTGTAAATTAATCCTTATTAATAATATATTTAATATAATCCTGTTCAATTTATCTTAAATGCTCTGTAATAAGCAAACGTGCTATTAATATTTATTTCTTTTTTAAAGTATTTGAATGGCTGTTTATCTCAGTAATGTTATTGTGTTTCTTAAGTAAAGGATATAACTTTCATTAAAAGTTTTTTATCAAAAGTTAAATGTCTCCACTGCAGGTATAAGAAGTAACTGGGAAGGTTTAATTAGGGAACCATTTTTTTATTATTAGCTAACATATATTAATACAATTCTAAGTTTTAGCTACAGTAGCACTCATGAGACAAACAAACAATCTTGTTGCAATAACGCACTAAAAAAATAATTAAAATAACAATAATTGTAAAAAGAAACCAAGTTTGAACTTTTTCCCCCATCAATTCTTTGGTTACACTAAAAATGTAATAAAACATTACTCACTTTCATGATTCTGATTAAGAAATATATGTGTTCGAACAAAACTAATGAAAAATACAATCTCCTATCAGATTTAAATGGGCAGTAGAAATATTAAAATAAAATGTTCTAATTCTGCAAGACAGAGCTTTTAGTTAATTTAAGTGAAGTGTAAGCTTTGCCAAACATAAAGTTTGCAACACATTACTTTTCTACTTATCATATAATGCCAACTACCATAACTTAACAACTGTTCTTTTTTTCCCCTGGGAGAATGCGGGGCAGTTTTTCTCTTTTTTATTCCTTGAAAGAATAAAACACCTTCAACAAAACATACAAAAATCATTTCTGCCATCATTAAAATTCGTCAAGGTGTCGATTTTAAGGGGACCCAGTACCTCAAAACTGTTCAAAATATCAAAAAACTTTTCATTTTTATATTTCGATAGATAAAACTTTCATAGCCTCATGCAAAATTTCAAACTTCAGTGAACAATACTTTAAAAGATATTCTGGTTTTCCCAAATGACTTCAGCTGTTTTCATTCCACATTTAAAATCTTTAAACACATTTTTCTCTGCTTTGTATTTTTGATCAATTATCTGTAGTGAAATCCCTAAGGCTTTTTTTCAGCTAAAGATACAGCTTTAAAACTTTGTATGTGCATTTCACAGAGTAGGTATAGCAAAAATTAGCATGAGTTTGACTCTGAAGTTTGTAGTTCGTTTTTATTTAATTGTTGTTTTTGAATTTATGGTCCTTTTTTCTGCATTTCTAATGAGAAGAATATATTAAAACTCAACTAAGTTTTAGGTCATTAATTCCGTTCTAACTTATATTCTAGAATGTTTGAGAAGTATTGTGCAGAGAAAGTATTTTGAAAAAAGATATAATTGAGATTAATTTTAAGAAAATTTAAATTAACGGTCGATTGCAAGAAGGTTCTACTTTCAAATTTCATTTCTATTTGTAATTGGAATTAAATGCAAGGATCATTTTATATCCTATTGTTAAACCAAAAAAAAAAATGGAAGGAGGTACTGTGCTTCCTAAAGATAAATATAAAAAAAACATCTACTGTGACAAAATATATCCTTAAATAAAAATTAGTAGCATGAAGTCTAGCTCATAAAATATCTATATCTGTAGATTTATTTATTATTTAGTTATTTTAAATTATGATTGTTACTTTCTTCTCATGAAATACCATTTGCAAGTAACACTCGTGAAATTTATTAAACAAATCTTCACTAGAATGAATTCTGAGTCTGTTTTTAAAAATTTAGTTGGTCCTATTCATACTCTACAAGAAATGCACTATTGCTAAATTGCTTATTTTTATACTGTAAACATTATTGGGAAATAAATGGGCAACACTCCTGATAATTAATAAAATTACTTACTATGTTGAATTGTATCCTACTGTACAACAGTAAAAGAATAAAATTTACCCATTCTTGGTGGTAAATGGTAAAAAGAAACATAACAAGGTTTCCCTACCACAAAAAACATAAACAATATTTAAATATTTTGAAAATTAAATAATGGTAGCTTTCTTAAGTTAACACTCATAAACTCTGCATGTTTGGACAGATACTTTATTAAAATATTAGATAAACATTTTAGTAAAATTTCTTGCATTTTTGTTGAGAGTAATCTCATATATCCCTTCATGTTTAAAGTCATATTGAAATAAAAAGAAGGTTTTTTGAATGATAAAAAAACTTATTTCTTATGAGGCAACTTGATTTATTTTCTTACTTTTGCTTTGGCAAAAAAGAGCAAATAATTACTTTCATCACTTTTAGTCATTTCATTTTTCTGTCTCCTTTTTACTCAAATTCTCCAAGGGCATTGTCAAATACCTACATCAGTATAAAAGTAAAATCCCTCCCCCCTCCCACGTATTGCAACCCACTTTAAAATTGGTCTGCAGAAACTTGAAAAGTAACTAGTATTATAAAAGAAAAGGAACTGCTTAGCTTAATTTTCTATGTATTTATTTAGTATTAATTTTGTTATAAAATTGAGCATTTTTCCATAAACTGTATATTTCTAATACTATTGTACTAACTCAATGCTCAAAATAAGTATGAATAGCATTAATTTAAATTTCTTTTTTCTGATGCTTTAGTGTAACTGGTAGAAAAAAAATTAAATGAATACAGTGAATGCGATTTTCGCCAGAATGGTTTTTACCGGGTTTTCCCCCCTAAAGCCAAAATTTGCCATCCCTGATCTGACTGTAAAATAAATATTAAATTTTCTTCAATCATCACAGTACATCTATATATACAGTATAAAATATCCTTTCAATTAAATTATTAAATATACTTCTTTCAATTTCTCCCCATACAGATTTTTTTATCAGAAAGTTAAATAAGAAGTTATGAAAATATCTAGGGGGGGGGGGCTGCATCTGGTAAAAAAGAAACTGAAAGTCAGTGTCGCCTACTGAAAAAACTGGGAAATGTAGAAATGTTTTGATTCAATTCTATTAAGTCCAAATGTTAAAATTTATTTCAATAAAGCAATCATAAAAAAAGAAAAACTAGTTGGTTCCTTAGTTCATAATATAGATAATTTATAAATTATCTATAGTATGAACAAAGGAACTTATATAAATAAAAAGAAAAGCTAGTTGGTTCCTTAGTTCAAAAAATGAAAAACAATTTCATGTTTTGAGCGATAAATTAAACAGCTGTGAAAATACCTTAAATGAGATGATAAATGCAGCTTTATTTTGCTCTTTGTTTATTAAATTATTTTCATATCCATACCACAATCACAAAGCAAGTGTGTATTTAACTTGGATTGTGGAACAAGAATTATGAGATATAATTTTTTGCTGCTATAGCGAAGTGACAATATAAGTGACCATTAAGTTTATGACTGTGAAGAAATTGAAACGGGGGGGGAGGGGGGGGTCCTTGATGTTATAACCGTGTTGCCACTATAAACGATGTCCTTATAACAAGAACTGTTTATATATATGCGTATGTATGGGTGCTTTAATAATTTTTTTAATTCAAAAAGCAATTTACTGAAACCCTGATTAGTTTGAGAATGCTGGTCTGAATATTATGTAGTGAAATACCAAATAAGTGTCCTCCTAAATTTTGCCGAAATTCACGAAAATAGGGAGGGGGAGTTTAAATGATAAACGTGAAAAAACGTTCCAATTTTGTGCCTTACCTCTCCCCCCCCCCCCCCCCCATTAATGGAAAGTAGGTAAAACAAAGTAAATGTTCATCTATTACTCATTCATGATCACGTAATTAAAATTTGTTCCGATGGATCCTCAAAAAAAAAAAGTGGCGAACAAATTTCGATTGCAGTAAATGCACAGCTTTCCTTTTAACTTCTGTTCCCATGTTTTCCTCCCTAATAATAAATTAAATAATCATAAATATAAACAATAGCAAGAAAAGATATAAGCAGAAGCTACAAAAAAGGGGCAAAAGATTCGTGCCGGTAATTTGTCCCCTTTCCCTGGCCTCCTCCTTCATTTTTGGTGTACTTAAATTTGCTACTAAGAATTTTTTAAACTTTTTTTTTTTTTAGTCTTCATTTCAGATTGGATATTGATATTGTAACTTGTGAAATTGAAGATTCTTGCAGCTCAATGCGCATCCCAATGACTATGTTCCGCACCATTTTGAAAATGTAGTTTTAAAACACAGCATGAAAGCTTGACTTAATACAATGCAAACAATACTTTGTGATTGCATTTAAGATCGTTAATGAGCAATTTGCCTATTCATATTCGGGAATGGCCAGTTTTAGCAATAGCGTTTTTTTTGCAAAAGATTCGTTTTCGCTATTTTTGAAATAATTTTTTTTATTTCTCCTTTATAATTTCAATGACAATCCAAGTTTGAGGGGCGAGCAGCGCGATTAATCGGTATTTTTACGTACAGAAAATCGCGGGGAAAGAGGGGCGGGGCGCATATTCGATCACGGGCTCTTGTTTGGTATTTTTAGGTAACTCTGCTTGAAAAATACTTTTTTGGAATGAAATGGTTACCATTGGGCTGTAACACCTATAGTAAAAAAAAATTTAAAGGGGGAGGGGGGGTTTCAATTCACAACATGCAAATTGTTTAATTGTACTTTTTACTGCTTGTGTTTTTCAAGGAAGAAATTTAGAAACGATCCTCCATAAAAAAGAAAATGTTTGTGCCACTGTATTTACTATTTTATTTATTATTATTCAAAAATGATGCATGAATCATGCTTTTCTTTGACTTAAGCTTCATTTATATGAAAATGGAGAGGAAAAAAAAATCAATGTTCTTGTAAATTAAGTTTTATTCATAATATAACTTCTTTCTTTTTAGGAAATGTTAAAATGATGGTTACTGAAAGTACTGCTTGAGACAAAGAAAGAGATTAAATTTATGTATGACTTGCAATGTATTTTTAGTTATATTTTCAAATAAAGTTTCTTCATAAACCATTTCCATTTGTTTTGAATGGTCTTATTAAAAGTATGTTTTCAGATTTATTAATAATAACTAATATTGAAAGTCAATTTCAAATGCTGATTATTGTTGTCATTCAAACATTTAATGTTTTAGCTCAGAACGCATCTGTAAATGCACTATTTCCTGATTTGAATATTTGTTTTATTATTAATTTTTTTTTTTGTAAAGTTCTATTTCATTTAAGTAAAAATTCTTTTCTAAAATTCTATTTCATTAAAATAAAAATTCTTTATTGCATAAATATTTCATACAAATCTCAATTATTCACATCAAAATATGTAAAATCTGTTATTCACTATCAGATATAATAAAAACTAACATTCATTTTTTTAAATGTAAGAAAACAATCTGCATTAAAGTCCAGTAATTCCTTTAACAACAAAAATGGAGGCAGGGAGAGTAAATTGGTAAAGTCCCCCCCCCCAAAAAAAAAAGTCAATTTAAGCACATATTGCATAAAGTAATTTGTGGGAATTGTTGAATATAATGATTATGATTTTGAAATTTTTTCAGATCAACGAAAAAATGCTGTCACAAGAAGAAAAAAATTCTAGCATGACTCCTTGTTCCATCGTTGCACTTACTAATAATGGTACTGACCAGTCATGCCTGTCATCTGGTTGTATTTTACTTGTCTGTGGGTTGGTTTTTATAAAATTCTCAATAATGCATGGCAATGAGCTGGGTACGACACTCATCCTGTCATTGTTCAAAGCATGTCCTCACAATGTGCTACGAGTCTACGTGATGGTCTCCTGAGGATGAACTCAAGACAGAATTAGGCGGGAAGTATTGGTTTTGATGGGTGTTCTCAGGATGGAGTGGGAACATCGAAGGATCCTGTCATTGTTCATAGGATGTCCTAGAAGTCCTCTGACTATCCTCGTAAAGTTCTCCAAGTAATAACTTTGTCCTCAAAATCCAAGTTGTCCTGAGTGGTCGTGCGTTAGGATTAGGTGGGGAATATTTTAATTCTGACAATGTTCTTGGGATCGCCTGGGAACGGCAAAGAATCCTGTCATTGTTCATAGGATGTCCTAGAAATCCTCTGACTATCCTCGGGAAGTTCTTCGTCCTAATGTTGTCCTCAAAATCCCAAGTCGTCCCGTGTGGTAGCGCCTTAGGATTAGGAGGGGAATATTTTAGTTCTGAGGGTGTTCTTGGGATCGACTGGGGACAGCAAAGAATCCTGTCATTATTCTTAGGATGTCCTAGAAGTCCTGTGAATATCCTCATAAGGTTCCTCAAGTCCTAACTATGTCCCCAAAATCCCGTTTGTCCTCGAGTTGCCGTGCGTTTAATGCCTCAGGTCGCTCTGAGGACGTTATCAGGGCGGTCACTAGGCGGGACATTTTTCAGGTCAGAGGTCGTCCTGGGGTTCTCGAATTGGGATTTAAGGACATCCTTGGGACCACCCCTCAGGACTTGACAAGAGTACTCAGGACATCCTGAGGACCATCTTGTGCTGTATGGGAATTGACCACCTCTATTAAACAACCAACTCTCTAAACTACCAAAAATTGCTGGAACAGAATTTCCCCACATTAATTTAATACTAACTTGACCTCCATTAAGCGACCACACTTAAACAGTTCCCCTCTCGAAACGACCACATTTTTTCCCAGGAAAAAAAAAATTCCGCCTCTTTTATCTCTGAATCATTCAATTGCTACACTACAGTACAACCTCTACTGCAATGTTTGTGTAGTTGTCTACACTAGAGATGAGCCGGGCTCAATCCGAGAGTGGGCCCGACACGGGCTCAGGCTGTAACTTCTCAAATAAGGCATTAAAACATTGTTTTTATTTTTTACAGAATTTGAAAGAAACAAACTTTAAACATAAAATGTTTCGTGATATACCTATGACTAACTTGGAAGTATTTTTCTAAAACTATAGATTCAATGCCTTTTAAAATTTTTATTTTTGTAGTTTTTTGCAGAAAATACTTCATGGTGCATTTCACAAAACAGAAAAAAAGTAATTCAGTATTTTTTAATTATTATTGCCATTTAATAATTAATTATGCATGCTCTTTTTAGGAAAGATAGAAAGCATTAATCAGCAAATTTTGGAAGTCAAAAAAAGAAAAATAAAAGTTGCAGGGATGAGAATGCCTTAACTTGGTGCTTTTATCATTATCATAAAGCGAAATGTGAGCTCTGTCTAACCAAATTTGAGACACACTCAAACACAGAGTTTAATTTTATCTTTCGTCTATGATCATAATCCTCATGAGAACAAAGTCCAGGGTTCACACTGGGGAAAAATACAAGGTGGAATTTCCCACCTTGACCAAAATTTTAAGTGGGATTTTTAAAATTTAAGTGGGAAATTTTTGTTTTTAAAAGTATTACTAAACTATCCTAACATGATCTAATACAAACTATGTAATAAAAGATGAGTATCTAATCTATGCTCAGAAAGGAAAGAATAAACATTAACAAGTTTCACATAAAACGGAACCTTTACAAAATTCGCAATCTCAAAAATGGGTGCTTTATAAAATGTTAAGCATGAAAAAAGTCCTTTTAAATAACCAAAATTCTTTGATATGTGATTTTTACCCAAAAATCCTAAAAACTAGTTTAATATTTCCTCTATTTTTTCTGATCATATGTCATTTTATCTATTGATGTTTTCAATGAAAACAGTATGTTTTAGAAACCAGAATTCTCTTGTAAAAGTGAAAGTTCTTCAATGTCTAGCACTTGTTAACGACTGAAATGATTCCCCTCAATTTGTAAATGCATTGTTTCGAATATAGTGTGAATATTCGAAATGAATATTTTGAAATAAATGAAATTTCGTATTTCTATGCGAAAATAGTTCGTTTTTACGATCGCGATTTTTGCGAAGGATTTGATTTTATTATCGCGATCTTTTGGAAAGGTTCAGTCTTGCGTTTTTTACAAATTATCATTTTTATTCTATGTGAAAAATTCAAATTTTACCATTCGATTTCTTGAAACCTTCATGCAATATTTTTAAATGAGCTCGAATTTTCACGCGCTCAATTATTTAAAAAATAAGAGCATATGAAATTCTGCCTTTACACTTTCCTAGTAATCGAGGCATTTTAATAGATAAATAGGGTTCCTAGATTCTTCTTTGGTTAATAGGGATAAGATGATCAGAAATGCTTTACTGAATGCTGATCAATAACATCCATGTTCTGATTGGGATTTAAACCATTTTCTATGTAACAGGACTCTTGTGCTCTTCAGCTTAGGACACTGGGCAGCCCACGCAGTGGTGTAGTCGAGGGAGGACAAGGGGAATGGTGCCCCTTACTCTTTATTTCAATACAAGAGTCCCCCCCCCCCAAATTTTTTACATTTTAACACAAGTGTCTGCCCAACTTTTTTTGCAGGACTACACCACTAAGCCCACGTATCATGAAGAAGCAGAATTAACATACGAAGAAAGTAGAATTTTGAAACAAGATGATTAAACTCAAAGCAGAGAATAGTGTGGGAAACTTTCTAGATCACAATTTACTATTTTGTATGAGGAAAAGTATCTTAATAATTCAAGCTACTAGTTACCTATTAGGTTCTAATGCATCTATCTCATTACTTTTTTCTCACCTAGCTAAAGAAAAGGCCTATTCATTTTCTGTGAGTGCTTTTTCATCACTTAAATTGGGAAATGCCTTATTATTAGTTAAAAATGATGAAATCTACGGAAATTAAGTACAACTTAGTCAAAATTTGTTCTATAAATTTTCAGTAGAAAGTTGAAGTTATAACCTGTTGTTTTTGCTTGAAAAGCTGAAAGTGATCAATGAAAGGAAATGTCAAAAGTTTTATGTCATGCAAAATTTTGGCATAAAATTAGCTTTATTTGGCAGTTAATATTTTTTAGAAGAATATAAGGGAAATTTTCTTCCCCAAATTATTGCCGGATACCCCGCTGGATATTCGGATATCTTTTGCAGGGTCGGATCGGATACCGGATATTTTAGTTACTGGCCGGATCGGATAGTTAAAAACTAGTTGGATACCGGATAATTGCTGGGTATACATTTCATCCCTAGTGTTAATGAAAAGTTCTTGAAATGAATAATTGCAATAATAACAACAACTGCATCAATTAATAGTAATTGGCTTCCCCCCCCCCCCAAAAAAAAAACGAAAATTTCAAAAACTAACAAATAAGATAAAATGTAACGAGATGAGTGGTACAGATTTTTATTATCTTAGATGTACTTAATGCAGGGTGGGGCAAAAGTAATGACCCGGTTTTGAAGGGTTATAAAAAAAAAAACTAATACAGTTTGAGACTTAAAACTTTTTAAATCTTGATCTGAATATAATCCCATTTTTTTACATTAAGTTCTAAATACCACTTCAGCAAGAGGGCGGGCTTCAGCACCAATACACTGATGCAATCCATTTCTGGAACCAAGACTTCTGTAATCCAAACGTTTCGGGAAACATTTCTGCACATTTCAAAGGGTATGGCGGATATTTCTTCAACAATTCGGTCCTTCAGCTCTTCTAAAGTATGGGGAACTTTCTCCTTCAAATAACCACACAAAAAATGCTTAGGGACCATATCATTACACGGGTCTTTCTCCGATAATGATAAATTTCATGTCCATGGCTTAAAAATAATAATTGATTTAAGTCCACCATGAATTTTAAAACTTTTACACACACTTCTATTCAAACCCTATTTTGTGCACTAGTTTAAATATTAAAAAAGGGTAAATTTGAATGTTTTAAAAGTTTTTAAAGTTGTAAATGTCATTACCATGGCATGTCCCTGTCTGCAAACTTTATTATTTGAATCTCTACTGTAAAAATTGGAAAGCTTTAAAAACATAGACAACAACCAACTAGGTATATTTCATTTCTCTATTTAAAATATATTTGGATCTTTTCACATAAAGGGGGAAAATTATATTCTTCTCCCCCCCCCCTAAAATTTGTCCCTAGAAGTAATTGTCATTACCATGGTGTGGAAGTTATTTTTCTCAAGCTCACCACCAGATGCCACTTTTTACACTATCAAACTATTAGCAATACAGGACAACATGCTCTTACTGGCAGACAATTCCTCTTTGATTCAAATAAATAACAACCATTTCACTTTGTTATTTTTTTACCAAAATTTTAACCAGTGTCTTTATTAAGTGTCATTACCAGGTCTATTGTTGCTGAAATATAAAGCGATTAAAGTTAAATTTTTTTGAATGATTTATAGATAGTTTTAGGACTACATTTAGGAT
Organism: Octonoba sinensis; assembly: GCA_038502835.1. Classification (NCBI taxonomy): domain Eukaryota; kingdom Metazoa; phylum Arthropoda; class Arachnida; order Araneae; family Uloboridae; genus Octonoba; species Octonoba sinensis. Next base: position 159,642 of record CM076606.1, on the reverse strand, counting down.
AAATATAGTACTTGATTTTAAGTCAGGGTTCGTACTATTTTGGCAAAATGAAAAATAAGGACTTTCTAAGGACTTTTAAAGGACCTACAAAAAAATTTAAGGACCTCGCAAATTTTTCGAAATATACAAACTGTTATGTTTATTTCAGAAGAAAGCATTATTGAAAGGGGAAATTGATTTAACATCGTATCTTTATTAGGAACACAACACAAACACTTTCATGGAGCTCTCTTTGACTTATTCCTTTGTTGTCTAATACATTCAGGGAGTTAAATAATTATTGGAGCTAGTAATAGCAGAAGTTCACAACACAAGCATTGATCATATATAAGCAAATTATCATGATATGAGCAATTAACAAAGTTGGTTAGTGCTATAAAATACAAGTTAAATGAAAAAACAATTTAAATAAAAAAATTGTCAAAGAAAACGGTGCACTTTGTCTTGAGACAACATACAAATAAAAAATGGAGCTCATTCGCTTAAAGCTTTGTACATAACCCTCAAATAGTAACTAAAAAATTTTAACTAAAATCAAGTTTCAAAAAGTTGAACAAATTTTTTAAATAAAAAATAGAAAATGCAGACTACAGACTGCAAATACTGAAACAACTGTCAACTTTTGAAATAATTGATATATTTACAAGATGCAAAAAAATAGAAATCTCAAAAGCTACGTGCAATTTTCGGCGAAGCGCGTGCTAGATGTTAGCAAGTTTCCAAAAAGTAGGTTTTAACATTTTCGCGTTATAAGTTATAGAAATTCATGTAAATTAATACATATGTTTTTAAAAAAGTTCCTTAAAAATTTGTCTTGTCTTGTATAAAAATACTTGTACATCAGTTTGAAAAATCGGATCTTTTTGCAAAAAATCGGATTTTCGAAGTAAACAAATAAAATGAGAAAAACTAGGGGAAAACGGAGCATTTGGCAGCTACAGTGTATAGGTTTAAGAAGCTGTCGATTCCTTCAAGTTACTGCAAATTAAAAAATTTCACGGGATAGAAATTTTGATTAACGCAGCAAATCATCTCCCACACAACAAAACCCCGCAGCAAATGATCGCGAAGCCAAATTGGTGGCTAAAAATTTACTAAATATTGAAAACATTGCTTTAAAAAACAAATTAATAAATTAATTTTTTCGATAAGGGAATTTATTAGATCTAAAAATAAAAAAAAAACAATGGGAGAACAAACTGTTTAGCAAAAGTTCGGCTGAAAAGCGATAGGGAGAGTTGGCAACTCGGCGCTTATTATAGTTGTAAGACGTAAGAAAAATGATGATAGAAATAAATCGTTCTTTTACTTCTAACAGTATAAATAGGTGATAATCATACATGTAATTTGTCAAACGCAAAAAAAGGCTGAAAGTTTTTGTTTGCCAACATATTAGTGAAATGTATCTCTTTTATTGAGCTAGATGTCAACGATATGCTTCTTTGAAGTATTTTCCCCCCTTAAATTAAAAAAAAAGTTTCAAAAGCAATAATTATTTACTGATTACTTGTTAAAAGCTGCTCCTACTTGCTTTATTGAGAATTGTTTAGAATGTAGATGAATTTTCATGAAAAAAAATTATTTATTTACATTGTAACTAAACTTAATAAATAGCATCGAATCCCAAATTTAAAATCTTGAAATTCGGCCCTTTCAAAAAATTTAAAAAAAAAAAAAAGAGACTTATTTGTCTATCAGTTTAGAAAGCACTGCAATTTGAAGTAAAAATGCGTTGATGTTTCTGTAAATCCGCCGTTTTCGGTCTGTTCGAAAGCCGCGATAGAGACCGATCCGAGCAAACCAAATTTGAGGTTCGATTACAAGTCGTTGAAATAAAAGAAGTTTGATTCTTGTGAAGGATGCAAAAGATTGCAAACAAATAGAGCGCATGGGTACCTTATTTTAGCAAAAAACATTAAGCACTTCAAAGAAAAAATAAGGACTTTTAAGGCCTTAAAAATGAAATTGAACATTAAAGACTTTCTAAGGACCGTACGAACCCTGTAATTGCTATAGTTTAGCCATAAGCAGGCCTAACATTAAAAAATGTCATTACCATGTCTTCAGAACAGCATGGTAATGATGTCTAAGGGCATGGTAATGAGTTTTTGACTTTATAATAAATTCATAATTATTCTGAGAGGAAATTGCCTTTATTTTATACTGCAGACTAAGTTGAAGTATTATAAACTTTTGCTTTGATTTGCTCACATATAAAGTGATCTTAATGAAATAACGAAAGCCATTTTGGATTCTAATAAGCAGTTTTATTTAAATTTATTATTGTTGTTATAAAAATTTTCTAGATCCTTCCACTAATCTTCTAATGACCCCCTTATTAACCTACAGAAATTCAGTTCTTATAAAGAACTCAATATTTAAATTCATAAAATATGGTTGTATTTTATTTTCAAACATATTGCTTTAACATACGTATTTTCAAGCTTTTTTTTTATTTTTAGAAATAACAGAAGTTTTAATCTTTTTTTTTTTTTTTTTTTTAATTTGAAGGGTTAAAAAATATTCTAAAAAATAAAGGCAGTAAGAATGACTTTAAAATACTATATATATTCTTAACTATTATAGGATAACATGTAATTTGTTTCTTTGACATGCATAGTAGTTGTAAATCCAAAAGAAATTAAACTTTTCATTGTAAATGCATTTTTAAAACATAAACTAATGAAGATAATTTTAATATATAGTTTAACACATATTCTTCTACACAAATATATTGTAGTTGTGTAATTATTTAACCTATAGTTATTTCCATGGACCTCCTGGCATTACCATGTTCCTATTTGTCATTACCATGTCCCAATAAAATATAATTGATTAATTAAAGGTGTAATTAAAGCCAATGATCTCTGCTGGGATTTTTTCCCAGATAAGTGGACATGAATAATTGTTTTGGCATGAAAAAATTATTTTTTTTTAAAAGCTAAAAATTACCATTATCTGAGAATGACCCACACGGGCTATTGAAATGCACAGAAAGATGCAGTCTATTCTCTCTGTGTGGAAAAATAGACTGCATCAGTTTATTGCAGCTGATGGTCACCATATTGCTGAAGTGATATTCAAAACTTAATGTAAAAAAATGGTATTAAATACAGATCAAAATAAACAGTTTTAAGTCTCAAAATGTATTAGTTTTTTTAATAACCCTTCAAAACCGGGTCATTACTTTTGCCCCACCCTGTATTAGGCTTTAGTTAGCTCAGAAAGTTGAAACACACATGTCAGGTTGAACATCTGTTACAGAATTCATCCTTTGTCAACACAATTGATAACTGCATTTTGCACATATAGCTTGCAAATTTCAAAAGTTCTGACAGTCTTTTGTGACAATGGGAATTCCAGGACTAATGGCATTAAAATTTTTGTAGCAAGGATGATGGATGAATTAGGTACCATTCTATTACTTCAATACAGGTTTCATATATACTTCTACTGGCATAGTTGAAATCGTACGTTGACAACAAGTGGTTTTAACCATCAATTCATTTTTGTACTTACTCTACTGTTAATTTGAAAAATATTGGTTCAGTAATATTATTTCTATGAATGTAACATAACAAATACATCTAAAATGCAGGGGTGACACTCTTCAAAAATTTTTAGACTGAACTTTTTACCATGCACATAATAGCCAAATCACGTAATTTTTTTACAATATGCGGATTTTTTTAAGATACACACACATACTTGAATGTACCAATATTTTCTTTTTAAAAAGCCGAAAATTCTTGCCTTCTGATGTGAAAATATCTAAATATATTTAACAAAACAGTTTCGCAGGGAGGGAAAAAAAGCGCACGATATATTTTAATCTTTCGGCAGTCATGCCGCTAGACCTCGAAAACTGGAGATATGAAATTCCGACAGTTGAAGGGGGTTCAGGGATTCTCCCCTGGGAAAATTTTGAAAAGTATATGCAAAATAGTGCATTTTGAGGCCTTTGGAAACACATTTGGGATTGCAGAAATATTAGGAAAAAAAAAGAAGCGTAATAGAAACGTTTTAAAAATTTAAACGCTTTTACTCATAAAAATGCAGAACAAAATTGGCATTTTTCTTTTATAAAGGGGCATACCCCACATTTTTTCTAATGCCCATATCGAAGAGCTCTGTGCCTGCCTTCTCGAATGACACTTACCAGCTCGCCCCTCTCTTCCCAAAAGGATGCTTTGAAAATTTGTAAAAGAAGAACTATTGGTACTATTTGAGCATAACATATGGAATTTCATGATTATAAGGTCCTTGACTTTTTAAAATTTAAATTTTAAAAGTTTGACATTGCGAAATTTTCTGCCCCATACTTAAAATTTTAGAGTTCCCCCAACAGTTTATACAAATAAATAATTATATTAATTGGTTTTAATCGTTAGCAAAATAGCTGATCAATCATCAAATCGGAGCGCCGAATTAGGATTTTAATTTTCTTCCAAAAGTTATATTCTCTTATATATAATTTATTTTTCTTTTTTCTTTGCCCTTTTTTTTTTTTTTTTTTTGACCATCACAGCTGAATTTGCAGCCCCCCAAAAGTGCCGCCCGGGGCGTGCACTTTTGTGCACGCCCCGGCGGCACACGGCTTGCTCCACCTAAAGCACCACAAGCTAAACAGCTTGCCCCACCCTAGATCCGGCACTGCATATCATGGTTTTAAAGATATCAGGGGTGGTAGAAGGATTTGCGTTTCCTGAAATTTCAAAGAAAAAAAATCCTGAGCCTCGATTCTTTTTAATAGGTACTAAGGCACTGTAATGTCAGACATATAAGACGAAATGTGATTGTACTTTTTAAGGTTGTACTTTATGAAAAATACTGGGATCAAACAGAAATAGATAAAGTTATTTATTTTAACTAGAGGTCACAATGGAAAATGTAGAAAATATAGGACGAACAGAAAAGTGGTTTTAAAAAATCGTGTACTATTTTAATAAAATGTGTGAATTATTAAAAGAAATAACGCAATAACATCTAAATAATCATCAGAATGTTAAAGAAACGTTATTAAATATTTACATGCATTTAATACATCTGTTTTGCCCACTTCAGTTTATTATTTCCCGCATCATTCATGGCTTTTGCTGCTTCATTATCTTGTATAATTTTTCGTTTTAATACCGCTTGCAGTCTTTTGTGTCCTTCATTCCTATGCAAAAAGTGCAGAAACGCCAAAATTTGGATTCGCGAATTTTGCGTAATTGATTGAGTGGAGCTTGTTTTAACAAAACTAAATCAAATGTAATACTGCAAGAAATTAAAGTGCAGAAACTTATTTTTATTAATTTAGAATAAAAGCAACAATTAACAAGAAACATAACTGCAAAAACGAACCCTTTACAAAAATCGCAATCGCAAAAATGAAACTAAACATTTCCGATTGTCATTGCATTTCATTTCCCTTCATTTTAAATAATTTGTGTTTAAAAGTCCGCAGCAAAAACGTTCCCGATATTTCTCTGAAAGTATGGAGGTCGACGCACGAGTGTTTCCGTTTAGTTGTCTGAAAGTAGGAGGTTCGGCTTACATGCGAATTTACTTGTACGCAAGTATAAACTGTAAAATTTTGATAAAAATAAGAACATTTTTTATTTGTTTACTTCTTAGTTAAACCTACAAAATAAGTGAAATGAAAAAAATACGATTCTCGTAAAGAATGCAGAAAGATTACGCAAAAAGGAACGCATGCGTTTTTTTGCTTGCACATGGAAATTAGGCCTACGTAATTTTTAAAGTATTGCTGCAATTAACCAAGAAATGCATATCGTTGATATTGAAAGGGAAAAAATAAAATGAGGGTACAATTTAGGGAGATTGAGCAAAAAAATTTCCGGTATTTGTGGAACTCTACCACTCCTGAGATATAAATGAAAAATAAACTTTTTATGATAAGAAATTTTTTCCAATGCAATTATCAATTGATTCAATAACAATTCGGCCAAGAATTAAAACAAATGTCATATTTAAAAGCTAAAAATCAAGTGATTGACTTTTAGACGAATGCCAGATTCGCGAATTTTTCGCAATGTAGACATGAACAGTAGCACTCTTTCTCTAAATAGTGAATGCAATAAGGCACAAATTAAATAGGAAAATTTTGTTTATTATTTTAGTTCAAAATAAAAGCTCAGCAAAAATCGTAATCGCGAAAACGAACACTTTACGAAAACTCTCAATCGCGAAAACGAAACCTTTTCATACCAGCAGATTAAAAAAAAAAAAAAAAAGAATATTTGACTCCGAATTGTTACAGGCGGCTAAACATAGGGCATCCACTTTTACTCATCTGACATTTCATTGGCTAAGGAACATGACGTCATGTTGAGGGCGGTACTACAGGTTTAATTGCGCGCCAATTTTGTTCTGTTATAAAATCTAGTTATTTAAAAGGCAAATAATAGAAACGCTAGTAAATATTGCTTCTGTGATCTTGTATGGGTGATTCTGATCTGAAATCCTCCGAATTCTCTAAACATTTTTTTTAAAAAACGGAAACTAAAAAAAAGAAAGAAGTTTTTCGAAAATATTTTAATTTATAATTCTTGATAATTCTTTGACAAATGATTTATTATAGTATTATTATATATATATATATATATATATATATATATGCTTTTTTTCTGTCTTGCGAGAAGCAAAACATTTTGCGCTTTGAAAAACTCACAGGAATTTTTCTTGAAAAAATTGACTTCTATAATAGTGATATAACAGTCTGGTCATCACATCAAATTGTACTGACTGTTTTCATTTAATCATTTGTAAGATTTTTTGAGCTAGTATATATATATAGCACGTATGTATTATGTGTGTGTGGGAGGGGGGGGGTGTTCACCTAATTATATAATTTTCTTTCATTTTATTCTTTTTCAGAAAATTTGTGAAAATTTCAGTTTTTTTTTTTTTACTGAAAATTACCTATGTGCTCTTGTAGGTGATAAAACATTATATGAAAAGCAATATTCTGATTTCACAGAGGCTAATGTGTATTTTTAATTCTTAAACTAATTGACGTATTAATTATTCATAAAGGTTTTAACCTCCCCAACCCCTTTTGTTACGCCCTTATACAGGGATAAGTATCGACCAACATAAACACGCAGTTTATCTGTTTAAAAAAAAAAAAAAGACCATACACGTGTTAAGGAAACCCTTTTTCAATTTTGGCAGATGTCTTTTCATATACAACACATTTTTAGTACTGAAAAAGGACTCATATAAGCCCCGTAACATGTGTCTACCACTTTTATCAGTACATCAGACTACGGGTTGAATTCTGAAAATCTGTTGTGCTTGTTTTATTTGTGCCTAAAAGTTTTAGGAAACCGGTAAATAACGTTATGATTTCTAAAAAAGTTTTATTTTACTAAACACCTAAAAGCAATAAAAAAAGGTAATAAGTTTTTTTAAAAAGGAGGAAGGGGGAGGGGAGATAAAGAAGGAAGAAAAAGAAGTGGGTCGCGCAAGCGCCACGGAATGAAAGAAAGAAATCAACACAGTTATTTGTCTGTCATTGAGTAATAAATAACTAATTAATTAAATAAATTAATTAATTGATTAGAATAAAAAAGTAATAAAATTACTCTCTTGAGCAGTAAAAAATTACAAAATCTATGCCTGAATTTATCTCATTTTTAGTGTTTGTTGAATGAAACTTAAAAAAATTGGCTTCATACGATTGATTTTCAGGTCCACGAGTTCATTTATCCTATCTAAAACTACTAGCCACAACTTCCACAGTAATTTATTTTTTTCCTGTTCATTTTGTTTAGTTGTAGAATTATATGCATTGTAAAAGTGTTTAAAATATCAATATGTATTTTTGTATAGCTTCCTTCTCTAAAACTTATAATATGACGTATAATTATCCATTCAAATTTTGAAGAGTCGAGTGCATTGAAAGATAGCAGCAGCCCCCCAAAAGAAAAAAAAAATATTACCATAATAAGTTGCACAATTATATACATTTCTAGGTTGTTAAAATTTATCGCAACGTGTGAAGAATATATTTTTGCCAACATTTGAATTTTCCCATTCAGTCATCATATCAACAACATTTTAAAATAAAAAATCACAGATCCAATTATTTTCCTCAAAAATTCATAAAATAGATTGCATTTTTAAAGTTAAATGCTTTTCTCAAATTTTTTTTCTTGACTAATATGTGTCTTTCATTTCGAAAAATGTATGTTTTGTCCCCTTCACATATGATTGATTTGAAAACAATATGGTGTAAAATGTATTTTGAAAAAAATAAAATAAAATAATTTTTAGTATATTGCAACGAAAAATACGCTCATTCTGAAACTGTGCAACTTTCGATTTCATCATTTGCGCTGACGTCATACGATTTGTGACCAGGCGCGTAGCCAAGGGGTGGCTGAAGGGGCTGGAGCCACCCCCGAAATTATTCCACCTCGAAAGTTGGAAATAGATCTATGCATGCTTAGATAATGTTAGTTTGAAATTAAAGCTCTTGGTTTTTTTTCAAAATTTGCGAACTGTTCGCGGGTGAGCGCGCAGAGAGGGAATTTTCCTCCCGGAAGACACGCAGCTTGTGACAAAGCGTATAGGTCAAATTTCCTAAAAAAGAAGGCTCTGTCCGCGACAAACATCATCCCAGAGAAGAGATACGAATACGAATCCCTCTAGGGCCTGGGTGCGGTGTGGGTGATCATGCAAAAAGTGACATCACTTACCAGTGTGGATAACTAGTTGAAAAGGTTTAGGGCCCGGGACAGAAAGTGCTTAAAAGTGCGACGTACGTCGCAGAACAAACGCGATCTCTGCAGAACATTTCATCCTTAAAAAGAAGAGGGTAAAAAACGCGAGCACAAACGCAAAAGAATAAAAACAAAAAAAAAAAAACGATATGTTCTGCAGATAAAGGTCAAGATTCGCGGTCGCCACTCACCACGTGGCGACCTTGTTTGAAAAAGTGGCGATTCAAAAAATTAAGAGCGATCGCCACCTTTCCTTTTTTTAAAAATTTTCTAAAGTAAATCCCTACTTTTCAAATACCTTCTATGGAATTTTCAACTCTTGCTTCTTTCATGTATGCAAGCACAATAAAAACGCATCAATTCGGCATTCAAGTTACCGAATTTCGGCCGATAGTCTTCATTTCCCTTTTCACAAGAAAAAAATGGCGAAAATGTTTCCCGATTACGCTATTTTTTTTTCTTTGAATTCCTTCTCTCTACTATATAAATCTTTTAAATATAATAGGAAACATTATTAATCTTGATTTTTTTTTTCATAACTTTCATTTCAAACTTACATTTCAGATCGGCCATTTTCGCTTTATAAAATCGGACTCAAGTGTCGCGCCATTTTGAAAATAGTGTGAAAGCTTTAAAAAGAGTTTTGAAAAGAATGAAAATTAAATGTACTGAACAAAACTAGAACTGGAAATATACATTTTTTTATACTTGTGTTCGAAAATGGTTCGTATTGGTGATCGCGGTTTTTGTAAAAGGTTCGTTTCTGTGAGGGGGATTTTTGTTATCTGTTGCTTCTATGATGAAACAAGTAAAATTTTGTATTTACATCTTTTGTGCTCTATAACATTAAACATGAAAAACTATTGAAAAAAATCATATTCCTTTGATTTACCATCGCCAAGGAAGCAAGCTTTTTCTTTTTCCAATTTGAAAGTCATATACATTTTTTTTTGAAGACTTGATAGTTTTAACAAAATATTATGTTTTCTTCACTGAAAATAAGACACATAAGGAATTGTAGTGCACTGATGCACCATTCACCCCCCCCCCCCCCCCATAGGTGGCCACCAAGTTAATCAAGTTTAGTGGCCACTGGCCACTTGCAAAATTTCTGAGTTTTGACCTTTACTGCAGAACAACTGGCAAAAGAATGTTTATATATTCCAATGGTGCACTACCTGGCCATAAATCCGTTAGAAAGTTGTTAAAAGCAGCCACTGTCACAATGTATGGGCCAAATTTTTATAAACATTTTGTAAACAGTACATCTGCATTAATGTTGCAGTATCCGACTTCAAAAGTCATTGACAGAATTGCAAATTCTGAATGTATGCCTTGGTTTTAAATAAATAATTTAATATGTTTTGTCAAAAATGAGTAATAAATATTCTACTAGTTAATTAATATTCTTATATCTATTTTGTGTTGTACTGCGGTCCATCAAATTGGACGACATGCCTGCAGAACATTTCGAACTGTTTGAGGTCATGTTGCAGAACACTGAATATAATTCTGCTCCTGGGGTTTAGGGATTAATTTGTTTCCTAGAAAGGACCAGGATTTCCTATTGTGTGGAGTAGTTGTAAAGGAATAACTTATTGATCTTGTAAGCTTGGATTACCCAATAAACTCTTAATAAAAAGTGTTAAATACTTTACTGGTGTTGAGAAATCATTCTAGTTTTAGCTAATGAAGCGTAGATACCAAATTCAACATAGAGGTAAAAACACCTAGAGTGTAAATTTCAAAAGAACCACCCAAATATAGCCAACAAAACAACTGAAGAATATTATAGAATCACGATTTTTATTTCCTACCTAGATAATCACATCTTTATATGAAGGAAGATCATCTTCATAGAATGAATGAGATGAGCGGTTCTATGTCTTGAAAACTATTTTCAACAGCGTGTTGGGGAATAAGGTTTCTCAAGGTAGAAATTGTGTCTTTATGAGTCAAAAAGCGCTCATTAAGTAATGATATTATAATATCGTTACTTAATGAGCGCTTTTTGACTCATAAAGACACAATTCCTACCTTGAGAAACCTTATTCCCCAACACGCTGTTGAAAATAGTTTTCAAGATATAGAACCGTTCATATCATTCATTCTATGAAGATGATCTTCCTTCATATAAAGATGTGATTAAAGGTGAATGGGGGGATGTGGAAGATGAAGTGGAAGTTCTGCCGAATTGTTGCCGAACTCGGCTGATTGGGTCCCTTCACTGTTAGAAATTTCATCATGAAATTACGGTTAAATGACCGGCAGCAGTCTGTCCATCTAATTCACCGTTAAATTTACGGTTCGGAACATTTTTCTATCTTTACGGGACCTAAACATTTCCAATCAGCTTGGTTAAAAAGCCACAAATACAAAAGTTTACAGTTTTATAACCATTTAAAAATGGTTTCAAAACAAAATTTTTACTGTGTTTGAACCATTTCGAAGCGTAGAATCTTCGAAAGTGTAGAAACCGTGAACGAAGATTGCGGGAATCGAACCCGCTTGTTTTGTATACCAACCTTGCTCTTTAACCATTCGGCCATCAGCACCTCGCAAAACGGTCGTTCATTTTGTTTCATACCTTGCTTTAATGTGCTCTACGCATCCAAGTCAATTCAGTATGTTAATTAAATCACTTAAATGAACAGGCAGATATTATATCAAAACATAACTTTAATGAGTCAAAATACAAACTGGCTCTTTATGTCTCGTTCCTTCTATGTATATTCATGCTCGAGACCATAAGTTGAGTTGCATACATAACACATTTATCAAAAAATCTTTCTTTTCAACAGGAAATCTGCATTAAAATTGAGATTTCAGTTTTTGATTGGATCCAAAGCCATCTTTGGTCTAAATTTACTCTATATTGACGGAAATCATTTTATTTGCTGCAAAAATTAAAATAAACAAGGTTCAACAGCTCAAATTATGGGCTCGCTCATTCGGAAACAGTTCGGTAATCCGATGTCTCAAATTTTTGATTTACGTGTGTATGTCTTTCTATTTAGTAACCACTGCTTAAGCCATTTTTTTTTCCTTCTTTTTTTATATACACATGCAGATTTGAACTGATAAAACTTCATTCATATTTTAACAACAATGAACGACCGGTGAGGTTTCGCAACCAAGATGGACGCCCGATTCTTATTGAGCGCTTGAAAATCACGGTTAGTTAAACCTTCTTTAGGTTAAACAGAGAATACACGATTTTTTTCATAACCAGCGGTTTGAGTACCAACTTTTTAATGGTTATTCAACTGTTTTAATTAAATATGGTAAAATAACAATCAAATAAATGGTTTTTTTACTATTTTCTTAAGGAAATTTTTAACAGTGTTCCTACATTTTGTTTCAAATACTTGACATCCTACCAGTATCAGCAGTTTCAGCTGAGCGAAGTTTCTCAAAGTTAAGGAAATTAAAAACTTACCTCAGAAGCACAAATAACGAAAATCGTTTAATTGGCTTGGCTTTATTCAATATACATACAGTGTTCAGTTTCAGATGACATGGTAATTAACAGAGTCTTTTTAGAAAAGCAATGTTGAAGAAAGACTGTCTTTTGCTTAAATACTATTTTTACACGTACTATTAAATTTTAATTGAAATATAAGTTCTCATTTCTTTATTCTAAAAACCATTTGTTTCACTTAATCAAGGTATTTCTCCTGAATGCAGTATATGCAAAAAGCGTTAAGATTCCTTTTTTTTTTTAGTTTGATTGATTTTAATTTGATAGTTATCGTTTTCGAATGTAACATTTATATTTTTTAGCCCTCCCCGAAAAAAAATCCTGGCTAAGCCCCTGTTTGTGACGTAATAGAATTTAACCAATGAAACGGCAGATGAGTAAAAGTGGATGCCTTATGTTTAGCCGCCTGTGAATTGTTCACCTGTTTCCCTTTACCTAAAATGCGACAGCTCGAGCTAGCGCCGTTTTCCCACCTTCTCTTCATATAAAAAAAACTGAAAGAAAAATGCGGGTCAAAGACGAGCAAAAAATAATTTTGCGTATCGATTTTTTATATATTTTACTCGATTAATTATTTTTTCTCTCGCGATGAAAATCACGCGTCCCGTGGGACGCGTAATAATTTTTTTTTTTCGCATCCCCATCTCCGATTTTTGCGTATTTGCCACGCAATAGCGCATCCGCGGCATCGCTGCTTATGTCCACTTTCCTTACTTTTTTTCACAAGACATGATTTTCTTTGATGTTTTCTTCCTTTTATGTGAATTACTAAATGCTTCTGTTCCAATTATCACTAGTAATCAGCATTTTAAAACAATTTTTTAAAAATTGCCGATATCGGTAATTTTTAAAATTTTGAAAATACCGAATTTTTGGTATTACAATGCGGAAAAACACCGAAGTTCTGGAGTATAACAGGAATACAATCACCTCTGGTTCATCTATATATATAAAATGAACTTTTGAGGTTGTGGCTGCGCGCTCTACAGTAAAATCTACACAACGTACGGTTGCAAAAATTGGCACAAAATTCTATTATAGCCTGATGCTTTGCAAGACGAAGCCGTTTTTTTTTTTTAATTCGGCCTAAAATTTTTTAAATTTAACAATTAAAATATTAATCCCCCAGTATTTTCTTTACTTCGTTCGAATAATTTTAGAATTGAAGTGAAGATAGCTAGGATTTCCGCTCTCCGCGGTTGAATGTAATGTAAACGTAAACATGAGATGAGCCATGCATGAGGCGAGTGTGTTTCGCCAGCTGAAGATAGTTTTATTGTTATAAGCAGGGTTATATTGTTTCTGCTGCAATCTATTAAAAGTTGCAATTACCAAAAGTTTACATCTGTAGCAAATAGGTGGCTGATTATGATTCAACATTTCCGAAACTTTTCGAGCACCTATTCCGAAAGTTAAAAAAACAAAAACGGTTTTCCGAAAAAATTTTAAGGTATTAATTTCATCTGCTTTTCTTTGTACTTTCAGACAAGCAAAATATTTTGTACTACTTTCCAGAAAAGTGACGAATTTGTAGGGGCGGGGGGGGCTGCAATCTCTCATGATACACACATTCAAAATAAAATAAGTGTTTTTAAATAAAGAATTTTAAAAATAGTTGAGGCATTTATGCATTTTACTTATGTAAATTTGTAATGTTTGCTCAATGTTTTGTGATTACTTAAATATCCATTATTATTTCTAAATATAGTCACACTTGAATAAATGTGCAGTGTTCACATAATTTTCAAGAATTCGCCATTCATCAGTTGTATTAAAAAAGGATAGCATTTACAACAATTTCAAGAATTCATCATTTATTAATATTTTGTCATATTATAAGTGAAAAGTTTTCATATCGACAGTGAAACCCTGATTTAACGTCCCGCCAATCTACGTTTTCCAGCATTTTACGTTTTTTTCATCAGGTCCCTGTTTTTCCGTATCCTAACTGATGTTAAAATATCCCAGATTCTAAGTTTGTTACTTAATTAACTTTCACTCGATCGATAGAGAATTTAATTTTGCTTTTGAACATGTTGACGGGAGCACCGCCTCAGTGACGAATTTGTAGGGGCGTTTCAATCTCCAGAGGCATAGCGAGGGTTTTCAGCGCCTGGGGACGACTGAAGACTTTGCGCCTCCCTGTACCCCTGGGGGCTCCCTAATGGGAATTAAAAACTTTTATGCTTCCAAAATGATAAAACTCTAAAAAGCAGCCCTTTTAACTTTCATTTTTAGTAGCGGCCATTCACTTCTAAGGGGAAAATGGGACACTTTGGCTTCGAAAAATTATTTGTCTGATTTCCTACGCACTCCACTCCTGTGCTACATTGGTCATTCCCGATATGATTTGTGGTGCTCCCACTTTTTTGTCGAACATATTCACACCTATTCGGTTCAAATAATTTTCTTCTTGCATTTAAAAATAAAATTAAATAAATTAACACTAATTTGGGGCCCCTTGACGCTGTGCCCGGGGGAAGCTGTCCCTCCTTGCCCCCACCTAGCTACGCCTCTGACAATCTCCCATGATACGCTCATTCAAAATAAAATGATTAAGTTGTTTTTAAATAAAGAGTTTTAAAAATAGTTGAGGCATTTATGCATTTTACTTATGTAAATTTGTAATGTTTGCTTAATATTTTGTGTTTACTTTAATATCCATTATTATTTCTAAATATACTCACACACTTGAATAAATGTGTAGTGTTCACATAAAAAGGGACAACAATTTCAAGAATTCATCATATTTATCATTATTCTATTATATTATAAGTGAAAAGTTTTCATATCTACTGTGAAACCCTGATTTAACGTCTCGCCAATCTAAGTTTCCCGCATTTTACGTTTTTTTCATCAGGTCCAGGTTTTTCCGTATCCTAATTGATGTTAAAATATCCTAGATTCTAAGTTTATTACTTATTGAATTCTCCATATTTTATGTTTTCCCTCAAAAGTGAAAAAAGAAAATTTTTCTAAAATTAGAAATATTTTTCCTTTTGTGCTTTTTTTAAAGCTTTAAGCACATTGTTAAAAGTTAATTATTACTCTCTCACAAAATAAATCACAATCGAGGATTGTTTTTGTTTTCAAGAAATTTCAAAAAGGGGCTATTCAAGTTTATCCAGGTGTGAGAAAGTTCGTTCGTTTCCAGTATGGAACTGGAGAAGTTCGTTCTTTTTGCTATTTTATAAACCAACAAAGCTCCAACACTTCGAGTCTAAAGACGATTTCGTTAGCATGTCACTATTACATGCTATGTACTGTACTCTTATTGGATGGAACAGCTTACATATAGTGGACATTTTACAAATAGTGGAAAATATTTTCTTTCCCATAAGGACTAGGGAAAAAACATGCAAAGCATTTCAATACTGGACGATTCAGCATTCACTTTCAAGTCCATGACTAAAAAACAATCCACTATTAAAGATTATTTTCAACCTAAACTCAAGAATTTGTAATTAAATGCGTTAAAATGGTATGTATTCAAAAATATAGATATTATACTTTTTGAAAGAGTTGAAATCTGCCATTCATCATTTGTAGCATAAAAGGATAACGTTCCCAACCATTTCAAGAATTCATCATTCGTAACAAAATTCAAATCGTTAGTCTATCAGTTTCATTGAAAATGCCTCGCCTACTTATAAAAAAGTTGTTTATAGAGTTGAAATCAGAGCCAGAGAGAACTTTCACCACTGAATTAGCCAAGAAACAATACTAGATAAAAAAAATACGACTTGAGCGTATCAAAAATATGTATGTTCGTGTCAGAACATCACGCCGATTGCCATTTTTGTGGCATTGAATGCTGTAAAAAAAAAAGCAATATTCCATGTTCTGCTCATAACTAAGCAAGTGTCCATTGCACTAACATTAGGAACTGTAGGTAGGATTCCATGATAAGAATAAAATTTTCCTTGCATTTTTAGTGTACTAATTTAGTAACAGATTCTTTTTCAGCTTTGAACCATAAAATTTCAATTTTCTGCATTCACATTCACTTTCGAATTTACTTTTGTCAAGATATGTCTCTTAAGCGATGCATATCAGAAATTGACGTGATACTCCAAAAGCAAATTTATAGGCAGGATATTCCATTATCCGCTACTAAAGAAATGTCTTTGTATATTGGCGTAGCTAAGTGGGGGCGAACCGCCCCAGATGTCACCCATTCAGGGGTGACAACCAGCCCCGATGGAGAAAAAAAAAGAACCTTTAAAAGCTCCCTAGAATAAAACAAATACTTAAAATGGGAGAAAAAAATATCCAATTTAATTTTCTATTTTTGAGCAAAGTGTTTCCTTTAAAAAATATTTACAATGTTTTTAACCGCTAATCATAACCAGTGCCCTCAACAAATACTTTAAATATTATGAGGCTTATGATGCAAATGGTGTTCTTCTTTTTCCAAAACTGCAATTTTTTTAACAAAACATTATTATATTTCATTAAAACACATACTTCACGGTTTACATGATGTTTTTTTTTTTTTTTTTTTGGATGAGGAAGGCGTAATTTTTTCCACTGGGTCACACCCATGCTAGCTACGCCACTGCATTCCATACAATTTTCACTATCAACATACTTCCCATATAGCTGCAACTAATTTTTTTTTATTTCATCAAATTGCTTACATATACATAGTCCAGTCTGATCAATTTATCAATTCCCCATTTAGACTAATTTGTGGCAATTAAAATTTTATATTTACAATTATATAAATTCATTTCTCTGATTTGATTTCAAAATGTATGTTTATGTATAAAGCTACTAATACACTTATTTTTTAATTTTTGTATCACAATTTACTCTTTTTATTGGTTTAAATAAACATTTATGAAATAACAGTTATATTTTTGAATTCAGACTCAGAAAGAATGTACTGCTATCTATCAGAGTCAGAGTAAAAAAAAAAAGCTATGTAAAAGTTTTGATGATGTAATAAAGATAAATATGCCACATGATACAAATATAGTTCAATAAATATAGGTTATGAGTGATAGAGGGGGAAAAAATTACACCTAAGTCAAGGTAGATATACATTTGTAGAAAAATACAGGCTGAAATAAGTTTTAATCGGCTCAGAAGCGACTTAAGAGGTCGCCTTCGGTGACTTGCTTGGGACAAAAAACAAGTTGCGCCGTAGGCGCCGCTATTTTAACATTGCACGGGCAACGCCGTTGCGGGTACCGCTAGTTGTTTTATAATTTTGTAACAATCCAAGTTGAGGGGTTTGTGCTCGCATTCAATTTTTCGATCGAGATTTTTTTAAAGTGTTTGTTTTTTCAAAAGCGATTTTTGTTGATTGTTTGCTTTCGTTCCTTCTTTCTAATTTCAATAACAATTCAAGTTGACGGGGGCGAATATTCAATATTTTTTAAAGCCAAAATTTGTGAGACAGAAAGTTCCGTTTGGATCATCGTAAAAAGACGGATTTCCGTCTCCAGACGGAAGAGTGGCAGCCCTGCTAAAATGGTTGAGGTATGTTTAAAAAAATTTAAAAAAAAAAAAATTCGATTTACATTTAAAAGATATTTTTTTTATTTAAAAAAAATCATGAACCCTGGTGATATACCAGTTGATGACTAAGTCTAAGAAAAAGTCTCACACAATAGATGTTAAAAATGCAGAATTTCTTTCAAATATATATAAAAACATTTGCTTTTTTAATATGTATGCATACTTTGGCACTTTTGTCCTACTGTTACCGTGACAAGATATTTAAGTTTAGAGAAACATAATTATTTTCAAAACAACCTCTAATTATGCATTAAATGAGCCCTTCTTAAAGCATCCAAATTTTTTCAATAGATTTCTTCAATTTAAATGAACTTTAAAGTTGATGGTGTAGCCAAAATGATCAGGTTCCCTCCAGAAAAGTTTCCTTCCATTACCAACTTTAAAAGTTCAATTAAAAATTAAATAAATTATTACGTGTAAAAATTCAACTTTATTAATTTTCAAATAACTTAGTAGAAAATATAAAGGTTTGATTGTCAGTTTATTGAAAACAATCATTTTTTATAATTACCAAGCTCACAAAGTCCTAATTTTGTTGTAAAAATGCCTTTCTGTTACCCACAGCATTCACCAAATAGAAGAATAATATTTCTGCATAAGCTTGATTTTTAACTTTGTGGATACCCTTTCTAAGGATTTTGTTTCGATGTTTAATGTCAAGGTAAGTCTGCTTCTTTCGAGGGGAGAGCAGCATTCAGTTTTGCTTACAGGCAGTCCTCATGAAGTGCTGTTAATTGTAGTATAACTCTCATAACCTTCAGTTGTTGGGCCCAGTCTCAGTTAAATTTCAAAGATTAAAAAGTTCTTTCCCAAAATAACTCCAGATTTTACAGCATTAAAGACGGGTTTAATTAATTGGGCTATACTGTGAATCTAACTTGTGCACAATTAAATTTCATATTCTTGAATTTTTGCAGAAAATTAGAATTTTTTTTTATATGTGCACATATACACTAAAAAAGGGGGGGGGGCGGGCAGGATTCAATAAAAACAATAACATTCAATATTATCCTATATAATAATCAGATTTAAAGTGATCATAGTAGTGCTGACTCCAGGATTAAAGAGCCGCCAGGGGGAACTCCGAAAAGGGCACCATGTTTTCTTCAAAAAGGGCACCCTTGAGTTGTGCTTCAAATTTTTTTACCCCCCCCCCCCCCCTTCGCCCTGCATTAAAGCACCTTTGCTTAAATTGATTAATAAAAGTGATCATAGTAGTGCTGACTCCAGGATTAAAGGGCCGGCAGGGGGAACTCCGAAAAGGGCACCATGTTTTCTTCAAAAAGGGCACCCTTGAGTTGTGCTTCAAATTTTTTTACCCCCCCCCCCTGCATTAAAGCACCTTTGCTTAAATTTTTACAGGTAAAAAAAATTAGTGTTAAAAAAAAAAGCTTGCAAGGTTGCAAACTTTGCATGTGTACCTCAAAATATAGGTTTCCATTTTGAAAAATATATACGCATATATGTATCACTTATGCACATTTTCATATGTATTCTGCTGCAAAATTATGAACTACTCAACAAAAAAAAAATTTAGGTCTTGGTGACATTTCTCCATCACCAAGTTTGGGAGGGGATTACCAAAGTTGCAACAAATCCGGAAAAGACCCCCCACAAAAGTACTCCCAATGTGGCCGTACAAGTCTTAAGGCTGGCTTTGATTATTATTGGCAAGTATTTCAGGTGACGGTAGCCTTGGATTTCAAACTTGGTGCCATTTTAAACATCAATCATAGAGCTTTCAAATTTTTCCTTAACCATTTTGTTTCTAATTGAAACATTTTTTTTTCTTTTTAGAGGAGGGGTGGGGTGGGAACTTTGGAGAAAATAGTTTTTTATTTTTACTCAATATATTTTGTGCTTTTTACCATTGAAAAAGAAATTATATCAGGTGATAAAAAAATGCTGCACAATTAATTATATGCAGGAAAACTACAATTACATTAGATAATTGCTCGCACGCAAATGCGAGCCACATGCTAGTACAATCTTTACTTATTTTATTCTTCTATGGGCAAATGTTATGAGAGGAAAATAGTGAGCAAATTATGCTTGTATTGAACACCTTATTTAATTTGTTAATTTTTTTTTCTAATAAAGCCATAAATTTCGGGTCCAAAGTCTTGGAAAGAAATAACTGTATTTGGGCCCAATAAGCGTTTTGCTGATCACTGTTTAGAAAATAATAAGAAATATTGTAAACCTAAAGCAGATGCTAAAAGATTGCTGCCGGATTATACCCAGTTTGCTAATTAGCACATGATGAGTTTCCCGCATGCAAACAAAGAAAAGCATATACATGAGACACAAATACTATTTTTAGCACATATCAACTGATTAGTATGTAGAAATTAAGATGTTTAAATTGAAAAGAAAAATGCATATTTGGCTTTGAAAATAGTATTTAACTGTTTTGTCTTATGTATAAATTTTGCGAAATGACGACGACGCCGTTTACTGTTTTATTTTATTATTTTTTTCAGTAGTAGGGCTAAATGCTAAACCCAGAACAATTACACATCATGGAACCCTAAATTTGTAATCACAAAATTTTCAAAAAAAAAAAAAAAACCAACGGCTCTTGATTTTAATGAAAAATCGGGAAGCGTTTTTTAGTTTTCTTTTTCTGGAAATATTTTAAAAATATGAAAAAATGAATTGTAATGAACATGTTTAAGATAAAAATCCACAGTTTTCATTATCGTGTCTGAAAAAGTTGCAAGTTGTATTTGAGACCGCGATTTCCGAAAAAAGGTTCGTTTTTGTGATACAGAGTTCCTATTAATTATTACTTTATAATTCTAATTTAATATCATACCATTTTGCTTTTTTCTATTTTTTCGTACTTTTGTTATATGTATTGTTGTTTTTTAGACTGAGCTGTAAATTTCACGCAATATAGAAAATTCGTAAAATTGAAGTGCGGGCTTTCTTTTATTTTTCCGATATTATGATCTTTTGTAATTAAAAGACTTTAATAAGCGGCTAGAGAATATAAAATTATGTCAGAATTTGAGTCTATTGTTTAATTAATGAGGTTAAAAAAAAGAAAAGGGAAAAGTCTGGATTTTTCGATGTTATGCCGTGAACGTAAGTCGACCTTTACTTCGTTTTTCGTGCCAAATTTCTCGACATATAAGCAAGTATACACAGTATTAAAAAAATGCTATTAATGAATGAAATGCTAATGGCAAATTATGAGTTATGATTCTATTTACAAAATTTGTTGAATCAGGACCCAAAATCCGGAGAGATCGTCGCTCCGAGCGTTCCAGATTTGAAGTCCCGAATTAGGTTTTAAGATAAAAAAATGTTCTTTTTGCTCGTTTTTATTACTTTTAGATCGGGAGTTTTCCGAATTGCCGCACATCGGCAGGCAGCGGGTTGCAAGCGGTTCATCCCGACTATAAATACAAATAGCATAATTTAACTAGCAGATATTCATATTTGTTTAGGGCTATAAACACCTGTAAAGTGAAAAAAAGGCACGTCATGCGTCCCCTTACTACCTCCAGTTGTTGCAAGAAGCTGAAGGGGAGAAGACAATGTTCTGGCGCTCTGAGAAAACTAGTGGGGTAGAGCTCAAAACTCGCGGTCGCCAGTCGCCAAATGCGACCAATTTTCACGTTTTGGCGACCATTGTTTTCATTGAAGTAGCCAATGTGGATACCATTTGCTAATGCTAAAATCCTTTCCCAATAAAGAAGAAAGAAATCGGAGTTAATTTTTGCTGGAATTATTACAATTATCTTGAAAGTCGTAAGGTATTTTTGCATGCACAACCTTAAATCTGCTTAGTGGTCATTTCATTTTAAAAAATAATAAGAAAAAAAGTAAAGATAGAAACAGCCAAAATCGTCATGTGCTTCGCCGAAAATTGGATTCTACGTTAGAGATTGTAATCCTTTCGCATCGGATACAAATTTCAATTATTTTCTAAATTAGAAGATATTTTTCGCACCTACTACCTTAAATCTGCTTATTTTGCATTTTATTTTAATAGTTTCTGGCTTTTTTTTTAACACTGCTGATATTGAACACGTGTTTGTCGAAAATTGCGTTTATCATTATTGTTTCATTTATTTATTTACTTCAAATTTGATTTTAGAGCTATTTACTTTTTAGAAGATACTAAATTTTGGATAAATAAGAAATTTTTAGAAAATTGTAATTTACCTGGATCTAACTTCTTAAAAAAATACAATAAACAATTATTGAAAACTGTTAGCTAAATAAACAGTTATTGAAAAGAAGTATTATCAAAAATCATAAAATAAGAATTTTTTTTTACTTAAGGGTGTACCAGTCTCAGAAGAAAAACTACTTTTACTCAATAGATGGCGCAGAATGTTGCTCGGTGGTTGTGACGTATTGTGACGTAGACAGTGTGCTCAGTTGTACGTTTTAGCAGCAAAACTCTAGATTGACATATGACAAGCGAAGTGTCTTCAATGCGATTTTCAGCTACCGCAGAAGGGAACAGCTTACCCCAAGGTCAAGGAAGGGGAGATCGGGGAGATAAGAAGAGCAATAAATGCCTTTTGTTTGCAACACATCGGTCAACCAAGACTTTCCCAGCCCAAAGCATTCTAAGCAGGATGCAAGAATGAAACGTTTTCTGTATGATTTGAAGATTTCACCCGAAAGTGGTTTTTGAAATTTCGTTGCACAGTTTTGGATTCAAAATTATGTTTATACGAGAAAAGGAATGCAATATTCACAACATGAAGAGGAAATGTATTGCATATATTTCGAACGAGTTGGAATTGCTTGTTTTTGGGACGAAATTTTTAAATCAATTACAGATGCTGAAAATTTTTAAAAGATTTCTATTGCAGCGCTGTCAATATGAACCGGTTATTTAATGAAATTGTGAATGTTACCCTTTTAGATCAAGACCGCAAAGTAAAATGACAATCAAATTTTCTTTTCAAATCTATCATGAATTCTTTTTCAAATTCCTTTTCCAAATCTATCATGTACATTTAAATTCACATTATTCACAGCTTTGAGAGAACATGAAAAAGTATAATAATAATAAATTAACCCATAAGTACACTGTACATAATGACATCTTATTCATACATTATTACTTTCGTTGATATCAAGAATCTCTATACTATAAAAAAGGAATTCGTGCCCGGTAGTTTAGAGAAATTCTGCCTTGCGCGCTTCAAACTCTTACAAGTCAAATACTATTCAATGAAAAATTCTGAAAATTTCATGAATTATAGAGAACTTTATGAAAACCACGCTTGATGTAAAACATTTATAGATTCGAATAGTAATATTATAATATCATTTAATTCGAAAAGCAACGAATTTATTTTCTCTTTGTTTGCGCCGACCAGGGTTCAATTAAAATGAATCAATACGGTTTTTGGGATGCAAAGAAGTAGACCTATGTATTTATGCGTTACACAGCTCTTTTTCCGTAAATCGAATTTTTTAAGTTGAAAAAAATCCAATTTGAACTTCAAAACTGAAACTTTTTCAATGCTGGGTAAGCTATCTAAACCCGTATCGTCAAAAAGGAATAAAATTAAAATTTTGAAAAAAATGTTTTACTTGGAACAAAATTTAATCATTCGATCACAAAAAAAAGAAAAATATGCATAAATAATTGTTTTGACATCATTTGTTTTACCGAGCAATAGAAACACATTTATTGAGCTTGAGCCCTCTGTTTGCTCTTTTCAGAGTTCAATTTTAAATGAATCAATACGATTTTTGAAATGCAAAGGGAAAGACCTATATATTTATGTTTCACAGAGACCTTTTTAGAAGTTTGACTTATAAGTTGCAAAAATCGGATTTAAAATTCCAAGCTCCAGCATTTTAACGCTAGATAGGCAGCATTCTTAATCCATAGCGGTATAACGTTAATAAGAAATTAAATAAAAATTTTGAAATTTCTTCAATCATGGTTTAACTATTCGACTATTCAATCACAAGAAAACACAATTTGAAAACTTTTGTATGAATAAATTTTAGGGAATCATTTCAGTCTTACAGAAGCAGTAGGGGGGAACGTATTGAGCTTGATCGGTACTTATCGGTTAATAATATCAATATGCTAGCCATGATTTAGCAGGAACATCGCCAAATCTCATAACAATGTAGGTACTTTCTTGAATGACATAAAAGTTATGGTAGTTATTTTCATGTGGGTAATTTATTCACAGCTCATTAGATCATTTAATTTATAAAAAACTAAAAATATTTAAATTATGTGCAATTTTTTCATTTCTATATTATAATGAAAGTTATTTTCTACTTTGCTATGAGGATTCAAATTTTGAACTTGCCGATGAAAGAAGTAATAGATATTAATGTTAAAGTAGATTTGGTGCATTAATTAGTTTGTACGTGGACGTGCCAGGCCTTAGGCGGGCTATCGCAAAAATTACATATTCTTCCGACAGGGAGGCCTAAAAAATTGATTCTGAAAATTCCCCATTTGAATAAGGACAACAGCCCCTAAAGATCTCCATTACCCACTTAAAAATAATTTTTGCCGCAAGGCGGACATATTGAATAAAATAGTCTGAGTCAAAAGGCGTTACATTACAAATCATCTGGATCTATCTATTGATCTATTTGCATACATAATGGCGGAAAACATTAAAAAGAAAGGGAAGGAAAAAAAAGCAGGATAGAAAGGGTGGGAAAACCATCTCAGTCGTTTTACACACCAGACCGATGTTGCCATACATGTTCTCCGCCAGGGACGTAACTAGAGGGGGCAGAGGGGGCGTATGCCCCGGGCGCCAGATAATTTTAGGGGCGCTAAATTGACTAAATGTGTGTGTTTGCCCAAATGCATATACTTTTTTGTGTATCTATGGGGGAAAGGGGCGCTAAATCCTGGTCTTGCTCCAGTTAGAAAATTACCTAGTTACGTCCCTGTTCTCCGGTCAGGTTCGTATTTTATAAAGTGAAAAGAATATTTTTTATTGGGCGGACAGTGACCTCAGGTTGACGTCCGGTTTCGGCTTTTTCTGCACCCCCTAGGTATACTTTTTGTTTTGCTTCCTTGTTATTCTTCTAAATAGCCTATGTAATAAGTCATTTCCGCATCGAAAAACATCGAAAACTATATATAAATATTTTGCAATGGGATGTCAAGACATACCTTCTGTGTAATACCCAACAATACATACTCATGTGATGTCTTCAAAAAAATTATCTTGAAATGTTGATGAAATTTTTAAGCATCTTCTTTTTATTGAAATGTGGAGTAAAATATTTCCCATATTTTCATAATTCGATAACAACTTTAAATAGACAACAAGACTTATAGTAAACTATTCGAGAAATTTATGACCATGCCCAGAATCTTCTAATGTCTGAAAATATAGGCTAAAATTGCATTTTTGGCACTAATATCAATGAATTTTTTCAGCGAAATTCCTCGATAGGGAGGGGTGAAGTGCCCGAACCCCTCCTTTTTCCCCAGGCCCAACGTCACTAAATATAGCCCAGAATTACGTGTTTTAGACTTTAATTTCTAAAATTTTTCGGGGGTAGAGCCCCGAACCTACCTATTTGTGAGCAAATAATACCTTCTGGATTTTTACATAGCTTTTCCGAATACCCTGACGCAATTATCAAAAGAAAAGAATGATGGATGGAAAAATTAGTTGAAATTTATTCAACCTAATGTCTCTGAAAAATATAAATGGCACATTAATTTTAAAATGTCCCTTGGATGTGCATGTACATAATATAAATATTATATAAATCTGGAATTACCCGATCGATAAAAATTTGGTGGTCACCAAACTCATACCCCCCCCCCCCCCCCCCGTTTTTTTAACTTCGGGGCTGCTCTGTTGACAGCACGGTTTAGGGGCGACATTCTCAAATTTCGCTGCTGGCGCCACTAAGTCTAGTTACGCCACTGATAGTACTTCAGCAAGATGGCGGCCTTCAGCACCAATACACTGATGCAGTCCATTTCTGAAGTTTTGGGAAACTTTTCTGCTCATTTCTAGTGGTATGACGGATATTTCCTCGATAATTTGGTCCTTCAGCTCTTCTAAAGTATGGGGAACTTTCTTCTTCAAGTTACCCCACAAAAAATGCTTAGGGACCGTAACATTAAGTGGGATATTGAAATGCACACAAAGATGCAGTCTATTCGCTCTGCGTGGAAAAATACACTGTATTAATATATTGCTGCAGAAGGCCGCCATCTTGCTGAAGTGATGTTTAAAACTTAATATAAAAAATGGTATTATATACAGAATACAGATAAAAATTTAAAAAGTTTTAACTCTCAAACTGTATTAGTTTCTTTTTATATATAACCCTTCAAAACCGGGTCATTACTTTTGCCTCACCCTGTACTCCAGCCAGAGATCTCTCGCCCCCCCCCCCCCTACACACACAGTACGAAATATAAAGCCTTATTGCAAGGCCTGATGTACACCTGTTTTATGTTTCTTCTGTCTTTCAACCTAGGACACTATACTTGATTTTCAAATCGCTTTGGTTTGTTTCTCTTGACTTGGGCGGAGCTCAAACTCAGGAAATCAGTTGAGTTCAATGTAGGCAGCGTTTCTCAACCTTTCAGTATCCGTGGCCCAGCTTTCAATCATAATTTTCATTGCGTCCCCATCCGCTTACAATGTACAGTCACTCAAAAAATTAAACTAACAAGGGTACCATATAAAATATATGTGTTAGCCCTTCAATACAACACAACATTTATGTGTAAGGAATGTGCCGTTTCGGTTCACTTTCTTCAGAAACCCTTCATCATACAACACAATATTTATGTGCCACTTAAAATTCTTCTGGGTTACTTAGATAAAACCGAAAATGTTATTTTGCATTCTTCATACATTTTCACTAGGAGTGCAATTCGGCATTTTTTTTTTTTTAAGAAATATGTTATTTTGTTCAACTACAAAAGTCCACAAAACATCTACATTTACTTTGGAAATACTAAGGTTTAAATTCATATATTTGACAAAAAGCGTCCGTCCTATGCCATAAATTTTACACATCTGCTAGATTGACCTGATTATTTTCATGTACAATGACATATCCATGCTGATAGTTTATGTCTGTATTTTCTTCCATTGGTGAATTTCCCCTCCAACCATACTGTAGCAATAAATTTTCCTTACTCCATCGTTCTTTATCTGGTATAATGTCAGTAACTTTAAGTTTTTTCTTCGATCGATTTAGCTTATATTCTATATCATCTTGATTCTCATGTACGTCATCTTCACATAAAGAATTAAGTATTTATCAATATCCAATTGCAGTCCATACCTTTTCCAAATGACTCTTTCTTGTCAACCTGGTGGTTTGAAATTAATACTCCGATTATTTTTTCGAATTTTTTTCATATAAGAAAAATTCTTAAAAAGAAACTAATGTAATTTATTAAAATTATTCGGAGCACGAAACGGAGCCAGAGCAAGTAGTAGTTGGAGCAGAGCAACTAAAAAAAATTGGTTGCTTTACATCTAATTTGAATTACTTTTACAAAATTCTTTAAATGAATTTATTTTAAAAGTAATGCTAATATATAGTGATTTTGCACAATTTTCTTGTGTCGGATTCAATCATTTTTTCTTTTTTTTTTGATGATTCTCTCCCCCCCCCCCCCCCCCCGCCCACCCTCTCTCAATCAGTGATGTGTTTCGTCAAGAAAAATATTAGTGCTGCAACACTGATTAAGAACACTATTTACTTGTTACATGGACCAGTGGTGGTTCCGTGTACTTCGTGGTAATAGCGCTACGGACATATTTTTATAGTATAGAAAATGCGCAGCAAACAATCAAACAAAAGACTATGCTTGCTTTTTTTTTTGGATAAGACATTTAACATTCTGGTGATTTACGGAGAATCCCTTACAAAAAAAAAAAAACAAAAAAAAAAAAAAAAACTACAGAAATTCTGTTTCAGATACTTGAATTTAAGACGATTTTGTAAAAATACGCTAAAAAACTAATAAGTTTCAAACTAATTCTTGCGGCGCCCCTATAGAAAAGTTATCTACCAATTCAGTATTCAGACTCGGACAGCTGCCCCTTTTGCCTTCCCTTTTATGATGCCGCCTGACGTCTCCCCTCTTCGCATCATAGCACGGCCACGCTTACTTTAGCAACCCTCTAGAAGAAAACAAAAATTTCGCGCACAACTTCTGCATCACCAGCGAAAACTAGTGTCTTATTTATCCCGCAGCACCACACGTGATCATCAGTTACTGATTCTGGAGGAAAAAAAGTTCTTGAATGCTTTATAATGCATCTGAAGGAATAAAATTCAACACAATAAGTTTATAGTATGTATAAATTGCTTTTTAGCTTAAAAATAAGAAAAAAACCTATGTAATTTACAATAAAACACCTTTTACGCCTTTTATTCGTACTTGTAGCGCCATCTGTCAACATTTTCCCTAAATAAAAGAAATAGCGCTCAAACTGTAGAAATTTCAGAACAAACTTATCTAACAAAAATGTTTTTATTATTTTTTACTAAATATTTCAATTGCAATTTATCAACGAAAAAATTCTGCTTCAGAAAAATATGTTTTGAGTTTCTACGTTTAGCTCATTTCTCGTGTCTCTGTTCCAGATATTTTTTTCATTATTGATGAAAAGTACTTTTCAGTAATATTTTTCCTTAAAAGTATGCAACTTAGCTTCAATTAATTTAATGTACGGTGTTCTTTACATATTCATGCGACACAGCGCAAAATTTCATTAAAATATCATGGTTAGATTTTTTGCAAATCGGTTCCCAGTATCTCATGTTTATCACGATTTCCACAAGAACAGCCTTAATGATAATAACAATAATCAGTGCCGGATCTAGGGTGGGGATAGCCCTGGCCCATGCCCTGGGCGGCAGTTAGGGGGGCAGCAAATTCAACAATGATGTACAAAAGGAAAAGAAAGAAAGAAAATGGGGGGGGGGGGGGAGGAGAAAGAAAGAAAAAAATATTTAATTATGAAAATTTAACTTTTGAAAAAGAATTAAAATCTTAGTTCGACGCTCCGATTTTATCATTGATCAGCTTATTGCTAACGATTAATTCCGATTAATAGAATTATTTATTTGTATAAACTGTTGGAAATTCTAAAATTGAGGTTAAGGGGAAGAAAATTTCGTAATGTCAAAATTTAAATTTTAAAAAGTCAAGGTTTTTTCCCCCTTGTGATAGCGAAATACGTATAAATCATGCTATGCTCAGACAATACCCAATGGTTTTTCTTTTAGAAACTTTTAAAGCATCCTTTTGGGAAGAGGTGGGAGCTTGTAAGTGTCGTTTGAGAAGACAAACACATGGTTCTTTGATATGGACATTAGTAGAAAGGAGAGGGACCTGCCCTCAAGATTTTTAAAAAAATGTCCATTTTTATTATTATTTTTATGAGTAAAAGTGTTTAAATTTCAGAAAGTTTTTGTTTGTTTATTTTCCCCTAAAATTTGCTTCCCCCCCTAAATAGTCTCAAAATGTCTCCTAAGGGCCTCCACTTTTGGAAACTATATGCACCAGTTTGCATATAGTTTCCAAAGTTATCCCAGGGAGGGGGATCAGAATTTCATATCTCCCAGTTAAGAAGGACCCAACATATGCTCTACCCTTTAATATTGAGCTGAAGGGTCAATGCTGTGGGAACATTAACGAAAGTTTATTGGTTTAACAGCAATCCTAAAAGGAAAAATACTAAGAAATAAAAATGCCCAAGCATGAAAGTTATATGAAATATCAACAATAATTGGTTAGAGGGGGCGGCATTTTTAAGTTTTGCCCCGCCTCGGAAATCTTCACGATGTGATACTGATAATAATGTGTGTGTATAAATAGAAAAAAAAGCCAGAGTAATTTTGCCAAGGTAGATAATTGTTCAATCAACTTTTAGTAGGAATTTAGGCATCGATAAGCAAGAAAAAAGGGAGTATTTTTTCAATTCTGAGAAAATTAAGTTCCAAAAGACGGCATTGTAGGTTATATTGAAAAAGTCCATTCATATTTTTGGTACTAGATTTTGCGCTATTCCCTGTTCGAATTTTAATGCATTGCATTGACAAATATGTTATTATTACATGTATTTATTTCAAGTATAAAGATTAAACATTAGCTAAAAAATTAGTCCCGGAGGGACTAAATGTTCTTAAAATGTCTAACTTTAAAAACACCTGCGATTGCGTGCCTGAGAAGAACTACATGGCTTAGTTAAATGTAAATGTAATTTAAACGCTCATCGCAATTGATACCAGTTTTGTGCTCTTAAAAACAATGCACAATTAAATTTTTTGGCAGATGTGCACATTTTTTAAGTTTGGCTACCATTTTTTGAAATTTGGCTACCATTTTGTGGGGTTTTAGTAGCCATTGGCTACCAATCAAGAATTGGAGTTTTGAGGTATATAGTGGGGACAAATAAAGGTGGGGGATCCTGGATTGAAGTTTTCCTACTGCACTTCCTGCTTTGAAGTCCGTTCTGCCGATGTGTCATGGTCTGAATAGACCGCAGGGCACATAGAAAAGAGAAGAAAGAGGCCGCGGGGCGCAAGAAAGATTGAAAAGGGCAGCCGGATGCGGCGCCCTGCCAAAATGACTTAGAGTCAGCACTACATAGAAACAGCACTTTCTGATTTGCCTCACTTTTTGGACCTATTTCAAATTTATTCCACAATTTCAGGCTTTCCCTAACCTTGTAAGAACCCTGGTTACTCATTTGTTAGAGGAAAATATCTCCGAATGAGAAAGAAAAATGTTTACCAAATCAAGGTTCTACTGGATTACACCATATTTTACCCTCAATTCACATCACAGCAACATACTACAATTAAAAATAACTCAACACAAATAAATCAAACATTTCAAAATATTTTTCCAGTAGATTACAATAAAATTTACAGCATATAAAACACAATTCCAGTATCAGTAGACACCCTGTTTTAAATATTTTTTGAAGCCAATTTAAAGTGAGAAATAAGGTCTTCTTAAGGACCCTTCATTTTTTTTCAAAGTAAATAAGGTCTTTTTAAGAGTTTCTAAAAGAGAGTGGGAACCCTATAATCCAGAATCTAAAAATTAAAATAATAATAAGAGAAAACTCACCGCTACCAATTTATCGGTTTTTTTTTTAAAATTTACTTGGTTAAAATGTTTTAACCAAAAGACTTTCATTACTTTTTAAAATTTCGTTACATACGTGTTCATACACTTAAATGGAACTTACCAACTTCTTTCCACATTGCAAGATGTGTCGTTAAAAAACCATCTCTGATTGCTTTCAAGATCATTTCATCGTCATCATGCCAAAAATGTTTGAAATTCACAATATTATCAAGCAAATTGTTTTTCGCATACAGAGCAGCTTCTTTTCCTCCATGACCATCAAAGATCCCAAAAAATGCATATTCTAAATCATTTTTATCTTCCGTTTGTTGATAAGCCACAACAAATGCATCTTCCATATATTTTCGTCCACCTTGACTTGACTGACCAGTCACTCTTAAACTTATTTCAAAGGCAGACATAATTTTCAATTTAATAGACAGTTTCAGCAAAAACAGCAATGGAGGATGACTTAATACTGGCGCAAGCGCAAATTTCACGATTGGGCACAACTTTCTTTTTCTTCCACATTAACACGAAATTTTAAAAATGAAATTTGAAATATAGACGAAATGATATGATTCAGTTACCAGATTATTAAAACTGATGCAACTTTGAAAAATTGCAGTGCTTAACTTTAAAAAAGTGCAGTTCAACAGACACTAAAAGTCATTTCAACGGACTCTGAAGCAGTTATTTACTATTTTTCTTTTATTATTTTTATAAAAGTGCTTTGCGTTACGATTAATCGATAAATAACAGCATTCACAGTAGCGAATATGCACGCATGCGCAAAAATATCAAGTGCTGGGAATTACTAATGAAAAAAATCATGAGTAAAAAATTTATGGAAAAATTATAAATACGTTTACGACTTGAAGAAATCTCTCAACGTCGCGTCGCGTCGTCTTGGAAAAATTAGGTACCTTTTGCCTGTGCCGTTGCCAAAAAGTCTGTTTGGCGAGATTTGCGCCGGGTTAATAGAAAAGTACCAAAAAATGTAACACGTCACGATGTGCTGCTACATTAGCTTATAATTTCATTATAAATAATTAGTTTCAAAGAAATAATAAGTTAGTTCAAACCATTTCTGCACTGTAAAATGACAATCTCCCCTGAATTCGAATTCAACTCATCTACTTCAGTTGAGCAATAAATTGCGAATAATGGAAGCCGTAGCTCAGATATCGAAACCGACCAGTCGGCAGAGTAGCTGTGACCGAAGTTGTGTGTAGGGTCTTCTGGTTGTGCAGATTTCTGTCACGAAAGCAATGAAAACTTTGAACATTTCAGCGATCGTCATATTCTTGAAAGTATTGGTTGTAGCAAGTGTCATATTTTTGGTATGGTATTTAATTTCTTTTTGGTCCGTTGATTATATTTTTGTTTGGTATGTTGTGTAATGTTTTGTTTTTTATCCTTCTGTGAGTGTGTTGCAGACTTGCATATAATGTAAATTATTCATAAACACGAATGGAAAGTAATTTGGGATGGAATTCCCAGATTAGGGGTCATTCATAAATGATGTCACGCTTCGAGGGGGGGAGGGGGTTCTAGAACTTGTGACAAGAGGGGGGAGGGGGTATCAAGAAGTGTGACATCACCCATTTTGGTTAAAGTAAAAGTATTTAACATCAAGCTAATTAAATTTTTTTTTTTTTAATTTGTTTTGTATTCATACTGATTTTATATCGATAACATCGATGCTGATTAAGGTTTAAATTTTCTTTTAGAAACTAAAACTAAACTCAGTGGCGCACCAGCCCTTTTTTGGGGCTGAAATTATCTTATAGATAGAGGTTAAAAGGAAATCTTGGGTGTTAAGATTTTCAAGACAAAGTAGCGCGGGTCATTTTTATTGACTTCAAACAATCTTAAGAGAAAAAATATCAAAATAAAGCAGCTGAACACAAAATAAGCGTCATCTCATCTTTGGTTTCCTTTCATAACTATTTTGATAAAATCCACACTTATGAGCAAAAGTATCAAGACAGTACAATGCCACCTAATTCTGTTTCTGCACGAACATTTTTACAGAATTGATTCAATACCAATTTAAAATAAATAGTACTATTTCATTCATTTTTTAAGCAAGTCGTTTTAATATAACACAAGTGGTTGAATTCAATTTCAAACTTTTCTTTTGCCTAAATTCTAAGATAAAAATAAAATATTTATGGCGTAGTAGACATCCTTGAATTTTTTCCTTGTGCATTACAACTACGACACTCGACGAGGTTGTGTAACCGTTAAAGCAGGGCTCGATAAATACTGAGCCCCGACTAGATATTCAGTGCTGGCGCCAAAAAACACAAGGATTATTCTGCAATTCTTTTAAATGAGCTGTCATCACTTGGATGATCTACTTGGTTAGTTGGGAGTATCACGTGGAAGCTGTTTACTGATGCCTGTTTTCTAAATGAGTTCATTTAGATATCAAAATGTGCGAAGGGGAGGGGTATATTCCGCTGTCACTCCCCCCTTCTCAATACTCACATGGGAGCTGGCTCCTTACTCTTTTGCCTCTCACCTAGATTTTTAAGAGACTCAACTTTTGAGATCGTGTGGATTTCAAGAAGCTTGCTTTTTGTTTAGCTAGAAATAAGTTTTATTGTTGGATTTGATTCCCCAAGATAGTCTGGTGTTTGTCTAATGGCTTTTGAAATGTATGAAGGGGCGGGCCTGTATGTGAGTGGGCGTTTGCACAAGCAGAGACTATTCTTTCGAGAGCTAATTGCTAGTCTAAAATTTCGTACTTTAAATCGTTGCTTAGGGGTCGTTCATAAATGATGTCGCACTTTTTTTCAATATATTTGGCCCCCCCAACACAATTTCCAAATGCCCATGTACTCTATGAACGAGCACTTATATTCACCTTGGGAGGAAGAACAAGGTAAAGAAGAATGATTACAAATAATTTTCTGTTTTATAATAGGGTATAAATTTTTTAAATGTAATAAATTTTACATTTATAAAATCATGTAAAATTTATTAAAATATATACAATACACAAAATTATATATATACATTTTATTAACTACTTATTTCTAAAATAATAAGAATTTGTTAAGTATTTAAAATATTACTTTATTCAACTCCTCCGTCAGCGTACATTTAATTCCTACATCGATGATCGTTAGCTTTTCATATCTTTCGTGCTGCCATTCAGCTGATGCCAACATTCGACCATCCTGATAAATAATTGTCCTCGATGAGATAATTACTCAAAGTTCTCAAGTTTTTCAAGTCTCTTTTCTCTAGTCCAAGTACCGAGCAGGAACCTTAATGATGCGTCTAGATGTTCTCGTTGGTAGACACTTTTTATCATCATCCTCGACGTCATCGTGTTCACTCTCACATCTCCATGCTTTTAACTGACTGACGTGAGCGGTGGTTGTATAAAATCGTCCCTTCTCCTTAGGTTCAAGTTGGGAGACTCTGTAGATGTCGTTTGGCAGAACCTCCGCCACTGCTAATGGTCCACGATACTTCGGTTGGGTTGATTGATTGTTGAAGGTATTTGAGATTTTTGCCTAACCCAAGGGGGCGGCTTACATCCCGACAGGGAGAATTTTAGGCGAACCGAAGATGGCGGCGACTACTCCGGGGGGGAGCAAGGGGAGCCGAGAGGGGGGGAAAAATATTAATTAATTAAAAACGTCCTGAACGGACGAGGAAAGCGTAGAAGGCTCGAGTTGCCGAGCGACGTGAAAAAATGGCAGAGATGACTTGAAGAACGGAACAACCATGGAGAGGCAGACCCAGCGAGGAAAACAGAGAATGTCTGAGACGAGCAAAGCGAGTACAGAACAGGAGGAAGTGATCCAGGGTTTCCGGTTGGTTGCAGGAGGAACACATAGGAGAAATGTTCTTGTTAATACGGTGAAGGATGGTGTTGAGAAGCAGGGTTTTAGTGCGGAGGCGAGTGAGCAGAACATTCATTTTGCGGTTAGGAATCCAATTTATGTAGTGATTTATGGGAGTAAGATAGCTGAAGTTTTGGTAATATTTGCATTTGTGCCAGTCTTCATCTGTTTTCTTTTTAATGTCGCTTTTGATGGTAGAAATAATGTCTTCAGTTGAGATTTCCTGATGGAAGGAATAGTTGAAAGGACCGTTTTTAGCAAAGTTATCTGCTTTTTCGTTGATAGAAATTCCTTGATGTCCAGGGCACCAAATTAAGTTAATTGAGGAGGCTTTGTTGAGAGCTTCCGTGATGGAGTCGATGAGTAGGTAGGTTGCGGAGCTGGATTTGATAGAAAAGTGATTAAGGGCAATTAGGTTAGATTTACTGTCAGAAAAAATGGTGTAGTTTTTTTCGCAGATAAATTCGGATATTGCGAAGGCAATTGCTATGGCTTCAGCAGTAAAAACGGAGGTATTTTTGCAGATAGTCGCAGCTTTTTCCTCTTGAGTGCTGTGGTTGTACACAGCAATACTGGTTGATGAGTTATTTTTTGAAGCATTCGTGCTGATTAGAATATTGTTAAACAGATGAGAGTTGATGTATTCATTGAAAAAAGAGTTCGCAGTAATTGGATTAATGTCTTTGCTTTGAAATTTTAGACCTTCAGTGATAATGGTAAGATTATTGGCATCGTTTGAGGTTTCTGTAAGCTTTTTGATTATAATATTAGATGGTTGAATTTGATTTTTAGATAAATAGTCGTAGATGATAGGAAAAATATAGTGGTTGTCCTTCTTTTTGTCGGCAATGGTTTGTCTTTGGTTAGTTTTTTTATGAAGAGGGGACAGTTCGCCTAGAGCAATGTGGCAGAGTCCAAATTTAAGTACAGCAGCAGTGCGACGATCCCAAAGGCTAGAGGTGCCCGCCTCGCGGAAAAGGAGAGGTATGGGCCTCCACCGAAGGAGATCCAGGGCCCAGTGTAGGGCACAATGATATACAGTATCCAGCATTTTTGGGGAGGTGCGACTGGCTGAACTGAAGAAGATTGCTCCGTATTCCAATGTGCTTCTGATGAGAGAGTTAGCGATAATGAGAAGATTCTTTGAGTTTGCTCCACGGTTGTTATTGGCGATGTATTTAAGGAAGTTGATACGGTTGAAAGCTTTTTTCTTGATAAAATTAATGTGATTGTTGAATAAGAAATTTGGAGTAAAAATGATTCCCAGCCATTTCATTTCCTGTGTCCAGGGAATGATTCGGCCTTGAAGCATGAAATTGAGATTTGGGTTAGTCTTTTTTCTTGACAGGTTGATGGCAGAGCTCTTATCGGGAGCGATTGACATTTTCCAATATTCGCACCATTTTTCAATCGACTGGAGAGATTTATCTAGCTTGTTCTTTGCTGCAGTGGGAGTCTCACCGGAGGCATATATCAAAATGTCATCGGCGTAGATGATGGCTTTGGTGCCTGGTATGATGGATTCGAAGAAATCTTGCATGTAGATCATGAAGAGAAATGGGGCAAGAACAGAACCTTGTGCGACCCCAGCCTTGAGAGAACATGTTAGGGAGGTAGAATTTCTCCAGCGAACTTGGATTTTTCTATTTGAAAAAAAACTGAATCCAATGGGCGACTTTACCACTGATACCGCAATTGATGAGTTTCAGGGCGAGGCCATCAATCCATATACAGTCATAAGCGAACTGGAGATCAAGTTTTATGCAGAAAATAAAAAGTTTTTGTTTTCTAATTGTTTGGATATCTTCAAAAAAAGTGGAGATTGCGGCGGAGCAATCACGGAAAGGGAAAAAACCAAAGTGCTTCGTGTTGAAGATTCTGTTTCTAAGTGACCAGGTGATTAGGCGGGAGAGAATCATTCTTTCAAGGATCTTGGAGATGATAGGAGTGAGGGCGATGGGCC
Source organism: Octonoba sinensis (assembly GCA_038502835.1). NCBI lineage: Eukaryota > Metazoa > Arthropoda > Arachnida > Araneae > Uloboridae > Octonoba > Octonoba sinensis. The sequence continues at coordinate 122,978 of CM076606.1, read as the reverse complement.
TGTATGCTGAAATGTCAGCTGTCTGTTTTTGAGGTTTTTTTATTGGGATGATGGTAGCGGTTTTCCAGGAGTCGGGGATTTCAGCGTTCATCCAAATGCAATTTAGATTTTCTAGGATGGCACCCTTTAGGTCGTCTGGAAGGCATTTGTATATGCGAGCCGGGATGCCATCCTTGCCAGGGGAGGTATTTTTTGTAAGTTTAAGAGCTAAATTAAAATCTTTTAGAGAAAAGCGCTTTTCTTGTTTGGGGTTTTTATTAGAGCTGAAGTCAATCGGAAGGTGAGGAGGAGAATTGCGAGAACTAAAATGTAAGGCGAAAGCGTTGGCTTGAGCAATAGCGGACGAGATAGTGTTGGTGCCAATCTTGAGAATGGAATTGGTTTTATCATGGGAGGTGTTATTGGAAATGATTGATTTAATTATTTTAAAGGCGCCTTTGCTTGAGCCTAAATCTTGGCAAATTTTATCCCAGTAATTTTTTTTTTTTGTTTTTTAATTTCTTTGCGAAGTTTGGCTGAAAAAAGTTTATAATTAATCCAATGTTCTTTATTGATATCTCTCCTTGCTCTCCGGAGGTGTTTCCTTTTCTGGCCTAAATAAAAGCTGCATTTGCCAGTCCACCAGCTAGGGAGGTTTTGGGTGTGTAATTTTTTAAAATTTTTATTATGGTTCAGTGTGTTTTTAAGAAATGATTGTATATTTGGTAAGTTATTAGTGATACTGGTGGTATTTTTAAGCTGATATTCAATGTTATTACAGTTATAGCGAAATCTAGGATTGGTATTATGGTTGGCGCTGTTGCTTGTAAAGTGAGAAATGTCGATAATGATAGGGTAATGGTCTGAGTCAAAGAGGTCGGGATGAATATTGAAGTTAATCTCGGGAAGCAAGTCCAGAGAGCAAAGAGAGAGATCAATAAGGGAATGGGATCCGGAGGGAGCCCTGTGGGAGTGGACTTGTTGTTGTTAAGGATTCCAATGTTTTGGTTGAGTATCCAGTCGACTAAAATGTCAGAATTTACTGAGTCAATGGAACTGCCCCAGTAACTGTGGTGGATATTAAAATCATGAGTCAAAAGAGGAGTTTAGAGTTTTTTTAAGATTTTCTAACCAAAATTTGCTAATATTACCTCTGGGGGAGTAAATATTGATGATGTCGATTTTTTTTTTTTTTATTGAGCCAGATACTAGTGCCGAGAACTTCGATATCAGAAGAACAGAGGTTTTCTAAATTCATATCTGCAGAGGGAAGAGTGCGTGGGACGATGGTCATAAGGCCGCCTCCCGCGCAGTTAAGACGGTCTCTATGATAAACGATTGAATTGGGAAAAGAAAAGGGTTCAGCATTTAAAAAAGTTTCCTGGAGGACGAAGATTTTGCAATCTTTGAAAGAAGAGAGAGAGGAAAAAAAAGGCGCTTGTTCAGAATGCTGCGGCAGTTCCACTGACAAAGAAAAAACCCCACGGAAAACACAGAAAACCCCAAAAGGGGGAAAACGGGGAAAAAAAAGCAAAGGCGAGGGGAGGAAAAAAAAAAACAAGCGCCGGGCGCGCGAAAAAAGAAACTATGTAACCGAGGGGGCGGGAAACCCGCGGAGTTGACAATATTAGAGCAATTAGGGACAGTGTGTTGAAGAAGGTAAGAAGTGTCCATTTCATTATCAGAATTAGGATTAACAGTGTTGAAGGTAGATAATTTTTCATTGTTGATATGGCTGGTAGACGGGATTTTCCTGCGAGGACTGGGATGAAGTTTTTGTGAAATATTTTCCAGGGTGTATTTCACAACATATTCCTGTTGCTTATGTCATATGTTGTCATTCCTGTTGCTTATGCGGGCCACCGACTGGATGATGTGTTCTTGGAAAATTTTCATTTGAGACTCAAACATGGTGAGGATTTTATCTTCCATTTTTTTAAGGGCCTCTTTTAAATAATTTTCAATTTGGATGGGCGGACCCGACGCTGTGTTTTCGATTCTAACTATGTGGGCGTAAGATTCTTTATTTTCTCTTTTATACTGGCGTCTAGCCTCAGGGAATGAAAGGGAATTCCTGCATTTGAATTCTAGAAATTTTTGTTCTTTATATTTAGGGCAATTTTTATCCGAAGCACAATGGTCTCCTGAACATAAAGCACTTTTTTTTTTTTGCATTTCCGCAGGTAGTGGTACTATGGTCTTCTGCGCAGTTGCCGCATGTTATGTTAGCCTTGCAGTTCTTTGTCGTATGGTTGAATTTATGGAAATTCTTACATGCCCGAGGTCTGTCGATGAATAACGAAATTCTGTGGTAAGTATACCATAATTTAACAGATGGTGGAAGGTTGGTGCCCTACACGGAGGCAAGAACAGTTTCTGTCGGGTGTTTCCCACCGTCTCTAGTGAGAACAAAGCGTCTTAGTTCGCTGATGTAAAGACCCTGTTCATATAGTTCGGATGCTATCTCGTCCAATTTGACATCTACGGGGATATTTTTTAATAGGAACCTAGTAGTTATTCCGTCATTTAATAAGGTGGAGTTTATTTGGTGATTTAGAAGTTCTTTCTTTAGCAGTATTTCTTTGGCACAGGAGGCACTAAACATTTTTACTATGATGAAATTATTTCTTGTAAAGTTTATTGTGTCGATATCCTTGTGATTTGAGATGGTTTGCTCTATTTCACGTTTTAGGTCCTTGAGTTTGTTTTTAGGGAGGCCGGAGCCGTACTACTGGAGCAGAAATGCTGGTCAGGTATGGATATTTAGAAAGAATATCTTGTTTTCAGATAAAATGTTTTAAATTTAGCAGCTAATAAATTAATAATAATTGTATGTTCAATGAATTCACTCCAAAAAGTTATTTTAGGCAATAAATTTTTTTAATAGTATATTTTCTACTATTTTTTAATTTATTGCATGAAAATGAAAATACCAAACAAAATATAAAATAGCCTTTTTTTATATTTAGTTTTATCAAAAATCAATGGTACAGCAAAACAATTAATTCGAGAAAACGTAAACGAAACGCGGGACTCGAACCACGGGTGTTGGGTATACCAGCCTTCCGCTCTAACCACTTGGTCTCTAACCAGCATACACAACACCAATTTGGCATCCATTAAAGGACTGCAGCCTCAATGATTTAAAATCTCAAATTTAAGGGGAGCGGTTCATTTTTAGACTGTGGGTCTAATTTTCGTCATTAGCCGGCACGATAAGCTTTAAAATGAGGGGCAACTCATGGAATTCAATAAAGGAATAAGGAAGATATCGTGTAGCGACAAAAAACAGGCTAGAGAAATAATTAATAAAGATTAGTAAATTTTTAAGGAATTATCAAGAAAGAAATCCGCAATTAAAATTTAGTACATGTTTTGCAAAAGAAACTAGTTTTTAAATCATTTTAGTACATTAAGAAATAAAAAAGTTATAACAATTTTTGTAATGTTAGTATTTTCACGAAAAATCACTTACAATGCGACTAAAAAACTACAGTAAAAAAAAAATTCAAGGTTTTAAAATCTTTTAACTTTTGTTCTCAGGTCCTAAGATAACAATAAATTGACTGATAAAAAACAAGAAAAATCAAAAACATGGAGTAACTTTTTTCATTTTTCCTGAATGATTTCACATGGATTGATTGACCTTGAGCCTATTAAGATTAATACGGACTAGTAGTTCAAAAGACTGTAATGTCCTCTCAGTCTTTTAAAATTTTTATTAAAGTCTGATTATTTAAATAACCCTACTAAATATCTTGAATAAAATAACATTTTGCGCTTATCTGATTTTTTCTAGAGTTGCCAAGAAAATGACTCGTAATAAACATACTCACTCTCAATGTACTTTATTTTCTTTTCAGATCTAGATATTTGAAAGCTCTTGCTGAGCTATATATGAACTATTGAGTGAAATGACATCTGGTAGGACAATGACAATTTCCCTGGTGACACAGTTTTTACAATTATTTTAAATGTAAGAAATTGATGTTATTCTTTGAAATAATTCTAAAATACCTTTTTTATCTGGTAAAACTTTTAAAAAGAAATCTCATTTATTTACACCAGATCTTGGAAAAGTGTCATTAGCTTCTAGTGACAAGCCATGACAATGACTTTGGAAGAATTAAATTTTTTTTATATCATCATTAAGAATTTTTCCATTTTCTATTGTATTTATAGGTTGGTCTGAAATAGAGCATAGTAAAAAAAGTTTATAATTAATATTGCTTTTATTTTTTAACTGATGGCAGAGACATATATTTTGCCCGTTTTGTGAGAAGCACCCATATCAGGATCGTCAATTAGGGGGAGTCAGGGGGACAGTCAATTGCCTTCCCCTTGGCTTGGGAAAGTGAGAAGCTTGGCGCCAATGGTGACAGATTGATCTCTGGAAACCCTGAGGCGAGCGCCGACCGCCGAGTAGTGATGGAGCACATTTTTCCCTGTTCATTCATTGCTTTTTCCCCCTGCGCTTGCTTAGTTTGTTTTACTTTTTTTATTGTTTTTATTCAGTTATTTTTCTACATTTATATTAGAAGGATGAGCCTTAATAGAAAGGCATACACATATAGTCGCGAGCGTATTACAGTGGAGAGCAACTTTCGCCATTTTGTTTCAGTGATGAATTCACAAAATCCAGCTGTAAAATACATGTATATTCTTTTAAATAAAACTCTACTTATTTTAAGCTAATTATTTCCTTTATGTAGGAGACATAAATTACATATTTAGAGCTCTATATTAGTTGATATTTCGCGATATATAGACGGACTTTTTTTTTAGATTATCGAACCCGCATATAAGCCGACCCTCCCGATTTAGCTTTCAAAAAAGTTCCAAAAATTCTCGGCTTATACACGGAAATATACGGTAACTCATCACTGATTTAAAAGGCAACTTAAAACTGATACAAAATTCAAATATTTGATTACTTATGTCTTATCAAAAGTAATGTAAAAGATTCTGTGATGCATTACTTTATTGAGTGCTTTTTGATTATTGAGTTTTGACATTTTCAGGAACTAAAATTCAAGTTTCCAAGTATGAGGGGATATACCCCTCCAAGTTTTATGTATGGAGGGGGTTGTATTTTTTTTGGAAGGGGAGTAAAATGACACTGTTATCGTGATTTCATCTTTTTGTGTATTCCCACATTGTAAATCAAGTATAAGTTCTATTCTTCATAGAATGGTGTACAGTGGTACAACGACAACTTTCTCCTGGAAAAGGATCAAAACAGTCATTACATGCACATATATTACTATTTAACAATATGGTTAGAAACCAAGATTCTCACAGAGGTTCCAACCCCTTCTCTCGCTTACTCCCTTGTTGGTATAAAAGGAATGCATTAATAACGTTTTCCACCCGGTTTGTTTCCACCAAGCAATAAAATGCTGGTTAAAATAATATAAAAAAATATTCATTCAGACATTGAAGATAATTGTCAAATCCTTCGAAAGAGAAAATTCTAATTCTGTAAAAGGATGCAGAAAGACTGTACATTTCACTTTGTAGATGCTGTAAAAGAGCAAGAGAAAATGGCAAGTAAGAAAATTCTGTTTTTATGCAAAGAAGTGTTTAAAAGATACATGTCATGTAATAGGTTATTGCTTTAAGTATCTACATACACCTCAGCCCCCCCCCCCATCCCCAAAATATGATTTTATTTTTATTTTAATACCAATAATATAGGTATTTTTATTTACAAGTGAAAAAATGCGAATTTTCCAGTTTTTACTAAAATTTTTTGAATCTTCCACGGACGGGAGTTTTGCACCCGGTCTTTTCTAAAGGAGGGGATAATCCTATCCTTAATTTCAGTTCCTGCATTTCATTAAAAAAAAAAAGTTTTACCAGTTAATTTGGTGCTCTTTTACATTCATTCAAATTTCTAGTTAAGTGAATGACTTTTTAGTGAAACATATCGTAAAATCGAGCAATTTTAGGGGAAAAGAGGGAAGTGCAGACAAGATGTTTTGAACAGCCTTAAGGCAGAATTATAGGGCTTTCCCCCGCCTCCCCCCATGATGGGTGATTTTTCATTTCAAAAAACTTCTTCAAATTTAAAAAAAAAAAAAATTTAAATGAAAGAAAAGAAATGTCGCGTCAGACTAGTACTTGTTTAAAAGTCCTACCATGAGCACTGCATGCGGGTACATAAAATTGTTTCATATTTGTTTTTTCAGAGACTTTCCTAATTCAGTAACTTCGTGACAGTTTTGTACCAGGGCACGGACTTTTTAAGTTTAGTAGAGGGTGTTCGTCCAGCCCTGATACAAATCACCTTGCAATTTTATGCATCATTGATAAAGGATTTCTATGTAACCCAAAACACTTGTATGCAGTTTCATTCTTGTTTGTGCATTTAATTTTTGTTGATTTTCACTTTTATTATTTTTGCATGAAGGTGAACTTTCTTCTTCTCCTTCTTGAGTGTTGACTATTATTATTTTGTTTTTTAAATTTATTATGTACTTCTGACAATATATCTCTGACAACTGCTCTTTTCCCTCTGTAGGTACAATGGAAGAAAGAGGCTTAGTTTCCTTGCATCAAAAAGAAAACCAGTGAAATGTGGAAAGTACATTAAAAATATTGACCAAAATAAATGCTTCCCCGCTTGTTCAGAGTATAGCACTGGCGTGTATGAAATGGAAAGTTCTTATAAATCACCAATTGACTTTCCTATGGTAATAGAAGAGATCAGCAAAACTATGGAGGACGTTTTAACTGAAGATATTGAGGAAAGAAAGTTATTTTCCGTCAGCTCGGAGCATGTCAGTAATGGAGTAAATGATATTTTTTCAAACGAGAAACTTTTACCCATTAGTTGTAGTAATGTAACTATCAAGCAGTGCTCTGTTACTTTATCCAGGTTAAGTCTTAGTAATAGTGAAATGCTATCAGGTGAAAAATCTTTAAGAAATGAAATAAATCAAGCTGTGGATGAATCAAGACCAAAAATTGAAGAAACAGAAGAAGTCGGGCCTCCTGGTTTATCTATTATTCAAAGTGATGAAAAAGTGACTGATAATAAATTAGTTTCGTCATGCAGTTCTCCTGAAGAGCTGTCTCGCAGCACTCAAATGGAAGGTGTAAAGTTTATCAAGGACATTGATGACTGTATGGGTGACCATTTTATTCCTGGATTTTATGAAAATCCAGTTACTGAAACTTTGTCAGACTTTGAAAATGATGAAAATGCGACTAATGCCCTGAACAGCGAGAATGGAAATGAATCTTCAAATGGTGGAGAAGATACAGAATTAAAGGCTCTTTTAAAATGTGTTTTTGATGGTATTAATAATGACAGTGATGCCAGTAGTGAGAAAAGTTTTGAAGTTGAATTCAACCATAAGGATGGTTTTTCTGAAAGTGATATGATTGAATCCAAAAGTTTTGATACATTATGTGAAAGAAGTGAAGAATCTGTTGATGATTTTAATTGGGATCAACTTGAAAAATGTGCTGAAAGCAGAAATAAATCATTTTTCTCCGAGACTTCTAACACATTCGACAAACAGCATGACACTCAAACTGTTCAAGAAGGAGAAACATTAAGAAATCTGAATTTCGTTTGTGGTGCTTCTCAAACAAATTCTAGCGAAGAAGATAATGAAATGGTTACAAAACCATGTGTTGTGTTACTTCCTAGAATAAGTGCAGGAAACAAAGTGCAAGAGTCGGTCGGTTCAGCCAATGTATACAGTATGAAACGAAAACCATCTCTACCTTCCTATGAATGCATGAAAAATACAAAGTTACTGAAGAAAAAACATTTTATTCCTGAGTCATCTGAGCAGATATCTGAATGTTATCGAGTCAAAAAACGTAGTTCAGTGAAATGCAATAAAGTTTTTAAGGAAAATAAAAAACCAACATCAGAATCGAAATTGGTTGAACGACTCTTAAGTGGCAAAGATCCTCAGATGAGCAGTCGCTCCAAAAAAATAGGCAAAAATAAAAGCATACGAAATGCGCCTTCTTGCGATGAATATTCTTACGAACTCAAAACATCAGAATTCAGTTTTAATTTGAAGTTCAGTGAGCATCAAGTCCAAGAAGAAAATGCAAAGAGCTCTAATCTTTGTGATCCATCATTTAATCTTCAGTTTCAAGATAACTCCTGCGAGAAAGAAATTAACTCTAAAGATGACGATATTCAAATACTTTCTTCAGTTTCGGAAACAAAATTAAACGGAAGTCGATCGAATGAAAGTAGTGCTTCTGATGGCATTACATTTGCAGCTGTTTCCAAAACTACCGAGCCAAATTATTTAAATACCAATGAAGCAAAACACAGGAACTTGCGGGAATCAGACACAAAAGTTTTAGAAAATGCTGTAAATAATATAGTTGAAACAAGAAACATGGATTATTTGATATCTTATCAAATTGTACCATCGGACGTAGATATTGAAACTGCAAAAAATAACTGTTTAATTAAGTCATGTAATGTAATGTTAGAAAGACTTAATATTGATGCAGATATTGTATTAGCAGCAACTCAAACAAAATTACCAAGTTTTTCTGAGCATAGTAGTTTTGAAGCTACGAGTTTTCATTCTGAATCTGATAAGAGAAAACTTGAAAGTCAAAAAAGAATTCGTAAGAAAATGAAATTTTCTAAATTTTCAGAGAAGTGTAACTTGAACTATTGTAATTCAGAAACAAAAAATGCTTCCAATGGTGATATTGAATGTCAGTTCCTCAAATCTTGTTCTGTTCGAATTAAAAAGCTTGATTTAAACTCTTTAAGTTTAGTAGAGGGTGTTGGAAACATCAGAGTAAAAATTTCCGATTTAGCCAAAAATGAATTCTGTAAAGAATGCTTAATGGCTAATAACGCATGCGCACATTATGGTTCATCTATTCCGGTTGCACTACCCCAAATAAAATCTCAAGAAATACAATCAAATGAAAATAAAACAATGAATGCCAGTACTTCATTGTCCACTAAAAAAGAAATTTCCAACTCCTCTCAGTATGATTTCCAAAACAAAGGATCAGACAGCTCTAGCTGTGTTATTGAGTGGAAGGAAGCAGATTCAGAACAGTGGACGCTTTCTTTCAACAAAATAAATTATGTCAACAGAAGGGGGGAGAAAATGTCAAAATTTTTTTGCGTTCAGTGTGACAGAGATTTAAATACTGCTGAAGATTTGTTCTATCATTTATGTAATGGTAAGAAAAAACAAGGTTTTATCTGTGAGTACTGTGAAAAAATATTTAATTCTTGTTGTACTTTAACCTCACATAAAGTTTCACATGTCATTACTTTGGATTAATTCTAAAGCAATATGGGATGGGGGAGCACAGACCGACAAAAAAAAAAAAATGTAATTGAAATAAATTTTAATTTTTTTGTGGAGTATTCTATTGTAATATAAATGTATCGCAGTTTATTAAAACATTTGACTTATTTCGAGTTCAAATTGCATCCGTACTAGAAAAGTGATACAAATAAACATAATCATGAGTTTGAATCAATCCCCTATGTTAAACAACAGTTTTTGCAACAACAAACAAAAGTAACGATCTACTAAAAATAATAATTTAACTTTGTGCTAAGTAAACTGTAATAAAAAATAATTTCACGCTAAGAAAGCACAAATAGGCATTAAAATGGAGACATATGTTTCGGGATTGCTGGGAATCCCTTTTTCAATGCGACAGGAAGCTTCTAGATGCAAAACATCCAAATGAAGCCTATCTGCTAGAACATTGATTTCAATGAGCAAGTCAATTTTTATTTTATCTCTACTGAAAAATGAGTTTTTTTGACTAGTGACACAATTCCCGAATGCTATTATAATAAATAACAATGAAAGCACTTATTTTTATGCTGATTTTATGACATTAAATGGTTTACTCAGTGCTGGATCTAGGGGGCGGGGGGGGGGGCACTTGGGCAAGCCTACACCCATGCCCTCTGGGTTTCAACTTGATGCACAAAAAAAATATAAAAAAGAAAAAATCTTTAATTTAGACAATTCAACTTTTGGAAAGTGAGAATTAAAATCCTAGTTCGACGCTTGGATTTTACCGTTGATTGGCTATTTTACTAACAATCAAGACCGATTAATATACTAATTTATTTGTTTAAACATTCGGAAACTCTAAAGTAGAGGTATACTGAATATGTTGCGTCGTTGATCAGTCTGCCGTCTCCTGTGAAGGCAGTTTTAGGGGCGGCAAATTTTGCAATGTCAAAATTTTAATTTAAAAAAGTTGAGGTTTACCCCCTTGTAATAGTGAAATATAAATCATGCTATGCTTAAACAATTCAATAGTTTTTCTTTTAGAAATTTTCAAAGCATCCTTTTGGGAAGGGGTGAAGGAGGAACTTGTGATAGTGAAACATAAATAATGTCATGCTCAAACAATACAATAGTTTTTCTTCTACAAATTTTCGGAGCATCATTTTGGGATGAAGCAAGGGAGCTTGTAAGTGTCGTTTGGGAAGGCAGACACGTGGCTCTTCAGTATGGGAGTCGGTAAGAAAGGGGAGGGGGTCCTGCCCCCTGTACTTAAAAAAGATGCTAATTTTGTTCGGCCTTTGTAAAGTATTTTTATGAGTAAACGCACTTAAATTTTAAAAAAGTTTTTGTTTGCTGTTTTTTTTCTCCCCCTAATATTTTTGCAGTCCCAAATGCGTCTCCCAAAGCCTCAAAAGGCACCAGTTTGCATGTAGTTTTCAAAATTTCCCCCGGACCACTTTCAACTATCAGAATTTCATATCTCTAGTTAAAGAAAGACCCTCATATATGACTCCACCCCGCTGATGTTTAATGAATGGGTCACGCCGTCAAACATTAACGAAAGTTTTATGGATTTATCAGTAGCCCAAAAGTTGAAAAAAAAAAAAAATCCTTTAAAAATGCCCAGTGTATAAAAGTGTGAGATATGTACAATAATTGGAGATATGGGGTGGGCGACATTTTAAAGTTTTGACCCGCCACGGAAAACTCCGACCCGGTACTGGGTTTACTTACAATGCTGAAGCAGAACAAGAAAGGAAGACTTACTTTCCATTTCAATGTATAATCCCTAACATGAAATTGGTCCAGGAAGTTATGTAAACTTGGCTAATCAAGGATCTGCTTCACTCACGATACTACAATCCTAACTATTATAAATGCGAAAGTGAATTTGTTTGTTATGCTTTCACGCATTAACTACTCAACTGGGCATCCCGAAGTTTTTCATACACATTGTCAGCAGGGTTGGCTCGTTTTGCCCAACCCCCCAAAAAAACCAATGTGTTTTTTTTTTTCAAAATATTAACTTAAAACTACTTTAGCTAAGTAAAACTAATAAAAATATTGCTTTATACCAAACATTATATATATACACTGATGGAAAAAAAAATCCCAACACCAAGAACGAGTTGTGCTAGCCAAACGAAATTTGGCAGGCGTGTTTATACATCTGAAAAATGACGTCGATTCAAATTTTGCGCTCGGCGCATCAGTGTGACGCTAGTAGCCACACACGGAAGATGCAAATCAGGTTTGCTTTAAATATGCGCTGTAACGTTCCTGAGCGTTGTTTAGTGTCGAGATTTGCTGTAGCGAGTTGATGTTAGTCCACAATGCCTTTAAGAAGACGACGAAGCCATTATCAACAGCTCATTGAGTTTGAACGAGGTTGTGTAATAGGCCTACGAGAAGGTGGGTTTTCTTTCCGTGAGATTGCAGAAAGGCTTGGTAGGAATGCATCCACTGTGCATGAATGTTGGCAGCAGTATTCAAGGGAAGGCACTGCCTCAAGAAGATCGGGTTCCAGGCTGCCACGTGGCACTACTGAGAGGGAAGACCGCCGCTTTCGGCGTATGGCCGTAGCGAGTCATACTGCGTCTGCAGCAGAAATTCGAGCAGCAGTTGGCACCACATTGACACAACGAACTGTTACCAATCGGTTACTTCAAGGACAGCTCCGAGCCAGACGTCCTGTAGCGTGCATTCTACTGACGCCAAACCACTGCCGTTTGCGACGTCAGTGGTGTTGGGCTAGAGCTCATTGGAGGACGGAGTGGAGATCTGTTGTGTTTTCTGATGAAAGCCGGTTCTGCCTTGGTGCCAGTGATGGCCGTGTGTTGGTTAGGAGGAGGCCAGGTGAGCGGCTACAGCCATCCTGTCTACGTCCTAGACACACTGGACCTACACCTCGAGTTATGGTCTGGGGAGCAATTTCTTATGGCAGCAAAAGCACTCTCGTGGTTATCTCACTTACCTTGACAGCAAATGTGTAGGTCAGTCTAGTGAGTCAACCTGTTGTTCTGAGGGTCCTTTCATGAGTAGCATTCCAGGAGGTGTTTTCCAACAGGATAACGCTCGACCTCATACTGCTGTTGTAACCCAACGTGCTCTACAGGGTGTCGACATGTTGCCTTGGCCTGCCAGATCACGAGATCTGTCTCCAATTGAGCTCGTATGGGACATCATTGGACGACAACTCCAGCGTCATCCACAACCAGCGTTAACCATCCCTGTATTGATCGACCAAGTGCAATAGGCATGGAACTGCATCCCACAAACGGACATCCTGCACCTGTATGATTCAATGCATGCACGTTTGTATGCTTGCATTAAAAATTCTGGCGGTTACACCGGTTAATAATGTACCTGTATTTCACTTCTGCAATGGCTCTTCTCGGGTTTAAATTAACCTGTGATCTTGAAATTGTAATCAATTACGTACATTACCTATATAAATGTATTGCTGAAATTTCATTACTCTACAATAATTATTTCTTGGTGTTGGGATTTTTTTTCCATCAGTGTATATATATATATATATATATATATATATAGTCGACGCTTGATATAACGACCATCTGCGTTCCGCAGAAAAAGGTCTTTATAACAAGTGGTCGCTATAAGAGGCAGAATTTTCTAAAAAATATATAAATGCATGATACGTTCAGTAGTTCCTTTAAACTGGTAATTTTTCAAAAATACCAACTAAATGCTCAAATTATTTTTTATCATTGGAATTTAGAAAAAAAATTATCAGTGCAAAATGTTAAACAGATTTTTAAGGAGAAAATATAGGGGGTAAAAATTACATACACATGTCTGGAAGCAGAAATGAGCTGACAGGACACCTGGAAGGGACAGCATTTCTCCTCTTATTTCGGAATATCGAACGTTGGAAATACACGTGATTCAAACGGAACACTACCAATACATCTGTCAACCCCTTTTCCTAATAAGAAATCAGGAAATTCCACTTTTAATCCCCCTGTATTCATTCTGTACTGTAATGATTGGTATAATCCTTCCTTGTCAAAGTTGGACTGAACACTGAAGGTTCCATGCAGCTTGTCCGTAAACTATAATCAAGGTCATTTCAAGTTTTCAAGTTACAAATTTAGAAACATGTACTGTTTGGAAAATACCAGAAATAGTGTCTCCTGAATGCGGTCACTGTATTGGATTAGATGATGCATAATGGTCGTTATACTGAAAGCAAATCAACATAGAGTACATAGGGATAAAGTTGGGGCTTTAACCACTGGTCGTTATAATGGAATGGTCTTTATAATGTGTGGTCGTTATAATGAGCGTCGAATTCTAACTGAAAATATAGTACTTGGAATGGAACTAAATTTTGTACACTCATGGACCCTAATAGAAAGAAATGCTGATTAGGTTTTGGCAGTAATCCTGTCAAGAGGGATGAACCAAATGAACGTTTTTCTTGTTACTCTTAACTGCTCTCAAAAAATAATGAAAGACACGCTGCTTTTATTTGAATATTTCTGTAAGTTATTTGAATTGTTTCAAAGTCTGTACGTCGTTTGAACATTTTTCGTGCATTAGTGTTTGAATATTTTTCATACATTTAATCTTTTAACTATTTTTGATGGATTTTATTGTGGCCGGATGCCGGATATGGCGAAAATTGTCACGTCACTAGACAATGTCTTTGCAATTATGCACTTAAGTTTAGCACAAAGTAATTCAAAATGATATGTGTTGTAAGAAATAGTCATTTTGCCTACATGACATAATATTAGAAATTATATGGCGGCCCCATGAGCAGTGCTTGTCATTTTATATCTGAAATAAGAGTTGATATTTATTTACAACTTCAAAGTAGCTTCAGATTTCATTTTTTAATTGTGCTTTGCTCAAATTCTCAATTGAATTTGAAATGCTTGTCCGTCTCATTTTAAAAGTAAAAATTAATTGTAATTATCTTGTATGTATTTCTGTCTGGATTTTTTTTCTTTCAATGTTGTAAAAAGGAAAATTATTATTTTTTTAAAACTCGCCTTTTTGTCTCTTTCCTACACCTGGCTAACTGAAATGCAAAAAAAAAACTGCACACTTCGTCTTTATTGCAGTCAGCCTTGTGTTTACATTTCTCGAACTCTTCACTCATCTTTTCAGAAATAAGAAATCTATACTTTTCTCTGCACAATACTGAATTTTGTAACGTTTGATCATAAAGTAAGCTATGTTGTTTAATAAAATTATATTTTTTACTTTTTTGGCCAGATTACAACCCCCTCCCTCCCCAACCATTTACCCAAGCTACCATTTCGTAACCTGGGGGTCATGACCCCCAGGTTACGAATGTATACCCCAATCGATGCTCTTGGTTGTTGTCAGTAAATCAAGCTGTTTTGTTATGTAATTTGAATGCTATTTTCCCATTCTATGGATTCATTTTAATGGAAACATTAACTCCTACGAAGATTATTCTTTCGCTTTTGCTGCACTACTGGGCAAAAACACCCCTCAAAACGTTCTTAAGATCAGGCACTCTTTATTTCAGACCATAGAGTGGTTCAAAAATACCTTTAGCAATTCAAACGTAACAATGAGTCAACACTACAATACTGTAACTTTCGCTTAATCGCAGCGTGTGACGTCACGTCCGGGTCACCACATAAATTTGTAGTAAATCACCATACGCAATGCTTGTTCCGTCCAATAAATGGCAAATCTTCTTCACTTTATTCACCACACTAACAAACACTGATACAAAACGGTTGATGTGTACATATTTAAAGATTCTATTTCATTTTCACGTAATAATGCCACGACCAACTTAAATTGTCATTTAATAAAATTTTAGGTCCACTCGGAACATAGCGTTCCGAACCAGTTACCTAGGACCGTTCCCTTCATGGAGTTCGTTTCGACTTCCGACCATGGCTGCCTAGTGCCTACGATTCTATAGCGGCTGTCCAGACGCGGCACCAGAACTAAGGAAAAAGCGTACAAACGATAGTTATCTTTTTCCTCACTGGTGTGCTGCAAGCATGTACTAGTTTTGTATGAAAATACATTATGAAAAAGCATTATTTTTGTCTTGTTTGCAGCGTGCATCATGAAGATTTCTTTTTGGTAAATTTTTAGTTATGCATTACTGATCGGAAATATATCTCCCGATGTTTAATTGTGTCTTTAACATATATATATATTTATTTTAAAGAAATTTTTCATCGTAAATGAGGTCAAAATGAAAGAAAGCAATGGAGTTTTTTTTTTTCTAAGCATTAAATTATTGAATGCATACATTTTATAATTTTAGGGATTTACTAATTTCACGTTTGGTTTATATGCACATATTTTAATTGTTTTTTTACTCCATGTCACCTACTCAATTACTCTACAAATAGAAATAGTGAGTTTGATGCTTTAGATCAGGTTTGGCACGGTTTAAATCATTTGGTTTAAACCAAATGGTTTTTCTAAAAAAACCACATGGTTTTTTTTTTAAAAACCACATATTTTAAATATTTTATAATAGTTTTGGTATTTGAAATAAAACCTTTTTATTTATGAACTTCTACTCTCATGAAACTCCTCAATTCTACAAGAACATGTAATATTGTTTTCAAACAATTTCCATCTATTCTATGTTCTGAATGTCCTGGAGCAAATAGCCATGGGTAAAGTATTCGGTCTATAGACGGATTTCCGTCTCTTTTTTGTTTTTGTAAATTGTTAGATGGAAAAGGACAGAATACTCAGAACTAAAGTATTTTAATACAGATTTAAATGTGCTGTAAATGTTTTTCCGATTTCTTTATTTAAAAGCTTAATATAGGATGATGTTGCTAATTATAATAAATTTAGTAATTTGTTAAAATACTTGAGGAATGATTTTTAAAATGCTCGACTAGAGTTCCCACCTTAATTATTAAATATTGTTATTGCTAATATTAACCTATTATTGGGGGGGGGGAGATAATTAATTTATACATGCAATGCATAAACAAAATTTCTAAAAAATGCATGTTTTTGGAGTTGCGGAAATTTATTTTAACTTCCGTCCTTTGAAATCCTCTTACTTTCACCCATGCAAATAACTAAATTCAAAGATAAAATTATAAAAATGTCTGGGTCAGGCAGGAAAAAACATGAAATTTGGATTAATTTTACTGAAATAAAATCAGATAAGAGGAAAGGCACAACAGCAGTTTCGCAAAATATGTAATAAAGAAAGTGAAGGCCAAGGTTCTGCGAATGAAGAAACACATGGAGAAATGTTATGTGTCTGATAATTCCAGCTTGAATGAATATTAAAATGCAAGTTAAAACTAGGGATGCAGCGAATATTCGGCCTGGCCAAATACTGATGGACTTTTCGGCAGAATAGTTCTGCTACGGTAGAAATATAAAATTTAAAGAAAATAGTAGATTTTAAACATTTAAAATTGTGCTATAGTTATTGCAAAAGTGTGCATTGCTAGATAGTTTTAATAAATAAAAATAATAGTTATAAAAATATAATAGTATATAGTTATTAAAAAAAAATACTTTTTTAACCCTTTGTTTTTGGTTTGATTGAACAAAAACAGATTTTATAGTTATAACATTTTTTTTTTACTCATTTTTATTATGTCATTTTTAACAAAGTGGAAGTCCGACTTTGTTTGCGTAGACTGATTTATTGCGAATATCGGGTAAGAGAAAACTGTGAAAAGCTTAGAATGTATCATGAATTTTAAAATGGTATAAGTTATTGGTGTTTTTGTAAATAAAAGTATATTCCAGTTCAATGCATTAAATTAAAAAAAATACTTTTAAGAACAGGTAGGTATGTAAAAAATCCCCATAAAATAAAAATATTAACTTCTATAGATTTTAACATATTTTCATGAAACTATTTTGAGCAAGGTAAAAGTTCACTAAGCAATAGTATTTCTTTAATTTGAATTAAATAATTAGTACAGTAATGCTAATGCTTATATTAAAACCTGTCATTTCCATTCCACTTGTAGGTGAAATTTTCAGTTTTACTGCATTCAAAACAATGCAGAAAATACATTAATTTTTGATAGTTTTAGATTATTAACAAACAAGAACAGATTAATGTGTGGAATGGGTGTTTGACTTTGTGAATACTACTTTTAAATTTGATAAATTCTTTCTATTACAACGATTTTCTAGAAATTTTGATATTCCGTATTCGGCTAAATCACTATTTGTTACATCCCTATAGATAAAACTGAAGTTTTAATAACGAATAAACATTTATTTATTCCCAATTTCATTAATCAACATTCACTTTTAAAATATTAAAAATTAGCTATCATTGTTATACAGAATTTTTGGCTTGGTATTACACAAAGTTGATTCTTTTTACTATGTTGACAAGAAATTAATTAAAATTAATTGGTATTTTAAAGAAACATTAACTATTTGTTTTAAATAGTGACAAATAGAACAATAACACACAATAACTAATCTTTTAAATAATTTCATTAAGCTTTAAAAGTGCTGCATTAGTTTAAACCAAAAAACCTGGTTTAAACCAAAAAAAACCCGGTTTTTTTTCCAACCCCAATTTAGATGATTTTTTAACCAGTGAGGGCTGACATTTGCATTTTCCCCTTATGTCTCGAATTTTACTGGTTTTATTTATTTATGCATTGGTTTTATTTATTTAGTTGTACTTCGGATTATTAATAAGAAAACTAACGTCATTATAGCACAAACTTCAAAAAACATATTTCCGGACAAGACGAATCCTTTTTTATCAATGCATAGATTTGTATGCATCTGGATGTAAGTAATTTGAGTGATTCACACACTTGGAATAATCAAATTTTTTAGGTCAAATCTTTAAGCATTGATAAAGGGGTTCCTTTTAATTCCAAAACATGTGTATAGGATAATTTTTGCAACTTGCGCTATAAGAACGTTAGTCTGCTCATTATTTTTTTTCCACTCAAAAGTAAACTTCAAACTTCATATTATGTCTAGATTATGCTTTTAAATATTTTTTTTTGTTCTGAGAAGTTTAAATTTCTTATGCCTGTATAGAATGATAAAGTTAAAAGTGGAATGAGTGAGAGAGAAACTTTGTTATAAATCTAGTAATGTACCTTTTTAAAATTAAAACTCGCGTTACATGAACAGGGGTTACAATTGAAATATCTAAAAGGAAGGGAGGCTTTCCCTCTAAGATTTGTTGTTGATTCTCCACGCGTTAATGAGTACATCGCTCTTTTATACCATAGAGTCTTAAAACATAGAAAGGGATCATTCATAAATGATGTCACGCTTCGAGGGGGGGAGGGGGTTCGTGAAATTGTGACAAGGGGAGGGGTTAACAAGAAGTGTGACATCATGCATTATGCAACATAGCGTGACAAAGGGGGGGAGGGGGCCGCTGAAGTGTGACATATTGTGACAAAGGGGGGAGGGGGGGTCAAATATATGGGAAAAAAGCGTGACGTCATTTATGAACGGCCCCAAAGTAAATAAACTATCTAAAGCGTATTTCTGATTTCTAATTTAAATGTGTGGAAAAATTAATTTAAGAAAGGATTTACGGAGAAACAGGTTACATAAAATCGGAGAATCCGAAAGCTTTTGGTGGATTTCATCGAAGAAATACCGGTTGCAAAGTCGTGGCATTACAAACTGAAAATATTCAGAGTAGTACAGAAAAAAAGGGGGGGGGGCAGGGGGGATGCTTACAGATAAGAGCATAAGTTATTGTAATGAAAAAGTGGGGGGGGGAGGAGGGCTTTTGAAAAGTGGAGGAACGATCATGTAAAATAACAAAGTAGGCGAATGGTCCCCCCCCCCCCCCCCCCACGACTGAGAATACTCATCGCTTTTTGCTGTCGAGTATGTCATCTAAATAAAAATGTTTAAAGGGAACTTAAAATAAAAATTGCTCTTAAGGGGTCGTTCATAAATGATGTCGCACTTTTTTCCAATAAATTTGACCCCCTCCCCCTTTGTCACAAAGTGTCACACTTCAGCATACCCCCTCCCCCATTTGTCCCATGTCACGCTATATTACGTAAGCATATATCCTTGAAGTTTAGAAACAAAGCACTACGTTACAGATCACATTTACAATTTTATTTTTGAACTTTTATGACATTTATGAGCATAGCAATAATAATTGTTTGTCTATTTAATTTGTGTAAAATAAAATTAAGGTTTACAATAAAAACAATTAGCATATAATATAATAGTAAAAAAATATTAATACAAAAGAACAATTGAAAACAATGGAATTTTAGAGCTTGATCTAGTTTGCTCTAAAAACGTTATCCTTATTTTATGTACACAAAGTACTCTTAAGAGATTAAATTTCAAAATAAGAAAACCCCGCCTCGAAATGACTTTTCATAACTGAACTGCCTTCTCATCTCATTCTTCACATGAATTTATAATATATATAATGTTATGTATTGTATATAACATAGGTACAAAATTTTAGACTAGCAATTAGGTCTCGAAAGAATAGTCTCTGCTTGTCCAAGCGCCAACTCACATACAGGCCCGCCCCTTCATGTATTCAAAAGCCATTAGACAAACAACACCAGACTATCTTGGGGGAATCAAATCCAACAGTAAAATTTTTTCTAGACTTAACAAAAAGCAAGCTTCTCGAAATCCGTACAAGCTCAAAAGCTGACAAATTCTCTAAAAATCTAGGCGACAGGCAAAAGAGAAAGCTCCAAGTGAGTTTTGAGAGGAGGGGGGGGGGGGAGTGATAGCGGAATATACCCTTCCCCTTCGCATATTTTGATATAAATGGAAGCTAAAAATTTGGACTTTTTCATACCTCTATATCATCAATCTGCGTACCAAATTTGAAAAACATCAGAGTTTTTCATGCGACACTCTCATTAGTCATTAGGTGAGTTGGTATGGAATCACTCATACTCATATATAGATATGTAGTAAGTGCTCTGTGCTTACTTAATGACTTTTTCCTTTTTCATTGTCTATATATATAAAGTGAAAGTTTGATGAACTTTCGAGTTGGCAACGGCCTTGTCGCTATACGCTCTACAGCAAAATCTACGCAACGTAGGATTACGAAAAGTGGCACAAAATTCTATGATATCTTGGTGGTTTGCACTTCGAAGCTGTTTTTTTTTTAAATTCGTTCAATATTCTTTAAATTCAACAATTAAAATATTAATCCTCCAGCATTTTCTTTACTTCACACGAGTTCTTGAAAGTGAATTAAAGTGAAGTGAGTTTCAGAAATTCCGCGGATGAATGTAAACAATAATGGCGCCGGCCTTGCATGTAACGAAAATCAGTGTGTTTTAGAAAGTCTTTTCAGATTTGATTGATTCTTTCAATGAAATTTATTTTTTCAAAGATGCAATCCATTAAAAACTGCAGTTACAATTACATCAGTAGCAAATAATGTTTACTGCATATGTGATTCTGATCCGACATTTCCGAAAATCTTCGAGCACCTGTTCCGAAAGTTAAAAAAAAAAAAAAAAAAAAACCGAAATTTTAAAAATTTACTTATCTTAAGATTTTTTTGACAATTAATATCTGTGTTTTTCTTTCTACCTATTTTGTACTACTTTAAAATACTTGCAATCAGGGTTCGTTAATTTACATCACGATTTAGATCGTGATTTAAATCAAGTGATTTCTTTTTCAAAAAAATCATTTATTTTACAGTGTTAGAAAGTGTTGTAAAAAAAAAAAAATATGTTGCAATTACAAACACTGTTTCCAACAAAACTTCCTAGGTCCATCTGTCTGTGTGCATAACATATTCCATAAGGTTAGAACTAATAACTATTTTTTAAATTTTACAACATTACTCTTATTCTTCAAGCATCTTAACAGCAAAGCATCATTCATTCAATAATTCAAATTAAAATTCATAATAATCATGAACCGTTCTGAGTTTTTTATCTTAAAAATAGTATATTAGATCAATTTAATAAATGCCATACAATAAATAATTCAGAATGATAGTGGTTTAAACAACAATTGTTGGAAGTTAGAATATGTATCCTTGAAGTTTCATCCATGTCCCCTAATAGCTTACGGTTTTTTCCCTCTAAAATATATTTTTTTTTATCATAGAAGTTTTCAATAAATATACTTGATTGAAACAAAAAGTTTCAGCTTTAAGTAATGGTGTGACCATATGATTTTACTAAATGGGTAAAAATGTTTCGGGCTCTTTCATTTATAACATAGAACAAGAAGTTCCGTCTAGAACTATACGAGCCTACTTTCCCGTATACACCGAATTCAAATTTATAATCTAGCTATATCTCTCTGTCTTTCTCGTTTAGCTTTAGTTCTTAATTGCTTCAAATATACCGTTTTCAACGGTTAATACATATTCATTCAATCATTAATTTATTAAGTCATTCATGTATTTATTCACTCATTTATTCATTCATTCTTTTGCTTATTCATTTAATCATACATTAATTCAAAAATATTCTTGAAAATCCCGATCAAAAAAATTCATAGGAAAATAGGCTCGTTAGTTCTGGATGAACTTTCTATTTGTACATGTTCTACGTCATAAGAGCTTTCCGATAAAGTTTGTTCCAAGCAAATCGGTCCGTTTGATCAGGAATTATATAGGATTGAAATTTCCCCGTAGGCGGTATGTTAATTTTTTTTAACTGTTCAAAAATGAACAAAAATTGTTCAAATCAATATGTCACGCCAAGAGCTTCTTCCAGTGAGCTTGTTCATGGGAACTTAGATCTTGTACCCAGAGTTTACATAATTTGCTTCATTTTCACCCATAGGCGCTAATGTTAAAATTTTTTAAACTGTTCAAAATTGAACAAAAAATTGTTCATTCCAAAAAGTAAAATATGGAAATGAGATGTCCTCGCCGAGATCTTTCGAATGTAAAAAGAATTTTTCGGATCGGACAATTCGTTCAAAAGTTATTAGGGGGGGGGGGGGGACAGACCGACAGACAGACAGACCGACCGACACACTTTTTCCCCATCTCAAAACCCTACTTTCAAAATTTTGATTTTTCAATCTTTATTTAATTACTTAACTTATTTTTGACTTTTCTTGATTTCTAATGATATTTTCACGATACATTAAGCCTTCTTTCATGCTTTATTATTATTATTTTTTTCCTTTTACGGGAAAGTAGGCTAAAAATGATTAAAGTACACTCAATGTAAAAATTAAATACACACTATTGTTACTTTTTACAGCTTTCAACAGCAAAATAATTCAGATTAAATTTGTTCATTTTCTCCGTACTTATGAGTGTACTATTCCTGGTAGGGTTAAGTGCATTCGTATTAAAATTTGTTTATCATTATTATTATTAAAAAATATTTATTGTTGTGAAAATAGCTTAAAGTGCATTTTTGCATATTGATTAACATGCCATATTGTTTCTATGAATGTAACATAATAAATTTCTAAAATATTTAAGGTCTTTTTTAAAAAATCTGATTTAAATAAAAAAAATCACGAACCTTACTTTCAATACAATAATTCTTTTTCCAGGGAAAAAAAAAAGACTTCTGGTATATAAGACCTTTCATTTAATTTTTTGAAGGATTATTTTTGAGCTTATATATATATTTGTGTATGTACTGTGTGTTGAGGAGGGGGGGGGGGCGGGGTTGCTAACCTATATAGTTTTTTATTTTAAATTGATGGTGCATACTTTTTCTGAAAATTTTGTGTGAAGTTCGGAAATTTTTTTTCCGCTTTGAATCACCCATGGTTATTGGAGAGGTGGAAAATTTGATTTTCTTTTTTAGAATGTTGTTGGGCCTGCTTAAACAATATATATCGATTTCAAGCATTATTATTCAATTAAGCGGTTGAAGAGGGCCAACCAGTTTAATTCAACTGGGATGAAAAATTTTAATGTGTTAATAGATTATTAAACTTATTAGTAACACAGTATCTACTCATAAAAATAATATTCATTAATTACCAAAAACAAGTAGCGAACAACTTTCACTGGAGCCGTGAAGAATTCAATTTTCTTTTGAAAATGTTTAAAGGGCACTGCTGCAGTGGTGGATTAATGGAGGGGGGTTGCAACCTCCCGTAATACACACATTCAAAATAGAATAAGTACGTTGTTTTTAAATAAAGAGTTTAAAAAATAGTTGAGGTATTTATGCATTTTAATGAATGTAAACAGGGTTTCGAACTGATTCGAACTCGCCGATTTAATTTATTCATACTAGGCATTTGCCTTTTTTCGAATATGCTTTTAATATGTCAATTTGTAAGAAATACATTAAGAGAGCTGGGGCCGTCCACCCTCCGCTAAACGCGTCGAACGACAGCCTATGCAAGTAATTTTAGAACTTCGATTTCAACTAATTTCGAGGAAGATCCCCTTTTCCCCTCCCCTAATCTTACCAAAAATAGTGTAAAATTGAGTTTTTCGAATTTCAATTTCGAAAAACTTCTATGGAAAAGCTGTTGCCGGCTTTCTCCCTATTACATAACTGAAGATAACCCAAAGTTGTTTTCAGCTACTTCAATATTGAAAACCAATTCATTTGGAGGGGGCGAGAGGCAGGGTTTTTAACCACCGCCCCCTTGACCGGACTGTAAATCCACTCCGCCCTCATACAAATATCAATGGTTACAATCAGTATTATGCAGTTAAGTGTTGTATTTGATTGTGGAGGGAAATTTAATACTTTAGTATATTGGTTAACCCAATTAATAACACAATAGTAAATACTAATCTGTAACTACTGTTTTTGTTAAGGGGAAAAAAACTTGAAATAACTCAAGCAAGTTTTTCTCTTTCTTCATTTTTTGAGATCTAATGAGAATTTTTAATGCGTTAACATCCACTTGCTAGAAAAATAATGGAAGAAAGTAGGTTGCCAGCATAAAGTAAGAAATAACTTGATGCCGCTGCTAAAGTACACATGTTGAGAAATTTGTTCATCTTCAAAAAGTCGTTTCAAGGTATCTTAGATAAAAAGATCTTTTTTGCATTATATGGGGCTATTCTATTATCAAGCAGGGAGTGAACAGTGTCTGTGGGAAAATTTTTAGTTTTAATCTTATACACAGGATATTCCATTATCCGCTACCAAAGAAATGTCTCTTTGACTTCAGGGGTGACACGCAGTCAGGACATAGAAAAAAAAAAGAACCTTTAGAAGTAGAAATAAAATTTCACGTTAAATTAAAGCACAAATGAGCATTAAAACGCAGACATATGTTTCGGGATTGCTTGGAATCCCTTTTTCATTGCGACAGGGAGCTTCTAGATGCAAAACATCCAAATGAAGCAGACAGAACAAAAAAAAAACAAAGCTTATATAGCCTAAGAATTAACTGTAAACCAATGAGAATAAAGGCAGTGTGAAGTGGAAGTAGAAGTAGTAGGAAAGGCACCAATAAGAGAGCAACAAACGAATGCAGTTGGAAGTACAGAAAGTAAAAAGGAATATCAATAAAAAGAAAGCAAAAAAGACAACAGCGTGCATAAAAATGTGAAAATACATGAAAATTGCAAAAAAATAAAATAAAATACAAAGAATAAAATGGAAATAAAATAAGTACAGAAAATACCAAAAACAAAAAGCAAAACAAAGTACACATGCAAAAGAGGGGGAGGGGGGGAGGGAAAAAAATTGACACAAAAAAGGAAAACTAACAAGAAAACCAAGAAAGAACAACAAATTAAAGGAACTTATGCCAGACCTGTGAAAAATAAGGAGTTGAGGAAGAATCATTAACCAAATTAGAACTATTCCTGTTAATATGATAAGCTTCCCAAAAGTCAAGTTCTAAAGGGGAAGAACATTTTTGAATAATTTTCCCAGAATTGAAATCAAAAGAGTGGTTGAAATTCCAACAATGTTGAGCAATGCTAGACTTATTCAGCTCTTGCTTTCGTACATAACCTTTATGCTCATTTAACCGAATTTTCAGAGCACGTTTTGTCTGTCCAATGTAAGAAAGGCCGCAACGGCAACTAATTTGGTAAATACCCCAAGTATTAAGTTGATCAACAGGATCTTTAAGAGAGAGAAGGAAAGTTTGTTGCTAGGAGCAAAAACAAATTGAAATTGAAACCTTTTTAGGATTTTAGCAATACGAAAACTTACAAAATGAAAGAATGGTAACACAACCAAATTCTTTCTAGAAACCACATGATTGGGACCAGAAGTTTTTTTAGAAAGTTTGTTATGAATAGAATCAATTAAAGAGTGAGAAAATCCTCTATCAACAGCTACAGCTTTCAGATAGTTGAGTTCAATCTTGAGAAGCTCAGGAGAAGAGCAAATATTAATAGCACGATGGACAAGAGCATTAAAAGCCGAATATTTTTGGTTGGGAGGATGAGACGATAGTCTGTGAGGAGGTAAAGAAACAGCGAAAGGTTTACGATAGACAGAAGTTGTGAAACCAGACTCACTCCTAGAAATCAAAACATCAAGAAACGCGAGGCTACTATTAAGTTCTTTCTCACAAGAAAACTGGATATTAGAATCAATGGAGTTCATAATCGAAAGAGCATCATCAATACCTAACAAGTTACTGTCCGTTAGGACAAAACAATCATCCACATAACGAACATAAAATTGAAATTGCAATTTTTGGAATAGTTTTTCCTCAAAATAATGCATATAGAAATCACTTAAAATAGGACTAAGAGGACTTCCCATGGCCAGGCCATCTACCATAGCATAGAATTTACCATTAAATACAAAAGTGCTCTGTTGCAAGCACACACGAGTAAGAAAAACTAATTCCTCAATTTCCACAGAAGTAAAATGGAATTCAGAAAGCCTTTTCCTGAGGCAAGTCAAAGCGCCATCAACAGGAACATTAGTAAACAAAGAATTAACATCAAAAGAGGCCATAACCGAATTATTCGGAACGAAGTTATGAAGTTTCTTAACAAAATCGGTGGAATTTTTAACAGTGAAAACATTCCGACTCCTAAGTGGAGAAAACACAGAAACTAAATACTTGGAAAGTTTATATGAAGCAGTGCCAATATTGGAAACAATTGGTCTGAAAGGAATACCTGCCTTGTGTACCTTCGGTAAAGCATAGAAACGCGCACAATTAGCAACAGAAGGAATCACAGACCGTTTAGCAATCAAAGGAATAGAATGAACAGACTTAACAGCAGAAGAAATAGCTTTTAACTCCTTGTCGCTAGGATCTTTATAAATTTCAGAATAAGGACCAGAAGCAATTAAATCATCAGTTTTTTCAACATAAGATGATTTATTAAGAACAACAATCTGACCACCCTTGTCAGCTTTGGTAATGACCAAATCAGAATTTGAAACTAAATTATTGACACAGCGTTTCACAGAATGGGTAAAACCAATATTAGGAACTTTTGAATTGAAATCAACATTGGAAGCAATAAGATGAAGAACTGACTCTTTTTGAGTGGAAGTTAAGGCACTAAATTTGAAGGCTTTTTCAACCGGAGCAATAAGTTCAGAAAAAGAAGGCTTTTTAGCCAAAGCAAAATTGTTATTACATTTCAAAGCATTAATTTCATTACTATTCAAAGGAAATTTCGAAAGATTTACAACCGCATTCCTATTAACAAGAGGCAAATCAGCCGGAACAGGAACATTTGAATCGTTACACAACTTGGTAAATTTCTTATTTAAAGTAATTTTGTGACTGTCAGATGAATGAAGAGCTCTCGCCCATGACATTCTATCAATAGAGTCAAAATCGAAATTAGAATTAGATACAGAAAGATGTAAATCATAAAGTTCACGTTCTATGAACGAAAGTTTTTTCCTAGTTTCCTGGATAGAAGCTCTAAGTAAAGCTAATTTAGATTCCTGTTGATCAACTAAATAATTGGGGTATTTACCAATTTAGTTGCCGTTGCGGCCTTTCTTACATTGGACAGACAAAACGTGCTCTGAAAATTCGGTTAAATGAGCATAAAGGTTATGTACGAAAGCAAGAGCTGAATAGGTCTAGCATTGCTCAACATTGTTGGAATTCCAACCACTCTTTTGATTTCAATTCTGGGAAAATTATTCAAAAATGTTCTTCCCCTTTAGAACTTGACTTTTGGGAAGCTTATCATATTAACAAGAATAGTTCTAATTTGGTTAATGATTCTTCCTCAACTCCTTATTTTTCACAGGTCTGGCATAAGTTCCTTTAATTTGTTGTTCTTTCTTGGTTTTCTTGTTAGTTTTCCTTTTTTGTGTCAATTTTTTTTTTCCTCTCTCCCCCCCCCCCCTCCCCCTCTTTTGCATGTGTACTTTGTTTTGCTTTTTGTTTTTGGTATTTTCTGTACTTATTTTATTTCCATTTTATTCTTTGTATTTTATTTTATTTTTTTGCAATTTTCATGTATTTTCACATTTTTATGCACGCTGTTGTCTTTTTTGCTTTCTTTTTATTGATATTCCTTTTTACTTTCTGTACTTCCAACTGCATTCGTTTGTTGCTCTCTTATTGGTGCCTTTCCTACTACTTCTACTTCCACTTCACACTGCCTTTATTCTCATTGGTTTACAGTTAATTCTTAGGCTATATAAGCTTTGTTTTTGTTGTTCTGTCTGCTTCATTTGGATGTTTTGCATCTAGAAGCTCCCGGTCGCAATGAAAAAGGGATTCCAAGCAAACCCGTAACATATGTCTGCGTTTTAATGCTCATTTGTGCTTTAATTTAACGTGAAATTTTATTTCTATTACTTTGCACAAAGTTTAATCATTACTAACCTTTAGAAGCTCCATAGAATAAAACACATACTTTCGTTGTCGTCAACAAATACTTTAAATATTATGAGGCTCATGATACAAACGGTGTTTTTATTTTTCAATCTGGCGATTTAAAAAAAAATATTTATTATATTTCATTAAAACTCATACTTCATACTTACATGATTTTTTTTTCTTGGAGGGGTTAATCTTTTCCACGGGTGACACCTATCACTACCCGCCCCGGGTATCACCCATGCTAGCTACAACACTGCATTCCATACAATTTTCACTATCAACATACTTCACATCCAGCCTCCACTGATGTTTTATTATTTCATCATCAAACTGCCTACATATACATAGTCCAGCATCTCTTCGCCACAGCTTTTGCTTTTCTTGACTAGGCTAAGGGTATCAGTAACTGTTAGATTTTTCAGATGAACTTTACTAAATGGCAGGGTTCGTTGATTTAAATCAGCTTGATTTAAATCATGATTTAAATCACGATTTAAATCAAGTGATTTTTTTAAAAAAATCATTGATTTAAATCAATGATTTTTTTTTTCGAAAAAATTATTGTTTTTACAATGTTAGAAAGTGTTGTAAAAATGAAATATGTTGCAATTACACCCACTGTTTCACACAAAACTTTCTAGGTCCATCTGTCTGTGTGCATAACATATTTCATAAGTTTAGAACTAATTACTATTGTTTTAATTTTACAATATTACTCTTATTCTTCAAGCATCTTAACAGCAAAGCATAATTCATCCAATCATCCAAATTTGAATTCATAATAATCATGAACCATTCTCTGTTTTTTTACTTTAAAAAATAGTATTTTAGATCAATTTAATAAATGCCACACAATAAATAATTCAGAATGATAGCGTTTGAAACAATTGTTAGAGCTTAAAGTTTTTTTCCTTCTAAAATATTTTTTTATCATAGAAGTTTTCAATGAAGATGTTTGATTAAAACAAACTGTTTCAATTTTTAGTAATGGTGTGATTTTACCTGATGGGTAAAAATACTTCAGGCTTTTTCATTAATAAAATAGAAAAATGATTAATGTACAGTTTATGACTGTAAAAATTAAATACAGACAATTGCTACTTTTTTTTTCAGCTTTCAAAAGCAAAATAATTCAGATTAAATTTGTTCATTTTCTCTGTACTTATGAGTGTACTATTATTCGTGGTAGGGTTAAGTTTCATCTGAGTCTTTGCATTAAAATTTGTTTATCATTATTATTATTAAAACATATTGATTGCTATGCAAATAGCTTAAAGTGTGTTTTTGCTTATTGATTAACATGCCATATTGTTTCTATGAATGTAACATAATAAATATCCAAAATATTTAAGGTCTTTTTTTAAAAAATCAAAAAAATCCAATTTAAATAAAAAAAAATCTGATTTAAATCAAAAAAAATCACCAACCCTGCTAAATGGCTTTCTCGGATCAATGTATCTATTCTCCATTTAGCCTACTTTAATTTGTAGCAGTTAAAATTTCATATTTAAAATTGTATCAATTCATTTCTCTGATTTGATTTCAAAATATACGTTTATGTATAAAACTACTAATACACTTAATTTTTTAATTTGTGTACCACAATTTACCCTTTTTATTGGTTGAAATAAACATTTATGAAATAACCTTTATATTTTTGAATCCAGACTCAGAAAGAATGTACTGCTCTCTATCAGAGTCAGAGTAAAAAAAAAAAACTATGTTAAAGTTTTGATGATGTAATAAAGATAAATATGCCACATGATGCAAATATAGATCAATAAATATAGGGTATTAGTGATAGATTGAAATAATTTTATACCTTAATCAAAGTAGATATACATTTGTGGAAAAAGACTGGCTTAAATAAGTTTTTTATCGGCTCAGAAGAGACTAAAGAAGTCGCCTTCGGTGTCTTGCTTAGGGAAAAAAACAAGTTGCGCCGTAGGCGCCGCTATTTTAACTTTGCACGGGCAACGCCGTTGCGGGTACCGCTAGTATTTTATAATTTAATACTATAATTTCTACAGTTTCTACGTAATTGAGACACATTGAAAATAGCATGCATAACTTTAAAACAGTTTTGATTTTTTGCTCTCATTTGATATAAAAATGTCGCTTTAGTTTAATTACCGTATAAGACCCTAAAACGGGTAAAAAACTTTTTCCAGACACACAATTTTCAAACCTTTTTCGGGGAAGGACCCCTCTACTAAGGGGACCCTTTTCAGTACCTGCCCGAGGGCCCCAGAGGGATACAATCCGGGTCTGGTCAACTCTATCCTGTCCCGTTGAACCACATCATACCAAGAAATTTTGTAACAAAACGGGGGGATAAATCTTAACGAGATTGTAACTAAAATTATTTTCTTTTGTGTTCAGAATGAACGTTTTAAGATTAATAGAGTGTTAAATTAAAATACTGTAGTTCGAAAAGCATCGTTAATCATAGAAAAATAAAATAAAATTACCACTTTTTAAAAGTGGTAAAATTCATAAATGTATTTTAGAAAAATGAAGTCATTGACAATTATGACTTAAAATAAAATTTAATGAATATTAAACTTAACAAAGGATATAATAATGAGTTATTATGAAATAGAAGTATGTATAAGAACTATGCCATTTTCATATATTGTTGCCTCATCAAAATGTTTTAGGCATCTTTTCTCCATTGTGTTTTATAATATGAATCTGATAATGTGGCTTGTTAGTATAACATTAAAAAAAAAAAAAAAAAAAAGAATGTAGACTGAGGATTTATTTTTCCTTTGCTTATTTATATCGAAAATAGTGATATTTTCAGATGTAATAGATTTTCTCATTTTTATAGTATTTCACACAATATGTTATTTTCTACTAGTTTCAATTTTGAAAGAGAAGAAAGAAAATTCTGACAAGCTAATGCTCCAAATTTTATTTTAAATCAAGTGATCAGTTTGTTGATAATTAATTTCTGCATAAATCAATGAGCTTAAATATTCAAAGCTATTTATGCGTATTCTTTAATGTACAGAGTTAATGTTATTGTTTACTTTACACTGATTAACTTTTTTTTGGTGCTGACCACTTGAATCTGAAACGAAATGAATAATTTTATTGAAAAAAATTCTGTTGTAGCAATTATGATTTACTGTAAACTGAAAAGCATACCACTATGTAATGCTAATATAAGACAAAACAGAGCAGCACACCATTCAGTATAGTTTGAAAAGACCTTTTTTAAGTTTTGTGCAAAATACTGCATCATCACTCTTCAAAAATCAGCTACAGTACGGTACCTCTTATCCGACATGCTCGGGACCATCGCTATCCCGGATAACTGAATTTCCCGGTTTTTCGGATCGCTAAAAAATGCCGATATTCGGAGGTTTATCGAACCCAAATTACAATAACAAATGGTAATAATACTTCAAAATAAGTAGAAAATAGTAAAGAAATATACTTCTAAATTAAGAAATATTAAAAGAAAAGAACTATATTCAAATGATAAATCAATAACACTCACAAGTTAAAACGAGCGAAGGGGGAAGGGGTTGAAAATGATATAAATGATTCAAACACAGTATGGGACCTCAAATTCGGAACGCTCGGGGCCGCAATCTTTCCCAATTTTGGAATTTTCCGGATTTTGGGTCCCCATTCAAAAAATTCCGTAAGAAGCGTCAGAGCCCATATAATTTGTTCTGGAAGTTTTTATTACCATGTTGCTCATTTAGAGCATTTTTTATTATCGTATATACTCGCCTATAAGTAGCAAAATTTAGCACAAAAAATGAAGTTGGAGTCGGTTTACATTCGAGGCAAACATTAAAAAATCTAAACTTTACCCGATATTATTTTAACCTCTTTAAGTAAACAATAAAAGAAAAGAATTCCGCCAAATTCTAATATGATTTTATATTCTCTTGCCACTTAATAAACACTTTGAATTGCAGTAAAAGATCCGACTATAGGGAAAATGCGAGAAACGCCGAATTTCAATTTCGCAAATATTCTGTATCGCGCGAAAATTAGAGCTTGTTTAAAGAAATTAATATAACAAAACTACAAGAAATAAAAAACAGCAAAATTTGATGATATTAACTCAAAATCAAAGCAACAATTAATAAAAAATCTAATCACAAAAACGAGCCCTTTTCAGAAAATCGCACAATAACTTTTTTGAGAACTGCACATTTCCGATCTTAAACACGTTAGTTCATTATTTTATTTTCTTTCCTTCTTAAAATGCCTCTTTCCAAAAAAAAAAAAAAAAAGATGCAAAATATTTCCATTAAAAAAATAAACGAAAGCTGTTTTTTTTTTTTTTCAGCTGCCAATTTTCTTCCAAAGTTCCGAACTTTGGGTCATCCGGATTTCGGGATTCCGAGTTTGGGGTCACACACTGTATATAAATAGTGTTTATTTTTTATATTTTTAAAACATTTCATGAAGTTTCAGTTGATGAAAATTAGGTTTTTGCTGTGAAAACAATTGCTGGATTTTTCTAACAGCCATTATGTAAGTTTCGTCTGTAAAAGATTTTTGTTCCATTCCTGCTTAAGTTCTTTAGTTAATTCAAAGCAATGTTCGTTAGACATAGCAGGCAAATGTCATTATTTTCGTCTTCATCGCTATATTGCTCTTTGTTATCGTTCGGGTATAGCACCATTTGGATGATTTCCGAATCGGACTTCTCGTTTATCAAATTATCAATTTCGTAAAATCTGATCATCAATCATTTTTTTCAGCAATAAATGATTTCAAAAAGGAGGAAAATGAAATATAAGCAGCATGTTTACATGGCAGATACGCGCAAATTTCATACTCGTGTATAACGACTTCGCTTTTGCGAACACGATTTTAATGAATTCATTTTCACAGTCGCAATTTTCGTTGCGTTAACATCAATTTAAAATTCTTATTACCTTATTGCAGCTCTTAAATAAATGAACAAATACAGTAGAACTTGGATAATTCGAACGTCTTTAATTCGAAGATTTCGCTCGGACTCTTCAATTTCGTATTCAAATCAATGTTAAAATTTTTGTATAATTCGAAGTTCAATTTCTTTAATTCGGAGTTTTTTCTTATCCGAAACCAATTAAAAGTATACGTTGAAATATTTTTTTTTGTCTGATAAATTTAACCCAACTTGTTTGTTTACAGCAAATGGTAGATTAACAAGATTTCTGTCTTGCTTTCTACTGTGAAAGATTCATCCTTTCAATCCACCTGTGAAAATATTTTTCGTATTTATGACGCCATGCTCATTCTGAAAGAGGTCTAGTTTGATCGTCACTTTTCTACAGAGAATGTGATGTACAATTTCGATAGCTTAAATTCGTAATGTTTTTGAGTAAACCACGCATTTCTTACAAACCTTTAACGTTTTCTGAAAAGGTCAAGTAGGGGCGAGGTGAAAAAAGGAGTGTGGACGGAATGTGAAATCGGCCACGAGTATGGGATAGCAGCAACCACATTGTCTACATTTTTGAAAAATAAGGACAAATACAACGTTTAATTATTTTATATACACGCCCTTATTTATTATATTATTATTTTATTATACACATGTTCCAGAAAAGATTATTGACGTTGTTTTTGACGGAATAAACATTATCGACATTCGTGAGCTTAAATTTAGCTGCAAAAATTAGACTTCTGTAATTCGAAGCAGGGCCTTATTTACCAATAGGCCCGGGCCTAGGGCCCCCACTTTGTGGGTGCCCCCTAATTTTGGTTATTATATTCTTTATTTTTTTTTTTTTTGTAATTTAAATTTCTTTAGAAAAATATTTAAAAATAGCATCTTTCAAAAACAAACTGTTAGTGAAACCTAAAGATAGAAAAGTACCCTCTTTGAAAATGTTAATTTTACAATTAAAAAAACACAGTTCATAATTTGCTAAACGCTATTCAGTAACATGCGAGCAGCCATGTTGTTTATATCACGTGATTTCCAGCTTCCGCCTTGGCTGCTATTGGCGGAAAATTTTTGGTGTTTAGGGATCGAGCCAAAGGCTCTGCGAACACCGCAACGGAAAGTCTCTTTTGGGTGGCATTTGCTGTTGAAAAACAAAATTGTTTTTGCCCTGTGTGTGGAGCCTCAAATTTGTCTTTTTCTTTATTTGGAAAAAAATATTTTGTTGGCCAAAATTTGGTACACTCCCATATTTTTGTCAAGTTTTGACAGACTAAGTTTCGAAAATGGACAAATTTCCTCTTGTTGGATTTTCATAATGTTTAGAAATATTAACGTAATTTTAAATCTATAGGGCATTCGCAAATGACGTCACGCTGGAGGACAAGCAATCGCTGATGATGATGATGATAGCTAAACTTCTACCTTCGTTCGGCTACGATGCGATCTTTCACCGGTGGACGTTAGTTCACATTATGTGCGAGCGCTCTTCCAAGTGTGACGTCACGCCAGGGGGCGTGGAGCTCTGACGTCACTCTGTTAAAGGCACATGCGCGTGGACTTGCCGTTTTCGTTTTCTGCGTTGAGTGTGTGAGAGTATAGTTTTTGATTCTAACAGATCTAAGGAAATTAACGTTCCAAATAAGAGGAGTTTGCTCTCATTTATTATTGTTATTAAAGCAATATCATTTTTTTTCAATAAAAACTTAGTATTTTTTTTCAATAAAAATGTGTTTTTCAATAACCACACATTTTTGTTTTGAATAAAAATAAGGAATAGTGGGAAATGTACGATTTTTTTCCCCAGTTCATTTTTCTCAGAAAATTTAAATCACCTTCAACTAGTTTAAAAAAATTATTGTGTGCAGTATATTTTAAAGGAATTGATGACAGAAATAATTTGAAAATACTTTTGATTTAGAATATGAGATTGTTCATTAAAACTTTGTCAAAATGCAACCAAACATTAAGTTGAAGTATGAATTTGATTTTAAAAAAAAAATCATATACATTTGTTCATAATTCTTTATTTCTTTTTTATTGCATAAATCCCAAACAAATTAAAATTTGAAATCACATTTGACAAATTTGAAAAAAAAAAAAAAAATTGGATTACTTGAACACAAAAAAAAAAAAAAAAAAAAATAGGTGCGAAATTCTCATAAATAAGAAACAAATTAAAATTTGCAATCACATTCGACAAATTTTAAAACAAAACAAAGCACAAGAGCAAAATACCGGGACGTATGGCAAGCCTATATATAACTTTAATTTTTGAAACTTTTCTCTTTGAATATCACTTAAATAGAGTGTCCCTTATCCAGAGGTAAATACATTGTGGTCCCTATTTAAAGGGACTGGGACCAGAAAAAGTGTTCCTTAATTAGAGGTGTCCCTCTTTCGGAGGTGTCCCTTAATGGAGATACTACTGTATAAAGATTTAACACAAACGAAAATATTTTAATTTGGAACAATTCTTTGTCATACAATTTTGATGTTTTGCGTTGTGTCTGCTTTCTCGGACAATTTTTATTTATGATTAATAAAGCTTGAAATTGTGTGTGATTGATATTGGACATATTAAGTAGCTTCAGCATTTAGCTTAAAGAGAAAAAAAAAACTAACACACTTTGTTGAAAATTCAGTCAGACGGGGTTAAACTTTAAAAAAAAAAATAGCAGACAATCAGCAATCGGCGATTCCTCCCCTTCCCCTCCTCCCTTTCTTTTTTTTTAAATTTTATTTTTATATCAATAATTTACTAAGTCTTATTGTACTTTTCTAGTAACTATTATTTCACGCTAAATATATTCATTCAATTTCAATTACACGTAAATTAACGTAGTCTCCGAAAATCTACTGCATAGTATTTATTCGCATTTTTAAAGTATTAAACTTTTATTTTTTAATATTAGCACTTGGTAATTGTTATCAAATGATTTTCGTCCGAAGGTGAGCACATTAACAGGTGTCCATTATAGATTTATATTACACATTATCACTCTCGCAGTAAGGGGATTCCAGACCACAAGAGAACCTACTTCACACCCCAAAGGCTATGTAACAACCGGAGAACCAACCCTCCCTATTTAATGCTTTAACAGGTGCATTCGTTTATTGTGCCACTAAATAATGACAAGAAGTTCCGAACTGTGGGGAGTTCATCAGCAACATTACCGAAAGTCACAAATTACAAACAAACAGGGTGGTCTCTGCGTTGTAGGGGCTGTGACGTGCGGGACGACGGTTCCCTTTGGAAACCACTTATGCAAAAAGTAATCCTTTATGTTTTTACAGAAAATAAAATGAGAGAGAGAAAACTAAAATTAAAATATAATTGTAATGAAGCTGCAATTTTGAACGTAAATTTCAAGCTAGAATTTTTCTGTAGTCAAGGGGCGCCAATTTAACGTTAATTTATTTTATTTTTGAATGCGAAAAGAAAATTATTTGAACTGAAGAGGTGTGAATATGGTCCACAAAAAAGTGGGAGCACCGCAAATCATATCGAGAATGACCAAGGTAGCACAGGAGTGTGTGGAAAATCAGACAAATAATTTTGCGAAGCCAAAGTGTCCCATTTTTCCCTTATAAGTGAACAGTCGCTATTAAAAATGAAAGTTAAAACCGCGGCTTTTTAGAGCTATTTATCATTTAGGAAGCATATTTTTTTAAAAAATCCCTTTAGGGGCGCCCCTAGGGGCACGGGGGGGCGCAGAATCTTCAGTTGTCCCCGGGCGCTGAAAACCCTAGCTACGCCTCTGCATAAACTTAAGTACTTGACAATGTCTATGTAAGTTAAGTCCGGCAAATCAGACACATTAGTTGCAAGTACATTTATACCTAATTAATATGGGTTCTTATTGTCAATGATCTTCATTTTTTTCAATAAATCTTTGTTTAGCTTCATTATCAAGGCTTTTGCAATGTTCAGAATACATTTTAGACATAGGAAAAGGATAATGCAGTAATTTTGCATTAGCATCAACAGGCAACACACATTTGGATCGTGCCAAGCATAAGGGGCTTCCCCTCCCCCTTAAAGTACGCATTATATATTGTTACAAATTTATTAAATAACATTTCTTTCTATTTTCATTCAATAAAAAATTAAAAACATGTGAAAAACATAGAATTCTTTTTTCAAATACCATAAAAAATCATTAAATTTGACAAACAAATAAATCTAATGCCTTAATTGGTTGACATTTTACCAAATATTACTGAATAAATAATCAAGGATACTAAAAAAACACTATATTTTTTTATCAAAAACATTGTTCTGTTATGCATGGAATTGCTCACTAGCTAGTGTGCAAGTACATCATACAAAGTGAGCGTAAAATTATCACTTGTCATACTTCATTTAAAATAACCAATAATGTGGGTAACGGTATTTTATGTGCAGTGGGAAATTTGTTCATTAGTATATATTTTTTTGGTTCCGTCTAATTTTTACTTTAGGAAAAATGCATGGCTAATTAATTGGACATTTACAAAAAATACTAGATGAGCAAATGGATAAGAGGCCAAGGAAGGAAACACATCACAGGGATGCAGGTGTATCAATAATGGTTAAAAGGAAATATGAAGGCTTTTTGGGATAATTCTATTTTAGGTACAAAAAATGCTAAGCGTCTAAGACTTGAACATAGAACATAACAATGATTTGATGCATTGATTTTGAAGACCACGATTACAGGGATATACATTACATCAATTCGTAATACACTACCACCCTGCCTCAGTTGTTCCACCTGTTGGGTTTAAAAAAAAAAACTAAATTGCTGGTTTTCTATGTTCTTTTAGATCATCTCTTTTTTTTTCAGAAGTGGAAAATTTTAAAGCATTTGATTATTTTAAAGAAAAGTTTCATTCTCCAAAATGTCTTAGTAGAAGTCATCTTCATAATTTACCAGCATTTTAAGACTAACAAATGTATTAAGGACCAACCAGACAGTGGAGGGCCTGATATTTCTGAGGATACTAAAAAGGATAAAAGGAAAGAATTTTTTAATATGGTTAGAGGGTTTTAGATGATTAGAAAATTCATATTTGAGCAATTAGTCTAACCATTTTTTTTTTCAAGTCTATATTTAAGGGTGCCCTTTGATTTTCGCCAAGCTGGGTGTTGCAAAGCTCTAAACACAGTAGTGTAGTCGAAGGGAAACGACGCCCCCCTACCTTTTTATTTTAATACAAGCGTCCCCTCAATCGTTTTACATTTTAACATAAGCGTTCCCCACTTTTTGATTTCAATTGTTTATCTTCGTTTGTATTAAGCATCTCCCCAACTTTTTTTTCAGGACTACACCACTGTGTAAACAGAAATGGCGCCAAACAAAAATCGCCAATTTCGCAAAGGGTAGTAGCCTTAAGTATATTTTTACCAATAAAACACTGAAAGAAATGATGAATTTGCAAAGGTGTGTGGCTGCAGTATCTGCTTTACTTTATATTCTAGAAAATAGTGCTGAAATTACAGGATTAACTGGTATTCAACTGTGGATTGATTTTAAAGCAAACTCCACTTAGATTTGTCTTTCTGAAATTATTAAAACAAGTATTCAAGTTACTGAAATTACTAGACGCGTACCTCCCCCTGCAAGACCAACTCAAACAAAACCTGCCGTCTTTCAGCATTCCAAATTATTAAATGTTGTTCTAACATTGTCTTTGTCCTGCCTTGTAAAATAAAAGCAGTTGCTTTACAGCAATACAAAAACATGTGCAAGCCTATGTTTACACTTGGTGAGATAATATCCTAAAAGTTGATCAAAAACGAATGCCGTAATAAGTAAAGGGCAAACATAATCAAAAGACCATTGGGATTTTTTCCCTCCATTCTTTTCAATCAAAAAGTACAATTTGTACAAACATAGTTAAGTTACGATATAGAAATCAAAAGCATAAACAATTAAAATGAGACATATGCATGTTGAAACAGTGTATCACTGAAGACATGCTATACAATACCAATGCATATGTCAGAGAAAAAAAAAACATGTTGCATAGAATACCATTCACTAAACAGTGAAAAAGAAATTCTAAAACATGTATTTGGGAAATTTAAAATGTCCAAAACGGTCTTTCTGACACGAAATATACTGCATCAGATTTCGGTGATTTAGACAATTGGAAAAGTTTCCTTTAATATTGATGCACACCTCTATGGGATCCATTTGAAAAGCACACTAGTATACAAGTATTTGTTAATTACACTAAAAACCACGAATAAATGACTAAGTTCCCTTTTATATCTTGTTCTAATGTATGGGGTTAATATTTCTTTTTCAGTTTTCAGATTTTATGCTAATTTAAAATTTAACTATTTTCTCACTAAAGTAAATTTCATAAAATTAACAGTTCTCCAAAAATAAATCGTACTTTCATAAAAAAAATAATATTTTGCCACTTCAGGTATTAAAATTCACCAAAAAAAGAACAGCAGAAAAATATTTTGGACAGACTCTGCATGCTAAATGACTATTGCTCACCTTTCCAGTCACCACCGACATATTTGCCATTTTCTTGGCGAAAACATTTGAAATTCATAAATGAACAAATTGGTAGAACGCTTGCAAGCTTTTATATGCTTTAAATTCATCAGAAGAATATGCACTAACAACGTAAAATAAGTTATTGACATATCTATGTAAGTCAAGTGCGGATAATCCGATACGTAAGTTGAAAGTTCATTTTTACATAATAAACACGGGTTTTTATTGTTGATGATCTTGATTTTTTCAATCTATATTTCCTCAGCTTCATTGTTGAGGCTTTCGCAATACGCAGAAGACATTTTAAAATTAAAAAAAGGATGAAAATATAACTCTACATCAGCAACTTCATGCTACACATGCGGGGAGCCGAAGTTGCTTGTCCTCCAGCAGCTGTTGCCAGGTTCCGTTGCTATGCAAAAATGACGTCATTGTGAATGCCCTATTTTTTGTTAATCTTTTTGCTCATTATTTGTAAAGCTCTCCTTGTGCTAGGTTATTTTCCTTCACTGCAAAAACCGATAATTTCACAAAAGTGAAATGAAGTGAACTGGTCTAGAACATTTGTTTACTTTTGATCTTGCCTTAGATATTACGATTTATAAACCACGTTTTTTTGACATTATATATAGTTTTAAATTGTGTGATATATTAGCTAAAAATCTTACTATGTCTGGTCGAAAATACCCTTCAGGGTTTTCTAAGAGAAAACGTAAAGCGGAGAAGTTAGAAGAAAAAAAGGCCAATTTAGCATCTAAAAGACTGTTAGATAATTTTTTAGGTCGATTTCTGAACCTGTGCCTACTTCCAGTTGTAACGAAAAGTTACATTAATTTTAAATTTTACAATCACTTGTGAATTCTTTGATAGATGGCAGCACATGCCAATAAAAGGTTTTCACATCACAATGAAAGGTTTTCACAGGCCAATGAAATCTTTTACCCCTCAGTCCTTTTCAAATTTTAAATACTGACGAATGAAAGCAGGTGACGCCAGCAACGTCACAAAAAGATTGTATTACATTTTTGAAACTCTCTCTCTTCGACTGCAAGTTCCAACGATGAGAGGCGAAAAGAATCGGAAAAAGAAAGGAAGTGGAGGGAGAAAGAAAAGGAAAAAGAAATAAATCCAATTTATGTAAGAAGAAAAATACTGAATTCCTTTGGATGTAAATAAGAGAATTTTTATTTTAATCAAGATTCATAAAGAAAATATTTGAATTCGAAGATGATGAAATGGGATCGCTACGGAAACTCTGAAAGAAATCTACAACGCAACGAATTCTTCGAAGGGATCGGCATCATGCAAGAAGAAAGAGTGAATCCTTCAGGCGCTCTATACTGCAAAAATCTATTTTACACATAACAGTTGAAAGGAACTTTCACTAAAAAAGAATAGATGCGTTCCAGAAGATTAAGGAAAATCTACTTATAGAAGCAGTGCAGTACCAGTGTATCCCAACGGTCACTTTGTCTGCTAGGACTTTCTTAGAGCGTTGCAGAATCTGGGCATATGACCATTGCTCCCTTGCCTGCTAGAACTGTCTTTGAAACACCACCGCTACAAGTGGAACTTTTTAAACCAATTTCTACAGTTCAGTGAAGTTCAACTTTTCTGGTGTTCCAGCAAGAAAAATGGCATTGGTCTTGGCCATGCAGTAAGGTAGATTTGAATTTTCCAAATAAGAATTATCACCATCTTTACGGATAGCAGACGTTGATCCTGCATCCGAGAGTGGGGATTTACATTTAAAAAATGAAATCCTATAAGGATCATTTCTACTAGAGAAAAAAATGATGAATTCCAGTAGTTTTAAGTGTAGTTGATATTTTTCATTTCGGTTGAATTCAAGCTATTTTCCATAATCCAGATATATTTTATTGCTGTGTTTTTTTTTACATTGAAATTATTTCAATTTCATTATTTCCAATTTCAATTATGTTGTTTAATGAAAAAAGTTTCCTTTTTTGTTTTGAGTAGTGGTGCACCTAAAATGAATATTGCATATATGCTAGCATTTTAATAATTTAGGATTCTAAATAAATATGAAGTTCAATTATGCAGTATTTTTCAATTCAGTAGTTAAGACATTATCAAACTTTTCATTTGAAATGTTCTAAATGAAATTTAATTATTTTGATTGAATTTATCTTCGCAAACACAAGCAAATTTAAAAAATCTAACCACCATACTTTCACACCGTGTTGGTTTGTTGCTTTGGTTAAAAAATTTAATTCACATAATTAAATTCAACCACTGCGGCAAGCAAACACACACCATAACACCAGTGCATCTGAATTTGTACCTACTTCCAGTGCATCTGAATTTGTACCTACCTCCAGTGCATCTGAATTTGTACCTACCTCCAGTGCATCTGAATTTGTACCTACCTCCAGTGCATCTGAATTTGTACCTACTTCCAGTGCATCTCAACCTGTTTCTACTTCCAGTGCATCTCAACCTGTTCCTACTTCCAGTGCATCTCAACCTGTTCCTACTTCCAGTGCATCTCAACCTGTTCCTACTTCCAGTGCATCTCAACCCGTTCCTACTTCCAGTGCATCTCAACCCATTCCTACTTCCAGTGCATCTCAACCCATTCCTACTTCCAGTGCATCTCAACCCATTCCTACTTCCAGTGCATCTCAACCTGTTCCTACTTCCAGTGATTCAGTGCAAGGATCGTTTCTTAAACCTACATGTGATCCAGTATATGAAACAAATTCTGCACCAACTTGGGAGACGTCTGCAACCCGGCTTTTAACCTATCATATAGACGCAGCATTTTGGCCTGATGTAAATGACAAGATGAGAGATCACTTTGCCCAAAACAAACCAAAGCAGAATGTGGAATTCTTAAACAACTCTAGCCGTATTCAGGGTAATAAAGTTCGTACCTGTACTTCTAATAATTTTTTTCGAAAAAAGAAAAATGGGGAAATAGTCGAAAGTACATGGTTGGTGTATTCTCCTTCTTCAAATTCTTTAGTGTGCTATGTGTGCAAATTGTTTACTAACATTTGCGATGCTATATCAACCACTGGATTTACTGACTGGCAGAATGTTTCTTGCTGTTTGGCATCTCATGAAACGTCGATCACTCATCGAACAGCAATTAACTCCCTATCCCAGCTTTCATGCACATCTGGAAGAATTGACTGTCTTCTTGTGAAAGAAAATGAAAGCGAAAAGTTATATTGGCGAAATGTGTTGCTACGAGTTACTGAAGTCATAAAGTTTATAGCTGAAAGAGGTCTGTCCTTTTTTG
Organism: Octonoba sinensis; assembly: GCA_038502835.1. NCBI lineage: Eukaryota > Metazoa > Arthropoda > Arachnida > Araneae > Uloboridae > Octonoba > Octonoba sinensis. The sequence continues at coordinate 80,369 of CM076606.1, read as the reverse complement.
GTGACAATGAAACTTTTGGATCCTGCCAGAATGGGAATTTTTTAGGTATTTTGGAACTTGTGAGCAAGTTCAACCCCTTCATAGCAGAACATACATATAAGGTCTCGTGGAAACAAAGGCCAAGGCAATGTCAACTATTTGTCATCAAGCATTGTAGATGAAATTGTTAAAGTAATGTCGGAAAAAGTTTTGAAACAAATAGTAAGTGAAGTTCAAGCCTCCAAATATTTTGGAATTATTCTCGACTCCACGCCTGATATCACCCTCGTCGACCAGTTATTTCTAGTTGTCAGGTATGTGGACAAACAAAACCAACCAGTGGAGAGGTTTTTAAAGTTTGTCCCTATCCACAGCCATGCTGCAGAACATTTGTTCGAAACAGTAATTGATAGTTTTAAAGAGCTTGGCATTGATCTGAGCTATTGCAGAGGACAGTGTTACGATAATGCCTGTAACATGGCAGGAAGGTATTCTGGCTTACAGGCCAAAATAAAATCTGCATTCCCATATGCCGACTATGTTCCGTGTGCAGGCCATTCACTCCATTTAGTTGGTGTAAATGCAGTGGATTCCTGCCAAGCTGCAACAAAATACTTCGGATTTGTACAAAGTTTGTACAACTTTTTTTCTTCATCATCGCACTGATGGGAAGTTTTGATGTCAAAATTAAGGGCACTTGGTGGTTTGAGCCTAAAAACTCTCTCGAATACTAGATGGTCTGCTAGTGCTGATGCTACTTTGGCTCTTAGGAGAGGCTATTCCATCATTTCAGACACTTTGATTGAAATGAGCAAAAGTACAAGTGACCACAAAATACGAAGCAAGCTGCTTGTTAAAGAAAATTCAGACTTTTGAAAACTGTATTCTCACTGTGATTTGGGATACGCTGTTACAGAGAATGCACTCAACAAGTAAAACTTTGCAAAGTCAAGGGTGCTCTGTCGAGTGTATAGTTCCTTTGTATGAATCTTTGGAGAACTTTATTAAATCAGTAAGAAATTCTTTCGATACCATAGAAAAGAAAGCAGAAGAACTATTTGGTTCAACTTCCTACACAAAAAACAAGAGACAAAAGGCTGACAATACAAAATTCTCAGAAAGAGATACGTTCATATATGAAAGCCATAATGTGATTTGTGACAGTCTGATTTCCAATTTGAGCAGAAGAAAAGATGCTTATGCATATTTGGAGAAACGATTTGGTTTTTTGTCATGCAAAAAAGAACTTTCGGACACAGAAAAGCATGTGTCAGCAAAGTATTTCCAAAGTCTCTACCCCGAAAATGTAGAAGAATTTGAAGACGAATTTATACAATACAGTGAGTTACTTTCGAATGCAGATGGAGCAGCAGAAATGTTGCAAATGATTAAAAAATTGCAAATTGAGGATACTTATCCAAACATTGAAACAGCCCTTAGAATTTATCTTTCAATTCCCATTTCAACTTGTTTAGGTTAGCGTTCTTTTAGTGCCATGAAACGGTTAAAAAGCAGGCTAAGGGCATGCATGTCCTCTGAAAAGTTGGCAGGCTTAGCTTTGCTAACCATAGAAAGTGATCTGACTAAAGCTTTAAAATTTGATGATATCTTGAATGACTTTTTAAGGATTAAAACCCGAAAAAAACTTATGTAAGATCTCAAAATTCTACTTTTTCAATGAGTTAAATGTATTGAATTTTTCACAAGCAAATTAAGGAATATTTTGACTGTTTTTAATGTTTTATAAAGTTGCCATGTATGTATCTTGTGTTATGTTAGTGTACAAAGAATAAAAAAACCTGCTTGTGAACCTTTCTACACCTTAAATTTTAAATGTTTGATATAGCTAAAAAACAAGTTTAGTGGAGTTATTTAAATGTAATCTGTATGTTGAATATATTTTTCCAAACAGTTTAGCGTTAACCTAATTGGAAAACCATCTACATGCAAGTTTTACAAACACATACTGAATGTTATGTTTAAAAAAATTTTGTTGCGTGAGGGGCCCCCAAATATTAGTTGTGCCTATAGTGATTCAAAATGTAAATCGGGCCCTGATTCGAAGTTTTGTATAATTCGAAGTTAAGCTGTGGTCCCTTCAGCTTCGAATTATCCAAGTTCTACTGTATGTAAAACAAAAAAATAAACGAACTCTAATTTTCACACGATCTGTTGTTGCGGAAAATTCGCGAATCTGCGGTATTAGAAATTTTCCGAACTTTCATATGGTCCGACTTTTGCTGCAATTCATCTTCAAATACTCACCAGACGATTAAATAAATGCATAAGAATCTAAACACATATTTCTTTCGTGTTTAATTATTAAAATAAAATAGAAAACGTGTGGTTTTCTCAAGTTTCATTTTAGAAATTTTTTTTTCTAATTTTCTTCTGCAAGTAAGTTGATGCCCCCTCCCCTAAAAAACATCGTTTTTAGACTAAATTGTTCGACTTATAAACACTGAATATGTTACTTGTAACGGAAAAAATCGTATTTTTACTAAATGGGCAAAAAAAAACACGAACTTTTCAAAAATGCCGGGAAATTCACGAAAAAATTCCCGGTTTTCTGGTTCACGAGTAGGAGGTTCTGTACTGTACTTGTGCAACAAGAAATTGGTATAATCAACCTAAAAACTAAATTAATCTGGTGGTCATTTGTGGAGTTACATGAATGGGATCTCTTGACAACATACATTATTGTACAGAATAAATGAATTGCTTTACTCACGTTACATCCAAAAGCCAGAAAAGCATTTGCCATTTCCACGCATATTTGTTGCTATTAAAAAACAAAATATTTTAACGCAATAACACAATCAGCCATGAGGAATCAATTAAATGAATTAGTACTCCTCCTTAAACTCATATCCGCAAAAAAGAGCCATTTCATGTGTTTACTCGAGGGTTTACCCCAAACCCCTCTGCCACAAAAAGTTATGATATCCAATTTGCCGTCAAGTATCTTCTTCTCCACTCTCCAAAAAAAAGAAAAAAACCTCGTCCACAAAGACTATTGAAACCTAATTGGCTTGACAAACTAGCATCCTCCCTGTTTTCCCCCCTTACCATCATACCAACTTCCACTAGAACCTCCTACACCGCTAAGTCCTTACCAGATTGGATAGATGCTTGAAATTTATTTCAATGCTGTTTGGCAGAAAGCTTTTGGGTCACCAAGCAACCACCTCTCTTTGCAACGCTTCCCGCCAAACAGTACTGAAAAAAAAAAAAAAAAAGACTCAAATTAATGGCAATTGGTTATTCTTTTCCCTCAGCTTCATCCATTTTCATATTTATCGTTACTGCTGCCTTCAGAGGAAGTGGCTTAGAGATTCAGGTTTCCCCAATTCATCAAACTCTAAACCTTTAAACCATTGCACTGCCTTGAAATGAAGCATCACCTAATTTGCATCGGGAAAATTGTAATAACTCTAGTCATTTTTCTAAAATTGAAGTTTCAAATGTAGAAAAAATTGAAAATTGGCATAAGAAATTCACGCACGTTAATACTGAAAGTATTAAACGAACTTGCGATTTGCAAGGTGTCAGGGGAATGCCTAATATCAAAAGTACTAAACTGCATTGTAAAAATTGTAAGCTAGGAAAATTTAGAAGAGTTTCTTTTAAACCAATTAATAAAATTAGATCTCATTATCCTTTAGAATTACTGCATGCCGACGTCTGGGGAAAATGTAATATAAGAGGTCGTAACGGCGAGGAATATTACTTGTCGATTATCGACGATTTTTCGAGAAAAACCTCCCTTTACCCAATTAGGGAGAAAAGCCAAGTGGCAAGCATTTTTATGCAACATATCAAAAGAGCGGAGAGGTTTCTCGAAAGAAAGGTAAAATTTATTAGAACAGACAACGGTAGTGAATTCGTTAATAAAACTTTTGATGATTTTTGTAACCAAAAAGGAATTGTTCATGAATTAACTAATGTGTACAGCCCAGAGATGAGTGGTGTAGCAGAGATATTTAACAGGACGGTAGCAGACGGTGCAAGGGTACTTTTAGAAGAAAGCGGACTGGACAAAATTTTCTGGCCAGACGCTATGCTTCATTTCACGTACAATTGGAACCGTATCTGCCATACCGATCAGGAGAAAACTCTATTTGAGCTATATGGGGGGAATAAACCATCTGTAAGACCTCTCAAACCATTCGGGGTTATAGCTTATGCTGGTGTTCCTAAACAGCAGAGGAGAAAACTAGACTTAAAATCTAAAAAGGGTGTACTTATTGGTTACGCGTTCAAAACAAAAGGATATAGAATTTGGTTTCCTGATACTGATAAAGTAATAGAAAGAATTAATGCGTCATTTAAGGAAAATAGCTTTTTTAGAAATGAATTTCATGAAATACGCAGTGGAGCAGTATTGGGCCACATTACCTGGTCAGAATCCCCAGATTCCGAGAATAAGTCTGATCGCGAAGAAACGATCCAAATCCAGATTCCTGATTTACCGGAAGTCGAGGAAAGCACGAGTGAAAGTGAATCTGAAAGGGGGGACGAAAATTTATCCGAAATTTCTTCTGATGAAGAAAGCTCAAAAACACTGCGGGAAACAACTTGGGAGCGAAAGGTAGTTCCGCGACCTGATGGTACTAGGAATGATATTTATTTTTACGAAAAGAATAAGAAAACTAGGTTAAGATCTTTAAATGACGTGAAAAAATATTGTGATAAAAAGAATCTGTACTTTAATTCTCAAATTTTTAGTTTTAAAGGAAATGATTTATATGAAGGGGAAATTCCGAAGGAGGAACAATCTTTAAATTCAAGTTTTACACAAGCATGACTAGATGGTAATGTAGAAATTCCTAAAACGTATAAACAAGCACTAAAATCAAATGAAAGCGCTTATTGGCAAAATGCCATGGAAAAGGAAATTCAAGTCATGAATGAGCGTGATGTATGGAGTTTATCGGCATTGAAAGGAAAAGTTGAACCGATTAAATCCTGCTGGGTTTTTACCGTAAAAAGAGATGAAAAGGGCAAAATTTTAACTTTTAAAGCTCGTCTCGTAGCAATGGGGAGTAGTCAGATAAAAGGGCAAACATATGACGAAACCTCCAGCCCAGTTGTTAATTTTAGTATTATTCGGTTTTTCTTTACGTTATTTGTTGTTTTAAATAAATGGAAACATATTCAATGTGATATTCGAAGTGCATACTTGTACGCTCCGCTAAAGGATTACATTTTTATGTGTCAGCCTCCTGGATTTATCGTAAAAGGGAAAGAAAATTTTTATTGTAAGTTAAACAAGGCCATTTATGGGTTGCATCAAAGCGGGAGATTATGGTTTATGGAAATTGATAGTGTTTTAGGTAATTTAGGTCTTAGCAAATTTTCGGGTTGTAATTGCGTATATGTTTTTAACTCTGAAGTGATTTTATAATTGTACGTTAGTGATATTGTGCTCTTCGGCAAAAAGGATAAAGATATTTAAAATGTTTTGAATCTTCTGAAAGAACATTTCGATCTTAAGGTGTTGGGAAAAACCAAAAAGTTACTTGGGGTTGAATTTGAAGAAACGGAGGAATTTTTGAGAATTCACCAGACTAGTTATATACTAGAAGTATGTTAACGGTTCAAAAATTTTAAATTTCCAATTACTTCACTACCCATAAGTAAGGGAACGGTTTATTCGACCTTAAATTGTCCGCAGACCGAATTCGAGAAAAATGAAATGTCAAAAATTCCGTATAGAAATCTTTTAGGCCGTCTTTCTTTTATCGCGAATCGTACGAGACCCGACATTTGCTATGCTGTCAATATTTTCAGTCAGTTTCAACATAATCCCGGTTTTGAACATTGGAATGGTCTCCTTAAACTTCTTGGGTATGTAGCGAATACCTGTAATATAAAATTAAATTTAAGATGCAATAAAATTAATTTAATAGTTTACTCCGACGCCGATTTTGCAACAAATCGCGACGACCGCACTTCCTTAGGTGGTCAGTTGGTATTACTAGACAATTCTCCTATCGCGTGGCGTACCTTTAAAGAAAGAAGCGTCACTCTATCAACGATGGAAGCCGAATTCGTAGCAATGACTGAAGCTGTTAAAGAATTAGTATGGTTTGACCGAATTTTAGAAGAATGTGTCAACAAAGGGGTAATTACTAAAAATATTGCTAAATCTTTATTACTGGTAGATAATCAAGCTACTATAGATTTTGTTAAATCACCAATTGAAAATTATAGGACGAAACATATTGATGTAAAATTATTTTTTGTACGAGACCTAATTAATAAAGGACTGTTTGAAATTAGGCATGTTAGGAGCAAAGAAAATCAATCTGATATATTCACCAAACCTCTCACCCGTACTGAGCTAGATAGATTTTGTGAAAACGTTTTTCACTGATTTTGTTAGGATATTTTTTAAGGGGCGGTGGTGTGTAAATGGTTGTTTTTGGAAATTTATAACAATTATATGAATATTTTTTTTAGGATTTTGAACATATTTTTTTTAAATTGTTCAAATATGTTTATATTTGTAATATTGTGTCCTAATCTGTTTATAAGTATTATTTGATTATAGATTGAATGTTATATTATGGACTTTTTACTATCCTGGAAATTGATGGATTATCAGAGGATTAATATTTGTCAAGAAATGCATTAAGGTTTTTGCATGTTTGAAAAAAAACACACGTTTATTTTGATTGTTATGTGACGTTACTTTTCAATTGAAATGGAAAATATTTGAATTTGTTAACTCTTAACTAGGACCAACAACTGATAAGGTATTAAGGATTTGGTTAAATATTTTTTTCGTAAGCAAGTGAGAAGGGGGGGGGGGGGGCATTGATAGCCATATGTTAAACATCTCACTTCTAGTAACATATTCTGCTAGCGTCCCAACACACGCACCAACATTTTAGACGTGTAACAGATGGGCGGTGGCAGGAAGTGGCGTACTCAAGTATGACGTCACCGGCTCCTGACCCAATCATGGATCGCACGTGCGTTGGGCGTTACCTTAACGGAATCCGTATGATATGTAAATGAGGGAAGGGATGTTTAAGCGGTCTGTCTGCAGATTCAAGGGCAGACCATTGCACGTAAGAGGTTATGTAAGCCGACCGACTTTAGCTCTTGACGGGCTGTTAAGGTCAGAGCGTCTTCTTTTATACCGGTGATTATCATCTCGGTCTTATTTGCTAACTCTGCCCCCTCCCCCCCCCCCCCCGCAAATTTTTTCAAAATAATGTCTTAATACCTTTTAGGTTACTTTTGGTGTCGCTCATGATAGTGTTCGATATTCTTTCACCGAAAGTGTTTCTGAACGTAAAGTGTCTTAAAAGCGTAATTTATCTTTTCTTTCTTTTTTTAAAAGTATTTTTTCGCCGGTGCGGGGGGGGGGGGGGGGGGAGTTGACTTGCTCCGAGGGGGTAGTCCTCCCCCGAGAGATGCCTGAAATAAACATGGAGTATATCTGTAGTGACAAATATTTATGACTAGTAAATTTTGAACTCTTTTGCACTGCTTATTGGTGGTTAGTCTGTACATTTTTAGGGTGACCCCACCCCCTTTCCCCAACCCTAGTTATGCCTATGCGATTAGAGTTTTTATTAATTGTTGCTTTAATGTTGAGTTAATATCATCAAATTTTGCTTTTTAAAAATTTCTTGTAGTTATATTATTTCTCTTTATGAATCTAAATGTTCAAAGAGAATTTTTTTTTTCATCATGATACCACAGGAACACCATCCTGAAAATTTGCATACATATTGCTAAAAAGAAGCCAAGTACAACAATTTTTTTCAAAAAAATTAAAAATTTTGATTTTGTATTATATTAAATTTTATAAATTTTTTGTTTGCAAAACCAAATTTTTTTTTTTTTAAAGTATCTGTGTTATGCTATATATTTTATAAAACCCCATAAAATACTAAACAAAACAGTACAAGTTTCATCTATTTAGGTCAAATAGTTTTTTACTTACAGCTGTCTAAAGATGGTCAAACACAGCAAAATTTATGATTTTGTCAAAACTTTAAAAATTTATAACTTTGAAAGGAATTTTTGAAAAACTATAAAACTTCTGTTTTTTCATCTTCAAAGTAAGTATAATAAACAGACAAAATATCATTACAATCTAAAATACTGACCTCAAAAACTATTTTTTTATTGGTTGATTTGACATGGACGTACTCCTTTATTTTTTAAAATAAACTAATTTTCGCGCGATACAGAACATTCAAAAATTGGAATTCGGCGTTTCTTGCATTTTCCCGGTAGTCTCATCTTTTACTGCAATTAAGTGGTAAGAGAATATAAAATCATATATGAATTTGACGAAATTCTTTTCTTTTGTTGTTTAATTAAAGAGGTTAAAATAATATCAGGAAAAGTCTAGATTTTTCGATGTTTTGCGATCACATCGTCCAACTGTTTGTTTTTCTTGGTGGATTGCCTAAAAATTAAAAATATATAACTCAAATATTTGTAAGCGTAACATATAACGCATACCATATTTTACTAAGATTTAAAACTTTCAAAGTAGCAAGGATTCTATCAAAAGGAGATTCAAAAAGCACTATTTCCAAAATATTTAATAGCGATCATATAGAAAATAAAGTGCAAGAAGAGATCACGTAAATAAATAGGTCAATATACATAAACTAAAACTAAACTCAGTGGCGTGACAGCCCATTGGGATCCATGACCTACTGTACCATTCCAGGTTTTGAGATTGAGGGTCCATATGTTCCGGTCAAGTTTTTGGCTTGACGTGGAACCCCTAGTGTTTAGTTATTAAGCATGCTCGGTTCTCAATTTGTTGAATCCACTGAATTGATGAAAGGTCCAGGAATCAAACCTTGCACCTGTGGCAGGGCAGTATGGAAGGCTATTATTCAGCCACTGGGCCTGGTATTTATAAGAGCATAATAATGCATATACACAAGGGGAGCCAGGACAAGAATACCATTAACAAATATACTATTTCTTATTAATCAGACCAACATGCTTTGATTAAGAAAACCTATCTCTCTCTACATATATGTGTATAGTATATTTTTTACAGAAATACAGAATAAATTAAGAATTTTGTCCCTTTAGCTCCTACTCTTCTCCCTGAAATTTTCCTGAAACGTGTGTCCAGGACCCCCCCCCCCCCCCCCAAAAAAAAAAAAAAAGAAAAATTCTAGATAAAGGCTTGCTACAGGTTATTTTCTTCTTAAAGTCGTTGACCTGTAAAACATAATATATGTTTATTTTTATCATTTAAAAAAATGTCCTATTGTTTTTATTTTAAGATACTAAATTTGTGAGCAAGGCAAATTTTTATGCTTAGTTTCCATTAACCAAGATTTTGGATAGGCAAGGTACTAGTGGTCCCAATTAGCTCGGACAATCAAGGTTTTACTGCAATGATACCAAAAGATCTAGTAAATGTACCAATAGATATTGTAAATAGAAGCAAATAGCAGTTTATTACTTAAAAAAAATGAGCTTAAATAAAAGTAAAAAGCAAAGTGTTTCAACAGTCAAACAATGATGATTAATTAGATAATAAAGTCTTAAAACTGACATGAATATTGAAATGATCAACTTTAAAGTTAATGTAGAGCAACAAAGAAATACACTAATCAAATACCTTTCGGTGTTTCTTTTTATGTCACTGGGACTTCATTGGGTTGGGTCACTAGGATTTCAGTTGAGGTCCCTGCAGGGCATTAACTGATGTCACTTAAAAGGGAAAAGTTCCCATCAAATAGTTCCTGCATGGCAGATGTTTAAGCCGAAGGACTTGGAGGCAATTCTTGTATAGACGGTGCCTTGAAATTTGACCATGTACTAGTGGTGAAAAAACCAGGAAATAAATACAAACTAGAATTATGTATAGTCGTTAAAGGAATAAATGCAGGGCAATTCTATGGAGTCAGAGGTAAAAAATGAAGAAAATTTTGCAAATTTAACTCTGTTTACGCAGCTGCGAGTTTATTATTCATTTCGAGAATTTTTGTTTATAACATGGTTAGGTGCTGTTTTGCTGTTTGTTATTGGTTGGTTACATATGCACGAAGGGATAAAGATCGCCGATTATGCCCAAAATTCTGTTTACACTGAATGAAGTAAGAAGATTTATCGAAATATTAAAGGCTAGTATGAGAAATACTCATAACCTGTAAAATTTAAATGAAAAGTGTATAAAAGACAGCAAGTATGAGGCATGTTCAACGTTTACATATTTTAAAGGCTCACAGAATGAACAAATATATGCAATAAAAAGTTCCCACTTACCTTCCACGCCAACAGCCAATGCTATCGCCTGCCACACATTTTCTTTGCAGTAACTGTCATTATACATTCTGCTGTGCATATCATAAAGGTGTTGATATTTTTGTACTTCAAGGATCAAAACTTCATGAAATGACATCTGAGCAGCCATCTTGAAACAAAATTAAATAGTGTGCACTCTGAAAGCCTGCATTGATTGGCTGGTTCATCGGTATCACGTGACAGCAAACGCTGAAAAGTTGTAGTTGAACTTACTTTTTCTGTTTGTCGGAGAAGTGGTGGGAATTAGCAATCTGATTGGTCAAAGGAGTTTTCATTTTACGCTTTGTGGTAAGTGGACGTAGTTTGCCAGATTGGTGTAAACTATACTTGAATCAGAGGAAGCAAGTGGGAAGCGGTTTAGAACTGACGACCTGAGGTGCCGAAGGTGAATGCTTTAACTACTGCGCCACAAATGCATGCTATTAACAATTTTGAAGAAGTTATGCTATATGATGCATTATTTTATGAAGTAGATTATTTTGTATTAGTTGCATTAGAAAGCAACACAGGTGTAGAAATCTAAGCTATAATGGTTGTTGGAAATAAAGTAGTTTTTATTGTTCATAAACAAAACATGCAACAAAGTAAAGAAAATGGATAATGATTTAGGAGATTTCTCTAAAGTTTTATTACGTTATCAATGATGGACCATTTGACAATTTAATGATCATTGGACAAAATGATATTTTATTTGAATTATGTAATTTAATACCGTAAGATAAAAGATATGACCGAATAATGCAATTATTCGGTCATATCTTTTATCTTTCTTTTTTTTCTTGATTTATGCATAATATATATTTTGGAAATAAAGTAGTTTTTATTGTTCATAAACAAAACATGTAAAAAAATAAAGAAAATGGATAATGATTTAGGAGATTTCTCTAAAGTTTTATTACGTTATCAATGATGGACCATTTGACAATTTAATGATCATTGGACAAAATGATATTTTATTTGAATTATGTAATTTAATACCGTAAGATAAAAGATATGACCGAATAATGCAATTATTCGGTCATATCTTTTATCTTTCTTTTTTTTCTTGATTTATGCATAATATATATTTTAAACAGCATTAAAAGATCTCTATTCAGGGTTGGGAAAAAAACCTGTTTAAAAAAAAAAAAAAAAAAAATTTTTTTTTGTTTAAACCAGGTTTTTTTTGGTTTAAACCGGGTTTTTTTTTGGTTTAAATAGCATTTGTAGGAAAAACAATTTGACTTTTGGAAAATCATGGAGATTTTAGATCATTAAATGTGAATTAAGGTTATTAGTAATTAATTTATTGATAACTACAGTAGAACCTCGATATCTCGAAGTCGAAGGGACGGCGAAAAAAATTCGAGATAGCGATTTTTCGAGATAACAAGGTCATATCTTTTATCTTTCTTTTTTTTCTTGATTTATGCATAATATATATTTTAAACAGCATTAAAAGATCTCTATTCAGGGTTGGGAAAAAAACCTGTTTAAAAAAAAAAAAAAAAAAAGTTTTTTTTTGTTTAAACCAGGTTTTTTTTGGTTTAAACCGGGGTTTTTTTGGTTTAAATAGCATTTGTAGGAAAAACAATTTGACTTTTGGAAAATCATGGAGATTTTAGATCATTAAATGTGAATTAAGGTTATTAGTAATTAATTTATTGATAACTACAGTAGAACCTCGATATCTCGAAGTCGAAGGGACGGCGAAAAAAATTCGAGATAGCGATTTTTCGAGATAACAAGGTCATAACCAAAACGTTGAAATTACTGTAAAATTATTATACTATGTAGTAATACGTGTTCTAAAAATTATTAATGGCCCAGGAAATTAAGTAAGTACGTGTAAATTTGTAATATAATTGACAATAAGTTTCGGCAACGATAATTTTAATTTTTAAAAATACTAGTACAATGCACATTTAAAAAGAATTACCTAATATTGAATTTTACATTGCTAGAATTTTTTGAAGTAGTCCCGCATTGTGGCCGGGCAACATCTCTTTTGAAACTGTTCTTCAACCAATTTTTCGATTCGAAAAATAGCGGCAAAGTCGTCGTTTTCCACATTTTCCGAGCATTCCATGAAGCGTCATAAATTGTTGACAGCATCTCCAGCTTTAGACGCAGTAACAGTAGGTGATGGTTCCGGAGCATCCACTTCTTCCTCATCATCCGATGGTGGAGAAGAAATCGATTGAGAAATGATTTCTTCGTCTGTCCACAGCCCACAAACTTCAACGACGGTGTCTACTTCAACGAAATCTTCAAAAGTTATTTCGGAAATATTGAGGGATTTTGTAATTTCCCCCCATTTTTCACATTCAATGTCATTTTCAGGTTCAGCGCAGATCTCCTGTTCCTCGTCCGATTCAATTTCAGTTTCTTCTTCTTTCACAAAGCCAGCTTTCTTAAAGCAGTTTGCCCTCTGAGAGATAATGAAAGGCGTGAGATTCTTGGAAACACACTCCGTTTTTATTCTACGCGTCTGAACGGCGATTTTTCTAGGAAAACGCATCTTGTTTACTTCGAAAAATATTCGACATACCTAGGTTTTGAGTAAAAAGTCTTCGACATAAGAATTGAAATTAGCATTAGAAGAACATGTGATATCAAGGGGGGGGGGGGGGAATTTTCGACATATCAAGGTTTTTGAGATATCGAAGTTCGAGATATCGAGGGACTCCTGTAATTAAATAACCAAGTTAAAACCTTGAATTTTAATTACCTTATAATATAAATATATTTTTTATTTTTTCAGAAAGTTACCTACAGTGAAACATGTGTAAGTTGACCACTTATGGTGCAACACTTTAGTTGTCAACTTATAGAGGGTGGATATTTTTTTTTTCATTTCTTACACTATGTGTTTATTCATTTGTGACTAATTAAATATAACTTCATGTATTAACATTACTTTTAAATTAGTAATTAGCTATTTTTTAACAATTATCTAAAATACCATTAGATAAATTTAATCTGAATGACTTACAATGTATCCTATACAACTTTAAAATTGAAGCACTTAGTTAAAGATAAAAATTTTAGTTTACTTATTTGATTGTAGAGATTCCCTGAAAATTTTTTCGAAATGGCTAGATCAATTAGAAGAAAAAAAAAACTTATTTAGAGAACAAAAGAGTGCTCATAGGTAGTTTTCTCGAATGGTTAACTTACAAAATAGTTTAGGCAAACTTTATATATTGTTGTTTCATCCATCCAGACAAATACTAGTCTAACATTACAGCATAAAATATATTATCCTTTAGAGCTTATTTAAGTTTTTTTTTATCTTTGCAAAAATAGATAAACAAATAAATATAGTAATAACTAGGCAGCCAACTTACAAAGCGTATTTTATAATACTCATACCGAAATTTGGCATACATAAGTGGTCAATATAGAGAGGTGGTCAATTTACAAAGGTTTCCCTACATTAAATAATATAGGGCTAAGTCCATTTCTGACCAAAAGTGATCAACTTAGACAGGTGGACAACTTACAGAGGTGAGCAACTGTAAAGGTTTTACTGTATTAACATATTATAATACTCTACTTATACAGAACTTTCAGTAAATTATTAAAGGAATAATTATTATGCGGGTTAAGTTTTCACAAAAGCATATTTTACGAAATCAATAAAAAATAAGCAAAAAAGAAACATATTAAAAATAATGTGTGTTGATTTACAGTCTCAATAATATCAACAAATGATTACAAGTCTCTTACTGTAGATATATTTTACTTTAAAAGTAAAAAAATCCTTAAACTCACTGGATTTAGCAATGATAACACTTATAGAAATCATCAACATTGGCTTAGAAATTATCACCATTATTTTTACTTTTTTCAAATACAAACTTTATTTATCCTGATTAAATATATTTATAAAAGCAATTTTATAAAAGTAGTACAATGTACAAACTTTATTTTTCCTGATTAAAGATTAAATATATTTTTTAAAAAGAAGAGAATAATTTAGAAAACAAAGAAAAATTTACACTGATTAAAAAAAAGTTTGTTAATTTACAAATTCAGCAATTCATTATTTATCTAACGCTGTGTTCGAAATTTCTGCATAAATTGGATTTTGCAATTTTTTATAATGTGTAAAATAAATGAAAAAAGGTTTGGTTTAAAAATTGCTATCTGTAACACACATTTGCAAATTGGTCATTATGAAGATACTTTATTATTTCTAATATATATTCTTTACCTCCAGAAATTACAATTGCAATATCATTCAATTTTATAATGACTGAGAAGAGTTTTTCTCAAATTAGCTTTTTCAGAGGTAATTTTAGAAAAACCCAAATAGTCTGATATGTAGATAGGAGATGAGAAAAATTTATACTGATAAAAAAAAGCTTGTTAATTTACAAATTCATTAATTATCCAGTGCTGTGCTTGTAAATTCTGCATAAATTGGATTTTGCAATTTTTAAAAATGTGCAAAATAAATGAAAAAAGATTTGGTTTAAACCAAGTGGTTTTTTAAAAAAAAAACATTTGGTTTAAACCTTGATTTAAACCAACGTGGTTTAAACCAAACAACCCTGTCTCTATTAAACAAAATGTATTATTTCAATATAATCTATATCATTGAAGACCCTTGTTAGACATTAATGTGCTAATAAGCCGTCACATAAAAACTAATGATGTACGTTAAGCATTAAGAAAAGCTTTTAATTACCCCATTTGCTTGCTATCATAAAAAAGCATTTAATAGTTCATTTAAGGTGCATGACTCCCCCATAATTGAAGAAGCTTGTGCAGCAAATTAGCACTTCTTGCTGACACATAGCATATCATGCTATTGCTAAGCTACCTATCTAGCATGTTCTGCTCACAAGCATAAGAAAGCATACAATAACTCATTAACCCTCTCATGCATGCATTAATTTATTTGTGTTATATAAAGAAAATTCATATGCTACAAACTAGGAATGCACCGATCAGCAAATTGGCCGATTACACTGGTCAACAAGTGTTTTGCTCCAAGAATCAATTTCACTTTTCCTGATGTAGTTTTGCACGAGGAATCCATGTTGGGCATCAAACATTTTCCATCATGTATAGTTTTTTAATTATGAGGGAGGAAGGAAAAATTCGATTTTTACGCTTTTTCAGTGTGTTTTTCCGATCATGCAGCATCGTTTTTATTGAGATAAAGTACTCAAAAGAGCTTGCATGTCAACCGTTAAATCAGTGGTCACTTTATTTTGCTGGAAAAAACTTAATGGAGTGCCGCAAACAGCCCCGCAGACCCCGAACCTGAAGTGCGTATCAAATTACTGCACCCGGTGCGGGTCTCGGTAGGAATTTCGCGAGAATTGGGATTCAAAGGCAAATAGGCAAAAGATTGATACTGTACGACACGTTTAATGAGCATGAGCTACTACTTTTTATCATAGAAATCTCCTGTTGTGTGTAAAAATACCCCCCTGAAAATATGGGAGCTGTATAACCAATGAACATGGAGAGCGGTTCCATCAGGATGTTTCAGTTATCGAAAAGAGATATCAGGGGAAGTGGAGTGCAATTGTGTTAGCAGATTACTGTTGGACGTTAAAAAGGGACATTACCGAGGCAAAGTATGCCATAACATGTAAAAATGAACCCTTTTAAGAAAATAGAAAATTACTTTGCTTTTTGGTGGAAATGCTTCTAATGTAAAAATTACAATGTCCTTAAAAAAGGGGGGGGGGGGAGTTATAAGGACTTTTATTGACTTATCTTAGAAGTATTTTCCAAGCTGAATTCGAAAATGAAAACTTTTCCTAATCACTTAAGGGGAGCTTGTAAGGTACTGCAATAATTTAGGTTAAATGTTATTAATGGCAACTATTACAGCACTTTGCATGGAAAATTCTTACGTGATAGAGAAAAATGGTTTTTATTTTCAAGTTCAGCGTGAAAAATACTTCTAAGATCAGTTAACAAAGTCTTTGGGGCAGAAAAAAATTTTTTTTTTCGTAGACCAGTGTTATTAATTGGCTGAAATTTATCGGCCGATTACTGATTAATTAATTTTAGCTAACTGACAATCTGGAGCTTTTTATTTTATCTTTTTCATAATTTATTCTGACATGCTTTGAGTTTAACAACCCATTTTTTAAGCAATAAGTAAATAAAGAAACAAGTATTTAGACTTTTTTTAATTGATGAGGATATTTGAAAATAACTTAACATGAAATAAAAATATAACAAAACAAATATAACATTTTTTTATGTTACTTAACATTATGTATTTTCCCTATTTTTTACAAATTTTATTAAGATTTTGAAATAAATATGACCCTAAAAACTGTAATATAACCATAAAAACTCTTTTATAATAGTGGATGCTAAATTCAGATATCTCTTTCCAGTAATTAAAAAAAAAAAAAAAAGACTTTTGCTCTTAATATTAATAAAAAGATTTTGAAATCAATAAAGATTGCATTTGCTACTTAATTTTTAGAAAAGAATTTAATGGGATGTATGTAGCAAATTTCCAAATCTGTACAAATGAGAACCGATTCTAAGATTTAACATTCTTATTAATTAAGATATGTACTTTTCTCCACCAGACCCCTACCTGTTAGCCGAGGCCTTAGGATTGCTTACGCACGGGGAGAGGTAGTGGGGTCTACGGATTTTACATGCACATATCCCCAAGTATACATGGTGGTCTTCAGTGGGTATCGAACGCGCGACCTTCCAGGTGGAAGTCCTGTTTGCTCGAGATGAATTTAAAATAATTATTTTTACTTTAAATGACTTATTCAGGCATTGTGATGAAGATGCTTACAATAAAAATGATTACCGTTATGATGAAACAGCAACTTGATTGTAGTCACTGGTTCTGATTTTTCAAATGGAACTTAAAAAATTTTATCAGTTGTATTCCTTATTATTTATATGAATTTTTATTTACTATTTCAAATTTTTTGAACAATAGGAGACATGTATAAATTACAAAAATTTAAATAGACAAATAAAAATAAACCTGAATTCAGCGTTTTTCAACTTTCTGACAATTGAGAGCTCACACTCCAAACAAGCAAAGAAAATTGTTTAAAAAATTTCATATCAAGATGTTACTGAAAATAAAAGCACATATTTTAAATTTGCCCTTTAACAATTCTTAGTAGATATCAATTGTGAAGAAAATTTCAATTGTAAGAGAGGAAGCAAAAAGTTCGCATTTTTTAAAAATGAAGGTATCAAAATATAGGGTGCGAAAAAAAAAGAATATCTACAAATAGAATAACTTTAGGATGGCATTAATAGGGGTGATCAATACAAAACAAAAAACTAGCGTCATTGTAGGAAATTTGAAGCAAATTAAAAATGAAAATAGCCAATTTTCAAAGTACTGAATTTCCGGTGTTAAGATCCACAAACAATACAGAAAGTCCAGTGTATAACCGAAACGCAACACTCCTGAATTGAGAGTGGGGCATTCTCAATATTTAAATGTATTATTGTACCCAAACCAAGTCTATATTACATGTTCAATAAAGGAATTCATCCAAACCTGCTTAAAGCCATGCTACTTCAGTTTAAAATTTGTGTTATTCATACTTCATTTAGGCACTAAGTTAAATGAGTATAACATGTATACATTACAGCATTGGAATATATATGTACTACTAAACAATTTCAAAGAGTGGTTGGGTTGGGGGGAGGCATTATTGCACGTCTATGAGGTATGTTATGATGCAGGCATTTTATAATGACATTTGGGAGAAGTTGTAAAGACAGAGAGAAATGAAATTACAGAAAGAGATGAAATAATTATTTGTTCTTTTTTACAAAAGCAAAAGGAATAAAATAAATAGAGTTGGTTTAAGACAAGCAGAAGTTTTTTATTTTATAATTTTTGAGTTTACCTACTTTTTTTCTGAATTTGTAACTTAAAACTTTCACTAAACAGCTGATTTATTGCAATAAGTATTAACAAAATATTAGGCAAAAGTTAATTGAATTATTTAGGTCCTTATTAAATTATACTTTATTGCATATTATTGAAGAACAAAAAGTATTTTTCCCATCATCTCCCTGGTTTTTTGCACCACCCTAGCAGAAATACCTTTTTGGTGGTAAAAATACCAACCTTGCTTAAGACTAACATAATATCTACGTTTAAGGGGGGGGGGGGGATAAGAATTAACAACTTCAGCTGTTTAAATATGAAAAGAGCATTTCAAGGCGTAATTTTACCTGACTTTTATAAAACCATATACTGAAGAATTTTAAGAAACTAAACAGTATTAAACATCGAGGAGGATTTTAAATACATAAGGAAAGAATGGTAAAGAGGATAATTTCATTAACATTTCAATACATTAAACACATTCGAATCATGCATCATATTGTTTCTTAAAATATATTCAAAAAATTTGGACTTACTTGAATTTTGATTCATATTGACAGTGGCTAATTCTCATACAGCATCAGTTTCCTGACAATAACACATTTAAACTTGCTCTTTCTTTGAAGCACGGAAAAAATAGAAAACATTACGAAATATAGATTGTTATTTTGAAGTACATTTATTTTCCAGTTCGTGTGCTTAGTCTCGGGACTCGCTTATGAACTGTCGTTTTTTTTTTTTTTTTTTTTTTTTTTTTTTTTTTTTTTTTTTTTTTTTTTTTTTTTTTTTTTTTTTTTTTTTTTTTTTTTTTTTTTTTTTTTTTTTTTTTTTTTTTTTTTTTTTTTTTTTTTTTTTTTTTTTTTTTTTTTTTTTTTTTTTTTTTTTTTTTTTTTTTTTTTTTTTTTTTTTTTTTTTTTTTTTTTTTTTTTTTTTTTTTTTTTTTTTTTTTTTTTTTTTTTTTTTTTTTTTTTTTTTTTTTTTTTTTTTTTTTTTTTTTTTTTTTTTTTTTTTTTTTTTTTTTTTTTTTTTTTTTTTTTTTTTTTTTTTTTTTTTTTTTTTTTTTTTTTTTTTTTTTTTTTTTTTTTTTTTTTTTTTTTTTTTTTTTTTTTTTTTTTTTTTTTTTTTTTTTTTTTTTTTTTTTTTTTTTTTTTTTTTTTTTTTTTTTTTTTTTTTTTTTTTTATATTTTGAATAGTATTATTTTGGATAACATTAAGAGTTTAGAATAAACAAAAAGGATTTTTTGTTGAAAATATTTTTTTTACTATAATTTTTTTGAGGGAAATAGGTGGTGTAAGAAAAATGCTCACTTGTGAGTTCTCAGGTTACTCATTTTGATACGAGTTCTGAAGGGTCAAGTTCATTAAAATTGAAAATGTAGATAGGCTACATTTCTGCACAGAAAGTAGAACCAAAGGTCATTGTTTTAGGCTTTTCAAATCTCAGGCTAATCTTGAAGTTAGAAAAGATTACTACTTATGTAGAGTTGTAGGCAGTTGGAATAGTTTATGCCCAAAGCAACTACTAATTGCAGTGGGGTAAAAAGTTTTAAGGGGGAAATAGGTGTAGGACGGCGTATTAAGAGTAATTTTCATGAATTTTTTTAACACATAAGAAATGAATGTATTTTTTTGAGATTCTGAGGTTATTTTATTGGTATATTGAAGAACATTTACTAAAATTTTTAAACATTTTTCTTGAAAAATCCCGGAGATATAAGCTTTTGCACACTGTAAGTCGCCACCCAGATCGGCAGTTTGCATACATTTTGGAGGTCACAATTTTTATCTGAAATCAATTTTTTTTCAAATGTACTCTTTTTTTATAAGTCTCTCTTCTACAGTCGAACTTCGATAACACGACTTCCTATAAGTCGAAAAATCCGCTAACTCGAACTTTTAATCACGTCCCGAATCATTTCTATACTTTTCTTTACAAAACTGTCTCGATAACTCGAAGTGAACATCTTCTAAGTCGAAGTTTTTGCGATAGATTTCCCCGGAAAAAAAAAACGATTCAGTTCAAAAGTTCGAATGCCAGTCCACTCATGTCTTCTTTCTGTGAATTGCAATGGCATCCACTTATGTCACACATTCTTGGAATACCCTTCACTCTAGCCACTGTACCTTCACCACCTTCCCTCCATTGTCCGAGAGGATAAACAGAGATAAGAGATTGTGGAGGGAAGGGGAGGTTGGAGTGGACTGAACGAAGATGGTCACTGTCTTGGGGGTGGGTTCACTTTGGAGATTGTAGGGGGGGGGGAGAGCACCTGTTTTGTGAGGTTGGGTAGGTCTAATAAGGATTCCCAGCTGGCTGCTCTTCTTTCTTAGACTCCGTGACGTTGCAGTTGCGTTCTTTGAATTGCGCTTGTTGAATTAATCAGCATTTTGTATCCGGAATGTCTAAACGGAAATTGATCACGCTTACTTTAGATCAAAAAGCAAAGCTTATTTTGGAGATTGAAAAAAATCCTCAGTTGAAAAAGAAAGATGTGGTTCCTAAGTACGGCATACCTCCAAACACTTTATCTACGATTTTGAAAGATATTGTCCGCGATTAAGTTGCTCTTCCTGCCGGCCAACACAACGGCAAAACTTCAGCCTGCAGATCAAGGAATCATCGAGTGCCTGAAGCATGCTTATCGAAAACGCTTAGTGCGCCAATCCATCGAGGAAGTGGAGAATGGCGTAGAGCACAAAATCAATGGGCTAGATGCCATGCGCCTCATTTCGATCTCCTGGGACAGTGATGTTTCTCAAACGGTGATCGAGAACTGTTTCAAGAACTGTGGTTTCTTCAGTTCAAATGACAATGTAGCGAAAGACGACAATTGCGATCCCTTAGAAGGCATGGGTGATATGGACTGGGAAAAAGATTTCATGTGCATCGATGACAACATTGAAGGCATGCGTGATATGGACTGGGAAAAAGATTTCATTTGCATCGATGACAACATTGCAACGTCAGAACCCTTGTCTGACGAAGCAATAATTAATGCTATTTGCGGAGAGCCCGAAGGAGATGAGGACGAAGAGGAAGCTGAAATCCCCCCACCTCCAACAAGTAAGCAAGCACAGGACGCTGTTCACATCTTACAACAATACCTGGAGACCACTGAAGGTACAGACAACACCCTATTTAACTGTGTTCAAAAATTAGGTGACTTTGTGAATGCCAACAACTTTAAAAAATGCAAACGACAAAAATTAACTGCTTTTTTCAAATGAGATTTACATGGTATGTATACTAATATGTAAGAGGCCAAATATTGTGACTTTTAATAAACCTTTTCACCCCATTCTTCTCTTGTTGTTTACATAGGCTATCAAAAAATTGAAACGCGTACAACTGTAGTATTAGGGCACATATCAAACCACTTAAACCATGTCGAACATCGTGCCGAGGAATGGGAGGAAACTTCGATAACTCGAACTTCGGATAAGTCGAATATTTTAGGGGGTCCCCTGGGACTTCGAGTTATCGAAGTATTTAAACTAAAATTATCACAAAAAATCGAAAATTTATTTTTTTTAGAATGGGAAAATTAAGGATGATTTTTTTTTTTGTTCTGTTTTTTCAATAAAAAAAGTAAAAATAAAAATACACTGATGGAAAAAAAAAATCCCAACACCAAGAAATAATTATTGTAGAGTAATGAAATTTCAGCAATACATTTATATAGGTAACGTACGTAATTGATTACAATTTCAAGATCACAGGTTAATTTAAGCCAGAGAAGAGCCATTGCAGAAGTGAAATACAGGTACATTAATAACCGGTGTAACCGCCAGAATTTTGAATGCAAGCATACAAACGTGCATGCATTGAATCATACAGGTGCTGGATGTCCGTTTGTGGGATGGAGTTAAATGCACTTGGTCGATGATTACAGGGACGGTTAATGCTGGTTGTGGATGACGCTGGAGTTGTCGTCCAATGATGTCCCATACGTGCTCAATTGGAGACAGATCTGGTGATCTGGCAGGCCAAGGCAACATGTCGACACCCTGTAGAGCATGTTGGGTTACAACAGCAGTATGAGGTCGAGCGTTATCCTGTTGGAAAACACCTCCTGGAATGCTACTCATGGAAGGCAGAACAACAGGTTGAATCACCAGACTGACGTACACATTTGCTGTCAGGGTGCGTGGGATAACCACGAGAGTGCTTCTGCTGCCATAAGAATTTGCTCCCCAGACCATAGCTCCAGGTGTAGGTCCAGTGTGTCTAGGCCGCAGACAGGATGGCTGCAGCCGCTCACCTGGCCTCCTCCTAACCAACACACGGCCATTACTGGTACCAAGGCAGAACCGGCTAAATCAGAAAACACAAAAGATATCCACTCCGTCCTCCAATGAGCTCTAGCCTGACACCACTGACGTCGCAAACGGCAGTGGTTTGATGTCGGTGGGAATGCACGCTATGGGACGTCTGGCTCGGAGCTGTCCTTGAAGTAACCGATTGATAACAGTTCGTTGTGTCACTGTGGTGCCAACTGCTGCTCGAATTCCTGCTGCAGACACAGTACGACTCGATACGGCCATACGCCAAACACGGCGGTCTTCCCTCTCAGTAGTGCCACGGGGCCGCCCGTAACCCGGTCTTCTTGAGGCAGTGCCTACCCTTGACCACTGCTGCCAACATTCATGCACAGTGGATGCATTCCTGGCAAGCCTTTCTGCAATCTCGCGGAAAGAAAACCCACCTTCTCGTTGGCCTATTACACGACCTC
Organism: Octonoba sinensis; assembly: GCA_038502835.1. Taxonomy (NCBI): domain Eukaryota; kingdom Metazoa; phylum Arthropoda; class Arachnida; order Araneae; family Uloboridae; genus Octonoba; species Octonoba sinensis. Next base: position 57,509 of record CM076606.1, on the reverse strand, counting down.
GTTCAAACTCAGTGAGCTGTTGATAATGGCTTCGTCGTCTTCTTAAAGGCATTGTGGACTAACATCAACTCACTACATCAAATCTCGACGCTAAACAACGCTCAGGAACGTTACAGCGCGTATTTAAAGCAAACCTGATTTGCATCTTCCGTGTGTCGCTACTAGCGTCACACTGATGCGCCGCTGAGCGCAAAATTTGAATCGACGTCATCTTTCAGATGTATAAACACGCCTGCCAAATTTCGTTTCGCTAGCATAACTCCTTCTTGGTGTGGGGATTTTTTTTCCCATCAGTGTATGTTTATGATTGTAGTTCAAATAGAGCGTATATGTATAAAGAAAATGTGTGCCGAGTTTGATAAGGATTGACCAAAAACTCTGCGAGCTAGAGTGTACGCAAATTCGAAAAAAGTAGTTTTTAGAAAAATGCGTTTGAAAAAAAGAGTGGTGGTAAAGGTAAAGTTAAGGCAGTAATGAATCAATTTAAGACTGATTTTGAAATGTGAACGTCATCACAGGGTCACTAATACTTAAAGAAATTTCTATCCGAGGTCTCAATTCTTAAAAGAAACAAAAGAACATATGCTAACGTTCCTCGGTATCTCTCTAATACCCTTCAAGTCATTCATGAATACTGCCTGCTTGACTGCTCCAAAAGGATGCTCACTCAAATGCTTATAACTTTTAAACGGCTTCGAGTTTTGCTTTGAAATTTTCAGGGTATATTATTGAATAGTTGTAGAATCGATGTATATGAGGGGAAAAAAATTTGAAACCTTGAGAATTTGAAGGCCTTTAAAAAAAAATTCTTGAAGAAAATAAAACATATTTGGATTTGATAAAGCAAAAGATGGAATAAAAAGTGTTTTCCTCTTTGGGTGGACTGATCTATTATAAAAACAGAATTACTTTAAAATCCCATTTTAAACACTTTTATCAAAATTTCATGAAAATAACTAATAATCTAATTTAACAGACCTAGATGCACAACCTTGGCAAAATTTGTGCCTAACCATGTTTCTAGGTCTTACCATTTTTCTGGGATGCATGCCACAACAGGGTGTCTACCAAGTTTCACAAAGTCAAATTGGTGACTTTTGTGACCTTTCGGAGACTTTGTAAACTTATTTAGTGACCTAGTATATTTTCATAAAACCTGTTTTTAAAAACTTTATTTTTAACAACAATTATATAAAATGACAAAAAATATTTTTAAAATTAGGTTATCAATAAGAATGTATTATTTAAAAATAATAAGCCACTTATTTGATCACTGAAACTTAAAGGCTAAAAATAATTTTGAAAAAAATTTTAAATAATTCTTTCGGCTGAAATTTCAAACGGGCGCACAATGGAGTATTTGGGTGAAAATCCTGGCCAAAAATATTTTCACGAGCTTTTAGGTTGAAACAACTGTTGTTGAGTGGTAATTTACTTTATTATAGTACAGGGTTGCCCTCCCCCTTCAGAGCGATGATGCACCACCTAAAAAGCTACGCCCCTGCCCCCCCTCAAAAAACGGCGACCCCTTGAAAAAAATTGGTCAACCTCCTGAAAATAATTCACTTTAAATTTCAATACCGCAGTCTGCGCCAATACCTCCCCTCGAATAGTAAATGTACTTAATAATATTTTATGTGCACAAAGATTCACGTTTTATTTAAAAATATTTATACTATGATTTTTTTTTGTCGTCTCACCGAAATATCTAATAAGGTGATCGTCTTCACCCCCTTTCTTTTGACCGGATGGAGATATCAGATTTCACGAGGATGGGATCGGGCTCGAAAAGAATTTTTCAGCGGGGATCTCGGAGGGGACGAGTGATGTCCAAAGTGACGGGAGCAAGTTTGAGGTTTGATGATGAGTCTGAGTCACTCATTGTTTAAGTCGATACTTAGTACGTATATAGGTTCATTATATGCATACAATAGTTTACACATTGTGATATGTTCCGCCAGGCCGGATTATTGTGTTTGGTTTTCACCGTGAGTCGATAAACCAAACCGTCTGCGCATATATATAGCATACCCGCGATCGAAAGAAATGAAAAATAAGGATCGCTAAAACGAAGCAACTGAAAGAGAGAGGGGGGGGGGGGGGCACAATTTGCTGTAATAAAAAATAGGGCATTTTGTTATTACTAATATTCATTTTAGTTTATGGCTTGATTGTGCATTCTGCGCCATAAAACGAAAACCTCCTGAAGCAGTAGCGTTTTATTCTTAAATAAAATATTGAAAAAATTATTTAAAAAAAAGTCAGTGGTGCTCACCTTCAGAGTGAAGGTATGCCCCCTCTCCTGAAATGTACGAAGCTGTCCACAAAAAAAAAAAAAAAAAAGATGACCCTATGATACCTAAGCCTAAACACCTAAAAATTGGCCAAAACCCATTAAAAATTTTAACGCCGCTAATTGCTCCACACCCCCACCCCTCCGCCCGTGTTAAGAACTTCGAAAAAAGTAACCTTCATAGTCGTTATTCACTTAAAGAGCAGAATATTTTATGTCAGAAGTGAAAATTTTACCTGAATAAAAAAGTAATAAATGAGAAAATTTAAAGCACAAAATGTGTGAAAATCTATGCAAATATCTCCACAAAAGAACAAAAAAGTTGTATGGACATATTCTTAGGATACAAGTGAACCCTCTATCACTGCACAAAAATGAAAATTTTGGAATTATTCTGAAGATTTTCACCTAAAGCGAACATCCGTATGTATTGATAGTTGAGTTTCTTGTAACCCCGAAACACGTGGCTATGTCAACTTGTACGTTTAATTACGTTGATTTTTCTCGTTTGGTAGTTTGTATTTTAACATAATTTGCAATTTATGAAGCATATAAAATGTATATAATAATAAATTAGCTTTAAAATTGAAAAAAGTCATAAAATTTTCGGATTATGTACTCTTTTATAAAAAAATTATATAAAAAAAGGGGCAAGAACGGGCAAGATTTTTTTTTTTTTTTTTTGAAATGAGCAGGGCTCGGCGCGCTTTGGAGTCTTCAAAAGAGTGAAAAATGTGACCACAGCTTTAAAAAAAGTGACCAAAATAGTGACCATTAAAATGTAAACGTGTGTGCGTTTTTTTATTTAAACTAAATATAACTTGAAAAAGAGCAGTTTCGACATCTTTTGAAAACTAAACCTGAATAAATAGAGCTTTTACCCAACTTAAAAAATAAATAAATCATAGCCTATTCAAAAATAAGAATTTTTATACCTGTAACTATGTTCATAAATACGTTTTTCAAAACCCATAAATGGCTAAGAGTGAGAGAGACAAAAGTTATTTCTTTTAAATAATTTCTTTCTCAAACTGTTACTTATTTCAAAATATAAATGAATAAATATTTATTCAAACCGGCAGAAATTTCAAATTTTAATTTATGTTCATCATCGAATAAAATTTATTTTGCAAATGCTAGTTTTTAAATATTTTTTATACTTGTTCAAAGATTAGAAAATTTCACTTGAAATAAATCTAAATTTGTTATTTTATCAAAATTATTCAGACTGAAATTACAGTGTTAATCTTCTGTATCATTGTAGGAAACAAACCGTTTGAATATTCGATACTGTTTTTGTAGTTTCATGGTAGTAACAAAATTTAAGAAAAATTCCCTGATTGAGCTCCAAAAAATTCGCTGATTTTATAATTTTAGTTGTGATAGTTACACGGTATCACTGTCATACATAATGACAGTATGAGTGGCACAGTCAGAAAAATTCTTTACGGGGGGGGGGGGGGTGCACTATTTTTTTTCCTACCTGAAATTTGTGCAATTCCTTTTTTTGGCGTTGGAGGGACGGAAATAAAAAGAGGTCATAATGTAATTTTCTGAGCAATATATATAATCTGCAACTGCTAAGAATTTTTCAGATCTAAAGTTTTTTTTAAGAATTTAGATTCCCGCCTGCCCTGCATCATTATTTAATGATTTCTTGACAAGAATAACTTTATTTTCTCAAGATGCGTATTGTCTTTTCGTTGAGGAATCCCCTCCAAAAATTTTCTTTTGTGATTGTGAGTTAGTTCGGGAGGGGGGGGGGGCGGATGAAAGAAAAGAGAAATTAAGGTAATTTTCTGAGTGATATAATCTGCAACTGCTAAAAATTTTTAGTCTGATTTTTTTCTTTTCTAATTTAAACATCGCTTTATTTTGTTAGGATTTGCTCTTCTCGAGTAAAAAAAAATTAAAAACAATTAAAATCATCATTCTAGATGGGGGGAGAGGTCACAGGCCCTCTGAGCCTCCCCTTCTGGTTGCACCACACTGCAATACCAAACCTTAACTTCGGCACACTCGTTGCCGGCGCCACGCCGAATTTCAAAATACGACCAAAAATGGCGGACTTACAGAACCAAAAATGGCTGACACACGGAAGCTTCAACCCTGGCACACGTATTTTTATGCAAAATTGCAATGTTTTCTTAACTCACAGACAGACAAAGTAACTTTTTTTGGTTGCTCCGCCAGAAAAAGGGCAAAAAAGTGAATATAGTGACCAATTTTTAAAAAAAAGTGAAAATAGTGACCAATTTTTGAAAAAGTGACTAAAAGTGACCAATGCAAAAAAAAGTGACTTTTAGTGAAAAAAGTGACTCGCGCCGACCCCTGAATGAGCCCTTAAGACTATCACGAACACGTTTCAGCTTTCAAAATGGCGCGCCAAAGCGTGACACACACTTAAAAAGCTTCCACTAAGTTAAAAATAGTCCTGAAAATGCCTTAAAAAATTCTCGGACCAAGTTACTTATTTTTTTGTAATTTAAAAAATAAATCAATTTATTTACTTTATACAGTCGAACTTCGATAACTCGAAGTCCCAGGGGACCCCCTAAAATATTCGACTTATCCGAAGTTCGAGTTATTGAAGTTTCCTCCCATTCCTCGGCACTTGATGTTTGACATGGTTTAAGTGGTTTGATATGTGCCAAAATACTACAGTTGTACGCGTTTCAATTTTTTGATAGCCTATGTAAACAACAAGAGAAGAATGGGGTGAAAAGGTTTATTAAAAGTCACAATATTTGGCCTCTTACATATTAGTATACATACCATGTAAATCTCATTTGAAAAAAGCAGTTAATTTTTGTTGCTTGCATTTTTTAAAGTTGTTGGCATTCACAAAGTCACCTAATTTTTGAACACAGTTAAATAGGGTGTTGTCTGTACCATCGGTGGTCTCCAGGTATTGTTGTAAGATGTGAACAGCGTCCTGTGCTTGCTTACTTGTTGGAGGTGGGGGGATTTCAGCTTCCTCTTCGTCCTCATCTCCTTCGGGCTCTCCGCAAATAGCATTAATTATTGCTTCGTCAGACAAGGGTTCTGATGTCGCAATGTTGTCATCGATGCAAATGAAATCTTTTTCCCAGTCCATATCACGCATGCCTTCAATGTTGTCATCGATGCACATGAAATCTTTTTCCCAGTCCATATCACCCATGCCTTCTAAGGGATCGCAATTGCCGTCTTTCGCTACATTGTCATTTGAACTGAAGAAACCACAGTTCTTGAAACAGTTCTCGATCACCGTTTGAGAAACATCACTCTCCCAGTAGCGCGAAATGAGGTGCATGGCATCTAGCATATTGATTTTGTGCTCTACGCCATTCTCCACTTCCTCGATGGATTGGCGCACTAAGCGTTTTCGATAGGCATGCTTCAGGCACTTGATGATTCCTTGATCTGCAGGCTGAAGTTTTGCCGTTGTGTTGGCCGGCAGGAAGAGCAACTTAATCGCGGACAATATCTTTCAAAATCATAGATAAAGTGTTTGGAGGTATGCCGTACTTAGAAGCCACATCTTTCTTTTTCAACTGAGAATTTTTTTCAATCTCCAAAATAAGCTTTGCTTTTTGATCTAAAGTAAGCGTGATCAATTTCCGTTTAGACATTCCGGATACAAAATGCTGATTAATTCAACAAGCGCAATTCAAAGAACGCAACTGCAACGTCACGGAGTCAAAGAAAGAAGAGCAGCCAGCTGGGAATCCTTATCAGGAATGTGCAACTCTTTCTACACGCTGCCCGGAAGGACCCAATTTTCACAAAACAGGTGAAAACCTACCCAACCTCACAAAACAGGTGCTCTCCCCCCCCCCCTACAATCTCCAAAGTGAACCCACCCCCAAGACAGTGACCATCTTTGTTCAGTCCACTCCAACCTCCCATTCCCCCTTCCCTCCACAATCTCTTATCTCTGTTTATCCTCTCGGACAATGGAGGGGAGGGGGTGAAGGGTATTCCAAGAATGTGTGACATAAGTGGATGCCATTGCAATTCACAGAAGGAAGACATGAGTGGACTGGCATTTGAACTTTTGAACTGAATCGTTTTTTTTTTCCCGGGGAAATCTATCGCAAAAACTTCGACTTAGAAGATGTTCACTTCGAGTTATCGAGACAGTTTTTTAAAGAAAAGTATAGAAATGATTCGGGACTTGATTAAAAGTTCGAGTTAGCGGATTATTTGACTTATAGGAAGTCGAGTTATCGAAGTTCGACTGTAATTTAAAATTAAGCTCTTACTTTCCTTTAACACTTAAAACCAAATTAATTTAGATAGGGTGATTTGGAACCCCCCCAAAAAATTAAGTTTCAATTATAGTAAGTTGACTCAAGTAACTCAAAAAAAAACCTGAATTCGCTTCGAAATGACAACTTTTATCGAAGCTGTGAGCAGTTATATATTATCCGGAGACAGGTGTCGATCAACGCGCCAGATAATCAGCTTTTAGAAAATATAATTTTTAAAAAAATTGGGTACATTTTAAATTTTCGACTTTTGGCCAGGATTTTCACTCAAATACTCCACTGTGGGGCGTGGCAAGATGACGCCCATGCAAGCCCTTTACTACAGAAGCTGAAACTTAAGAAATATTAAAAATAATGGTATGCTCAAAGTTATTGATGTCCAAGAGGAAGAATCTGATAGTAAACGAGAACTAGGAAATTTTACCGAAGTCGATGCAACAGGATTTCGAAATGCGTAAAAAATCGGAATTGACCTTTCAAAGCGCAAAAAGCGGACCAAATGCGTAAATTTTGATCTTGATTTGTAAAACTATTCAGGTATGTAAGCAAACTCCATTCAAAAATTTTCATAGAAAAAAAAAAGAGAGAAAGCCTTCCAATATTACGAATTTTCGCGGAAGCGAAATTTTTAATTTTCAAAATAACCAAAAATACGAAATTCTGTGAAAATACTGATAAACCACATGTGTGATCATATAGATAAGGTGCAAGTGGTTTATCAGCCTGAAATTTTTTTTTTAAATTCTTCCAATTCCTTGGTTATGGACAGCAGAAAGTTAAATTTGCCAAGCAGCAGATCATCAGCCAAAATTTTTTTCAAAATTTCAAAGTTTTTTGAATTTGGTGAATTATTTTTTATACCTTTCACATATTCTTTCAAACAGGAACCAACGCGCCCAATCAACTCCACTTTCAGTTCTAAAAATAGCTGCACCGCGAACTGTCGCGATCATTGGGCCGAGAAAAAAAAACATCAAGTGCTGTCCAATTTTTTCGTGACCCGTGATTAAATTTCGCTACTTTTTGGTTACTTCCGTGACCCATTTTCCGATTTGGTGACTTTTGGGGACTTCCGTGACTTCGGTGACCGGTAGACACCCTGCACAAACATACTATATAGTATCTTTGTGCAGGGTAGATTGTGTGTTATAACACACAACCTACTTACTTTATTACATGCTTAGGTACTTTTGCGGGCACGACAGAAATGGCTGAGCATGAATTTTTAGGAAATCCAAAACATAGTGCTGACTTGCAATATAGATCTATTTATACATATTTAAATATATCTATTTAAATATGTAGGCGATATTATCTATGCACACATGAGAGTAGTTTAAGATCAAGTTTTGTTCTTATTCTTCTTTTTCCTTTGGCTTTCTTGATGTAAGAAATGGCATGATTACTTATTTCAACAAAGTAAAACTAAAATGATCTTGTCTTTTCAAGAACCGATGAAAAACAAATCACTAAATTACAAATATCTTTAAATTTTCACGATATTCAACTAAATTTTTCTTCGGGTTGCCCTCTGTATTTGGTATGAAGGTATGAAAGATAAAAATTGCTAACTTTTTAGTGTATGGAGTAAAAAAATAAATTCCTTAACATTAGCACTGTCAAAGGGGTCATTTTGACTTTTTCAACACTTGCGTTTTGCTCCAATTTGTTACTAATTATGATACAACCCTCAGGTGCATTGACTTTTCCTAATATACAGTAAGTAGCATGTGAATGTAATTTAAAGTTACGCTGTAATTAGTAACAACTTGCTGAAAACTGGAAGTTTCAAAATGGTTAAAAACTTGGTCGGCAGTTCTTCTGTTCAGTGCTCATATTTTTTCTAATATTCATTTTTCTAATTTTAGTGCAATGTTTCTTTGTTATGTTCTCTAGAATTTCTGTTAGCTTAGGGAAATTTCATGCAAAACTAACTCTGCATGTTAGAGGCTTAAAACATGCAGGATAATTAACATTTTGGAAGGACATATAACTCTGTGAACATACATGCTAGTTTTGCAAAAATGTGTCGAGTTATTGTACAATGTACATAATAAGTAAACTCTTCTGTGAAATTTACAGTATTTTACCCATTCAGAGTGATTAAAAATACCTTCTCTTTTCTTCATTTTGGTGTCGGTCCCTTAAATAGAGATACAGTGAAATTTTTACTTCAAAATGTGAAATGAAGCATGCTTTTTATATGGTAGAAGTTACAAAACATTGTCTTATATTTCTCTAGAATTTGTTTAAAGTGTCTAAAATTGAAAGTGCCCCATCACTTTTGGGTATGTAGTGTACTTTAAGTTATGTGATCTTTACCTGTTTTTTAATGATTGTCAAGCTATTTATATTAATCATATCTAATTCTTGTGAGGCATGGTTACACGTTTCATCTTATTTTACTGTGTGCCAAACATGTTAAAATAACACAGTGCTATTTACTAAATCTTTGAAGTATATAGGGAAACAAATAGATGCACGAGGTGTATATAATGTGTTCTTTCATTGTAGATTAATAGTTGTTGTTTTTTCCTTTACCAGGCTGTTGAAGGCAAAGATTCTGAAATAGAGGCAGTAAAAGTTAAAGCAAAATTAGAAGTGAAAGAACAACTTGAAGAACTGAGTGATACAAAGAAATTATTGCAGGAAACATATAAAGAGTTGGATGATATGAAAAAGCAGTTAAGAGGTTAGGCATTTCATTGGCTTTATTTTTGGAATTTGTGCAAATATATTACAAGTATGGAAAACTGCATCTTTTTACTATGTGGGCTTACATACTTTAACCTAAATGTTCTGGTGTTATATATGTAACTTGTTTTAATTTTACATCTCTTTGTGGCAGTTCTTGTGGCACATTGCCGGAGAAATTTTATGATTCAAAAATGAAATTAATCCTAAAACAAGTACTGCAAACATTCTTTAAGAATTTCAAAAGTATGTTGACAAGTTTGAGAAGAGTCATTTTATCGCTTGGTCACAGAACGATATTGACTTCCCCAACCATTCATTAGAAGAATACAAATAATGAATATATTTAGTGAACCAATAATCACTAATTGCAGCCTCAGAGTTATAAACCAACTCACAGTTACTCCTTGAGCCTTCATGTTCATACACTCTTGAATTAAAAAGGAAAAGTAATTGTTTTCTGTCATTGTATTTTCTGTTGACTATGCTTCTAGGCTGAGAAACTGTATTTGAAATGTAGAAAATTTTAGATAGAAATTTATTAATCGAAACTCTGCTCTCCACCAGAAGCAAACTGATACTAAAACTTGTAATTTTACTATTAATTATAAATGCAAAAGTTTGTATGTATGTTTGCTACTCAATCACACCAAAATGGCTGAACCGATCTGGATGAAATTTGATACAGAGCAACATTGTAATAGCAGGTAGGCTACTTTTTATACCGGAGAAATTTACGGTTCCCGTGAGATATCATATACAAAAATGGTGCATCACCATAAGATAAACAGTGTAGAGCTTCTTTTTTTCACTAGACTTAACACCAAGACTTTTAGTCTTGGTATCAGTTTATTATTTTGTTGCCTAGATCATTGATTCTCAATAGTAGTGGTACCATCCTCCGGTGGGTGGTGTAAATATGCTGAGGTGCTCTGAACATGTTTTGGTTTCAGGGGCAGTGGGCACTGTTTGGGCAAGGGTGGTGGACCAATCCGTCAAAAAATACAAAACCTTGGCGCATAATTGGTTCCTAGGTTTTGCGTCCCTGACTTGAGGCGTTCTCCTTTCCTCTGTGGTCCATCTCCCAGTGTTGTTATTATGTCGTTCTCCATATATAATTGCAGCAGTTAATCTTGAAACATTTAATTTCCATTGGATTTAATTTTTTTGCAGTGAGGTGGAGTAATAAAAGGTAATTTGAGTATTCTTAGGTACATATCATGAATATTCAATTATGTAAGTAGCTTTTTTTATTACCTAGCAGCTAAAACACCCTCCATTAACTGGATTACCTAAGTACTGTAGAGAGATTATAAGGTAAACGAAAATTTAAAGGAAAAAGCTTGCCTTATTCATGCTTGCATGAAGAATACTAAATTCATTACCTTATTGAAAAAAGATGCACTTTCTCCATGATTTAACCCCTGGTTCAAAGGTTAAGTTAGGAACAGTATTGAAATATACGCTAAGAAAAGAAATATTTTCCAAAGGTTTGTAGTTAAATAAAGTTGATGAATTATTCAACTTTCCATAAAATAATTGAAATATTCAGTTTAATGCATTGAAAACGTTTCAGTTTAAATTTACTCCAATGCAATCTGCTGACCAAACAGGACATTCAAAACAAGACTTTCCATTTAAATAAACCCTGAGGCCAAGAACGTAAATCGCTAGTTGTCATGAGATTGCACCATTATTCTACATTTTGAACCAGGTATAGACATATTTAAAACATAAAAATTTTACTAATAGACGTTTTTTGCATCATTTTAGAAAGTTACTTACGTAAAACAATACAATTACTTAACTACTCATTAACAACTGTATGGCAATATTTTGTATGTTAGGGCTCTACCACGAAGGGCTTTCCGGCCTCGGAACTTTGCTATTCCGGTACGGAAAAACAGTTAACTCAGTCTCGGAAATGTGATTCACAGCTGGCTTCGAGTTTCCGGGAGTGATATCTTTTCAGCCAATCACAGAACGATTTCAAGTTTGCTTATATATTACGGCAACCCTTGCTTTCGTCCGCCATTGTTGTTTACAGCATATTTCGATGCGTTTTGCAATATGTTTAAAGAAAGCTGGAAGGATTAAACGCCATAAGAAGTGGTATAAAGGTGTAACTAACAAAAAATTGGTTCCTTGTTGGTATTTTAATGAATATTTTTTAATAAATTATCATTACTTTGCGTTATGTTACTAACAGTACAGCTAACAATCGTTCTGCTAACAGCAGAAGGACTTTGGTTGAATGTCATCAAAGTCCTCTAAACGTTCGCTAACCGTGTTTTAACTTTTTAATATGTTATCGAATAAATATTCTATTAGATAAAAATCATTATATATGTATTTGAACTTTAAGGAATGGTAAACGTTCCTTTTTTGATGAATAAACATATAAAACGTCTTTCTGTTTGAATGCTGCAAAACGGATTCTTTACAACATTTTCTTTAAAAAATTGCTTCCAGATTTGGCGATAAATCATGGGTTACCGTAAAGTAAAGTTTAGCCGAATGCTGCAAATTTTTTTATTTTGCAGTTAAATATTGTGAATTTTGATAACTTTTTTTTATGTAAAATTTATATAGAACTTTTAAAACTATGACTTTGAGATATATTTACAATATGTGTACCACAGCGAAAAAAATTTAACACTCGAATCATGAGATCAAATTATTATTATTTATGTATTTTTTCGAATTGAAAAATTCATGTTAAGAACAAAACAAATCTCCAGTATTTGGAATTACAAAGCACTGAACTAGATGCATGATTTACTTTCGTTTACTATGTGTTTATGTATTTTGCTGTTTTTTGCCTGTAATATGAATCGAATATATACCCTTTACGCGCCCTCCCCCCTGGAAAAATCACTTGCGTGATCGCTTTGCATTAATTGTACTCGTGTTGTTACATTTCTCATATGGCGAAAACAAATGTTATCTCAATATAAAATAATTTAGTTAAACTGTATAATTGTTTACTAAATGCAACTATGTTGGTAAAGTTTTAAATAATGACAGCAAGCAATAGAAGCGTACACACACACACACACACACACACACATACTATATATATTATGTATATAAATATTCGATGACTTTGCTATTTATTCAAATTATAATCAGGTCTCATATGAAGTAAAATTTGGGTTTTTGAAATACTCCAATAAAAGTACAATGCAAACTTTGTGGATAAAAAACTATTTTTTGCTAAAATACATTATCTGAAAAAATGTAAGAATTGTAATGTATGAACTTATTTGCCTTGTAAAATAATTTTACTTCCCTATAGAGCATTTTGATAAAAATTTCATTTTTATCTGAAATTTTCATCAAGGTAAAACTCTTTAAACTCAAAAAAATTCTATTCTTCAAAAAAATTCATTTTTTTTTAGTACCATGCAAATAAACATAAAGGACGCACTATAGTAAACAAATGTGTTATTATTATTTTATTTTGCTGTGTTTGGTAAATGCAAATCCAGAACATGAACAGCACAAATTTCTTAATTTTGGGGTATCTTTCTAATGTGTCAGTGGCTGCTTATAATTTAATGACCCCCTTCTTATCTACTTACTGCCTACTTCTGGCCTTCCGTTTAGATAAGCACCACAAGGCTGGAAGTACGACTTGGCTCATTATATGTATTTGAATGACATCAGATGGCGCCACCACAAATATGCCACCTTCCGTTTTTGACCAAAGAGTGAAGGGAAGGGAAATTCTCCACCTTCCGGTACTCTCGGAACCGCCTCGGGACTTCAGGATCCACAGATTTTACATGCAAGTGTACATAGTGGGTTTTCAATGGGTCGATTATCGAACCCTAAATCTTCCAGTTAGAAGTCCGACATCCTAACCACTAGGCTCCCACAGCCCATTCTAAATATTTAGTAGCATTGAAAAGAAATTATGAGTCATAAATGGAAATGAAATTAGTTACATTGGTACTTTATTTTCACATCACTACCAACTATTGTATAAGGAAGCTTTTATGTAACAGAGATAATAACAATTTTTTTGCTTTTTCTAGCAAAATAGTTTTTTTTTTTTCAAATTAACATTTCAAAGATAAATATTATCAAATATTTATTTATTACAACTAATTAATATTTAAATTTATTCATTACTAATATTGTATTAAATATAAATCGATTAGATTAAACCCCTTTAGCTTTAGGACAGTTTAAGACACTTTCGGATAGTTTTGGACGGTAAAAACCACATGTCCCGTCCGAAACCCCAACAAAGTTTGGCTTTTTAATTTATTAATTTTTTTTTTTTATGATGATGGTAAACTAGTGACTTGATATTTAGGAAAGAAAAATGGGAGGAAGGGTTCTCAATTCATTTTTTTCTTTTTTGTTTTGAACTGCTCAATAGATTTATGCACTAATAGCGAATGAATTTTAAGTAGTACAGAATGTTTGCTCTTCTGTATTTTTTTCCTTTTTTTGCTGAGACATGACAGTGAGAATATCTCTATATAATTTAAGAAAACCTATAGAGCATACATAATCACAATCACTATACCAGGATATATATACTATAAAAGCATCTTGAAGTATCGAAATTGGGAACCGATCCCCAACTAGAAAATTTATTAGAAGATGTTAAAAGAACTACTAGAAGTTTCGGGACGTTGGTACATAAATAAAAAATAATACTTTAGTATATATATATATTAGCAAATTTAAAAGGTAAAATATTTAAAAATAGCTGCAAATTAAAATAAAACACTATATAACAAGTGGAACAAAAAAACAAACAAATTTAGATCAAAACAAAAAATATGTAAATTAATAAGAAGAAATGAATGAAATCCGATATATACTCGTATATTATTCCTTATTTTTTATATCAACGACTAGATTTTTTTCCAAATTGAAGATATAAAGTAAAAGAACAGACATAGTTTAAATATACGTTAAACAATAAAAAAAAATTTAAAAAAAGCAAATTTATTAAAGTTATGCATAAAAAAATTAGATGAATAGCATAATCAATGGAAAACTATATGAGAATATGTTGAATAAATCTATAATAAAATCGATGTTTGAAAAATATAATTTTTACAGCAAAGATTTTTTAATTTTATTTTTTCAAATGTATTTTTTATCTATGCTAGACGCTCCAAATGTACGGGCTTTTAATTCTTCAATGAGCTTTTCATTTATGTATTAATCACAGGAATTTCGAATCTGTCATTTTAATTCATAAAAACTGGTAATTCTTCCCAAAATTCGGCTCTATTTTTGTTCACAGATAGCTAAAAGTACAATTGGGCCTCGGAACTGAAATACAGGGACCTCTTTCCGAAGCGGTAACTTTCAGTCGATTCCGGGAGCAATTACCGGAGGCAGCGCATCATGAGTCACGTGAGCCCTTTATTCCAAGAGTAGTCAGTCGATTTCGGGAGCAAGTTACCGAAGGCAGACTGATTCCGATGGCCTCTTGGTAAGCCAGGTTTCGGAAAGATGACGTCATGAGTCACGTGAGGGCTTCAATTCCGAGAGTAAATGACTTTCCGAACCCTTCGTGGTAGAGCCCTTAGACCTAACAGTCCCAATAATTTTAAAATAGAGCTCTTTGGTATAATTTCAAATAATCAACGCCTTCAAGTATCGTTATCAAAATTGTTCCCCCAAATCATACAATTTAGTATAACATTTCAGTTTGTCACAGCTTGAATTTGATTGCAAGAGCAACAAATAGGGTACATGCAAACTTATTTGCTAAAGAGGTTTAATATTGGCGATATTCCTCAAAGGTTGGCTCTTTTTCCTTTGTAAGCACTAGTAGTAAATTATTGAGAAAAAAGCAAGGCCATATCCAGAAATTATTTTCAGGCGGGGGGTAGGGGGGGGAGTTGATTTTGACACACTTATGTTAAGGAAAGTTTCAGGGAGGAATATATGCTACATTGCTAAATGTTTCAGGGGGGGGGGGCAGGCCACTGAGCCCTCGACTCTGGACCCGGCTTTGAGCTAAAGCAGAAACACCAAAGTGAGTGATGTCATCATTCAGGCTGAGGTTTCTTCACAATTGAAATTCAAATTTAATTTTGAAACTTAAATCAAGGACCTAATGTACACCATTTGTGCCAATAGCAAAACAAACTTGTGCTACGGCTCTGGATCAGTCAGCCAGTTTCTTATGTTTCCTATAACAATTACAGCCAGTTTTTTATGTTTCCTAAAGCAATTACACTTGTGATCATCACCAGAAAAAAAAAAGGTTTCAGCATTTTTCCTTTGTATTTGGCAACACATTCATCGGTACTTGTTTATTATAATGGCGACCAAAAAGCACCAAAAAAATTTCTCCAAATGATAAAAATTTATTCAATGCATAAACATATGCATATACAACATATACATAAACATATGCATATACAACGTATACATAAACATATGCATATACAACGTATACATAAACATATGCATATACAAAAACAAGCAACAAAAATGGCCAAATTAACAAAAATTTTCTTGAACCTCTTTAGCCTCTGTTATAATAATAATAATAAATCTGAGTAATTTTAAATATCTAGAATTTGATTTGGTAATTGCACAAAATATTGGGTTGTCAAACTCGATTATTAAAATTTAATTAGCTGATTAATTAATGCTATAGCATGTTTGAATAGATATAAATTACAAATTACATATTTGCAAGTTGTGGGGCATTTTAAAATAGGTATAAATTTGATGGGTGTTGTTCCCCAGTGTAACACTTTGTAGAGAATGTCCCAATTTTGGAAATTCCACTTCAAGCTCTAGGTGCCCCAGGATCTATAGGGCCACTTCCTGTTCAACCTGTTTAGCCAAACATAAGTGCACAAGACGGTTGGTTGTTTGGCTACAACCACAATAACTAAGTACCTTCTGTAAGCTTAGCACACCATAAATAGTTTGTCTTTTGCTCAACAAAACTTTGCTCAAAAGTATTTATGGTTACGAGAATTCTTTTCTTCAAGGCTTATAGGTAGTTCATGGCTAACAGCCTCTTATAAAGGGTTTTTGATATCATTCCTCTTTGACATGAGACTTATGTCCTATTATAGGTTGCTTTAGAGTTTATCCCTCATATCTTTTCTCAAGAACAAAGAAGGCAAGCGGAGGAACAAGATGTCCTCTTCAAGACCAAAGAGGACAATTTAATCAAAAGCAGAGCCATCAAATCTGAGATTGGTACTCTGTCCAAGACTTATTTAGATCAAAATTTACTTAGAAATTTAACACCAGAATTCCCTAAATTTATTTGTGATCTGAAGAAGCTTGAGACATGTCATAAAAAATGTTGGCATTAAACATACTGTATGGTCAGCTTGAAACATACTGGATGGACCATGGCCTATAAGCCTGGAAGAAAATAATTTTGTGAAATCTTTAGTTGTTTATAAGTGCTTGTGATTATTTTCTTAAAGATTTAAAAGTATTTTTGAGAATTGTGCTTAGTTCAAACGTTAGTTATATTGCATTCATTAAATTCAAAAAGTATGTAAATAGTTTCTTTTACTTTCCAAGAATTAGAAGAAGCTCATGAAAAAGAAATGAAGATGAGAAATGAAGAAGTCAGCACTTACAGAAATGAAGTTGAGAAGCAGAAAAACATTATAAAAGAAATTTTAGATGACGAAAATAGGAGGAATTTAAAATTACAGTCAGCATTTGCATCCTATTTGGATACAGCCAAAAGAAATGCAAGCCATGAATTTTCCTAGTTGGTGGACAATTAATGCTTGAGAAGTAAACTTCCTTTTGCAACTTATTTTTTTTTTTTTTTTTTTTTTTTTTTTTTTTTTTTTTTTTTTTTTTTTTTTTTTTTTTTTTTTTTTTTTTTTTTTTTTTTTTTTTTTTTTTTTTTTTTTTTTTTTTTTTTTTTTTTTTTTTTTTTTTTTTTTTTTTTTTTTTTTTTTTTTTTTTTTTTTTTTTTTTTTTTTTTTTTTTTTTTTTTTTTTTTTTTTTTTTTTTTTTTTTTTTTTTTTTTTTTTTTTTTTTTTTTTTTTTTTTTTTTTTTTTTTTTTTTTTTTTTTTTTTTTTTTTTTTTTTTTTTTTTTTTTTTTTTTTTTTTTTTTTTTTTTTTTTTTTTTTTTTTTTTTTTTTTTTTTTTTTTTTTTTTTTTTTTTTTTTTTTTTTTTTTTTTTTTTTTTTTTTTTTTTTTTTTTTTTTGTCGCTTAAACCATTAAAACGTGTAGAATTCTTGTCAAAAATGTCATTTAAATCACTTATTTATCTTTATGTTTATAAAAACATAAATGCATTATTCAAGTACCGTAAAACTGTTTGGTGGAAGTTTACATAATAATGAAAACTAAAAGAATCACTTGTTATTCTAGTAAAGTAATTAAACTATTTGGATATTTAAAAAAAATTAAAAAATGCTATATCAGAGGAATTTTAATTCTTTTGTCTTATTTTTAAAAAAAAAACTCAACAACTATTGGATCCGTGTCGGGATCCAATAGTTGTTGGGATCCAATAATTCCCTTTCCTTCAACATTTTCTCTTAAAAAACATGCACTGCAAATGCCTTTATTATCTTATTTTTTTTCCATGGAAAGGAATGCAGATGTTACAATACAGACTAACAAATAATGTGGGTTTGTACCTTTAACGAAATTGTCAACTCCCTCCTCTCAGATATTTTCATAATATCCCCCCCCCCCCCCCGATTTAAAAAGAAAAAGCGGGAACGATTATACGTTCATTTTTTATTATAAAAGTTGTTTTAACTAAAAATAGCGCTTTTTCTAAAATAAAAATAAATTATCAAAAAATTTCGAACGCCCCCCTGTTTATAACCAAGAAATACTGAATATTGCTTTTAAAACATAGACGTGAGATTTTTTTGTCATTACAAATGAATGCTGGGTCCTAAAAACTAATCTTAATAGCATTTTTTTTCCTTGTGAGTTGAAAATTCCTTTGAAATACTTGACATGTTCTTTATATTTTCATGAGCACAATTTAAGATCCCCCGAAATAAAAAAATATTTTGAGCACCAGCAGTTTTCTGTTGGCAAATAATCTTCTGAAAAACACGCGATCGTTTATAAAATTAAGATGTATTTTGAAAGAAATATATATTTATATATACGTTGTCAATTTTTGAAATTAATGAAATTGTTGCCTTTTTATTAACACTTTACCGACCGGCCGTCGATAAATCGACGTTTTGTTCTCAGCGCATACCGACCGGCCGTCGATTATTCGACGTTTGCTCCCCAGCGGTTACCGACCGGTCGTCGATTAATCGACTTTTGATCTTTCTGTTAGATTTGGTTGGTGTCTCGGACGATCTGTGGCTGAGCGGGTGGTGAAAGGGCGTAGTATGTTCGAACCGCTACCGGTCGGTAAAGTGTTAAGGTATTACTACACCCTGTCGCGAGAACTCGTTTTTTACGAATTAAATTCTTGAAAATAGCAGGGCGAACTTGGACACATAAAATTTCGATCATTAAACATTTATACTGAAAAATTGATTCATATTTTTATCAATATGTTCTATGTTGTAAAATAGCTATAAAATAACAAGAAATATTCTAAACTGAAAGCAGATGCAACGAGATTGTTGTACAATAGCAGAAAAACTGTCAACTGTCTAACACGTGGCATCAAAGAAGCCAAAAAAAAAAAGCCCTAAAAAAATGAAGTATAAACGGGGAAAAATTAAAATAATTATCGTATAAAAAACGTTAAGATGTATTTTGAAAAAAAATATATGCATTGATCAATCTTTGAAAATAAAGAAATTTCAGCATTTTTATTATGATGTTATTACATCCTGTCGCGCGAACTCGCATTTTGACAATTCAATTTTTAAAAATTGCAAGTCGAGCTATGTCGTAAACTAAAAATGAATTAATGAGAATAACCGCACACTAAAAGCAATATGCAACGAAATTGCTGCACAATTGCAGAAAAGCTGTAACAAGGGTGATCGAAGAAGCAAAAAAAAAAATAAAAAAACGCTAAGAAAAAAAAAAGTTTACGCTGGAAAAAAATTAAAATTATTATCGTACTTTGATTGAGTTGACTTTGTATTGTTTACAATTTCTGAATGATAGGAAAAATGACAACTAAAAGCAGATGGTATAATATTATTGCACAATGACATTTAATGCACTATCATTATTAAACAAAAAACGGACAAAAATGAGGCAACTAACCTAGTGCGAAAAACAAATAGCACTCATAAGACGCCTCTATTACTTTTACTTTAACATATTCTGTTTCGCGAGCATTTTGTTCAAAGAGAAATAATTTTAATAATGAAGGTTTTCCGACAGCGATTGCTTAAACTATTTTTCCGAATTTATTATCAAATACTTTGGAGAATGACATTATATTTGAGGTTTTTTTTTAAACTGATGCGCTGCCTGTTATTGTATGAAGTAGAAATCTAGCTATGGAAAAAAAAAGAAAGTTAAAGACAGAATGTTTTCTGGAAAGTTGTCCCTGCGAAAAACATCGGCCGGACTTATTCCAAAATCTACAGAGTATTTTTCTCTAAAACTCATTTCTGAAGACTCACCAAATTTTAGCAGAATTGACGAAAATATCATCTGGGGCAAAACCAGTGAAACATAACACGGTGCATCATATTGAAACAACTGGACCACCAATTTATAGTAAACCCAGAAGGCTCCACCCAGAGCTGTATGAGGAAATCAAAAAAGAGTTCCAATTTATGATGGACCAGGGTATTTGCCGGCCCTCTAAATCTCCGTGGCTACGCACTTTTTGCCACGAATTCTTCCAACAATAGTCACCCCTCAGTAATCTTCAAAGTTTACAATTCAATACGCAGGACCAGTTGTCCGCCATTAATGACCACGATGGCAGTAAAATTGCTGCCTCACGCCAAAAAAGCGATAAAGTACGTTTTGCGGCAATAACGAAGTTCAGAAAAACGTTTCTCTGAAGCGAAGGTGACTTGCTCAAATGGGTGGGTTGGTTTAGGTGGTCAATCAAATAGTCAGGGGTCTTCAGGTATTTTTCTGACACCACGTGTTTCTTGACGATGCAAAAGGAGATGTATTTTCTTTAATCTAATAAAATAAAGGCTTCTGAAAACTTTATTTTTTTTTTTTTTTTGCATGTGTATTTCCCTTTTTAATACTAGGTACAATGGTGCAAAACGAACATTTTATGAAAATTTGGTGCATAGAATTATTAATTTTAATTTCCAAATTGAAGCTAATATTTTGGCTCATATAATATTTGACTAAAAACTATATGACCGTTTAAAGGCCACATTGCAAAAAAAAAAAAAAAAATGCTGGGTCGCACATGCAATATATTTTCAACAAATTGAAATTAAAATTTTACTCTGTGTAGTATTATTAAAATTAATTAATTTCTTTTTATTACATTTTTTTATAAATTTGAGTTAGATATGTATAAGTACATATTTATTTTAAATTTGTAAAGTTTAATTTATTAGTAAAGTTATTTTAAATTTGTAATTCATTTATTTTGGATTTCCTAAAGATGGAAAAAATTCTAATTCATGAGATGGATGAATTTGCTTTTATTGAATAAACAAATCGATATCGAGTTCAACGGTCGAGGTTGCAATTCTTAATGCATTTTCAAGGGCATGTTTGTCAGTGCTCTTTGTCCTATTTTGTTTTTTGTATGTTTTATTCTTGAAAATAATTGTTCACAAACATAGGTACTGGGCTAAAAGCTGAAAACATAACAAAGCGTGATTGTAAAAATTAGGATATTTATCGCGGGGTGGTCAATCTTTATAAAAATCCAGTAAAGAAACATTCCCAAATTTTTCTTGAATTGAATGTCACTTCGCAGTTCAATGCATTCCAATTGAAGATTTAGAGGTTATTTATTTATTTCTAGAGAAAATTGGGTAGGAAATATTCTGAAATAATCTTACTTTCCTGTTTCGAAAATCTTGAAATCTACTTTCAAACTGTTGAATTAAATCGAAAATTAATGAGCATATTTGCATATCTTTTGCAACTCACAGATGTGCAGCCAAAGTACTGAAATGTAAGTCGGGAACGTTCGATGGCCCCTTTTTCTGTGAAAGCCTCCCTTGGCCAAAATGATCAGTTAATGCAGGTAACAATGCAATATCCTGCATACAAATATTAGAATTCTTCAAAAAATTCGCCATCGAATGAATCACACATAATTCGAAACGTAAATTCTCATGGCATACTAAAATGTTTTTATTTAAATTTTTACTTCAAAATAAATGTCAACGAATCAATTATATATGAAAAGTATTGCAAACATTTAATTTTTCAATAAAAATATGTAAATTTAAATATTTTCATAATTTACATTTGGTCCGCATTTTAAACGCCTTTACGCCGCATTTTAGCTTATTTCTTTCTTTCACTACATATATATATAGTTGTGTGTGCGGGTGAACTGACAGTTTGAAAAGTAAAAAATGCAAAAATTTGTCTATTCATGCATTTGCAAAGACCTTAGAAACTTTGCAAAAAACTTCCCAAATTGTTAATTAAGCTCACTTACTAACATTAAAAATCACTGTGTGAAAAAACGCGAAGACTAAAGAATGAAAATTCTTTCTGTGTATTTTTTGGGCGCGGAGTAAAGTAAATTAGGATACATTGGATCGGATTTATCTGGATTTATGTTTCTGCAGGTCACAAAAATACACCAACTAGTAGTTTAGTTTTATTTTATCATATTTAAATAAACATTAGAAAGTTAGACTGTACCCCAATTTTAGGCAACACAGGCAGGGCCGGAGCCGGAGCTACCATTAAGGCAAACTAGGCATCTGCCTAGAGCGCAAACCTTGAGGGGGCGCAAAAATCCAACCACCTTTTTAAAGCAACTTCGTTGTTAATTGCATAATTTAAAAAAATGTAAAGATGTGATTCGGTATGTGCTGCTGATCACTCCCTTCCCGTGGCAAAACTTTCAAACATTCAAACTCCAAAGGCATGTACTTTCTTTCTCG
Source organism: Octonoba sinensis (assembly GCA_038502835.1). Taxonomy (NCBI): domain Eukaryota; kingdom Metazoa; phylum Arthropoda; class Arachnida; order Araneae; family Uloboridae; genus Octonoba; species Octonoba sinensis. The sequence goes on along the minus strand of CM076606.1, from coordinate 35,293 downwards.
AAAGTTACTTAGAATTATGCCCCTCCCACTCCCGGGGTGAAGGGGTTATTGTTCAAAATTCAGACACCATAATAATTTATTTGGCTTTCTTTGTTGTAGTACAAACAGAAAATTACCGTTAGTTATACTAATATGTTGCATCTTTGACGCACAGTGCCAACAAAGATATTGACGGTGATGATATCTGCAGTGAGCTTCAAGTATTGGGTAGAAGACTCCCAAGATCAATGCGACTACCACAAATATTCCTCTTTATGGCGCAACAAAAAATTGAGGATTCCTTACCGAACGTTTTTGTGGCCCTCATTAGAGTTCTGCTGACTCTTCCCGTGTCAGTGGCAAGTTGTGAGCGTTCCTTCTCGAAATTGAAACTTATCAAAAATTACTTCCGTTCAAGCACGTCGTAAAACAGAATCGTGGACTCAGCGACAACTTCCATTGAGTGTGATGAGGCGTCAACTTTAGACTTAAAAGAGTTACTAGAAAATTTTGCGAGGATGAAAGCCAGAAAAATTAAAATTTAATTTTGGAATCGTGTGAATTTTGAGGAAAGTTTTTTAATTATTATAAAATCCTAATTATTTGTTCAATGCTATTGTTCCTTAATTTATTTGCAAAGAAAATTAAATTTTAATTTGGAGGTAAATGTGTTAATTTTGAAGAATGTTTAATTAATATATAAAATACTAATTATTTGTTTATGACTTTTTTAATTAAAAAGATATGAGTTTGTAAGGAAGGGGCTCGCCAAGCAACTTTTCCTAGGGCGCAAAATTACCTCGCGCCGGCCCTGAACACAGGTTAACTTTCCAAAGTTTGCTTTGTTCAAAAAATGTGTTATACAATATTCTAGGGCAGAAATAGTGAGTGTGGTGTGTAGGGAGGGGGCGTAGAGCCTTTAGTGTGGACAAGTTAGAATAACAGTTTAGACCAAATAAGTTTCTTAAATTGTGAGCGCCACCCCACTTGAGGTCGGAAACCTACAGCAAAGTACCAAATATTTTAGGAACTTTCTGATATTGATTAATTTATTACAATAATTTTACAATTACCAAATATTGACATAATGTATCTGTAAGTAAAAATAGGACAATACAGACAAATGAAAGACTTAGAGATATCAAATGTTTCGGGGTTGAATATTTATTGTAAAGCGAAGTCCGATGAAAATTTTTGTCTAGGAGTCGCAAAAAAATCTCAAATGGTACCTGAACTTGCCTTAAACTTTATTTTACCCAATTTTACGAGATATTTGTGTGAGGCGACATTATCGTCTTTGACTTGCAGAACGGGTGTAGCAAGTAATTTAAGGAGGGGCCCGCGGATACTTTTGAAAATTTTTAAGTTACGTCTAGCAAAAACAATCCTTACGAATTTTTTATTTGTAAGTTGTTAGAATGGACTCGGACCCTAGCAATCGCACGGGCACCCGGGGCCCGTGCCCTGGACAGGAACTTTCTAAGGGGCAGGAATTTTTTCGATAATATAATTTAAATTTCTTTTTAAAAAGTTGTTGCATGAAATAACCGGTTTAATTAATAATAAATTCATAAATATAATTCATCATAAATGAGCATTTTCCTATTAGACCCTAGCACACACACACACACACATGAAAGCATACATACATATATATATATGTATATATATATGGGTCATTCCATGTCAAATGTACCAAATTTCGGAAAGTTCCCCACTCGACCCCTCCGATTTTGATGAAATTTTTATGGCATGTGCATATATGTCTTGTGCATTTATGGCATGTGCATGGAGTCATGCCAAATTGCAGCTCCATAAGTTGTATTTTTAGTTGGGCCACTAGCCATGGTTTTGTAATGGCACCTTTTTTTCAAGTCGCAACTAAAATGACTATATCGTCAACTTTGTGTTCTTATTGATCATGACCTAAGAGGGGTACCGGGATGAAACTTAGTCATTCTGCTAAACATTTGAGGCATAACAGCCTACAAGTACAACGAAAGCTTAATGTATTTTAGATTTTTCACATTTTTCTGCCAAAGTTGCTCACTTGTGCCAATGTGGCGGATTTTGACCACTCTTTGCCATCTGTCGATAGAAATGTTTTCTGAACTGGATTCTTTCATCATTTGCACCCTACTGGTATGTCATAAAGGTGTGCAAGTGGCACCTTGATTGCTCAATTAACTGCTAAGTTATGCTGGTTCAAAATTCAGCTAAAATTTTCACTCCTCAATTTTTGCTCGTTTTCAAAGAGTCACACTTCAAAAGGGATCACTAGGATTTAGTTTTTCTTTATATCATTAGAAAGAGCTCACTTTCTTCTTTAAGGAAATGTCTTCTGAATTTTTGAGACAAAGCAGTTTTATACAGATAATGTGGTTCAAAACGATATACAAAATATCGCCGATTACAGAAAATAGAGATTATTTCATTTTTTTATACATGACCTAAGAGGGCTACCAGGATGAAACTTGGTGATCCTGCTAGACATTTGGGGCATAACAGCCTACTAGTACAACGAAAGCTTAATGTAGTTTAGGTTTTTTACGTTTTGCTGCCAAAGTAACTCATTTGTGCCGATGCGGGAGATTTTGATTACACTTTGCCAGCTGCTATCTTTTGATAGAAATATTTGCTAAACTTCATTCTTTCCTCATTTTCGCCCTGCCAGAATGTCATAAAGGTGTGCAAGTGGCACTTTGAATGCTCAATTAACTCCCGAATGATGCCTGTTCAAAATTCATTCAAAAATTTCATGCCTCAATTTTGGTTTGTTTAGGCATGAAGTTTTTGAATGAATTTTGAACCGGTATAACTCGGGAGTTCATTGAGCAATCAAAGTGCCACTTGCACACTTTTATGACATGCCAGCAGGGTGCAAATGAGTAAAGGATTCAGTTCAGAAAATATTCCTATCAACAGATACGAGCTGGCAAAGTGTGATCAAAATCTGCCACATCGACACAAATGAGCCATTTTGGCAGCAAAATGTGAAAAATCTAAAATACATTAAGCTTTTGTTGTACTAGTAGACTGTTATGCCCCAAATGTTTAGCAGGATAACCAAGTTTCACTGTGCTAGTCTGCTTAGGTCATGATCAATAGGAATACGAAGTAGACGATTCAGTCATTTCGGTTGAAACTTGAAGAAAGGCGTCTTTTCAAAACCATGGCTAGTGGCCCAACTAAATACAACTTATGGAGCTGTCATTTGGCATGGCTCCATCCGAGGCATATATGTACATGCCATAAAAATTTCATCAAAATTGGAGAGGGTCGAGTGGGGACCCCTAGATCTATATATATATAAGTTTACTATTCAGAGGGGCAGGAAACGTTGAAAGTGCCCTGGGAATGAAAACTTTCAAGTCGGGCCCTGGCTTTTTGCCTTCCTTGGTGACCCATCATTTTATTTTGTAGGCAGTACTTTCTGAGCAACTTGAAATTCGGGAAAAAATTGTCTTTTTTTATATGTATACTTTCCACGAAAAACACATTAATAAAATGAGGTCCAGTTTTTAACTTTTCACGCCGGATATGAACCACGGTCCGCCAGTGCCCGACCACTGCACCAGAAAATCAAAGTGTCTATCATAAATCTAGAGGATGTTGAAGTGCTTCGTCCTGCGGTGTCGACTATTTTCATAATAACGTGAGTAAACTTTAATAATATCCCTTTTACTGTGTTTTGTTTTCCCTTGCTCTAGAAAAAGGAATTCCGAAACTCGTGTCTGCTTTTTGAACTGTCATTTATACTTAAATACGTTGCTTTTTACATTTCACTTGCACCGGCGTAGATAAGGGTTTGGAGATAAAAAAAACCCTGAAATGGTGAAAATTATCTAGAATTTGACCCATTTTTCCAGTAAAACAATGAAATGAGCTCACTTTTCCTGAAGAAACTCCTCTAAAATGGTGAAAATTGTCTAGAATTCGATCAATTTTTCCTGTAGTAAAACAGTGAAATTAGCTCACTTCTCCCGAAGAACTCCCCCCTCCCCAAGGTCCGGGTCTAGCTACGCCACTGTTTACTTGTAAGTATGTTTAGCTATTAATAAATAAGTTAGTTTTCAGCCTAGGCTCCTTTTTCATGCTGCACGAAATTAAATTGAAATTATTTTTCAAATGAAACCGGTGTGCTGGTTGGAGAGCAAAAATTAAAAATTCAGCAGTTTTTAAAGTTTTTCTTTTGTTTTAAACTGTGAACAAAGGCCGTATCCAGAGGGGCGGCCCACGTGAGAAATCCCGAATTTTTTCGCAATGTAGCATATATTCCTCGCTGAAATTTTTCTCAACATAAGTGTATCAAAGTCAGCCCCCCCCCCCCTAACACCCCCGGAAAAAATTCCGGGGGTGTTAGGAAGGGGGGCTGAAACTGTCAAAGATACCCTCTCGCGTATAAATGCTATTACCATGCCCAGTGGCGTAACTAAGGGGGGGGCGGTCCGCCCCGAGCGGAGCTTTTTTGGAGGGCGGCAAAAGCTTCGGATTGCCCTTCACAAATTCGCCCAGTACGCAGACTCTTTTTTCAGTTCTTTTCATCGCAAGCAGTTTTCCTGATGACAATCCATTTTCAAGTCTACTTTTTTTCCGAAAAAGTTCCATTATTAAATAATAGTTCATTCGCGCTCAAAAACATAACCTCCTAGTTTCTTTTTTTCTTTCCAAAGAATTCCTGCAAGCAACAAAGGCTTCCGCTTTTGTTGTACCCCCTAGGTATACATTTTGTTCCCGTAATAAAGGCGAGGTTTCTTGGAATGACTCCCAGAGCTTAGACCATATGGTAATGGTTTATGGTCTAAGTCCCAGAGGGACAGTAGAAGTTCATCGCGGCCTATTCTCAAGACCCTGGCATTTTCTGGAATTATCCGACGACGCCGCCGGCGCCAGTGCAAGTTTGGCAGTTGTCACCATTAGCCAAAAGATGAATGAGGCTTATTTAAAACTTCTACTCGTTTTCGTTTATCTGTCAGAGGGACATTAGCCAAGGTCCAGTCTAGTCCCAGTCTGTTTATTTTCTACCAAACTCGTGATCGAGCACAAGGAAGGAAAATTCTGAATAAATTCCTAATAAGAGATATAGCAGAGGCAACCAATTTCTCCTATAAAGAGGCAACAGGCAAGTATTGCTATACTTTTATTTAGTTCTTTCTTTTTTCTATCTTTCTTCAAGGAGCAATTCGTATTTCGAACAAAAATGTATTTGATTCATTCATTTCCATTTCCATACCTTATTTTGTTTTCATTTATTCTTTGTCTTCCCATTTAAAAAGTAACAACATATTCAGGGCCGGAGCTACCAATTACGACGAACTAAGCAGCTGCCTAGGGCGCAAACGTTGAAGGAGGCGCAAAAATCCAAGCACCTTTTTAAAGCTACTCGGTTGTTAATTATATAATTTTGAAAAATATAAAAATGTGATCCGGTATGTGTAGTTGATCACTCCCTGCCCGTGACAAAACTTCAAACATTCAAGGCATGTGACTTCTTTCTCTACAGTTACCTACAATTATGCCCCCTCCCACGCCTGGGGTGAAGAGGTCATTGTGCAAAATTCTCTAATTTACAATGGATCTCCGGACACAAAACCTGCACCGGGAGCCTTCTACACTCTGTATGGGAAGAAAGAAGCACAATTGAATGAAGTGCTGGATAAAGCGCCTAAACTAACTTTATTACGACCGTGATTTGTTTATTACTGTTGTTTCTAATTCAAAAAATATAAGTTTGAATTTGAAGTGGCGCGACAATCAACTTTGCCTAGGGCGGAAAATGACCTCCCGCCGGCCCTGGAAGTTTGGAACTGGGCGGCCCGTCACCTTGAACTGCTAAAGCGAGAGATTAGAGGTGCCGTGCCGAAAGACAGGGGTGCTCACAAGTAGGTGGTCAAGGTGCAGACTTGCGCAATTGAAATGGGGGGGGGGGGGGTCGTCATCGTTTCTGTGGGAGGGCTTCATAGCCTTTTAGCGGGGCACACCATCGTTCGAATGGGGCGGGGGGAACATATTCTCTTAAATGCGCTTGCTATATCAAATCTTTGTTTTTAAAGGAACAGACAACTACAATAGTTACAATTAAAGTACTTTCGCTAACTAAAAATGCAAGGTATAATCCTTATTTTTATGTTATTGCCGATTTACTTATGTAGTTCTTTTTCGTATATATATATAGAGAGAGATAGATAGATAGATAGATAGATATACTTATATAGGGCCTATTGGCGTTTATAAAAGTTTCTTGTGACCGTGAAACTACTGCAACTGTAGAAAAAAAAAGCAGCGAGAGAGAAAAAAACTATCTCAATGTAACACAACAGCTTGTTACTCAAAGTGGGTAGCCAATCGAACATGATGATAGTATTAAACCAAACCCTTTTATTCGGATTTATAGCAGTCAATTGATAATTTTTTTTTTTTAATTTTGAACTTTAAAAAATTGAGCAATGATTGCTTTCCGATGCAGCCATCAAAAATATCTTTCTTTAAAAATTTAATTAATATCTGTTTATCCAACACCACATTTATTAATAATCTTCAGTACACCCCTCAACGAGTTTTTTTTTTTTTTTTTTTTCAACTAAAGAATATAACGCAGACACTGAGAATTCAAAGTCATTTTCAGCACGCTTGAAGTACTTATAGATTTTGCAGTTAATATCGTGTTTTATATTAGCTGTTACCACATAAAAACATTTTTTAAACGATGCTTCCAGTGGCGTAGCTAATTTCATTGTTTTACAAGAAAAATTGGTCAAATTCTAGACAAGCTTTACCATTTCAGGGGAGGGGGTAACCCCAGAACTGCCCCCTTACTACGCCAGTGGATTCTTTAAATATGCATAATTTATCAGTAGTACAGAGCCGAATAAGTCAACAGCAGAGGAGCAAGCAAGAAGGAAACCAAATAAAAATTAATTACGTTGTAAAACCTAAAACATTTTATATAAATGACGAAAAATAAATTTTTTAAGTAATGCTGTTATTAATTTACCTTCTTAACAAGACGATCTTGAAAGTTAGATTTCCCGATATTTAATAATTTACTCCTCGAATTTTATTTTATTTCTCCCGAAGTAGTGTTTGCAATTTATCTAGTTCTATCTACTTTATCCCAAAATGATGTTCGTTTCAGTAATTGTTGAGGTCCGTAAGAGCAGGGGAATCCAACCTTTCACACTTTGGGGTACTCTTTGAGCTTACCGTTTTCTCGATATGAGGGAACATCTTGATTAAAGAGCAGAAAAAATAGGATATCAACGCTTTATCCTTCTCAATTGTTGCATCTGTATTTTTTTCAAAACAAACATCCTAATAAGATAATGGATGGTAATTAATATGTAGCTAATAAGGTTTTTTTTAATACATGAGGCTTAATGGTTTTTCTGCAGAGTAATTAAAAATATTCCGCGTAATAAGAGGAGAGTTCGTTATAAGGGTTTTTTACTGCATATAAATGCAATAAGTAACTAAGAAATGTTGATAATGATGCAGCAAAACTTATTTTTATGATATATATATTTTTTAAAACCAACAAGCGCTCGGCAACGTTTCGCTTCAAATTTTTGATAAAGTTTTTTAGAGCATAAAATATTTATAGCATAGATCATTTTACAATTACCCTTTAGCTAGATACTTCATTTTAATTTAAAAATAAATGAAATGCTTCTATTTTTTAATAAGGGAAAAAACACTGGAAAATGTCTCCTCTACAACAAAATTTTATTAGAATGAACCGTTATTTGTTTAATTAAGTTAAGTAAATTTTATCTCTTGTTTACGTTCAATTTATCACTTATTTGAATTAAGCTTTAAGCTAAATATAAGTACTTAAATTAAAATACAGACAAATTTTGCTACAATAATATTTGTTAAAAAAATTTATCATTCGAAAGCTTTTAATAAATTTCACAGTGTCAGTATAATGTGAAGAATTTTCTATATTGTCACGATAGATAAGCTTAATAATTATTAACAAGAACGATAGAAAACTATTCGTGACATTTCCGATTTAACTGAGGCAAGTGTGGAACCAAGGGAGTTTACAGGTGTCACACCTTCCTCTTGACATGACCAAACCATACGAGCCTAAAACTATATTTTTAGGACCTCTAAAATTTTCTGAGCAAAGTGCGAATCCCCTAATGTCTCCAAATATAGATTGAAATTACGGTTTTGGGTATCAATTTCGATGACTTTCCAGAAAAAAGTACCTGAACCCCTTTTGCCTAGCCTAAAATTTGTCGTTTTAGATTTCAATTTCAAAATATTTCTAGGGCCGTATTCCGAAATTTTTGTTTTTCCCAGTGATAAAATGTAGCTTAATATAGCATTTGTAAGGCTTAAATTTCAAAAAAAATTTCACGAACCCCCCAATTGTGCGTCGGTGTTACATAACAAGATTTATACTGCTTTCCCGAATGTAGTGGCCACCTCTATTAAGATCCCTGCTTAATAAAATCAAATTTAAAGAAACGGATTCACATCCATGTGAAACCTTTGTTAAGCCACCGCTTTTAAAAATAAAGATTTCAGATACTTTTTTTCTATTCATCGCGTGAATCAGTTATTAATTATGAGCTTTTCTAATCAAAGCATGTATGAGTTGCGATGGTTAATCTTTTCTTTTGGGGACCATATCCCTTTATTTCACATTCAACAATATTTAACTAATTAACAGAGCATCACATTTTCAAATCAGCTGAGACATATATATGTACATATGTGTGTGCATGTACACGCGGAAAAAAATGGTATCGCATATCGCTTCCCCCCCCCCCCCCCCCATTTTCTGCCTTCGGACGACTGAAGCGTTTCGTAAACAAGTTTTTGTGGCTTTGCATAACTTAGCTCATCCTCGTATCCGAAGCACTTCAAAATTACTCAGATCCAAATTTGTATGGCCAAAGCATTCCAGCAACTCCCGTCCCATCGAGTAGGACAACCCGTACAGGACGGCGTGTAATTCCGCCCGTAGATATGTCCATTTTGAATGACACTGCGGGGGGAGTGTGCAGCGACTGACTATGCCCACGCGGGCAATAAAGAACTTCCCCTAGTGCGCCAGTTGGCGAGAAAACTGTAACTGTATGGACTGTCTCAAAAAGCTCACATGTGATTCTCAGCAGTCACTCTGTAGTCTGTGCTGTGCTTGCGTGCACGCGGTTCGGTCTGATAATATTATACAGACATGTATTTCTTCTTATTATTTTCGTAATTAAATTTTGTTATGTTTTTCCATTAAGGTTGTTAATTAACTAATCTATTCGCATTTAATGATTAACTAATTATCAATTTTTAGTTAAAATGTTAATTTTATTGCACGTGCTAAACTTTGGCTGTCCATCCCATATCCAGGGGTCGGCGCGAGTCACTTTTTTCACTAAAAGTCACTTTTTTTTGCATTGGTCACTTTTTCAAAAATTGGTCACTATTTTCACTTTTTTTAGAAAGTTGGTCACTATTTTCACTTTTTTGCCCTTTTTCTGGCAGAGCAACCAAAAAAAGTTTCTCTGTCTTTCTATGAGTTAAGAAAACATTGCAATTTTGCATAAAAATACGTGTGCTAGGGTTGAAGCTTCCGCGTATCCGCCATTTTTGGTTCTGTAAGTCCGCCATCTTTGGTTCTGTTAGTCCGCCATTTTCGGTCGTATTTTGAAATTCGGCGTGGCGCCAGCCCCGAGTGTGCCGAAGTTAAGGTTTGAAATTGCAGTGTGGTGCAACTAGAAGGGAAGGCCTAGAGGGCCCGTGACCTCTCCCCCCATCTAGAATGATAATTTTATTTGTTTTTAATTTTTTTTTACTCGAAGAGCAAATCCTAAGAAAATTAAGCGATATTTAAATTAGAATAGAAACTAAAAATTTTTAGCAGTTGCAGATTATATCATTCAGAAAAGTAGCTTAATTTCTCTTTTCTTTCATCCCCCCCCCCCCCACCACTCCCGGACGAACTCTCACAATCACAAAAGAAAATTTTTGGAGGGGATTTCTCAACGAAAAGACAATATGCAATTTTGAGAAAATAAAGTTATATTCTTGTCAAGAAATCATTAAATAATGATGCAGGGGAGGGGGAAATCTAAATTCTTAAAAACAAACTTTAGATCTGAAAAATTCTTAGCAGTTGCAGATTATATATATATTGCTCAGAAAATTACATTATGACCTTTTTTTATTTCCATCCCCCCCAAAAAAAGGAATTGCACAAAGTTCAGGTAGGAAAAAAAATAGTGCCACTCATACTGTCATTATGTATGACAGTCATACCGTGTAACTAAAATTATAAAATCACAACTAAACTTATCACAACTAAAATTATAAAATCAGGGAATTTTTTGGAGCTCAATCAGGGAATTTTTCTTGGATTTCCTTACTGCCATGAAATTACAAAAACAGTATCGAATAATCAAACGGTTTGTTTCCTACAATGGTACAGAAGATTAACACAGTAATTTCAGTCTGAATAATTTTGATAAAATATCAAATTTAGATTTATTTCAAGTGGAATTTCCTAATCTTTAAACAAGTATAAAAAAATATTTAAAAACGAGCATTTGCAAAATAAATTTTATTCATTGTTGAACATAAATTAAAATTTGAAATTTCTGCCGATTTGAATAAATATTTATTCATTTATATTTTTAAATAAGTAACAATTTGAGAAAGAAATTAATTAAAAGAAATAACTTTTGTCTCTCTCACTCTTAGCCATTTATGGGTTTTGAAAAAGGTATTTATGAAGATAGTTACAGGTATAAAAATTCGTATTTTTGAATAGGCTATGATTTTTTTTTTTTTTTTTTTTAAGTTGGGTAAAAGCTCTATTTATTCGAGTTTAGTTTTCAAAAGATGTCAAAACTGCTCTTTTTCAAGTTATATTTAGTTTAAATGAAAAAACACACACACAAATTTACATTTTAATGGTCACTATTTTGGTCACTTTTTTTAAAGCTGTGGTCACCTTTTTCACTATTTTGAAGACTCCAAAGTGCGCCGAGCCCTGCATATCACAACTGACCAAGGTAGGCAGTTCGAGAGTTCACTTTTTACTGCCCTCTCCCAACTCCTTGGTATCAAGCGCATCCGGACATCTCCATACCATCCCCAGGCAAACGGCTTAATCGAACAATTTCACCGCCCCTTAAAGGCAGCTCTCAAAGCCTACGACACAGACCATTGGTCCGCAGTCCTACCCACACTACTCCTTGGATTCCGGTCTGTCCTGAAGGAAGATATTGGAGCAACGACAGCTGAGTTGGTCTATGGGAAGACATTACGTTTACCAGGCGAGTTCTTCAACCCATCACCTACTGACGTTTCACCCAAAGAATAGTGGTGAACCTGAAAAGGCACTTCGAAGCAGTAAGACCAGTTCCGACTTCCTGTCATGGCTACAGAAAAGTTTTCATGCACCCCCAGTTGAGAGTGTGTTCCTACGTGTTTGTTCGACATGATGGAATTCGAACTCCCCTCCAAGCGCCTTACGACGGACCATATCGAGTCCTGACAAGAGGAGAAAAGACCTTCGATGTTAACGTTAAGGGTAAAAAACAAACCATCTCGCTAGACTGAAACCAGCTTTTATACCGATGGACGCAGATTTTACTCCAGTAAAGCAGACAACTCTGGACGGACAAACTCGCCCAGTTGTACCAACTGCTTCAGATACTAATGTACAGTCCGACTCGACCACACCTAGAGTAGCTGGCCAAACCATTCCAGCAACTCCCGTCCCATCGAGTAGGACAACCCGTACAGGACGGCGTGTAATTCCGCCCCGTAGATATGTCCATTTTGAATGACACTGCGGGGGGAGTGTGCAGCGACTGACTATGCCAACGCGGGCAATAAAGAACTTTCCCTAGTGCGCCAGTTGGCGAGAAAACTGTAACTGTATGGACTGTCTCACAAAGCTCTCCACATGTGCAGGGCTCCACGGCTGCGCCAATTGCGCAAAACAGCGCCAAAACGTTTTTTCTGCTACATGCTGCTACAAAGTGCGTTTTTTTCGCGAAATTTGCGCCAAATAGCGATTTTTGAAAAAAAAAATCGAAAAATTTTTAGATATTATATATTTTTAACCTTAAAATCGAAATCATTCGATACATTTTTCCTTTAGTCAACTAATTTTTTACCTTTGAAGCAGTTTATTAATTAATATTAGCTCTACCCTCTCTTAAGAACATCAAATATGGATGAGAAAATTGAGCAGAATGTGTGATGCATCCCACGCTTGGTAGAAGAAACAGTGAGACGATTTCTCATACTTTTGTAGCATTATAGAGAGAAAAATCATTCCTCTTATTACTATTTATGTTGAACATTTTATTTAGTAAGTTTTTCTTGAAATAGATAAAGTTTAATTTCATGGAACGTGAAAAAAATAAATTTACCGTCTAATGTTTAGGAAATACTAATCACTGTGAAAAATCAATAACAGAACAGATGTTAAAAAGATTGCTGCTCCATTATAACATTTTTTTTCAAATTCCTTAAGCCTACTTTTCACGTGCAAGCAAAGGAGCGCGCATGCGTTCTACAATCTTTTTGCATCCCCTACAAAAATCGGATTTTTTCCATTTCAACAATTTATAATATTTCTTCTGATAGTAAATAAATAAAATGTATATTTATTTTAAATAAAAACATTGTTTGAAAATATATATTTGTTCCCGAAAGTGTTTAGAGGTAGACTTTCAAAAGCTGTAAAATTAAACATTGAATTTCAGCTTTTTTTTCTTTTCTCATTACTCTTTAAGGACTGTAATCTATATCATATGACCACAAGCAATTCAAACACATAAAACATAAATATAAAGAACAAAATAAGTAAAAAAAATTAGTTAAGTTAGAAAATCATTAAAAAAAAGCATGTGTATCTTAATCAATTGATGATCTTTAGCAAACATGTTAATCAATAGAAGAAAAAGAAATTTTGTTGTGGATGACCGACCTCATTAAAGTAAATTTGCTTAAAGTTTCAATTTTTCAACTAGATTTGGAAGTTATGAAATTATCACGCATTTCCTCTTTCTTTTAATTCAATTTAGTTTTGTAACCAAGGGATATTATTTCTCCTCTCCGCCGCCAGAGGGCACGAAAGGCCCGGAGATGTTGTTTTTCACCACCTGGGAGGAAGGGCGATGGCTGTGGAGCTGTGTGTTTGTGTGTCGTGGAGCTCGTGTAGTTATTGTATTGTTCTTGTAGAGATTTTGGAAAAATATATGTTATGTGCCGTCACCCTTATAAACTGGCGCCCAAACTGTGGCCCGAAAACCACAAAATTGACATCTGCTGCATCCAGCCCTGCCTCCGTCCTGTGTCGCAGTGAAAGGTGAAGGTGGTCAACCGACCGATGCCTGTGCTTGTTCCGGACACCCAGTCCGATATTTTCCAGTGTTGTGCCTGTTCCGGACATCCAGTCCGATATTATCCAGTGTTGTGCTTGATCCGGACACCCAGTCCGATATATTTCAGTGAGCTCGCGATCTTCAGTGAATCGTCAGTAAAACCGGACATCTGTCTGTTGTGGCAAGTGTTTAGGCAGTGTTTTCAATCACATTCTACAATTTTCGCGTTGAAAATCCAACGGAACTCGCTAAGCTTCCAGAGTCATTCATACAGAGATAATAATTTTTAAATAATAACTTAAAAACAACTTCACATTTCTGTTGTTTCACATATTCATAAATATGTAGCTTTTTTTAACCCTTTAATTAGGGCGGTGGTTAAAGTATACTTCACACAAAATTCACCAACTTAAAAATTTATAGTAAACTATTTTAGCGGGTGGGGAGGTAAAACGCATTGTAATTTTTAATGACCAATATGAATTTTATTTTTTGATCTATATTTTAAAAGATATATATATATATATTGATCTACCATTACTAAAAGGAAACCAGAAATTTTGGACCAGCCTTATAAAGAGTTAAGACGTGATTTTTAGGAAGATAGCAAGTTACACATTACAACCCTAATAGTCATTGAGTGACTCATAATAAACTATTTTCTAAGTGTAATTATTTCAATTCTTTTCATTATACAGGGTGGTAAAAATTACTGAGTACAAATCATGTTTGAAAAAAAAGGGAGAGAGAGAGAGACAACACAATGGGAGGTATCATGGTATCAAATGATTATGTTTCATTCGATTAACTTCCGCAACACAATTCAAACATGAAAACTTTTACTCATATTCTTTATTTTGTTCCTTTTTTTACAAACATGTAATGTGCCCAATAACTTTGGACCACCCTTCACCCTGTACCGAAATACGAAGCGCAAAATTATAAATATAATATATAATACGGTGTGAAAAAAAAGCATATAATATATATTTTGTTTTGAAAACAATAATTTAGCTTTAATCAAATGCTCAATTTCAGAGGTTAAAACTGTTAAACTGAAAAAAAAAAAAGTCAAAAACTTTTATTGTTCAAATTTGAAGAATTACACAGTTCGTCAACAAGCAATGTTAATAATTATATTAAAAAAAATAAAAGAAATCTTATGCAAATTATTCTCAGTGGTTTTTACTATTTTCGGGTAACATAAGGATACCTAATGCTTTGGGGAGAAAAAAATTATTTTGGTTTTGCATTAAAATCAGAGATCAATTAGTGTATTTTATTTGCATAACATCATAGACATCAATAGGCGCCGAACAAACGAGGGCAACCAATGTAGTGTCGTTGGATCTGTTTATTCCTTAGAAATTTTCTAGGAGGCCAATAGGTGCTAACTTTTACCAAGGCCGTAGCCAGAAATTTTTTCTGGGGGGGGGGGGGACCCTGACTTTGAAACACTTATGTCGAGAAAAGTTTCAGGGATATGCTACATTGTGAAAAATTTCGGGAGGGGGGGGGGGGGAGGCGTGGGCCGTGCTCCCCCTCCCCCCCTCTGGATACGGCCTTGACTTTCACCATATTTCTAGGTGTGCGTATTTATTTCATGCCGAGGAGAAAGAGTTTGAGAAATTTTAAAAACTTCATTTAATTAAAATACAAGATTTCAATGCAAAAACTTAAAATAAAAATAAATTAATTTTTTTAAACTAACTTCAAATTTATTTTTTCAGCTTTTCAAGTTTCACTTATTTAAAGACTTAGCCAAGAAGAACGAAAGAAACTTCAAATTAAAAAAAAACACAAACCAAAATTCAAACGACTCAATCTTATTAAAATTCGGAGCGAGAAGAAAATGAATTATATTTCAGTTTAATTTTATAATCGAAAACTATTAAACATGAGTGCATAAATCATAAAAAAGTACTTACAATTCACTTTGATTGGATTTTCATCTCTTATTTCAGTTGATAACTCCGTACTAGTATTTCTGCGTTTGGAAGGGGTTAAAAATGTTTCCAACAGATTTTATTGTCTAAATCTTTTCATTCTTTCTTTTCCCCCCTGCTTTTTGAGAAATTGCATGTTCGATCTATAACGAGTGATCAATGCATCAATGGATAGAGTAGCGTACCACTACTAGGACAGACAGATTATATTTTCGTGCGTTATGTCCGTCACTTTTAGAATTTAGTTTGCATGTGATGTCGTTCAGCAGGTGTATACAGTATTGGTTTCCGAGAGCAATTTAAACCAGACCCATATCTCCAGACTTTTTCTACGAATCTGTTTTCTTTTTTTGGCTTGGGGGGGGGGGGGGGGGGGGGGGTTCGGTCGAAACCGACGATCACGAAGAACGAAAACAATTATCTTGAAGGAACCGTAGGGACAGCATGGTTTATTTGTCTCAAAGTGGTTTCTGTTCGGGTGATTGAAGCCTTGTAGCCCTGGGCAAGCCGCAATTTGGAAACATCATAAAATACTCAACTGGGTATCGGATACCTGATGAACTGTAGCAACATGTGGGGTCACGACAGGGCCATAGGAAAGAAGAAGGGCTGGCTCATCTCTTTGATCTTTCAGTTTTGCCGAAAAACAGCTGAAAGGGGAAGAAAAACCAGTGTCTGACGTCGTTGCGGAAGCAAGTGGCTGAATTTTCCCTATTTCTCCTGTGTTTCGCGTGTTCAATTTTCATTTCTACATTGTTTTGTTGAAAGATTATAAGAAATTTTTCTACAACTAATCAAAAATATTTTATTAATTCCATTTCCAATTATATATTTTATAAAAGAAAGCATAATTTTGAAAATCTCATCTTTGAAAAGTGTCACAAAATAACCTGCTCATGTAATTTCCCGAATGTGAATAAAGATGTAATCGCTTTTCCTGGTTTTCACTTTCGTAGAGCCCAACAATAAATATATTAAACTATTAATAAATCCAGAATAATGCAGAAATAAAGAATCTTAACGTTAACATTAATCAATTTCTTTTTAATCAAAAGTGAACTATCATTGCTTAAAATTCATATTGTAAAATGATTTTGAAAACATTTAGAAGAACTCTTTTAATTTTTCTCACATTTTAAAAACGCATTATTCAATTTTATTGCGTTATTATTTCTAAATGTAAGTTAAGGTTTTTTAAAGTAATTATCTATTTGATGACTTGAATATCGTTTCATTTTAGATTAATAAAATAATTTTAATAAGCATTTGCATTGTATTTCGGCTTAGTTGTATGTTTTCATCCCGGCTTCCTAGCCTGTGGATTTCATATGGAGTCATGACGTGTTTTTTTATTTTAAAAAATCTATAAAATGTGTTTAATCTCTTAGGACATTTTATACATTTTGACGTTTCATTTCTGTTTTTTATGGCCTTTTGTAAATACTTGTATGTGTATTGGTACGTTTGGCTTTAACACAGACGACCGACCATTGATCATCTCGTGTACTTGTATTTTGTTAGACAGGTATAGCATGAAGTGTCCCAATGTATGGATCGCTGGGGGGCAACGGCTAAAAGTCCTATACCAAACAATAATATCTATGGCGTGGCCATGATTCAATCCGTCGCCCATGGCACGAGATCTTTGTTTTACACCAATGCCTTCGAAATTATATTTTAATGAACGCTTATTTTTTAAAAATTTTAACTTAAATAAATGATAGTAACATCCAAAGAGAAAATCTAAGTCACGCGGTTAATATTCTATGGATATTTTTGGCTGATAATTAGTGTTACCAGTACCGAATGCAGAATTTGGCTTCGAGGGGAGGACCAAATTTCGGTCATAGTATTCGATATACATATTCATTATTAGTAATAACATGCATAGTAGAAAAGACTTGGGACGAGAGATCTCAGTCACTTACCCCCGTCGGTGTGCCCCTCAGCAGTGCAGCGCACCCCCCTAAGAGTGATGGCGCCCCACATAAAAAAAGACTATAACACCATACCCCCCCCCCCCCCCCCAAATGTTCAAAGACGCATTCTGCGCCATGAACCCCTCTGGTGGGTATCCCTGTCCCTGAGTGATATTTGTATTTAACTATTCCTTGATTCGAGTTGTTAGGATTTGTATTTAAGGCTAATGTTACTTAAAGTGAACCATAAAATTGATGTCTCGTTATGAAATATATGTTGAAAACACTGACAGCTACACCCTTGTCTAAAAAGTTTTCTAATGTAAACATTATTTCATAATCTTTAATTACGTGCTCCAGTACACATTCTGGAAATGTAAACATTTCCTTTCTGTTAGCATTATTACAGCTTGTTATAACTATTATAGCTTCTATATGTTGCTATTTTTAATTACTATATGTAATTAAATACATTATTAATATAAAATTGCTTATACATTTATAATTAACCTCTGTCTTCAGCAGTTTTTGATAAGATAAATATTTAAAAAGTAAATGAGTAAGAAGAATTCATTTTCAAATCTGGGAACGATTTTTTGAGCAGTTAATGAATTCAATATCTCAAATGCATTCTCATTTCTGATATTCATAAAACAATTTTGATTTGTATTCAATCCTGGTTTTATTTCATAATGCTTACATTTTTATGTCACTCATAATCAATGTTTGCGTTTTAATTTTCATTCGAGTTTAAAATTATTCTTATAAAACATAATCGCGTCATATACACTAGTAGCAAGGGATATGACGTAAGGTGATTCATATAACTTGAAGAAAAAATTAATTAAGCTTTTATGTCCAAAAATATGAAGGAAATAACTTTTTCCCGTTGAAAAACATTGATCAATCCCTCACTTGCTTCCACAGTGACGTCACGGAAACCCACGGATTTCATTCTCCCAAAGCTCTTCTCGCGACATGAGCCAGCCCTTCTCTCTTTCCTAAGGCCCTGGGGTCACGACACAGAAGAGTTATTCGGCCAGTTCCCACTCCCCATGTAGATGGTTTCAATTAGCTGGCAATAGCAAAGTTTGTTAACAATAGGAAATAAATGGAAAAGCGTGGGACTGAGAAAAATCAGTTTGCTTTTGCTTCATTCCAGTCTTATTGAATTTTTTTCTGACTGAAAATATAGGCCTTTTATGTGGTTATAATTTTTTTTAGTTTTATATAAAATTGTCTTTGAAAAAAATCAAAATTTAAAAAAAAACCCTGAAGTACTTTTTGGATTTTTCGGGCCTGATAATCACCGAAAAAGAAAAAAGAAAGCTGAATAAATTGAAAGTAAAAAAGGCATTTTAAAATGAATTTACACCGCAATTTTGTGCCGTGCCATAAGAGGTTTTTGCACAGATAATCATTTGTAATACAAACATTTTTTTACATTAATTTGGTTTTGAAATTGTTTAACAAAGAGCATAATGCATAAAGTTTGAATATGCAAAAGGCTTGAAGCGATGAAGAGAAAACAAATGATTGTGAAAGAAAATGTTTAATATGCTTGTAGGTTTTTCGATATTGCATACCGAAAGGAAAGCTACTTTTTCTAAGGAGAAGTCTAGGGGTACGAAAGAGGACGCTCATTCTCCCCCAACTTTTTTACTCTAATAATTTCAACGTCTCATTGTTTTGTAAAAAAAAAAAACACTACAAGCAGTGTAAATATTTTGATTTCAAAACTTATGATGATATTTGAAACCTCCCCCCCCCCCCCCCCCCCCCACCGCACACCTATTTCCTAGGCAGGCCAGCACAGCTGAAACTAATTCTCTGAATTTATGTAGTTCCCGTTTACTCATATTTTAACGCACTTATTTTGACGAGTAATATTAACCTGCGATTGTTAATTGTTGTTTGAGAGAATCAGGGAATCCCCCCCCTTTATTTTTCACGAATTTAAAGTAGAAGTAGTAAGCAGCCTTTATGTATACTTTTAAAAGCTTCTGTCTTATTTCATAAAGCTTTTAATTTACTAATGAGTGCCTATGTTGAATATTAAATAAGCTAGGAAGCTCAGCGTCCCCTCGCGTCCTCAGCGTCCGCCCTGGAAATCAAAGGTGAGGGGACGCTTCAGTGAAAATACAGAGGTGGGGTGGACGCCGTCCCCCCGCGTCCCCCCTCGACTACACCACTGCTTATAAGGGTTATGGGTTTAATTAGTCTTACTTTTTGAATAGGTTATGAATAATTGCTTAAGAATTATAAAAATAATCCAGTTTTAGAAGGATGACTGACGTTTACATTTCCTATCAGTTTGAAGACTTGAAACTGCTTTTACCCTTGATGTATGAAAATGATATTGCTTTAAAACAGCCATTTAATATTTAAAAAATAAAGAAAAAAAATCCTCCAAAAATGGTACAAAGTTGATATTTTCAGTTCCTAAACTGATACAAAAGTCGATTTCTTTTGCTCCAAACTGATACAAAAGTTAAAATTTTTCTGCTCCAAACTGATACAAAAAGGACATTTTACCTGCTCCGAAAGCTGCTACAAATTGTGTTAAGGCAGTGGGAGCCCTGCATGTGATTCTCAACAGACACTCTGTAGTCTGTGCTGTGCTTGCGTGCACGCGGTTCGGTCTGATAATATTATACAGACATGTATTTCTTCTTATTATTTTCGTAATTAAATTTTGTTATGTTTTTCCATTAAGGCTGTTAATTAACTAATCTATTCGCATTTAATGATTAACTAATTATCAATTTTTAGTAAAAATGTTAATTTTATTGCACGTGATAACAAGCGTGCTAAACTGCCTTTGCTCGAATTCCCAAACCCAAAAGACGGGGCGGCAAATTGACAGGTCGACTTGCCTTGGCGAAGTTGACTGGTCAGGGTTCGTACGCTTTTGGCAAAACCAAAAATAAGGACTTTCTAAGGACTTTTTAAGGACCTTCAAAAAATTTTAAGGACCGCACAGATTTTTCGCAATATACAAACTGTTATGTTTATTTCAAAAGGAAGCATTATTGAAAGAGGAAATTGATTTAACATCGCATTTTTATTAAGAACACAACACAAACATTTTTACGGAGCTCTCTATGTCTTGTTGCTTTTCTAATGTCCAATACAGTCAGGGAATTAAATAATTATTGAAGCTAGTAATAAGAAGCACACAGCACAAGTATTAATCATATATAAGCAAGTGAAAAATTATCAAAAATGGTTAATGCTATAAAATACAAGTTAAAGGAAAAACAATTTAAATAAAAAAAATTGTTAAAGAAAACACTGTACTTTGTCTTGAGAATTTGTGTTTAATTTAGATTTTTTTTCATTTTACTTAACTTATGTTGCCAACATCTCAATTTAGGCTTACTTAAATTTTTATCTCTGACATAAATATTTTTTTAAATTATTTAGAAAAGCTTAGAAAAATTCTGAAAAAACTTTTTAAACTTGAGAAAAATATTTCATTTTGGAAACAACATACAAATAAAAAATGGAGCTTATTCGTTTAAAACTTTGTACATTACCCTCAAATAGTAACTACCAAAATTTAACTAAAATATAGTTTCAAAAAATTGAACAATATTTTTAAATAAAAAATAAAACAAGCAGACTACAGGCTGCAAATACTAAAACAACTGTCAACTTTTTAAATGATTGATAGATTTACAGGATGCAAAAAGATAGAAGTCTCAAAAGCTGCGTGCAATTTTCGGCGAAGCACGTGCTAGATGTTAGCAAGTTTCCGAAAAATAGGCTTTTACATTTTCGCGTTATAAGTTATGAAAATTCATGTAAATTAATACATGTCTTTTTAAAAAGTTTCTTCAAAAATTTTCTTGTTTTGTAGTACAATCCCTTTAGATAAAAATACTTGTATATCAGCTTGAAAAATCGGATCTTTTTGCAAAAAATCGAATTTTGGAAGTTCACAAAAAAAAAAAAAAAACAGAAAAACTAGGTGAAAACGGAGCATTTGGCAACTACGGTGTATAGGTTTAAGAAGAGGTTGATTCCTTCAATTTACTGCAAATTAAGAAATTTCACGAGATACAAATTTTGATTAACACAGCAAATATCCATCATCTCCCACACAACAAAACCCCACAGCGAACGATCGCAAAGCCAAATTGCTTGATAAAAATTTACTAAATAGTAAAACATTACTTTAAAACAAATTAATTTTTTAGATATATATTTCTTATTTGATTTAAAAAAAAATGGGAGAACAAACTGGTTACCGAAAGATCAGCTAAAAAGCGATCGGGAGAGTTGGCAATTCGCTGCTTATTATAGTGTAAGGTGTAATAAAAATGATAATAAAAATAAATCATTCTTTTTTACTTTTAACAGTATAAAGAAGCGATAATCATTCATGCGATTGGCCAAACGAAAAAAAAGCTGAAAGCTTTTTTTTTTTTTTGCCTACATATTAGTTGAATGTATCTTTTATTGAACTAGATGTCAACAATATGCATCTTTGAAGTATTAACCCCCCCCCCCCCCGCCCCTTAAATTAAAAAAAAAGTTTCAAAAGCAATATTTATTTACTGATTACTTGTTAAGAGCTGCTCCCACTTGCTTTATTGATAATTGTTTAGAATGTAGATGATTTAGTAACAATTTTCATGCAAAAAAATATTTATTTATTTTGAAACTAAATTTAATAAATAGTATCAAATCCCAAATTTGAAATCCCGAAATTCGGCTCTTTTTCGAAAATTGCCGATTTTTGTTTATTCATAAAAAATTTTCCCCTCGAGTCCTTAAAAGTCTGTTTTTCAAATTTTATTCCTTTTTCTTTTCTTTTTTAAAAGCAAAATGAGGGAACTTGTGTGATTTATTTTCCTGTGGTCTTAAATGGTGCCCAGTATTGCATTTTGTACAAATGCTTGTGTTTTGATTCGATTTCTCTTACTAATACTTACATTTTTTTTTTAGATGTAGCTCGATTTTCTTTTTCATACAATTTCAGGAAATAGCAAATTGGGAGCTGCCATGTGGGTGGGTACAAGTTAATTTTAACTGAATTGGGTTTGTAGTTCGAAGCATTTTATCAAAATCCATGAACCTTTTCTCTTTGTCAAAATATATAACACATCAATATACTTATAAGTTTTCAAAAAAATTAAAAAAACAAGAGTTACTTATTTATTTACCAGTTGAGAAAGCACTGAAATTTTTAGTAAAAATGCGATGATGTTTATGTAAGTGTCATTTTTGGTCCTGTCAATCGCCGTTTTGGGTCTGTCCGAAAGCCGCGATAGTACCGGACCCGAGCAAACCAAATTTGGGGTTCGATTAAGTAGTTGAAATGAAAGAAGTTTGATTCTTGTGAAGAATACAAAACATAGCAAAACAAATAAAATAGAGCGCATGGGTACCTGCTTAGTTTAACAAAAAAAAATAAGCACCTGGAATAAAAAAATAAGGACTATTTAAGGACTTTTTAAGGCCTTAAAAATGAAAATGAACATTAAGGACTTTCTAAGGACCTTTAAGGACCGTACGAACCCTGCTGGTCTTGTTAAACTTCTCAAGAACATTAGAATCCCCATCTAGCCCTATCTTAAATTGAACATCCCAAGGCAGAACATTAGAATGACCATCATGGAGACCAAAAGAATCGCTACCAGATGTCAGTAAAGGGCAGGGCCTTAGGGTAATCTCCGAGTGTGTCCCCTTCTTTGAACCAAAGGCCTTATTATGTTCATATTTCGGCAACCGTCCGATAAGTTAAAAGAGTTCTATTTTTGTCTTAGACCATGGTCTAAATACTTGTGGAGCAGAGAAGGGGCGGGGGGGGGGCGTCGTTTTGAGAAAACAAAAGAAGCCTATAAGGTGTCACAGCTGGAGAAAATAGCAGAGATTAAGATCCCATGTGAGGCAAAAACGTTGTTTAATATTTTCAAAAAATCTGTGATGAAATTTAGGAATGATAGGCTGAATTTGCCGCCCCCTTTCGCATGGCGCCCGCGTGCGGTGCACGCCTTGCACGCCCGCTTACAGCGGCCCTGGTTATTACCATACCTACATTGGTAACAGATTTATTTAGTGACTGATTGAAATTCACACCAAACACTAACTTAATTATATAGCAGTAAAAGCTTTCTTAGTATTAAAGTGTCAATAAGTGTTGATATTTGCAATAAAAGTTGATTTTTGAAAATTTGTTAATTATTATTTATTTAACATAAAACAAAGTAGAATTTACGTGAAGTGAAAGCTTCGACCAAAGGGCGCCGAAAGATAATCTCGCTCTACCCTGATCAAGGTCTAGGGCCGGCGCTGTGTCTGATTTAAAACATCTTATTGTGTGTATTCCAAAAACTTTTTAGGAAAGAAGTCTTACTAAAATATCTTATGTAAAAACACTTTCTATTCCAACTTTATTACCATTAAAATTGGTTTTTAATTTGTATACTTAAACAATATACTTTAACTTAGCCAGGGGCATATATCCAACCTCCAAATTTACATTTAATATTACAATTAATCCTAAATTACTCCACTGGTTCACTTCTAAGTTAATGAAATGATGAGAAAATTTAATTATGTAAAAGGAAATATCATGGAACTAGGTTTATGGTAATGAAGCAGGACAATAAGGCCGAGTTCTTAGCCTTTTGATTCATCAAAAAACACAATCATGGTATCATATCAAACTTAGAAGTATATATAAGTTATTGCATACTTGAAATTTTCTCATTATCATGAACAAATTTACACTGATTCTATAAAATGTAATTGTTAAATAGCATGCACCATCGACAAGTAGAACATTTTACCGGGATACACATTTATAAGAACCTCATTTTTGTAATATTATAAAATCTTGGTATATTTTATCTACCTATATTGCCTACAAGAAATTCAGTCTAAAACCATACAAACGTCTGCACCAACTCAAATTTATAATCTAGTTACCGGCAGGGTTCGTTGATTTAAATCAAGTGATTAAAAAAAAAAAAAAAAATCATTGGTTTTACAATGTTAGAAAGTGTTGTAAAAATGAAACATGTTGCAATTACAACCACTGTTTCAAACAAAAGCTCCCAGGTCCATCTGTCAGTGTGCATAACATATTTCATAAGTTTAGAACTAATTACTATTTTTTAAATTTCACAATATTACTCTTATTTTTCAAGCATCTTAACAGCAAAGTATAAATTTTCAATTATTCAAATTAGAATTCATAATATCAGGAACCATTGTGTTTTTTATCTTAAAAATAGTAGTTTAAATTAATTTAATAAACGCCGCACAATAAATAATTCAGAATGATAGTGTTTAAAACAACAATTTTTAAAACTTAAATTATGTATCCCTAAAGTTTCATCCATGTGCCCTAATACGTTAATGTTTTTTCCTTCTAAAATATTTTTTATCATTGAAGTTTTCAATGAAGATATTTGATTAAAACAAAAAGTTTGTTTTTAGAAATAGTGTGAGCATATGATTTTTCTATTCTAAATGGATGAAAATATTTCAGGCTTTTTAATTTATAAAATAGAAAAATGAATAAAGTACACTCCGTGTAAAAATTAAGTACACACAATTGTTGCTTTTTTTCAGCTTTCAACAGCAAAATAATACAGATTAAGTTTGTTCATTCTTTCTGTACTTGTGAGTGTACTATTATTCTCGGTAAGGTTAAGTTTCATTTGAGTCGTGCATTTGTATTAAATTTTGTTTATAATTATTATTATTAAAAAATATTTATTGCTGTGAAAATAGCTTTAAGTGTATTTTTGCATATTGATTAATATGCCATATTGCTTCTATGAATGTGACATAATAAATATCCAAAATATTTGAGGTCTTTTTTAAAAAATTCGAATTTAAATTTTAAAAATCTGATTTAAATAAAAAAAATCACACACTCTATTTACCTGAGCAGATAGTGTAGGGTTTATTTTGTTTAGTTTTCTTGAGCTTATGCCTGGTCGATGGCTAGCTTAGTATAGGTAAAAACTGGGAAAGTTAGTAGCCAATGGCCAGTAGACTCAGTTTAGTTAGTGGCCACTTTTTAAAATTGTCAATAAGAATTGAAAACTAACTAAAACTAAATTTATTTTCCCCATATTACCCAAAAAACCTGGGTTTTTAATAAAACCCTGTCTGCAGTGGAGCTCAAGAACCCTTTTAGAACTTTTTATCCCATTGCATACCTGCTAACTTATTGAGGTAAGAATTAAGATTTTTCTCTAAAATTTAGAAGGATTCGGGTATCAACTTTCAGTAATTTTTGTACTAACTCATTCTATGAAAAACTAAGCTGAAAATCTGAATACAAATTACTGTAAAATATAGATGAAAACTGGGAAGTTTGGTTAGTCTCCAGTGGCTGGGAGACTCAGTTTCGTAGGTCGCCACTTTTTAAAATTGCCAATTAGAATTGAAAACTAACTCTTTTTCAGAAAATAAATTAATTACTAAAATAAAACAAGAAATATGCAGATTTGAAATAGCACATGCTAAAATTATTTCGGACTTTTAAAATGATTTAAACATATACATAATGCTGAAAGATTGAAAGTTAAAATTCGTCATTAAATTTTCTCAAAGCACGTATTCAATATTGGCATGTTTCCATGGAAAAAAAAAATCATAGCGAAAAAGATGGAGAAAAATTCATTCCGAACAGTGTAAGAAAAAGAAAAAAAAACTCACTGTAGAATATACTAAAAAGTGACTGGGCAGGAGTGGCAATCGATGATGTATTTTTTAATCTCCACTTTTACTACTTTTATCGCCTCGTGGTGAGTGGCGACCGCTAATTTTCACCTATGTAGCATAGTACCATTTTTGATAGTTTATTTAAATGTTTGGGTAATACATCGTTTCTGAAAGAAGTTTTATCGTTCTTTTTACATTGATTAATTATAATGCATAAAAAAGAAACTCAAACTGACATAAATGTTCTCTAATTTATATTGTTCCCACTAATGGTCATTTCTTTTTACTTTGAACTTTGTCCAACTTAAAATTTTACTAAAAAGCTGTGCGTAATGACTGCGCAAAAAAACAAATGAGACATATTTTGAATGTGAAACGCAATTTTTTTCTTATATTTTTTCCTCTCAAAGGGAAAGGATGTGCTTTTAATTGTGTAACTTTTGATTGTGTGAAAGGTCCGATTTGATTAATTGGAATAGGGAAGTTTTCGATTTTCTAATTTTATTTTTAATCTACAGAATAACATATTTTAACACCATTTGTGCAAAAATTTTTTTTATACGATTAGTGTTTATTTTTTAAATAATTTTTTAATTCATGCGCAGTCAGGGATCGCGAAAAAAACTTTCTGCGTATCGGGCATGATTTGCGTCACAGGTTGGATGACGTATATAGCTTGGCGAGCGTAAAGCCAGCAATTCACAAGCGAGCCATGTGGAGCGAAGCCGTTTGGAGCTCATCTATTTGGATAAAAAGATTTACAAGTTCAAATCTGCATGTATATAACAAAAGAATTAAAAAACAGTGGCCTAAGCAGTGGTTACTAAATAAAACACATACACACGTAAATCAAAAATTGGATACATCGGATTGCCGAACTGTTTGCGAATGAGCGAACGCATAATTTGAGCTTCTGAAGCTTGTTTATGTTTTAATTTTTGCAGAAAATAAAATGAATTTCGCCAATATACAATAAATTTAGCCAAAAATGAGTTTGGATGTAATTAAAAACTCAAACCTCAACTATAATGAAGTTTACCTGTTGGAAAGAAACATTTATTGATACATAGACCCCGCTTAACGCAGCGAAGATGGCCGAATGGTTAGGGAAGAAAGCTTGTACACCGTTCAACCGTGGTTCGAATCCCGGGGATTTAATTTGCGTTTTCTCCAGCAAATGTTTTGATGCACCGTTGATTTTTGATAAACAAAATATAAAAAGGGCGCTTTATTTGGCGTTTTTTTCTCGTGCAGGGGGGGGGGGGGTAATTTAAAGATAAACTATTAATATTATATATTAAATTAAATATTCATTGCGTAAAATATTTTTTTAGAATGAATTCGTCGAACAGACTCTATTATTATTAATTTATTAGTTGCTAAATTGAAGCATTTTATGTGGATACAAGATATTCTTTCTGAATATATATATATACGGGAGGATTTCTTGTTTCTTTGTGTTATACTTTTGTCGTTGTGCTCTTTCTTTCATTTGCGTTCGATCAATATGTCAAATACTAATTACAAGTATTGTTTTGTACCTGGATGCACATCAACGACTAAAAAAGCTACAGGCAAACGCTTCATTAATGTTCCAAGGGACCCTAACTAAAGTTCGAAAAGCGTGGCTATTTAAATGCAGAAGCGATGTTTCTATGAAGTCGAATTTTCATTGCTGTGAAGATCATTTCTGTAAGTACAACTAGGACATAACAACATATCTACTTAAAAATTACAGTACCGGTTTACATTTCGTTCGTGCCTAATAGTTTTCAAAACACAAATAAATAAATATATATATATACATATATCTAATACATATAACAGAAAAATGGCATAATTAAGGCCCTTAGGATTATTTTTATCTTAAAATTTAAATGATATTAGTGTAAGAACAACACGAGCTGATTAATTACAATACAATGGAAATAACACAGAACCGGAAAGAAATAATTTAAGTGCAGCAAAGCCTTATCCAGAATTTTTTTTCGGGGGGGGGGGGGGGGTTAACTTGGACACGCTTGGGTTCAGAAAAGTTTCAGGGAGGAATATATGCTTCATTGCGAACATTTTCGGGAAACCCCCTTTCCCGCTTCTGGATGCGGCCTTGGAGTGTAGAAAATATTTTGAGTTATCGAAAACGAGAAAGAAAATTTTCCTGTTCAAGGGATAAAATTACATTAAAAAGTAATGAAAGTATACATAAATAACTTTGATTCAAGACATTGAAAAATTTGGGTAAATTGAAATTTGTATTATTGCAAGTAGGAAATACACATTATTCTTTGGCAGCAGTGGAACTCTAAGCTGATTCAATTTTATTTTTTTGCTTCTTTGACTACCATAACAGCTTGGTTAGGGCTCTTTAATTTGTGCCCAGGACATATACGACTTTTGACTGTGCTACTTCCTGCTGTCCTTTTTAGTTGTACATACCGAACAGCTGAATCACCATATATATTCTTCTCTGCAAGAGCTATTTATTAAAAACATCATAATTAACTTCGGGATCATTCATAAATGATGTCACGCTTCGAGGGGGGAGGGGGGTTCTTGAAATCGTGAAAACTGTGTGACAAGGGAGGGGAGGGGGTAACAAGAAGTATGGCATCATGCTTTAGCACGCTTGTTAGCACGTGCAATAAAATTAGAATTTAACTAAAAGTTGATAATTAGTTAATCATTAAATGCGAATAGATTAGTTAATTAACAGCCTTAATGGAAAAACATAACAAAATTTAATTACGAAAATAATAAGAAGAAATACATGTCTGTATAATATTATCAGACCGCACCGCGTGCACGTAAGCACAGCACAGACTACAGAGTGACTGTTGAGAATCCCATGTGGAGAGCTTTTTGAGACAGTCCATACAGTTACAGTTTTCTCGCCAACTGGCGCACTAGGGAAAGTTCTTTATTGCCCGCGTTGGCATAGTCAGTCGCTGCACACTCCCCCCGCAGTGTCATTCAAAATGGACATATCTACGGGGCGGAATTACACGCCGTCCTGTACGGGTTGTCCTACTCGATGGAACGGGAGTTGCTGGAAAGGTTTGGCCAGCTACTCTAGGTGTGGTCGAGTCGGACTGTACATTAGTATCTGAAGCAGTTGGTACAACTGGGCGAATTTGTCCGTCCAGAGTTGTCTGCTTTACTGGAGTAAAATCTGCGTCCATCGGTATAAAAGCTGGTTTCAGTCTGCAGGGCTCCCACCGCCTTAACACAATTTGTAGCAGCTTTCGGAGCAGGTAAAATGTCCTTTTTGTATCAGTTTGGAGCAGAAGAATTTAACTTTTGTATCAGTTTGGAGCAAAAGAAATCGACTTTTGTATCAGCTTAGGAGCCGAAAATATCAAATTTGTATCATTTTTGGAGGGTTTTTTTCTTTATTTTTTAAATATTAAATGGCTGTTTTAAAGCAATGTCATTTTCATACATCAAGGGTAAGAGCAGTTTCAAGTCTTCAAAATGATAGGAAATGTAAATGTCAGTCATCCTTCAAAAACTGAATTAGATTATTTCAAAAACTGGATTATTTTTATATTTCTTATAAGAAATTATTCATAACCTATTCAAAAAGTAAGACTAATTAAACCTATTACCCTTATAAAGGTGTTTTTCAATACTTTTCTCAAGAAACAGATTATTTAAATAAATGTTCTGTAATAATAATAAAATTACACGTTAATTTAAAGCACAAATGAGTGTAATTAACGTGTAATTTTATTATTATTGTTTTCTTGCACAAAGTTAAATTATTTTTAAATGTTCTGTAGTTTTTTTTTTCTTCTCTAATGATTAAGAATAGCTAGAAGAAAGCTTAAAATTTTCTTCTTTTCAAAAATCATTACATTCTCTCTTTTTTGTTTAATAGCTAAAACACTATTCTTACAAGAAAATAAGCAAAAACTAACTAATATGAAAGGTTAAACTATTTAAAACTATTTATCATTGATTAAAATTTGTTTTTTAAATGGTACTTATTTAGGTATAACCATTGTGATTATAGTAACAGTAAAATTTTGAATCAATTAAATATAATTTCATATTTTATCAAAAAATATATTTGAACTCTATCCTATTTTCTACCTGCAGTAATATTTATTTTTTTTCTGATTAAGAAATATTCCTTTAAATTTCAATCCTAAATGCTCACTTAGATGCCTTGGAAGTAATTAATGGCACCAAAAGTAAATTGCTGGGTTTCATAATTTTGCAGCAAGAAAATTCAAGAACCAAATTATATTTTTCAGTTCTATAACAGAAAGGCAAAATGTATTTCTTATTATAGGTTGATAATTTATTGTCTAATGATTTTTTTTCTAACAATTTATCTTTACATCTTTCAAAAATTGTGTAATAGTTACAATTAAATTTTAAGAGTCCTAGGGTTACAGCAATTGGATGCTGAAAGAAACTAAATTGAATTAAAAGAAAGAGAAAATGCATGATAATTTCATAGCTTTCAAATCTAGTTAAAAAATTGAAACTTTAAGCAAGAGTACTTTTATGAGGTCGTTCACCCACAACAAAATTTATATTTCTTCAAATAATATTGCTTAACATATTTGCTAAAGATCATCAATTCATTAAGATATACATGCTTTTTTTAAATTTTCTAACTTAACTAATTTTTTAACTTATTTTGTTCTTTATATTTGTATTTTTTAATTGCTTGTGGTTATATGATATAGATTATAGAGCTTAAAGAGTAATGAGAAAAGAAAAAAAGCTGCAATTCAATGTTTAACTTTACAGCGTTTGAAAGTCTATCTCTAAACACTTTCGGGAACAAATATATATTTTCAAACAATGTTTTTATTTAAAATAAAAATACATTTCATTTATTTACTTTGAAAAGGAACATTATAAATAGTTGAAATGAAAAAAAATCCGATTTTTCTAGCGGATGCAAAAAGATCGTAGAATGTATGCACTCCTTTGCTTGCACGTGGAAAGTAGGCTTAAGGAAATTTTACGAATTGTTATAATGGAGCAATAATCTTTTTAACATCTGTTCTGTTATTGATTTTTCACATTGATTAGTATTTCCTAAACATTAGAATAGAAAACACAATGTGCACTGAGGAAAAACGCTAAGTTTATTTTATCCACGTCCTATGAAATTTTAAACTTTTTTTATCTATTTCAATAAAAATTTACTAAATAAACTATTGAACATAAATAGTGATAAGAGGAATTATTTTTCTCTCTATAATACTACAAAATATGAGAAATCGTCTCACTGTTTCTTATACAAGCGTGGGATACATCACTCATTCTGCTCAATTTTCTCATCCACACTTGATGTTCTTAAGAGAGGGTAGAGCTAATATTCATTAATAAACTGCTTCAAAGGTAAGAAGTTAGTTTAAAGGAAAAATGTAACGAATAATGCCGATTTTAAGGTGAAAAAAATATAATATCTAAAGTTTTTTCCCGAAAATCGCGATTTGGCGCAATTTTTCCAAAAAAACGCATTTTGTAGCAGCATGTAGCAGAAAAATCGTTTAGGCGCAGTTTGGCGCAGCCGTGGGAGCCCTGCAGTCTGTCTAGCGAGATGGTTTGTTTTTTACCCTTAACGTTAACATCGAAGGTCTTTTCTCCTCTTGTCAGGACTCTATATGGTCCGTCGTAAGGAGCTTGGAGGGGAGTTCGAATTCCATCATGTCGAACAAACACATGGGAACACACTCTCAACTGGGGGTGCCTGAAAACTTTTCTGTAGCCATGACAGGAAGTCGGAACTGGTCTTACTGCTTCGAAGTGCCTTTTCAGGTCCGCCACTAGTTCTTTGGGTGAAACGTCAGTAGGTGATGGGTTAAAGAACTCGCCTGGTAAACGTAATGTCTTCCCATAGACCAACTCAGCTGTCGTTGCTCCAATATCTTCCTTCAGGACAGACCGGAATCCAAGGAGTAGTGTGGGTAGGACTGCGGACCACTGGTCTGTGTCGTAGGCTTTGAGAGCTGCCTTTAAGGGGCGGTGAAATTGTTCGATTAAGCCGTTTGCCTGGGGATGGTATGGAGATGTCCGGATGCGCTTGATACCAAGGAGCTGGGAGAGGGCAGTAAAAAGTGAACTCTCGAACTGCCTACCTTGGTCAGTTGTGATATGGGATGGACAGCCAAATCGGGCAATCCAATGAGTGAAAAAAATTTTTGCCACTGTCTGTGCCGTTATGTCTGGTATGGGAACAACTTCTGGCCAACGTGTATAGCGGTCGATCATTGTTAAACAATAATTATTACCCTGAGATGGTGGAAGAGGACCGACGAGATCCAGATGTACATGGTCGAATCTTTGTGATTGGTCTGAAAATTGCCCTATAGGTGTTTTTGTGTGGCGGGTTATCTTAGAATTCTGGCAAGGGATACAATGCGTTGCCCAAGTTGTGCTAGCTTTGCGAATGGATGGCCATACAAATTTGGATCTGAGTAATTTTGAAGTGCTTCGGATACTAGGATGAGCTAAGTTATGCAAAGCCACAAAAACTTTTTTACGAAACGCTTCAGGAATATAGGGCCGAGCTGTACCTGTTGATAGGTCACAATATAGAGGAATTTCACAATTTGGAAAAGTAATTTTTTTAAATTCCAAACTCTCAGAATTGTTAATTAAAGTTTGTAGTTCTGAATCGGTTTGTTGCGCTTGAGCAATTTCGCTATAATCAATAGGATTAGGAATGGTAATAGCATTTATACGCGAGAAGGTATCTTTGACAGTTTCAGGACGTGGATAATTTAAAATTGGTTCGACTTTATTTGGTAAAGGTTTTGTGCCACTGCTTGTAATTAAATGACCCAAGAAAGGAATTTCAGGTATGCCAAATATAAATTTTGAGACATTTATGTTTAGACCGTATGCATTCAATCGCTCAAGTACAATTCGCAAATGAACTTTATGCTCTTCCTCAGTAGTACTAAATATTAAAATATCATCTAAATAAACATAAGAAAATTTGAGATCACCAAGTATTTCGTTCATAAAACGTTGAAAAGTTTGTGCTGCTCCGCATAATCCAAAATTTAAATAGGGGAATTCGAACAATCCAAATGGAGTGCAGACTGCGGTTTTCTGTATATGATCAGGATGCACAGGTATATGAAAATATGCCCGGACTATGTCCAGTTTAGAAAAAAATTTCTTACCATAAAGTGCATTGGAAAAATCCTGTATGTGGGGTATGGGATAACGATCCGGTACAGTACAAGCATTTAACCGTCTGTAATCCCCAACAGGGCGAATGCTACCCGAACTTTTCGAAACAACGTGAAGAGGCGATGACCACGGAGATTTAGAGGGCCGGCAAATACCCTGGTCCATCATAAATTGGAACTCTTTTTTGACTTCCTCATACAGCTCTGGGTGGAGCCTTCTGGGTTTACTATAAATTGGTGGTCCAGTTGTTTCAATATGATGCACCGTGTTATGTTTCACTGATTTTGCCCCAGATGATAATTTCGTCAATTCTGAGAATTCTGCTAAAATTTGGTGATATAAAGAGTCTTCAGAAATGAGTTTTAGAGAAAAATACTCTGTAGATTTTGGAATAAGTCCGGATTTGCTAAGTTTAGTAATATTATCTATAAGTTTGCGGCGTTTAAGGTCTATTAAAAGATCAAAACGTTGCAAAAAATCTGCTCCTATTATAGGAACAGGAATGTCAGCAATAACAAATTTCCAAGTAAAATTTCGTCTTAAACCTAAATTTACATTCATTAGTTTGGTTCCATAAGTGTGAACTTTTGAATTATTAGCCGCGAATAATTGTAGCGAACCTGGCTTGAAATGCTTTAACTTTTTGTTAATTGGGACACAAGAGACATCCGACCCAGAATCAATCAAAAATCTGAGATGGGATTTACTATCATAAACATATAAGCGACATGATTTCGCGACTGCCGCCGACATATTTCGGTCGACAGCCGCTACTGTGAGTTTTCCTGATCGGCGCTAGCGGAATAAGAACAGGGTGATCGGCATTTTGTTGCGTTTTTGCCGAATCGAGCATGATAATAACAGTTTTTATGACGTTCGTGGGAGGAATCCTTATTACGATCGTAAGAGCGCCCGCGAAAATGTTCCTGTTTGGCGAAGTTCCATGAGGGTCCTCTACTCCTATCGCGGGAAAGCAGTTCGACTTGTTTACGTAAAGCGGCGACTTCGTTTCGAAGCGCGCGAAAGTCATCCAATGGAGAGCCGCGCTGAATGTTATCGCTAGTAGCCGCGGCTGCCTGTCCAACGGCGAAAACGCTAGCGTCCATTGACGTAGTACGGACCTCTGCAATTTTATCAGCCATTTTGTCTAACTTGTCTAAAGATTCAGTGCTAATGGATAAAATAGCTTGCATTTCTGCTGGTAGTCTTTGGAGCCATAAAGTTTTTAGAAAATCATCCTTAACAGATGCCCCTCCTAACGCACGCATTTTCCGCAACAAATGTGACGGCTTATCATCACCCAAATGTAACTCTGAAATTAACCGACGAATTTGTTCGTTCTCAGATGCCGAGAATTCAGCCAAAAGTCTGGTTTTTAATGCAGTGTATTTATCTGACGCGGGTGGGGTAAGCAAAATATCTGAGACAGCAGTCAAAGTGTCAGGGTCGATAGAAGAAACGAGGTGGTTATGTTTAGTTTCATCGTTTGTGATTCTCGCGAGAGCAAAATTACTTTCAACCTGAACAAACCATAACTGGATATTAGTTTTCCATAAGGGAGGAATTTTGACTGAGATATGGGATACCTGAGTCGGCGTATTGCCGCTATCTACTTCCTGGCTTTCATTCATAATAAAAACTAAATGATGGAGAAATATACCACACTTTTAACTAGGAATATTTTTAAAATATGGCAAAAACCTCAACTAAAGGGCAGACAATTTTGAGAAGAAAGCAAAGTATTAAAAATAAGACCAATCACAAAGAAAACTTCGAACACATACCTCGTTAGATGGTTAATCCAAGTGTAGAGCAAGTGCAGAATTCATCTTGATAATCGATTCAAATTTTTGGAAACGA
Organism: Octonoba sinensis; assembly: GCA_038502835.1. Classification (NCBI taxonomy): domain Eukaryota; kingdom Metazoa; phylum Arthropoda; class Arachnida; order Araneae; family Uloboridae; genus Octonoba; species Octonoba sinensis. The sequence continues at coordinate 385 of CM076606.1, read as the reverse complement.
ATAGAAAAGAAAGAGTTATTAAGGATGAGAGAAGCATATTTTTGAATAATTAAGGCTGGGCGTTTTGAAATATTCACGATTAAATAAGATTTGCCGGGTCACCAGTTTAGCACGCTTGTTAGCACGTGAGTAGGGGAATAAGGACAGTTCTGCTGCCACAGGCGGAGGTGCGGAGGGATCCTCCGCCTGCCACACCCCCCTTGCGCCTGCCACACCCCTTCCTCCGCCTGCCACGCCCCCTTGCGCCTGCCGAGTGGGGTTGAGTAGTAGGGTTCCTCGTAGAAGATTACGGGGGTTTCTGAGTGGAGTTGTTTGTTTTACTTGTTACACTACGTCTAAAGTTTCGTTTTTAGAGATGGCATCACATCACCTTCTATGAGAGGAA